>CM028230.1:16271913-17668163 GCA_016432845.1 Psidium guajava | reverse complement strand
CTCAGGACTTGAAAATGGATCGTTCCGTATTGGGATTTCCAATGAAAGGGATCCAGATATAGCATACCCTAGAAAACCATGTGGTACTTGCAGCTCAAGACTTGAAAATGGACCGTTCCGTATTGGGATTTCCAATGGAAGGGCTCCAGAGATAGCATACCCTAAAAAAAAGGCTTATTCATGTGGTGCCTGCAGTTCAGGACTTGAAAATGGGCTGTTCTATATTGAGATTTCCAATGGAAGGGCTCCAGAGATAGGATACCCTAGAAAAAGGGCTCTTTTATATGGTGCCTGTAACTCATGACTTGAAAATGGACCATTCCCGTATTGGGATTTTCAATAGTAAGGCTCTAGAAATAGTATACCCTAGAAAAAGGGCTCGTTCATGTGGTGCCTACAACTCAGGACTTGAAAATAGACCGTTCCGTATTAGGATTTCCAATGGAAGGACTGTAGAGATAGCATACCCTAGAAAAAAGGGCTCGTTCATGTGGTGCCTACAACTCAGGACTTGAAAATGGACCATTCCGTATTGGGATTTCCAATGGAAAGGTTCCAGAGATAGCATACCCCTAAATGTCACCTTATAGGTGGACGGGAGAGGTATTGACACGAAGGGTGCCATTCTGGGATCTGGAGAAATCAGGAGAATCTTGCAGAAGCTCAAACCCGATTTAACTTACCTTGAAGGGTGCCATTCTGGGATCTGGGGAGATTAGGAATCTTACAGAAGCTCAAACCTGATTTAACTTACCTTGAAGAGTGCTATTCTAGGATCTGGGGAAACCAAAAATCCTACAGAAGCTTAAACCCGATTTAACTTACCATGAAGGGTGTCATTTTGGGATTTGGGGAGACCAGGAATTCTGTAGAAACTTAAACCCGATTTAACTTCTCATGTTGCTTTAGGAATAAGCTAAAGAGGCAGAGATCAAGAACATGAGAGCGGGTCGATCGTGAACTAATGAAGGGTCTTATGAGAACTTGTCGTTCATGAGTCGAAAGAGTTCAGAAAGCTTACCTAGGTCTTTTGAGTTAGTGATTAAGGCATATACAAACTGATTGTGCCATACTTGCTTCTTCATTGAATGATTATATGTGCCGTACTAGATTCGAGCACCCTGACAATTGTTAGAATTCATTCCCTTGAAAGGTTCAGGTTGAAAATATACTTACCTGAGGATTTGAAAGACACGCTTGGTGGTTTCTCAGAAACTAGGCTTGTTCATTCAATGATCGCCGAATGAATTTCGAGAGCTTATAGGGTAACTCGAATATCAGGGATGTGTTACCTGTCAAGCAGTGTCAGAGGTCACATGTACAAGCATTTTCATCAATGAGTTCATCGGTTCATGCAAAACTATTTAGCTAAGTTTGCAATGATTAGGAATAGTCTATGCAATACTCATGATGCAACCGATTAAAATGTGGATCATACGCAACTATTCTGTCAAGTTTGCATTACCAATTCTATTCAAGGAGGTTATCATAGTATGAACACCTCGAATGTAATCTAAATGGGGGACTTCAGTCCGAAAGGGCTTTCTCTCACTCTCGAAAAAGGCTGTTTATCTTGGATGCCTAATTAAAAAAAATCACTCAATCTTACTCTCATCGCATTCAGCAAGAGCCTAAGTAATCTTGCAATTGGTATGATCAAGCCAATCTGGAGGTCTTAATTAGGACCGTAATATAGGCTAGGTCAAAGATTTACCAAAGGGGACTCTTTTGAGCCAAGGCCGTTGACAAAAAAGTCTTCATTATCTACTACGGGTTTACAAGTCAAGAGCCCTACAAAAATGAGAGAGAAATAGTTTTACTCATACATTTTCGAACGATACTTAAAATCATTCAACTCTACGTTAACTCAAACGCCTTAATCAGAAAAGACTTTTACGGGTTGTAACGTAGGTTGGGATTGGGGGCCAAGGAAGTAAAAGGCTTATTTTGACCTAGAAAATATATGAAGTGGGTTTGATGTTGATGATCATTGTATCTTTATCATCAGTCTTGACCCTCTAGAATAGTCCTCAAAGAACGTCATCGTTGTATGAGAATGATGTCAACTTCTGCTGATACTGCCGTCACTCCCGAACGATTTAAATTTCAACTGAGTATATTTTATGATTTGACTCCTTCAAAGAGTTTTTCTTTTGCAACCAGATCCCATTTGGGATTTATAAAATGAGACAATATGTTTTCATTGAGTTCACAAAATGTATATGTAAAGTACAATGAACTTTGATTTGAATGGGCATTAACCTTGCTTTTGACTGGGAATTTGCTTTTTCGTGCCCGGGATTAGTTCTTTTGATTTCGCCTTTTACCTTTTCTTTTTCATTCTATCTAGGAAAAGGAATTTTCAAAGAGTGTACCGCATGCACATGCATATCAAAGATTTAGCACACTTGAGGAGTTGATTTGAGAACTCTATGTAGACCTACTCCTTCTGAGTTTTCTGCCTTGAGGTGGCGCCATTTTCATCTTGGAATGATCAATGATCACAAACGGGATTTTAAGAAACGAATATGCAGACTCAATTGGGCGATGCAAAGGATATGAGTGTATTAGATAGAGAAACGAATGCTTTTCGTCGTTCTAAGGCACTTGAATTATCGTACGAGATTGAAAGCAAAGAAACACTCGAAAATTGATGTTAGTCCGAGCAAGAAAATTTCTAACCATTTACCTCCTGCTGCTGCTGGAACTATCTTCATTTGGCCCCGATGTGGGGTAGTTCTTGATAGGGATTACAAAATGAAACCGTCGCTCAAATGGGTTGTCAATGGTCACCTGTAGTGTTTAGGATAGGGAAATGATCGCCTCCTTCCCTTCAGCTATCGTACATTTTGCGAGAAAACCCATTACCTTGGGAAATACGGAATCTATTTAACGTACGACTCATAGTAGATTAAAATGTGGGACTTATGTGGAAATGGTTTGCCTTTCATCATCCTGTTATGCTCCATTCTACACATTCGACGCATCATGTGCAGTTTATGCTCCAAGTCAGAATCGGCAAATCTAACATGCAGAAAAATAATGCATAAATCATGGAATGTGTAAACACAATACAGGTGTGACAGTTTTTAGCATCACGCATGTTTACAGAATGTGCAAGTATGGAAAAAAAAAATTCTCAAGAATGGGAGAATTTCAATTGCCCTTAGACATGTGGGCGGATCGAACAAATCGGGGAGCCTACTCCATAAGCCGAGGAGTGGCTTGTCTCTGTCTTTTGCCCCTGCACAATGATATGCATAGGTAAAGTGAAGCATTTGGGCCTTCTTTTTTTTTGTAGACAACCGTCGTGGTCTTCGATTAAATGCCCTTGCAAGAGAGAAAGCAGAAAAGTTATCCTTGAAACCAAATGAGTTAAAGAAAACATACTCTCCTTTTCACTTTAGGGTTTGCCATCAATTTGCCCCATTTTCATGAGAATGGATTTCTTCAGACGATCGTAATGTTGCTCCTTGGGGTTGTCTCCTTCAACATGTTAAATGTTAGTGTAACATTTCCTGTCAAAAGGAAATGAGACATGTTAGCCAGTATTGGAAGGGATAAACTGTAAACGATACTGGTTTACCCTTCATCTTGAATGTTTTGCATGACCCCCTTTATCAGGTTCGCTGGGCCGAGTTTCTCTCCAATTTCCATTGAACACTTTATTATTAGGGCCAAGGTTGTGGCAAAGTATTGGCCTTGAACTTGTTCGTCGAGTATCCTTGTTTCTTTTTGCAAAAAGAAACGTGCAAAAAAATTATTTTATTTATTTACAATATTTACAACATTTCTCATTCTTGAGGATCGAATTCGGACCGTTTCGGACCATTATCATTTCCCATGCTATCATGCCCATTAGATCGTAGGCATCCATGGAGGTTTTCCTTTAAGTATCAATCCTCGAGATGACACGGTCTTATTGCATTGCACTTGGCAATTTCACGTTGCGGTGTTTTTCAAAGCAATTTACCATTCCTGTTAAGAATGGAAGAAATCAATTCAAAACTTGAGACGATCAAGGGTAAATTGGAACGATATAAAAATACCCTTCTTTGAGATTGTCTGGATCTTTCGTTCGTATTTTCCTTGTTTGAGGTCGTCTATTAATTAGCCCCAATTTTTGTTCAACAAGAGAATCTCGCTTTTAGGTACAATTGTATTCTCGGGTTGGTTTGCAAACTCCTGAAAACAGAAGGGATCCAATTTTAAAGCTAGGACAATTAAGGGTAAATGGAAACGATACGGAGTTACCCTTCGATTTGTTTGCAAACACCTGAAAACAGAAGGGATCCAATTTTAAAGCTAGGACAATTGAGGGTAAATTGAAACGATACGGAGTTACCCTTCGATCTTGCGGGGGCTTTTTACTTGTAATTAATTCGTCGCGAGTTTAGTTCAGTGATAGATCCACGCATTTAAGAGAAGGAAGGAAGGTTACTACTCCTCGCTTTTACATTCATTCCAAACATCTATAAAAGCAGAAAGTATCCCATGCAAGGGAATGAAAAATATGTATTCGTTAAGGATCGGTTCCGCTCCTTTTGTGGGCTCCCCAGTGATTAGCTAGCTTCATTCCGAGTCAAGTACTCATCGGCAATATTGAAGGACCCGTGATCACCAGCTTCGAAATGCAAGTTTTGTGTGCACATTACAACCACGGTACTTCATCAACATCGAATTGGTTGATCATGGCGATGAGCTCGTCATCAATGCCACTTACTTGGTGTTGATACATCCCCTCTTCCTCAGGAAGCATCAATGCTAACCCCATAGGATCAGTCTTATCGTACCTTCCTCCAACAGAACTTGGTTCTGTTGTAAACTGATCTAACTCCCCTCTTAAACGAGCATTTTCGATCCTCAGGTACTGCCTTTTGTCGAGGGTAAGGAGTCTATTGCAATTAGGGTAGGAGGTTAAGTCGAAAGCTTCCTTATACTTCTTGTTCTCTGCTCGGAGTTTTTCATTTTCAGCTCTTAAAAACTCGACGCTATGTTTACTCGGATTCGCCTATTTTGAAACTAAAACTTGACTTACGAAAGTTTCAATCCTAACTCTTGGCTCAGTTCCATTCTTTGTCTGCCATCTGACATAGGGCACTTCATGAAGAAATCCTCAAGCTTTTGAATTTGATGCTTAGTATGGCGACAATAACACCTCCTTTGACCCTTGTTGTTGTTGTTATCCTTATATTTATCGATATCTTGGACATCATTGGCGGAAGGGTCAGGCTACATAATCTGAATTCCAAATATGATCCCGAACTCTTCATCTCCCATATTCAGCAAGTAGCAATAGCTCTCAATTGTGTTAGGTTGAGATATCCTCGATTAATTAATGGTTCCTCAGGGTTTGCTACTCTTCCTTGTATTCATACTCTCCCTGAATTTTACTGAGCGACCGTGTATGCTTTAAGACTCTCTTCTGAGCATGGATGAACATTACCAGGAGGACGTCTCTTTTTAAAATTTAGGCACAGGTTTAGAAACTATATTGCTTCTCCCCAGAATTCTGTCTTTCTCAACCTTTTTATCGTATCTCTCGCTCGACTCGTCTTCTTTCATCTTTTCATGGTAGGGAGCCCCTGTCATTATCTCTTCCGCTCGTCTCAACCGTCGATTTTGCAGGTGAGCTCTCACTCTATCTACAAATGGAGACAAGTCTTCTCTTCTTTTCTACTACAAATTACCTTGTCTTCCACCCAAGTCATCTTTCCTTTTTCTTTTTCAAAGTTGTGGTATCACCTCAAACCTTTTTGCAAAGATTTCAGATTTGTTTGGCTCTAGATTGCCGACTGACGGGGATTCGAGCCAACAGAGGTGACACTGAAAAGGAACGGCAGATAAGAAAATTTGACTAATAGAGGATGGTACTGTGAAACCAATATTTAACGCAAAGCAGATTAACACTTCCGCATCCCACTAGTCTGCCTTGATTCTCTTCTCCAATACTTTCGTATTTTGCTCGTCAGCCTTGATTCTCTCCTCGATAATGGCTAATCTTCCTACGCATATCTTCCCCACTGAAGTTATGTTCAAATGGGAAAGAGTTTATCATCTTCTTGGTTGAAACTATAGTTACATAGCCCATCATCCGAGTATCGAAGCTGAGATTTTTATTTTGTTCAGGGAGATAAATGCTTCTTCGGTCGAAGACATCAGCTTGGCGAGGAAATACAGGGCGTTCCCACATGTCCTTATCAACTTTCTAGAGGCTTGCCGGAATACTCAGGAAACAGTCACCTTAGCTCGCATCATGAAGGCTTGCTGACATGATCGATCTGAATGCTTGGAGTCTGCAGAATACGCGGTTGCCCGATATAAGAAGGCCGTCAAGTCTGCTGATGAACAGGCCTCGCTGTTGGTTCAGGAGAGAGAGAAGCTGGTAGAGCGTCTAGCTTTGAACTAGACTTACTTTGAGCATCACCCAAACGATATCATGATAAAATTCAGATGTTAGTGGTTAGAGGAGAGGCTCGACAATCTAACGGCGGATATAGCTTTCGAGAGAGACCTGGTCGAGAATTTGAAATTTGCCGTTGAACATCATGAGGTCAATGCAGCCAGGCACAAGGAGAAATGTACCTGCCTATTCTTCAAGCTTGCGGATCTCGTATCCCAGATCGCTTGGTGTAGGCAAAACATTAATTTCATGGAGAGTCAGCTGAGCTCCTTTGTAATGCTTATTAGGGCTCAATTTGATTTTACTTTTCCTCCCTAGTGAGCTGTTGTAATACTCCTTAATGGATGAAATTAGAGAAAAGCTTCACATGTTTGTGATTTTATCTTCCTGTCATCTCTTCTTCCACACAACATGATATAACGATTTGAGGTACTGAAGACATCAAGGCTTAACGTTCTTCTTGGTGTTCTTGTTAGTTGCTCCAGACAATGGTACCGAGAACATTGAAGAAGGATTCGGCGGTGGCCCCCATTAATCACCTTGAGATCGCAATAAATACAGTTGTGATAACTCGATCAGTGTGCCAATAAATGAATTGGGCCACCTGTTACGTGCCCCACTTCATTCATGTTTGTCTCTTTTGACGTCCACTTGTTCGTATCAGTCACCTGTAGCATCGAGAGAAATGCATGTGGGTCATACTCAATAATAAAGCATCGGTCCTCCATCAAATGTTTTGACTAATTTGGCCAAGAAGGCATTACAAGCCTGCTTTTTGGGTTTTAATTATACAATCTATGCTTTTTTCAAAACAAGTACAGGAACCTCCCAATACACTAAGAATGCCCCCATGCCTGATCTAGATAAATTCATCGTCACATCAGAATACACAACCCCATATGCTCTCATTGATTGACATGATTTTGTCTCCAGAAGGATGGATCTCTTCGTGTGCCCCTAGAGTTATCTTAGGAAGATATGGGTGAATTTCTCAAAAAGGATTTTTTTGCAGATTTCATAACCTGGAAAAATGTGATAAGATCCTTTGATGTTGAGCAAATTTCCCGAAGGAATTTTCCTCTTTTATCAGAACGAATTTTCATGGATAAATTTGTTAAGAAAACCTCATTTCTATTAAACCGGGAAAGATGTGACAAAATTCTTTATTGGTCAACAAAATTCCCTAAAGGGATTTTTTCACATTTGTTTTTTTAGAATTGAGACACCAATGTGATTTTTATTTTCTTTTGAAAAAATGAACATGATGTTGAATTCAAAATTTGACCAACACCTATGGACCGACCAAAAAATAAATACAAGATAAAGTTAGAGAACTTACATTTACCTTGAAAAAATACAAATCACATAGACATGCGCATGACTCGTGCGTTAACATTATTCTAACTGTCCTAAAGGCCCACAAATTGAAGCGAAAGACTTACGGCAAGGCGGCAATCTCGCGCACATAATCAAGATTTGCCGTAATCCCACGACGCAACCAGGATTAGCTGAGCCTTTCCACTTTGGCTGCTCGAGTTAAAAATTATAACCCCCGCTCTGACAATCTTACCAAGCTTAAGGCCTAACTTTTAAAACTCATTTTTGGAAAGAGGTTCGGGATTGAATCTGGACTAACTTTCGACATAATCTCGTGCCGAACGTTAGAACCAAACCACAATACCATCCTAAAACTACTAGCCCAAGTCTAGCCACTGGACGTGTGTGATGTAGTGCAAAAGTAATTAATCATGCACAGCAATTAAATGTAAACACTGCTTCAATAGTTCAAAAAATAAATCACAATTTCCACACACCAAGCCTGCAAAACAAAGGGTTAGTCACAAACACTCCACCCCTTATAACTCCCATTCTGTAAAACCATTTAACATCTAAAGGGTGAGTTCTAAGTAATTATCAAACCAAATGAATTTTCATGAAATTTTTCTCGCCTAAGTCCTCTAAGTTCTTAAATTTTTTAAAATTAAGAACAAGTCTCCAGCGGAGTCGCCAAGTTATCGTGACCCGAAGAAATTTCATTTTTAATTTCAATCGGGTGAACGGATTATCAGGTTAATTAGATTAACTAACCTAATGCGGACCCTCCCAAGCCCAACCGAATCGCAACTGTGGTTTTTCTTTAAGTGATTTTAAAATTTGGAGTCGCTACTAATCATTTTATGGTAAGCTGATCAAATGCCTAAATAAAGTATCGGGAAAAATACTTTATTCCTACGAACCAGAGATTATGAGTTCGAGAACTTGGTTACACTAGATTACTCTAACGCCCTTTCGGTACCATTTTATTTCATGAAAAATCATTTGGGATGATTGGGGAAAAGTTTGGGTCAGACTGACCAGAAGGGTAAAATGATCATTTTTTTCAAACCTCGGGAAGTGAAAATGGATTAAATCAGTTGAATGTGGTCATTTTCTATTTTCCACAATTTTTGAGAATTTTTCCAAATTTTTCGAAGACAATTTGCCCATGAGAGGCAAAATCGTCATTTTGGAAAAATCAGGAAGGAAATTCATCAAAAATAGGATTGACTAGTGGAAATGGCCTGTTTCCTAATTTTTGAGATTTTTCTAAATTTTCTGGAATTTTTCAAGACAATTCGCCTATGAAAGGGCAAAATCATCATCTTAAAAAGATCAGGAAGGGAAATCATCAAAAATAGGATTGACCAGTTGAAATGGCTCGTTTCCTAGTTTTTGAAATTTTTCTAAGAATTTTTCGGAATTTTTCGAGAAAATTCACCCATAAAGGGCAAAATCACCGAAAGTAGGATTGGTTGATTAAAACGACCCGTTTCCAAATTTTTGAGAATTTTTGGAATTTTTTCAGACGATTTGTCTATAAAGGGAAAAAACCATCATTTTTGAATATTGGAAGGGAAAAATTGCCAAAAATAGGATAGACTAGTTAAAATAGCATACTCCCTGATTTTTTAGGCTTTTGGGAATTTTTGGAAATTTTTGGGATTTTTTTTTTTGAAATTTTGTTTTTTTAGGTTTTTTATTTTTATTTTTTATTTTTATCGATTGTCTCCTACATTATCACATCCATAGGACAACCATAAAATGCTAGCGTATTATCCTCATCCAACGGTGCCACAATGCTCCCCTTCTAATTTTTGTAATGAAAAGGTTTTGGAGGAAATGATAAGGGTTTCTCTCCCTGGATTGGCTCTAACTCTAAATTGCCAAGATACAAAACCGTTAAGAACAATATGACCACAAACCAGAACTTCAGCCTCAGCCTTATTACACGTTCTCAAAAATTATCTACATAAAACTTTTGGCAACTTGAAATGATTAGCTTATCCTATGACCAAATAATGAAGCACAAGGAAGCTTACCAAGTCCTTCACTTGTTGCACTATGCATAGCGGCTAAGGTCTGGCAATCGTGTTGTCGGACTTGGTATCCCCATCAATTTTCACAGCGGTACAATTCAGGAACCTGAAGTTCTTTTTAGGCAATACGTCTGCATCCTTGTTCTGTCCATGTCAGCCACAATAGAACTCATCACTATCCTGTGTGAATTGAAGCTTCCCGGCCAAAATGGACTCTGCGGACCATTTCTGCTTGCTCCCTTCCTACTCCTTGTAGAGTTTGTTAACCTTATGGGCCGAGAGGTATGTCTCTCAAAAGGACAGCAAGTTGCTCTAATCTCGCTTCGCGAGGCATTAAAGCAACTGCTCTCAAAGTAGAAATGTGTTTGTATGCCTTCCACAACAGGCAGTATGCAACGATTGAGACCGAGTAAGTAGCCATAAAGAATGCCCACAACCTCAAATTATTCTCTGGCAGATTTCCCATTGACAACTTGTCAAGATTATTGGATGTCTCGTTAGTGGTTGCGTCTGAAGATGTGTTTGGAGCTTTGACCGTGGCAGCAACAGGGAGAAGAGTCGGTAGAAGCATAATGCCGGAAAACAAACCAATATCTCCAACACGGTGCTGAGGAAGACGAAGTACACAACAATATTGACACCAGACATAGTGATGACGTCCTGCTCAGGGGAGGGGAAGGTGTCGCGTATCCACACGAAGGGTTTACAGGAGGCGTAAGAGCGGCCGCTGAAGGGGTCCCTGCCCTTGAGGAGGCGGTTGGGATAGTAGATCACCTTGCTCGTGGGCCTGTTAGAGAACCACGTGAAGAGGGCCATCAGGACGACGAAAATCATGAGTAACGCTCAGCGACATCAAGAACGAGCTGAAATCCATCTGGGTCTTTGTTCTGCTACTACCTTCCCCTTTCCTTGTCACTAAAGCTCTCTCACGGTGTCGCCGTGCCAGGGAGAGAGAGACTTCTTGTGGAATGCAAAAAAAAAAAAAAGGTTCGAGAGAAAAAGGGTCCTAGCTTCATTAAAAATTCCCATGTGCATGCAACAAATAGCCTTCCCATTCAATATTAACCCTGTCATCTAATACTTCTCAGAGGAAACTTGGAAAATGAGATATGCTTCCTATATCCTGGCAGCACCGATAACCATGTCTAGCCATGCATTTGCAAGTTGAGTTAGTAAGTGATCTTAATCAATCTATTGCATGATCCTTAGCTGTTTCTCAGCATAATTAGACCTGTACATCTTAAGAAATATTTGGACATTCAATGCATACAAATCCATGATTCCCCCAGCATTCATGTGCTTAAGGGCTTCATTATAGTCTTGTTCATGCAAGAATATTATCCCAACAATCAATCAAGAAGTGGGATTGTCTCCGAAAGCAGGGTTTGCCAGCCAATCTTTTAAACTGGAGATCACTGATTCCTTGTTACCAGGAGACGAGAGATAAAGAGCGAACAACTTCACGGCCTGAAGAGGCGTGGCATCCGACGCATTGATCTTATTGATCACAAGCTGGTAACTGCCGAGGGCAATGCAGGATTGGAAGAAGAGACAGTCCCACTTGAGGGACTCATCGGCGGAGAGAGGTGGGAGCGAGTCGCTACAGTTGATAGCAGTCTAGTAGGCTCCTAGGTAGTAGTTGTTCCTCATATTGAACAGATGACTTGGGGTCATCGCTACTACTGCTAGTCGTGGCATTTTCTTCGTTCATGATCACACTCCATTCACTGTCGGACGACCCATCCTTGAGCCCATCGTTGTTTAAGCTCAGCTCGTGAGGCGGAGGAGTGGCAATCGGAGGTGTGAGAAGTGGCTTTGGTTTCGTCGCCGCGTCCATGGCCTGGATCTTGTTGGAGTCGTAGCCGGGCATGATGACATATTCTTTTACGGAGAGGTTGCTCTCGGGGTAGTCTTCTTCTTCGCTGAGTTTGGATTTCAGCTCCTATATCTCCTTGTGAAGGGCCTCGTTGTCGTGCTTAAGAGCGTCATGGTTGAGCTTGAGAGCCTCTTAATTGGTCTTGAGCACGTCGTAGCCTCACTCCAGCTGCTTCATCTTCCATCGCACACGGCGGTTCTAGAACCAAATTGTGATTTGCCTCAATTGGAGGCCGAGTGTCCTCGCGAACTGGAGCTTCTTCTCAAGCTCAAGCGTGTTCTCGATCTTGAAGCTCCTCTCGAGCACCTTTACTTACCGTTCACGGTCACTTTTATTGCCTACGGCCAATATCTACAGTGTAAACACCTTCAATGCCATGAAGAACCTTATTGACTCTCCTCTTGTAACTTTCACCATCGACCCAACTCTCCAGACCCATGTCATGTGCTTGAGAGGGGGCTCTAAAGCTTCTGCTTCCCCTTTTTTCTCTCCCTTTGAAGCTCACCCTCTCATTTTTCTTTCTGGAAGCATTCCCTCCCCCTCCCCCCCGTTTTTCTCATCAGTTCCCTCCCCCTCAAGATAGTCCCTTGTAAGGAGATGGCCAACCACCGCTTTCTTTTTTTTAACTCTCTCTCCTTTCGTGGCCGATAATGGCCACCTATCTCATGATGAGTCCTTTCCCCACTCAGAATGTCTCATATTTTTTCGACAATGCAGCTCTGCCTCTCTCTCAATGGCCGCCCTCCCCCCCCCCCCCCCGGTTTCCACTCAACTAAATTTGCCAACTTGTTTTTTATTTTTTTTGGTCGGATTCCTCTAAATTGCCAAGCAAAACTGATAGGAGAAAGAGAGTCAGGAAAAGTTATAAAGGCCCACATTTTTCTCTCTTCCCCTGTTGAAGAAACCAATGTGGCGTGTCTTCTTTCCCCTTTTTTCTTTTGAGGCCATTCTCTTTTTTCTGCCACTTCTCTCGCGATTCAAATCCACCTCCAACTGCCATTGTCCTCACTGACCCTTCTACTTTGGTATTGTCTTACTACAGTCGTTCGAGTAGGTGATGATCGCCCAGTTCAAGTAATTAGACCCGTATCTAGGGGACAAGTTCTAGCACGGGGTCTTGCACGCGAGACCTGAACAGCGAAAGTGCGGGTTCGTCTCGTCGGTCGATGTCAAGCGACTCCCAAGGGTTTAAGCTCAGCAGAAGTGTATTTTGGGTACAGTTCCAAGTTACAATTATTTCCTCCTTTGAGCCACAAGGGCTCGTAGTTCTCCTGACATAGTTCCCATCGTTGCCTACCATGAGAGAAATTAACTACTTCATCTGTTGTTCCGTGGATAACCAGCCATGGACACTTTACCAGCTGGATTTTGTCAATGTTCTTGTATATGTCAAGCCAATACATGCGTTTTAGAGGGTACATGACCCTCAACCTAGATAGAATTGGACTATGCAGAACAACAGCTCTTAGGCAAGGTAAGCGAGCTGCGAGATCCACTATAGGCCCACTTCCAACCGACTAACCGTAAAGAATGATGTCTTCCTGCTTAGTGCCATAATTTTCTTCAAGACACTTGTATGCAACTTCAATATCTCTGAGGTGGATGCTCAAATCAATGAAGAGCTCGTACACCTGGCCGGTGTCTGATTAGCCTTCTTCATGGCTTGTTCTCTCAACACTTGAGCTCATTCGAGCTCGGTCCGAGCTTGCAGTCTCATCTTCTTGGTGTTGGGCAGTTCGAGGTTTGCTATTTCGACCTCCCTCTTTACCTACTATCTCGTCTCCTCGGCGAACGCCCTCTCGATCACGGCCAGCTTTATTTGCTCGCTCGCAAACTCCCTTATGCTCACCGCCTCCGACGTCTTGGGTTCATGCCTAAAATAGTGCTCCTAAATTATAGAGCTCTTAGCGATGGCTAATTCATCCTTATTTGCATCGGTGGATGGCGAACCAATCGAAAGCTTCAAGTTTTCTACGAACTTTTCCTTTGAGCTCCACGTCATACACCGGCTCGATGACGGCCACCGCTAAAGCTCTAAGTTGTGGTGGGTAGCCGAGGATTGCCCATGTCCCCCCGTTAAGGAAGACCCCCAGTGTAGCTTCCTCTACCCCCAAACTCCATCTTGGCATTTCCATTTTTTCTTCTTTTTGGTGTCCACCCACCGAAAGTGCCCCCCCCACTACTTTCTCCCTGGTCAAGTGCCTCGCGAAGCACAAATCTTTTATGCTTCCCCAAGATGCCTTCTGTCTCAGCTCATCAGTTCACCTAATCCTTTACTATGTGGTTCTACTTGTCCAGACTTGAAGTCATTAGACAATTCCTCCAGCGATATGACACCGAGAAGTTTTTCAATCCATTTCGGCATTTTCTCAGCCAAAAATCTAGAAAATTGTACTGGAAGATAGTTTTAGACCATCCAACACATGTAAATAGTGAACTTTCAGATTTGAATATGAGGAGGAACTTGATGAAGATGGTCTTAGATGTTGCCATATTTGTAATGGTCGAGTCAATGATGCAAAATGCAATGTAACGAAAAGAAAGAAAAGAAAGAAGAATAAGAATAAAAATAAAAATAAAAATAAAAATAAAAAATATGACGCATGAGGAAATTATTTTTGGTGAGAATAAATTCTCAGTTTTTTTATGCAATATATAAATAAAAAAATCAAAAATTGAAATTTAGGTGTCAACGGTTTGGAAAACGGTTTGAGTGTTTTCTTAAAAAAAAAAGTCCTTTACAAGGTTATTTTTTTCAAACTCCTAAAGTTGTTTCCCAATGGACCTTTAAATTACACTTTACTAAACACAATTTGCCTTTTCAGAAAACCAAAGTCCTTTGCATGCCAAATTTTTCTTCAAAAGCCCAACCAAGCATACTCTAAATATGCATTTGGTTCAGTATTGAAGATGGGCTTTGGGCAAATGCAAATGCTTTTAGCGTTAGTGGCTTTGGCGAAATGCAAATGATATAAGGCAAAAAAATCCTTTGAAATGCAACTTTAGGTTAAGTAACATTTGGCAAAAATAAAATTTGCAAAGGGATTTTGGCTACATGATTCTTTTTTTTCTTTTTTCTTTTTTGGAAGAGATATGTTCACCAGAAGTCCTAAAACTTGCAAAAAGTGCAATCAAATCCTAAAAATTGTCAAATGGGTACAATCGAATGCTTAGGTTAACTTTGTCCAACTTAACTAACGAAAAATGCTAACGTGGCTTTTTTTAATATATTCTCCCCTATGTGGCCATGACTTGGCTAAAACAACATCGCTTTGGTCCGAATTTGATTTTTAGTATTATTTTTATTTAAATTAATTTGAAAATAGCTAAAAAAAAGAGAGGGTTTGCAAAACCAGCGACAAGGGCTTTGCATCCCTCATTGCCGTCGCCCCACCACCATTAGGAAGGACCGGCGATGGTGGGGAAGTGGTCAGCAGGGGTCATCGGGGCCCGGCTAAGGGCCGATGACGCTTGCCCAATTTTGGCTGAGAGAAGACGAAGAGTTGCACACGATGCCTTGCTAGTGGCAGCAATTGGCGAACACGTTGAGTCCCCAACCCTCGACTGGGGAGTCAAAGTTGCTCATCAAGTCCAACAATGTTTTGGAATCGCTCCAATTGCACACAAGGCCCTCCCCTTGAGGGTGCAGGACCTAGGCTTGGATGCATAGCCAAGTGTTTTGCCAAAATTTCTCCTATATAAAATATCTTTCATCGAAATTCGTTTTTCAAGTTTTAAAGGATCCTATAGCAATCTTAGATAGTAGAGTTTCAAATAATCAGAAAAATCAACACTTGAGATTTGCAAAGATTTTAATAGAATTACACAAATATTATCTCAACCAGAGTTTCAATCAATAGAGACACTTCGTAAGTACAATCCAAAAGAAGTCGAATTTGAAAGAAAATACACAAACGTAGACCAAACCAGAGTTTGACTTGATGGATTGGTTTAGTGGGTACAATTTCCCTCAAGAAGCAACGAACCAACGCACCCAAAACAGTTTGAACACACTTCGATAATACACCAGAGTTTGACTCGATGGTGTAGTATCTAGATTAAAAGTAAATGCCAGAGTTTGACTCGACAATGAGAATCTAAAAACTACAGTTAAAGAAACATAGAGTGCAATACGATAAGTAAAGATAAAATAAATTTATTGATTTGTTCATGGGGCTCTTCTATGGTCTCTGGTGGTATTTGTAACGGTCAAGGAAGTAATTGCTCTTTAGTGGTTTAGTGCGCCAATAGCCGCCACATCCTTTGGCTTCTTCAAATCCTTTTGATTAGGTCTTCGAGCTGTTATTTTACTTCAAATAAATGATAATATTTTGGCCCTAGCTTACCTTTTTACTCAGCCCAATCGTGCCTATGTTCTCCACTTCTCAGGACTTTTAAGTCAAATTCCCAGTAACTATTGATAGGTATTCTTCGTTCGTTCGTGCAACTTATGTTCATGTTCTCCACACTTCACAAACTCTTGGGTAGTATTTTTAGGGATTTACTCCATCTTTATTAGTCCAAAACTGCTCTCCTGCCAAGAAATTCAAGGAGGGATTTTCATCTTCTTTGGCGCCCCTTGAAAAATTCTTGAATCTTTGGCAAGATTTCCTTTCATTAGTGCTCATGTTAATAGCTCGAACTTGCTTTATTTGTCTTTGATATGCTCCATAATGCGCCAGTATCCTTGCTACTTGAACAAGTGGCGCTTATCTTTGACGGTATCAATAGCTTGCTTAGTGTTTCTCACAATCGACACTTATCAGTATCTTCACACGCTCCGCATATGGTTTCGTCACTGTCTATCAAAATGTCTTCCCTTTCTCATGTTCATCACATGTGTCAATTTCTCACGTGCACAACATATGCTCTTGTGGCCGGATTATTTTGAATGCCGACACCAAAAAACACGATCAACATCCACGGCAAATCTCGGATACTCATATAAATAAATAAAAAAAGTACCCACAAAGTTTGATCGCCCAAAAAGTACGAGGAAGTAAACAGAGGAGAAGAGCGGCCAAGGGACTAAATGACTGCTTGAGGAGGATCAAGATGTGCGCTTTGACTCCAACACGCTTGTTGGGTTTGAATTCCAACCCATTTCCTCCTCCTCCTCCTGCTCCTCCTCCTCCACACTTTCAAACGGAGAGTGAAAGGGAGGGGTCGCAAGGGCGGCGATGGAGGAAGCGGGATAGATAGAGTTGAAGCTTTTGTCTGGGAAAGGTGGTGCATCCCAACGGTGATGGCGAGGGCTTTGCAACCGTCCCCACTAGATCTGTAAACCCACCCCCCCAAAAAAAATCTTTTTTTTAAATTAATTTAAAATAAAATTATATTAAAATTCATATTTGGACCAAAACGATGTAGTTTTAGCCATATTATCACCACGTAGAAAAGAGAAAATATTTAAAAAGCCATATTAACTTTTTTTTGTTAGCCAAGTTGGACAAAGGTAACTGATGGACTAGATTGTATTATTTGATAAGTTTTAAAACTTGATAGTACTTTTTGCAAGTTTTATGACTCAATTGCACCTTAATGACAAGTTTTAGGACTTCTTCTAAACATATCCCTTTTCAAAAGAAATCAAAACCCTCTGCTGACTGATGACAAGCTTCGATCGCTAGCGAGCCAGATTTGGCTTTAACGACCGTCAGCCAACCCCCGGTGAGGGTCACCTGGGTCATGCAACCTAAGGCCTCAATGCCTGGGGTCAGCCAATCCCCAGTGAGGACCTCTTGGGTCATGCGACCTCAACCTTGGAGAGTGAATGCCTCCGATGGTGTCTCTGCCGCGTCAGCCGACGAAGATGTGCTAGTGATTTCTTATTGCCACGGTGGAGGCTAGAGGAGGCACGGCTTACGAGATATACGGTGGGTTCACGTCTTGTTTTGCCTTCAATTTACTTTTTAATTAAGGTTTCTTCAAGTTGTGTAAAAACAAAAAATTTCAAACAAAACTGACCCTGCTTTAGCAACCAGAATAAGCACGTGAGCAAGAGCCCCGAGCACGCGCTAGTCGACCGGCGAAGATTTAGCCGACCGCCGAGCCTAAGAACTTAAATAAGACTAAGTTGACAATTTTGATTTCCCGTTTAAGATAAAATTCACTAAAAACTCGAAGAAATGCCATTTCGAGTTTTTATTTGGAATTTCATTTAAACGAAATAAAGGTTCGGTTTGTTTCGCAAAAAATATGATATTTTTGCAGAATATTTTTCAAGAATTCTTTTTAGGAAAATAACAGTATTTTTCGGTCTTTGGCTAAAACTTGAAAATGAACTAAAAAATTACTTTTTGTCGTTTGGTATGAAAAATCTGATTTGACTTTTCTCGTTGCACTCCTTTTAATAATTTTTTTTTGTTTCGTATGTTTTCTTTTCTTTTTTATTCTTTTCTTTTCTTTTTTATTTTCCTTTTTCGTCAGCTGACCATGGCAATTGTCTCCCACGCAAGGTGGAGCCTTACCGATTTGGAGCATATTTCTGAGTTAATCCCACACAAGAAGGATAAGGGAGTCGAAATGTAGCTAGTCTCTTACAAAGATATTCTAGATTTTTTTTTCTCTATCGAAAGTACTCTAAGATATTTATATGCAATGAAAGTAGAATGGTATTCTCTCCGATCTCCGAGCCTTTACTGCCCGCACATGAAAGAGAAATTGGTTTGGATGAAAGCGATAAAATGATTTTCTTTGTTCAATAGAGGAAATGAATTTTCCTATTTCTGAAGGTAATTTTTTTTATTGCAGAAAAATATTTTTTAATTGATTTATATACTATGAATCTAATATCAAAATATTCGAAAAACATTAGGATTGTTTTTCGTGAACGGAACCAGAAAAAAACCAAAATGGCATGAGATGATCCTCCTTCAGTCAAAACGTACGCTCTCTCACCTTCTTCAAGATCCCCCGATTCCTCTGGAACAGATGCCCTAGCCCACAGCACTCCACAACAATGGCGACCGACGAGCCTCCGTCGCGCAACTGGCTGGAGCTCCCGAGGGAGATCGTGACGACGATCCTCCTGAAGCTCGGCCCCGTGGAGATCCTCACCACCGCACAGAGTGTGTGCACCTCCTGGCGCTCCATCTGCAAGGACCCCGCGATGTGGCAATCCATCGACATGCGCAACGCGGCGAAGGACTTCCCGGATATGGACCCCGACGACCTCGAGGTCATGTGCCGCCACGCCGTCGACCGCAGCGACGGCGGCTGCGTCGACATCAACTTCGAGCACTTCTGTAGCGACGAACTCCTCAAGTACACCACCGACCGGTAATACGCTGATTAACTTGAATTTGCGCCGTTCTGTCTGATTTTGGTAGTGCTCAGAATGATGTATCGGTCGATTGCGACGCCTAGTCTGGTTCCTCTGCATACGTTGTCGTTGGAGAGAATAGAAATGATGGTTAATCGCTGAGGATGAGCTTGTTCAAGAATTGGCTGGTCGGTTGTTGTGATTCTGTAGACCTACGTTGCGGTGGTCCCAAGCGTGTATACCATTGTTGTCTTTGGGTTGAAGTTGTATAGGAATCGTGAAATTGTTCAGGAAGCATTTCAATTGATCTCGCATTTTAAATCCTCCTTTATTCATTTATCCGTTGAGCAACGGCCCTTCCACTTGGCACCGTCGGATCATGACCTAACGAATTGTGTTAGGAGAACTCTCTTTCTTGTATCAGAAGTTTGCCTCGTCGCATGACTGGATTTAATGGATCTTAAACATTAGATTGGTTTGGTACTTCTGAGTTATGTGAGCTGTCTTGTGTACAAGTTAGATGTCGACTCAATTAGCTACATGCTCTGGAAACTGACTGATGCAAAAATCATGCATGGAAATTGAGCTCTCATCCTAAAATAGCTCCCAAGGACGAGGATCGAGAGAATTTTTCGTGAAAGGACATCACCTTTGTTACTTTCTCTCTCCTTCGGAGTTCTCAAATGGCTTCTTTATGCTGTCTCTACATTCCATATGGTCAGCCTTGGTATATTTCAATTTTTTGCTGTTATTTGAGCACTATGATGAGGCAACTCTATTGAAACCATGAAGGAACACTGAACTGAGGTTGTAAATTTCCCAATACAATGCCATCTGGTGAGTATTGAGCATTACTAAATGAAGTGAGGAACATGAATTGTGACGGACCTTCCATAAGTGCTTGATATGGCAAAAGCGCTTCCATTTTAATTCACTCTAGGATCTTCTTATTTTCCTTTTGATCTTTTTTACCCGACACATTTCCTCTTGTGGTTGCTACTAGTTGTGGGGAGATATGGTTTAAAGTTTGGTGTGGTAGAAGACATATAAGTCGAGAAAATAAGGTATAGCCATGTAGCTCCATCACCTTCTCGGTCTTCTGATTAAGGACAAGTGTAGGTTCAACCCATCCTTGCCAAAGCACTTGTGTATGCTTCAGCTTCCAGTGATATCATTCTTAAAATGTTTTTTTTTTTACCTTATTTTGTTCAGCAAAGAAAATCTTCTAGTTTAATTCACTGTGGAGTTTATCTTCTATATCCTCGTCCAGACTGTGTCTCAGTCCTCATCATTGAGTTTCATTGAGCTTGCAGAGCCGGCTTAAATTCATTTGATGGGATTTATGCAGGTCTTGAGTAGGTACATAATTATCTTGATCTGACTGGTTGAGTTACTGCAATTGGCGTGGAAGTTTTACGATTTGGAGTCCTTTTGGTATTTAACATGAGTTTTAGAGTCTAATAGCGTTAGGTTTGATTTTGTCGATAGGATTCCTATGAATGAAGTAAGGAGTCTTGTTAACGAATGCCTCTGGGATACTTGTTAACCATACATACTAAGGGAAGGTTTTTATTTGCAATACGCTATATTATACATAACACGAGAAAGTGCATTAAAATCAACAAACTTTCTTTATTGAGGTGTTAAAAAAGTGCCCATTTTCACTTTCTCTCTTCAAGGGAGTTTTCCTTTCTTTTACCAAGTGTTGAAATCCAGAGAAGAGCTTTTTGATTGTGTTTGATTGTTTACTGCTGGAATTTTGCCTGTTATCATGTTTATTGTGGAACGTTTCTTATAGTTTGAGACTGGAATAGAGCATAATTTCATTGATTTTTTTTATCTTACTTTTCTTGATGTCTTAATTCAGTACCTTTTATATTTGTTTACAAAAACCTTTTGTACAGGTATTCCACCTCATATTACTATTTCAGATAAATATGGCAGTCTTGCTTATAAAAGGCTGTATTGATAACTTACTAGTGGACCTAGCATTGCATCTCTCAATTGCATAGGTCTCTGTTTAGTTTAAATTCTTGTGATGTCATGGCCATGCATAAGTGGACTTCCTGAACAAAAGTTCCAATGAAAGGCTGCAACCGTAGAGTATTCTTGTGATCTAGGGTTCTGGCTGATTTTATCACCTTTCCCTATTTATGTCTTGTTAACGAGTGCCTATGGGGCACTTATTTCATACTGCCTAAGGAAAGTTCCATTTTTCGAAACACTAATTACACACATCACTAGAACACTTGTGCATTGAAACCTGTAGTGTTTCCTGAATTACCCACTTAAGAAGTGTCCAAGGGATGCTGATTAACAAATTCCTTTTGTTGAATACATTAACTTTTTGTGCTGATGAAAATAATCTCTCTACAGCCTGTGCTCCAGATCAATAAGCTCTCAGTTCTTTGTCTTGGTGGTTAACATTATTATTGCTGCTCTGCAACATGTCTGTTTTTCGGTTGAACCATCATTGTTTTCATGCATTTCTTATTCCATTACAGGTGCAATCATATTAGACGTCTACGACTTGTAAATTGCGATAACATATGGGATGAGGGTCTGTCTCAAGCAGCTACAAAACTTCCTTTGCTGGAGGTCCTTGAATTATCTTATTGCTCATTCTCGAAGGAAACCCTAGAGACTGTTGGCCAATGTTGTCCCCTTCTGAAATCCTTCAAATTGAATAGCCAGGGATATAGATATCCACGCGTAGAATGTGATGAGGAGGCACAAGCTATAGCGAAAAACATGCATGGATTACGCCACCTCCAACTCTTCGGGAATAAGATTACAAATGAAGGTCTAAAGGCGGTTCTCGACGGTTGTCCTCATCTTGAGTATCTTGACTTGCGCCAGTGCTTCAATGTTAATCTGGGGTGTGATTTGGGGGAAAGATGCATTGAACAGTTCAAAGATTTAAGGCGTCCATATGACCCCACAGATGACTATGAATTTGATGCTACAATTATCGATGACGAGTCCTCCGATGATGATTACCCATCTGGGTTTTCTGACATCGATTTGTCTGATTATGACAACTACTATGAATTCTCTGACTATGACGATTTCAGTATATACGGGTTCGACTATGATTAGTGCTTTGCTGGTTGTCGCACTTGCATGGTGAGGAACCTTTGTCTTGCTTTAACTCGTAGAATAATTTTTCTACATTCTTCTATGTAGCTGTTTGTAGTCTGTTATGACGTACTGTTTTTGATGATTTTGTTCTGGATACACAGGCAAAGATTCTTTATGGTTGCTGCGACTTCGTACCCTGCTTTGAGGCAGAGATGCTTGAACGGCCATCCTGCACGCCTTCTACTGTAGATTTTGACCTAAACATCGCAAGTGCGGACTCTTTGCTATTTTGTTGATGAAGCTGTGTTTTCTCCAGTCCCTGGTCTTATTTGGGTAATCTGTGACATTGGTGTGCTAACTGCAGTTGGGCATGGCGAATATGAACTTTATAGCTGATAATCCAGCATGGGGCGTCATTGTGCAGTTTTGCATGAAATTTACAATGTTATGCGTAAAATGTTAATCAGAAAATCGCTTTGGTCATACTCATCTATGAGGATCTGGTAATGTTAAATGTAGCAGCTAGTTGCTTTGCTTGTCGAGCACTTACATTTTCCACTAGTAGATTGTGTCGCCACTTTGGGGCAAAAGAAAGAACAGGTGACATCTTTGGACGTTCCCGAAGTAACCTTTGTCAATGTGATAACTAATGTATAGGATACTCTTGAACGTAAAGATGATTAGATAGACAAAATCAAATCAATGCATCATCTCACCGCGTACCTTCTTAAGCCACATTGCTACACGAACCCAAGGAATTTGTCTGTCTGGAGTTTGAAAAGTCATTGTTCATGGCGCCTTTGGAATTGGAGCTAGGCATTTGAATTTTACAGCAGTAGGCTGCATTTGGAAACACTTTTAAGGGGAAGGTCTTTGGATAGGCAATCATTGGACTTTGTGAAGGGCTTTTGCTATTTTTTTTTTTAAACCCCCAAACCTTTCAGGCAAGATAAATTGGCCTCCGGCAGCCAGCCGGCGGCCACCTCACCTAAGGTAGTGCGACCTATCACGTTGCCTGGGTTGCATGATCCAGGTGTTGCCTCTCCTGACCTCAGGCGAGAAGAGATCTAGGGTCACTAAAATAGAGGGCAAAGCTGGAATTTTAACAAAGCGTTTGAAGGCAATAGAGGCAACTAAGAAAATTAGAGGGCAAAATTGGAATTTTAACAAAGTGTTTGAGGGCAATGTAGGCAATTAAGAAAATTTCATTAATTGTGGGACTTGCATGCCCAAAAAGCTAAAAGGCACCCCGAGACCTGCCTTGCGCTGTTGGCCAAATTTTCCTCAAGGCGAATTGGAAAAAATCGATTCCCGAACGGATATCAATCTTCCTTCTCCGTGGCACAAGCCATACCAGCTCAAGGCCGGTGCCGGTGAAGATGGAATGGAAGAGGTAAGGAAGAAAATACATGTCGGTTTTAGATAGTTCCGCCCTAGTATGGGCAGAGCAGGAGGTTTGGCTCTATTTTTGGCAATCAGAAATCAAATCTACGACAAGAAGTAGTTAGCCAATGCACTGTCACAGTGTTGAAGTTGATCACCACCGAAGAGGCCGCAAGCTCAGACAGGGTGCTTTCTTTCTGTGTATGGATCTTCATATGAAAGTTGCAAAGAGTCTTTGTGGGAAATCCAGCACGGGGACTGTGAGGCTGTGACCTACGCCACCGTAGGTTAACAGACGGATGTCGTGGTGAAATCCTACTGGGTAGCAGCTGCCCAAAGTCAAAGTCAACGGGAGGGTGAGTTGATGTTTCGTGTGCGTCGGTTGATCCTCTCTCTTTCAACACTGGCTACGTCTGACAGATACAGGGTGACACGCGCGTAAACATCCGTGTACCCCACGACATGATGCGTAATTGTAATGAATTTTTATTTTCTTAACCCCGGTAAATAATTGCAGCAGCAGTAATTATTGTGCAACAACGAGAGAGTTCGGTCCCCCCACAAAGTAAATCTGCAAATAGCACTGAGCAGGGCAACATGCATAATGCCACTTGTCAGTGTGATAAATACATTATTAATTAAATAGTGAAACGGGGGAAAAGAAAAGATCACACTTTTTATTTACGAGTGTCTTCAAACAATAAACTAAGAAACATACATAATTTTCAACTCATTTTTGCGTGCAATCAATCAATATTTTGGATTCCGATTATTACCCATTAGATGTATACATAACTACATTTCATGGATGTTAATATAATCACATAATTGAAAGTCGTGTTTTATTTTATTTGTAAGTCGTTGGGAATGCATAAATGTTGCCGTAAAGGATTTGACGAATGCCTTCGGAGCACTTATTAAGCATACTTCATAAAAGAATATTACGTTCTTCGGAGTATTCTTTATAAAAAAAACTTTAGCCTCTATCACAATTATATCTAATTTTTTTTCTCTTAAAAAATTCCAAACTTTTACTTTACTTTTGTCCCAATTCTACCGGCTTAGCATCCAAAAAACCCTCAACTGTAGCTTTTGTCCCAATTTTACTAATCTAATACTAAAAAAATCATAACTTTAGCATTTGTCCCGATTATATAAAAAAATTTCTTTTTATCTAAAAAAAAATCTCAAATTTTTACTTTTATCTTAATTATACCACCGTCAGCCTTCCATTCATAATCATTGATAGTTAATCCTACGTCACATTTCATGTCGTTAAAGAATTACATCTCAACAAAGTTAACATAAAAAATCAAGTAACTTCTTTTCTGTTGTTTGCTTCTCCTGGATATTGTCGGGAGATATAGAGCCACTCAAAATGGTGCATTTTGGATTATTCTTGGCACTCAACAATCCAAAGAAATGGCTAAATGTGGAGATTTGATTACCTAGACGAACGATCTCAAATCTCGTTGTTCTTGAAATATGTTGTTTTTGAATTTTGAAAATTCATTAGTAAGTTCATTGAGAAAATTCGAGCCACGTAAGATTAATTAATGATGATTATAGATGGAAGGTTGGTGGTAGTAGAATCGGGCAAAAAAAAAACGTTTGGGGCTTTTTATGAGATAAATTTTTTTTGGATATAATTAAGACAAATATTAAAGTTGAGGATTTTTTGGATATTAGATTGGTAGAATTGAGACAAAAATAAAAGTTGTGGGTTTTTTATGAGACAAAAAAATATTTTGGATATAATTGGGATATAGGCTAAAATTGAAGTTTTTTTGGGTATTGGGCCTTTGTTAGTGTGACAAATACATTATTAATTAAATAGTGAGACAAAAAGAAGAGAAAAAAAAGGATCACACTTTTATTAACGAGTGTCTTCAAACAATAAACTAAGAAAAATACATAATTTTCAACTCATTTTGTGTAACCGATCAATATTTTGGATTCCAATTATTTCTGATCAAATGTATACATAACTACATTTCATGGATGTTAATATAATCACACAATCGAAAGACATGTTTATTTTATTTGTAAGTCGTTGGGAATGCATAAATGTTTCCGTAAAGGATTTGATATATGCCTTTGGAACACTTATTAAGCATACTTCATTAAGAATATTACGTTCTTCAGAGTATTCCTCATACATGCGTAAACATGGAGATATGAATATATCATAGATGATCCGTCTAAAGAGTGTCTTTGGCCTTATAATGAGAATTTCGATTCTCAAAGCGTGCATCAAGTAATGTATTAAAGATTAAAAGATTATTTGGTTGCGTGCTTAACGAGTATATATACGATTCTCAAAGCATCAGTTGTGTGTACATTACCAAAACAGTTAGTGCATTGAAAATTAAAATACACCTTGTTTGATTATCACCAGGCCATGAGGAGAAAGATGTAGAAGATCGTGTGAGAAAACATAGTAGGCTCTTGAGAAATTTACTCTTCTCCCGGCTCTTGGTTTTATTCAAACAAGTACCTCCAGATTAAGGATAACGAAGGAAATTTTCACGACCAGCTACGGTCGACAAAGCATTTCATAGGCTGACAAGCAATATAGAAGATTGACAAAAGTTTAAAAGAACCGACACAAACTCAATCACACGACAAAACTTACGATTTAAAATTTACTTAAAGATTCACGTGATCTCTGAAATATTCCCTCATCTGTTGAGGTTTTACGATCTCGATCAAGATCAAGATTTCATGAAAGCTAACATTGAGTTGCCACAAATCTGCAACATAGGATTCTCCAAAGTCCCATGGGTCTCGGGAAGAATTCATCCGTACGGCTCATTCCGCTAATGTTCATCTAATGCCTGGTGCCTTTTCTTGTGATGTGCATAATTAATACTTTAAAATTAAACATCTTCTTGCTAAACATAATTAACAAGTGCATCGGGAGCTCGTGTGCCTCGTAACAACTTATTGGACATGCTCACCGCAGAATGATTTATTCTTGGAACATTTTTTGATATGCCACGAAAATGGTCAATGCATTCGAAATCGGGTGGTTTCGGAAACCGGTTATTTAACAAGTGCTCACACGAAACCCTATTAAACAAAAATCCTTATAATTATGTTGAGAGCGTGTAAAATTGAGCAAGTCGATTAAAATTTATTATAGAGTTACATCTCTTGAGAGAGGGGGGGGTCGTTGATTTGGGCTGCAATGAGCGCAACATCTTAGAAGCCGCTCGAGTCGGCTGGCCCTTTTTGAAAAATCGGATCACCTCGGACGGTTCAACATTCCCAATCATGTTCCCTTCATAATGTTTTGATGATCTTTACCCGATTTCGACTGACTTTACTTGATTCGACGGTTCGGTATCTAATCGTACTTTGGAGTCATTGGTTTCAAGGGCTCTTTGTCCTGATATTTGTCTAGTATAATGAATGAGATGGGAGATGTCTTGATTATGCTTTTAGGGCTTTGGGGGATTTGGGCCAACGCCTTGGGCGACGGGCCGAACCAAGTGGCGTTTTTCAGGTAACGGTGTCGGCCCAAGAAGCCTAGAAAATCAACCGAACATGTTGGAAT
The DNA here is from genome assembly GCA_016432845.1 of Psidium guajava. Lineage (NCBI taxonomy): Eukaryota > Viridiplantae > Streptophyta > Magnoliopsida > Myrtales > Myrtaceae > Psidium > Psidium guajava. The sequence continues at coordinate 17,641,241 of CM028230.1, read as the reverse complement.
GGGTAATGGAATCTCTTTGCAGAGAGAGGAGTCACTTTGGTTGGACAAATCAAGTCACCACCCGTCATCAAGTTGTCTAATCACTGAGTATAAATGGAACTTAAACCCTAAGGATGAGTGTACTCGATCGAGACATTTGAAAGTTACCGTTCAAAAAAAGAAAAGTTACTTTTATAAAATATGTTTGTATGTACCGCTTGCAAAAATAAATCAATAAAAATGTATTTTCGTTACCAATAACGATTTGTGTCTAAATATTTTCACTTGATGATGAAAATATTACTAGATTATTCTAAATCATTGATTTTCCTAAACCTAACCTCACTTTAACTTATAGTTACTTTTTTTTTGGAAACATGATGCACTTATCTAGTGAGATCATTAACGAGGAGCTCAAATTCAAGCCTACTAACATATTCAATGAAACTCATCTTTATTCAAACGTTTAAGTCAATGAATTATGATTAATTATAATATATTAACTACTTCACATAACAACACATCTATCTTCGATATGAGATTTCAGGTGCCTAACGCTCTCATGTGTGCCCTTTAACAAATTACCCTTTCACATGTGAACCATCAACATTAGGCTCATTCCCCCCCTAATCCAACTATCCTTCTGCTCTAACATTATCTCAACTCTAGGATCTCTACCTTGGCCTGGCCAAAGTTGCATATGTTGGTGAGGACCATATTGACTGTTCAAACTCCACCTTGATTGTCTTCACCCAAGCAAGGTTGGCGAGAAGCCAAGGGACACCATCCACCACCTCAGTCGAAGAGCCACATCCGAGATTTTCCTTCCTTGAAATATCCATCGGCCACTCGTACACATTGGAATTGGGCCACAAATCAGCATCGATTCTAATTCTAATTTCGAATAGAACACGGTAATAGCCAGATACCTTCACCCAACAAGATCACCAAGAGCGAGCAACAGTCCAAGCCCGTTAGCATGTTCAATCAAATCTAACTCCACTAAAGTTTAAGTCAATAAATTATGAACAAAGTAGAATATATAAAATTGCACCACATTAGCGATGTGAAAATTTTTTCGCCTAGCACCCAGCACGCATGCACCTTAACAATGTCCAAATGCAATCCAGTTCCTCATGTGTGCAAAGTTACCACTTGAAGCATCAAATACAAAGATAGGTTTTGTATAGCTTTCTTGGTTGGACTAGATTTTTTCTTGGTTACTATTACCATTGCCATTATCGTTACTGCCTCTTGGGTGCCGTCTTACTAATTATGTCTGGAAAATGTTAAATCTTTCACTTGAAGTAAGTTACTGAGCAAAACAACTGTACTAAAATATGTACTTCTTTAATTCACAAAATCTCTCAAGGAGCATTCTCTTCAACTGTAGTCAAAGTTAATATAGCCATTAGTTTTTAGGGGTAAAGGAAACACGGCTTGAGCCTGAGAACTCTTCGAAAAGGAACAGAATAAGGTCTAGAGAACAATTTCCCGGCTGACATAGCAAAAAACAGAGACATGTGATGGTCGACTGGTTTTGTTCTCGACTAAATATGAACATTTCCCTCGTAGTGTTGTCCTTCCATGTATTATGAGGAAGCTTTGGATACATGTATATGATGAGAGAAAAGTGATTATATTCCAAGTCTCCGGAAATCTACTGATAGAAAATTGCACATTCTTGTGTACGAAATTTATATACTCTTTATATACATATGACCTTATTACACATTTAAGTTTAAGTTTTTGAGTTAGACTATTTTTACACTATATCCGAGCCAAATATTGGTTCCGCTACTTTTCATGTGCGGCCCTCTGTGTCAAATTTCACATGTAGTTCCATGTCGGGTTGCACGTGAGAGGAATGTTAAGGGCGCGCATGTCACAATTATGTTTCTCTAATTTTTCTTTTTTTCTTTTTTTTTTCTTGGCAATAGGTTAATTTGGAACAAAAATCCATTTGATTATGAAATTTTACCTTTCTATTCTTGGAACATATTTTTTGGTCCATAAATAAGTTTGGAACAAAAACGAGAAGTAAAAATTTTATACTTCCTGTTTTTGGAACGTGAATAAAAATAAGAATATTTCTCATCACTCACTCCCCTCTCACGTGCGGTCTCGCTCTGACTCGCAACCCTATCGGTTATTGCCGGCCACTAGTCGCCGTCTGCCAACCGTGCCCAACCGTAAAAATTTTATGCTGTTATTATCAAAAAAAAAATTCCGAGAATAAAAATTTTATGTCGTTGTCAAACACATTTATCCGCTCATAAACTTATTCATGGAATAAAAATAGAATAATGTATTTCTTATTAGAAATAACTTTTGAGAACATAATGATTATCATTCGCGTACGTACGTACGTACGTACCACCGTGAGATAAGAAAAGGGTTTCAATTCTCAAAAGGAAAAAAAAAAAAGTTAGGACGCAGAGGCGGTGACCAAACAAAACAAGATCGAACAATTGTCAAGCTTTAGCGACCCACTAAGGCCGAAACCTCGCAGACAAACAACGGGGTGCGACGCGACAACATCATTCCGACGCTGCCCGACGAGAGGCCCACTCTCTCTTTGGTCGATTAATTATTAGAAATCGTACCTCGTTTCGCAGTTTTTGCAGTTCATAATTGGGGTTGAAAAAAAAAAAAGGAGGTTCTGTCTTTTTTTTTTCTTCTTCTTTTTTGGCTACTAATTTAGGGCCGGCGACCTCCGCTGACCCTTGAGCGAGGGCTTCCGATTGGCAAGGGCTGCGACCCTTGTGCAGCGGCCAGCGAGGTTCACAGGCCCTTCACCACCATCGGCCCAAACCAAAAAATAAATAAATATAGAGGCAGAAAAAATTTATTAAAAAAATTAAAGACTTCCAAAAATATAATAATATTATTAAAATTTTGTCACTTCAGCACCGACTAGGGGTGAGCATGGACCGGGTAGGCTGGGTCCAGACCTAGACCCTAACCCCGACCCTGTTATAACCGATTCTCAATTTTTGGAACCGAGACCCTACCCTGTTTATCTTGGACCCTATTTTGGAACCGACCCTGTTTTTCAGTTCGGTTCCAGGGTCTACCCGGTTTCCCTGTATGCGAAAATGAATACATATTACTCGGACAATGAACTCTACATATTCGACAAAAAAAAAAAGAATTTGCATTTACAAATGTAAATACTCTCTAGTGCAAGATTGAACTTAGACATCAAGTCACATAACACTAAGAGAAAGGAAGAATTTTAGGATTACATGTTGCCCTAGTCAAATGAAAAATGTAAAATAGAAAAAGCAGTTATTCATCTGTATTCTATCATCCCCAAAAGAAACAGAGTCCACGGTGCAAAAATTATATTCAGAGGAGGCCGAGGTAAGGGGCTGCAAGTGTGTGATGCAACGCAAGGCGAAGACTTAAGTTGATTAGAGTTTTTTTTTTTTAAACATCATCTAAAAACCGGTCCTATAAACTGGTTCGAGTGGGTACTTACCTAGACCCGGGAACCGAATTGGTTTTAACCGGTTCTCAAAAATTGGAACCGATTCCCGGTCCTATTTTTCGGGTGGGCCGATCCGGGTACCGGGTAAACCCAATTTGGTTGCTCACCCCTAGCAACGACGACGCCACATCAGTACCGGCCGATTAAATAGATTGAATTGACACAATTATAAAAGGTTTATGACTTAATTGGTAAAAAGAAATTATGACTAAATTGGCACAATTAAAATAAGTTTATAATTTTTTTTTGTAATTCTTCCAATAATGATGTAAATGCAAAGAAATCTAAAGATATGAATGAATATAAAGAAGACAAAATGGAGTACGACGATGCAGCGCGCAGAGCTCGCATGTTTGTCTCTTTTTTTCTTTTCTTTTTTGGCCTTTACTGAAGTAACTCGTAGATGAGCTAGATGGACTTTACACCAATTTAGAAAGAATAGCACTAACCCACCAATGAGCCCAAAACCCTAAGCAAGACTTAATCATAGTCGCACATGCATATGTATTCTTCGTCTTTGTTTTTATTTTTCAAGGTGGGGACTTTTTCTTTTCAAATATGCTAGCACATATTACAAACTATATTGCCATATCCCAGCATTTGTTTTGGCTAATTGAATTTTCAATAAGAAAAAGGTAATGAAGAAGGAGCTGCGGTGCATAGCGAAGACTCTTAAAAATTGTCCAAAATATCCCAAGCTTATTGTACCGCAACCGGTTCACATCAACAATTTCTCGTCCAAAGTTGATGGAAAGGCTAGCTTGGAAAATCATCAAAAGATTTAGAACTAAATTATCCAAACCCAAAAGTTGAGACAGAAATGACCAACATATAGTAAATTTTAAACTTTCTAAACAATTAACCCAAACACACGTTGCCTCCCCTTTGAGACTTTATCCTCCATCTAGAGAAACTTCTTACGACCCATCTTTCAGTCGATAAGTTGCGAGTACGACCATCAAGCACGTTAATTCTTAGCTAAATTTGCATGTGGGTCACGATGCCTATTTCCAAATCAGTTGAGCTCTTAGCAAAAATCTCACTTGGACACTAAGGATCTACATGGCAACGATTTTGATTCTCTTATTCTGCTATCCTTAAAAAAAAAAAAAGATGAGATATCTGTTTGGTAACGTTCATGATTTTGATCCTAAAATTTTCTAGTTTTGTTCCTAAAAACACTTTTAAAGTAGATAAAAAAAAGTTAATTCTCTATTCCAAAATCACTTTTGAGAAGCAAAACGAATAAAGTGAAAAGGCTCTAAATTTGTTCCGCCTGCCATCGATCGCTACCAATTGCCAAAGAAAAACGAAAATAAAAAAAAGAAAATTTTAAATTTAAATATTTTTTTAAAAAATTAGTAAGAAAAAATACTAATGTTTTTTATAATGACATAATAATTTAATGAAAATGTATATTTTAGAGAAAAAAAAACTACATATAATTTTAAAAAAATACAAAAAAATTTTGAAAAAAATTTAAAAATTTTCTATAGATTTTTATTGCATCCTTAACAAATTATAAGAAATAAATATGCCATGATTTAGTTTAAAAAAAAGATTTTAAGTAATACATGTCAGATCAGGTATCTGTTCGATAAAATATAGAAGTGTTTAAGTGCAAAATCGTGGCTAAAATTCATGTGCAAATTGTCTATTGAGCTTATGTTTTTTTTTTATAAATAGATTTTGCATATGTCCTTATGCTTCACGAAATAAACAGATTAATTAGGGATTATGCATTATCTATATTCATTTTATTAGTGACAAAGACGTAATTACTTGACTTAAATGGAAAAATTGGGAAGATAAATTATTCCTAAGAATAAAAATTTTGTGCAGTTACCAAATGCATTTCTGCTTCAGGAGTAGAAATTTTGTGCAGTTATCAACTTGTCCAGAAAATAGAATCAGAAAAAATCACTTCTGATTTGAATCGCTTTTTCGGATTGGTGTTCTTTACTCTTTATTCAAGATTCTGAGGACTGGTGTTCTTTACTCTTTATTCAAGATTCTGAGGACGCCGTGTGTGGTCGAGCATCGAACCGGCATCACAGCCGCAAAACTTGTTAGGCAGCACAGCGAAATCCCAGCTTGCAAATTGCCCAACCCAAGATAGGCTGACGAAGCATCTTCTGGGCTCTCAAATTAGTCAACCTGCACAAAAACTCAGGAGAATATAATATTCCCTTTGGAAGACAGACTTGCTGAGTCTGAGTTCTGTGCGATGCCGCGAGTTTCACAAGAGCAAAAGTCAAACCCTAATTTAAAGTAACTGTCTTCTCGGTTAGCCCCATCGAGGAAACAGCCTAGACTTGAGAATTTTAATGAATTTCATAATTAGGTTAATGAGAATCTTATGCTCATGTGTACTTGATAAGAAAAGTTCGAACTTGTCAAAACACTGCAAATGCATGTATCAAAACTTACCATCTTAGAAAATAGAATTATTCTATGTTGAGAGGGCTTCTTAAAGAAACAACACTGGGAAAGGAAGAAGTGTTTTTTTTTTTAAAATTTTCCAGTAAACTAATTATGCATAATACGACAAAAACGGTGCGTTTGCTTCAATCTGGGTATTTATCAAATGCTCTGCGGCACTTGTAAATAAAATCCTTATGAGATACCCATTAAGATACAATAATATGGATCTTGTTAATAAGTGTCCTCGGATATTTGTTAGTCGTACTTAATGATGAAAATATGTTGTTTTTCAATATACTAACTATTACACATAACACGAAAGGGACAATAAATTGGAAATGACAATATTTTTTTTTTATCGGGTGTTGAAGCTGCTAATAAATTCGTGATAGTGTTAGCATAAGACCTCCTAAGTTGGTGGGTTAGTACTTATTAATATCTGTTAATTAGATAACGCGGCTAATTTGGAATAATTCATTTCACTAACCTTAATTGTGTCACTCAAATGAAAACAAACACCTACTTTTTGGTGTCTTTTCACTCTCTCGATTCATTTTATGAAAAACCAATAATTTAACAAAATTTCCTTACTTTAATAGTTACTGTAGCTTATAAAGATGAATTTATGAAAAATATTTCCATTATTAACAATAAATCATGGCTAAAAATTTTTGTTGATCATTGGAATATTTTTTTGTCTCTTTTTCTAAGAGATATAAATGATCAAAATAGGAAAATATTTTTAAAATTATTAATTTTTCATGAAATAAATGAAGCTTCAAAGTGCGTTGGTGTCACGAAAAATGAATGAGTTACAAAATATTTTCCTAAAAAATGGTCACTTGCATCGCTTACAAACACAAACGCATGAAAAGTATTTTCATTGTCTCCGAAAATATTTAGATATCGATTATTGTACATTTTAAAAAAATTCATTGACTAATTATCTAAATAAATACAAACCAGCGTTATGTTTGTTTCGCCAAAAATAAATTATTTTAAAAAATTCCTAAAAAAATCACTTCTATCACTTACAAAAATGAAGAAATATAGAATATTTGCATCATTCACGTAAATCTTTAAATATAAATTATTACCAATAATGAATATATCTTTTATTATCTAATTATTTCAAGTAATAAAAATAATAATTTACAAGAAAAATTTTATAAATCCTTTGGGTTTTGCAAAATAATAAACCCTTGGAGCTTGTTTGGTAACGTTTCTATTCCTTTGATTCTGTTTCTTAAACAAAAAAAAAATCAGAAACATGTTTCATAACGCAAATAATTCTGATTATAATTCTACTTCGGAAAACAGTTTTAGACTAAAGATAAGAAATAAAAAAAAGAATAATTTTAAGAATCACAAAAAGAACTAAGTCTTGGTTCTTTTAAAATACTAAGCCCATGTGAAATTTTTAAATTTAAAAAAATTAAAAATGAATTTTACTAATTACCATTTTTTAAAATTAAATTTAAAAATAAGCTTAAATTTTTAAAAAATAAATTTAAATTTTTTAAAAAGGGAGAAACTAAAAATATAAAAATGGAAAATAAAAATAAAAATAAAAAAATAAAATGGGGGAAATAATGAATGTAAATTTTTTTAAAAAATTTAAAAAGAATTTAAAAAATAATTCCCCCCACTTGATTATTTTCGAAAATAAAAATTTTGTCCAGTTACCAAACGCATTTCTATTTGAAAATAGAATTTTTTTGGCAGTTATCAAATACGTTTTAATTCTTTAAAAATCATTCAAAAATAAAATAAAAAAAATACAATTCTCACCAGAATTATCTTTTTAGATCAGAATCGTGATTTGACAATTTGCAAAAAGAACGATAGCCATCCGTCACCACGCTCTCAATACCACGACCATTAATTAAACCTTCCCCCAATGCTAATCTCACTGGGCTAGACGGAGGCCATGCCACGTGGCACGGCGCGGTGCACTAAACGGGTTGAGGTGTGCTCGGGGTGTACGGGCGGGACAGGTGGGGCAAGATTGATGGTGGGGACAGGGAGGGAGGGGGGGAGGGGGGACAGGTGCGTTTAAGTCAGCTGCCTGGTTGGCAGGTGTTCTCAAGGACATCCCATGTGTTGTCAAACAAGAATCCCTAAACCTCACCTCCCACAGCTCCTTTCAAAAATAATTTCTATTTTTTTTTTAATTAGCAAGCCTACTTGTTTTTTTTTTGTAAAAAAAAAAATAGAAGCCAATTAAAAATCGAGCTTTTATCAAACCCTAAGTCGAAATATAGTTCTTTCTACACATGGCGAATCACATCCATAAGAAGTCATGAGTCCCATAAACGAATGTCTTTCATATGTTCGATAGACCTACTGCCCATGAATTATTGCGATTTTCAAATCATTTATTGGACATAACACGAGAATACTATTACATTGAAAAGGTGCATTTTCCACTATTTAGTCACTTAACTCGTGCTCCCAAAGCATCCGTCGACAAAAACCATAAAGCTATATTAATCGACGTCTCTAAACCACTAGTACACCAAATGCACAAGGTACCCTAGAGCTCCCCTTTTTTTTATGATTGAAATGACGAAAAACCTAACATCTTTTGAACTCACATTGTGTCGACCCCCCACATGGACGCCTAACAACTAAAGGAGATGGAATCTCAACACAAAGGGTACAATAATTACGAGAGGAGCAGCGCTAACTACATCAGAACCGGAAACGAAAAGGATTGGCACGGCACGAGATACGTATTGCGCGCAATATCCGAAGAGAAAGACCTTCGGTCCCTCTGTGAATTAACCCTAGAAATCAATCTCGAGATGCGTGAAGTCGGAATCTTTACGAAGGGTACAATAATTACAAGAGGAACTGTGCTTACTACATCATAATCGAAATGAAAAGGGTTCACATAGCGCGAGATACATATTGCCCACAACGCAATATCCGACGAGAAAAACCGACCGGTCGCTTTATGAACTAATCCTATAAATCGATGTCAAGATGCATAAAGTAGCTTCAACAGCCGAGGAAATCACAAAGGCTTTATCCGGTCGAATTCAAAATTCGCAATTGAATATAAAAAAAAAATAAATTGAACTTCAATTGAACGGTTTTCGGAATTATGTTTCGTTTGAAATGTTTTTAAAGAGCTTTTTTTGGGTTTCAATAGAAAAAAATTATGAGGTACAAATTATACAAGAAACATGTTGTCTTTAGCTTGATTCGCTTTGAATTTTCTACATTCTCGAAATACATTATCAGTCGAATTTGAAATGAATAGTTTAGGCAATACTCACTCACGACACACAATTGGCAAAAGTACGGAGGGCAAGAATGGCCGGACGAAAACGTCAGGAGAGCAGTCAAACCGACATGAGGAGGTTCGCCCCCACGCGAGGCGGAGCGCGTGGCCATGCCCTGTTCCCCCAAATTTTATTTTATTTTATTATTTTTTTTTTGCCTCTTTCCATGTACAATAATATTCTGACAAAAAAAAAAGGGTACAATAATATTTCTTCGACCAAAAAAAATAAAATTGTACAATAATATTTCACGTACCTTTTCAACTTTGGTTCCGCTCGAGCTATTATCACCCGATGATTTTTCTTTTCTCTTTTAGGTGGTAATTATAAGTCAATGATGTTCCCTTTCTTTATAGGCCATGAATGATTTGTTCCGAGTGGAATCGAATTGAATGATCCAAATCCAAGAGAAGCCAAGGCTCCGCAGAATTATCGCATCAATCTTGTCGACCACACCTATTAATGTATCTCTCGTCGTCAATTTGCTAAGTTTACATGCACTTTGTACAAGCGCAATCTCCATCTATTGATGAATTTAATTCTTTTGGGGTCGGGCATCACAGCAAGATATCGGAGTCGGGGCGGTAGTATTCACCGAATTCCGCAGATCGCTCTTAATCCGGCTACTCCCCCACGTCGCTTGTCTAGAAATTCCCAACATACAAATAACGTCGTTTTCGATATGTTCAAATTGTACATAACAAGGGGAAAAGTACGGCTCAGAAATGACGAATTTTCCTTGCTCGAGTGGGTCAATAAGCGCTCGTGAACGCTCGTTAACAAAATCTACATATAACAGCGTAAACAAATCGCCCGATGTTCGAGTTTTGCTGACCTTATGCCTCGCGCAATCCTACTCCCCCCACATGGTATTTTCCCCGTTGTCTACGCTGGCTATTCTAAGTGGGTCCCCTCTTTGAATTTTCTTTTTTCTTTTTTGTTGGAATGTCCTCTTGAGTTAATTAGGAAAAAAAATTTTAAAAAAAGAAAATATGGAACCGAGACATAATATTCCAAGCAAAAGACATGGTTACCGGTACGTTTGTTTGGCGAAAAATCAAAAAGTTGGAAAAAAAATAAATTCAAAAAATAAATGCTTGAATCACTCATAAGAATGAATGAATACAAAATATTTTCATCATTCATGAAAATAGTTAAGCATAAATTATTATCGATAATAAAAATATTTTCGTTGACTAATTTTTTTAAACAGATACGAGCATTTAATTTTCGGAAAATATTTTCCAAATCTTTGATTTTTCGCAAAACAAATACACCCAACTCTTAGCACATCTTTGGAATTTTCTATTTTGGACCTGGTAGAAATAACCGAGGTTAGTCAAAAGGCAACGGAATTTAGGGAGACTTTTGGACCTTTTTTTTTATTCATTTATGATTTATTTAATTTTTTTTCCGCGCCCTTTTACGACCGGTTAAACCAACCGGACCATTTGGACCCCAAAAAAAAAAAAAAAACGTCGTACCGGATCAGATTCTGCGATTGGCGTAGGATGTGTCGAGGTGGTCAAACTCGAACCCTAGAAAAAGTGGATTTTTATGTTTTGAACCCTCCCTTCTTATTACTTTTTTCATTTCCACACTAATGGAGGATTGCATCATCTCATAACTACCCCCATCGAGCTCAGTTTGTTTATTTGTCTCTCTCGATAAGGCACAAGTTGCTTTCAAACCTTTCTTTTTGATCCCTTCACGCATGAAGTTTTCTTTGTCAGCTGGGTTAGTACTATTAAAATCTTAAATTAGTATCCGACAATATACTTAATTCAGATTAATTTTCGTCGCGCCAATGATTCTACGCCGTGAGCCACGGCGCATTTAACCAAAATTAATTTCGTCTAACGAAAAAATTTCAAGCTGATAATCCACGGCATATTTGCCCAAAGTCTACCGTCTGGGGTCCGGCATGAAGGGTGAATTTGGATAGGGATTGAGGTCGGGCTAGAAGCGTTGGCTATCGATTTGAGATTTTTTTCGCGAAAATGAAATTTATAAGGGGTATATGTTCAATTTGTAATTGTTGATATAAACCCCTTCTATTAATTACAGAACCAGCTCACAGAAAACACTGCGTTGGAACATGGAGAAACAAAAGGAACAGAAAACAAGAGCTTTTTTAGGCGATTATTCAATGCATCAAATTTTATTATATTTCCCTCCGAAAAAATTCCTTCTGTCTAGAGAGCAATTTCTATCGTAGATCTCCCTTGCTGGGCATTAAGAAACACCTTCCTCAGCGACGGATTCTTCCTGTCGTTGTAACAGGTAAATGTGGTCACTTGGTCTCCCACGATCGTGATCGTCATATTAAATTATTCTTTCTTCTATGCTCTATTGAACCAACAAAAAGAAGTAATTTATCCCATGATTTGTGTAGCATGATAGCGGTTATGATGCCAAAAGAAAGCACGAAATAAAAAAAAAGATAAGTGTTTTTTTTTTTTTTTGCTAATGTGACTTTTTTATATTAATATGGTGATAATAGGATTTTCCTCTCATCTTCGCTTGCTCCTAAGTCAGGCACGTACTTCGTACACATGATAACCCTCGCTCAAAGACAGACAACCTACTTCCCTAACGTAGGATTAGCAATAAGGAAAAACAAATGTACACTATCAAACTGCCAGTGGCCCCTAACCGTGGCAGGTCTAGCTGGACGCGTGGCCGAAATCTCACCGCTCTTCCTCGCCCCCTCAGAAGTAATCGAAGGCTGTCGTTTGTCTCCTGGGGAACGTGGCCGTCGTTGTCGTCCGCTGCCGTCTCAGCCTCAGGCCGGGAATCTCGGGCGGCGTCAACGACCGGACGAGGGCGAAATTCAGGCCCTTGAAGAAGGGGTGCTTCTTGACGTCGGCGGACCCGCGCCTCGACCCGAGCCTGCGGGCCGGGTCCTTGCAGAGCAGCCCGGCGATGAGGTCGCGGGCGTGGAGCTCCTGGGCAGTGGCGGGGGCGTTGGGGCCGGGGAAGGCGAGGGGCTTCTGGACGATGTTGCGGAGCGTGGCCTTGTTCGACGCGCCGGCGAAGGGGGTGCGGCCGTAGACCATCTCGTAGATGAAGACCCCGAGGGCCCACCAGTCGACGGCGTTGCCGTGGGACCCGCCGGAGGCGACCTCCGGCGCCACGTACTCGTGGGTCCCGACGAAGGACTGCGATCGGGCGCCGACCGGCTCGGCCACGAACAGCCGGCTGCTCGGGACGAGGTTCCGGACCTTGCCCGACCGGAAGAGCCGGTTGGCGCTGGGGAGGCAGGAGAAGGGAGAATGGGAAGGAGGGGCCGCCGCGATCGTCTGCGGGCGCAAGTCGAAGCGGGAGAGCGCGGGGGAGGAGGCGGAGGATGGGTCCGGAGTCGTCGACGGGTATTCAACCACCGGGATGGCATCGGAGCAAAGGGAAAGGTCAAAGTCAGAGAGCATGATGTGACCGTCCGATCTGACCAACACGTTCTCGGGCTTCAGGTCCCTGTAGATGATTCCAAGCATGTGTAGGTACTCCAGCGCCACCAGCACTTCTGCCGCATAAAACCTGGAAAAACCAAAACCCCACAAAAAGAAAAAAAAATTCAATTTCTTTATTCGCTCACAGCTCATTATTCTTTTTATTAATTTAGTTACAAAGAAATAAATTCATAATTTTTCCAAAAAGGAAATTTGCGGCTATTGTCAGATAAATTATCCGGGAAAATCTCAGCTTCAGAGCTGAAAAAGGCAAAGAAACATTGAAAGCGATTCTATTTTTTTTTCTCTTTTTCTTCTTATGCCGTTCTAAAAATTGAAAAATAAAAACCTGATTAAAAGAAAAGGATCCGTGGAAGGTCGCTAAATTGCAGCAGAAGCAGACAAGATGGTAACCTCTCAGAAGGAAAAAGGCAGAGATGAGACCAGAGCATGGAGAATCACACCATGCAGAGAAGCGAAACAGCATCAAATGCGCAAAAAAAAAAAAAAATGAAAACTGAGGAAGGATAATTAACCGGAGAAAAACAAAACATTCTTGAAATGAACAAGAAAGCAAAGGAGAAACACAGCGACAGGAGAGGGGAATGTGTGGTAGTACCTCGCGGCGGCGAGAGAGAAGCACTTGTTGGGCTGCTTGTGGCGGAGGGAGTGGAGGTCGCCGCCGGAGCAGTACTCCATGACAATGCACGAGAAGTGGGAGGCCTCGAACTCGGCGTATAGCGTGGGCAAGAACGGGTGGTCCACCATCTTGAGGATCCTCCGCTCCATCGCCGCCCTCTGGGTCTTCTGCTTCTTCTCCACCGCCTCCTTGTCCACCACCTTCATCGCGTACAGCGGCTCCACGTCCGCCGGATCGGCTCCGTCCCCGTCGCGTCCCTTGAGGCTGCAGAGGAAGACGGTGCCGATGTCGCCGGAGCCGATGCGCCGGTGGAGCCGGAAGTCGCGGAACCCGGGCCTCGCGCCGCGGCGGAGCATGGCGGAGTAGGCGGAGTCGGAGGAGGACCTGTGCGGCTTTATGGCGAGGGCTTCGGCGGAGCCGGGGCAGCGATGGTGGTCCAGCAGCGCCGCGTCGAAGGAGAGGCGGCTGAAGCTGCTGCAGCTGCCGTGGGAGCTGCTGCTCATCGAACTGGCGTGGCTGGAATTCAAAGCCTCGACGCTGCTGAGTTCACCGTCCGAGTCACGGCGAGGTTCGATCATCCTCTCAAGAGAGAAAAGCCCTGACGCGCTCTCACGGACCCAATTCTCTCTCTAGAAGAAGAAGAAGAAAGAAGAAGAAGAAGAAGAGACTCGGAATATGAAAGCCGGTGAAAATGGTCAGAGAGGAAAGTCAACAAAGTGAGAACGAAGCACGAATCTGATCACTCGTGCATTGGATTTAGCTCAAACTAGCAACCCGAATCCGATGCTAAAAAAAGGGGGGAGAGAGAGAGAGAGAGAGAGAGAGAGGGGGGGGGGGGGAGAGAGAGGGATTCGTCAGGTAAAGGAGAGATTCAGGAATCGATCGGGGGGCATTCAACGCTCGAGCCGTTCGAAACCGAATGGAAGGAGGAGGAAATGAGCAGTGCACGCTTTGAATGAATGGGCACAGAGCTCATCAATGGCGGATGAGGGAAAGGAGCAGCTTTTTTTTTTTTCTTTTGTGGGTTTGGACCAGAAAATTAGGGTTAACTTTGTTTCTTCTCTGGGCTGTCGCTGCAACAGAGTCCGTACTCGAGGCCCTCTTATTGCTCGTTGGCACAAGAGAGAGAGAGAGAGAGAGAGAGAGAGAGAGAGAGAGAGGTCACTGAAGATGGTGGTTGAGGAGGTATTTATGCAGGGTCGGAAGGAGAGAGGTAGAGGACGAGGGCAATATCGGCATTACGGCTTCCTGCGTTCTTTCTTCTTGGTTTCATGGGAGTACGACGATGTAGTTTTTCAAACTTTCTCCTATTAACAAATAGAAAATTTTAGTGCAAGGCTATACAAATTAATCGAAATCTTCCGATTAATGTGAACTTGCTCCTCCATGTGCAGTTTAGCCACTTCCTTTTTTTTGGGGGGGCCAGAATAATTTAGTTTCTTATGGAGAGAACATACTGTTAACATACTTAGTCGAACTTTAGTTGCATAATTAAATTTTTTAATAAAAAAAAGGTACACAAAATTATGACACGAATACACAAGTCAAAGGATTGTACCGTTAGAAATCGCAAACTAGTATTTAGGACACATTTTGCTCCAAATTAACTTCTGTCTCACGGAAAACTTCAGTCACGACGGATTTACCCTAAATCAATTTTCGTTTCACGAAAAATACAAGATTTGGGTCGGTGGGGGTGGTTTGAAGCTTTTAGCGAATCAAAAATTAGTATGAGACGAATGATTTCATAATAATTTATGTGGTTAATACCGTAAAAAATCCTAAACTGGCACATCTATAAGAAATTTATTCCAAACTATTTTTTTGATCACGAAAAATCTTAAACTAATATATTTGTGATAAATTTATGTCAAACTATTTTTTTGACTGCTAAAAATCCCAAATTGTATATCTATAACAAATTTATCTTAAACGAATTTTTTTATCACAAAAAATCTCAAACCATTACACTTATTACAAATTTTCTTAAATTGAGTTAATATCATAAAAAATCTTAAATTGATAAATCTGTGATAAATAGAGAATAAAAATCATAAATTGATATATTCATAAATCGTCATGTGCCATCCAACTTATAATAAGTGCACTAATTTTTTGAGGTAAATTTATCATAAATATATTAATTTAATTTTTTTATTATAAAAAATAATTTAAAATAAATTTATTATAAGTACGTCAGTTTGGGGTTTTTTTTATAATATTAATCCTAATTTCTAATGGGGTTAATCTAAGTTGAGATTTGACTCCCGACCTCCAATTGCCTGCATGCCAATTTCTTCTTTAACTGTGGTTAAAAGTCTTTGTTTTTTTTTTTGGGGGGGGGGGGGGGGTTGAGGAGACGCATGAGGCTGTAAAAACAAAAAAAAAAGCAGAAAAGAAACGAAAAGCGGAGCAGCAGCCAGGTCTGACGCGAGTACAGCCTTATTACAGAACCGTGTTCAATTACCTGCGGGGATGACGTGGGAGCGGTGGCACGTGCGTCGAAGGTCGTCGGGTCGATTGTCACGTGGCAGAGGTTGCTTCCATTTGTTGTCCTCGAGCGCTCTGAGCTTGCGGTCCTAGTGTGTGCAGGCGCAGGTCTAGAGAAGTCCTTTGCTTTTTTTTTTTTCCCTTCTCTCTTTTCTTTTTTTTTTAATACTTTGAGGACTTAAAAAAATACATAATATCATTTTTAAACTTTTAATTCATTCGATAAGCTTTTTTAAATTTTAGTACATATTTAATTTAGTCTTTGATAATATAAAAATGTCAAGTCTTATTAGTTTTTAATTCAAATTAACTGAATTTATTGATTTAGCTTCTAATCAGGTGCCTTTTCGAACGGTGGAGAAAAAACTCTACATGTGAATTATCTATACGAGATATTCAATTCAAATTAGAAGTTAACAATCCTTTTTAATTTGTTTAAATTTCTCACTTCAAAGAACGACTATGGATGTTATTTGATTACGTGGATTATGATATTATTTGAGTTGAATATTGCATATGGATAGTCCACGTGCAACATTATTTTTTTGATACACCCTTCAAACTTATAGGATTGAAAGCCAAATTAACAAATTTTGTTGACTTAAATTAATGAAAGGATAACATTAGACATTTTACCTTAGGATTTAGATTGAACATTTACTAAAAATTCACTGACCATATTGAACAAATCAAAAGGCCATGGACAATATTGCACACTGGACCAAAGTTCAAGGATCATATTAAACAAACTAAAAGACCAGGTTTGATATTACAAATTGAGCCAAAGTTCATATATCATTTGTGTAATCAACCCTTTAATTATCTGTTGCGTTTGTAAATAATTCACATATAATTACAACATTATAGACCTTATTTAGACGACATGATGATATATTTCATTTCATTTTGAATTGTCGGTCTTTCTCACGTGTTAAAAATTAGGATTAAATGTTGGTTAATCCCATTTAAGGCTGCGTTTGTTCCCCAAAATATGAAAAATGTGAAAAATATTTTCTTAAAATCGATCGTTTTTATCACATGAAATAATTAATTAATGAAAGATATTTTTATTTTCAACAAAAATTTACGTCTAACCATTTTCATGGACGATGGTAATATTTCTTTTTATTTATTTAGTTTTGTATAAGCGACTTTTTTTTAAAAGATAATTCAAATTATTTATTTTCCTGGAAATATACACATCCTAATTGAAGTTTACTTAGCAAAAGTGTTGACTTGTCCACTGCACCGTGTCATAGCTATTTACTGTACTTCTGAAATTTTCAGCTAACTCAATGGAAAAATAGTAAAATTTGTCATTACGAATTCTTTGCACCCTTCTAGCTAAGCATCTAGAAACTGGCCTATCTACCGTCACAAACAATCCTTATAAAGTCACAATTTAAAAATAAAAGTCACTCATTTTGCACGTGTCGTCGAGTCCTTATTTAAATAAGAATTTAATATAAACTTTTAATCCCAAAAATTGTCCTGCTTTACCTATAAATGATAGGGTGACAAACGGGCCGGTTCAACCCGAGAACAGATCTTTCTCGACCGATCTCTAGGAAGAATCAGTTTGGCGGGTAATGCAACTAAGGGAGGAGAGCGGAACCCACAATCTCTAATTCAAAGTAGGCATCCAAAGGATTGGCCCGAAATTGGCTTTAGGTTAAATAATATATAAAATATCATTTTTATGCTATTGTTACAAAACAAGCCCATTTCTATCTAAGAACCAAGGATTGGCCCGAAATTGGCTAATTGGGTTTCAGGCTGGTTCTCCAATTTGAGATCTTTATTTTCTTGTTAGATAGATCGGTAGATAATCTAATTTAAAGAATTTCATTTTAAACCGCCAATTTTTCATGTTAGATTTTGTATATAATCATCACCTTGCCGGTTATTGCTGGTCTTTTTTCATTTGGGGGACTGGGATCTCAAGTCATGATGATAAAGGGTGTCATATACCTCACATCTCCTTTCGGTAGCACTTGAGAAGGCACCCACAAGTTTAAATGAATGTAATCCACTATACTTTTGGTTGTGTGAATTAAATTGCTAAACTGCAATTTGTGCTACTTGCCGAACACACAATATTCGAGTTTCCTAATTTTCTCCTCATGTAGAAGACCGCGCTCACCCAATATGTTCATTCCTCTCTCAAACATGTACTCGAGTCATACGTGTCATAACCTTGTCGGACCTGAATCTGACAACGTGGATTAAATTGCAAGAACTTGAACTAGGGAGAAGAGCACCAATTAACCAAACGGCTTTGATATCGTTTGTTGGGAGCATGCGGCAGAAGCTCAATATCTTCAACTGAGGAGATTGCCAAAAAGAAACCTAAGTCCGAGTCCTTCAATTTATTCGATTGGATCCACCTTCGCTCGAAACTTAAGGCAATGAACTTCGAATCAAGTAAGATATATTAATTGCTCTACAGCGTACCAATTCTCCGATTGTGGACCTTCTAACACAACTGTGCATCTCAACATAGAAATTACGTCTCCACTTCCCCTTCAAGACCAAAAATGCATGTCTGATAAACCTTCAAAGTCCTAGGACCCATTAGCGCACCGACAACCCAAGGAATCCACATACCTTGAATGTTCAGATTCTTCTTCATTTTTGAAACTGTGTTGAACATCTCGCAGAGTTCTGATGATCCCATCACACATCTGGATTTGTACTAACCCAAAACCAACGACCTTGTGCTCCACGTTTTTGCCCATAAACACCGCACTGCCCGCGGGAACCAGTCCCTATGTGATATGTGCATTGACACACAGAACGTAGTTCGGTTCCTCTATGCGGCATTAACGTCACTCTTTTGATCTTTGAGCTTTCTTCCGCTCTAGCCTGTTTCTCGCAAAGTGCCCTTCTTTTCAACGATTGTAATATCTAAGGTCATGTTTGGTAGTCTAGATGAAATTTAGAATAGGATAATATTTATCCTATTCTGTATTTGGCGCATCCTCAAGATAAGATAAAATCGGATATAAGTGGTGTATAGACTTCATAACATTATCCCATGTAGGAAGTTGGGATAAAGGCGGATAGGACTTTTATATAATATGAAAAATATTTCATACCGAACTTCTTAAATTAATAATATTAATAATTCTAATATAAAAATTCCAAAATAATGAAAAAAATGACAAAGATTTCATTTTTACTTATTCATATTTGTATTAATTTATTTGAATTTTCTTCTCTCTTAATTTTATAGATTCAATAAGATAGATATATATTTATTGTTTATATTTGTTATACTATTTGTGCATTTTATTATTTTAGGTACACTAGTATATTTTACAATTTAATAAAATATTTGTTAGAGAATGGTGGAAGGGGGAAAAGAAATAAAAAATAATTAAAAATCAATAAAATATAAGCAAATAAAAATGAAATAGGCAAGAGTGTCATGAGAGATTCTTACCATCATTATTTGTACAATTTTAAGGTTAGTTTACATGGATATGCCATTTATACCAAACATTGGACATGATAGAAGGCGAAAATATTCGACTTTATTACTACGATTCATTAAACAATGGATAGGACATAGAAAAATCCTTGAATTTTATATCCTATCATAGCTAGTCTTATCTTAGTTAGAAATCTATACGACCAAACATGACCTAAAGAACTTCTTCTTCACTCTAGGCTTTTTTGGGTTTTAATCTCTTTGCTAGAACCCCACTCTGAATTCCTATCTTTGACCATCAAACCCTTAGCGCCGCTTTTCTGATTGTTGCCCCGTAGCTTCTTCTTCACGCTCTACAATATAGACTTCACCTCCTCCACGGGTATCGTGTCACTCCTCACATTAAAGAATCACGAAAGTGCTACTTAGTAATGGGCAAAGAACAGAGAAACCTCGTAGCCTTCATTGATCAAATGTGTTCTCATCTATAGTCTTTACTTCATGGATGACTTCATTAAACTCAGGTGATCCTAGATTGATGACTCTCAATCATCTTGAAAGTAAGGAAGTGCTGAATCAAAATAAGTTTCTCGACAGCGATTTTGACACACACACAACGCTTCAAGTTTTGTCCAAACCATGGTACCCTTATCTCATCTGCCACTTGAACCAAAATATCATCTTTTAAATTCGATGGAAAAATTGAACAAAAAACACTCCTAAATCTTACACTTTTGCCGATTTAAAAGATGATGTTTCCATGACCGGGGAGGGTTGGAATGAAAAAAAAATCAGATTTTACTGAAAAAATTAAATAAATTGTCCACATTAGAGCTTAGAGGTGCCACGTAGGATGATCAACATTTACATCAATGGTTTTCAGCTCAAATTGATCGCGTGAAAATGTCTAGGACTCAATTGGCAAAGTCGAAATGTTTATGATCGAATTGGCCAAAGTACAATATGTTTAGAGCTTTTTGGGCATTTTTTTCCCTAAATTCAATAGGGTAATACTCCTGGTCTTCTTCAAAATATTGGCGTTTTCTTTCACTTTATAGTCTAGGTGTCGCGACCCTCTAAAAAAAAATTTAAAATTTTAAAAGGGGTTAACGGATTATTAGGTTAATTAGATTTGACTAACCTAATGCGGACCCTCCCAAGCCCTACCGAATCGCAACTTTGGTTTTTGTTTAAATGATTTTGAAATTTGGAGTCGCCACTAATCGTTCTTGGTAGGTCGATTAGAAACCTAAATAAATTAGCGGGAGAACTAATTTATTCCTGCGAACCAGAGATTATGAGCTCGGGGACTTGGTTACACTAGTTAATTAAAACTAATGCCCTTTCGGTACCTTAATTTCATGGATATCCTAATCCGGCAACTCAGGCTTGGTTTATTCCTAAAGCTCTAGTAGGGTATTCTCTTTTGTGTTTTCACTTTTTAAATAGGATGCATGGATGGTATATATTTTTATTTGTTATATTTTTTTAAGTGTTAAAGATTCCCTAAAGCCGAAAGAGGGAGTGTGTTAACGACTTCTGTGCAGTATTACGACCTACTCATCTTTTGGGTCTGATGATTCAAAAATTAAATTATAAGAAGTACATGACAGTGAATAAACACCTCCAATGGGAGGCCTAGCATTGGCTTGGCTTTTCCCTTTGGGATTTAAGGTACAGGTATTTAAGTTGCAAGTATTTAAACTACTGTAAGTAAAAACCTCCAATGGGAGGCTAAGCATTGGCTTGGCTCTTCCCTTTGGGATTTAAGGTACATGTATTTAAGTTGCAGATATTTAACTACTGTAAGTAAAAACCTCCAATGGGAGGCTAAGCATTGGCTTGGCTCTTCCCTTTGGGATTTAAGGTACAGGTATTTAAGTTGCAGGTATTTAACTACTGTAAGTAAAAACCTCCAATGGGAGGCTAAGCATTGGCTTGGCTCTTCCCTTTGGGATTTAAGGTGCAGGTATTTAACTACTGTAAGTAAAAACCTCCAATGGGAGGCTAAGCATTGGCTTGGCTCTTCCCTTTGGGATTTAAGGTGCAGGTATTTAAGTTGCAGGTATTTAACTACTGTAAGTAAAAACCTCCAATGGGAGGCTAAGCATTGGCTTGGCTCTTCCCTTTGGGATTTAAGGTGCAGGTATTTAACTACTGTAAGTAAAAACCTCCAATGGGAGGCTAAGCATTGGCTTGGCTCTTCCCTTTGGGATTTAAGGTGCAGGTATTTAAGTTGCAGGTATTTAACTACTATAAGTAAAAACCTCCAATGGGAGGCTAAGCATTGGCTTGGCTCTTCCCTTTGGGATTTATGGTGCAGGTATTTAAATTGCGGATGGACTTTGTCCTCTCCATTTTGGGGTATGAATTTTTTAAAATGAAATACAACGAATTGATTCAACAATTTGAAATTTGTGCGCGCTTGAGGACTCCTCCAAGCCGATTTTGTGCTTCCATAGGATTGACCATTGATATAGAGTTGCGGCTTCCTGACATAAAATAGAGTGAAGTGTTAGTATACAAAATATGTACTAATCTGCACCTAAAACCAGAAGAGTAGAAAGAGTACTTATCTCCCATTTTTTTGGGAGGGATTTCTATAATTGATTTTCGCTCTCTATGTTCCCAATATAGAGAGTTTCTTTTGAATTAAGATGGACTTTTAGTCACAGATCAGTTGAGAAATCGGTGGATAGCTTAGGAGCTTGTCTGGGCCGATTTTTGCATCTCGACGAGATTTTTGCTGTTGACGTAGAGATATCCTTCTCCTGACATAAAATATGGAAGAAAAAGGAGAGGGAGAATGTGTATACAATTTGTGCTAATTTGCGAGTAAAACCATAAATAAATGAATAAATAAAAACACTTAGCTTAAATTTGTTTGCTCGTTGACGAGGATGAACTCTTGATTTATATTGATCGATGAAGGAATTTGTGATGATAACCCCTAGCTTTAAACTCCCATTATCTTCAAAATTCTCTCTCTTTTGGTATTTTCTTTCTCTCAAAATTTTCTTCAATCTCCCAAAACTCTCTCAAACATCCAAAATTTTCTCTCAAAAAAATTCTCCCAAACACTTCAAATTTTCTCTCTCAAGAAAGAATCCTTTCTCAAGCTCACTTCTTCCTCCTTTTATAACCTACTCATCTATCTCCCATTCTAATTTTTCCACTAACTCTATCTCCCATTCTAATTTCTCCACTAACTCTTCTTCATTTTCATCTTCCATTCTCCATCTCTATCTCACATTCTAATCTCTCCACTAACTCTTCTTCATCTTCATCTTCCCTTCTCCATATTTATCTCCCATTCTAATTTCTCCACTAACTCTTCTTAATCTCCATCTTCCCTTCTCTATTCTTATCTTCCATTCTAATTTCTCTACTAACTCTTCTTCATCTCCATCTTCCCTTCTCTATTCTTATCTTATTTTCTCCATCCATTCTTCTCCAACTTCTCTTCTTCATCTCCTCTTCTTCATCTTCCCTTCTCTATTCTAATTTATCCACTAACTCTTCTTTTTATTATTTGTAAAATAATCCTTCAAGAGTTAGGTATTTGCACTCTAGTCCTTGAATTTTAAGTATTTACAATTCAGTCCCTGAAAAAAATATATTTCTTTAAGTCCAAATCTCCTCACAATTTTTGACACACCAAAATTTACCACATGTCAAATTTAAGCTCATTTCTTGTCGCTGAAAATAATGTATAATTTAATTAAAGCCCTTTTGCAAAATTAAGTCATTCTAGGTATAATTGGGCCAAGATGAAAATTTAAAATATTAGAAGACAATGTCACAACTCATAAAAAGTGAAAGTTAAAATAAGTTGACTCAAATTAAATTTTTTTAGGCCCGATTCGAGATTATACTCGTGAAGGAACACGTGACTCGAATTGGATTTTTCTGAATTTGCGATGGCCAATATGAAAATAGATTTAAAATAAAAATATTAACTATCTTTGTGTATTTTTTGGCCTCAAATGTTATTTTTCCAAAATTTTCAAATATTTTTGTATTTTTTTTAAAAAAAATTTAAAATATATATAATATGAAAAATTATTTTTTGGTCAAAATTCGTTCCCTAGGCTTGGCTAAGGTTCCCAAAGTTGATTTTTCAATTTTATGAATTTTTATGGATTTTCTATTAATTTTCGAAAATAAATAAATAAAAAATACGTAAAAATACTGAAAATATGAAAAATCTTTTTTTGGTCAAAATTGGTTCCCTAGGCTTGGATAAGGTCCCCAAAGTTGATTTTTTAATTTTATGAATTTTTATGGATTTTTTATTACTTTAGCAATAGAAAAAATGATTAAAAATCAGGTGTCAACAGCTGCCCCTCTTTGAAAGGAAGCTCGGTAGAGGTTCATTTCAAAGACGAGATGACACCTGAATTCTTATCGACTCAATACAAGTAAATAAAAAGAGTCGTGACATGATTGTTCCACTGAAAATGAAATGAGAACCTAAGGATTCGTTATATAAAAAAAAAACTTTAGGGTGGTTGAACTTGAACCCGTATGGTGGATCAACCCATGGTAGATTCCTAATAAAAGGATTCTACTGATTAAAAATTGAATTAAAATTTGACCCGTATGGTGGGTCATACCATTTGACCCGTATGGTGGGTCGTACCATGGTAGATTCCTAATAAAAGGATTCTACTGATTAAATTTTGATTGAGATTTGACCCGTATGGTAGGTCACCCCATGGAGATACCTGTAAGAAGGACTTGGTACTTGTAGAAAGGACTTGGTGTCTGTAAAAAGGACTTGTGCCTGTAAGAAGGACTTGATTTGCCTGTAAAAAGGACTTAATTTGCCTGTAAGAAGGACTTGATTTGCCTGTAAGAAGGACTTACTTTGCCTGTAAGAAGGACTTTGTTTGCCTGTAAGAAGAACTTTGTTTGCCTGTAAGAAGGACTTGATTTGCCTGTAAGAAGGACTTTATGCCTGTAAGAAGGACTTGATTTGCCTGTAAGAAGGACTTTGTGCCTGTAAGAAGGACTTTGTGCCTGTAAGAAGGACTTGATTTGCCTGTAAGAAGGACTTGGTGCCTGTAAGAAAGACTTGGTTTGCCTGTAAGAAGGACTTAGTTTGCCTGTAAGAAGGACTTGATTTGCCTATACGAAGGACTTTGTGCCTGTAAGAAGGACTTGGTTTGCCTGTAAGAAGGACTTAGTTTGCCTGTAAGAAGGACTTGATTTGCCTGTAAGAAGGACTTGATTTGCCTGTAAGAAGGACTTTGTGCCTATAAGAAGGACTTTGTACCTGTAAGAAGGACTTGATTTGCCTGTAAGAAGGACTTTGTACCTGTAAGAAGGACTTTGTTTGCCTGTAAGAAGAACTTTGTTTGCTTGTAAGAAGGACTTGATTTGCCTGTAAGAAGGACTTTATGCCTGTAAGAAGGACTTGATTTGCCTGTAAGAAGGACTTTGTGCCTGTAAGAAGGACTTTGTGCCTGTAAGAAGGACTTGATTTGCCTGTAAGAAGGACTTGGTGGCTGTAAGAAAGACTTGGTTTGCCTGTAAGAAGGACTTAGTTTGCCTGTAAGAAGGACTTTGTGCCTGTAAGAAGGACTTGGTTTGCCTGTAAGAAGGACTTAGTTTGCCTGTAAGAAGGACTTGATTTGCCTGTAAGAAGGACTTTGTGCCTATAAGAAGGACTTTGTACCTGTAAGAAGGACTTGATTTGCCTGTAAGAAGGACTTGTTTTGCCTGTAAGAAGGACTTTGTTTGCCTGTAAGAAGGACTTGATTTGCCTGTAAGAAGGACTTGGTTTGCCTGTAAGAAGGACTTGGTTTGCCTGAAAGAAGGACTTAGTTTGCCTGTAAGAAGGACTTTATGCCTGTAAGAAGGACTTGGTTTGCCTGTAAGAAGGACTTAGTTTGCCTGTAAGAAGGACTTTATGCCTGTAAGAAGGACTTGGTTTGCCTGTAAGAAGGACTTAGTTTGCCTGTAAGAAGGGCTTGGTGTACCTCAAAGGGTGCCATTTTGAAATCTGGGGAGACCAGGAATCCTACGAAGCTCAAACCCAAATTATATTCTCCTGTCGCTTTAGGAATAAACCAAAGAGGCAGAGATCAAAAGGTCTCGAACATTTCTGTCCTTGAGACAAATCATGCTTTATTGAAGAAGGTGGATACCTATATATACCGCAATGGATTCGAGTACCCCAACAACCGTCAGAATTCATTCTCTTGAAAAGTTCAGGTTGAAGATATACTTACCTGAGAATTTGGAAGAAATGCTTGGTGGCTTCTCGACAACCAGGCTTGTTCATTCAATAATCGCCGAATGGATTTCAAGACTTTGGAAGGTAACTCAAACACCGGGAATGTGTTGCCTGTCAGGCAATGTCAGAGCTAACATGTGCAAGCATTTTCATCAATGCGTTCATTGGTTCATACAAAATTGTTCAGCTAAGTTGGCAATGATTAGAAGTAGTCTGTGTGATAACTCATGATGCAATCAATCAAAATGTGGATCATGCAAAACTATTCTGTCAAGTTTGTATTACCAATTCTATTTAAGGAGGTTCTCATAATATGAACGCCTCGAATGTAATCTGAATGGGGGACTTTAGTCCGGAAGGGCTTTCTCTCACTCTAGAGAAAGGCTGTTTATCTGTAGATTAAAATGTTAGACCCGTGTGTAGAAATGGTTTAACTTTCCTCATCCTGTTATGCCCCATTTTGCACATTTGATGTCTCCTATGCAGTTTATGCTCTAAGTTGGAGTTGGTAAATTAAACATGCGGAATAATCATACATAATTCGTGAAATGTGTAAACACAATGCCGATGTGACAATTTTTAGCATCATGTGTATTTATATAATGTGCAAACATGGGCGGATTTGAATTGCCCCTGGTATGTGGGTGGATTGAACAAATTGGGAAGCCCACTCCTTATGTCGAGGAGCGGTTTGTCTCAAGTTTTGCCCCTGCACGATGAGGCATATGGGTGAGGGAGCATTTTGGTTTGTTTAGTGACAGCGACCGCCATGGTTTAGCAGTTAAATGCCCCCCATTTTTCACCAGAATAGATCTTGTCAAATGATCATCATTTTCTTTTGGATTTGTCTCCTCCAACATGTTACATGTTAGTATAAATATTTCTTGTAACAAGAAAAGGAGACATGTCAACCGGTATTAAAAGGGATAAATTGGAAACGATACTGATTTACCCTTCATCTTGAATGCCTTGGACAAGTCTTTTACCAATTTTGCTGGGTTGAGTTTTCTTCGACTTTTGTTGGATGCTTCACCATTAAGCCGAGAATGTGGCAAAATATTGACTTCGGTATTACTCGTCGAGTATTCCTGCTTGCAAAAAGAAATACACAAAAAGTTGTTTCATTTATTTATAATACATACAACATTCCCCACTTTGGAGATCGAACTCGGGATATTTCGGACCTACTGTCATCCTCCATACCATTCGGTCCATTGGACCATAGGTGTCCATGGGGTTTTCTTTTCAAAGGTTAATCCTTTGGGATAACGCGGCCCTGTTGTATCACCTTGGGCCTTGTTACGATATTTCTCGAGGTAATTTGCAATCCCTGTTAAGAATGGAATAAAAAAATTCAGGACTCGAGATGATTATGTGCAAATTAGAACGATACAGAATTACCCATGTCTGAGATTGTTCGGATCTTTCGCTTGTATTTTTCTTTAACCGAAGCTGCCCATCCCGTGGTAATGTCCATGAGTTGATTTGCCCCCAATTTAGCCCGACCAGGAAATTTGGTTTTTGGATACAACTGTATTCTCGAGTCGCTTTTGCAAATTCCTGAAAATAGAAGGGATCAAATTTAAAACCGGAGCAATTTAAGGGTAAATTGGAACGATACGGATTTACCCTTCAAATTTACGCAGATTTCGTCTCGATATTAATTTTTTCGAGTTTGGTGCGGTTAACGGCTCCGAGCATTTAATAGGGGGGAAAGGGAAATGATTACTTCTAGCTTGTGCATTAATTTTGGACATCGACAAAAGGCGAGAACGTGCGATGAAACTAAGTAGACGTATTCGTCTAAGTTTAATCTTCTTCATGATGCTCTCGCGGGCTGCGGTAGACGATGATATCAAGAACATTAGAGAGACATTTAGTGTGGCTTTCCACCAGCCGCCTAGAGACCCGCGTTCAATCATGTAAATTAATAAAGCTACCACCACTTAATTAGTGTGCCAATAAATTCGGCCATTTGTTGCGTGCCCCACTTCAACCGTGTTTTGTTTCTTTCGGTGCCCATTTGCTCTTGTCGGGCGCCTGTAGCATTGGGAGAAATACTTGTGGGTCACATTCATTAATAGAACCTCGGTCCTCTAAAACCCTCCGCGTGTTTCGGATCCGAGGAAATTTTAAGACCGGTCTCTGGTTGATTTAATCGGTACTTATTTCATGGTTTCTGATTATATAATCCATATTGTCTTTCAAAAGACGCGGGATCCTCTGCAATACATTAAATATGCCCCCGTGTTTAATCAGTATAAGTCCACCGTCATATCAGAATACACTGCCCATACAAGTTTACGGATTGACACAACTCTGTCTGTCAAAGATGGACAGTGTTCGTTTGCCCCCCTGAATTAATGGTTGAAGCCTTGGTGTTTTTCGTCTTTTGGTATTTCTGAAGATGATTCTTGATATATTATTGAACTTAATTTTTACACCCGTCTGGGGTATCTAGGATCTCCCTGCAAAAGAAAAGGATATAATTAGTATGCGACACAAGGAATGTCGGTCCATGACTCATATATTAGTCCAATTTTATTTTTTCTATTTTATAGAGAAATCAGAAAAAAAAATTTCCTTAGGAAGAAATGGGTTAATTTCTGATACATAATTTTTTTTTTGCAGATTTATTACTCTTTTTTTTATTTTTTTAAAGGAATGTGACAAAATCTCTTGATGTTTACTAAAATTTTTGAAGGAATTTCCTTTTTATCAAAATAAATTTTCCGAGGTAAATTTATCAGGAAAATTTTATTTTTATTGAAGCAGGAAAGACATAATAGAAATCCTTTATTGGTTAACAAAATTCCCCCGAGACATTAGTCTAATTTTATTTAGAGAAAATTTTCTTAGAAAAACATAAGCGAATTTCTCGAAAAGAATTTTTGTTGCAAGTTTTTATAATTTGAAATAATGTGATAAAATCACTTGATGTTTACCAAAGTTTTTTTTGCAGGAATTTTTCTTTTTATCGAAATAAATTTTCAGAGGAAAATTTGTCAGGAAAATTTCATTTTTATTGAAGCAAGAAAAACATGACAAAAATCTCTTATTGGTCAATACAATTCCCCCGAGACATTAGTCTAATTTTATTTAGAGAAAATTTTCTTAGAAAAACATGAGCGAATTTCTCGAGAAGAATTTTCTTGTAAGTTTTTATAATTTGAAAAATGTGATAAAATCACTTGATGTCTACTAGAGTTTTTTTTGAAGGAATTTTTCTTTTTATTGAAATAAATTTTCAGAGGAAAATTTTTTCAGGAAAATTTCATTTTTATTAAAGTAATAAAAACATGACAAAAATCCCTTATTGGTTAATAAAATTCTCATGAAGGGATTTTTTCACATCATTTTTTCAAAAAAAAAATTTTCTAAAAAGAAATGAGGGACAAATTTAATTTTTATTTTCTTTTAAAAGAATGGTCGTAATATCAAGCTCAAAAACTAACTAACACCTAGCATGGACCGACCGAAAATAAATACAAGATAAAATTAGAGAACTTACTTTTACCTTGGAGAAATGCAAATCACATAGTCATGCGCATGACTCAAGTGAGGAGTGGACTCTAGAAAATAAAAGAAGGAGAGACAGGGTATGGACCTAAAAGGCCCCCACTATCTGAATTGACAACCTTACCCTCCGCGCAATCAAATCACAATGGGAAGAATTGTCAATTCAGATAATGAGCGGGATAAAATATGGTCAACCCAAGCGCAATCGACGCAAGAGCTTTGCATATTCGATCCCTATCTATGGTTACCTAGGAAAAATTTCGCGACTTGGGTTTAGACGCTTGTGTGTGCAGGTGTTGTGATCCTCAGAATATGCAAGACATGCACAACAATTGATATCAAAACAGCGCTTCTAAAAATGTGTGAAATTAAACATAATCCCAACACCGAGCCTGCAAAACAAATGGGTTAGCCAAACACTCCGCCCCTTATAACTCCCATCCTGCAAAAACATATAACACCTATAGAATGAGTCCCAAGCAAGATCGCCAGAAGCGAGATATCCATGAAATTTTCATTGGCCTAAGTCCACTAAGACTTTCAAAATTTCGAAAAAATTTAAGTATTCCAATTGGTATCTTTTTTCGAAAATTTAAAAATCTCTACTCCCCAGTGGAGTCGCCAGTCTGTCGCGACCCTCTAAAAAAAAATTTAAAATTTTAAAAGGGGTTAACGGATTATTAGGTTAATTAGATTTGACTAACCTAATGCGGACCCTCCCAAGCCCTACCGAATCGCAACTTTGGTTTTTGTTTAAATGATTTTGAAATTTGGAGTCGCCACTAATCGTTCTTGGTAGGTCGATTAGAAACCTAAATAAATTAGCGGGAGAACTAATTTATTCCTGCGAACCAGAGATTATGAGCTCGGGGACTTGGTTACACTAGTTAATTAAAACTAATGCCCTTTCGGTACCTTAATTTCATGGATATCCTAATCCGGCAACTCAGGCTTGGTTTATTCCTAAAGCTCTAGTAGGGTATTCTCTTTTGTGTTTTCACTTTTTAAATAGGATGCATGGATGGTATATATTTTTATTTGTTATATTTTTTTAAGTGTTAAAGATTCCCTAAAGCCGAAAGAGGGAGTGTGTTAACGACTTCTGTGCAGTATTACGACCTACTCATCTTTTGGGTCTGATGATTCAAAAATTAAATTATAAGAAGTACATGACAGTGAATAAACACCTCCAATGGGAGGCCTAGCATTGGCTTGGCTTTTCCCTTTGGGATTTAAGGTACAGGTATTTAAGTTGCAAGTATTTAAACTACTGTAAGTAAAAACCTCCAATGGGAGGCTAAGCATTGGCTTGGCTCTTCCCTTTGGGATTTAAGGTACATGTATTTAAGTTGCAGATATTTAACTACTGTAAGTAAAAACCTCCAATGGGAGGCTAAGCATTGGCTTGGCTCTTCCCTTTGGGATTTAAGGTACAGGTATTTAAGTTGCAGGTATTTAACTACTGTAAGTAAAAACCTCCAATGGGAGGCTAAGCATTGGCTTGGCTCTTCCCTTTGGGATTTAAGGTGCAGGTATTTAACTACTGTAAGTAAAAACCTCCAATGGGAGGCTAAGCATTGGCTTGGCTCTTCCCTTTGGGATTTAAGGTGCAGGTATTTAAGTTGCAGGTATTTAACTACTGTAAGTAAAAACCTCCAATGGGAGGCTAAGCATTGGCTTGGCTCTTCCCTTTGGGATTTAAGGTGCAGGTATTTAACTACTGTAAGTAAAAACCTCCAATGGGAGGCTAAGCATTGGCTTGGCTCTTCCCTTTGGGATTTAAGGTGCAGGTATTTAAGTTGCAGGTATTTAACTACTATAAGTAAAAACCTCCAATGGGAGGCTAAGCATTGGCTTGGCTCTTCCCTTTGGGATTTATGGTGCAGGTATTTAAATTGCGGATGGACTTTGTCCTCTCCATTTTGGGGTATGAATTTTTTAAAATGAAATACAACGAATTGATTCAACAATTTGAAATTTGTGCGCGCTTGAGGACTCCTCCAAGCCGATTTTGTGCTTCCATAGGATTGACCATTGATATAGAGTTGCGGCTTCCTGACATAAAATAGAGTGAAGTGTTAGTATACAAAATATGTACTAATCTGCACCTAAAACCAGAAGAGTAGAAAGAGTACTTATCTCCCATTTTTTTGGGAGGGATTTCTATAATTGATTTTCGCTCTCTATGTTCCCAATATAGAGAGTTTCTTTTGAATTAAGATGGACTTTTAGTCACAGATCAGTTGAGAAATCGGTGGATAGCTTAGGAGCTTGTCTGGGCCGATTTTTGCATCTCGACGAGATTTTTGCTGTTGACGTAGAGATATCCTTCTCCTGACATAAAATATGGAAGAAAAAGGAGAGGGAGAATGTGTATACAATTTGTGCTAATTTGCGAGTAAAACCATAAATAAATGAATAAATAAAAACACTTAGCTTAAATTTGTTTGCTCGTTGACGAGGATGAACTCTTGATTTATATTGATCGATGAAGGAATTTGTGATGATAACCCCTAGCTTTAAACTCCCATTATCTTCAAAATTCTCTCTCTTTTGGTATTTTCTTTCTCTCAAAATTTTCTTCAATCTCCCAAAACTCTCTCAAACATCCAAAATTTTCTCTCAAAAAAATTCTCCCAAACACTTCAAATTTTCTCTCTCAAGAAAGAATCCTTTCTCAAGCTCACTTCTTCCTCCTTTTATAACCTACTCATCTATCTCCCATTCTAATTTTTCCACTAACTCTATCTCCCATTCTAATTTCTCCACTAACTCTTCTTCATTTTCATCTTCCATTCTCCATCTCTATCTCACATTCTAATCTCTCCACTAACTCTTCTTCATCTTCATCTTCCCTTCTCCATATTTATCTCCCATTCTAATTTCTCCACTAACTCTTCTTAATCTCCATCTTCCCTTCTCTATTCTTATCTTCCATTCTAATTTCTCTACTAACTCTTCTTCATCTCCATCTTCCCTTCTCTATTCTTATCTTATTTTCTCCATCCATTCTTCTCCAACTTCTCTTCTTCATCTCCTCTTCTTCATCTTCCCTTCTCTATTCTAATTTATCCACTAACTCTTCTTTTTATTATTTGTAAAATAATCCTTCAAGAGTTAGGTATTTGCACTCTAGTCCTTGAATTTTAAGTATTTACAATTCAGTCCCTGAAAAAAATATATTTCTTTAAGTCCAAATCTCCTCACAATTTTTGACACACCAAAATTTACCACATGTCAAATTTAAGCTCATTTCTTGTCGCTGAAAATAATGTATAATTTAATTAAAGCCCTTTTGCAAAATTAAGTCATTCTAGGTATAATTGGGCCAAGATGAAAATTTAAAATATTAGAAGACAATGTCACAACTCATAAAAAGTGAAAGTTAAAATAAGTTGACTCAAATTAAATTTTTTTAGGCCCGATTCGAGATTATACTCGTGAAGGAACACGTGACTCGAATTGGATTTTTCTGAATTTGCGATGGCCAATATGAAAATAGATTTAAAATAAAAATATTAACTATCTTTGTGTATTTTTTGGCCTCAAATGTTATTTTTCCAAAATTTTCAAATATTTTTGTATTTTTTTTAAAAAAAATTTAAAATATATATAATATGAAAAATTATTTTTTGGTCAAAATTCGTTCCCTAGGCTTGGCTAAGGTTCCCAAAGTTGATTTTTCAATTTTATGAATTTTTATGGATTTTCTATTAATTTTCGAAAATAAATAAATAAAAAATACGTAAAAATACTGAAAATATGAAAAATCTTTTTTTGGTCAAAATTGGTTCCCTAGGCTTGGATAAGGTCCCCAAAGTTGATTTTTTAATTTTATGAATTTTTATGGATTTTTTATTACTTTAGCAATAGAAAAAATGATTAAAAATCAGGTGTCAACACTAGGATAATCCAGCATCTCCCAAGAAAAATGTCAAAAAAGTCCTAAATATATTGCACTTTTGCCAATTCAATCCTAAATCTTTTAATTTTATCAATTCAGTCCCAAATCTTTTGCATTTATGCTAATATAGTCCTACACTTTTTTTTGTGTGCCAATTCAGTACTAAACTTTTGGCGTTTGTGCCAATTTGGTTCATCCAATTAACTTTAGCTAGTTGACACTAATGTGGATGCCGGTCGGCAATGACGTGGACACCAATGTTGACGAGGATAATTTTTAATAATAATAATATAATATTTTTTTTTCAAATTTAATTTTTTTTCTTTTTTTTTCCTTTTTCTTCTCTCCTTCGAGCGTCCTTCATCGAGAATGTCTTCACAGCTTCATCCAACTCAATGTCTACAATCGACGCCATTGGCCAATCATCAACCTATCCTCATCGACCACCAATCACAACTTTACCAGACTACCGCTAGCAACAACGAGTCTAGCGAAGCGGACCTCCCGCAGCAATGGCAAGTCTAGTGAGGTCGACCTCACCCAATGACGATGAGGTCGCCGTCAGCACAATATAGTAGAGAACAGCGAGAGAGGCCAAATTATAGTACAAACAAAGAGTCCAATAGGATAATCACATATCACCCGGAGGTTTCACATAGGATGATTGACATTCATATCAATGATATCCGATTAAAATTCGTCGGATGGACTTAATTGGCAAATTGTGAAAATATTTAGGACTCATTTGGCAAAGTCGAAATTTTTATGACCGAATTGTCTAATGTATAATATGTTTAGAACTTTTTGGATAATTTTTGCCTAAATTCAACACGATAATACTCCTGGTCTTCTTCAAAATATTAGCCATTTCTTTCGCTTTTATAGTCTAGGATGATCCAACATCTCCCTCCAATGCTCAATCCGATGACCATGTCTCCAACAATGCGTGCATCTTAATCAACAAGCAACCACAAACCAAGATTACTCTCGTCAATGAACTTCTCCAAAACTATGGGTCAACAATAACGCTGTGTTGTGATGCCAATTTAATATGACTAACGCGGAAGCATGAACAAATGAAAAAAATTATGTATAAAGATTAAATTGAAAATAATAAAACCTGAACACAATGGATACACGTAGTTTGATAGTGGTGCTTACTCCATAGGGAGAGATCGATGAGAGGGTTCCATTATAATTGGCAAAGGTGAGATTACAATTGCTCGAACACTCGTTCATAAGTATTTTACAGGCCTATATCAAATATGAATCAATCACAAGAAAGAAATTTTGTCGCATTTTCAACGCTCTTAGATT
This sequence comes from Psidium guajava, assembly GCA_016432845.1. Taxonomy (NCBI): domain Eukaryota; kingdom Viridiplantae; phylum Streptophyta; class Magnoliopsida; order Myrtales; family Myrtaceae; genus Psidium; species Psidium guajava. The sequence continues at coordinate 17,607,062 of CM028230.1, read as the reverse complement.
TTCAACCAAAAAACTCTCTTAGATGACGGCTCCCGCTTTGCTTTTTGCCTCTCACAAGCTTGCATACATATTAAGCATACTCACATTGCACCAAGACCAAACTTAGCAACATAATACGTAAATGCAAGAAACTAAGAATCCTTTTCCGACGTCAACATGGACTTCATCTTCATTAGGGAAAAGAAGTCTTGTGAGCAATGAATTTCCCTTTCTGCCTCACCCACGATTCTCTCGACAAGAGCCTAATTTGGAATTTCCTAGTACGGCCCGCATTTTCCTTGCAATTCAGTTGTGGGATCGGATTTCCTATCGGCCGGATTACATTCGAGCCATATTCAATAAAATTCATTTTTCGTGAAACGAATATGCTTAATTCGAGTCTACTCAGAAAGTTTTAACTCCTCCAATATTTGGGCAAGCAGCAAACCCTAATTCAGAATATACCAAGTGGATATCACACCAAATTGATCAAGGAAAAAAAAAAAAGTCACAACACCCAAATACAAGTTCTCCGAATTGTCATTTCGTTCCCGTGGCTCGTTGGAGTCGTTAGGTAGCGAAGTGCAGGACAGCCCCATATGGAATGCGGTTGTCCTAAATAATTGAGTGGACCTTTTCCTGCTTTGTTCACGACCTGTGGGCCTTCTGCCTCAAGGCAGCATTGCTCCGCCCGGTTTTCGCGAGCGATAGCTCTTCGATCATTCTTGCGATAGCGAAAAGACGTGGTGGCCTGCCATTTCCGCAAACATTATAATTGACAACTCGAAATTGTCTCCTCCCTCCCTTTATTAATCATGAGCATGGACATCGGACATTAGATATAATCTTGTATAATGCTACTTACGCCTTTTCACTTTCAAGGATCAAGACAAGTTTGAAAAGGAAAATTGCTTGTGAGAGCACAGCCATGTCGAAAACATCGATAACATGGACTCTTTCTATCTCCCTCTCCCTCCCTCCCGACGGCCCGCCATGCAGTACGCTGCCGTTCATTGTGGGTCACCCTGGTCGGGTAACATCAACAAGGTGGTTGCCCTCGTTTGGCGCCTTCCATGGTGGTCGCGGCCGTCTCCATCGGGGAGCCACCACGGTGGTTGTCGTAGGTTTGTGGATTTCTGGCCATTTACTTTGGGTTTCAACTACGGACCAATCTGAGCAATACTGCATGCTCTAAAATTAAATCATGGACCTCTTTTATTATTTTTAATTTTTTTTATTGAGTCTCATTCCATCAATCCAATCCAGAAAATTCAAATGATCAATTGGGGTCTAATTACATCATGCACATTTCTAGACTTGACCTGATTGCACTTTTTGACTATTTTAGAACTCATTTGCATTTTTGCAATAAGTTTTAGGACTTGATTGTGCTTTTTGAAAGTTTAGAATTTTGTTGCACTTTTGCAACAAGTTTTAGGATTTTCAATGCACTTATCCTAATTTTTGAAATAGATTATACCAATGGCACATAATCCCCATTAATTACGAAAATTTATAATGATATGATCAATCTATTTATTGTTTCCTCGTGAATGAAGTAAGAAACAAGTAATATTTAAAATAACTATACAAACTAATACGAAGGATCAACTTGATTTCAAAGTTCTATTGTATTTTTTGCTTAGAAAAGAAGTTTGGAAAGGCTTGGGACTTGCCATACTCGTTGCTGGGACGTTCGGTTTAAAGTGCCAACAAAATATCAACTACTTACTGGATGAGTCCATCATCCTAACGTAGCCCTATCAAGGGAAAAATTAAGGGAAAATAAAAAAAGTCTTCAATCTATTACAATTGTGCCAATTCAATCCAATCATTTTTTTCAATTTAGTCCCAAACTTTTTCAAGTTTTGTTAATTGAGTCCATTCGGCCAGTTTTGGCCGGAGCACGCTGACGTGGATGCCAGCTATCATATATGGCATGGCTAGCGTTAATGTGAACAAATTTTAATAACATTTTGAATGTTCTTATAATTTTTTTTCTTTACTTTTTCTTTTTTTTCCCCATGGCTTAGGGCCAATGAGGGTCATTGGCCACAAGCGACTAGCCCTTGCTTGACTGGTTTTAGTGAGGACATCATGGTCCTCGCCTATGACCGGCGAACCTCCCTAGCCTTAAGTGCATGGAAAAAGGAAAAACTAAAAGAAAAGAACAAAGAACAAAATTATAAAAAAAATTATTAGAATAATATTAAAATTTATCCATATTATCATTGGTCATGTTATGTAGGATGACTAATGCCCACGTCAGTAATTTTTATTCAAATTTGGTCCAGTGGATTAAATTGGCACAAATGTAAAAGATGTAGGATTGAATTGGCTGAAGAAAAAAAAGATTCAGGACTGAATAGGCACAATTACAATATGTTTAGGATTTTTTTTTCTTAATTTTCTCTCCTACCAAGTGCAAATGGAGAAGGTTAAGATTGGCCTTCTCGTAGATTTCCTAGGGCCTGGGATGTAGCGAAGAACCTTTGACTTTTGGCTTGCAATAAGTTTTGAATCATTCAACCGACTACTATTGCGTTTGGGAAGTGAAAAACTCAACTTTTCATGCTGAAATCCATTTAGGATTAGATGATTTATAATCGCGAAAACCTCCCAACTTGTGTCCTATGTTCCAATAGTTCCCTGTCCTAGGAATAGTTGCCAAAAAAAAAAAAACACCTCACCTGTCAAATCACTCCGAACTTAACTTTTCCTCGTATGACTTTTGCTTATCTTCAAATTGAGGGAAAACGTGGCTGGAAAATATTTTGAAATGTCAAAGGTGCCCTTTTGCCCTTTTTGAGGAGAACAATGTGCATTTTCGCAAGTTCCATCCACCAACAGCAGAGTGAGCTCATTGAAATCAGAACTTTATCATTCTCATTCCTAAGTCAAGTAACAAATGCATCCTTTAGGTATATCGAAAGTAAATCAAAGAATAAGTGCAAGAAAGGCGAAGATCAAGATTTATAATGTTTCAAAACTATGTGGCGCCCGAATTTTCTCTTAGGAAAATTACCAAAAAAATATTGAACATATTCTAATTGTGTCAATACAATTATAAAACTTTTTTTTTGCTAATTAAGTCCTAAACATTTTGCATTTGTATTAGTTGAGTCAATCCAACTAATTTTGGTCGAAAATTGCTGATATAGATGTCGGCTGTCCTATGTGACATGACTAGCGCTGACGTGAATAATTTTTAATAATATTTTATTTTTTCACTTATTTATTTACTTTCTTTTCTTTTTGATTTTTTTCTCTTTCCTTTTTTTTTTTTTGCCTTTCTTTCTTCCTCTAGCCTTTTTCTAGACCTTGGCAACTGGCTAGAGCAAGGGCTAGTAAGGTTGACCTCGATGTCGCTGGGTCCAGATTTGGCGAGGGCAAACCTCGGAAAGCCACTAGCCTGTTGCTCTTGTCGACCACTGGCGATGGTTGAGCTTGTGCAGAGGTGTGGCCACCAGCTAGAGGCAAAAGGAAAGTAAAAAACAAAGAAAGAAAGAAAGAAGAAAAGAATAAAGAGGAAAGAAAAGAATAAATAAATAAATAAATAAATAATATTAAAATATTTCTAAAATTTGTCTATGTCAGCACTGACTGCCATATAAGACAGTTGGCATCTATGATAGTGATTTCCTATCAAAATTATTTGCATAAACTGAATTGACACAAATCTAAAAGGTTTATAATTTAATTAGCAAAAAAAAAGATTTATGACTAAATTAGCACAATTACAATAAGTTTATAACTTTTTTTTGGTAACTCTTCCCTTTTCTCTTTGAGCATTACCAATATCCAAAAAGTCCAAACCAAAGCTGAAATCCAATATTAAACTAAGCAATACATTTCATTTGTATGAAGAGCGTGGTTCATACTTCTAATCGGTTCGACCCAATTTCTCTTTGGCCAAATGTTAGAAGAAAATGTACATGTAAAAGGAAAAAACCCCACTTTACCACGATCCTTTTTCTAAGAAACGTAAATAGCCGTAAGGCCGTATTTTCCTCCATCTTTCGTTAGAGGAAACTTCTTCTTCTTCTTCAAAAAGAAAATCATCGTTATTCTTACTTGATTTTACATGTGATGATGTGCACGACTTGTAACTCATCAATCAGAGATCCTCTAACCATGAGTTTTGCGAAGGGAAAATTGTTGAAAGACAAACTTACCCTTCCTCTGAGGGACTACTCATGACAATTTTTCTAGAGACACAAATGTCATGTGACATATCAAGGTAGTGGCCATTTAAAGATGGTATTTATATCTGAATTACATCCTAGGGCCACTCTAATTATGTGAGTTTGGGGTGTTACAAACTCCTTCACAGAAAACCTTATATCTCGGCATTGTCGAACATACAACCTAGCTGTACCATGAAGATGTGAGTTTACTTCATACTAAACACAACCTATCCTAGAAGCGCATATTTACTGAATACTATCTATAAGGTCTTAGCCCGATCAATCTGAACCAAATCCCTAAAAAGATTACTTGAATATGACCATTCCAGGTGATTCGTTCAAGAGTCAGCATTACATGTAAATAACACGATAGGCCCTCCCCCACCCAATTTTGTGGGCCTTAATAGATCCGACTAATCTCTACAAATACCCATAATTTTTCTTAAAAAATGAATTTCCCAAACTCTCTCCTTTCATCAAACTCCTTTTATACTTGTAGCATCGTCTTTACGAACCGTCTATTTATAGGCTTGTCGGCCAAAGAATCCAGCCATGCCAACAATTAAATGACAAAGAAGAAGAAGAACAAAATATCTCTGAGGCCTTAGCCACTCTTGGGCACTGAAATCTTCAATCATATCATATGCAACTTGTTTCGCTAAAGAGTCAACGCGCTTTTTTGAATCATTGTCCTCTGATAACGCCTTCACATTTCCCTGAAAAGCAATGTGATAAGCAGGAAAGTAGATAAATTGCTCATATATTAAAATCCACATGGCCAGGTTGAAGCCAATGCAATCCATGAAATGTCATAGGACATTTAGCCCCTCAACAAAAAAAAAAAAAGATAATAATGTTGCAGCTGGAAATAGCAGTTTGTCTCTTGGTGTGAAAATGATATTACCTGAAAAAATTTCTGCATAATATAAAGTAAATAAAAAAACAATTTCAGCTTTCTTTAACAGGTTTTGAGGCAAATGATGCAAGAGGACCCATGATGGGTGATAGATATCCATGGGTGCCTCCCAAAAGGCAAGCAAAAACTGCATCTCGCTGAGAATTAGATAAGCATTGATGAGGAAATCAATGTATACTTGTGCTTATTTCCCAAAAAAAAAAAATCGTGAAAATTATTTTAAAATTTTTTTATTTGTTATTTCTTTGTTTGTATACTGAAAAGCGTAACTAAAAATATTTTCGAAAAAATAATGCACGAAAAACTCTTTCACTCACATAAACACACGATTGATATTTTTTTGTTGCAAAAAGTTATATGAACAAAATCAAAATATATAATTGATATTGACCTTACATTGTATCCCCTAAGTTGTTGGAGTGATATTGTTAAAATAGAATTTTCCGGTTAAAGTATCTTATATCGTTCATTTAGGTTTTATATCAATATAATATTTATTTACCTGTTAGCTTAAAATTTTGGGTTAAACTTTCTAACATGGTATCAGAGGGAGATTCCACCCCAATTGATTATGGGAGAATTACCAAAAAAGTCCTAAAATATATTGCGGTTATGCCAATTTAGTTCTAAATTTTTTTTTCCAATTAACTCCTAAAATTGTTATAATTGTGGCAATTCAATCCACTTTGTTGGCCAATGCTGATATGACATCGCTGATGTGGGCAATTTTTAATGATATATTAATATTTTATAATTTTTTCTTTCTTTCTTTTCCTTCCTACTGTTGTCGGCGAGGGCTTTGCGACCCTCGATCGGCCTTGCCCAGTCTTAGCTAAGCAGAGCAAGAGCATCCTTGACATGGCCTCACCACCATCTTCACCCTCGGCTGCGCTTCATAGGGGTTTCTCGAGATGTGAGCACAAACGAAGGTTTCCATGGCCTTGCCTAGATGTGGACGAGGGGACATCACTGGTGGCATTCATGGCTTCGCCAAGCCTGGGCAGGGCCAATCGAGGACGCGAAGCCCTCGTTGGCCACAATAATTGCAGGAAGGAAAAAAAAGAAAGAGAAAAAATAAATAATTATTAAAGTTCTATTAAAAATTGTCCATATCAATGCCATCGGCCCGTGAATTGAAAATTGCAAAATATCTAGGACTCAATAGGCAAAAAAAAGTTTAAAACTAAATTGTCAAAATTGCAATAGGTTTGGTAATTTTTCTAATTGGCTAAGCGTGTGTAACCCTATGTTCAGCATGGCTTGTCTATGGAGTTTTGATGGGTCCTATATTTATGTAATTTCCATCCACCTAAGTTAAAGGTTGTTTTGGTAGAATTTTTCTGGTAAGGAAATTATAAAAAAAAAGGTTTCATTTTACCTTTCTAGCCAATTTTATATCTAACCTCTATATAGTGATAGTTACTTTGAGAAATTTCTAAAGGTGACACCAAACACTTTTTGGTCTTTGCATTAGTTGGTAGAGATAAAAGCACACCTCGTTCAAACTCTAGGACAATTCAAAAAGAACTGGCTGCTCAATGTGTTTTCTCTTACCAAAGGCTCAGTTTATTTCATGAAAAATGAATGGTTTGAAAATTTTTCTCCTGAAAATGATTGCTTGTATCGCTTTAAAAATGATTGGACGAAATATATCTTCATCATCCATAAAAAAAAAATTAACATAAATTATTGTTGGTGACGGAAATTTTTTTCATTGACTAATTATTTCAAACCAGTGATTCTTTTTAAGAAAATATTCTCCAAATCATTTATTTTTCGTGAAAATAAATAGGAGCCTTAATTGCCAATATTTTTCATGAATTTTTTTCCTTGAATGTTATAAGATAATAAGCAACTCCTAATATTGATGGGATTTCATCAGACGAATTCAGACACAATTTAAGCATTGAAAAAAAAAACTTATAGACACAATAAATTGGACACAAACATGATCAAATCGAAGCTATTCACATATATGACTTCAACTCAACTGGTTTTTCCATAAAAATCATTTCTCATCATTTTGACACGTGGACTATGGTTTTACTATTTGTAATGATAGAAATTCCTACCTACATAGGAAATAAAATACATGTAATAGACGTGGACCCTTTTGGCATCTTGAAAGACATGACCAAACCCAGAAAAATCTAATAAGTGAATTTTGCATGAAGATTCATTTTTTATTTTATTTTGTCAGACATGAAGATTTAATTCACTGAGAGGCTTGTCGTGGAATCTTGAATGCAGAATTGGATCCTTTCTGAATGTACGTCGACCCACCGTCACGGAGCTACAACTACGATAAGGCAATAAGTGGCCAATCATTCGCTTCCTGTTTTACCGACGGTGTCTTTCATGCAAAGTCGCGCCAAATTAACGACGGAAAGAAGAGTTACGTAAAGATTTTCTTCCGGTTAATACCATTGAAAATTCCAAAAATGATCCCCTGTAACAGATTTACAACAAATATTTTTCGACTCACAAGTAATATCTAAACCGGAACCATTTATCTCTCGAAAAATCTCAAATTAATAAACCCGATCCAATTCTACCATCCCTTAGCAGTTTGGAATCTGACATGGAGAGATTTGGATTAGGGGGGTATCCATTTGAAATTTTTCGTGAGACGAAAGTTGGGAAAATTTGCCCGAAAAATCCTAAACCTATCATACAAAGGTCAATAATTCGGTCATAAACTTTCCGATAGTGCCAATTTAGTTTTAAATCTCTTGATAATTTGCCAATTTAATCCTAAATATTTTAATTTTTTGATGCCAATTTAGTCCTAAACCTTTTCAAAATTTGCTAATATAGTCATTCGGTCAAATTACTAAATAATTGATTTAGGACTATATTGGCAAATAAAAAAAATTAGGACTAAATTGACAAAAAAAAACTGGTTTCAGTTAAAATTGGCAAATTATCGAACAGCTACATTGACTTAATTGTTCGACAAAAAAAATTAAAAAAATTAAAAGGTTTAAGATTGAATTGACTATTATATAATAATTTTTTTATTTGTGTTCTTGTGCAATAAGTCTAGTAAAGCTAACTTTGAGTAAATATGCGCTGGGGTGCCAGTTTTAAACTTTTTACGGGCTGGGACTTAGTATAGAATAAATTTATCCTATGTGCTGATGTGAAATTTCTAATATCATCCACTCATGTTCTTTTCAAGAGCCAAACAGTTGCTACTTGCTGAAGAGACCCGCCTGTAAAATATTTTACTTGAAAGGAAGAGAAGATCAGAACACTGTGGGGGCAGACAAGATGATCTCCTCGATTGGCATGATTCCTGAGGAATGAAATAAATTGTTATTATTTAGACTTTAGGCTCGAAACCTAAAGATGGGTTTTCCACGCTAGGCCATGAGGCACTAACCACACAATTCCAAGCCCACTAAATAACAAATTTATAATCCCAATTTAAGAGATCTTAATTGTGGACCGTCGGAGTTGGCATTATCTGCGTGTCGCCAATAATTGGAGGCTTGGAAAAAGGGAAATCAACGTTAGACCCTAAGCAATCACTCAGATTACAAGCAATCTAGCATTATTTTTCAATTGATTACTTGCGAGCCCCACTCTCTTTTTGCCTAGATCTTGCGATGATTTTCCCCGACAACCTTCATTGTATCAAAACATACGTACGATGAATCTCTCGTTCACGTAACTTGCAAAGATCTTATCATGCTGCTTCCTTATAATAGTTTTTTGATCGGCCACCATCGAGACAATGAGTTAAAAACAGAAGTTCTTCGAGGAAATTTTCCAAAAAATCTTAAACCTTCTATGCTTGTGCCAATTTAGTTCTAAATCTTTTGACGACTTGTTAATTTAGTCCTAAAATTTTAAATTATACCAATTTATACCTAAACCTTATAATAATTTGCCAAACTAGTCCTAAACCTTTTAACGAATAGCCAATTTAGTCATTTTAGTTACTTACTCAAATAATAAGTCTAGGACTAAAATGACAAAGTTTCAAAAGATTTAGGACTAAATTGGCACCATTTCAAAATATTTAGGATTAAATTGACATAATTGAAAGATTTAGAACTAAATTGGCAAATCGTCAAAAATTTTAGGACTAAATTCACATAATTAAAAGGTTTAGAACTGAATTGATAAGTTGTTAAAAGATTTAGGACTTTCTCTGTAATTTTCCAGAAATTCTTCCCACTACCTTTTCATTAATTTGGCCTTTAAATTAAGAAAAAAAAAAGCCACCAAAAATCCTAAACTATGTCTACTATGATACATTTATCGTAAACTTTTTTGGGGATACAAAAAACTCCAAACTTGTACCCATGTGACACTTTTACCGTATACTTTTTTGGTAACACGAAAAACTTCAAGCTTGTATCCATATGTCACATTTTCCCCAAAATTTGTACCGGTGTGAAATATATACCCGCAAAATTTTTCTTGTTACACCAGAAATTCTAGATTTGTATTAGCGCAATACATTTAAATGTGTCTCAATCCTACAAGTTTGATGTTTTTGATGTAAAAAAAAATCGGGATAAATGCGCCACACGTGTATAAATTTGAGATTTCTGGGGTCACAAGAAAATTTGGAGTAAATGTATCACACAAGTACAAGCTTGAGATTTTTCGTGTCACCAAAAAAAAAAGTTTAAGCTAAATGTATTATAGTGGGCATAATTTATGATTTTTGGTGGTTTTCTCCCTTAAAGTTTTGTAAAGAGAGAAAGAAACGGTAGAGAAGTTTACGGGCGAACAATCTATCATTTCACGAGTGAAAAAGGGCCAACTACCATCGCTTTGGAAACTCTTCTACCCCTCTGCTCTCCATACATATATGTTGATTGGAGGGTATCCACATGACGTTTTGCACGATAATGCTTTTCAAATCTTCAATTGGTATTGGAGTCCGTGTGCACAAATATGATTAAAACGCTCCACTTTAGGGTGAAAGGTCAATGATGATTGGCACTGAAGGAGCATGTTTGGTGAAAGGCAATCCCATCCCAAGAGCGCCAAAATTTGATCGAACCAATTATGTTCATTAGAAATGCAGGACGTTAAGCGTTCGTGCAAAATGGGACAAAGTTGAAAATGTTCCGTTTGAGCCACCAAGGAAACCCACAACCCCGGCGCCTCCGCATCGGCCCTCCGCTATAGCGACGGTCCTTCCAACAACATTAACTTCCAAACCTATGCACATTGTGCACCTACTGTTCCTCATCTCCTATCGGGTTCGATGGAGAGCCTTGTCTTGTGCCATGGCTAAGGAGATTTGGGATCGGCCTGAGCTTACATAGGAAGGAACGGCCAGCGTGCGAAAAAGAAATATGAGCGTCCATCTTGGGCAATAGGAGTCATTCAAGATGAAGCCGGGACAAAGTATAAATGAAACGTTTGCTTGGCTCCGCCGATATCGGGAACGGGTTCTCATCCTTGGGCACAACGGGTACACGTACCAAGCAAATAAATAAATAAGCTCTCGTGACCTTAGCCAAAAGAATGGAGAGAGGTCTCGCCCGTAGAGAATCCACGAGGGTTCAACCAAGAGAGTTCTTCCGGAAAATTCGGAAAAATTATCTAAAATCTCTTAAATCTATTTTAATTGTGTTAACTCCGTACTAAACTTTTTATTTTTTCCAATTCAATCATTAACTTTTTTCATTTATACCAATTTAGTCTATCCAACTAATTTTAACCTAAAATTAATCGTCTGTGGCCGATGACCCTCGCTAGCCCTAAGTTTAAAGAACAAAAAGAAAAAAAAATTAAAAAAAATTAAAATATTATTTAAATTCGTTCATGTTAGTACAGCTATGCCACATCAGAAATTTCCGACCAAATTGGTTGGATGGACTAAATGGACAAAAATACAAAAGATTTAAGGTTGAGCGTTGAGTGAAGGTTGTGTGCTTGCGGATTACAGTCCCTCTCGAAGTAGAGGCAGCTTCATCTGTAAACTATGTCAAGAGCCTCAAGGGTTATACTAGTGGATTCCAGTCTTATTATTGATTTATTAAAGCCGGAAGAAAGGAGTAAGTCGAATGAAAAAGTCGAAGCACCATAAGTTGCATCGCGATGCGAGTGCTTCCATTCCTTAATTAGTAGTAGCATGATTAATGAATCGTCCATTCAAATTCGATTTATGGATTTGACAAATTATTCATTGACAAGAAAAAAAAATGAAAGATTTGGCTAATAGAACGAGCACAATCAGGAATCAAATATAAAAAAAAAATTACAAAAGCTAAGAAGAGAATATTTTTTTAACTCTGAAAGTAAATAGAAATACTCAGTTATAACAAGTTGCGTGCTAAAACAGGCCACGAGGCGCTTCTCTTACGACAGGACAACATCAATCCCTCCCCGGAAGCATGGCTTCGCTTTACGTAGCTTGTTAACATCGGGTGAAGGCTGGGATCGTGTCGCTAGAGACAACTTTTGACCGCTACATTCCCAAGTTCGTCTAGGTATTTATCTTTCCTAAAGAATGCGTAGGACTCCAAAGCATCCAATCATGCTGGGTTATTAAAACACCACCATTGACGATGACTTCACAGCTATTTACGAAAATCCATGAGTGGTTTTTTCCTGGTTGATCCCGAAAAAGTAAGATTAGGAAGATCTTGGAACTTTTAGGAAGTGGGCTTCAGACAAGACAACACCTCTTTCACCTGGGGGCTCACAAATTTTTGGAGATCCTGCAAATTATGTGCTTGACAATCGAATTTTCTCACTTCCTTACAAGGAACAGGACTTTGGAATGGTACCCGCGCTTAACATATTTCATCGCTAGGACAGGGTTCGCTTTTAGCAAGGTACGGTACAAATAGAATTGGCAAAATAAAATAAAAAGAAAATAAACGAACATTAAAAAAAATAAAAATATCATTAAAAATTATCCACGTTGACGCCAACCCAATCATGTAAGGTGGTTTCGGGCCAAAAGTGATGGGCGGTCTCAATTAGAAAAAAATGTGAAAATGTCTATGGTTCAATTGGCAAAAGTTAAAATGTTTGGGACTGAATTGACAAAACCACAATAGGTTAGGACTTTCTAGAAAATCTTCCCAAAGAGTTTTCTCTGCAATACATTTTAGGATACATACTTGATCCAAAGCGATTGACTTTTTTCTTCACTCATAGATTGTACTATGACTAAGCTAAATTCAAAAAGTTAATTGGAATTAGGAGAAAGAAATGGAATAGAAGAAAAAGTGGGGAAAATGTAAATTCAATCTGAAACATATTACGGGGATGCCAATTTAGTCCTAAAATTTTCACTTTTGCCAATATTTCTAGACCTTTGTACGAAAAACTAATGTGGTCTTTCCGGCCGGTTCACGTCGGAAGTCGTTGACGTCCTACGCTACGGATTGCCTAGGCGATGACTACCTTGATAACGCGCGGAGGAAGCTTTCAGAATGATTTACATACGTCGAATGGAAAGTTAAAGGTAGCCGAGGGGATTGAAATGCTCTGATGTTCTTGCCGATGATGGCTTTACTGTTTTAACAAAAATCTAAAATTAGTTTTTCGTAGTCGATCCGAAGCTTAGATCAGGGGAACATCTTGGAACTTTGAGGAGACGGGCTTCGGGCTAGGCAACATCTCTTTCCCATGGGATCACAAATGACGAGATCTTCCAAAACATGTGCTTAACAATCCGTCTTCTCACTTTCTTCAAAGGAAGAGAACTCTGGAATAGTATTCACGCTCAACGTATTTCATCCGTAGCATAGGGTTTGATACTAATAAGGTACAGTGAACACAAAAAAAAAAGGTAAACCCTGACGTAACATGTGAGAATGACGAAAATGCACCTCCTCGCTTATCATGAGGCGACCTGATGAGCACAACCCTTTGATCCGCCCTTTTCCGTGGCTCCAAATTCTGTTAAAATCTGATCTCGAAATTCAATAATATATCTAGATAGTCCAAATGCTATAAATGAAATTGCTAGTTGATTTCTAATCGCAAGCTTACGTCTCACACATTCAGTGTTAATGTTAGAAAGAGTTTGTTAAGTAATACGTACCTTTTCACATACATTCATGATCCAAGAACAGTGTGACCTCTTCCTGACTCGTAGATTTTTTTGCTGACTAAGCTGAAATCGAAAAATTAATAGGACTTAGGAGAAACTGATTACATAAAAAAAAAAAAAAAGAAGAAGCCCATATTAGACAAAGACTGCAATGTTGTAACATTTCATAGATCTTGTGTCTTGAAGTGGACACAATTGATGTGTCATCAGAATCTCCTCTACTGTGGGGAATACACGTTGCTCAAAGCTAATATATATATATATATATATATATAGCAAATTTGGAAATCGAGGCAGCAAGATCTTGCTTTCGTGCTTAGAATAATTTTAATTACTGAAATAGTGAATCGCAAGAATTCCATGAAGTGACCAATGCAAGTTTCGGAGGAGAACTTCCATTAAACAACAATAATAATTAATGTGGACGATAAGCACAAAAATTTTATAAGAACAAAAGTGAGAGAAGACCCACCAATATTCCCGCTGTTTTGAAGGGCAGACAAGCCGACAAATTCACGCCTCGTCCCACAAAAATAAGAAATAAGCCCATGACATCAACTCACCACTACTTTATAATATATATATATATATATATTATAAAGTAGAATCATAAATGACTCAATCTTAAAAATGTTGCTTCTTGGTCTGTTTGAATTTTTTTTTTTTTGGGTTTAAAGATCCTGGATTCTGTCTCTTTGTATCTTGATTATTTTGCACATGTATTTCTATTAATTATTGGTTAAATCATGACTGAGATTTTTTTTTGTTGCCAATTCGTTGATTTTATTTAAGTATGAATACTTGGGGGGAAATCTATTGCCCTCTAGATTTAGTCATTTCTTGTTTTGCACACCCAAGAGATCTAGCGGTCAACCGCCATACGGTGAAGTCACGATGGCAATTTAAGGATTTTTCACTTGGATAATGGTAGATGTGGCAAATAAGTGAAGCATGAATTGGGACAGTGACTTTTTTCGGAGAACATGACATAAAACTCAAACGAGAAACTGTTGCTCTGGTCTAATTAATCATCATTACGAAAGATAAATTTTTTTAATACTTGAAACGAATTAGATTTTGTCCATCCATAACATTAACATGAGCCATGCCACATGGTCATATATAGAGGTTAGCATGGTCTGGGTTGATTTAGTTCCCTCAAGAATCATGGACTGGACCTGTGGTACCGATTCTCAATTTTAGGAACTGTGGACCGAACCGAATGTCCCTAAAATTGTGGACCGACAAGATCACAGGTCTTATCTGATTCTCGAGCGGTGCAATGAAACTATTAAAATGACAATAAAAAGTAAAATAACATAAAAACAAGAAACCCGAGTTTGACAGGTAGTTCGAGCCTTCACAAACACCATGTACACCAAAATGAAAAGTCATCTAGAAATGCCCATTGCTCCCACAAAAGCACTAAAATTGGCTCCCACATACATTCATTCTGAAAAGGTCACCATCTCTCGTCTATGAAATGGCTCCCAAAATGAAAAGTTCTTGCTACTGCTCCAAAATGAAAAGTCATCATCTTCTGAAATATTAGATTTCTTTCTCTCTTTATTTTTCTTTAGAAATTCAGAATTAAGTTATGTGTTTAAAAAACAAAAACAAAAACAAAAACAAAAACAAAAACAAAAACAAAAATTTGTCAGTCCGATTTCCCTCGAAATCGAAAATCAAATCATGTGGACTCCAGTTCCTCAAAGAGAAACTGAGGACCGGAATGATGACTTCAAGAAGTCCGATTCGGTCCATGCAGTTCTCGATTTGGACAATCCATCTTCTCATCCCTAGTCATATGATACAATATATCGTGAGGTGAGTAGTAATTAAAGAAAGTCCCGTAAAAAATGTAATCAAATATATCGGTTCGTTATCTACTGAGAAATTAATAGTCACAATACACGATTCTACATAACACATGGCACACGAGGAGGCAAATGTAGAAATTAACGCAGCAAGATCTTGCTTTCACGCTGATCTATAAACATGATTTCCGCAAGTGCAAAATGCATGCTGAATTAAATACTACAGAATAAGCAAATTAATTATCGGGAGAGGTGGGGACTATGAGCAACAAATTGACAAGTGAAAACACCCGCCAATATTCTCGCTGTTGTGATCGGCAGACAAACGGACAAAATCTGTCATTTCCCAGAAAAAGCCTTACAAAGTTGAACACCCATTTGAGAAAAAAAAAGGAATTATTGAAAACCATTTGATTTTGAAAACCATGACATCACATCACATCATATAATAATTCCTTATAGGGACTGTACTAAGGTACGCCCAAAAATAGAAAAATAAAATAAAGAATAAAAAATTGGTGGGGAGGTCCGACTGTGTTGAGTCCAACAAAATCTGTCATTTCCCAGAAAAAAGCCTTACAAATTTAGACACCCATTTGAAAAACAAAAATCATTAAAAACCGTTTGATTTGAAAATCATGACATCACATCATATAATAATTCCTTATTGGGACCGTACTAAGATCCACCCAAAAATAGAAAAAAAAAAGATAAAGAATAAAAAATTGGAGGGGGGGAGATCCGACTGAGATGAGTCCAAGTTCGTCACTCTTGGAACCCTAAAAATATGGTTTTGTCCCCTTGACATTTTAAAGAATCTCAAATTGTTCGATTTTGTCCCTCTTTCCGATTATTGAATATATAAAAAAAAATTTAACGTTATTTGTTGTGTTCTTTGATGGGGTCACATTTGAGTGTGATCACCTGATCGAAGTCTGATTATGCCTCTGCAGGATCAGAAGACTTGTTATCATTGCAATCGGTAACTTTAAGATTGACTATTATTACTTCTATTCAAATATTAAATTAGTGAGCATATGCTTCAATTGACTAATTACTTTACTAGTCCCCAAGTATCACAAAATCACTTTCCGGAATTGATTTTTCTCACGAAAATGATTAGGCATAAACTGTTTTCATCGATAATGAAAATATTTTTCCCTGTAGTGCCGTTGCCAAGCATGGAAGAGAATACTTAGTCAAAAAGGGAAGAATGTGAAGAACTTGAAAACAGAAAATGAATAAATGAAAGAACCGTTTAAAAAAAAAAATAGAAGAGTCTTTTTAAGTCGTGTGAAGTCTTTTGCATATCTTTAAAACTCTCTTTTCAATTTTTATTTTTACGAGAAAACAAAGCTATTAATGATGGCAAAAGGAGTATATTCTATATATTTTTTTTTTATCGGGTCGTGTCTTCCTCTGTCCCTAATTGGAGTACATTTCATCCGACTACTCTTCTCATTGTTGGTTTTCCCTCCATCCTTGGGTTGGAGAAGACTTCCTACAGTCAACTATCCGATTGGCATGTTATAAAAATGGACGGCCCATCTATTTATATCTATATAAGCTTAGGCATAAAAATGTTCATAATTTGTAACCCACCAATTAGAGCAATCATGACTTTTCTAGATTTATTATCAATTCTCTTGTCTCGTAGAGGGCAACTAGACTTCCAAGTGATATGGGTGAAGAAACTCCAATGGGTCCAAGAGTTAAGACGGCCGAACGAGAATTATAGCCCCCACACACTTTTTAGGCAGCCAAGGGCGTGCATGACAACCATTCTGTTCCAGAAATAATTTTTGGAACAGAAATAGATTTTTCTATTTCTGCCAAAAACAAAAAAATTTTATTTCTGGTTTTGGGGCAAAATCTATTTCTGGAATAGATTTTTGTTTCAGAAATAGAAAAACAGATTTGCGTTGCCAAACGAGTTTCTGTTCCAAACTTATTTCTAGAATAGGTTTGGAACAGAAATAAAGAAATAGAAACGTTGTTATGCGCGCCCCAAGTCATGCTTCCCGAGAAGAATTCCACGAGACTAGCTTGTTCGTGGTGCCGAGGTGGCCACCCCACAAGATCATTGCCTCGTAGCGAGCCTTTTTTTTTTTCATATTGAGAATTGTTTTGCAATTTTCGATCGATCGATCTCGTGGGTCGGCTTGTGGATGAGTTCGTACATCTTGGGGGTACGTCTAATTTCATCCGTGTGAAATGTAGTTGAGATTTTTCAAGTGCAAGAAAAGGTCAGTCTATGGGATGGGTTGCTTCTCCACATTACTCATGACGGATCTGATACTGGGGAAAAAACCATTTTATGGCCCTGACGCTGATCTAGGAATCGGAGGAAAATGATCTATGAGAAGACCTTCGGTTGGGAAAAATCTAAGCAATGTTGGGCCTACCAAGCCCAAGATCTTTTGCAACCATACAGCCGAACGTGGAAACTCAGCAAACAAAGCCTCCAAAAAAAAAAAAAAAATGGACTCAGGTTGATCTCTTCCGATGTGGTCTACACAAGTTTCAGCTTCTGCGGGAAATAAGGGATGGTTAGACGACTAAGACTTTCGTTTCATGTCAACACAAGTATTTTACCCAAAGTCTCAAACAGAGGTGAGATTTGCAGCCAAAATGAAATCCCCTTCATAAAAGTGATTAGATCAATGGTTTAAGAACCTCCAAAGTCCCACCAAACCAAACTTGTGCAGTAGGGCATCTTCTCTAGACACGCAGAAAAAAGAAACAAAATAGACAGATTCTTTTCATCAGCATCTCAATGGGTATGCACTTACATGCGAACTTGTATGGGAAAATAACCGAAGTTGGAGCTGTAATGCGTAGTTCCACATGGGTAGCCAATGTATACATTTCACGTGATAATCACGCTTGCGTCTAGTACTACCAGAGGGGAAATTAGCAGATCATTCAATGCAACAGGGATGTGTACATATCTGCATTATCTGATACCTGATAGAAGGCCAGACACCGAAGCACAAGTTTTTCCATAGACTCCATTTCCAAGTCTACCGCGGAATCGTAATCCGTAACCTCTGTCATCGACTGTCATACCAAGTTAAAGCAATGAACATCAACAACGCGGCCCTAAAGAACCACCATAGAAGTGAAAAATGCCCCAATACCGCATCTCCATATTCTCTGATTGCATGATAGAGGAACCTCTTATATACTTGATGTCTTTTACCGAGCACTCAATACTCAACCCAGCAGATGACTCCTTAATGGCCTTCCTGCAAAAATAATTGGTCAATCAACCACACTAGAGAAGTTGTTGGTAATAAAAAGAATATGTTAGTGATCAAAAGACCAAATAAAATAGGAGAACTAACAAGAAATCAAGAGAAAAGCTCATGTTTCCGTTAAGATATTCTGGATAGTGCCTAATTGTATCCAACTTCCTTTTGACATTCCCTAAACTCACCAGCCATTTCACAATCATCGACAAATAACAGAAGAATATAACTGCATATAAAGGCGGCTTGTAGGGTTGAGGACCATGCCACCACCTCCTATTCTCCAAAGATTTTTCGAATAAATAGATGGTTATACACAATCTTTCAATGTCCTTTCATATGGATACATTTGACGACAAATTCCCCCTGGTTAGCCCCTCCTCCTGCGCGGATGACAATGCACATTGTTCTGATGAAGTACATATCAGTTATTTCATTTTTGTGTACGTTGAACTTTCCATGATTTCTTCTCTCCCTCATCAATGTTTCAGTTCAATTTTGAGGTTGGAAAAGAAATCTATCTTGTGGGTCAGTATCACCAGCGACCATGAAATGAGGTTTGAATCCACTCTCTTGAACTGACAGTTTCTTCCAGCCATCAGCTTTGGCGGGGCTAATGGTGTAATCCGTGTAATCACCTCTGCTTCTTCACATACTACCAGTACGTCCTCCTGGACAGGATTGAATAAAAAATCGATAGGAGTGATTGTAGGCGTTGAAGGATGGAGCCATGAGATCATGTTCACCGCCTATGAGATATTCCCAATTTGGCTGAAAAACTCCAGTGGTACATGAACATGGATTATAAACTTCAGCTAGTTGTTGACTGTGTTTGATACCAAAGGAAAGCAATACAGAAGAATTTCCTGTATCACGATAAGAACGCAAAAAGGAACAACTTCAACCTTAAGCCACAACAGAAAACATGCCTAAGAAAGAGCAATAAATGACCATGTGTGCATTCAAACGGTTGAGAGAGAAAAAACTGAACTGAATGCTTGGTTAGGTTAATGTGACCCAAAACTATCTATTTATAATAAAGCCAAAAAGGCCAAAAATTACAATATTACCTTATTACTACTATTCATAAAATAATAAAGAAAAAAGACAAATATGCAGCTATCGTCTAAAGACTCTCAACACTCCCCCTCAAGTTGGAGCATAAATATCACACATGCCCAACTTGACTAAAATAGGATGAAACGATTTACTCCCTATTCCTTTAGTAAAGACATCAGCAAGTTGATCACTAGATTGAACAAAAGGCATACAAATTAATCCACTCTCCAACTTCTCTTTGATGAAGTGTCTGTCAATCTCCACATGTTTTGTACGGTCATTTTGTATAGGATTGTGAGCAATACTAATGGTTGCCTTATTATCACAAAATAACATCATAGAAAGATGAACGGATACACTAAGATCTTCAAGTAATCCTTTAAGCCATAACAACTCACAAACTCCCTGTGCCATCGAACGAAACTCTGCTTCAGCATTAGACCGAGCAACCACATTCTGCTTTTTGCTGCTCCAAGTCACAAGATTTCCTCCTAAGAAAGTATAATACCCAGAAATAGACTTTCGGTCAGGAGATCTAGCCCAATCCGTATCTATATAAGCTTCAACCTTCAAGCCATCATGAGGAGATAAAAAAATCCCTTTCCCAGGAGCAGATTTTAAATACCGAAGGATCTGAAGAACAGCATTCATATGAGTAGAGTATGGATCATGCATAAACTAACTCACCAGGCTTACAGCAAAAGCAATATCAGGTCGGGTGTGTGATAAATAAATCAACTTGCCCACTAACCGTTGATAACGACCTTTATCCATTGGATCACCATCTTCTTCTCGAAGACTAGTATTGGCCTCAATAGGTGTATCAGAGGGATGACATCTCAATAACCCCACTTCTGTCAAAAGATCAAGGACATACTTCCTTTGGGATAGAAAGATACCCTTTGAAGATCGAGCAACTTCAATCCCAAGAAAGTATCGAAGCTTTCCAAGATCTTTTATCTCGAACTCTTGTCCAAGAAACTTCTTCAACCGGTTGATCTCATTACTATCATTTCCTGTGACAACAACATCATCTACATAGACAACGAGAATAGTGATTTTAGTACCTGCTTTCTTCACAAACAAAGTGTGATCAGCATTGCTCTGTTTATACCCAACAGAGACCATAGCTCTCTGAAACCTACCAAACTAAGCTCAAGGTGATTGCTTTAAACCATAAAGTGCACGTTTCAACTTGCACACTTTACCTTGAGTTTTGTCACAGGAAAAACCTGGAGGAATCTCCATATACACTTCCTCTTCCAACTCTCCATGAAGAAAGGCATTTTTCACATCTAACTGCTGAAAATCCCATCCCTAATTGACAGCACATGAAAGTAGTACTCGAACAGTATTCAACTTGGCAACAGGAGCAAAAGTTTCTTGATAGTCAATCCCAAAAGTATGAGTAAATCCCTTTGCCACTAATCGTGCTTTATATCTGTCCACAGTACCATCCATCTTTTGTTTGACTACAAACACCCACTTACATCCTATCGATTTTTTTCCAGGAGGAAGAACAACAAGATCTCATGTGTCATTTTTTTTCAAAGCATACATCTCTTCCACCATTGCTATTTTCCACTTCTCATCTGCAAAAGCTTTCCGCCAATTTTGTGGAATAAAAACAGAAGATAGAGAAGACACAAAAGCACGATAAGAGTTAGACAACGAGTCATATGAGACAAATTGAGATACAGGGTGTTGAGTACAAGTTCTAGTACCCTTTCGAAGTGCAATAGGAAGATCAGAAGAGGAAGCCTTACCAAAAGTAGTAGAATCCGGATCCGGAGATGATGATTGAACAGGCAATATATCAGTGGTCTTAACCTGCTTGTTGGTAATGGGCTCCCTACGATGATATGTCTTCAATGTCTTGCTACTATCAATAGTTTGCCTAATAGATGTGGGAATAGACTCCCCCTGAAGTGGTTGATTTGTTATCTCCCCCTGTGGGACTGTACTATTTTCTTCTTGTGTTGTATTGTTTTCTTCTTGGGAAGGAGGAGAAACATCAGAGACTATCAGAGAAGAAGGGTAAGTAGAAGAAGGGTAAGTAATATCCACAGGAACATCTAGAATGGGGAAAGGGAACACCTCTACACTAGGACACTTCTCCTGAAGAGGTGGAGCTGAATAATAGGAATTAGACTCGTGAAAAACCACATCCATAGATATAATGGTATGCCTATAAGGAGGATGATAACACTTATAACCCTTTTGAGTAGCTGAATACCCAAGAAAAATGCAGCGGAGATCACGGGGTTCCAGCTTACTCTTAGAGGCGGTGTTGCGGGCATAACAAACACAACAAAAAATTATTAGGGTAAGAATAAAAGTTGATGATCCTTACAAAACATCAATAGGTGTGCAAAAATAAAAAATTCTAGTACGCATCCGATTTATTAAATAGGTAGCGGTTAAGATAGCATCACCCCAATATTGAGCTGGGACATGACAAGCAAACATAAAAGACCTGGCGACCTCTAACAAATGTCGGTTTTTTCTTTCAGCAACACCATTTTGTACTGGGGTATCAACACAACTGGTTTGATGAATAATGCCATGATTAAAGAGATATTGTTGAAATTGACCTTCAGTGTATTCAGTGTCATTGTCACTGCGAAGAATTTTCAAAGTGACATTAAACTGAGTCTGGACCATTTTGTGAAAATTTTGAAAACAATGAAAAACGTCACTCTTATGTTTCAACAAATAAACCCAAGTTGTACGAGAATGACAATCGATAAAAGTGACAAACCAGTGATGACCGGAAATAGAAGTATGTCGGGAAGGACCCGACACATCAGTATGAATCACATGAAAAGGGAAACGGCTTTTATTATTTGAAGATGGATATGTTGAACGAGTTTGTTTAGCCAAAACACAGGTTTCACAAAAAAATTCATTCTTATTACAAGCTGAAACGAGACTAGGAAAAACTTTTTCTAAAGTTCCTAAAGGAGGATGACCTAATCTGCAGTGCCATTGGTGGAGATTTGTCAATGCTGAATTAACTTGATAAGGCGTAGAAGACAAAGTAGAAGTAGAAACCCCACTACCCTCGAGCAGATAAAGACCACCATCCAATCTACCATATCCAATCTCCTTCTCCGTTACCAGATCATGAAAAACACAATAAGAAGGAAAGAAGGTTACTTTACAGTTTAAATCTCGAGTTAAACTACTAATAGAAAGGAGATTAATAGAGAATGATGGGATATGTAAAACAGAAGATAATGGAAGAGTGGGAGAACAATTGATGGATCCTTTTTCAGCAATGGAAGAAAGAGTTCCATCAGCTATGCGCACTTTGTCTCTGCCGGAAATAGGAGTATATTGCTGAAAGAGACTAGAAGAACCTGTTGTCACGACCCAAAAATAATTTTTTGATCGGGTGAACGGATTATTAGGTTAACTAGATTAACTAACCTAACGCAGACCCTCCCAAGCCCTACCGAATCACAACTTTGATTTTTTATTTAAATGATTTTAAGGTTTGGAGTCGCCACTAATCGTTCTTGGTAGGTCGATTAGAAACCTAAATAAATTAGCGGGAGAACTAATTTATTTTTACGAACCATAGATTATGAGTTCGGGGACTTGGTGACACTAGTTAATTAAAACTAATGCCCTTTCGGTACCTTAATTTCATGGATATCCTAATTTGGCAACTCAGGCTTGGTTTGTTCCTAAGACTCTAGTGGAGTGTTCTCTCTTTGTGTTTTCACTTTTTAAATGGGATGCATGGGTGGTATTTTTTTTTATTTTCAAAGTGTTAAAAATTCTCTAAAGCGGAAAGATGGAGTGTGTTAACGACTTCCGTGCAGTGTTACAGTCTACTCACTTTGGGGTCTGATGATTCAAAAATTAAATGGCAAGAAGTCAATGACAGTAAATAAAGACCTCCAATGGATGGCTCAGCTTTGGCTTGACTCTCCCCTTTGGGGTTTAATGGTACAGGAATTAAATTGCAAGAATTTAAATAATAGTAAGTAAAAACTTCCTATGGACGGCCTAGCATTGGCTTGGCTTTTCCCTTTAGGGTTTGATGGTGCAGGAATTTAAATTGCAGTAAGTAAAAACCTCCAATGGGCGGCCTAGCATTGGCTTGCCTCTTCCCTTTGGGGTTTAATGGTGCATGAATTTAAATTGTAGTAAGTAAAAACCTCAAATGGGCGGCCTAGCATTGGCTTGGCTCTTCGCTTTGGGGTTTGATGGTGCAGGAATTTAAATTGCAAGAAATAAACGACCTCCAGTGGATGCGTTTTGCCTCTCCATTCTAGAGTTTTAGTTCTTTAAAATAAAATACAACAAATTGTTTCAATAATTTGAACTAAAATCCGTTGACGGGTCGGCTGCAAATTTGATGGGCACCTTGGAATTTGTTTGGGCTCACTTTGCACCTCTATGGAATTTATCGTTGATACGGAGTTGTCCCCTTTTTTTTTACCTGCCATCAAATATGGGAAAAATGGAGATGGAGAAAGTGTATACAATTTGTGCTAATTTGAGACTAAAACCACAAATAAATGAATAAATAAAAACACTTACCTCGAATTTGCTTGCTCGTTGACGAGGATGAACTCTTGATTTATGTTGATCGATGAAGGAATTGGTGATGATAACTCCTAACTTTAAACTCCCACCTCTCTTTTTGGTATTTTCTTTCACTCCAATTTTTCTTCAATCTCTCAAAACCCTCTCAAACATCCAAAATTTTCTCTAAAAAAAATCTCCCTTTCAAGCTCACTTCTTTCTCCTTTTATAACCCACTCATCTATCTCCCATTCTAATTTTTCCACTAACTCTATCTCCCATTCTAATTTCTCTACTAACTCTTCTTCATTTTCATCTTTCATTCTCCATCTCTATCTCACATTCTAATCTCTCCACTAACTCTTCTTCATCTTCATCCTCCCTTCTCCATATTTATCTCCCATTCTAATTTCTCCACTAACTCTTCTTCATCTCCATCTTCCATTCTCTACTCTTATCTTATTTTCTCCATCCATTCTTTTTCATCTTCTTTTCTCCATTTTCCATTCTCTATTCTTATCTTATTTTCTCCATCCATTCTTTTCCATTTTCTCTTCTCCATCTCCTCTTCTCTATCTTCCCTTCTCTATTCTAATTTCTCCACTAACTCTTCTTTTCGTTATTTGCAAAATAATCATTCAAGAATTAGGTATTTGCACTCTAGTCCCTGAATTTTAAGTATTTATAATTTAGTCCCTGAAAAAAAATATTTCTTTAAGTCCAAATCTCCTCACAATTTTTGACACACCTCCCCTATACTTAGTCAAAATTCACCGCATGTTAAATTTAAGCTCATTTCTTGCCGCTGAAAATAATGCAAAATTTAATTAAAGCCTTTTTGCAAAATTGAGTCATTCTGGGTATAATTGGGCCAAAATGAAAATTTTGAATATTAGAGAACAATGTCACAACTCCTAAAAGTGAAAAATGAAAATAAATTGACTCAAATTGAATTTTTTTAAGCCCGATTCGAGATTATGCTCGTGAAGGAATACACGACCCCGAATTGGATTTTTTAAATTTGCAATGGCCAACATGAAAAGGGATTTAAAAAAATGTTGACTATTTTTATGTATTTTTGTGGCCTCAAATGCTATTATTTATTAAATATTTTCCTAATTTCTAAAACATATATTTAAAAAAATACAAAAAATAAGAAAAATTATTTTTTGCTCAAAAATGGTTGCCTAAGCTTGGCCAAAGCTTCCAAAGTTGATTTTGCAATTTTCTCATTTTTTCTTGATTTTTGTTTTATGAATTTTCGAAAATAACATTATCGAAAAATATTGAAAATATGAAAAATTATTTTTGGGTCAAAATTGGTTCTCTAGGCTTGGACAAGGTCTCCAAAGTTAATTTTTTAATTTTATAAATTTTTATGGATTTTCTTTATTAATGTTTAAAGAGAAAAGATGATTACAAAATCAGGGGTCAACACTTGTCATGTGATCTGTAGCCCCTGTATCAATGATCCATGGGCTGGAAACAACATATGTATTAAACCCCCCAAAGAAGATACCTGAAGTGGCTATGTTTGAAATAGAAGGAGAAGACGAATTGGCAATTGTGGAGGAGGCAGCAGCAGCAGAAGCTTTCAGTAGACGTCAAAATGCTTGAAGTTCTTCCTGGGATAAACCGATATCAGTAGTAGGTGTAGCAGGAACAGTTTCAGTATGGTTTGCCTTATTTTTTTTTCCCTTTCTTTAAGTCCTTTGTGCCTCAAATTCTGCAGGTTTTCCATGTAACTTCCAGCAGGTAGCCTTAGTGTGATACGGCACAACCTCCTTAGAGGTATCGAACCGCAAGGATGAACCAGATTTGTCAATAATGCCAGTACTAGTTTGTAGAGCAGACCGATCAACAGTAGGGGGATGAAGCATTGCTGTCCTGCGGCTTTCTTCAGAGTGAACTAGGGCATAGGACTGTTCCAGAGTAGGGAATGGAGACCGACTAAGGACTTGAACACGTATATGATCATATTCAATATTTAATCCTGCCAAGAAATCATAAACTTTGATCTTGTTCACATGCCTCTTGTAGGCAGCAATATCCACATCATTGGTTGGATGATAATCGGCATAATGATCTAGCTCTTGCCACAAACTTCGAAGCTCAGCATAATATTGAGATATAGTCATCTCCTTCTGAGTGGTGTCATGAACCCACCTGCGCATCATTCCCAAGTTGACCATAAGTATCCCTTGCAACTGACCAAATCTGTGCCGCGGTATCAAGAAGCAAATATCCCTTTGCAATATGCGATTGTATTGAGTTAAGCAAGAAAGACATTATCAAAGCATCGTTCGAGATCCACTTTTCATGAGTAATACCTGATGTAGATGGCCTCGCAGAAGTGCCGTTGATATGTCCCGTAAACCCTCAGCCTGCAATGGTTAAGAATGCCGATCGAGACCATATCAAATAATTTGTACCGTCAAGCTTCACAGGCATCGCAGCAAAATTAATATAATCTATACGGCCATCCCCTGGAGGTCCAGAGCTCACAGTTGAATCCTCAGACAACATTATGTCTCAAAATTCGACTCGAAGAGTGTAAACGGAGAAACCAAACCACCAAAAGTTGCCAAAAAAGGCCAAAATTTTGATGGAAGCCTTCGGCAATAGGTTGAAGTTGTCCTCCAAGAGAAAATCCAAATTAGATCAAGGGAAGGAAAAAATCGAATTTTTCCAGGGTTTTGAAAACCTGAAAAAAATTCGATAATTCTGATTTTTTCCCAAAGAATCTGAAAAGAAAAATATGGTAGTCCAAGAACTGCAGTACTTTAGTCTTCAAACACGAGAGGATAGTCTAGCGGCAAGGCACAAAATAATCTCAAACAAGAAGACCCAAAAAATCGCAGAAGAGGTTGAACCACCTATTGCAGATTACAAAGAAGCTTTAATTTATCTCATAGAGGTGAGATTTAGGGCAGACACTAGATTCAAAGAATCGTCTTATTAGTGCTGCCCTATGCTATGAAAGAAAGCAAAGACGAAGGTGGGAAGGAACTGCGGTGGGGTGAGAGAGATAGAGAGAAGAACGTAGAAGAAATTAGGGTTAGGGTTAGGGTTTCAGTTCGGCCCTAGCTCTGATACCATGTTGAGAGAGAAAAAACTGAACTGAATGCTTGGTTAGGTCAATGTGACCTCAAGCTATTTATTTATAATAAAACCAAAAGGCCAAGAATTACAATATTTCCCTTATTGCTACTATTAATAAAATAATAAAAAAATAGACAAATATGCCCCTATCGTCTAAAGACTCTCAACACAAACTGACCGAAATTCAATCACTAAGTACCGACTTCTGGAGGCCCCTTAGTTTGTCACCTCAGCTCTTTATCAGCATTTCTCAAGAACTGGTCCCAACTGCTCCCGGGACTCGTATCCAAGTAATCATATGGCACAGCTGTTTTCAAACCTGGTCGAACCATGCATCGATTCTCTACAATTCTAAAATCCACGCCTTCATCATCCCTTTCACTCAGTTCGTCCCATGAAAAGAGGAGCGGTAGTGTAAACCCTCCCCAAAGGTTGAAATCTAGTAACTTAACCCTCCCATCCTTTGTTACATAAACATCAAACGTGTAATTATCCAATTCAAAGTTTGGACATACTTCACTTTCAAAGAAATCCTCGATCAAAACCTTAAGATGGTCCTTCTTCTCGAGAAGGACTAGGTAAAATGTGGTAACCTCCCGTTGGCAGATCCCAACTAGGAGCTTGTTCCTCGCGAAGCAATGGAATTCCATCTCTGGCCGAAGCTTTGGCTGCCACTTCCGGAGAGCAAGGAAAAATCTGCGCAGCCTTGACGAGGTATTGTCACAGCAGGAATCATATACGTGACAGAGATCGTGGGTTGACGAATCGGATGCACATAGCAGAAGGGCGATCTCACTGAGAGACGTGCACCGAAGGTTCCCGCTGCCGCTAATCCAAGCAGCGTCTTTTGGTGAGCTCCAGTTTAGCTTGGGGAAAACAGCACCCCCAGTGATTCAATTGATTCTTTGATCCCTAATTCGAGCTCAGGAAAAGAAGGAGGTGAGAATTCCTCGGATTCATCTCCAGATCCTTCTGATATAAGATCATCTTCGTCTATAGGATTACGAATCCTGTTGGGGAGGGCATCTTTACCTGTGATGGAATTGGGTAGAACAAATGGCCCGGAGTCACCAAGAAGGTACTGGACAAAGGTCTCCGGAAGCTGATGAATATGGGTTTTGATAGAGGCCAACTTGAATCTAGGGTACCACTCTTGGATTTGGCATCGATCCACTTCTTCTTGCCTCATTTCTTCGTGAATGTCAATAACGCTCGTTCTGCAGTAGAGAAGCTAAGAAAAAGCAAAATGTACTACTGATTTCTGAAGGAGGAACCTACAGAGAACCTTAAAAATTTCAATGGTTCCATATAACAGAATAGTATGCATACGCATCAATTATGACCAGCAAGCAAAAATAGGAATGACATAGAAATAAAATTCAAGCAGATTGATAAAAAAAAAAGAAAAAAAATCAAAGCAAAGAGCCTGACAAATTTCAATGGTTCCATATAACAAAATGATATGCAACCGCATCGATTACGACCGTAAAGCACAGATTAGGTATGAATTAGGAAAAGAAAATTCAAGCAGATGGATCACAATAAGAAAGACAATGGGTCCGTCAAACATCTCCTACACCAAGTAGAGACTCCTAAAGGAACAAAGTCTTCAATATTTTAAGCTCAAAGCACCTCTGGAATCAATAACGCGAAACCAGCTTGACGTAGGCCAGCACAAACTAATTAGACAGTCAAGACTCAATAAACTAGAGACACCCAGAGAAATCAAAGACAGACTTATACATATACTATCAAAATTAGGGCACAATCCAGCTTCAGCTGCTCTTGAGCAACTTCTACATATAATAGACACTCTTGTGATGAATTACACATTGCAAGACAAATCGCGAGGCAAGCTTAGGCAGATAAGGGAAGGAGAAGGCACACTCACGGAAGTTAGAGAACGAGAGAGAGGTCCCGCGACGGCGGCGAGGGTTGCTGTAGCTGGAGAGTGCCACGGTGCTGTGTGGCCGGGTAGAGAGAGGAGAGAGAGAGATTTTCATTTATTTTTTTAAAATGTATTTAACACAGGGAAAATTCCAAATGAGGGTCTAAAGTGCCTTTATTTTCTCAAATAAGGGCATGAAGTGGATTTTGTTTCAAATAAGGGTCCGAAGTGCTCTTTTTGTTTCAAATAAGGGCCCAACCGAAGGGCATTTTTCATCTGTTTACCTTTTTGAATTGTTTTTCTTTTTCTATTTTTTTCTCTTTCCATTTTGCTTTTCTTTTTTCCGTCATCCCCTCCCCTCCCAACGTCTTCTGCAACTGTGGACAGCTTCTTCTTCTTCTTCTTCTTCTTCTTCAACCTTGACGTCTTCTACAACCCTTCCGTGGCTTTCTTGGCAAAGCACAGCGGGCGGCCGGAGCCGTCGTCGGACGCGAGCATGGCGGCGAGGATGCCTCCGACGCTGGTCCTAGCGAGGACGTGGAAGAAATCGCGTGGGGTCGCCGGTCCTGTGACGGATTGGTCCTTGGGGCGAATGAGGGCGGCTCCGGCGAGAATGCGAGTGGTCCCGCCGTCGTCAATGCAGAGGAGGTAGGTACGATTTGCATGCCCATACGGCTCAGCCGATGAGATTGAACCCTGTAGGAACAGTGTCGGCGATGCTGAGGAGTCCCTGGACTATCTTCCCGACGAACTGTAATGCTGACCGGAGGGCCTCGGCGACGAGCAAGCCAGAATTGCAACTCGAGAGAGGGGTTGGGACCACCAATTGGCAAGTGTTGAGCACTGTGGAGAGGGTGAACCGGAAGAGGGCCCAACAGGATCGAGAACACACCATTCTGATTCGTGGTTGTAAAGGACACCACATTACCTTCGCACTGAAGTTGTATCACTACATCTGCAATTGCATATGACAGAATGGGGAAGGAGAAAAGCATTCAGTGTAGATAATCATTTTTCTTTTTGGATCCAATCCATCTCGCAGGGCATGTTTATCAGAACCACGTAAAATAACGATGCCGCCTCGTCTGCCTCAAGGACCAAATCCTCCATAGGGCCAGAGACCCCACGTCTCCCGATTTCTTTGACGTCTTCGCTGGGACCAGTGTCGGAGGCATCCTCGCCGCCATGCTTGTGGCCGACGACGGCTCCGGCCGCCTGCTGTACTCCACCAGGAAAGCCATCGAAGGGTTGCAGAAGACATCGAGGTTGAAGAAGATGAAGTTATCCACGGTTGCAGAAGACGTTTGGAGGGGAGGGGACGACGAAAAAAATAAAAGCAAAAGGGAAAGAAAAAAAAATAGAAAAAGAAAAACAATTCAAAAAAGTAAACAGACGAAAACGCCCTTTGGCTGGGCCCTTATTTGAAACAAAAAGAGCACTTCAGACCCTTATTTGAAACAAGATCCACTTAAGGCCCTTATTTAAAAAAATAAAGGCACTTGAGGCCCTTATTTGGAATTTTCCCTTTAACACATCTAGAATCTTTAAGCAATAGGCCTCTCGACATAATTCTAGTCTATCTTTACTAAGTTCTATATTTATTATTAAACTACAAATAATATTGTTGGTATTATATATGTTCTTTAACTAATGTTTTTATTTAGTTGAGAACCCATCCTTCGCAATGGAAAGAACTTCTTTAAACGGAATGACATGTCCTTATTGCTTAGACATAATTTGGCATGATTCAGCTTATTTTAAAATTTCTATATGTTTTTTCCATTTTTGTCATGTGTTATGATCACTCACAAAGTTGTCCTGCTATCTATATAATGAGCGAAGCGCCATTGGAACTAGGCCGACTACTACTTCTTTATCTATACGTGATTGGCCATCGCTAGACGATCCCAGACGATAGAGGGTCGAGATAGAGAGGAAAAGCAAATGACACAATTAAGTCTATATAAAATGTTGAAAACTATAAGGGAGACATGATACGTTGACTTCCTAAGCAAAATTGAATCCCGAGTTGGAGGAAATATTTTCCTCTAACTTTGGGTGAGAAAGCAAGATTAAGATCATGAAAAGGAAGGTATGGTAGACGGATTGCAAATTGTGATTTAAATTAAGAAAGCTGCAAGTTACGTTAAAAAAGAAGTAATTATTCTTGAAAAGAGAAGGGATTAGAAAGTAAAAATCATGAATGAGCAACGGGCCATTCACATGGGGATTAATTCGGTTTCCGATTCCAAAAGCTAAGAACCAATCTTGATCACTTGGCTTTATGTTTTTAAATGATGAAGTATTCAGTTCTGCCTAAAGGGGAGAACTGAGAACCGAACCCATTTTGAACTAGTCGTTTTGTAGATTTGAACAGTTGAAAATTCTGTCTATCTAGGAAAAATAAGAAGGCGTTAGAAATTTAAGAAATAAAATTATAACTAATTGGTCACTTGTGAATCACTATTTTGTGTTTAGTTAAAAAAAAAAAAGAGACAAGAGTCACTTTTTTATGATGGTAAAGTTCTAATTTATCTTGAAAATATATTGGCTTTTTCATGGAATTGATTTTTTTTTGGCCAATTTTTCATGGAATTCTTAGAGAAGGGGAAAATTGTCAAAAAAGTCCTAAAATTATTATTATATGGTGGTCAATTTGATCCTAAAATTTATAACGATTTGCAAGTTTAGCCCAAAATTGTTTATATGGATACCTAATCAGTATTGGCCATCTTATGTGGCCTGACCAATGGACTACTGGTAGGGGTGAGAAAATTGGACCGACTGGATTGGGATTGCCCAGACCAAATTGGGACTAGTGGTCCGGTTGCCGATTCTAGAGGGGTTTAGTTCGGTTTCCAATTCCTAAAATTGGTATCAATGACCGGGCGGTCCGATTCCAGGTTCTCGAGATATAGGACCAGACTGGACTGCTCGAATCGGACCGGGGCTTTTTTTAATTTTTTTCCAATTTGGTCCATGAATTTCTTTCGGCTCATTGGGGCCTTGTCGAGTGCTCTCCTTAGTGAGGCCATCTATTTAGGCTTGTTTCCTATTGGGAAGTCAGTTTATGCAGATGTCGAAGTTCTATAACTTTGCTAATTTCAACAATTTGAGAGTGATTTGGGGTACTTTTTTTTTTTTTCAGTCCGGTCCATTTGTCGATCCAATCCGATTCGGTTTTCAGGACGGTCGGTCTGATTCCTGATTCTGACAAATTGGGAATCGGGACCATTAGTCCGGTTCTCGATTCTTGAGGAGAATCGGACTTGATTGGGAATCAATCACCCCTATCGACTAGCATTGCCATAGATGTCAAGATCAAAATGGCGAAGTGTTATGCAATTTAAATAAAGCCCCTGAACATTAAAAAAATGTTGTCGCTTTAGAATCCCTCCTTTCTTACCTGCAAATCCATTGAACGTGTAAAGTCCTGAAAATTTTCCTCCTTAAGTTTAAAGTTATTTCGAATATGATGTCAATTACAAGTATAGTCGTAAATTGACATAGATACGATCCCTTAGATAAGTATCCTTTTCTATGGGAAGTCTATGTAGTGAGTAGGAAGTTCATTTTCCCATATGAAGGTTATTTTGGATATATTACGAAATATATTCACAATAAATTGTAATGGGTTCAGTCGATTGAAAGTGTGCGCCGTCGCACCTTATTGGACGATCAATTTGTCAAGAATTCTATCTTGGAAATTCCATTTACATTGAGGTCAAGATCTATAATTGTGGAATTCCAATTGTATATAACGTGGTGCGACAAACTAATCGAACCAAGGGATAAATTATTTCCCTAAAATTAAGCATTAGAAATGGCATCCACATTGAATCATGTGCAATCCATGTGCAAGTTTCTTTAATCCATTTCCTTGGAGCAAAGAAGTCTTTAACACTTGTTATTTATAGTTCTGCATATCATGTATTTATTTCATTTGCATAAAAAATGGAATTAAAACTCCCGCAAAAAATCACTCTTCTTTGCATTGTCAAAATTTATAGTCCAATTTTGTCTTTGAGCGAAATCTCTGCGAGCCTCCACTAAAAGAGGGATAACTGTTGATATCTAAATTTTGACCTTTTTTTAAAATCATTTGTTTTACATGAAAAAAATGAGAATTATTTTTAGTTCTTGCCAAAAATAATTAATTAGTTTTCGAGCATAGCATATTTAATTTTCTTATTCATGCATTGCATTTGCATTAATTTGGACCGACGACATGATTTGGATCTAAATTGACACGCAAAGGATCGGAGCCCATGGAACATGAAGAGAATCAGCTGGCTCACTGAAGCCCCTCTATAGCCAAAAATATTAAAGTGTTTTGATGAATTAAGACTCTTTAAAAAAAGTCAGAATTTTAGATCTAACAGCCCTAATCTAATCTTACAACCTAGGTCTAATCCTGTGGTATATAATAAATCCTACTAGGACTAGGTTTAGTTTATGTCTGTATAAGCTAACTTAAAGACCTAGGGTGAAGGGGAAGGGGGCGCCACAAAAATTGAATACACGGCCATCATAGACTCAAGGAATTTTCACGTGAAGAGGGGAGACGACCGTCGTTGTAGGGAGTAGTCAGTGAGAAAGAACCCTCTCTCTTCATCTCTCCATGCAATAATCAACCTGCAGAAGGCTTCATTCCCATGCCCAGCGAAAGGCGAAAGAAAAAACTGAGAGGAAAGTCAAAGAGATAGGGACAAGAAAATCAGGGGAGCAAATCCTTGATGAGAATCATGTATTTGCTTTTTCCTATTTTTACTTTCCATTGGATTTTCTCCTTTTGGTTTTTTGTTCGTGGCTTTCACTGGAAGAAGACGCCAAAAGGGAGGGCTGGAGACGTTCTTTATTCATGGCCACCGGGAGGCTTTGATTGGGAAAAAAAAAAAAATCAGAATTCACGTGAGCTAGGGAAAGGAGTGAAAGGGTTTGGCAATTCCGCACAGAAGGGAGGAGACGTTGTAGTTGCCTGTTCCCACAGCGTGACATCGACTAATGCTTCCTCCTATCGTTGGCGAGTCCTTTTGATCAGCCCCAACGTCCCGCCTTGCATCGCTGCTGTGCGTTGCAAACCTCTCTGGCTGACTGGCGCCCAACTCCCCTCCTGTTCAGCACCGGTTTTGTCACTAATCAGAGCTTTTCTTCGCTTTTTCCTTGCTGTTGAAACCTATCACTGTCGCTGCTGTTTGGTGTCCATTCGTGCTGCTGTTCAGGGACCTTCTTTACTGCTGTTCGGCATCCAATTCGCTACTGCCCAGATCATTTTTGACCCTGTTTGCACTGCTGCTGTCCCAGTTCGTGCTGCTGCTGATGCCACCGTTTCAACCTCTGTTCGACCTCAATTCAGTTGCTGTTTGGTCTTTTTTTTTGAGCTGCTGTTTGGCGTTACTTCTAGCTGCTGTCCAGACCTAAAAGGGTGCTATTCGGGGTCCAAAACAGGCCCGTTTTGGAATCTTTTCACTTGATCTCTAATACAGGATTTCGGCACGTAATTTGAAGTCAATTTGCCACTGTTCGAGTGCAAAACCTCTGCTGTCCAGCTTCAATTCAGCCACATATCATTCCATTCCGAGGCCAAATCAGCCCCTATTTTATCGGTACTTGAAGTTCTAACTCAGCTACTCTTTGTGTAAGATTATTTGGGTACGTTTTGTGGCAAATCAAGCCAAAAGGTGCAATCTTTGGATGAATTTCCAACTTGCAAGTGCGCAGGATATTTAGCTTAGAAAAGGTAATTTTATAGACTTTTGATTGCAAATCAATGCTTGTTTGATTGGAAACTCACATATACATTTTTTTTATGATTCAATGAATGTATATGATTTGCGATTGAAAACAAAAAAATCCGAACTTTTTTGACCAAAAAAGGGCGAACTTTTATCAATCTCTAAAATTGAAACTTTTGAGATGTTGCGCATGATGTATTCCTTTCAATACAACTGCGTATGCCGCCTTATGGACCTCAACCTGGAGTTGCTTGAAATGATTTACGTCCTAGCATATAGAAAATTGGTAATGTTTTTGTGATTGATTTTAGTTCATGTTTTAATAAGAAAAACTAAAAGTTGGAATTTTCGATGAACAAAAAAATCTCATTTTTTTGGGTGCCTAACTTTCATGGCCAAGCTTGGCACAATTTTTCTAAATTAAAAACCCTAAACCCAAACTCAAACATGTCCTATTCATGGCCATTCAGATACTATTTTTTTTTGGATTAATAAAATGGAAAAGTTAGCCAATTCGATCTATAACTATTTAGATTCGATTTTCTATCTTCTCAAATTAAGTTTTTGGGTTTAAGGAAGTGGAATTTTTCAAAAAAAAATCCAGAGGAATATCCGTGCATTTGCATCATGATTTTCATGTTTTGCTTGGATATTCATTGACTTATCTCAAATTATCATGTTTGCCTTGGATCATTACCATATCTCATTTGAATTCCATACTAAGAATCCTAAAAATTTTAGTAAGATATGATTTTTTAGAAAGTCTATCTAATTAAGATTTTAGAAAAGATAAGCTTCTTAGAAAGCCTATCACATTGAAATTTGGAGCAAAAATAAGGTAAGGAATTGTCTATGCATATCCTAAAAATTTCGAAAATTCTACAAAAAATTCCAAGAAGAAATTCTAAGCATATCACATGTCATCTTCGCATTATTTGCATATCACATATCATCTTTGCATGCTCACATATCTCACATCGTCTTCGTGTGCTCGCATATCTCATGTCATCTTCGCATTATTTGCATATCACATGTCGTCTTTGCATATTCGCATATCTTATGCATATCCATATTTGCATGTTCACTATTTTGCCTATCTCATTATATCATGTTTGCATATCTACATTTGCATATCCATATTTGCATATCACATTTGCATGTTCATGGTTGCATATTCATATTTTTGCGCATTATGTTTTTTCGAGTATCCTCACATCATATCTACCACATTTTTCGAAAATCATATATCTGCATGTTTCAATTTTCGCCTAAATGGTCATGCCTTGCTCGCATATCCCATGTTGCTTTGCTGTCATATTCCATGTTGCTTTGCATGTCATATATAATCCATGTGCATATTTCGAATATCACTTGCATAACCATTCATACTATTCTTTCAAAAATCATGCATCGCATATCATCACTTGTCATGTTATTTCTATTTGCCATGATATGTTATGTGGAAATCATGTTCAGCCTTCATCATTTAAGGTTAATGAATTAAACTTACACGTTTAATTTGTTTGCTTGCTTCTATGATTGCTTTTATACTATTCACACCTCCCATGCCATTGTATATAGTTAGAACATGTCATTGTCACATGATTTAATTCTGGTTAGTAAACTGTTGCATATAGGCAGAGGTGGCCACGGGTCGGTTTTGGGCTGGAACTGGCCTGCTGATCAGGCCGGTTCGTTTTGAACCGGAATCGGCCTGTGTAGCACGAGCCAGTTTCGATTTGTTATTTTTTGGAACCGACGGTTCAAAACCGCCAAACGGCTATATATTTGTACTTACCAAAAAAAATCACGTGATTTTTTTCCCTCAATCTACCAATCTATTTCCAAAGCTTAGAGGTGCTAAATTTGTCTAGTGATTTTCACCTTTTCTTCTGCTAATCGCAAATAAAAATACATCTAGGAGTATGGGGGTTGGGGGGAGGAGGAGTATGGGAGGAATCTACGAGAATCATCTCATAAATGGATCCAATCTAATTGACCGGTTTACGTGATTTTTTCTCGACCTACCAATCTATTTCCAAAGCTTAGAGATGCTAAATTTGTCCAGTGATTTTCACGTTTTCTGCTAATTGTGAGCGAATATACATCCTAAGAGTCCTACGATACGTTTGTTCATTTTTTGCGTTCCGATCCAACACATCTATTCACGTGAATTTATATCCCTTGACAAAATGACAACCGTTTACAATTATTCGGATTCAGTGCCGTTGCACTACTGTCGCACGCGATGACATAGACACCAAATACTAACTAGAAGGGAAAAACATATGCAAATGATCGAATCAACAATTCCTTGGCCATCCGAAATTGATTTTATATATTCGACACGTGGGTTTTATGTGTACAATCATATAAGGTATTAGCTATCTAAAAATCTTGTGGATCGAGCAAACAATTCCCCATGTGAACATTCACTCAGTAAGAGAACATGTCTAAAACTCAGTTAAAATTTACATACATGCGTTGCAATGTGTAGCATCATTAGGTCCACTTGCCACTTTAAGGTTTTAACTGTGGTCAATGTCAAACTTGGGAAAAACGAAAAAGCTTGCGAAAAGACGAAACAGGATAATAATTCATTAAGTTCAAGCCCTTTCTTCCCTTTTTTTTTTCCCGATCCCCAAATTTGATTACAATTTGTATTTAAAAATTTATTATTTTATAATTTTATATTTTACATTTCATAATTCATTATTTAAAATTTATTCTTTATTTCATAAAATTTTATTTAAAAACCGGTTGTGAACCGGACGGAACCGTTGGTTCCGACGGTTCCGTCTGGTTCAAACTGGAACCGGAATTGGAACCGGGCCTTGAACGGTCCGGAACCACTGATTCATGAACCGAAACCGGCGGTTCCGAACTGTGGCCATCTCTACATATAGGGTAATTTGTCTGTAAATTTACATATTTTGCATTTGCATCCCATCATTAGATATCTTCTCATATCATGCATATATTCATTGAATTCCATTTAAAAAGTGAAAACACAAAAAAAAAATAACACCTCATTTGAGCATAAAAGTAAACTAAGCCTGGTTGCCAACTTAGGATATTCCATGAAATTCAAGATACCGAAAGGGGATTAGTTTTAATTAATTAATATAATTAAGTGTTCGAATCCCTTAATCTCTGGTTTGTAAAAGTAAGATATTCCATTTAGGTTTCTAATTAACTATTAGTGGTGACTACAAGCCATATGAACATTAAGTTTAAAACTCAAATTGTGATTTGATAGGGCTTGGGAGAGTTTGTATTAGGTTAGCTGTTCGATGAACCTAATAATCCATTAACATAATTAAAACCTCTTTTTTTAGGTTGCAACATCGATTGAGCGAGTTCACGCCACAATAGAGTCCTAAACACACCCTGGATCAAAATCGTGCCTTCATCTCTGCAGGAATCGACAAAAATGCGATTGAACTGGTCTCATTTTGTCATGTCGATTCAATCGAACTAGAAGAAACAAGAGCAGTAATAAAAGAGCATGTCATTACTAACCCCCTTTCACACAACAGTATACCTAGGAGCCGAAAATGCCAAGAAAAGTCCAGTCAAACCTAGGCAAGGGACACCCCTTCCTCCCTAGATGCTACACCAAGATCCCATTCATTCCTTATAATGACACCCACTGCGCCTACTTTGCACGTCCTTATTTGCTCTTAATTGATATTTCCTTATTTACTATTAATTGATATTTACTTATTTACTCTTAGTTTATATTACCTTTATGATGATACAAGCACGTCTGCTTGTGAAATATCTTTTCATTGCTCACTACAAGTGAAGTTGCTCTTAGTTAGGACACGCATGGCAACATTTTTGCTCAAGAAATTAACTTCTAGCTAAAAGTTGATTTTCTACTTTACGGGAGAAGTATTTTTTTTTTACTTCTTGGAGGGACTCCAAAACTATTTCTAGAGTACAAAATAGAAAAATAAAGTTGCGTAACAAAACGGTTTTTTGCTCCTTAAATTGTGCTATCAAATAAATTTTTGCTCTAGAAATATTTTTGGAGAAGAAATTCTACTCTAGAAATGTCGTCATGGGTGTCTATATTTGTTCTTAGTTGATATTACTTTTATGATGACACCCACTGGGTCTACTTTGCGCGTCCTTTTTTGCTCTTAGTTAATATTACTTTTATGATGATACCCACTGCGCCTACTTATGAAATATCCTTTCATTGCATGTTACAAGTGAAGTTACTCTTAGTTAGGATGGGCATGACAACATTTCTTCTCAAGAAATCAACTTTTGGTTAGAAGTTAATTTTTTTACTTTTTTTTACTTCTCCAAGTGGCTACAAAACTATTTTTAGAGCATAAAAAAATGAAGTTGTGTAACTAAACGGATTTTAAGTCCAAAAGATGCGCCACCAAATGAATTTTTGCTTTAGAAGCATTTTTGGAGCAGAACTTTTACTTCATAAATGTTATCATGCATATCCCTATTTGCTTTTAGTTGATATCACATTTATAATGACACCTACTGCACCTACTTCGCGCTTCCTTATTTGCTCTTAATTGATAGTATTTTTATGATGACACCCACTATGCCTACTTGTGAAATATCTTTTTATTGCATGCTACAAGTGAAGTTGCTCTTAGTTATGATGCGTATGACAACATTTCTACTCAAGCAACCAACTTTTGGCCAGAATTTGATCTTTTTACTTTAGAAGAGAAGTAATTTTTTTATTTCTTTAAATAGCTCCAAAACTATTTCTAGAATATAAATAGAAAAATGAAGTTGTGTAACCAAACGAATTTCTACTCCAAAAATTGCGCTACCAAATGAAGTTTTGCTCCATAACCATTTTTGGAGCAGAAATTCTACTCCAGAAATGTTGTCATACGCATCCTTATTTGCTCTTAGTTGATATCACCTTTATGATGACACCTATTGTGCCTACTTTGCGCGTCTTTATTTGCCCATGGTTGATATTTCTTTATTTACTCTTAGTTAATATCACTTTTATAAAGATACCCACTGTGGCTAGTTTGCATGTCCTTATTTGCTCTTAGTTGATATTTTTTTATTTGCTCATAGTTGATATTACCTTTGTGTCGCGACCCTTCCGAAAAAAAAAAATCGAAATCGGGCGAATGGATTGCTAAGAGACCTTGAAGTCGGGCTCTTGGCGCGGGCCCTCCTAGGCCCATACCAAATCGCGACGGGAATTGTCGGTTTCGACCTTGGTGTGGTCGGGTGGCATGTGCTATGTGTGCATGCAATTGGAGTCGCCACCGGTCTTTTTGGGGAGGTAAACCGGATACCTCATCGAGTGATTGGGAGGAGTCACTCGATCCTACGCAACCAGAGATTCTAGGGCCGGGGGTTTGGTTACCATAGTTTAAACTAGAGTTCTTTCGGTTACCGTTCAGGGTTGATTATTACCTAACTTGTGAGCACGCGAGGTTTTTATCAATCCTGACTCCTAATCATGTTTTTGTCGGTCGCTAAGCGTTCATGCAAATGTTCTTGTAGGTGTTCATTTCATGGCATTTTCTAAATCTGCAATCCTAAGAAAAAGCAATCAATACATTCAAAGGAAATAAAGAGAATAAAATGACGAGAACAATAATAAAAGCTACGCTAAAATAATAAAGAAAAACCCGCAACTTGTCGGGTATTTACAATCCCAAATATTAAACCCGAGACATGATTGGGTGTACAACAAATAAGACCGGAATGGACATCGGTCACGCTCCATGGTGAACTTGAGTCTAGTTAATGTAAATATGCAATAAAAAGGAATTTTCGAAAATTTTTCCTTATTTTATTTTTATTTATTTTATTATTTATTTTTTAAAAGAGATATCGAGGCAAACTGAGCATGACCAATGATGATTTAATTGAAGATGTGATGAAAAACCTCGCTTGAAGACGTGATTCCGGTCCATTTCGGGAAATTTTTGTTAAAAAGGGAGTCAACCGCGAGGGGGTTTTTCAACGCGATTATCTTAGTGTACAAATACAATCAGAGAAAAGAGATCATACTGCATGAAACTAGGTGTGACCAGGTTTCAAAAATGACCAACGGTTCGAAAAATGGTTAACCGAACACATCGCAATGGTATCGACAATATAGCTAGTTGAAAAGCCAACACTTAGCCAAATTCCAGACCCCTCACTTTGCAGTTCACCGAAGCATGTTCAAGGATGATTATCTTCGTCTACCAATTAGATTTCGAAAGAATAATCACACCTCATGAAACTAGGTATGACCAGGTTTCAAGAATGACCAACGGTTCGAAAAATGGTTAACCGAGCACATCGCAATGGTATCGACAAGACAACTAGTTGGAAACCAACACTTAGCCAAATTCCAGGCCCCTCACTTGGCAGTTCATGGAGGTATGTTCAAGGATGATTATCTTCGTATACAAATCGAATTTCGAAAAAATAATCACACCTCATGAAACTAGGTATGTCCAGGTTTCAAGAATGACCAACGGTTCGAAAAATGGTTAACCGAGCACATTGCAATGGTATCGACAAGACAGCTAGTTGGAAACCAACACTTAGCCAAATTCCAGGCCCCTCATTTGGCAGTTCACCGAGGTGTTTTCAAGTGTCAATAACTTTGTACCCAAATTAAACCAAGGGGAACCGACCATACCACATGAAACTAGGTATGATCTAGTTTTCAAAACGATCGACGACTCAGGAAATGGTCAACCGAGCACGTCGTAATGGTGTTGGGAAGTGACGAGTCTGAAGTGGTTACAACACTTAGAAAAAATTTTCGGCCCAGAGAACGATTCAAAGGGGCATGTTCGGGAGTGAATATCTCAACGATCCGATATAGCTAGCAAGCAAACCATATATCAACATGAAGAGCTATATACAAGGAACGCAATAATGTAAATATAACTCTTAAAGCACGTAAATCGAGAGAGAAATCGCCCCGAAAGTCGAAAGTTTGAATTGCTTTTTTAGGCCAAGATCAGGCCAACAGGGGATATTCCCGACCCCATAACTTTTTCTACAGATCAAACCGAGGGAAAATGGACATATCCCTGTGTTCTAAAACATGCAAGGATCACAAAGAAACAAGAAATGAGCAAAAATTCCCAAGTTAAGGTAATGGAAATCGGACACAAAGCAGATGAGTTGGACTGTTTCCAACACTTAGACAAAATTTTTCAGTTTAAGCCAGACCAACCAAGCAACTTCGAGAGGGCATATCTCACAACTCGGTCACAACTAAGGGCCGTGCGACGCATCAATGCGGAGATCTACATGCGTATAACACACTTCAAAAGATTTGAACCAAAAATCACTTGTGAAACGGACGCAAAACAGGCTCAAAGTAGCCGGTTCGGACTACCCGGTGCATTTCGTCGAACATGTAGCATGCAATGTTAAAAAGCAAAACCAAGCCGTTTCGAGCGAAACCAAAGCACGAAATCACTCAAATGGAATCAAATAGACACGAAGTGATGTCTTATAGAGATCCGTTTGGCTCCGTTTGACCCGAAAGTCAAACGGAGCCAAACCGAGCAAAAACCGAACACGAAAACAGGGGACTCAGGTTGGACCTGTTCAGGGAAGGAAGAGACGATGGCGGTGACCGGCGTGGCTCAGGTGATGCTCCAAGGATGCTCGTGGGTAGTTTCGATACTTCGCCGGGTTCGGAACCGCTCAAAATCTCTCCCCTTTCCTCTCTTTCTTTTTTCGGTCAATTATGCTCTGTTTTTTTTTCTTTTCTTTGGCTCCCCCCTGGTGACTCGTTTTCTCCGTTCCCTTTTATGGCTCTCTGTGGATTCCCCCATGAACATGTGCCTCCCCACCGAAGAATTGCAGCTCCTTTTCCCTCAGATAGAAGCAACTTTTCTGCCCCCCTCCATGTACTTCCTGACTTCCCATGTGAACATGTGCTCTTTCGGCCGAAAGATGCTCCACCTCCACGTGAAGTCCTCCCCCTTTTCTCTCTTCCTGTCTGTCCTCTTTTTTTTTTTATCTTTGTTCAATGTGTGCCGCGCCCCCCACGTGCTGACCAAGCTCTACACCTCTCAAGGAGCAGAGCTGAGGAAAGTTCGTGAGGCCAAGCCTCCTTCGCGTGCTAAAACAGACTGTCATTGTTGAAGCGGAATTGTCAAGGCTGATCCACGTGCAAAGCAAAGCTGTCATCGCTACATAAGAACTGGCGAAGGCTGGAGCGTGGTAGTCCTCCACGTGAAGACCAAACTGGAGAATGTCATGGAGCAGAGCTGGGAGAGGCCAGTGGATCGAAGTCTGAATGAGCATGTGGAAAGGTCAAAAAGGGAGACCGAATTCTCATGGACAACAGTTGTTATTTCTTCTTTGGATCTTCAGGGTCAATCGTCTTCTTCATATCCTGCACCGCCATTTCTTTGTACCACTCAGTCCTTGTTCTACGTTTTCTTTGACGCTCCTCTCTTTATAGAGACCAAACTCAATCTCACGGTGTCATGACTCATAACAAAGATCTTGTCGAAAATGCTCGACAAATTTCATCGGTCACTGTTCAGTTTAAACGGGGCTAAGATAAAGGCTCACTTTGCACGAACCGTAAAACACTGTAATCCACACGCCCAGATGCCTCGAATTTTGAAATCGGATTTGTAAAACGACC
Source organism: Psidium guajava (assembly GCA_016432845.1). Classification (NCBI taxonomy): domain Eukaryota; kingdom Viridiplantae; phylum Streptophyta; class Magnoliopsida; order Myrtales; family Myrtaceae; genus Psidium; species Psidium guajava. The sequence goes on along the minus strand of CM028230.1, from coordinate 17,563,925 downwards.
ACCGTTCTTTTTTGCGTGTAACATCGAGCGAGTTCCTCGTAAGTCCTCCGTGTGTCAATTTAATTCAAAATTTCGTTGTCGATCCATGCTAATGCAAGCGCAATGTCAAGGAATTAGATATGTTTATGCGTGAAGAATTATTTTTGCGAGAACTAATTCTCATTTTTCTGCAAAATAACAATAATAATAAAAAAGTCAAAATTTAGGTGTCAACAGCTGCCCCTCTTTGAGCGGAGGCTCGCAGAGGTTTCGCTGAAAGACCAAATTGAACCTAAATTTTGTCAATGCAAATGAGGAATGCTGATTTTGTTTTGCAGGAGTTTTAATCCCATTTTATGTAGATGAAATGATGAATGATTTTTTTTTGGTGGGGTTTTAATCCCATTTTCTATGCAGATGAAATGATGCATGATTTGTAGAAATATATATAACATGTGTCAAGGCTTCTTCGCTCCAACGAAATGAATTAGAGAAACCTGAATATGGATCGCATATGAAATACCTGTTTCACCAGATATCTCATAATGCAGATGATTCCCTTGATTTCCAAGCTTCTTCTTGTGGTTGCGAGGATCTCAAGGTACTGAGTGGCCTGTCTGTTACCTGTAGTTTCCTAAAAATGCAAAACATCGCATGATACAGAATGAAGGAGTGTGCTTGAGTTGTGGTTCAAGCTGCACCATTTTGTCTCCCTGAGCCACCATCGTTTTAATAGGCCACCATGAGTCGGTAGAGGTAGGTCAAGATCACAAGAGCATGTCGATTGTGATTTGACAAAGATCAAGAACACGAGAGCAGGTCAATCATGGATTAATGAATATCTTATGAGAGCAAGTCTATCATGAGTTGAAGAGTTTCCTGGCATGAATGCTCTTTGAACAGGCAACTCAAAGATTCATTTTAAGGATACTCTAGGGAGGTTAAGTTTTGACCTGCATGGTAGGTCAAACCATGGCAGAATTCCTAATGAAAGGACTCTAGTGGCGATCTATCCTATAGAGGATTTTCCTGCATTTGATCAGTATGGTGGGTCGCCCCATGGAAATGCCTGCAAGAAGGACTTTTGTATGCTTGTAGGAAGGACTTCGGGTGCCTGTAGGAAGGACTTGGTGTGCCTGTAAGAAGGACTTTGGGTGCCTGTAAAAAGGACTTTTTGGGATGCCTGTAGGAAGGACTTTGGGTTGCCTGTAAGAAGGACTTTTGTGCCTGTAAGAAGGACTTTGGTGCCTGTAAAAAGGACTTTTGGTATGCCTGTAAGAAGGACTTTTGTTTGCCATCCTGGGATTTAGGGAGACCCAGAATCTTGCAGAAGCTCAAACCCAATTTAATTTACCTTGAAGGGTGCCATTCTGGGATCTGGGAAGACCAGAAATTCTGCAGAAGGTCAAACCCGATTTAACTTACCTCAAAGGGTCAGGTTGAAGATATACTTACCTGGGAGCTTGGAAGATTTCCAGGTGGGCATTTGCCAGCATGGCTTGTTCACTCAATATCCCTTGGGTGAATTTCAAGACCTCTTGAAGTAGCTTGAATATCAGGAAAGCATGTGCTCAAACAATGTTTGGATGTAACATGTACAAGCATGTATGCTGAAATTCATTCAGTGGATTTATGCAAAACTATTCTGTCAAGTTCGCATCACCAATTCTATTCAAGGAGGTAATTACATTGTGAATATCTCGAATGTACTATGAATGGAGGACTTCAGTCCGAAAGGGCTTTCTCTTACTCTCGAGAAAAGCTATTTACCCTAACTGTAGGATTTAAGAGAAATCACTCAATCTTACCATCATCGCTTTCAACAAGGGTTTGAGTAATCTCGCAATTGGTACGATCAAACCGATCTGGAGGTCTTGATTGGGACCGTAATGTAGGCTGGGTCAAAGGCTTACCAAATGGGACTCTTTTGAGTCAAGGTCATTGACAAAAAGGTTTTCATCATTTGCTCCAGCTTTACAAGTCAAGAACCCTGCGAAAATGAGAGAGAAATAGTCTTGCTCGTACCTTTTCAAGCGATACTTAAAATCATTCAACTCTACGTTAACTCAAGTGCCTTAATCAGAAAAGACTTTCAAGGGTTGTAACGTAGGTTAGGATTATGGGATTGAGAAACGCAAAGGCTCGCTTTGGCTCAGAAAATATATGAGAATGGCTTGATACTAGTGATCATTGCTGTCTTGTCACTGATCTTGGCCTTTTGAAATTGATTTCAAAATGTGTCATCACTGCTTGAGGATGGAGCTTCCATTGATGATTGCAATTTCCCATTTGATTCTCTTGGAGACTTTTTCCTTACAAGTCTGTCGTTTGGGATTTTCAAAACAAATGAACAAGGATTTGAATGGGCATTGGCCTCGCTTTTGATAGGCATTTTTCTTTTTATTGCCCGGGATTTTCTGTGGGACTAGCCCTTGCTTTTCTTACTCCCGACTCCCATTTCCTTTCTTGAGAGAGAGCTATTTTTTGACACCTCTCTTTCTTTTTCTTTCTTTGTAAGGAATGATGCTAGACACTACATGAGAAATCTAACATACAAGATGAGTTCACTTGGGGATTCTTTACTGCCCCGGTCTCTTCAGTTTTGGTCTTTGGGGATAACATTGTCTTCGTCTCGGAATCAGCAAATGATTACCCGCAAGGGGTCAGGAAATGAATTTGCAGGCTCAAATGGGCTGTACAATGGATGTAGTGTATAGGATAGAGAAATGAATGCTTTTCATCATCCTAAGGCACTTGAATTAAAGTTCGAGTTCAATGTAAAGAAACACCCGAAGATTGATGCTAGTATGAGCAAGAGAACTTCTAACCATTTATCTCATGCCGCCGCTGGAATTACCTCGTCTTGCCCCAATGTGGGGTGGTTCTTGATAGGGGTAAGAAAATGAAAACGCCGCTCAAAAGGTTTGCAATAGACACCTGTAGTGTGTGGATAAAGAACTGAATGTCTCTGTCACTTCGGCTATTGTATCTTTTTACGAGAAAACGCATCGCCTCGAGGAATGCGGATCCTGACTACCGCTCATCTCACTGGGGATTAGATTGCAGGACGTGTATGGGAATGACTTACCTTTCATCATTCTGTCATGCCCCATTCTGTATATTCGATGCATCATATGCAGTTTATGCTCCAAACCAGAATTGGCGAAATTAAACATGCAGAAAAGTCATGGATGGATCATGAAATTGTGTAAACACCATGCAAATGTGGCAAAAATATGTACAAGTATGTAAATAGCCCCTGATTGTGTGGGCGGATCAAACAAACGAGAAATCTACTCCTTAAGTCAAGGAGCGGCTTATCTCAGTTTGCCCCTGCACAATAAAATGCATGGGTTAAGGGAAGCATTTGGGCCTCTTCAATGTTAACAACTGTTACGGTTATCGGTCGAACATTCCTTTTTCAATTCAGGGTAGCCATTAATTTGCCAAAGTTTCATCAATTGGATTTCATCAGATGATCATGATTTGTTCCTTGTACACTTCACCATCAGAGTTAAGGTTATGGCCAAGTATTGACTTCGGTTTCGTTCATCGAGTATTCCTGTCTCTTTCTGCAAAAGAAATGCGAGAAAAAGTTGTTTTATTTATTTACAATACTTACAACATTTCCATCCTCGATGATCGAACTCGGGACGTCTCGAACCATTGTCATTCCCCATGCCATCAGGCCGATTGAACCGTAGGCGTCCATGGAGGTTTTCTTTTAAGAGTTAACCATTGAGATGTCGTGGTATTGTTACTTTGCATTGGGCAATCCCATGTCACGGTTCTTTTCAAGGCGTTTACGGGTACATTGGAACGATACAGAATTACCCATTTTTGAAATTGCTTGTATCTTTTGCTCGTGGTTTTCTTTGCTCGAATATGTCCGTCTTGCGATAATGTCTATGAGTTGATTTGCTCCCCAGTCTCCTTCAATACGAGGATTTCGCATTTGGGCATGACCGTTATCGGGTTAATTTGCAAATTCCCTTCAGGTTTATGCAGATTTTTACTCGCCATCAATTGGTCGCGAGGTTGGTGAGGTGGCGGATTCGAGCATTTAATAGGGGGAAGGCGGATTATTACTCCTTACTTTTACATAACTTACAAAAGCAGAAAAACAAATGTACTCATTTGTTCTGCTTCTTCTGCAGGCTCTCCCAGTGGCCAGCAAGCTTCACCCCGGATCAGATATGCATCAGCCATATTGAAAGTCTGGTGGTCGCTGGCCGATCATGTACATCACAGCCCCGACACTTTACCGATATCAAACTGGTTGATTATGGCGAAAAGATCATCGTCAATGTCCGCTTGGTGGTGATCTGTCCTTTCTTCCTCGGGAGGTATTGATGCTGATCCAGTAGCATTAGTCTTTTCGTGCCCTGCTCCAATAGAACTCGATCCTGTTATAAACTGGTCTAACTCACCTCTTAAACGTGCATTTTCGATCCTCAGATCATGCATTTCGTTGAGGGTGAAGAGGAGGCTATTGCAGTCGGGGCAGGTGGCGGAGTCAAAAGCCTCTTTATACATCTTGTTTTCCGCTCGGAGGTTTTCATTTTCAGTTCTTAGAAACTCGGCTTCGTTGTGCTCATGACGAGTCTTCATTCGGGTTCGCCTATTTTGAAACCAGAACTTGATTTGCAGAGGTTCAAGTCCTAACTCTTGACTCAGTTCCATTTTCTGTTTGCCGTCTGACATAGGGCATGTTCTGAAGAAATCCTCAAGCCTTTGTACTTGCTCCTTAGTATGACGATGGTAACGCTTCTTTTGACCCTTACCGTTGTTGCCCTTATCTTTACTAAGATCTTGGACGTCATCGGCGGAAGGGCCAGGCTCCATGGGCTCGATCCCAAACATGGCTTTGAACTCTTCCTCTCCCATATTCAGCAAGTAACGATAGCTCTCAAGAGAATTGGATTGAGACATCTTCGATAATTCCTCAAGATTTGCTAACTCTTCTGGTGTTCTCACTCTCTTTAAATTTTTCTAAGCGACTGTGTATGATTCGAAACTCTCTTCACAGTTTTAGATGAAGATTATCAGAAGGACGCCTCCTTTTAAAATTTAGACATGTATGGTTTCTCCTAAGCGTTCCGTCTTTCTCAACTTTTCTTGTGTGTCTCTTACTCGGCTTGTCTTTTCTCGTCTTTTCCTAGTGGTAGGGCTCTTGTCGTTATCTCCACCATCGATCTGCTGGCGAGTTATCCCATAAAGACGAATCCCATTTTCCTTGTCTCCCACTCAAGTCACATTTCTTTCTTCTTTTTCAAAGTGGCAGGGTCTCGTCAAATTTTCTGCGGAGATTTCGGATTTGTTTAGCTCGAGGTCGCCGTCTGATGGGGATTCGAGCCAACGAGGGTGGTGCCAATAAAGATTGGTAGATGGGAAAACCTGACCAATAAGGACTGCCCCTGTGAAATCAGTATTTAAATTGAAGCAGATTATCGGTTTCGCATTCCGATCATCTGCCTCACCTCTCTCCTCCTTTCTTTCGTATCCTGCTTTCAAAAAATGGCCAATTCTTCTAACCATACGTTCTCTGCCGAAGTCCTGGCTGGGTGGGAGAGATTCTACAATCTTCTTGGTAGAGGTTACGCTTATATAGCCCAAAACTCTACCGTTGAGGCTGAAATCCTCGGTCTATTCAGGATCGTGGACGTTGCTTCTGTTGAGGGTACCCAACTGGGGAGGGAGTATCGGAACTTCTCGACCCTTTTCATCAATTTTCTGGCCGCCTATAACCGCGCTTATGAGACGGTCCTTGTGACTGCCGTCGTGAAAGCTCGTTACCAAAACCGGCACGAGCGTCTGGAAACAGTCACATTTGTGGCTGATAATCACAAGAAGGCCCTCAAGTTTGCCAACGATCAGCTTTCGTGGCTGGTTCCTGAGAGGGGAAAGTTGGTGGACCGTCTGGCCTTGGTCCGAACTTACGCCGAACAGGAGCCGGGCAATATTGTGATGAGGTGCAAATGCGGTTGGCTGCAGGAGAGACTTGATGACATTACGGCAGACATTGCTTTCGAGAGGGCGGCGATTCCGGATCTGGAGTTTGCCGTTGAGCATTACGAGGCCAGTATGGTCCAGGCTAAGGAGAAGTGCGATTGCCTCTTCTTTAGGCTCGCGGAGCTTAATACTGAGAACGCCCGGTGCACCCAGAGTATCAACTGTTTGGAGAGTCAGTTGAGCTCTTTCGTAATGGTTCTCAAGGCTCAGTTTGGCTTTTCTTTTTCTCCCTAGTGAGCTGTTGTAATATTTTTTGATGAATGGAATCAAGGAAAGTCGTCACATGTTTGTGCTTTAATTTTCTTGCCATTTCTTCTCCCATATATCACGATAGATTGATTCGAGGCACAGGGAATACCGAGGCTTAACACCCTTCCTGTTGTTCTTGTTTGACAGTGGGCCCCCATTAGTCGCATCGAGACCCGTGAGCAGGTCACGTGAATTATGACGACTCGGTCAGTGCGCTAATAAATAAATTAGGCCACCTGTTGTGTGCTCCTACTTTTGCTCATGTGGTCTTTCGGCGTTCACTTGTGGGTGTCGGGCGCCTGTGGCATCGGGAGAAATGCGTGTGGGCCATACTCGATAATATAAGCACCGACCCTTCATTAAACGTTTTGATTAATTTATCCAAGAAGACGTTACAGGCTTATCTCTTGGGCTCTGATTGTACAGACTGTTCTTTTCTGAAACATGTATAAGGATCAGCCAATACATTGAGAATGTTCCCATGTCTGATCCGGATACATTTACAACCCCTTCAAAATACATAACTTGTACACGTTGACCGATTGACACGTTTCTGTCTCCGGGAGGTTTGATCTCTTCGCTTGCCCCCAGGGTTATCGGCTAGGACATCGGTAATTCTTCAAGGTTATTCCCGTGAAAGCCAGATAAGCGCTCTTACAGTAATCGCGCTCGTTCCATCCCTAGCGTGCAGCTCCTTGCATCGTCGTTGGTTTCCCTGGAGAAGAGTGAATTAATCAGAGAGTGTGGTATGGGCAATAATGTTGGGACGAATACATTCCACATGTTCCTGCAGGTTCACAGGAGTGAGATTTTTGCTTGACTCAAATAGCCCATCAATTCAGGAGCTTCCCTTGAACCTGCAATCTTATGGAGCCAATGCACGTATGCATGAATGTATGAAACATATGCGATAGTCTTAGAGTGACTCAAATTGCCCGAAAGGTAGCCAAGCTAGCTCTTGCTTTTCATTTCAAGGATAATACTGTTTGACTGCATCTGCATTTACAGGAAAACCTAACTCCCCTCCATCCATGTTTACAAGAATCAAAGCTCCCCCAGGAAGAACCTTTTTGATAACGTAAGGACCTTCATAGTTTGGGGTGAACTTGCCCCCAGGATGAGAGACGTTCGGAAGCGTCTTCTTTACTACCAGATCTTCCACCTCAAAATGTCTAGGCTTGACCTTTCGATTGAACGACTTTGCAACCCTCTTCTGGTAACTTTGATCATGGCAGATTGCTCTCAGGCGCTTCTCGTCGATCAGGTTCAATTGCTCATACCTCTGCTGGATCCATTCGGCCTCGGAGAGTTCAACTTGGGACAAGACCCTTAGAGATGGGATTTCAACTTCCACAGGTAAAACTGCTTCCATGTCATAGACCAGGGAATAAGGGGTTGCCCCAGTTGAGGTTCGAATCGATGTTCGATACGCCATCAATGCATAAGGCAGTCTCTCCTGCCAGTCCCTATTATTCTGTGCAGTTTTTGACAAAATTTTCTTGATATTCTTATTTGCCGCCTCTACAGCTCCATTCATTTGTGGGCGGTAGGGAGAAGAATTGAGATGTCGAATGTTGAAAGCATCCAGCACACCATCAACCACCTTATTGTTCAAGTTCGAACCATTATCCGTAATAATCGCTTGGGGGATCCCATACCGGGAGATGATGTCCCTTCTGATGAACCTTGCCACGTTCTTTGCTGTGACGTTTGCGTATGAGTTCGCTTCGATCCACTTCGTAAAATAATCAATCGCCACCAAGATGAAGCGATGACCATTAGAGGCGCTAGGATTGATGGGGCCAATCATATCTATCCCCCACATAGAGAATGGCCAAGCCTCAGACATTTGGTGGAGCTCGCTTGGAGGCGCATTGATTCTATCTCCGTACACTTGACATTGGTGACAGGATCTTACGTGTTGGTTGCAATCCGACTCTATCGTCATCCAATAATAACCCAACTGCATGATTTTCTTCGCGAGGAGATGACCGTTCATGTGGGGACTACATACCCCTTCATGGATCTCCTTCATGAGCATATTCGCTTCTTTGGCATCCACGCACCTCAATAAGACAGAGTCAAATGATCTTTTGTACAGAGTCTGCCCACTCAAGGAGAATTTGGGGGCCATTTTCGCTATATATTTCCTATCTTCAATCGAACTCTCCTGAGGAAATTCTCCTTTCAAAAGATAATTCTTGATGTCATGATACTATGGCTCGCCGTCAAATTCACTTTCAATCAACATACAGTAAACCGGCTGGTCAACCACGCTAATTCGTAGAGGCTCGATATCGAGCCCCTCCCCCACTTGCAACATAGAAGATAACGTGGCCAAAGCGTCCGTAAAGTGATTCTGGGTTGGCAGATATTTAAACGAAATTTCATCAAATTCCTTGACTAATTCCTCGAAGAATTCATGATAGGGGATGAGTTTAGGATCCCTTGTCTTCCATTCCCCCTGAATTTGAAAAATAATGAGCATGGAATCTCCATAAACTTGTAACCTCCGTACCTTCATGGCGACGGCCAACTGTAGGCCTAAAATGCAAGCCTCGTATTCTAAGATGTTGTTAGTGCATGGGAACACTAACTTTGCTGAGACTGGATAATGTAAACCCTCCGGAGATATCAACACTGCCCCAGTTCCAGATCCGGCTAGATTGACGGCACCATCAAAATACATGGCCCACTTATCATTAGATAATGTTAAAACTCGATCTTCAGCCTCTTCCTCACTAGGGATTGCGGAACCTTGATAGTTCTCTGCCAGCATGTCAGCTATGGCTCTCCCTTTGACTGACTTTTGGGTCGAACTCCTGACGTCGAATTCTGATAATAGCACCTGCCACTTGGCTAACTTTCTCTGTGACATTCTGGATTTTCGACCCATATTCAGAATTTATAAATAGAATGGTTATATTTCATTGATACGCTCTAGATAAATCTCACTCGAGCCTGATCAACTCGAGATGACCAACCGAAGGGGAAAGGTTATCCAGGACTTTAAAGTACGTGGACCTAACAAGTCGATACGCGTATCTCCTATCAGCCACCCGTTGGTCTGAGTATTTACTAAAGTTGTTATTCAATGAATTTGACCACGAAACGAATTCCGAATTTGGATAATCGAATTTTCCTGAATAACGCGATTAAGTTTTGGACATCGTATTGAAGGTTTCAGAATTTGCAGCATCACTCCGGAGCGCCGCGAAGTAAGGCGAAGTTGGGAATGACCGTCTCGCCCCTAGATTGCGTTGGACTCCCTAGATTGTGGGTAGAATGTTTTTAGAGTGATTAGAATATCGGATCGGGTTAGTCGCGTAATTCAAGTCGACTGTGTTAGAATTTCATCTGGTCTCGATGGCACCCATCTCGAGGAATAATGTCAAATCGATCCCGCCATCACATCAATTGCCACGTGTCACTCTCTTCCCAAGTATGTCCAATTGTCTTCTTCTCCTTTTCTTTTAGAAGACATGTCAACATCTCACATTTTTATCTTTGCAAGGCAATAATACTCTTTGTCATTTCCTCATGAAAGCTTGTGACACAACATGTCTTGTCCCTTCTCTTCCCAATGCAACAATCCTCACCTTTTTGTCCCACTTTCACCTACTTTATGAAACATCCCCTTCTCTTTTCCATGCAAATGTCAAGTCTCACCTTTTCATGTCATCTCCCACCTTCTTCAAGAGAACATGTCTTGTGTCTTGTCCCTTGTCCTCATTAAAACCAAGACAAGATTTTTACTTTTGTCCCCCCCTCACCATGACACCTACGGCATCTCACTCTTTCAAGGCACCTTTTTGCCTCTCCAAGGAATCTTGTCATGCCCATTTGCTTCTCCAAGGACCCATCATTTCATTTTGTCAAATCCCACATATTCCATGACAACTCAAGTTCCCATGTTTATGTCAAGACCAAGAAAGGGATTTTGGGAGTTTCTATTTTGAAACCTTAAAGACAAGAGCACTCTCTCCCTCTCTCATTTTCACTTTCTCCTCCTCTCTCACTTTCACTTACTCTCTCCCTCTTTCTTGCTCAAGGATCGCCGGCCGCCACACCCCCACCGGAGCTCCATTCCACACTTCCAACAACCCTCAAGACCCTTGGATCGTTTGGTAAGAGACTCTCACTCACAAACTCTCTCAAAGTTCTTGATTTCTCTCTTGGGTAACCTCTGTACCACCTGGACTCCCGAGGCCATAAATTTTTATGTAGTACTCCGATTTCCATGAAACCAACGTCATTTTCTTTGTCTCTTCACGCCCGTCATTTTGGCACCTCACTCGCATCAAACGGACATCGGAGCTCGCCGGAACAGCTCTTGGAAGCTGGCGGGCAGAATCCCGTTTTCTGCGCCGGTCCGCCTTCAATCGGGCTCCGCCGTGCTCTGATCACCTCCCTTGACCTCCGACCACCCCCAGCCAGCATCCTCTATGTCTTGAGCACCTCTCTTGCGAGAGTCGTAACCTGCTATCTGTTGAACTTTTTGTATCAATGGGTATGTTTTGTAAGAATGGTTAATGCAAAACTCTTGGGCGACGTTTAACGGTTGAATGTGTTGCTTCATGTTGTCCCTCTCTTTCTCTATCCCGTTTGTATGTATGTATGGGGATTGGATTCGTTTCCATTGCGAAACTCTATTGGTGGAAATGTTGGTCGGCGGCAATCCTGGGAGTCGCAAATGCTTATCGACCATTGTAAGGCATGACGCGTGAGGTCGCGTGGTCGTAGGGAACGGGGCGTGATATTCCCGATAAAGTTGGCTTCTCTACCAAGTACTTGATGGGGTCACATTCTGTGACCAGCTGAATATGGTGGTGGAGAGTGTACTGCCTTAGTCTGTGCAGTACCCAAATTAACGCGACGCATGTCTTTTCGACTGCTGGGTAGTTAGCTTCAGATTGTGTGAATTTCTTGCTCAAGTAGTAGATCGCTCGTTCCTTCCCATCCTCCGGTCTTGTCTAGGCAAGTAAAGCTCCCAATGACTCCTGATGGATTATAAGGTACAGAGTCAGAGGGATTCCAGGGGTCGGGGGTACTAATACCGGAGGCAAGACCAAATATTCCTTGATCTTTTCAAACGCCTGGTGACATTCCGCATCCCAGACGACCTTAGCGCCCTTCTTTAAGAGCTTGAAGAAAGGCTTCGCTGCATCAGAAAGCTGCGATATAAATCTGGCTATGTAGTTCAGTCGCCCCAGCAGGCTTCGCATTTCTTTTACCGAGGTGGGGGTATAAATATCCCGTATGGCTTTGATCTTGGAAGGGTCGACCTCGATACCACGACTGCTAACCACAAATCCCAAAAGCTTTCCAGATCTTGCCCCAAATACGCACTTGTTGGGGTTCAGCCTCAGCTTATACTTCCGTAGACGTTCAAACAACTTTCTTAGCACCAGAACATGGTCTTCTCCTGTCTTGGATTTGGCAATCATATCATCTACGTACGCCTCGATTTCCTTGTGTATCATATCGTGGAATAGAGCGACTATGGCCCTTTGGTATGTCGCCCCAGCATTTTTCAACCCGAAAGGCATGACCCTATAATAGAAAGTCCCCCATGGTGTTATGAATGAGGTCTTTGCCTTGTCTTCCTCTTTCATCAGGATTTGATTATATCCTGAAAATCCATCCATGAATGAAAACAGTTCGAATCCAGTTGTGCTATCGACCAGCACATCAATATGCGGCAACGGAAAGTCATCCTTTGGGCTAGCTTTGTTCAAGTCTCGATAGTCCACACAGATACGGACTTTACCGTCTTTCTTCATCACTGGAACAATATTAGCTATCCAATCGGCATAGGGGATTGCTTCTATGAATCCCACCTTAAGAAGTTTCATTACTTCCTCCTCAAATTGCGAGTAACGAAGCGCTGCAAGAAGTAGAAGAAGAGCCTCTTTACTCATGTAACTCGGCGTCGGTGTCAAGCTACTCCACGATGGTGTTCACGGAATCTTCAAAGAAGGAGTCAGGTATATCAGGATCAGCTGCAGCTTGGATATCCTCATCTGCCAACCATTTGGGGTACTTAGAGAAAAACCGATGAAGAGGATTATCGAACATTTTTGCTTTGCCCTTCCAAATGCTGGATCCCACAAAAGAACCGATTCTGCCTCCTCTACCTCTTGGGCCTCGGCCTCGGCTTCCTCTACTACTTCTTGAAGTGAAATCACTACAAGTTTTACCCATGTAACCTAAACTGATTCGGTGTCCGTTAGATCTTAACTGAAGGGGTTGGCGAATTCCCTGGCCGTGCTTCCCGAGTCCTTCCCCGGGGACAAAACCATAGACCAACAGCATCCTCCTAGGCGCGAGTGTATAGCTTGACGGTGCGGGATTCCCCGTTTTAGTCCCTGGGGGTGTGCGAACAAAAGCTACAAGATCAAGGGAGTGGTAGCTTGACTCCTCTTTGGATTCGGGCTCTATATAGGGCACAGCGCTCTTCTGATAGGATGCAAGGTCTGTCTCACCATGCACTGTTATCACCTTATCATTTACCACAAATCGAACCTTTTGATGCAAGCTTGAAGGTACAGCTCCGGCTGTATGGATCCACGGCCTTCCAAATAATAGGCCGAAAGTACTAGGGAGGTCCATGACTTGAAAATCGATGGACAACTCGACTAGCCCAATGAACACATCTAGTTCAATTTCTCCGACAACTGTTTTCTTCATTCCATCGAAGGCCCGAATGGTCGCCTTGGAGGTGCGAATCAACTCCTCGTTCATGCCTAGACTCCTCAGCGTGGCCAAAGGGCATATGTTGAAGGCCGACCCGTTGTCGACCAGCACGTGGGACACCTGCTTGCCGTGGCACATCACTGATATATACAAGGCTTTATTGTGAACCCGTCCATCCATAGGGAAATCTTCGTCCGAGAAGGCAATCTGATCCTTTAATAGGATGGTGCTAACAAAACTCTCGAGCTGCACTTCGTTAATCGTCTCAGGTACATGTACCTCATTCAAAACCCTCATCAGTGCATTCTTATGCTTTTCTGAGTTCACAAATAGATCTAGTAGTGAGATCTGGGCCGGCATTTTTCGTAGCTGCTCTATCACTTCAAATTCACTTGTTTTAACGATGGTTAACAGCTTTTCAGCATCTTCTCTAGTTACTTCCTTCTTCTTGGTTTCCTCTTCTCTAGATGCATAGAATCTCCCAGACCGCTTCACGACATCAATTTCGTCTGTCCCATAGTTCCAATGGACTGCCTTGGGGTCGTACTCCTCTGCGGGAGGGATCCTTATTACAACCGGCTTAAACTTTTCAGTTTCCATACCTAGGTCACCACTTATCTCGACATCAGAGATCTTGTTTACCACTGGTTTGACGATACTGTCGTCTTCCTCCTCCCAGTCATCGATCTTATTTAGGTCGATCATGAAAGACTTGGTCGCCCCAACCATTGCCACAAGATCATCTAAGTCTTCAGAGTCGCACCCAAACACGGGCTCTACATAGGGCACATTACTAGCTTTGCCTGCATGTGGTACATTTGGTCCCCTCGTGAAGCCAGCATTCTTCCCTTTAAGTTTTCCATTCATTAGTCCCCACTCAACGCTCCCACCTACCCGTAGTAGGTGCGAGAATGAACTATAGGTGGTCATGGCCATATACTCGAAATAATCACATGGGAGGGTGTCGCGACCCTAAAAATAATATTTTAGGTTAATGGATTACCAGATTAATTAATTATATTAACTAACCTAGTTCGAGCTCTCCCAAGCTCTACCAAATCGCGACTTTGATTTTTTTGTTTAAAAGGTTTTAAAATTTGGAGTCGCCACTAATCATTTTTGGTAGGTTGATTAGAAACCTAAGTAAATTAGCGGGAGAACTAAATTACTTCTACGAACCAGAGATTATGTGTTCGGGGACTTGGTTACACGAGTTAATTAAAACTAGTGCCCTTTCGGTACCAATTTCATGAAAATTCATTTGGGGTGATTTGGAAAGATTTGGGTCAAACTGACTAGAAGGGCAAAATGGTCATTTTTCAAGGATCGGGAAGTGGAAACAGGTTAAACCAGTTGAATGTGGTCATTCCTTATTTTCCACTATTTCTGAGAATTTTTCAGAATTTTTCGAGACAATTTACCAATAAGGGGCAAAATCGTCATTTTGGAAAGATTGGGAGGGAAATTCACCAAAATAGGATTGGTCAGTCGAAATAACCCGTTTCCTAACTTCTGAGATTTTTTGAACCTTTCAGAATTTTCTCTTTTCTCTTTTTTTTTTATATTTATGATTTTTTCTTTTTCTTTCTTTTTTGTTTATTTATTTATTTATTTATTTATTTTATTTTTATCCTACCTTCCATGATTATGAAGACCATGTGTTCTTCAAGGGGTTCCGTTACAGAAGGAAACACTACTATGCCCACAATCCATAGACATTCGAGAAAAGGAACCGCAGCCAAAAAACTGAGGTTGCGACAAGTTATATCCTATGATCCACACATCAACCAATCATCCTTCAAAAGGAATGGAAATGAAAATGCACATCAATGAAATTAAACAATTTAAAAAAAACACAATTTTATAGCCCCGGTATTCAAGTTCCCGAAAGTCATCCTTCACAAGATAGCAACTCAAAGTGCATTTGGTTAGATGAAGACCAGTATGAAGTTGTTATGCTATGTGCTAGGAGATCTCCATAATTCTTCCATCATTCGCATTTTTAAAGAAAATAATATACTGCTTCTGTCGATGGGTATCATGAACCTTTGAAATAGGTCACATTCTAAGGGTAACCAGAATAAGAGTGGCTGACTAGATAAGTGGGGGAAACAAACTCATCAACTCCAACTAAAAAAAACATAAAACTGAACCTTCCACCATGGATACTTTATTATATATGCCAAATTGGTTAACCGAACGACTCTTTGCATACTTTTAAGCAAAATTTACCCCTACCTTATTACGAAGAGACTAAACAAGACAGCATTTAATCCTCAATCAACTAACCCTCAATTAAGTCCTCCACTGCATACTACTTTAAACAGCAATACACGAAAGCCCACCTCTATTCTTCACTTGCAGAATTAGTCATGAAAGACTTCATTAAAGCAATGTAAAATTGGAGCATTAAATCCATCTTACGATACGTAATCACATATAGACGAGGAAACACTAGCCAAAATGTTTAATTTCAAGCATAAAAAGTAAAGATTCAGCCATTAGCCAAATTCCACGAAGAGAAATCACGGGAACTAAAACTTCATAAACAAATCAATCCCGAAAAATGAGGCAAAACGTACGCACGCACACGACTGACGGATATTGAGCTCCTGCTTATAAATCAGCAAACAAGCGAAACTTAAATTCAGAAACAAACCGGTACCTCTTTGCAAAAACCGGTTCGTCGGGCCTCCGAAAGACGAAGCTCTAGAAACTTGGCGGAAGGGCACCCGGTCGCTTATCCACGAAAGCTGAAGTCACGAAACGCCGTCGTCCTCTCGGTCTTCCTCTCCTTCCTCAAGCTTGCCGCCTCCAAAAAGGGAATCCCTCTCCTCTAACGTATAGTTTGTTGGACCATGGATCTCCCCCGTCACCATTTTCTTTCTCTTTTTTTTTTTGGTGCAGGAAGCATCCCTTCTCCTAACACAACGTGGATGTTTGGGCGAGGCTCGGACGTATCGCTACACTCTTAGAGGTATCGCCGTTGAGGGAGGCATGGAGGTTGATGAACTTGGGCTCGATAAAGGGGATCTTGGGATCGCGAGCGTCGCGGTGAATATGCATGGACTTGACATCGGGGCAAACGGTCTTGCAACTGGGGCACTCATACTTAACGTGGCCGTCCTCTAAGCGTTGGGTGATACGCTGGGTGTTCTCGATCTTGCATGTTCGTTCCATCTTGCATATGGGTCGTCATTCTTGAGCCCACTCGACTTGAAGGTCCCCTCACCGTTATACTTGCACCACTCTTGCAGTTGAGAGTTGTTTGCAATTTTGGATATAGCCAGAGTAAGCTTCCAAGTGACATTACTGTGGGTGAGGACGTAAATCCTCGGAAGCTTCCCTGGATTTTTCTCATCATCCTCGCCCAAAAAGGGAACCGTCAGTTTGGACCTTTCAAAGATCGCTGGCTCAAATAACCTCGCCACGGGTACCATGGAGAGGTTCTCCATCTTTCCCTCATTTGCCGAGTTAACGTGTGAAGCCGTGCACATGCACGACTGTATTACTGGTCTATCTACTCCTCTTCAGCTCCGTTGACTCGAACTTGGTAATGGCGACCAGCAGCGATGGACTAGTAGCTCGGGGAAGACGATGGCAAGACAAAGCTGAACAATGGTGAGGATCTTTGAAGCTCACCGAAGGCAGCAGGGACGGTAACAGTGAGGTCAAGATAGTCTCGGGCAGCGACAACTACCGTGGTTATTTTCAAGTCAGGGTCCCTCGGTAATCAAGATAGCTCACACCACGATACAGTAGCTAACGGTGGTGATGGCCTCGAGAAGGGACATGATGGCGATGGAGATGAGGTTAAATAGCTGGGACATCAAGGCGGTGGCGCAGGAGAACACGAGGTAGCACTCCATCGTAGTGAAATGGTGCATATTGCACGAGCCACCATACAGGATCTCGAAGAACATCAAAATCAACACTGGCAAGTTGCATGGATATCCTGTGACGTATCTCCGTCTCCGGAGATTCATGGAGTTGTACCACCATCTATCCAGTGTAAAGCTAAGCGGAGCGTGTAGAAGGTGGTCTCGAACGCCTTACCCCCCTCCCCCCCCTCTCTCTCTTTTTCCCTCCTTTCTCAAAAATCCCCATGCCTCCAGCCTTTGAATGACAGATGAAGAAAACTTCCAGCGGGCCTTCATGCTCACGTGCGTCCCTCTAACCTCTCATTTCTATTTTTTAATCATTTCCTTCGGTCCCTCCCCAGCTTTTATTTTGTTTATTCCTCCACCCACTAATTCTTTTTGACCAACGTCTCCACTCGTCTTGCTTTCGGTGGAACGTCCTTTCTTCGTCCACTTGATGCTTTCCTTTCTTTACTCTCCATCGTCTGTGTGCGGCCTCCATGAGGGACTCCTCTTTTGTCCTTAGTGATAACGTCCTCCTCCTCAAGCTAGAATAATCATTGAATTGCTTTATCCGACTTGTGTGCATGAGATGAAAAGGAATAAGAGACAGCAAATCTTGATGGGAGAATCCCTTTCAGCCCTCTTCTTTTTTTCTTTTACGTGGACCATCCCTGAGTGGGAGTTACTGGTAGAGGTCATGCATTGGTCGAGATACTTACGAACAACATTCAAAAATTGTTCAACCAGACCCTTCCCATCGTCTTCTTTGGTCAGATTTAGCTTTCCCTCTTCTCGGGTCTTGGCTTTATTGGAGAACAGCTTCGAGATGATATCTTGAACGTCCCGTGACGTTACCATCGCGGCCATGGTAGCCGATCGTCGGAGCTTTCTGGGGTCTTCGTCTCGCTATCGAGAGCATTGGTGGGAACAGGGTTTAGGGAGGCCCATTAAATGACAAATTAAATTCGGAAGCCCGGACGCAATAATCAAAAGTACACCATTGGGTCATTGAAAAATTTAGGCTATTAGAGGACAATGTCACGACTCCAGAAATGCAAAAATAAAAAATTACAAAGCTAAAATGAATTTTCTACATTTTTTTATTTCGTCTAAAAATGAGATTAGCAAAGTAATTCTCGATTTCAGATCGACTTTTGTAGATTTTTCTTTGGCCAAAATGAAGAGTAAATTAAAATAAAAATACTAACTATTTATTCACATTTTTATGGCCTCAAACGCTATTTATTATATATATTTTTTTCAAACATTTTTCTATTTTCCAAAAATAAAATAATAAAAAATGCGAAAAATATGAAAAATCATTTTTTGGTTAAAATTGGTTCTCTAGGCTCGGCCAAGGTCCCCAAAGTTGATTTTTCAATTTTATGAATTTTTATGGATTTTCTATTAATTTTCGAAAATAAAAATACCGAAAAATACTGAAAATATGGAAAATCATCTTTTGGTCAAAATTAGTTCCCTAGGCTTCGCCAAGGTCCCCAAAGTTGATTTTTCAATTTTATGAATTTTTATGTATTTTCTATTAATTTTTTGAAAATAAAAAATGATTAAAAATCAGGTGTCAACAGCTGCCCCTCTTTGGAAGGAAGTTCGGTAGAGGTTCATTTCAAAGATAGGATAACACCTGAATCCTAATCGACTCAATTTAAGAAAATACAAGGAGTCGTGACATTTGATCTCCAATACCTTTTTGTGTAAGCTCCGATCCAGACCCGGTTTGAGAAGGCTTTCATGCAGTGAGGGAGAGACAAAGGGGAGAGTTTACCTGGCACTTACCTGCCCGCTGTGTGGCAGTTGCTTGATATGTGTGCTCTATTGAAAATGGAATGAGAGCCTAAGGATTCGCTATAAGAAAACCTTAGGGTGGTTGAACTTGGACCCGTATGGTAGGTCATCCCATGGTAGATTCCTAATGAATGGATTCTACTGATTAAGATTTGACCCGTATGGTAGGTCACCCCATGGTAATGCCTATTAGAAGGACTTTTGGTTGCCTGTAAGAAGGACTTGGTGTGCCTGTAAGAAGGACTTGGTTTGCCTGTAAGAAGGACTTGGTTTGCCTGTAAGAAGGGTTTGGTATGCCTGTAAGAAGGACCTGGTTTGCCTGTAGAAAGGACTTTGATACCTGTAAAAAGGACTTGATGCCTATAAGAAGGACTTGTGCTTGTAGAAAGGACTTTGATGCCTGTAAAAAGGACTTTGGTGCCTGTAGGAAGGGCTTGGTGCCTGTAAGAAGGACTTGTGCTTGTAGAAAGGACTTTATACCTGTAAAAAGGACTTTGGGTTGCCTGTAAGAAGGACTTTTGTGTTGCCTGTAGGAAGGACTTTGGGTTGCCTGTAGGAAGGACTTTGGGTCGCCTGTAAGAAGGACTTTTGTGTTGCCTGTAAGAAGGACTTTTGTGTTGCATGTAAGAAGGACTTTGGGTGCCTATAGGAAGGACTTTAGGTGCCTATAAAAAGGACTTTTGAAAATGGACTATTCCGTGTTGGGGTCTCCAATGAAAGGGCTCCAGAGACAGTATACCCTAAATGTCACCTTTTGGGTAGACTGAAGAGGTATTGATTGAGAAAATGATTTTCGGGTGCCAATCTCGGATCTGGGGAGACCAGGAATCCTGTAGACACTCAAACCCAATTTTTGTTGTCCCATCACTTTAGGAATAAACCGATGAGGCAAAGATCAAGAACACAAGAGTTGGTCAATCATGATTTGATAAAGCTTGAGAACACGAGATTATATCAATCGTGAGCTGATGAAGACTTCATGAAAGCATGTTGATCATGAGTCGCAAGGGTTCAGAAGACTTACCTGGATCTTCTGAGTTAATGATTGAGGCATAGATGGACTGATTGTATCATGTCTGCTTGCTCACTTAATGACCTTATGTGCTGCAATGGATCTAAGCACCCAGACAATCATCAGAATTGAAAGGTTCAGGCTGAAGATATACTCACCTGAAAATGCTTGGCGAGTATTAGCCAATAGGGCTTTTTTGTTCAATAGCCTCTGGATGAATTTCGAGACCTCGGAGGGTAACTCGACTATCAGGAATGCACTACTTGTTAGACAGTGTCAGAGGTAACATGTGCAAGCATTTTTATCAATGAGTTCATCGGTTCATGCAAAACCATTCAGTTGAGTTTGCAATGATTAAAACCGTATGTGTATGCTCATAATGTGGATCATGCATGACTATTCTGTCGAGTTTGCATTTCCAATTCTGTCCAGGGAGGTTATCATGTCATGAATACCTCGAATGTAACCTGAATGGGGACTTCAGTCTGAAAGGGCTTTCTCTCACTCTCGAGAAAGGCTTGTTTATCCTGATTGCAGGATTTGAAAAGAAATCACTCAACCTTACCATCATCGCATTCAGCGAGGGTCTGAGTAATCTCGCAATTAATACGATCAAGCCGATCTGGAGGTCTTGATTAGGACCGTAATGTGGGCTGGGTCAAAGGCTTACCAAAGGGGACTCATTTCGAGTCAAGGCCATTGACAAAAAAGTCTTCATCATCTGCTCCGGGTTTACAAGTCAAGAACCCTGCAAAATGAGAGAGAAATAATCTTGCTCGAACTTCTTCGAACGATGTTTAAAGTCATTCAACTCTTACGTTAATTCAAGTGCTCTAATCATAAGAGACTTTCAAGGGTCGTAACGTAGGCCGGGATTTGGGTCTGAGAAACGAAGGGCTCGTTTTGGCTCAGAAAAATATATGAGAAGGGCTTGGTGTTGGTGATCATTGCAGTCTTGTCACTGATCTTTGACCTTCCTGAATTTGTCTTCAATAAATACCACCATTGGCTGAGGGGTGGTAGTTTTTTTTTTACACTTTGCAAACTGACTTCTTTGGGGATCCGTTTTCGGGAATTCTCAAAATGTATGTTCGAAGTCAGAAGTTCATTACAGATATATGGGCATTGGCCTTGCTTTTGATAGGCACTTTGCTCTTTCTGCCTGAGATTCTTTGGAGTAGCCTTTGCTTTTCTTACTCCCGACTCCCTTTTGTTTGGAAACAGGCCCATTTTCTTTAGGCTACACTTGTTTTTCTTTTTCTTTTGTTCAACAATCTTGTGATTTTGAATTTTAGCAACAAGATGATTTTCAACAAATGATACTAGACATTACATGAAAAGTCTAGCATATGAAATGGGCTCATTCGAGAATTCTCTATTGGCCCAATTGTCTTCAATTCTGCTCCTTGTGGGGGAAGGCATTATCTTTGCCTTGAAATGAGCAATGATCACCAATATGGGCTTGAGAAATGAATTTGCAGGCTCGATTGGGTTATGCAAAGGACAAGTGTGTAGGATAGAGAAAATAAATGCTCTTCGTCATCCTAAAGCACTTGAATTAAAATTCGAGTATCATTCAAAGAAACACTCGAAGATTGATGTTAGTCCAAGCAAGAGAATTTCTAACCATTTATCTCCTGATATTGTTGGAATTACCTTTGTTTTGCCCCAGTGTGGGGTGGTTCTTGACAGGGTTATGAAATGAAATCACCGTTCAAATGGGTTGTCAATGGTTGCCTGAAGTGTTTGGAATGGAGAATGAATGCCTCCTTCACTTCGACTATCGTACCTTTTGCGAGAAAACCCGTTGCCTTGGAGAATGCGGAATCTGTCTACCGCTCAACTCATTGTGGATTAAATACAGGACGTATGTGGAAATGGCTTGCCTTTCATCGTCCTGTAATGCCCCATTCTGTACATTCGATGCATCGTGTACAGTTTATACCCCCAGTCAAAATTGATAAATTGAACATGCAGAACAGTCATGCATAAATCATGGAATGTGTAAACACCATGCAAATATGGCAATACAATGTACAAGTATGGAAATTGCCCCTTGCTGTGTGGGCGGATCAAACACGTTGGGGGCCTATTCCCCGAGTTGAGGAGTAGCTTGTTTCTGGTTTTGCCTCTTTTCGATCCAGGGTTCGCTATTGATTTCCCCTATTTCATCAGATAAATCGCATCAGGCGATCATAACTTGGCCCCCTTGGGGCTGTTTTCTTTGACGTATCAAATGCTAGTTTAACATTTCCTGTAAAAAGGAAGGAGACATGTTAGCCAGTATCAGAAATGATGAATTGGACACGATACTGAGTTACCCTTGAGTGCTTTGCGCAACTCCTTTACCAGTTTTACCACTCGGGATTTTCTCCGTGGGTATGTCAAGTTAGACATTTCCTATCAAACAATGGAGAAGAAGACGTGTTAGTCAGTATTAGAAATGATGAATTGGATACGATACCGGTTTACCCTTCATCTTGAATGTTTTGCGTGACCCCTTTATCAAGTTCACTGGGTCGAGTTTGTCTCCAGTTTCCGTTGGACACTTAATCATTTGGACCAAGGCTTGGGGATCGGACTTGGATTACTTCGGTCCACTGTCACTTCCCACACCATCGGGCCTACAGGGCCTTAGGCGTCCATGGAAGTTCTCTTTTAGGTATTGATCTTCGAGATGGTCTTGGGCCTTTTCGCGTTACGATGCTTTTCAAGGTGATTTACAATCCCATCTTTTGAGATTGTTCGCGTCCTTCGCCTTTTCTTGTTTGAAGTCGGTCCGTCTTGCGATAATGTCTATGAGTTGATTTTCCCCCAGTCTCGTTTAACAAGAGGAATTCGCATTTGGATATGATTGTATTCTCGGGGCCGTTTGCAAATTCCTGAAAATGTAGGGGATTCGATTTAAAACTCGGAGCAACTTGAGGGTAAATTGAAACGATACGGCGTTACCCTTCGAGTTTGCGCAGACTTTCAGTTGCAATTAATTCATCGCGGGTTTAGTGAAGCGGTAGATTCAATCATTTAATAAGAGAAGGAGAACCACTACTTCCTGCTTTTACATTAATTCCAGCCATCTATAAAAGCAGAAAATTCCCCGCACAAGATAAGGAAATATATGTATTTGCTCAGGATCGGTTCGGTTTGCTCTGCGGGCTCTCCCCTGATCAACTGGCTTCGTTCCAGATCTAGAATGCATTGGCCATGTTAAAGGACCCGTGATCGCCATCTTCGAAACATAGATTCCGTGTGCCTTACAGCCCTAGTGCTTCATCAACGTTGAACTGGTTAATCATGGCAGTGAGTTCGTCATCAATGCCGCTTATCTGGTGGTGATGCATCTCCCCTTCCCCGGGAGGTATTGATGCTGATCCAGTAGCATTGGTCTTTTTGTACCCTGCTCCAACAGAACTCGATTTTGTTATAAACTGGTCTAACTCGTTTCTCAAACACGCATTTTCAATCCTCAGATCATGCATTTCATCGAAGGCGAGGAGGAGGCTGTTGCAGTTAGGGCAAGTGGCGGAGTCAAAAGCCTCTTTATACATCTTGTTTTCCGCTCGGAGGTTTTCATTTTCAACTCTTAGAAACTCAGCTTCGTTGTGCTCATGACGAGTCTTCATTCGGGTTCGCCTATTTTGAAACCAGAACTTGATTTGTGAAGGTTCAAGTCCTAGCTCTTGACTTAGTTCCATTTTCTGTTTGCCGTCTGGCATAGGACATGTTCTGAAGAAATCCTCAAGCCTTTGTACTTGCTCCTTAGTATGGTGACGGTAACGCTTCTTTTGACCCTTACGGTTGTTGTCCTTATCTTTGCTGAGATCTTGGACGTCGTCGGCGGAAGGGCCAGGCTCCATAGGCTCGATCCCAAACATGGTTTCGAACTCTTCCTCTCCCATATTCAGCAGGCAACGATAGCTTTCGGAAGTATTGGGTTGAGACATCTTCGATTTGGTCGATGATTTCTCAAGGTTTACTATATCTTTCTGTATTTTCACTCTCTCTGAACCGTGTATGCTTTAAAACTCTCTTCAACGTATGAATAAAGATTATCAGGAGAATGTCTCTTTTAAAATTTGGCGTCGGCTTAGCATATGTATCGCTTCTCCCGAGATTTCTGTCTTTCTCAACCTTTCCTGCGTGTTTCTTGCTTGGCTCGTCTTTTCTCATCTCTTCATAGTGGTAGGGTCCCTATCAACGTCTCTACCGTCGATTTGCTGGCATGTTCTCCTATAAAAACGAATCCCATTTTCCTTGTCTCCCACCCAAGTCACCTTTCTTTCTTCTTTTTCAAAGTTGTGTCATCCCGTCAAGCTTTTGGCAGAGATGTCGGATTTGCTTGGCTCGAGATTGGAGACGAGTAGCGGAGGTGATACTGATAGGGAATGGTAGATAGGAAAATCTGGCCAGTAGAGACTTTCACTGCAAAAATGAAAGGGAATGCGGCAGTATATGTTCTTTATATTCTAGAAAAATTGGAACGATACTGTTTTACCCTTGTATGTACTTCCATTGAATTTGAATTGAGGAAGTTCCTTCATTTGGATTGGATTGGATTGTATGTCCCGAGTTGCCCTTCACTTTGAGCTTGCCACATAAGTGCTTTGCTTAGTTGGGCCTTGTTTTTTTTCGGGTTGCTTTGGACCATCATTATTTTTTTTTATGCTATCGGGTCCGTGGACTGGAGGGATCCTTTAATTTAAAGGTTACCTTCAAGGCAAATGAGTCCTATCGCATTCCATTGGGTCATTTCATTTTGCGACACTCTTGAGGTAATTTGCAATCCCCTGGGTGAGAATGGAACAAATCCAATTTAGCATTTTGCGAAGATTGAGGGTAAATTGGAACGACACACAGTTACCCGTCTTCGAGCTCGCCTGGGCTTTTCACTTGAAATTTCCCTACGTGAGGCCATTCAACATTTCTCATTATGGCAGTCAGTGACGTTGCCACAAATTGATCCGCCCTGAGTCTAGCATAAAAAGGGATTCACGCATTCGACGGGATATAAAACAAATTACCCCATGCCCTTGAATTAAATCTAAACACCTAGAAAGCTGGAAATATCACACGCAGGGGAATTAAGCATGAAATGAAAGGTGCACTTGTTCAAGGTCAGTTCTGCCTCTCCTGCGGCTCTTCGATAATCAGCTAGTCTCATGCTGGTTCAGGCATGGATGACCGATGTTTGAGAGTCCCTAATCACTGGCTTCCGATCATGGCTTCGGATGTTTGTCAACCTTAAACTGGTTGACCAGGGCAGTAAGCTCATCATCTAGGTAATCTCTTGAACCTTCCAGCAACTGATGCTCGAATTGGGCATTATTGTTGGCAAATGCTGGCGGTAGATTTCTCATTCTGTCCTCGCCATGAGCAATTTGACTTCTCGAGCTGAAGTCTTTATCATTACTCCAGAAAGTGTGGGGATCACCAACTGTCCTGCTGCCAAAAACTCCTTCAATTCGAGGATTAGAGAAGTGGAAGTGCTCAGGATAATTTCTTGTCTGATTCTCTGGCTGCGCAGGCGCACTGATCATGGGATGAATTCTAGCCACAGGTTGGTGCTCAAACCAAGGAGTCTGAATATATTGCCCCTGCGGTCTATACTCTTGAAGAGCATTAGGGTGATTCTGGGGGATACTTTGATTAACGCCTGGAGGATTGATGGCACGGCTACTGGCTTGGTTGATGATGGGAAGTGGCTCGCCCCATGCTAACCTGCGAAACTTATGGTGGCGAGGAGACTCGACGTTCAGGCTTAGATTAGTCCCGCCTTGATTTTCTTGATTCTGAGCTGCATTGTGTTCTCTCACCCTTTTTTTGTACTTCTGAAGATGACTCGAAACATTTGCTTTAGTGAGTCCCTCTACCTTCATAATTTCCAGTATATGTTGCGGCCGTGCTGAATCGATTCCTAGCTGCTGAACTGCATTAACAAACATACGATGCAGCTCGGGAGACCAACTCATCTTCTTTCTCTAGTTGCTTGGAACAAAATTGAAGGTTTGATGCTTGTTCTCATGATCGTGCAATTGCTTCCTTACCACGTGCTGCCATATGTTTTGAGGCATCTGAACCCTAACTGGTTTCGTTACGACGTCTTGGGCCCCGTTTAAGACAGCCTTCATTATGGCTTGCTGATCATCGCTTGCCGATATTACGAGGACTAGCATGTTTAATTTAGAATTGATGACTTCCAAGAGAGTGAAAACATCCATGTCAATCCCTACCATGGCGGTGAGGATGATATCAAACTGGTCACTACTCCTCCTTAATATCTCTAAGGCCTTTGTCGCCTTTGCTTGAGCTACAACCTTATACCGGCATTTTCTTAATACGGTAACAAGGATTGACAGAGAGACTGGATTACCGTCAATGGCCATGACCAGTAGACCCTCAGGGTAAGGAACTTCATCAGCTTCGATCAGGGTTGAACATACGCCCGTTTCCCTAATGCTCGACATATTTCTGGATCTAGGACTGCCGATTCGAGACCGCCTTAGGATGTCTTCTCGGACTTGAGGGATCATGGGATCGTTGATGGCTTCTCGTAACAGGCTTTGAAAGCCAATGCTTTGATGGTGAAGGTTTTGAATTCCTCTCCCACGAGAACTCCTTCCTTTCTATCTTTCTCCTGCGAGTTCGTGCAGATGAACCCTCACTATCAAATGAGGACAAATTCTCTCTCTGGCAATAGCAACGACTTCTCCCTTCACGGGCAGTGCTATTAGATTTACCGAGGGGAAAATCTGACATTCAGCTTTTGATCAAAGGGGAAATCCTCGTTTATCGCTCAGTTTGTCTTCTTCTTTCTTTTCGCGGTAGAAGGACCCTGTCAAGATTTCCACCGTCGATTTACTGGCGGGTCCTCCAATGAAGACGAGTAATATCTCTCTTTCTGCCGAAAATTTCTTTGTCCCCCACTCAGCTCGTCTTTTCGTTC
The DNA here is from genome assembly GCA_016432845.1 of Psidium guajava. Classification (NCBI taxonomy): domain Eukaryota; kingdom Viridiplantae; phylum Streptophyta; class Magnoliopsida; order Myrtales; family Myrtaceae; genus Psidium; species Psidium guajava. The sequence continues at coordinate 17,537,365 of CM028230.1, read as the reverse complement.
TCTCTTTTTTTTAAAGCGATGGAGTCCCGTCCAGCTTTTTCACAGAGACGTCAGGTTTGTTCGGCTCGAGGTTGCCACTTGACTGGAATTTGAGCCATTGGAGGTGTTGCCGACAGAGAATGGTAGATAGGAAAACCTATAAGGACTGCCCCTGTGAAATCAGTATTTAAATTGAAGCAGATTACCATCTTCGCATTCCGCTCATCTGCCTCACCTCTGTCCCCCTTTCTTTCGTATTCTGCTTTCAAAAATGGCCAATTCTCCTAACTACACCTTATCCGCCGAAGTCCTGGCTGAGTGGGAGAGACTCTACAATCTTCTTGGTAGAGGTTACGCTCATATAGCCAAAAACTCTACCGTTGAGGCTGAAATCCTCGGTTTATTCAGGACCGTGGACGCTGCTTTTGTTGAGGGTACCCAACTGGGAAAGGAATATCGGAACTTCTCGACCCTCTTCATCAATTTTCTAGCTGCCTATAACCGCGCTTATGAGACGGTCCTTGTGACCGCCGTCGTGAAAGCTCGTTACCGAGACCGGCACGAACGTCTGGCAACAGTCACATTTGTGGCTGATAATCACAAGAAGGCCCTCAAGTTTGCCAACGATCAGCTTTCGTGGCTGGTTCGTGAGAGGGGAAAGCTGGTGGACCGTCTGGCCTTGGTCCGAACTTACGCCGAACAGGAGCCAGGCAATATTGTGATGAGGTGCAAATGCGGTTGGCTGCAGGAGAGAATTGATGACATTACAGCAGACATTGCTTTCGAGAGGGTGGCGATTCCGGACCTGGAGTTTGCCGTTGAGCATTACGAGGCCACTATGGCCCAGGTTAAAGAGAAGTGCGATCGCCTCTTCTTTAGGCTCGCGGAGCTTGATCCCGAGAACGCCCGGTGCACCCAGAGCATCAACTTCATGGAGAGCCAGCTGAGCTCCTTTGTGATGCTTATTAGGCCTCAATTTGATTTCACTTTTCCTCCCCAGTGAGTTGTTGTAAGGTTTGTTGGTGAATGGAATGAAGAGAAAGTTTCACGTGTTTGTGCTTTTCATTTTCCTGCCATTTCTTCGCCCATATAGCATGATAGGACGATTTACGGTACTGAAGACGTTGAGGCTTAACACTCTTCTTGGTGTTCTTGTTATCTGCTGCCGGCGATGATATCAAGGACATTGATGAAGGGTTCGGTGGCGGCCCCCACCGGTCACAGCGCCGTGAGTCAGTCGTGTGAATTATTGCAAATCGACCACTTGATTAGTGCTCCAATAAACAAACCAGGCTACCCGTTGCGTGCCCCACTTTACTCCTGCCTATCTCTTTCGACGTCCACTTGAATGTATCGGTCGCCTGTAGCGTTGGGAGAAATGATTGCGAGCCATGCTCGGTAATAAAATACTGGTCCTCCAAAATCTTCCATGTGTTTTAAATCCGAAGAAGGTAAAAAGGCAAGCCTTTGTTCAATTTAATCAGAAAGGCGTCGCAAGGTCGGGTTCATAATCTTGCCCCATGGGTTCTGATTACACAGTCTCGGCTTTCTCAACAAAAATACATGAACCCTTCTAATACATTAAAAATGTCCCCAGGCCCGATCTGGATAAATTTACAGCCCCATCAAAATACAAAGCTTGTACATGTTGACTGATTGACACGTTTCTAACTTCGAAAGGATTGATTCCTTCGCTTGCCCCTAGGATTATCAGTTGAGGCGTCGGTAATTATCCGTCCTATCGTATTCCTCAAGATTGTTCCTGGTGTATTGTTGAATCCAATTTTGCTCCCGCCTGGGGTACCTGCGATTCCCTGCAAAAGTAAAGGAAATAATGAGTATGTGATCTAAGAAAGGCCGGTCCATGACTCCTATATTAGTCCAATTTTATTTTTTATTTTTATGAAAAATTAGAGAGGATTTTCTTAGAAAAACATGGGTGAATTCCTTCAGAAAAATTTTCTTGCAGATTTTATAACTTAAGAACAATGTAACGAATTCCTTTGATATTTACCAAATTTCTCGAATGAATTTTCAAGGTAAATGTGATGAGAAAATTTTGGGTCTATTGAAGTGTTAAGGAAAAATATGACAAAATATTTCATTGGTCGATAAAATTTCCCTAAGGAATTTTTCCACATTTATTTATTTTTTCAAAAATGGATCACCAATTTAATTTTATTTTCTTTTGAAAAATGGCTATGATGTTAAGTTCGAAATTTAACCGACACCTACATGGACCGACCAAAAATAAATACAAGATGAAATTTAGAAAACTTACTTTCACCGTCAAAAATACCATGTAAGTCACATAGACATGCACATGAATCGTGAGTTTAATTCTTAACCTGTCTACTCTAAAGGCTGACAAATTGAAGCGAAAGACTTACGGCAAGGCGACAATCTCGCGCACATAATCAAGATTAGCCGTGACCCCTAAGACGTAATCAGGATTACCGGGTCTCTCCACTTCGGCTGCTCGAGCTAAAAATTAAAACCACTGCTTTGGTAATCTTACCAAGCCTGAGGCCTAACTTTTAAACTCATTTTTGAAAAAAGGTTCGGGATTAAATCTGGGCTAACTTTCGATGTGATCTCACGCCGAACGCTAAAACCAAATCACAATACCATCCTAAAACTAGTGGCCCGGGTCTGACCACAGGACGTGTGTGATGTAGTGCTAAAGCGATTAAACATGCACAACAATTAAATGCAAACACCGCTTCAAAATGTGCGAAATTAAATAAACAATTTCAACACCAAACCTGCAAAACAAATGGTTAGTCAAACACTCCACCCTTTTTAACTCCCATCTGCAAGACCATTTAACACCTAAAGAATGAGTCCCAAACAAGATCGCCAGAAGCGAGATATCCATGAAATTTTATCGGCCTAAGTCCACTAAGGATTTTAAAATTTCGAAAAAATTCAAGTACTCCAATTAGTGCCGTCTTTTTTCGAAAATCAAAAATTTCCCTCCCCAGTGGAGTCGCCAAGCTGTCGCGACCCTAAAAATAATATTTTAGGTTAATGGATTACTAGATTAATTAATTAGATTAACTAACGTAGTTCGAGCTCTCCCAAGCTCTACCAAATCGCGACTTTGATTTTTTTGTTTAAAAGGTTTTAAAATTTGGAGTCGCCACTAATCATTTTTGGTAGGTTGATTAGAAACCTAAGTAAATTAGCGGGAGAACTAAATTACTTCTACGAACCAGAGATTATGTGTTCGGGGACTTGGTTACACGAGTTAATTAAAACTAGTGCCCTTTCGGTACCAATTTCATGAAAATTCATTTGGGGTGATTTGGAAAGATTTGGGTCAAACTGACTAGAAGGGCAAAATGGTCATTTTTCAAGGATCGGGAAGTGGAAACAGGTTAAACCAGTTGAATGTGGTCATTCCTTATTTTCCACTATTTTTGAGAATTTTTCAGAATTTTTCGAGACAATTTACCAATAAGGGGCAAAATCGTCATTTTGGAAAGATTGGGAGGGAAATTCACCAAAATAGAATTGGTCAGTCGAAATGACCCGTTTCCTAACTTCTGAGATTTTTTGAACCTTTCAGAATTTTCTCTTTTCTCTTTTTTTTTTTATATTTATGATTTTTTCTTTTTCTTTCTTTTTTGTTTATTTATTTATTTATTTATTTTATTTTTATCCTACCTTCCATGATTATGAAGACCATGTGTTCTTCAAGGGGTTTCGTTACAGAAGGAAACACTATTATGCCCACAATCCATAGACATTCGAGAAAAGGAATCGCAGCCAAAAAACTGAGGTTGCGACAGGTTATATCCTATGATCCACACATCAACCAATCATCCTTCAAAAGGAATGGAAATGAAAATGCACATCAATGAAATTAAACAATTTAAAAAAAAACACAATTTTATAGCCCCGGTATTCAAGTTCCCGAAAGTCATCCTTCACAAGATAGCAACTCAAAGTGCATTTGGTTAGATGAAGACCAGTATGAAGTTGTTATGCTATGTGCTAGGAGATCTCCATAATTCTTCCATCATTCGCATTTTTAAAGAAAATAATATACTGCTTCTGTCGATGGGTATCATGAACCTTTGAAATAGGTCACATTCTAAGGGTAACCAGAATAAGAGTGGCTGACTAGATAAGTGGGGGAAACAAACTCATCAACTCCAACTAAAAAAAACATAAAACTGAACCTTCCACCATGGATACTTTATTATATATGCCAAATTGGTTAACCGAACGACTCTTTGCATACTTTTAAGCAAAAGTTACCCCTACCTTATTACGAAGAGACTAAACAAGACAGCATTTAATCCTCAATCAACTAACCCTCAATTAAGTCCTCCACTGCATACTACTTTAAACAGCAATACACGAAAGCCCACCTCTATTCTTCACTTGCAGAATTAGTCATGAAAGACTTCATTAAAGCAATGTAAAATTGGAGCATTAAATCCATCTTACGATACGTAATCACATATAGACGAGGAAACACTAGCCAAAATGTTTAATTTCAAGCATAAAAAGTAAAGATTCAGCCATTAGCCAAATTCCACGAAGAGAAATCACGGGAACTAAAACTTCATAAACAAATCAATCCCGAAAAATGAGGCAAAACGTACGCACGCACACGACTGACGGATATTGAGCTCCTGCTTATAAATCAGCAAACAAGCGAAACTTAAATTCAGAAACAAACCGGTACCTCTTTGCAAAAACCGGTTCGTCGGGCCTCCGAAAGACAAAGCTCTAGAAACTTGGCGGAAGGGCACCCGGTCGCTTATCCACGAAAGCTGAAGTCACGAAACGCCGTCGTCCTCTCGGTCTTCCTCTCCTTCCTCAAGCCTGCCGCCTCCAAAAAGGGAATCCCTCTCCTCTAACGTATAGTTTGTTGGACCATGGATCTCCCCCGTCACCATTTTCTTTCTCTTTTTTTTTTGGTGCAGGAAGCATCCCTTCTCCTAACACAACGTGGATGTTTGGGCGAGGCTCGGATGTATCGCTACACTCTTGGAGGTATCGCCGTTGAGGGAGGCATGGAGGTTGATGAACTTGGGCTCGATAAAGGGGATCTTGGGATCGCGAGCGTCGCGGTGAATATGCATGGACTTGACATCGGGGCAAACGGTCTTGCAACTGGGGTACTCATACTTAACGTGGCCGTCCTCTAAGCGTTGGGTGATACGCTGGGTGTTCTCGATCTTGCATGTTCGTTCCATCTTGCATATGGGTCGTCATTCTTGAGCCCACTCGACTTGAAGGTCCCCTCACCGTTATACTTGCACCACTCTTGCAGTTGAGAGTTGTTTGCAATTTTGGATATAGCCAGAGTAAGCTTCCAAGTGACATTACTGTGGGTGAGGACGTAAATCCTCGGAAGCTTCCCTGAATTTTTCTCAACATCCCCGCCCAAAAAGGGAACCGTCAGTTTGGACCTTTCAAAGATCGCTGCCTCAAATAACCTCACCACGGGTACCATGGAGAGGTTCTCCATTTTTCCCTCATTTGCCGAGAGTTAACGTGTGAAGCCGTGCACATGCACGACTGTATTACTGGTCTATCTACTCCTCTTCAGCTCCGTTGACTCGAACTTGGTAATGGCGACTGGCAGCGATGGACTAGCAGCTCGGGGAAGACGATGGCAAGACAAAGCTGAACAATGGTGAGGATCTTTGAAGCTCACCGAAGGCAGCAGGGACGGTAACAGTGAGGTCAAGATAGTCTCGGGCAGCGACAACTACCGTGGTTATTTTCAAGTCAGGGTCCCTCGGTAATCAAGATAGCTCACACCACGATACAATAGCTAACGGTGGTGATGGCCTCGAGAAGGGACATGATGGCGATGGAGATGAGGTTAAGTAGCTGGGACATCAAAGTGGTGGCGCATGAGAACACGAGGTAGCACTCCATCGTAGTGAAATGGTGCGTATTGCATGAGCCACCATACAGGATCTCGAAGAACATCAAAATCAACACTGGGAAGTTGCATGGATATCCTGTGACGTATCTCCGTCTCCGGAGATTCATGGAGTTGTACCACCATCTATCCAGTGTAAAGCTAAGCGGAGCGTGTAGAAGGTGGTCTCGAACGCCTTACCCCCCCCCCCCCCCCCCTCTCTCTCTTTTTCCCTCCTTTCTCAAAAATCCCCATGCCTCCAGCCTTTGAATGACAGATGAAGAAAACTTCCAGCGGGCCTTCATGCTCACGTGCGTCCCTCTAACCTCTCATTTCTATTTTTTAATCATTTCCTTCGGTCCCTCCCCAGCTTTTATTTTGTTTATTCCTCCACCCACTAATTCTTTTTGACCAACGTCTCCACTCGTCTTGCTTTCGGTGGAACGTCCTTTCTTCGTCCACTTGATGCTTTCCTTTCTTTACTCTCCATCGTCCGTGTGCGGCCTCCATGAGGGACTCCTCTTTTGTCCTTAGTGATAACGTCCTCCTCCTCAAGCTAGAATAATCATTGAATTGCTTTATCCGACTTGTGTGCATGAGATGAAAAGGAATAAGAGACAGCAAATCTTGATGGGAGAATCCCTTTCAGCCCTCTTCTTTTTTTCTTTTACGTGGACTATCCCTGAGTGGGAGTTACTGGTAGAGGTCATGCATTGGTCGAGATACTTACGAACAACATTCAAAAATTGTTCAACCAGACCCTTCCCATCGTCTTCTTTGGTCAGATTTAGCTTTCCCTCTTCTCGGGTCTTGGCTTTATTGGAGAACAGCTTCGAGATGATATCTTGAACGTCGCGTGACGTTACCATCGCGGCCATGGTAGCCGATCGTCGGAGCTTTCTAGGGTCTTCGTCTCGCTATCAAGAGCATTGGCGAGAACAGGGTTTAGGGAGGCCCATTAAATGACAAATTAAATTCGGAAGCCCGGACTCAATAATCAAAAGTACACCATTGGGTCATTGAAAAATTTAGGCTATTAGAGGACAATGTCACAACTCTAGAAATGCAAAAATCGAAAATTACAAAGCTAAAATGAATTTTCTACATTTTTTTTATTTCGTCTAAAAATGAGATTAGCAAAGTAATTCTCGATTTCAGATCGACTTTTGCAGATTTTTCTTTGGCCAAAATGAAGAGTAAATAAAAATAAAAATACTAACTATTTATTCACATTTTTATGGCCTCAAACGCTATTTATTATATATATTTTTTTCAAACAATTTTCTATTTTCCAAAAATAAAATAATAAAAAATGCGAAAAATATGAAAAATCATTTTTTGGTCAAAATTGGTTCTCTAGGCTCGGCCAAGGTCCCCAAAGTTGATTTTTCAGTTTTATGAATTTTTATGGATTTTCTATTAATTTTTGAAAATAAAAATACCGAAAAATACTGAAAATATGGAAAATCATCTTTTGGTCAAAATTAGTTCCCTAGGCTTGGCCAAGGTCCCCAAAGTTGATTTTTCAATTTTATGAATTTTTATGTATTTTCTATTAATTTTTTGAAAATAAAAAATGATTAAAAATCAGGTGTCAACAAAGGGTTCTCAGGAAATATCCCATCAGCTCCTCTCCAGTCAAAGGTGGATAAATTTGTGAGGCTAGCGACCTCCATCTTTGTGCATAAGATTCGAACCCTTCTTCCTTCTCTTTGGCCAGGCCATCTGGAGGAGATCTGCTCGGGTTAGGACATTTCCCGTACTAGGATCATGTCTGTCCATTCTTTCTTTCATCTCGAAAACTACGGCTGTCAGCTTCGTCCACTGTTCCTCTATGGCGATCAGTCATTGATCCTGGCTTTCAATCATAGTGAGCAACCGTAGTGAGAGTGCGTCACTCGTGCCTTGTGCCTGATCCACTTCTCTCAATCGCCGGAGCGAATTCAACAATCTTCCAGAGGCAAAATTCAGCCTATTCTCTATATTATCGAGTCGTTCTGTGACATTTGATTCTATCAACCTGTCATCTCTCCTTCATGCGTCACTGTTGGGATAATCTTGTTGATCGTTACAAATGAGTCCTCCTTTAAGTGGTCCTTTTTGAGCTCGTCTTTTTCATCGTCCATGTGTTCCTCTACTCCTCTAAAGATCATACCTACAACCTGATGGTCTGGGAGCGGGTTCTGTTGCACATTTGGCTCCGTCTTGTCAAATTCCAGGATATGGTTGTCAATGAGGGCTTAGACCTTGAACTTCAATATCATACAGTTATCGACGTTGTGCCCCTTCTATCCCATGTGGTAGACACAGGATTGGCTCGGATCGTAACCCGGGAATCTTGGGGGATTCGATCGTGGAGGCTCCTTGGCAACCAGCCTCCCCTCTAACAGCATTAGAAGCAGCTTGGATAATGGCCTGGGGAGTGGGGTGAACTGCTTAAGAGGCTGCTTCTTCTTCAGGTGATCCGGTTTCTGTGTCAACCTTGACGAATTCCTTGCGTCGAGGTGGAGTTGGAGAACAATTTTGGCTGAGGTGGGCTAGGCACAAAAGCCACATCGATGTTGGACTCCCTTTCCTTGATGGATACTGTCGTCTGGTCGTGGCCTCGGGTGCCTTTCTCTCTCTCATTGCCCACTCGTGTCTTTCCGCCACCTTTATCAAGTGAGCGAAGGTTTGACAACCGGAGGTGTTTAGCTTGTCGAAGAACTCGTACGGTAATGCCTTGAGAAAAATGTCTATTAACTCCTCTTCAAGGATTGGTGGTTTAACTTGGGTTGCCAAGGCCCTCCACCTTTGGGCGTATAGACGCACTGTTTCGCTCTTCCCTTTCGTCGTTCTGAGCAAATCCTCTCTTGTAGGGGCGGTAGTGGTATTGAACTTATATTGACGTAGGAATTCATCCGCGAACTCATCCCAATCGTCGAATTTCTAAAGATCGAGTTCAATGAGCCATGACAATGCAGCACCCACCAAGCTCTCCTGAAACGTGTTGATCAGGAGAGGGATGTTGTCGGAGTACTTGGCCATCTTGTATAAGTAGTACTTTAAGTGGGGCTTGGAGCACCCAGTCCCGTTATACTTTCTTGAGAATTCGAGCTCTTTATAATCCGCAGGAACTTCGATTTTAGCAAACGGAGTGACTCTATCAAACCTAGACAACTCGTAGCCTTGGTTGGTCAGGCATTCCTCGATCTTGGCTATCCGCTTGACCCCCTCTTCAAATCTTGATACAGGTTTCTCCTTCTGTTTCTCCTCCGAGCCGACCGCAACCGGCGCTACCTTTGGCGGTGCCTCAGCGTTCGGGACTTGATCCACGTTCGTTATAGGGTTGGCACCAGAAGACCCACTAACATCGGAGGTAGTGGGCATGTTTGAATGGGCAGTCTGGTTCAAGTCTATTGGTGCAGCGGGCCTTGCGTGTACAGCAGTCATCATGGCTTTCATCTCAATCATCATGGCAGCCATCTGCCCCATTTGAGCCTCTAGGTTGCCAATGCGGGTGCCTATCTCTTCCTGCTCCATGCGGGCTTGTAGACGGGTACGAATTCGTCTCATCGTGATTGAGAATCACTGTTTGGGGAAGGAAGAATCTAGTTAGTCTTGATGATTTTAAGTACGTATAAAACCACTTTAATTTTATATTTTCTTGCGACGAAATAGCAGTGAGAGGCGCTCCTGTGATTTGATCGATCGTGCGAGCGATCTCCTCCATCAGATTTCTTCGTAAGAAATTATACAATTAAAGTGGAATAAGTGGTGATTACTTAAAATGCCCCTCGCATATTCCATTAGATTTTCACAAAACGTGACAAGACACCACCTTCGTTACATTAAAGAAAAAGATCCCTATACATCACCCCACGGAGAGAAAGGTATCTTTATTACATAAAAATTGAAAGCTCATACAACCAAAGGAGAATCTAATGGAATATAGTGCCTAATCCTCATTGGGTAGGATGGTCTGGCGGAGGCGCTTGTTCTATCGACCCAATGCCTCGGCTTTACGGATTGCATCATCTCTCTCTTGGGCGGCTTTCTCGGCTAGGATCTCTTGGAGAGTCAACTTGGAGGGCAAATTGGGGATGACCACCTGGGGCAAAGTTCTCAGAGCGTTGCATATGTAGTCCCCGGAGGCATGATGCTCTTTCTCATCTCCCTCAAGCTCGAACCTGTCTACCATGGCGATGGTTGTCTTACGGTAGTCACGCCAAGTGTGAACTATGTTGCAAATCATCCTGTCCAGTTGTGCTTTTCGTCCTTCAGCAATCTCTTCGTGATAGTTCAATACGAGGGGATTGGGATCGAGAGGAGGAGGGATTTGTTGGATGGCACGGAATTGACGGATTACCCTCAAAGGGTGGTATAACATAATTCCTGTCAAACCCAATAATGGGATGATGTTGTCGAATCCATCAGCTAGGCAAGGATTGGGACACACAAGCCACTTGGCATACCACTGAATGCGAATAGGGATGAGAGCTTTGAGATAGTTGAACCACCTAGAGAATGACCAAGAAGGGAAGAGTTTGTTCTTCTCAACGAATTGAAGTAAAGGGTGAGAAGAGGAACCTATTTGGGTGATTTGCATATCAGTAGCAAATTCCCTAATATGGGATATCATCCAGACTTGGAGGAGGCCTATAGACGCTCTAAGAGTTCCCTTACCCGACTTTTTGAATCTTGATAGGGATATGAAAGTTTCTCCAAGGATCAGGTGGGAGAATTTGTGTATGGAAAAATGACGAATCCGAAGAAAGCTAAGATGAAGACCCTAGGGATCTGGGCTCCCGACTCGATGGGTAAGCCAAGGAATAGTTCCTCCAGGAAAGTTATAGGAATGGCGTTAGTGTTTCCCTTGAGGATGTTCCTGATAAGAGTGGAATTGACTTTCAAGAATTGGCTAAGAAGTGATACGGAATTGACTTCCAGTGGAGGAGTGGCTAAGCCAAAGGTACCTACGGGGCCTATCATGGTATCGTATTCTTCAAGGGTAGGAGTGAGCTCACATTGACCTATCACGAAGGAAGAGGATTCGGGATTCCAAAAGTGTGATAATGCTTTAATCATGGGAATTCTCGCCCCCAGGTGGATCAGGGAAGTAAGGTATCCTATCTTCTTTTCCACGTAAATCTTGTGAATGGGCGGAAGACGCTCCCACATGTCAATTATCGCTCGAGGGAAGTGCACGATCTTGAGTTCAGGTGGACCCATTTTCTAAATCCTAATGAGGGAAATTTATGTTAATCACCACTTATTTTTGAAATTGCAAGATGGAATGAGATTTACAAACCGTTCAAAGGGAGTGTGGTCAATCACATAAATCATGCGCATGTAAACTTGTGAGGTTTTGACCTCTAAAAGGTGAGGTACCTATGGTGCCAAGGCTCCCACTCCGAGTTCTAGAAAGGGTTGATTCCATTGCACAACTATCGTTGCATTGGCACCCATTCCATAGCTCAAAGTGAGCGGAATTGAGAAGTGGATTACTCCATGTTTCTCTTCACGGAGATTCCATTCCCAAATCCTTCTATTGGTTTCCTAGAGATGCGCCCGGGGTTTTAGGCACGGTTGTGTGTGCATTAGGTGTCGTGCTTAAGCGATAAACATGCATTTAAATTTAACAATTAGCGCTTCAATATAACCATTCATACATCCGAACTTCACTTGTAGAAAAAAAAATAGTTAACACACACGCCTCCCCTTATAATCCCTTTCTGCAAGACCATTTAACATGAGTTAGCGACTCACCGTGCTTCCCTCGCGACTTTGACACGCCCTACAAAATGTAGATCAAGTTAGGTAACATTCAATCTGGCTTATTACGGCTTAAATCCTCTTCATCTGATCCCCAGCGAAGTCGCCAGCTGTCGCGACCCTTCCGAAAAAAAAAAATCGAAATCGGGCCAATGGATTGCCAAGAGACCTTGAAGTCGGGCTCTTGGCGCGGGCCCTCCCAGGCCCATACCAAATCGCGACGGGAATTGTCGGTTTCGACCTTGGTGTGGTCGGGTGGCATGTGCTCTGTGTGCATGCAATTGGAGTCGCCACCGGTCTTTTTGGAGAGGTAAACCGGATACCTCATCGAGTGATTGGGAGGAGTCACTCGATCCTACGCAACCAGAGATTCTAGAGCCGGGGGTTTGGTTACCCTAGTTTAAACTAGAGTCCTTTCGGTTACCGTTCAGGGTTGATTATTACCTAACTTGTGAGCACGCGAGGTTTTTATCAATCCTGACTCCTAATCATGTTTTTGTCGGTCGCTAAGCGTTCATGCAAATGTTCTTGTAGGTGTTCATTTCATGGCATTTTCTAAATCTGCAATCCTAAGAAAAAGCAATCAATACATTCAAAGGAAATAAAGAAAATAAAATGACGAGAACAATAATAAAAGCTACGCTAAAATAATAAAGAAAAACCCGCAACTCGTCGGGTATTTACAATCCCAAATATTAAACCCGAGACATGATCGGGTGTACAACAAATAAAACCGGAATGGACATCGGTCACGCTCCATGGTGAACTTGAGTCTAGTTAATGTAAATATGCAATAAAAGGAATTTTCGAAAATTTTCCCTTTTCTATTTTTATTTATTTTTATTTTTTTATGTTTTATTTTTTATTTTTTAAAAGAGATATCGAGGCAAACTGAGCATGACCAATAATGATTTAATTGAAGATGTGATGAAAAACCTCGCTTGAAGACGTGATTCCGGTCCATTTCGGGAAGTTTTTGTTAAAAAGGGAGTCAACCGCGAGGGGGTTTTTCAACGCGATTATCTTAGTGTACAAATACAATCAGAGAAAAGAGATCATACCGCATGAAACTAGGTGTAACCAGGTTTCGAAAATGACCAACGGTTCGAAAAATGGTTAACCGAACACATCGCAATGGTATCGACAAGACAGCTAGTTGAAAAGCCAACACTAGGCAAATTCCAAACCCCTCACTTTGCAGTTCACCGAAGCATGTTCAAGGATGATTATCTTCGTATACCAATCAGATTTCGAAAGAATAATCACACCTCATGAAACTAGGTATGATCAGGTTTCAAGAATGACCAACGGTTCGAAAAATGGTTAACCGAGCACATCGCAATGGTATCGACAAGACAACTAGTTGGAAACCAACACTTAGCCAAATTCTAGGCCCCTCACTTGGCAGTTCACGGAGGTATGTTCAAGGATGATTATCTTCGTATACAAATCAAATTTCGAAAAAATAATCACACCTCATGAAACTAGGTATGTCCAGGTTTCAAGAATGACCAACGGTTCGAAAAATGGTTAACCGAGCACATCGCAATGGTATCGACAAGACAACTAGTTGGAAACCAATACTTAGCCAAACTCCAGGCCCCTCATTTGGCAGTTCACCGAGGTGTTTTCAAGTGTTAATAACTTTGTACCCAAATTAAACCAAGGGGAACCGACCATACCACATGAAACTAGGTATGATCTAGTTTTCAAAACGATCGACGACTCAGGAAATGGTCAACCGAGCACGTCGTAATGGTGTCGAGAAGTGACGGGTCTGAAGTGGTTATAACACTTAGAAAAAATTTTCGGCCCAGAGAACGATTCAAAGGGGCATGTTCGGGAGTGAATATCTCAACGATCCGATATAGCTAGCAAGCAAACCATATATCAACGTGAAGAGCTACATACAAGGAACGCAATAATGTAAATATAACTCTTAAAGCACGTAAATCGAGAGAGAAATCGCCTCGAAAGTCGAAGGTTTGAACTGCTTTTTTAGGCCAAGATCAGGCCAATAGGGGATATTCCCAACCCCATAACTTTTTCTACAGATCAAACCGAGGGAAAATTGACATATCCCTATGTTCTAAAACATGCAAGGATCACAAAGAAACAAGAAATGAGCAAACATTCCCAAGTTAAGGTAATGGAAATCGGACACAAAGCAGACGAGTTGGACTATTTCCAACACTTAGACAAAATTTTTCAGTTTAAGCCAGACCAACCAAGCAACTTCGAGAGATCCATTTGGCTCCGTTTGACTCGAAAGTCAAATGGAGCCAAACCGAGCAAAAACCGAACACGAAAACAGGGGACTCGGGTTGGACCTGTTCGGGGAAGGAAGAGACGATGGCGGTGACCGGCGTGGCTCAGGTGATGCTCTAAGGATGCTCGTGGGTAGTTTCGGTACTTCGCCGGGCTCGGAACCGCTCAAAATCTCTCCCCTTTCCTCTCTTTCTTTTTTCGGTCAATTATGCTCTGTTTTTTTTTCTTTTCTTTGGCTCCCCCCTGATGACTCGTTTTCTCCGTTCCCTTTTATGGCTCTCTGTGGATTCCCCCATGAACATGTGCCTCCCCACCGAAGAATTGCAGCTCCTTTTCCCTCAGATAGAAGCAACTTTTCTGCCCCCCTCCATGTACTTCCTGACTTCCCATGTGAACATGTGCTCTTTCGGCCGAAAGATGCTCCACCTCCACGTGAAGTCCTCCCCCTTTTCTCTTTTCCTGTCTGTCCTCTTTTTTTTTTATCTTCGTTCAATGTGTGCCGCGCCCCCCACGTGCTGACCAAGCTCTACACCTCTCAAGGAGCAGAGCTGAGGAAAGTTCGTGAGGCCAAGCCTCCTTCGCGTGCTAAAACAGACTGTCATTGTTGAAGCGGAATTGTCAAGGCTGATCCACGTGCAAAGCAAAGCTGTCATCGCTACATAAGAACTGGCGAAGGCTGGAGCGTGGTAGTCCTCCACGTGAAGACCAAACTGGAGAATGTCATGGAGCAGAGCTGGGAGAGGCCAGTGGATCGAAGTCTGAATGAGCATGTGGAAAGGTCAAAAAGGGAGACCGAATTCTCATGGACAACAATTGTTATTTCTTCTTCGGATCTTCAGGGTCAATCGTCTTCTTCATATCCTGCACCGCCATTTCTTTGTACCACTCAGTCCTTGTTCTACGTTTTCTTTGACGCTCCTCTCTTTATAGAGACCAAACTCAATCTCACGGTGTCATGACTCATAACAATGATCTTGTCGAAAATGCTCGACAAATTTCATCGGTCACTGTTCAGTTTAAACGGGACTAAGATAAAAGCTCACTTTGCACGAACCGTAAAACACTGTAATCCACACGCCCAGATGCCTCGAATTTTGAAATCGGATTTGTAAAACGGCCACCGTTCTTTTTGCATGTAACATCGAGCATGTTCCTCGTAAGTCCTCCGTGTGTCAATTTAATTCAAAATTTCGTTGCCGATCCATGCTAATGCAAACGCAATGTCGAGGAATTAGATATGTTTATGCGTGAAGAATTATTTTTGCGAGAACTAATTCTCATTTTTCTGCAAAATAACAATAATAATAATAAAGTCAAAATTTAGGTGTCAACACTTTGTGATGACACGCACTATGCCTACTTGTGAAATATCTTTTCACTGCATGCTACAAGTGAAGTTGCTCTTAGTTAGGATGCGTGTGACAACATTTCTGCTCAAGAAATCAATTTCTGGTTATAAATTGACTTTTCTACTTTAGGAGAGAAGTAAATTTTTTTTACTTCTTCAAGTAACTCCAAAACTATTTCGAGAGTATAAATAAAAAAAATAAAGTTGCATGACCAAATGGATTTATGCTCCACTAGTTGTGCTACCAAATGGATTTTTGTTGTAAAAGCATTTCTGGAGCAGAAATTCTCTCTAGAAATGTTGTCATACGTGTCCTTATTTACTCTTAGTTGATGTCACCTTTATGATGATACCCATTGCACCTACTTTGCACATCCTTATTTGCTCTTTGTTAATATTTCCTTATTTGCTCTTAGTTGATATCACCTATATGATGACATCCACTGTACCTAATTTGCGCGTCCTTGATTGCTCTTAGTTAATATTTCCTTATTTGTTCTTAGTTGATATTTGCTTAGGGTGCGTATGGTAACGTTTCTGTTCCCAGAACAACTTTTGGAACAGAAACACTTTTTTATGTTTCTGTTCCCAGCAACGATTTTTGGGAACAGAAACGTGTTTGGTAACTGCATAAAGTTTCTGTTCTTAGAACAAAAAAGGAATAGAAACGCGTTTGGTAACTACATAAATTTTTTGTACTAAAAAAACAAAAACGCATTTATTAACTGCAAAAAAAATTATATTCCTAATTTTTTCAATATGGATGAAATCAACAATTTAAAAAAAATGAAAGAGAAGACAAATTAGAATTGAGCAATGAGAAGATGAAATATGTCTTCCATAGATAGAAAAAATTACAATTATGAGTCATACATAAATGATTTCAAGTAGATAAACATATAATTACATAATTGAATGCAAATATTGTTTGATAAACTGTAATTGAAAAGTATATTTGGATACAACTTTGACATAAATGCCGTTTAATAAAAAATACCCTTAGTTGATATTACTTTTATGATGACACCCACTGTGTCTACTTGTGAAATATCTTTTCACTACAATCTACAAGTGAAGTTGCTCTTAATTAGGATGTGCATGATAACATTTTTGCTCAAGAAATCAATTTCTTGTTAGAAATTGATTTTGCTACTTTAGGAGAGAAGTATTTTTTTTTTTACTTCTTCAAGTGGCTCCAAAACAATTTCTGGAGTATAAAATAAAAAAAATGAAATTACATAACCAGATGGATTTCTGCTCCAGAAGTTGCGTTACCAAATGAATTTTTGCTCCAAAAGCATTTTTGGAGCAGAAAATTCTACTCCACATGTGTTGTCCTGTGCGTCTTTATTTGCTCTTAGTTGATATCACATTTATGATGACACCTACTGCGCCTACTTTACGCGTCCATATTTGCTCTTAGTTGATATCATCGCTCTTAGTTGATATCGCCTTTATGATGACACCTACTGCACCTACTTTACGCATCCTATTTGCTCTTAATTGATATCACATTTATGATGACACATTTATGATGACATGTACTACACCTATTTTTCGCGTCCTTATTTGCTCTTAGTTAATATCACCTTTATGATGACACCTACTGCGTCTATTTGTGAAACATCTTTTCACTGTATACTACAAGTAAAGTTGCTCTTAGTTAGGATGCGCATGACAATATTTCTGCTCAAAAAATAAAAATAATTTTTCTACTTCAAGAAAGAAGTATTTTTTTTTACTTCTTCAAGGGGTTCTAAAATCATTTCTGGAGTATAAAATAGAAAAAAAGTTGCGTAACCAAATGGATTTTTGCTCTTGAAATTGCTTACCAAATGAATTTTTGCTGTAGAACCATTTTTGGAGCAGACATTCTACTCCAAAAATGTTGTCATATGTGTCTTTATTTGCTCTTAGTTGATATCACCTTTATGATGACATCCATTGCATCTACTTTGGGCATCATTCTGTGCTCAAGGTTGATATTGCCTTATTTGTTCTTAGTTGATATCACCTTTATGATGACATCCACTGCGCCTAATTTGCACATCCTTTTTTGCTCTTAGTTGATACTTGCTTATTTGCTCTTAGTTGATATTACCTTTATGATGATACACATTGTGCCTACTTGTGAAATATCATTTCACTACATGCTACAAGTGAAGTTGCTCTTAGTCGGGACACGCATGATAACATTTCTACTTCTTCAAGTGTTTTCAAAATTATTTATTTAGTATAAAATAAAAAAAAAGAAATTGCGTAACCAAATGGATTTCTGTTTGAGAAGTTGTGCTATCAAATAGATTTTTTTTCAAAAGCATTTTTGGAGCAGAAATTCTACTCCAAATATGTTGTCATGCACGTCTTTATTTGCTCTTAGTTGATATCACCTTTACGATGACACCCATTGTGCCTACTTTGCGCGTCTTTATTTGCTTTTGGTTGATATTATCTTTATGATGATACCTATTGTGCGTACTTTTAAAATATCTTTTCACTGCATGCTACAAGTGAATTTGCTCTTAGTCAGGATGCGCATGACAATATTTCTGCTCAAGAAATCAACTTCTGGCTAGAAGGTGATTTTTCTACTTTAGAAGAGAAGTAATTTTTTTTTACTTTTTTAAGTGACTTCAAAACTATTTATGGAGTATAAAATAGAAAAATGAAATTGCATAAATAAACTGATTTCTGCTCCAGAAATTGCACTACCAAATAGAATTTTGCTCCAGAAGCATTTTTGGAGCAAAAATTCTACTCTAGAAAGTTGTCATGCACGTCCTTATTTGCTCTTAGTTTGTATCACCTTTATAATTACACCCACTGCCCCTACTTTGTTCCTCCTTATTTGCTCTTAGTTGATATTTCCTTATTTGCTCCTAGTTGATATTACCTTTATGATCACATCCACTGTGCCTACTTGTGAGATATCTTTTCACTACATGCTACAAGTGAAGTTGATGTTAGTTAGGACGTGCATGCAACATTTCTGCTCAAGAAATCAGCTTCTAATCAGAAGTTGCTTTTTATACTATAAGAGAGAAGTAATTTTTTTTTTACTTTTTCAAGTAGCTCCAAAACTATTTTTGGAGTATAAAATAAAAATATGAAATTGCGTAACCAAAGGGATTTCTGCTCTAGAAATTGCCCTACTAAATAGATTTTTGCTCTAGAAGTATTTTTGGAGTGGAAATTCTATTCCAGAAATATTGTCATGCGTGTTTTATTTGCTTTTAGTTGATATCACCTTTACGATGACACCCACCACACCTACTTTATTTACGGAAAGATAACGTGAATGATACCTTGAGATGGTGTCGGACCAGTAGCAATCAATGCTCGATCACTCGTAGGTTGGCCCTTCTTTGGCGAAGGTTCTATCTTGCTGTTGTCTATGTGGCCAACACGTTGGTTTTTGTTAGTTTGCCGATTCCTGTAATATTTATGAAATCCATTATTTATATCAAAGAGGAGCCCCTTGACCCATAGACAAAGACGCCCGTGTATAAATATGTGTGATCCAAGAAGTTCAAGCCCACAGCCAAAAACTGATCATCTCAAACTTAGCTAAAATAAAAGCATTTGATTTAGCTCCCATCTCCAACCTACAACTCCAACTACATCAATGGAAAGCCTTCGATGCGATTGTGAGCACCTGCCCGAAAAGGTAGCCGCCGATGAGATCGTGATGAACCCTCTTGATCTCGGAGAGTTCAGGCGTCAAGGACACATGGTCGTCGACTTCCTAGCCGACTACTACGAGAACATTGAGGAGTACCCGGTTCTTAGCCAAGTTGAGCCTGGGTATCTTTCGAAATGCCTCCCGAGTTCTGCCCCGCACGATGGAGAGCCCATGGAGGCCATACTTGACGATGTGCACCGGCACATAGTCCCGGGTTTGACGCATTGGCAGAGCCCCAATTTCTTCGCCTACTTCCAGATCGGCACTAGCACTGCGGCTATCCTCGGCGAGATGCTTTGTGCGGGATATGATGTGGTGGCATTCAACTGGGTCTCGTCACCGGCCGCGACTGAGCTTGAGAGCCTAGTCATGGACTGGCTTGGGAAACTGCTGGACTTGCCGAGGCCGTTCCTCTTTTCGGGGAATGGTGGGGGAGTAATTGAAGGGAATACGGCTGAAGCCATCATTTGCACTCTCACTGCTGCGAGAGATAGGGTCCTGAGGAGGGCGGGACACGATTCCATCACGAAGCTCGTCGTCTACGGGTCGGATCAAACGCATTGTTCGTTCCTGAAAGCTGCCCGGATCGCAGGAATTGACCCACAGAACATCCGGGCCTTGAAGACAACGAAGTCAACCTTGTTCGGCTTGTCTCCGGACTCGCTAAGGAAGGCAATCTGTTCCGACATTGATGCGGGCCTGATTCCATTGTACTTATGTGCCACGGTAGGGACGACTTCGACCGCAGCGATCGACCCGTTGGCACCTCTATGTAAAGTCGCAAGGGAGTTTGACATGTGGGTCCATGTCGATGCCGCGTACGCTGGAGCATCGTGTATATGCCCAGAGTTCAGAACGTTCATTAATGGAGTCGAGTTTGCAGACTCATTCAGCTTCAATGCACATAAGTGGCTCTTGACCTCTCTTGATTGCTGCTGCCTCTGGTTAAAAGACCCAAATGCCCTCGTGAAGTCCTTATCGACAGACCCTGAATACCTCAAGAATGAGGCATCCGAGTCAAAACAAGTTGTGGACTACATGGATTGGCAACTCTCTCTCAGCAGGAGGTTCAGGGCATTGAAGCTGTGGCTTGTTCTCAGGAGCCATGGCGTGCAGAATCTGAGGAATCACGTAAGGATCCATTGTCGATTGGCGCAGCTCTTCGAGGAGCTCGTAGGGGAAGACGGCCGATTCGAAGTCGTCTTCCCAAGGAATTTTGCGTTGGTTTGTTTCAGGATACGTCCTTCAATAGTCACCAGCACGTCAAATGGCCACCCAGTCCATGAAGCACATGGTGAAGCATGGAAATTGAACGAGGTGAACAAGCTCAATGCACAGTTGCTTCGTGCCATTAATACTTCGGGTCGGGTCTTCATGACTCATACGGTGATCGAAGGAGATTATGTTTTACGCTTCGCCGTCGGGGCGACGCTGGTGAGAGAGAGGCACGTGATCATGGCTTGGAAGGTGGTGCAAGAACATGCAAATTCTCTGTTTAGCATGCCGGGGAGTCAGCAACACACTACCTAATCCTTTGCTGGTGCCGCTCTAAAGTTTAGGCCACACGTTTTCGGCATTAGGCAAGAGTCATTTCAATAAGCAACACTCGTGACAAGTGTAGCATGGTATCTTCAATGGCCTACGCCTTTTCAATGCTTGACAAAATAAAGATTGTTGCCAGAAGTTTTAGGCAGAAATGAATTGTTGGTTAAATTGTAGAAGTAACCGGAAAAAAAATAATAAATGGAGCCTTTTCAATAAGCAACGCTCGTAACAAGTGTAGCATGGAATGTTTTTTTTTTTGGTTAAAAGCATGGTATGTTCAATGGCCTACGCTTTTTCAATGCTTGACAAAATAAAGATGGTTGCGAGAAGTTCCAGGTAGAAAAAGAAATGTTGGCTAAATTGTAGAAGTAACTTAAAAAAAAAAAAGAAGCCGAGCCAATTTGAATATTCAAGCACAGATTGTCAAATTACCACGACTAACTGCAAAGACGATGCTTATCTGTTTATTTAATCTTGCAAGATTTTATTTATAAGTAACAACACACAAAAAAAGCACTCTATAAAAAAAAATTAAGGATGCGCTTCTTTTACGGAAAATAAATTATTTATATTTTCTTTTAAGCGCATCATAATAGCGTTGGCTAAATTACTTTTAAGCAGTGAAGTTTGCGTTACCTAAAGTACATTTTTTTAGTACCTTATGATGACACCTAATTTTTAGGTGACAAATCATATCAGGTAAAAACTCGATATTAGGGCACCGATCAACGCGAACCGTTTCTCGGTCAGAAAGAGCCGTTTTAGCTTTTTTTTCAAACTCCATTCACCTCATTTGTACTCAGGTTTCGTTTACCCAATAAATCAAAAATTGACTTTTCGGTTGGCTTTTCGGTGAAACACTAAAGTCAACCCTTGGTCAACATTTTGAAAAAATTGAAAACAAAAATTCAAAAAATTATCAATTCAAATTTTTGCTAGCTTAATTGAACTTTTAATTCTTAATTTTTACCAAAAATAAATATCGAGAGTTGACTTTCCAATCAAATTGATGACTTTCACCCTCAGTCAAGAAATTTCAAAATTGCATAAGAACCCATTCGATTCCACTTGATTTTTTTTTTGAATTGTAGTGAATATTGTATTCAATCGGTAGAAAAGATTGCTTTGTGACATTTGATCTAGGAATCGTAATACCTTAAGCTTGCAAGCCAATTTCAAGAGTTCGAACTTGAGATGGTTGGCCATTATTCAAGGACAAATTAAGGGCCCCGATCAACCCGTCATTAATTGTGGCAATTAACCCAATTCAAATCCAATTAGGCCAAATTAATTGAATCTTGATATCGGTTTTGACAAAATCATGGTAATTTGGCAAAATTTAGCTAAAACGACAAGTTAGGACCAATAAGGTCAAATTAGGTAAGCCCATTGACTCGACTATGTTGGACCCACTTCGGCCGAAACCCAACTTGGCCCATTGGGCCGAATCAAGTGTGATAACCAAAGCCATATTGAAAAGAATAAGATAATTAAAGGGCCTCGGCCCGACCCAGTCAACCTGGGTCAACATAATTGGACCCAAACCGACTTGGCCCAATGGGTCAAACCTAATTTGGATGCATTCGGCCCACTTAGCAAAGACAATAAGCCCAATAAAATAATTTAGAGCGAATTTGGACAATCAAAGGACCCCAGGTCAACCCGAGCTGACCTGGGTGGACTTGATTGGGCTCCACCCATTAGGCCGAAACCCAATTGGGGCATTTCTTTAGCCGAAGTTGTTCCCACAGAGGCAGATCCTCCATCCACACCGCACTAGCGGAGGTAGTCGTCGTGTTTAGTTGGGCAAAAGAAACCCTCATCTAGTTCTTTCTTTCAACTCTAGAACCAGCAAATGACCAGCGAACTAAGTAAAACGAATAAAGTATACTCTTAGATCTTTTTCTGTACAGCGTACATGTGAAAAGAAGTTACAGGCAGTAGTCAATCTTTAACTTAACTAAACCGGCTCGGTTTTTAATGAGAGACTTGTGATTTGGTACTTATACGCCTCCTCATGGGCCATCAATATATCTAGGGGCCGCACAAATAACCAATTTATATGTTGGATGGTAGCTGCTTTCAAGAGCAAAAAAGCCCGAGCGAAAGAAAGAGGTAAAAAAAAAAAAAGGTGTTGAACCCTCAAGAGTTTGTTAAGTCACTTAATCCTCCAAAAATCTCCTGGTGGAAGGTGAGGAAATAATGACTTTTTGACAATCTCAATTTAGCATTCCACCAACTTAATAAATCACTCAGTTTCAATATTAAGGAAACATCATGTGAGAAAACTAAAATGAACCTGATCCTCCCACTTCATTTTTTGTTCAATGGACATTGGCCTATAGGTCGAAGACTTCGCTTGAGTCGCAGGATTTTGCTGGCAAATTGATAAAGCTCTGCGACCTTATCGCGCAGAGCTCCACTCAATTCGCCAATAAACTAGCGTGGATTAAATTGATAGTCCATGTTAAACTCAGGATTGCATTAATTATGTGTTTAGTTCTTGCCCAAGATAAGTTAAAGTCAGTTATAATAGGGATATAACCTGGATAAAAACATCACATAGAGGAGGTGGGATAAAGGTGAATATAATTTCTAATATCCATGATGTAAAAGTTACTTTTCTTGAATAACTAACTTCTTAAATCAATTAAAATAATATCGAATTATAATTTAAAAATAAATTTGAAAATGACAAACAACAATTTTATTTTTATCTTTATTTATATATTTAAACTTCTTCAAACTTATAATATATATTTGATATACATAAAAACTATATATTTATTATTTCTATTTATTACCTATTTTAGATATATTAATGTGGTTCATTATTTAGTAAAATTATATTAGAGAATGATGGAAGGGAAAAAAGAAATTAAAAAAGAAGGGGAAAAAATTAAAAAAAAAAGCAAATAAAAGTCGAGTAGGCAAGAGTGTCGCGAGAGATTCTTATGATCTCCATTTATGCAATTTTTGCGAGAGATTTTTATGATCTCCATTTATGCAATTTTTAAGTTCATTTACATTGATATCTCATTCATACATAACAATTGACATGATAGGATTTAAAAATATCAAATATTATTACTCCGATTCACCAAACAGTGAATATGATACAGTAAGATTGATATATTTCATATCCTATCATATGTAGTGTTATCCCACCTAGAAATTCAAACCATTAAACGCAACCTAAGGGTGGAGTTGAGATCATTGAATTCCAGTCCCACTGGATCCCATTAACAATTTACCATGCCTTAAATTTTTCGAAATTTCCCTCCACTAATTCTTACATAAAATGGTTATGTTTCACCCAATTTTCCATACCCCTTCCATATTCCCTCTCCTCTCCTCTCCTCCCACCATAATCTGCCAACTAGCATTTTTTGCAAAAGCCTAACGACTAGGTACTGTATGATAACCATTCTAATTTTAATAAATGATTTTAACTAAAATAATTTTTTCTAATTTTCTTCCATAGATGATTTTTATAGAATCAAAATGCGTTTGCTAACTGCATAGAATTTCAGTTCGTAAAACAAAAACGCGTTTGATAATAGCACATAATTTTTATTCTCGAAAACAATTTCTCTTCCCAAATTTTGTCATTTAAGTCAAATAATTATGTAGTTACTTTATGAAATTTCATCGTACATTTTAAATCAATCAAAGATTAATTCACATTGATTCTTTTATATAATATATTACATATTGAAATGTAAAAATAAATATGAAGAATCACTATGAGTTGTTTTCACCATTTATTAAGGGGTTTCATCTAACTCCTTTGAGCGAGTGGATAACCAACACAAGAGAAACCCTCATTTCTACAAAGAAAATGCATTGCATTGCCCTTCATTGATGTGCGTTTTTTATTCTAGAAAATCAAATCTAGATCTTAATTCCCCAAAAACTTAAGAACGAGAGCTTATTAAGTGCTCACGTTGACTATTGTTTTGTCTTTTTCCAAAATTTTATAAAACTAGACTAAGTCTAAATTTTATAAAAAAAATCAACTTTTGTATAGAATTTGATTTTTTTTCTACTTCATGAGAGAAGTAATATATTTTTTACTTCTTCAAGTGACTTCAAAACTATTTTTGGAGTATAAAATAGAAAATTGAAGTTGTGTAACTAAATAGATTTCTGCTCCAGAAATTGCGCTATCAAATGAATTTTTACTCCATAACCATTTTTGGAGCAGAAATTCTACTCTAGAAATGTTCTCATGCCCATCCTTATTTGCTTTTAGTTGATATTACCTTTATGGTGACACTTACTGCGTCAACTTTGTACGTCCTTATCTGCTCTTGGTTGATATTTCCTTATTTGTTCTTAATTGATATTTATTTATTTGCTCTTAGTTGAGTTTACATTTATGATTATACCCACTCCGCCTACTTGTGAAATATCTTTTCACTGCATGCTACAAGTGAAGTTGCTCTTAGTTAGGACGCAAATGACCACAGTTCTACTCAAGAAATTAACTTTTGACCAGAAGTTGATTTTTCTACTATAGAAGAGAAGTTTTTTTTTTAACTTCTTTAAGTGGCTCTTCAACTATTTCTTGTGTATAAAATAGGAAAATGAAATTGTGTAAATAAACGGATTTCTGCTTCAGAAGTTGCGCTTCTAAATGGATTTTTTCTCCAGAAGTATTTTTACAGTAGAAATTCTACTCTAAAAATGTTCTTATGGACGTCCTTATTTACTCTTAATTGATATCATCTTTGTGATGACACTCACCACACTTACTTTATTTATGAAATGAAAGGAAAACACGAATGATATCTTGAGATGGCATCGAACCGATAGCCATCAATGCCTGGTTACCCGTAGGTTGGCCCTTCTCTAACGAAGATTCTATCTTGCTGTTGTCTCTGAGGCCGACACATTGGTTTTTGTGAGTTTCCCGTTCTTGTAAAATTTATGAAACCCATTATTTATATCGAAGAGGAGCTCCTGGAACCATAGACAAAGACGCCCATATATACTGCCAACTGTAAATATGTGTGATCCAAGAACGTCAAGCCCACAACCAAAAACTGATCATCTCAAACTTAGCTAAAATAAAAGCATTTGATTTAGCTTCCATCTCCAACCTACAACTCCAACTACATAGATGGAAAGCCTTCGATGCGATTGTGAGCACCCACTCGAAAAGTTAGCCGGCGATGAGATCATGATGAACCCTCTTGATCTTGGAGAATTCAGGCGTCAAGGACACATGGTCATCGACTTCCTAGCCGACTACTACAAGAACATTGAGGAGTGCCCGGTTCTTAGCCAAGTCGAGCCTGGGTATCTTTCCAAATGCCTCCCGAGTTCCACCCCGCACGATGGAGAACCCAGGGAGGCCATACTTGCCAATGTGCGCCGGCACATAGTCCCAGGTTTGACGCATTGGCAGAGCCCCAGTTTCTTTGCTTACTTCCAGTCCAGCACTAGCACTGCGGCTATCCTCGGTGAGATGCTTTGTGCGGGATATAATGTGGTGAGAATCAACTGGGTCTCTTCACCGGCCGCAACCGAGCTTGAGAGCCTAGTCATGGACTGGCTTGGGAAATTGCTGGACTTGCCGAGGCCGTTCCTCTTTTCGGGGAATGGTGGGGGAGTAATTGAAGGGAATACCACCGAAGCCATCACTTGCACTACTGCGAGAGATAGGGTCCTGAGGAGGGCAGGACGTGATTCCATCACGAAGCTCGCCGTCTACGGGTCGGATCAAACGCATTGCTCATTCCCGAAAGCTGCTCGGGTTGCAGGAATCGACCCACAAGAATGTCCGGGCCTTGAAGACGACGAAATCAACCTTGTTTGGCCTGTCTCTGGACTCGCTAAGGAAGGCAATCTGTTCCGACATCGATGCGGGGCTGATTCCATTGTACTTATGTGCCACGGTAGGGACAACTTCGATCGCAGCGATCGACCCGCTGGCACCTCTATGTAAAGTCGCAAGGGAGTTTGACATGTGGGTCCATGTCGATGCCGCGTACGCCGGCGCATCGTGTATATGCCTCGAGTTCAGAAGGTTCATCAATGGAGTCGAGTTTGCAGACTCATTCAGCTTCAATGCACATAAGTGGCTCTTGACCTCTCTTGATTGCTGCTGCCTCTGGTTAAAAGACCCAAATGCTCTTGTGAAGTCCCTATCGACAGACCCTGAGTACCTCAGGAATGAGGCATCCGAGTCAAAACAAGTTGTGGACTACAGAGATTGGCAACTCTCTCTCGGCAGGCGGTTCAGGGCAATGAAGCTGTGGCTTGTTCTCAGGAGCTATGGCGTGCAGAATCTGAAATCACATAAGGATCCACTGCCGATTGGCGAAGCTCTTCGAGGAGCTCGTAGGGGAAGACGGCTGATTCGAAGTCATCTTCCCGCGGAATTTTGCTTTGGTTTGTTTCAGGATACGTCCTTCAGTAGTGTCCAGCACGTCAAATGTCCACGCGGTCCATGAAGCACCTGGTGAAGCTTGGAAATTGAACGAGGTGAACAAGCTCAATGCACAGTTGCTTCATGCAATTAATACTTCGGGTCGGGTCTTCATGACTCATACGGTGATCGAAGGAGATTATGTTTTACGCTTCGCCGTCGGGGCGATGCTGGTGAGAGAGAGGCACGTGATCATGGCTTGGAAGGTGGTGCAAGAACATGCAAATTCTCTGTTTAGCATGCCGCGGAGGGAGCAAAACCCTACCTAATCCCTTACCGCTGTCGCTCTAAATTTTAGGCCACGCGTTTTCGGCATTAGGCAAGACTCATTTCAATAAGCAACACACGTAACAAGTGTTGCATGGTATGTTCAATAACCTAGGCATTTTCAATGCTTGACAAAATAAAGATGCTTGCCAGAAGTTCTAGGCAGAAAAAAAAAATATTGGCTAAATTGTAGAAGTAACTGAAAAAAGAAAATAAAAAAGAAACCGAGCCAATTTGAATATTCAATTACAGGATTATCAAATTACCACGACTAACCGCAAAGACGTTATTATCTGTTTATTTAATCTTGCAAGTTTTTATATATAAGTAACCCAAAAAAAAAGGCACTCTATGTAAAAAAATTAAGGGTGTGCTTTTTTTGCAAAAAGTAAATTATTTATATTTTCTAAAAATGATAGTTTGTATTGCTTAATAAAAAATGAATAATTGAAAAATATTGTCACCGCTCATGAAAGTGTTTAGACAAAATTGTTGTCGTAAATGAAAAGAATATCATGAACTTATTATTTCAAGTGATACAAGCGATCATTTTTAGGAAAATATTTTCCAAATCATTTATTTTTCACGAAACTAATGGAACCTAAATTTTTGAATCTTTTTAAACCAGTCTATCCATATTTTGTTTTGCGTATGACAACATTTCTACACAAGAAATTAACTTTTGGTTAGAAGTTGATTTTTCTACTTCAGGAGAGAAGTAAATTTTTTTTTTTTTGCTTCTTCAAGTGGCTCCAAAACTATTTCTTGAGTATAAAATAAAAAAACCAAGTTGCGTAATAAAACAGATTTCTGCTCCAGCAATTGCTCTGCCAAATGAATTTTTGCTCCAAAATCATTTTTGGAGCAGAAATTCTACTCTAGAGATGTTAATTGATATAACCTTTATGATGACACCTACTACGTCGACTTTGCATGTCCTTATTTGTTCTTGGTTGATATTTATTTATTTGCTCTTAGTTGATTTTACCTTTATGATGATACCTACTATGCTTACTTATGAAATGTCTTTTCACTGCATGTTACAAGTGAAGTTGCTCTTAGTTAGGATGCCTAGGGGTGAGCAAAAAAACCATGATCCAATCAAACCGAACCGGACCGTACCCAACCGGCTAATTTTAGATTGTAACCGACGGGTACGGTTTGGTTTCCGGTTTCAATTTTTCAAAACCGGTAGGGTATCAGTTCGGTTGTCGGTTTCAGGTGGGAATCATCCAACTGGCCCACCCGAACCGATTTTTATATAATATAAATGGGCTAATTATTTTAATGAAACCATCTTTTAAATGCTTAACCCATCCGTTCAAAAAAAAAAAGAGCTTAGACCCGCAAAATGAAAAAAGACCCTACCCTAATCCAACTCTCTTCGCACTCAGTCATTCTTGTTGTACAATTCAATTGCACATTTCTTTCTTTTTCTAGTGCAGTGGGCAAATTGTCACTTAGCTGGTGCCCTGAGGTTACTGAGAATTTTGATTTACAATGTAAAAAAAGAAAAGGAAAGTTATAAGTCTACCGTTATATAGCTTTATTGAGTCATATTTGTTGGATTAGCATTCAACTTAAATTTTTCATGGAACGAGCGGGTGACATTAGGACGGTAACCAGGATCTAACCAAGAACCGAACCGAACTGGTGGTTCGGTTTTCGAGTGGATTCATGGAACAATTGGTTGGTTCACTGTTCGCATTTTACCGAATCGGTACCTAACGGACGGTTCTCGGTTCTAAGGTAGAACCATTCATGCTGTGAACCGATCACCCCTAAGGATGCACATGACAACATTTCTGCTCAAGAAATCAACTTCTAACCAGAAGTTAATTTTCAAGTGGTTCCTAAACTATTTCTAACGTATCAACATCAACATCACCTTTATCCCAAACCAGTTGGGGTCGGCGGTCGATGAACCCAAAGCGAAAAGCTTAAAATATACTAAAATAAAAGTAAAAATATGGCTACCAAAAAATAAATAAATAAATAAATAAACATATAAATAAATAGAAAGGGCTAAACATGGCACTCTGGAACATAGGAAATCCCCCCTTTTACAATGCGGATAGCTTAAAATTAAAGAGCAAAAACTATTTCTAACGTA
The DNA here is from genome assembly GCA_016432845.1 of Psidium guajava. Taxonomy (NCBI): domain Eukaryota; kingdom Viridiplantae; phylum Streptophyta; class Magnoliopsida; order Myrtales; family Myrtaceae; genus Psidium; species Psidium guajava. The sequence goes on along the minus strand of CM028230.1, from coordinate 17,508,083 downwards.
TAAAATAGAAAAATGAAATTGCGTAACTAAGCGGATTTCTGCTTCAAAAGTTGCATTTATAAATGAACTTTTGCTTTTTTAGTGCAGAAATTCTACTCCAAAAATATTGTCGTATACGTACTCGTTTATTCTTACTTGAAATCACCTTTACGATGACACCCACCGCACATATTTTATTTATGAAAAGAACACGTGAATGATGTCTTGAGATGGCGCCAGACCAGTAGCCATCAATGGCCAGTCACCCGTAGATTTGCCCTTCTCTGACGAAGGTTCTTTCTTGCTATTGTTTCTGAGGCCGACAAGTTGGTTTTTGTAAGCTTGCGGATTCCTGTAATATTTGTGAATCCCATTATTTATATCGAAGAGGAGCCCCTTGACCCATAGACAAAGACGCCCATGTATACCGCCAACTGTATATATGTGTGATCCAAGAAGGTCAAGCCCACGACCAAAAACTGATCATCTCAAACTTAGCTAAAATAAAAGCATTTGATTTAGTTCCCATCTCCAACCTACAACTCCAACTACATAGATGGAAAGCCTTCCATGCGATTGTGGGCACCCGCACGAAAAGGTAGCCGGCGATGAGATGGTAATGAACCCTCTTGATGTCGGAGAGTTCAGGCGTCAAGGACACATGGTCGTCGACTTCCTAGCTGACTACTACGAAAACATTGAGGAATGCCCGGTTCTTAGCCAAGTCGAGCCTGGGTATCTTTCCAAATGCCTCCCGAGTTCCCCCCCACACGATGGAGAACCCATGGAGGCCATACTTGACGATGTGCGCCGGCACATAGTCCCGGGTTTGACGCATTGGCAGAGCCCCAATTTCTTTGCCTACTTCCAGTCCAGCACTAGCACTGCGGCTATCCTCGGTGAGATGCTTTGCGCGGGATATAATGTGGTGGGATTCAACTGGGTCTCGTCACCGGCCGCAACTGAGCTTGAGAGCCTAGTCATGGACTGGCTTGGGAAATTGCTGGACTTGCCGAGGCCGTTCCTCTTTTCGGGGAATGGTGGGGGAGTAATTGAAGGGAATACCGCCGAAGCCATCACTTGCACTCTCACTACTGCGAGAGATAGGGTCCTGAGGTGGGCAGGACGTGATTCCATCACGAAGCTCGCCGTCTACGGGTCGGATCAAACACATTGCTCATTCCTGAAAGCTGCCCGGATCGCAGGAATCGACCCACAGAACGTCCGGGCCTTGAAGACGACGAAGTCAACCTTGTTCGGCTTGTCTCCGGACTTGCTAAGGAAGGCAATCTGTTCGGACATCGATGCGGGGCTGATTCCATTGTACTTATGTGCCACGGTAGGGACAACTTCGATCGCAGCGATCGACCCGCTGGCACCTCTATGTAAAGTTGCAAGGGAGTTTGATATGTGGGTCCATGTCGACGCCGCGTACGCTGGAGCATCGTGTATATGCCCCGAGTTCAGAAAGTTCATCAATGGAGTCGAGTTTGCAGACTCGTTCAGCTTCAATGCACATAAGTGGCTCTTGACCTCTCTTGATTGCTGCTGCCTCTGGTTAAAAGACCCAGATGCCCTTGTCAAGTCCTTATCGACAGACCCTGAGTACCTCAAGAATGGGGCATCCGAGTCAAAACAAGTTGTGGACTACAGAGATTGGCAACTCTCTCTCAGCAGGCGATTCAGGGCAATGAAGCTGTGGCTTGTTCTCAGGAGCTATGGCGTGCAGAATCTGAGGAATCACATAAGGATCCATTGCCGATTGGCAAAGCTCTTCGAGGAGCTCGTAGGGGAAGACAGCCGATTCGAAGTCGTCTTCCCGAGGAATTTTGCGTTGGTTTGCTTCAGGCTACGTCCTTCAGTAGTCATCAGCACGTCAAATGTCCACACGGTCCATGAAGCACCTGGTGAAGCATGGAAATTGAACGAGGTGAACAAGCTCAACGCACAGTTGCTTCGTGCCATTAATACTTCGGGTCGGGTCTTCATGACTCATACAGTGATCGAAGGAGATTATGTTTTACGCTTTGCCGTTGGGGCGACGCTGGTGAGAGAGAGGCACGTTGTCATGGCTTGGAAGGTGGTGCAAGAACATGCAAATTCTCTGCTTAGCATGCCGTGGAGGGAGCAACACACTACCTAATCCTTCACTGGGGTCGCTCTAAAGTTTAGGCCACACGTTTTCGGCATTAGGCAAGACTCATTTCAATAAGCAACACTCGTAACAAGTGTAGCATGGTATCTTCAATGGCCTACGCCTTTTCAATGCTTGACAAAATAAAGATTGTTGCCAGAAGTTTTAGGCAGAAAAGAATTGTTGGTTAAATCGTAGAAGTAACCGGAAAAAAAAAATAAACGGAGCCAATTTGAATATTCAAGCATAGGATCTTCAAATTACCACGACTAGCCGCAAAGATGTTACTTATCTGTTTATTTAATCTTGCAAGTTTTTATATATAAGCAGCAACAACAACAACAACAACAACAACACTCTATAAAAAATGATAGTTTATATCGCTTAAAAAAATAAATTGTCCAAAAATATCGTCATCGCTCATGAAAGTGTTTAAACAAAATTGTTATTATAAATGAAAGGAATATCATGGACTTATTATTTCAAGTGATACAAGTGATCATTTTTAGGAAAATATTTTTCAAATCATTTATTTTTCACGAAATAAACGGAACCTAAATTTTTTAATCTTTCTGAAACAGTCTATCCATATTTTCTTTTACAGTCAATAAAATAATATTTTTTCACTTGCCAACATGACACGGTCTAACAAAAATATTGTTCTTTTCTGGTATTGGCACAAATGCTGCCTAATGATGGAGTCTAAGCAACGCTTATGCTCTTCCTTTCCATAGACAGCCTCCAGTTAGGACACATCATAATAGCGTTGGCAAAACTACTTTTAAGCAATGAAGTTTGTGTTACCTAAACGCATCATATATTTTTTAGTACCTTATGATGACACCTAATTTTTTGATGACAAATCATATAAGATAAAAACTCGATATTAGGGTATCAATAGCAACGCGACCCATTTCACAGTCAAAAAGAGTCCTTTTAGTTTTTTTTTTTTAAACTATTCACCTCATTTGTATTCGGGTTTCCTTTTACTCAATAAATCAAAATTTGACTTTTAGGTTGACTTTTTGGTCAAGCACCAAAGTCAACCCTTGGTCAACATTTTGAAAAATCTGATAACAAAAATAAAAGAAATTATCAATTCAAATTTTTGCAAGCTTGATTGAACTTTTAGTTCTTAGTTTCTACCAAAAATAATATCGAGAGTTCACTTTTCGGTCAACTTGATGAATGTGACCATCATTCAAGAAAATTCAAAATTGCGTAAGAATCCATCCGATTCCACTTGATTTTTTTTTTTTGAATTGTGGTGAACATTATATTCAATCAGCAAAAAAATTACTTCTCAACATTTGATCTATGGATCGTAATATCTTAAGATTGAAAGCCAATTTCAAGAGTTCGAACTTGAGACGGCCAGCCGTTATTCATGGACAAGCTAAGGGCCCCGATCAATGGCTCATTAATAGTGGCAATTAACCCAATTCAAATCCAATTGGACCAAATTAATTGAATCTTGATATCAATTTTGGCAAAATCATGGTAATTTGGCAAAATTTAGCTAAAACAACAAGTCAGGACCCACAAGGTCAAAAACCCATTTGACTCGACTAGGTTTGACCCACTTCAGCCGAAGCCCAACTCAGCTCATTGGGCCGAATCAAGGGTGATAAGCAAAGTCAGATTGAAAAGAATAAGATAATTAGAGGGCCTCGGCCCGACCCGATGAACCCTGGTCAACACGATTGGACCAAACCGACTCGGCCCAATGGGCCAAACCACATTTGGATGCATTCGGCCCACTTAGCAAGACAGTAAGCCCAATAAAATAATTAGAGCGAATTTAGACAATCAAAGGATCCCGGGTCAACTCGAGCCGTCCCGGGTGGACTTGATTGGGCTCGGCCCATTAGGCCGAAACCCAATTGGGGCATTTCTTCAGCCGAAGTTGTTCCCACCAAGGCAGATTCTCCATCCACGCCGCACTGGCAGAGGTAGTCGTCATGTTTAGTCGGACAAAAGTAACCCTCATCTAGTTCCTTCTTTCAACTCTAGAACCAGCAAATGACCAGGGAACTAAATAAAAAGAACAAATTATACTATTAGATCTGTAGGTTCTTACTAGATCGGCTCGGTTTTTAATCAGAAACTTGTGATTTGGTTCTCATACAGCTCCTCATGGGCCACCAATAAATCTGGGGGCCGCACAAATGCCCATTTATATGTTGGATGGTACCTGTTTTCAGGAGCAAAAAAGCCCAAGCAAAAGAAAGAGTTTAAAAAAAAAAAATGCTGTTGATATAATGCTTACAATGCTAGTCGGCGGGTATTGGACCCTCAACAGTTAGTCAAGTCACTTAATCCTCCAAAAGTCCCCTGGTGGAAGGTGAGGAAATAATAACTTTTTGACAATCTCAATTTAGCATTCCACCAACTTAATAAATCGCTCAGTTTCGATATTAAGGAAACATCATGTGAGAAAACTAAAATAAACCTGATCCTCCCACTTCATTTTTTGTTCAATGGACATTGGTCTATAGGTCGAAGACTTTCCTCGACTCGCGGGATTTTGTTGGCAATTGATGGAGCTCTGCAACCTCATCGCGCAGAATTCCACTCAATTCGCCAATAAACTAGTGTGGATTAAATTGATGGTCCATATTAAATTCAGAATTGCATTAATTATGTGTTTAGTTCTTGCCCGAGACAAGTTAAAGTCAATTATAATAGGGATATAACCTGGATAAAAATATCACATAGAAGAGGTGGAATAAAGATGAATATAATTTCTAATATCCATGATGTAAAAGTTACTTTTCTCGAACAACAAATTTCTTAAATCAATTAAAATAATATCGAATTATAATTTAAAAATAAATTTGAAAATGACAAACAACAATTTTATTTGCATCTTTATTTATATATTCAAACTTCTTTCAAACTTATAATATATATTTGATATACATAAAAACTATATATTTATCATTTCTATTTATTACCTATTTTAGGTATATTACTATGGTTCATTATTTAGTAAAATTATATTAGGGAATTGTCGCGACCTAAAATTCATTTTTTAGGTTAATGGATTACCAGATTAATTGATTAAATTAACTAACCTAGTTCGAGCTCTCCCAAGCTCTACCAATTCGCGACTTTGGTTTTTGGTTTATTTGATTTTAAGATTTGGAGTCGCCACTAATCGTTCTTGGTAGGTCAATTAGAAACCTAAATAAATTAGCGGGAGAACTAACTTATTTCTGCGAACCAGAGATTATGAGTTCGGGGACTTGGTTACGCTAGATTACTCTAACGCCCTTTCGGTACCATTTCATGAAAACTCATTTGGGGTGATTTGGAAAGATTTGGGGTCAAACTGACTAGAAGAGTAAAATGGACATTTTTCAAGGTTTGGGAAGTGAAAATAGGTCAAACCAGTTGAATGTGGTCATTCCTTAATTTCCACAATTTTTGAGAATTTATCGAAATTTTCCGAGACAATTTACCCATAAGGGGCAAAACTGTCATTTTGAAAGATCGGAGTGGAAATTAATTAAAAATAGGATTGGTCAGTCGAAATGACCCGTTTCCTAATTTCTGAGATTTTTTTTTTTGGATTTTTTTTATGTGTTTGTTTTTGTTTGATTATTATTATTACTATTTTTTTTATTTTTTTATTTTTATTAATTTAATTAATTAATTTTTTTTATTCTTATTTTTAAGCCCTAGTTCCTAATTGGCTCAAACATACGGCCAATAACAGCATACCTAAACTCAAGCAAGAGCACTTCTAGAGTACAAAGGGAACTATGCTCCACAAATGAAATGGCATGAGTACATTAACAAATTTTATAACCCTCGGCGCGTCCAACAATACCCTTGCCACTTCAAATTTATTTTTAATCGATCCAACGGCACAAACCTAAGTACAAGCCAGCATTTCATAATTCATGAAACTACAGTATCATAGACTTCATGCTGACTTACCTGGAGGTCCAGCACTTCTTGTTTGTCTGCAAGCCCAAGCTTGTTTAAAATCAACATACCTTCACCGTCGATAAGAACCTGCCGCGGGCAAGGCCTCACCGAGAGGGTCTTCCTCTTTTCGTCCAACCCCATTTCCTTCTTTAAGCCACCCTTGCCAGCAAGATCCACATCCCATACGGCTCTTAACGATTTCAGTGTTTCTCGCAAAGAAGAAATGGAAAGGAACAGAGGGCAGGAAGTGCAAGAAATATTTCATTTGGCTTGGAACCATCAGCCGAAGTTCAAAAATTGTCATGAGGATACAACAATATCTGCCTTATCATGGAAAAGACCAACTACAGGTTACACTACATCTCTAGGACTCCCAAGTCGTGGATGGACGAATTCAATCATACCCAGAAATTAGTAAATGGTTCCAGCAGCGCGGACACCTTTTAAAAATTCAAACCGACCAAACGGTAACGTCAAATCTGGCGTTTATAGAATCTCACAGCTCCACGACACAAAAAATTTTCATTACCACATGATCTCGCAACTAAACTCACTCTCATATTGAGCCTAATAACTCAGAATTCTAATACATCCGAATCTGCCGCTTAATTACGAAAGAATTTCCTTCAGTTGAATGAACAGAGAGTTCGAATTCGTACCCAACACTGCGAAATCTCTGCCGCGACGCACGATTTTGGAGATGAAGCCGCGGTAGTTAGAGCAGCAGTAGTCCGGGCGGCTGATCTAGATCCATGGAAGTCTTCGCTTGGTATATGTCCGCACAAGTAGCCGCTTGAGGAATCTCTTGCTTCACATCAATTGGAGACTGCTCTAGCGCTTGCTGATCTCCCGAGTTTTCTAATCTCTTTGCTTGAATACGCGTCAAGGTACCCGTCTTCTTCACTCGCCAACCCACCCAAAAATAGTTGGCTCCAGAACTCCGTTAAAAACTATTGATGTTCCTGGCTAGTATGCTTAATCCCCAGAGAGACGAGGAGTGAAGATCGATTTTCCCTTGGGCCTGTATTGAGGAAAGGGTTTGAATCATGATCCAGAGGAACCTCCTTTTTTTTTCCCCCATACCCCTTTTTGTTTTTTCCCCAGGAGCTCCCTTTTTTAATCGTAAGTGCCCTCCTCCTCGAATGGTCCTCTTCCATCATGAAGGATCCACCGAAAGTTGACTGGAAATTGTCCCCCACTTTCACCATGCTGCCAGCCAAGTCACTTCCCCTCTTTGTCGTGTTCTTCTTCTTCTTTTTTTCAATGATGGCTTTTGACTTAGCATAGTAGTTCAGAGGTATTTGCTGTTCTTTCTCTCCATTGTTCAGCCAAATTATGAATGATTCTTTGAACTTCAGGCTCGATACTTGCACGGGTTATTGAAGGGCTATCTCCATTGCGATACGTCGCTGACGATGACTCTGAGCTAATTTTGAGCGACTTGATCACCTCGACTCTTCCGTCCCTAGCAATGTCTCCAAAGTTGTCTCTGTATCTTGCAATATCAGCTTAGTTTTGAAAACAATCTCTGAAATGGATGAGTGCCATCATAATAAAGATTTCATCAACCGTAGTATTGCCCTCCCCAGTTTTTTAGGCAATAAGACAGCTCATGTGCTGCTAGACATGGCGTCTCAGGTCTTCGCTCTTGATCATTGACTCTATCTCCAATAAGCTTTCACAAGGACATCTCACCGCCCCACCTTTTTTAACCGGGTTACCAAACTCTGTTTTAATTTTCCTCTCATTGTAATCTGAAGCTCCCCGACCCCTTGAAGCCAAATCAGTAGCCTTCGAAAATTTGCCTTTTGTCTTTCGCATGTGAGTGGAGACCCTGTAGTGGACTCTTGGTGAACTCGTCCATTCATTTTCAATGATGGGCGTCCCCAATTTTTCTTCTCCAATTTCTGCAATGTCTCCACGAGCTTGGGTGACTTGTTAATTTCCTTGGTCAGCGAAGAGAGAGACCCGTCCAATGATAAATTGAATTCGAAAAACCAAACGTAAAAAATGAAAAATACACCATCGGGCCATTGAAAAATTTGGACTATTAAAGGACAATATCACGACTCTAAAAATACAAAAATTGAAAATTATGGAGCTAAAATGAATTTTCTATAATTTTTTCAATTAACATGAAAATGAGATTAACAAAGTAATTCCCAATTTCATAGTAATTTTTGATGATTTTCTTTGGCCAAAATGAAGAGAAAATTAAAATAAAAATACTGACTATTTTTACATATTTTTGCGGCCTCGAATGCAATTTTATTTTCAAATATTTACCTAATTTCTGAAAATATTAAAAAACACCAAAAATATGAAAATTATTTTTTGTTCAAAAATGGTTGCCTAGGCTTTGTGAAGGTTTCCAAAGTTGATTTTTCAATTTTACGAATTTTTATGGATTTTCTATTAATTTTAGAAAATAAAAATACTGAAAAATACTGAAAATATGAAAAATCATTTTTTGGTCAAAATTGGTTCCCTAGGCTTGGCCAAGGTCTCCAAAGTTGATTTTTCAATTTTATGAAGTTTTATGAATTTTTATTAATTTTATAAAAAAAAAGAAGAAGAAAAGATAATTAAAAATCAGGTGTCAACAGGAATGACGGAAGGGAAAAAGGAAATTAAAAAAAAAAAGCAAATAAAAGTCGAGTAGGAAAAATTGTCACAAGAGATTCTTATGATCTCCATTTATGCAATCTTTAAGTTCATTTATACTGATATTTCATTCATACATTACAATTGACATGATAGAATTTGAAAATATCATATTTCATTACTCCGAGTCACCAAACATGAATATGATATAGTAAGATTGATAGATTTCATATCATATCATATGGAGCATCATCCCACCTAGAAATTCAAACCACTAAACGCAACCCAGGTGGAGTTGAGATCATTGAATTCTAGCCCCCGCTGGATCCCATTACCAATTTACCATCCCTTAAATTTTTCGAAATTTCTCTCCTCTAATTCTTACATAAAAGGGTTATGTTTCACCAAATTTTCGATACCCCTTCCATATTCCCTCTCCTCTCCCCCCATCATAATCCCCCAACTAGCATTTTTCACAAAAGCTTGACGACTAAGTGCCTCTATGACAATCATTCTAATTTTAAGAAATGATTTTAATTAAAATGACCTTTTCTGATTTTCTTCCATAGATGATTTTTATAGAAGCAAAATGCGTTTGCTAATTGTATAGAATTTTCGACCAAAAAAACTGTATAGAATTTTTATTCCTAGAACAAAAACATGTTTGGTAACAATGCATAATTTTTATTCTTAGGAACAATTTCTCTTCCCAATTTTTGTCATTTAAGTCAAATAATTACGTAGTTACTTTATGAAATTTCATCCTACATTTAGAATTAATCAAAGATTAATTCATATTGATTCTTTTATATTTCAATATTACATATTGAAATGTAAAAATAAATATTAAGAATCATCGTGAGTTATTTTCACCATTTATTAAGGGGTTTCATCCAACTCCTTTGAGCAAACAGACAACCAACACAACAAAAACCTTCATTTCTGCAAAGAAAATGCACTGCACTACCCTACATTGAAGTGCATTTTTGGTTCTAAGAAATCAAATCTGAATCTTAATTCACCAAAAACTTAAGAACGATAGCTTATTAAGTGTTCATGCAGATTATTTTTGTCTTTTTCCAAAAATTTTCTAAAACTAGACTAAGTCTAAAATACAAACCTAGGCAAATCACAACCAATAAAATCAAGTGCACAATTAAGGATCATGGCATTGATAAATTGCATCATAAAATCCAAATGAAGTCCTAAGAACTTAAAGAATGTGGTTCGAATTTAATTTCAAAGGTGTTTATGAGTTTCCTAAAAACAAAATCTATGAAATCTAAGGAATTTAGGTCCAAAATTATGAAAATGAGGTCAAACTAGCCTAATCTAAGCTTTTTCTATTTTTATGAATTTTCTGATTTTTTAGAATTTTTTCAATTTTTTTTTGTTTTTTTATTTTATTTTTATTATCTTATATATTTTTCTTTGAAAATGAGACCTTGTTCTCGTTTAGGTCGAGGGAAAAGTGACAAAATAACTAAAAGAGAAAAGTGAGAGATGCGGTATTTCATTATGTTTTATGATTTTCAAAAGTAATTCTTTTTCTAGAACCAACTTTTTTTATTCTTATTTTTACTCCAAAATTGTTTCCGGAAATAAAATCAAAATCAAAATCGTTTATGTTACTAAATAGAATTATAATTATTTTTTTAAATTCTGAAGAACAGAATTAGAGAACTAGAATGGTTACCATACAAGTCCTAAGTCATCATCACTTGATATCTAACGATAGAAACTTCCGTATTCACTTAGTAATTTATGAATGTACTAAGTTAGAATATAATGATACTTCTCACGTCTTGTATTACTCTATAAAAAAAAATAGCCATTATACTCTATGTTGGGACTCATATGTATCATATAGATTATCTCAATGCCAGCGGAAGTTGCTATGTAAGGAGCCTCCAATGCGTTTGAATAAAGAAGTTTGTGTTAATGAATTATCCAATTCGAGTTGGCTTCTTGGGACATGACACACAGACACGTACATGTCGCAACACGACCCAACAGTACTTGTGCCATGAGTCGGCCCGTGACTTGACATGGCTTGTCATGACACGTCTTATGACATTATCAAAATGGGTTGTGCACAACACGTGAATGATAGGGGTGATCAAGACGGACCGACACATACATGTCGCAACACAACCCAATAGTACTTGTGCCATGAGTTGGCCCATGACTTGACATAGCTTGGCATGACACGATCGATGACATTAACAAAATGCGTTGCACACAACACGTAAATAATAGGGGTGATCAAGATGGACCGACAAAACTGGGAACAGCCCGAATTGGTTCCTAATTCCAAAAGGTGAAACTGGTATCTAGAGGGGCGTAGTTCCTAGTTCTAGTAAGGGCTGGACCGGCAATTTTTTTTATTTTTTATTTTTAAGTATTTAAAGTCTAAGGTTGAAGCCTCTTTCTCTAATCGCAAACACTAATTGCTCTTAGCCCCTCACCCACTCAACGTTTTGCTTCTTTCCCTCTCGCCTCTCAGCTCTCACGCCTCACTCGGGCTCAATACTTCCCTCTATCGCGACCTAAAATTAAAATCGGTTTCCCAATTTTTAAAGTTAATGGATTGCCAAATTAATTAATTAGATTGATTAATTTAGCGCGAACTCTCCCAGGTTCTACCAAGTCGCAACTTAGGTTCAATTTTAGGAAAAAAAATTATCAAGGAGTCGCCACTAATCATTTTTTGGTAGGTTGATTAGAAACCTAAGTAATTTAGCGGGAGAACTAAATTACTTCTGCAAACCAGATATTTTAAGTTCGGGACTTGATTACATTAATTCTTCAATTAATGTCCTTTCGGTACCGATTTCATGAAAAGTGCTTGATTTGGCAATTTTGAATGAAACTCCAATTGAATTTCAAAGGTGCATTTTTTTGATTTTTTTTAAATGATTTGTCTTTTGAGGGGCAAAATCATCATTTAAAAAAAAATCAAGGTCAATATCATGAAATATGACATTATCCAATCAGAATGGATCGTTTCTCATTTTCCTCTAATTTTTTAGAATTTTTTTAGATGATTTGCCATAAAGGGTAAAATCGTTATTTTTTGAAAATTTGAAAGCACAAACCCACCAAAAATTGGATTGGCCAGTTTTAAAGACCCGTTTTCTAATTTTGGAGGCTTTTGAATTTTTTTGGGATTTTTCCGGAATTTTTTGAACATTTTTTTAATTTCTTTTTTAGAAACTTTCCGTTTTTTTTGGATTTTTTTAGAACAACCAACGGTCGAGAACTTCCCGGTAACATTCAATGGTGAGATCTTATCTGATTTGGGTGATCTTGGTACCATTGGAATCATATTGACGTCAACTACAACATATCGAAAATTAAGAACGATCCAACGGTGCAAATTATATGAAAAATGCATGAACAGAATACAACCCGAGATTGGGATGATCGACGAGCGGCTGAATTTCCAGGCGACATCGAACGATGAGGTATTGTCCGATTTGAGCGATCTTGATATCGTTGGAATCGTCTCGGCGTTAGCTGCAATATATCAAATATTCAAAACGAGCCAACGATGAAATTTATATGAAAAAGGAATGAACAGAATACAACCGAATATTGAAGATGGATGACGAACGGTAGAGGTGAACTTCCCGGCAACATCCAACGGTGAGATCTTGTCCGATTTGGGCGATCTTCGTACCGTTGGAATAGTTTCGACGTCAGCTACAGTATATCAAAAATTGAAGGCAATCCAACGGTGAAAATTACAAGCGTGATGCTTTCTTCAACCCGCCTCCCTTTTCTCTTGTTTTTTTCTTCAAGATCACTCTCATTTTTTCTCTCAAAATCTCAATCCTTTTACATTTTTTCTCTCTTCCTCTTGAAATCTCTCCAAATTTTTTTTTTGTGTTCTCTCAAGACCACCAATTTATAGGCCTCCTCCTCCTTCTCTTTTCTTTTTTTTTATTTTAGTGGAAGACATCTTTTATTTTTTCTAATTTTTCCATTAACTTCTCTTTTCATCTTTTTTCTTTCTTTTTCTTTCTTTTTCTCTTAATGGAAGACATCTTTTTTTTGTGGTGGAGAACCATCCATTTTTTTTATTTAGTGGAAGACATCTTTTCTTTTTATAATTTTCCACTAACTTCTCTTTTTCTTCTTTTTTCTTTCTTTTTCTTTCTTTTTCTCTTAATGGGAGACATCTTTTTTTGTGGTGGAGAACCATCCCTTTTTTTTTTAATTTAGTGGAAGACATCTTTTCTTTTTCTAATTTTTCCACTAACTTCTCTTTTTCTTCTTTTTTCTTTCTTTTTCTTTCTTTTTCTCTTAATGGGAGACATCTTTTTTTTGTGGTGGAGGACCATCCCTTTTTTTTATTTAGTTGAAGACATCTTTTATTTTTCTAATTTCTCCACTAACTTCTTTTTTTTATTTTTAAAAAATGATCCCTCAAGTTTTTGATATTTGCATTCTAGTCCTTGAAGTCTTGAGTATTTGCAATTTAGTCCTTGAGATTTTGAGTGTTTGCATTTGGGTCCCTGAGATTTTGAGTATTTACAATTGGGTCCCTAAGATTTTGAGTATCCGCAATTCAGTCCCTGAAGAAATTTTCACAAAATGTTCGGCGCATTTTCCCCATGTCTAGTCCAATCACCTATCAAATTTCAGCTCAAATCCACTGCCGTTAGCCTTAATGCAATGCAGAAAAATTAAACATGGAATGCATGAAAAATTATTTTTGGCGAGAATCAATTCTCATTTTTATGCAAAATAAAAAATAAAAAGAAATCAAAATTTAGGTGTCAACAGCTGCCCCTCTTTGAGTGAAGGCTCGCAGAGGTTTCGTTCAAAGACTAAATTGAACCTAAATTTTGTCAATGCAAATGAGAAATGATGATCTTTTTTTTTTTGCAGGAGTTTTAATCCCATTTTTTTATGTAGATGAAATGATGAATGAATTTTTTTTGTGGGGGTTTTAATCTCATTTTCTATGCAAATGAAATGATCCATGATATGCAAAACTATAAATAACATGTGTTGAGACTTCTCTGCTCCAAAGAAATGGATTAGAGATACCTGCACATGGATCGCATATAATACCTGTTTCAGCAGATACCTCATAATGCTGATGATTCCCTTGATTTCCAAGCTTTCTTGTGTATGCAAGGATCTTAAGGTACTGATGCCTATCTGTTGCCAGAAGTTTCCCTCTGACGAGAGAAAGTGCAAGATCTATAAAGGTTTTCCTCCGAGATCACAAGAGCATGTCGATTGTGATTCGAAAGATATCAAAACCATAAGAGCATGTCGATTATGATTTTGATAAGGGATGTGTCCACCAAATCTCTTCAGGTGAAAACACATTAGGGAGATAGGTACCGCCAACCCCACAGGGCAGTGACCGTATCAGGATATAAAGATAGGTACCGCCAACCCCATAGGGCGGTGACCATGTCAGAGGGATATGTCGCCGAAGCAAAGTCATATCAAGGAGGGATATGCTGCCAATCTCACAGGGCAGAATCATATCAAGAGATGAATGAGGTACCGCCAACCCCGCAGGGCGGTGACCAAATTGAAATTATGCTGCACGAATTGCATCAGTACAAACACAGGATGTTGAAATTATAATTTTGAGAAGAGATCCAAGAAACTTACCTGAGTCTCCTGGGTAGTTGAGAGGTCGATTTCTTTCAAGATCATTAGAGCTAGTCTTTGATGATCTGAAAGGGACCGAGATCACTAGAGCTGGTCTTTGATGATCCGGAAGAGTTTCGAGATCGCTAGAGCTGGTCTTGGACGATCCGAAAGGGAGATGTGCTGCTAATCTCACAGGGCGGTAACCACATCGCGAGGGTGTGCTACACGAGCCATGTCAGTGTAAACACAAGATATTTAAAAATGGGTTCAGAAAACTTACCTGGGTCTTCTGAACGAATGGTCAAGGAGTAGACAGGCTGATTGCATCATACCTGCTTATTCACTTGAAGCAAAGTTATGCGCATAGACAAAATCAATGCTAATGCGACATGTATTTCATAAAAATCACGTTTCGCTGAAGAAGGTGAATGCTTGAAAGACTGTATGTGTCACAACAGATTTGAGTGCCTTAACAATCATCAGATTTTCATTCTTTTGAAAAGCTCAGGTTAAAAACATACTTACCTGAGAGCTTGGAAGATTGCCAAGTGGACACTTGCCAGCATAGCTTGTTCATTTAATCATCCTTGGAATAGTTTCAACGTCAGCTACAGCATATCAAAAATTGAAGGCAATCTAACGGTGAAAATTACAAGCGTGATGCTTTCTTCAACCCGCCTCCCTTTTCTCTTGTTTTTTTCTTCAAGATCACTCTCATTTTTTCTCTCAAAATCTCAATCCTTCTACATTTTTTCTCTCTTCCTCTTGAAATCTCTCCAAATTTTTTTTGTGTTCTCTCAAGACCACCAATTTATAGGCCTCCTCCTCCTCCTCCTCCTCTTTTCTTTTTTTTTATTTTAGTGAAAGACATCTTTTATTTTTTCTAATTTTTCCATTAACTTCTCTTTTCTTCTCTTTTCTTTATTTTTCTTTCTTTTTCTCTTAATGGGAGACATCTTTTTTGTGGTGGAGAACCATCCCTTTTTTTTATTTAGTGGAAGACATTTTTTTTTATAATTTTTCCACTAACTTCTCTTTTTCTTCTTTTTTCTTTCTTTTTCTTTCTTTTTCTCTTAATGGGAGACATCTTTTTTTGTGGTGGAGAACCATCCCTTTTTTTTTAATTTAGTGGAAGACATCTTTTCTTTTTCTAATTTTTCCACTAACTTCTCTTTTTCTTCTTTTTTCTTTCTTTTTCTTTCTTTTTCTCTTAATCGGAGACATCTTTTTTTTTGTGGTGGAGGACCATCCCTTTTTTTTATTTAGTGGAAGACATCTTTTATTTTTCTAATTTCTCCACTAACTTCTTTTTTTTATTTTTAAAAATGATCCCTCAAGTTTTTGATATTTGCATTCTAGTCCTTGAAGTCTTGAGTATTTGCAATTTAGTCCCTGAGATTTTGAGTGTTTGCATTTGGGTCCCTGAGATTTTGAGCATTTGCAATTGGGTCCCTGAGATTTTGAATATCCGCAATTCGGTCCCTGAAGAAATTTTCACAAAATGTTTGGCGCATTTTCCCCATGTCTAGTCCAATCACCTATCAAATTTCAGCTCAAATCCACCGCCGTTAGCCTTAATGCAATGTAGAAAAATTAAACATGGAATGCATGAAAAATTATTTTTGGCGAGAATCAATTCTCATTTTTATGCAAAATAAAAAATAAAAAAAATCAAAATTTAGGTGTCAACACCCTCTCACCTCTCCATCCTCTTGGAAACATTGACTAGAGTGTCACTTCTATGCTCGACAGCTAGGTCTGAAGGTGCAACAAGGTCCCTTTTCACCATTGACATTGGAGGTAAAAAGCTCCAGAAGAAGCTAGAATCTTGCTAATTCTCGTTGGTTTTCAATTCCTTTTTAATGTTTCATGTTCTATTTCACTCCCCGATGGGGGTTCTTTTCACCCTTCCCTCACGGTACTACTTCGCTATGGGTCACCTAGGAGTATTTAGCCTTGAAAGGTGGTCCTTGCTGATTCACATGGGATTCCACATGCCCCATGCTACTCGGGTCAGAGCGTAAACTAGTGATGCTTTTTGCTATTGGACTATCACCATCTAGGGTGCAGCATTTCACTGCTTCGCCTAGCAGCGAGACGATTGTATTGCTCTCCCACAACCTCGTTTTCACAGTTTAGGCTGCTCCCAATTCGCTCGTCGCTACTACGGGAATCGCTTTTGCTTTCTTTTCCTCTAGCTACTAAGATGTTTCAGTTCGCCAGGTTGTCTCTTGCCTGCCCATGGATTTAGCAGCAGTTCGAAAGGTTGACCTATTCGGGAATCTCCAGATCTACGCTTATTTTCAACTCCCCGAAGCATTTCGTCGCTTACTACGCCCTTCCTCGTCTCTGGGTGCCTAGGTATCCACCGTAAGCCTTTCCTCGTTTGAACCTCACCCTTCACTTTAAGGCTATGCCATCATAAGGTGTTGCTAAATGGAAGGATCTTATCAACGTCCATGAATGATAAATCATAGATCGAACTGCCGAATCGGAAGCTCACCATATGTATTCCATGCCCCCTTATCCATATCTAGCTACTGAGTATGGTACACAACTGTCATTGTTCACACATCAGATGCTTATGCCCCTCCCTCTATGCCCTGCAGTAATGATTCCTTTGGCATGACGACCTTTACTACAACGATGCTGTCCATAGATCAAATTATTTCGTGTATTTGATTTCACTTGACTGTCTACGGCTCCATTGCGTGTGCTCGGGGTAGAAGTTTTGTATAAATGTGTCGCCATGCTATTAATATTAAGTATTTGGATTTAAGTTCTTTTCTTTCTAAGAGGTGGAATAGAATAACCCAGTTGAATTGTAATGATCATACGTTTGTAATGCATTGTATGTCCCAGAATAGGTCCCATTCTTCTACCCTTTCAGGGGAGTCGATGACTATTCATAACTTTTACCTTGACACCAAAGAAGAGTTCGACCCAATGCTTTATTTTTGTCCTAGTTGATCCTGATTCGACATTAAAAGTATATTGATTTTTCCCCAATAACCGAATACTTTTGTCTATAAATACTGCATATTTGATTCCATCCATAAATCTATTTTCTTCCTTATGAGTTCGAGTCTCAATAAGAACTGGAGTTCTTACTGTTTGTTCATATGTTATGATATGAATATACCACATCAATTCGTTATGTATGGATGATCCGATTCCATTGATACAGAGCCAATTCCAACCCGATTCGAACAGGAGAAGTATGCCATGCTAATGTGCCTTGGATGATCCATATCTCAGGGTCAGGCGCTGATGAGCACATTGAACTATCCATGTGGCTGAGAGCCCTCATAGCCCAGGCACAACGACGCAATTATCAAGGGCACACTCTACCACTAAGCTAATAGCCCGTCGTGCGGGCCTTTTGGTTGCCTTTATATTTCGAAGACACATGGATGTTCCGTAGTTCATTTCCTTGATTTCTGGTGGAGCCTGGCGGTTGTTTGATTGAAATCCCATGTCGTTTGTTGAATATATTTTCTAATGTTCGTTAATGTCAATGATGAGTTGGTTTTTTTTTCTTATGAATTGGCTAAACTGGACAAACTGTTATTTGCCGTGCTTTTGTGAACACTTTTTATGCAAGGCACAAGTCTGGGTTGATGTTTGCTGCAATTTCAATCTCATGATATATCCGTTATTTAGTTCCAGGTACCTTCAGTCCGGCTCGTGGTTTCTTTGTGAGACTGAACTGGATCAAGAACTGATCACTTCTAGTCGGCGGGACCAGGCTGTTGGATTAGTGAAGATCATTTCTAGTACTAGAAATTAAGGAGCTTTGTTCTCTCTAATTCGAAATCTCGCGTTGTAAAAGTGGAGTTTTTTTTTTATATCTTTTCTTTTTGCTTTCGCGCGCACGCCCTATACTCATGATGGTTCAATGATTGTTCTGGGCCTATCCATTTTGTGGGAAAAGGAGAACCCAAATCACAAGCTCGATCTTTGTGATCGAGCGAGCCCAGCGGAAAAGTGCGAGATGTGATTCGTGGCACAGACAAGTCCAAGTGCAGAAAGTTATAATAAAAGCTTCCAAAAGGATGATGAAGGACCATGTCGACGCCGGGAATTGATTTACCTAACGAGTGAATTTGTCTTTTGCCGAGGCTAAGGAGGACATGTCCCTTCGCTTTTCCAAATGTTGCTATCCGGCCGTAAGACAATTACACAGCCCCGTCCGCACATGAGCTCACATCTCCGTTGTTGAATTATATGGAGATAAGGCGAGATGGAAATCCAGCAGCCGAGACAAAATTAGGCTCACGAGCGGCCAAGTCATGCAAGTCTCCTAGGGCTGGCCACCCCCCATACAAATTCAGTCTTAAACTTTTCGATTTTACCAATTTAATCCTAAATATTTATATTTGAAATTTCGCTATGATCCTTACGATTAAATTTCGTTGGAAATCATTGACGTAACGGTATGCGATGTTGGATAGCCGGCAATAACTTACCCAAATATTAGGAATAATAATTAACATGCAAATAAAAGGTCGAGAGGGAAGGAGCGGGAGGGTAATTAAAGAGTTTAGAACTTTATTGAACTTTTATTCAAATTAAAATTGGTTAAAAATTAAATTTATAATTTATAATTCTTTAGCTATGAACATCTCTCTTTGTTGTCGTGGCTCTTGAATAGATTCTCAGTCATCTCTCTCTTTCTTTCTTTTTGTTTTGTTGTTGTCGAGGCTCTTTGACCCGAATCTAGTGATCACAAAAGGAAAGTGGATGGTCCCCAAATCACGATGTATTCACCCTTGTCGTGAAAGGATCTTTTCCTTTACGCTAGAATTATTGCACTAACAAAGAGGACGTCCTATTTAAAGATACCTGAATCTCTTTTTTTTCCTCTTCAAAAAAATAAAAGCAATCAGCTATTTTGTAAGTATTCTATGAATGGGCAAACATGTAGAATAATTTTATTATGTCTCTCGCGTATTTTAATTTTACTATTTGAATTCTTTTTTAACTTATGAACAACCTTGCGAGAAAAAAATCAAACCAAAAAATATTTTTCTTCTTCTATGTATAGGGAAATGTTTTTCCAAAAAGTCTTAAATCTATTGCATTTTTTCTAATTCATTCTTAAATCTTTTAATATTACCAATTGAGTTATTAACATTTTTACATTTTTCCAATTGAGTCCATCCATCCAATTGAGTTATAATTCTTTTCCCGATAGCTACTTTAGGAGAGAAGTAATTTTTTTTTCACTTCTTCAAGCGACTCTAAAATTATTTATGGAGTATAAAATAAAAAAATGAAGTCGCATAACCATATGAATTTCTGCTCTAGAAGTTGCGCTACCAAATGAATTTTTGTTCCAAAAGCATTTTCGGCGTAAAAATTCTACTCTAGATGTGTTGTAATGTGCGTCCTTATTTGCTCTTAGTTGATATCACCTTTATGATGACACCTACTGCACCTACATTACGCGTCGTTATTTGCTCTTAGTTGATATCACATTTATGATGACACCTACTGCACTTACTTTACGCATTTATTTGCTCTTAGTTGATATCACCTTTATGATGACACCTACTTTACGCGTCCTTATTTCGCCTTTATGATGACACCCTTTGCATCTACTTTTCACGTCCTTATTTGCTCTTAGTTGATATTACTTGTATGATGACACCCATTATGTCTACTTGTGAAATATCTTTTCACTGCATACTACAAGTAAAGTTGCTCTTAGTTAGGATGCGCATGACAACATTTCTGCTCAAAAAATTAATCTTCGGCCAGAAGTTGATTTTTCTACTTCAAAAGAGAAGTAATTTTTTTTAACTTCTTCAAGGGGTTTCAAAATTATTTCTGGAGTATAAAATAGAAAAATAAAATTGCATAACCAAATAGATTTTTGCTCCTGAAATTGCTCTACCAAATGAATTTTTGTTGTAGAACTATTTTTGGAGCAGACATTCTACTCCAGAATTGTTGTCATATGCGTCTTTATTTGCTCTTAGTTGATATCACCTTTATGATGACATCCACTACATCTACTTTGGGCATCCTTCTGTGCTCAAGGTTGATATTTCCTTATTTGCTCTTAGTTGATATCACCTTTATAATGACACCCACTACGCTTAATTTGCACATCCTTATTTGCTCTTAGTTGATACTTGCTTATTTGTTCTTAGTTGATATTTGCTTATCTGTTCTTAGTTGATATTACCTTTATGATGATATGCATTGTGCCTACTTGTGAAATATCCTTTCACTATATGCTACAAGTGAAGTTGCTCTTAGTCAGGACACGTATGACAACATTTCTACTTCTTCAAGTGTTTTCAAAATTATTTATTTAGTATAAAAAAAATTGCGTAACCAAACGGATTTCTACTTGAGAAGTTGTGCTACCAAATGGATTTTTGCTTCAAAAACATTTTTAGAGCAGAAATTCTACTCCAAATATATTGTCATGCACGTCTTTATTTGCTCTTAATTGATATCACCTTTATGATGACACCCATTGCGCCTAATTTGCGCATCCTTATTTGCTTTTAGTTAATATTACCTTTATGATGATACCCACTATGCATACTTTTGAAATATCTTTTCACTGCATGCTATAAGTGAATTTGCTCTTAGTCAGGACGCGCATGATAACATTTCTGCTCAAGAAATCAACTTCTGGGTAGAAGGTGATTTTTCTACTTTAGAAGAGAAGTAAATTCTTTTACTTCTTTAAGTCACTCCAAAACTGTTTCTAGAGTATAAAATAGAAAAATGAAGTTGCGTAAACAAACTAATTTCTGCTCTAGAAATTGCACTACCAAATAGAATTTTGCTCCATAATCATTTTAGGAGCAAAAATTCTGCTCCAGAAATATTGTCATGCACGTCCTTATTTGCTCTTAGTTTATAGCAACTTTATAATGACACCCACTGCCTCTACTTTGCTCCTCCTTATTTGCTCTTAGTTTATATTTCCTTATTTGCTCTTGGTTGATATTTACTTATTTGCTCTTAGTTGATATTACCTTTATGATGAAATCCACTGCGCCTACTTGTGAGATATCTTTTCACTACATGCTACAAGTGAACTTGATCTTAGTTAGGACGCGCATGACAACATTTCTGCCCAAAAAATCAACTTTTGACCAGAAGTTGATTTTTATACTACAAGAGAGAAGTAATTTTTTTTTTACTTCTTCAAGTAGCTCCAAAACTATTTCTGAAGTATAAAATAAAAATATGAAATTGCGTAACTAAAGAGATTTTTGCTTCAGAAGTTGCACTACTAAATAGATTTTTGCTCTAAAAGTATTTTTGGAGTAGAAATTCTACTCTAGAAATATTACCATCCGTGTCTTTATTTACTTTTAGTTGATATCACATTTATGATGACACCCGTCACACCTACTTTATTTACGGAAAGAAAAACGTGAATGATACCTTGAGATGGCATCGGACCACTAGCCATCAATGCCCGGTCACCCGTAGATTGGCCCTTCTTTGACGAAGGTTCTATCTTGTTGTTGTCCATGTGGCCGACACGGTTGGTTTTTTTGTAAGTTTGCCGATTCCTGTAATATTTATGAAATCCATTATTTATATCAGAGAGGAGCCCCTTGACCCATAGACAAAGACGCCCATGTATACCGCCAACTATAAATATGCGTGATCCAAGAAGTTCAAGCCCACAGCCAAAAACTGATCATCTCAAACTTAGCTAAAATAAGAGCATTTGATTTAGCTCCCATCTCCAACCTACAACTCCAACTACATCGATGGAAAGCCTTCGATGCGATTGTGAGCACCCGCCCAAAAAGGTAGCCGGCGATGAGATCGTGATGAACCCTCTTGATCTCGGAGAGTTCAGGCGTCGAGGACACATGGTCGTCGACTTCCTAGCCGACTACTACGAGAACATTGAGGAGTACCCGGTTCTTAGCCAAGTCAAGCCTGGGTATCTTTCCAAATGCCTCCCGAGTTCCACCCCGGACGGTGGAGAACCCATGGAGGCCATACTTGACGATGTGCGCCGGCACATAGTCCCGGGTTTGACGCATTGGCAGAGCCCCAATTTCTTTGCCTACTTCCAGTCCAGCACTAGCACTGCGGCTATCCTCGGGGAGATGCTTTGTGCGGGATATAATGTGGTGGGATTCAAATGGGTCTCGTCACCGGCCGCGACTGAGCTTGAGAGCCTAGTCATGGACTGGCTTGGGAAACTGCTGGACTTGCCGAGGCCGTTCCTCTTTTCGGGGAATGGTGGGGGAGTAATTGAAGGGAATACCGCCGAAGCCATCATTTGCACTCTCACTGCTGCGAGAGATAGGGTCCTGAGGAGGGCGGGACATGATTCCATCACGAAGCTCGTCGTCTACGGGTCGGATCAAACCAATTGCTCGTTCCTGAAAGCTGCCCGAATGGCAGGAATTAACCCACAGAACATCCGGGCCTTGAAGACGACGAAGTCAACCTTGTTCGGCTTGTCTCCGGACTCGCTAAGGAAGGCAATCTGTTCCGACATCGACGCGGGGCTGATTCCATTGTACTTATGTGCCACGGTAGGGACAACTTCGACCGCAGCGGTCGACCCACTGGCACCTCTATGTAAAGTGGCAAGCGAGTTTGACATGTGGGTCCATGTCGATGCCGCGTACGCCGGAGCATCATGTATATGCCCCGAGTTCAGAAAGTTCATCAATGGAGTCGAGTTTGCAGACTCGTTCAGCTTCAATGCACATAAGTGGCTCTTGACCTCTCTTGATTGCTGCTGCCTCTGGTTAAAAGACCCAAATGCCCTTGTCAAGTCCTTATCGACAGACCCTGAGTACCTCCAGAATGAGGCATCCGAGTCAAAACAAGTTGTGGACTACGGAGATTGGCAACTCTCTCTCAGCAGGCGGTTCAGGGCATTGAAGCTGTGGCTTGTTCTCAGGAGCTATGGCGTGCAGAATCTGAGGAATCACATAAGGATCCATTGCCGATTGGCGAAGCTCTTCGAGGAGCTCGTAGGGGAAGACAGCCGATTCGAAGTCGTCTTCCCGAGGAATTTTGCGTTGGTTTGCTTCAGGATACGTCCTTCAGCAGTCACCAGCACGTCAAATGGCCACCCATTCCATGAAGCACATGGTGAAGCATGGAAATTGAACGAGGTGAACAAGCTCAATGCACAGTTGCTTCGCGCCATTAATACTTCGGGTCGGGTCTTCATGACTCATACGGTGATCGAAGGAGATTATGTTTTACGCTTCGCCGTCGGGACGGCGCTGGTGAGAGAGAGGCACGTGATCATGGCTTGGAAGGTGGTGCAAGAACATGCAAATTTTCTGTTTAGCATGCTGGGGAGGGGCCAACACCCTACCTAAACCTAATCCCTTGCTGGTGTCGCTCTAAATTTTAGGTCTCACGTTTTCGGCATTAGGCAAGACTCATTTCAATAAGCAACACTCGTAACAAGTGTAGCATGGTATATCCAATGGCCTACGCATTTTCAATGCTTGACGAAATAAAGATGGTTGCCAGAAGTTCCAAGCAGAAAAAGAAAGAAATGTTGGCTAAATTGTAGAAGTAACTGAAAAAAGAAAAGAAAAAGAAACCGAGCCAATTTGAATATTCAAGCACAGGATTGTCAAATTACCACGACTAGCCGCAAAGACGTTATTATCTGTTTATTTAATCTTGCAAGTTTTTATATATAAGTAACCCAAAAAAAAAAGGCACTCTACAAAAAAAAAATTTAAGGGTGCGCTTTTTTTGCAAAAAGTAAATTATTTATATTTTCTAAAATGATAGTTTATATCGCTTAACAAAAATAAATAGTCGGAAAAATATTTTCCTCGCTCATGAAAGTGTTTAGGCAAAATTGTTATTATAAATGAAAAGAATATCATTGACTTAAGTGATACAAACGATCATTTTCGAGAAAATATTTCTCAAATCATTTATATTTCACGAAACAAACGGAGCCCAAATTTTTGAATCTTTCTGAAACAATCTATCCATATTTTCTTTTACGGACAACAAAATAATATTTTGTCACTTGCCAAAAACACATGGTCTAATAAAAATATTCTTCTTTTTTGATATTGACACAAATGCTGCCTAATGATGGAGTCTAAGCGATGCTTATGCTCTTCCTTTCCATAGACAACCTCCTGTTAAAACACAAAATAATAGCGTTGGCAAAACTACTCTTAAGCAATGAAGTTTGTGTTGCCTAAAGTACATTTTGTTAGTACCCTACGATGACACCTAATTTTTAGCTGACAAATCATGTAAGACAAAAACTCGATAGTAGGGTATCAATCGCAATGCGACCCATTTCTCTGTCAGAAAGAGCCCTTTTAGTTTTTTTCAAACTCCGTTCACCTCATTTGTATTCGGGTTTCGTTTACTCAATAAATCAAAATTTGACTTTTAGGCCGACTTTTTGGTCAACATTTTGAAAAATCTGAATACAAAAGTTAAAAAAAAATTATCGGTTTGAATTTTTGCAAGCTTAATTGAACTTTTAATTCTTAGTTTTTACCAAAAAAAAATATCGAGAGTTCACTTTTCGGTCAACTTGATGGCTTTGACCATCGGTCAAGAAATTCCAAAATTGTGTAAGAATCCATCCGATTCCACTTGATTTTTTTTGAATTGTACTGAATATTATATTCGATCGACAGAAAAGATTGCTTCTTGACATTTGATCTATGGATCGTAATACCTTAAGATTGCAAGTCAATTTCAAGAGGTTGAACTTAAGACGGTCGGTCATTATTCGAGGACAAGTTAAGGGTCCCGATCAACCCCTCATTAATAGTGGCAATTAACCCAATTCAAATCCAATTAGACCAAATTGATTGAATCTTGATATCGGTTTTGCCAAAATCATGGTAATTTTAGCAACAAGGTCAAACTAGGTAAACCCATTTGACTTGACTAGGTTTGACCCACTTCGGCCGAACCCCAACTCAGCGTATTGGGCTGACTCAAGTGTGATAACCAAAGTCATGTTGAAAAGGATAAGATAATTAGAGGGCCTCGGCCCGACGCGGTGAACCTTGGTCAACACGATTGGAGAAAACCGACTTGGCCCAATAGGCCAAACCGCATTTGGATGCATTCGGCCCACTCAGCAAAGACAGTAAGCCCAATAAAATAATTAGAGCGAATTTAGACGATCAACGGACCCCGGATCAACCCGAGCCAACCCAGGTGGACTTCATTGGGCTCGGCCAATTAGGCTGAAACCCAATTGGGGCATTTCTTCAGCCGAAGTTGTTCCCACCACCACCAAGGCAGATTCTCCATCCACACTGCACTGGCAGAGGTAGTCGTCATGTTTAGATGGGCAAAAGTAACCCTCATCTAGTTCTTTCTTTCAACTCCAGAACCAGCAGATGACCAGCGAACTAAATAAAAAGAATAAATTATACCCTTAGATCTTCTTCTATACAGTGTATATGCGGAAAAAAAAAATTACGGGCAGTAGTCAATCTTTAACTTAACTTCCTATCCCATTAGATCTGTAGGTTCTTACTAAATCGGCTCAGTTTTTAATCAGAAACTTGTGATTTGGTACTCATACCAGCTCCTCAGGGGCCATCAATAAATCTGGGGGCCGCACAAATGCCCATTTATATGTTGGATGCTAGCTGTTTTCAAAAGCAAAAAGCCCGAGCAAAAGAAAGAGGTAAAAAAAACTGTTGATATAATGCTTACAATGCTAGTCGGTCGGTATTGGAACCTCATGAGCTAGTTAAGTGCCTTAATCCTCCAAAATTCCCCTGGTTGGAAGTTGAGAAAATAATATTTCTTCTCTCATCATCTAAATCCGCAACATCAATCTTATTATAAGAACTTTTTGACAATCTCAATTTAGCATTCCACCACCTTAATAAATCGCTCAGTTTCGATATTAAGGAAACATCATGTGAGAAAACTAAAATAAACCCAATCCTCCCACTTCATTTTTTGTTCAATGGACACTGGTCTATAGGTCGAGGACTTTCCTTGAGTCGCGGGATTTTGTTGGTAATTGATGGAGCTCTGCAACCTCATCGCGCGGAATTCCACTCAATTCGCCAATAAACTAGCGTGGATTAAATTGATAGTCCTTATTAAATTCAGGATTGCATAATTCTATGTTTAATTCTTGCCCAAGACAAGTTAAAGTCAGTTATAATAAGGATATAACCTGGATAAAAATATCACATGGAGGAGTTGGCATAAAGGTGAATATAATTTCTAATATCCATGATGTAACAGTTACTTTTCTCGAATAACAGACTTCTTAAACCAATTAAAATGATATCAAATTATAATTTAAAAATAAATTTGAAAATGACAAACAACAATTTTATTTTTATCTTTATTTATATATCCAAACTTCTTCAAACTTATAATAAATATTTGATATACATAAAAAAAACTATATATTTATTATTTCTATTTGTTACCTATTTTAGGTATATTAATATGGTTCATTGTTTAGTAAATTTATATTAGAGAATGATGGAAGGGAAAACATTAAAAAAAATGCAAATAAAAGTCGAGTAGACAAGAGTGTTGCAAGAGATTCTTATTGATCTTCATTATGCAATTTTTAAGTTCATTTATACTGATATCTCATTCATACAGAACAATTGACGTGATAGAATTTGAAAATATCTTATTTTATTACTCCGGTTCACCAAACTATGAGTAGGATATAGAAAGATTAATAGATTTCATATCATATCATATGCAATATTATCCCACCTAGAAATTCAAACCACTAAACGCAACCTAAGGGTGGAGTTGAGATCATTGAATTACAGCCCCCGCTGGATCCCATTACCAATTTAGCATCCCTTAAATTTTAAAAATTTCCCTCCACTCATTATTACATAAAAGGGTTATGTTTCACCAGATTTTCCATACCCCTTCCATATTACCTCTCCTCTCCTTCCCTCGTACCATAATTCGCCAACTAGCATTTTTCGCAAAAGCCTGACCACTAAGTCATCATCACTTGATATCTAACGGTAGCAAAATCTGTATTAACTTAGTAATTTATGAATGTACTAAGTTAGAATAGAAAGATACTTATCGCGTCTTGTATTACTCTATAAAAAATATCCATGATACGTTGTATTGGGAGTCATATGTATCATATAGATTGCCTCATTGTAAGCGGAGGTTGCTATGTAAGGACCCTCCAACATGTTTGAATAAAGAAGTTTTTATGAATGAATTATACATTTCGAGTTGGCTTCTTGTGACACGACGCACAGACTTAGTAAAGGCGTATACATGTCGCAACACAACCCGACAGTACTTGTGCCATGAGTCAGCCCTTGACTTGACATGGCTTGGCATGACACAATTGATGACATTATTAAAATGGGTTGCGCACAACATGTAAATGATAGGAGTGATCAAGACAGACTAACAGAATCAAAACCTGCTTGGACTAGTTCCTGATTCCAAAACATGGAACTAGTGTCTGGGGAGGCCCAATTCTTGATTTTAGAGGGCAGTAGACTGACAAAAAAAAATAATGTTTAAATATCTAAAGTCTAAGGTTGAAGCCTCTTTCTCTGATTGCAAACACTAATTGCTCTCAACCTCTCGTTCGACACTTTGCCTCTTTCCCCCTCGGCTCTCGGTTCTCATGCCTCACTCAAGCTCAACACTTCCCTCTCACCTCTCCATCCTCTTGGAAACCTTGAATAGAGTGTCACTCCTATGCTCGCCAGCTAGGTCCAAAGGTGCAACAATCTCTCTCTCTCTCTCCAATCCTCCCCCCCCCCCCCCCCCCGGCACCATTGATAGTGGAAGTAAATAGCTCCAAAAGAAGCTCGAATCTTTCTAATTCTCGTTAGTTTTCAATGGCTTCTTTTTATTTATTTATTTTGGGCTGCCCCTATGTTTTGGAGACAAACATATGTTCCATAGTTCGTTTCCTTGATTCTGGTGGAGCATGGCGGTTGTTCGATTGAAATCCTACGTTGGTTGCTGAACATGGTTTTCTAATGTTCGTTAATGTCAATTATGAATTGGTTTTTTCTTTTTTCTGTATGAATTGGCTAAATTGGACAGACCGTTACTTATCATGCTTTTGCAAACACTTTTTATGTAAGGCACAAGTCTGGGTTGAAGTTTGCTGTGATTTCAATCTTAGGATATATCCGCCATTTACCGGTTCCAAGTACCTCCGGTCCGGCTCTTGGTTTCATGATGGGACCAAATCGAATCGAGAACCAAACACTCCTAGTGAGCAGCACCAAGTTATTGGATTAGTGAAGATCATTCCTAGTACTAGAAATTAAGGAGTTTTGTTTTCTCTGATCCGAAATCTCGCGTTGTAAAAAGTGTAGAGCATTTTATATCTTTTCTTTTTGCTTTTGTGTGCGTGGCGCTATACTCAATTACTCATGATGGTTCAATGATTGTTCTGGGCCTATCCATTTTGTGGGGAAAAGAGAACCCAAATCACAAGCTCGATCTTTGTGATCGAGCGAGCCCATTGGAAAAAAGCGTGAGATGCGATTCGTGGCACAGATAGGTCCAAGCGTAGAAAGTTATGATAAAAGCTTCCAAAAGAGATGACGAAGGACCATGTCGACGGGACCATGGTGCCGGGAATCGATTTACCTGACGAGTGAATCTGTCTTTTGCCGAGGCTAAGGAGGCCATGTCCCTTCGCTTTTCCAAATGTCGCTGTCCGGCTGTAAGACCAACTACATAGCCCCGTCCACACGTGAGCTCACATCTCCGTCGTTGAATTATATGGAGATAAGGCCAGATGGAAATCCAGCAGCCGAGACAAAATTAGGCTGCCAAGCGGCCAAGTCATGCAAGTCTCCTAGGCCTGGCCACCGCCCTAAACTTATTACGTAGATGCAAATTCGGTCTTAAACTTTTTCGATTTTGTCAATATAGTCCTAAACTTTTATGTTTGAAATTTCTCCATGATTCTTATGATTAAATTTCGTTGGAAATCATTGATGTAACGGTATGCGACGTTGGACGGCCGGCGATAACTGATTCCGAACATTAGGAATAATAATTAACATGCAAATAAAAGTTCAAGAGGGAAGGTGGGGGATAGTAATTAAAGAGTTTAGAGCTTTATTGAACTTTCATTCAAATTACAATTCGTTAAAAATTAAATTTATAATTTATAATTCTTTTCTCGATAGCTATGAACATCTCTCTCTCTTGCCGTGGCTCTTGAATGGAATCTCAGTGATCTCTCTCTTTCTTTTGTTGTTGTCGTGGCTCTTTGACCCGAATCTAGTGATCCCAAAAGAAAAGTGGATGGTCCCTAGACCACGATGCATTCACCCTTGTCGTGAAAGGATCTTTTCCTTTGCACTAGAATTATTGCACTAACAAAGAGGGCCTCCTATTTAAAGATATATGAATCCTTTTTTTCCTTCAAAAAAAAAAAATGAAAGCAATCGGCTATTTTGTAAGTATTCTATGAATGGGAAAATATGTAAAATAATTTTATTATGTCTCTCGAGTATTTTAATTTTACTATTTGAATTCTTTTTTAACTTATGAACAACCTTGTGAGAAAAAGTTCAAACCAAAAAATATTTTTCTTCTTCTACGTATAGGGAAAAATTGTCCAAAAAATCCTAAATTTATTGCATTTTTGCTAATTCATTTCTAAATATTTTTATTTTATCAATTGAGTCATAAACATTTTCAAATTTTGCCAATTGAGTCCATTTACCCAATTTCAGCCAAAAAATTCTGATGTGGATGTCCACCTACTTACGTGATCGACGCTAACATAGATAATTTTTATAATGTTTAGCATTTTTTTGAAATTTCTTTTTTATTTTTATTTTTATTTTTCCTTCCTTTCTATTTCTTTTTTTCTTTTTATACTGAAAGGGTAAGCGGGGGCTAACGACCTCCACTGCACTCGCTCGCAGTAAGGAAGGCTTTGCGGCCATCACCTAGGGGCTAGCGAGGGTGACTAGTTCGCCAACCCTTTGATCCAAAAAAGAAAAAAAAACATAAAAAAGATTAAAAAAATGTAAAAATTCAAAAAATTCAAAATAGTATTAAAAATTATTTACGTTAATGCCGGCTGTGTCACGTATGATTGCTGGTAACTACATTAGCGATTTCTAGCAAAAATGGCCAAATGAATTCAATTGGCAAAAGATAATAGGGTTTACAACTCAATTGGCAAAAGATGACAGGTTTTAGGACTCAACGGCAAGATTAGAAGATTTAGGATTGAATTTGTAAAAGTATAGTAGAGTTAAAACTTTTTGGACAATTTTCTACGTATGGGTGTACAATCTCTTCCTGCTGTGTCAATAAACTCTTTCCCTTAATTAACACTTAGAATGTTAAATAAGTCGACTATGGGAAATCCGGTTAATATCAACTATGAGATGGAGGCAAGGACGATTAGATACTTTCTCACGAATAATGCTCGACATATTACTCCACCCCCTATATCAATAACTGTATGACAAAAAATGCTTTATTTTCAGTGAATGGGTCACATATTTATTTTCAAAAACAATTGATTAGAAAATATGTGTTTTTCATATCTTTTATCACAACCTTTGAGAAGGGATAACTACTGGAAGTTTTTAAAACTTATTATGAAAGTACAATTAAGTCCTAA
This sequence comes from Psidium guajava, assembly GCA_016432845.1. Taxonomy (NCBI): domain Eukaryota; kingdom Viridiplantae; phylum Streptophyta; class Magnoliopsida; order Myrtales; family Myrtaceae; genus Psidium; species Psidium guajava. Next base: position 17,477,205 of record CM028230.1, on the reverse strand, counting down.
AACATACAAAATATGCAATTAAATCCTTGTACTTATCGAATTAGTGCAATCAAGTCCTTAAATGCCAACATTTCTTTGTTTTTGATGTATTCTATTTTCCACAAGGCGATGACAAGGCCATAACATAACACATAACGCTAAAATGACGCCTTTTTGGTCCTAATATGATTGTTAGTATAATTTTTTTAAAAAAATATTAAGTTAGCTAAACTAGAGAGAGAGGGGGTGAGAAGCCAAGCGCTGAGGTGGGGGATGGCCAGCAGTTTTAGCTTATTTTTAATTTAATTTAAATAAATTTTGTATTAAAATCATATTTGAACAAAATTGACGTTGCCTTAGCCATGTCATCGCCACATAGGATCAGACATTAATTAGAAAGCCATGTTAGTATTTTCATCAACTAGTTGGGCATGGTTAACATAAGGACTCGATTGCAATAATTTGACAAAATTTTTAGGACTTGATTGCATTTTTTTTCTAAGTTTTAGGACTTAATTATACTTTTAGATAAGTTTTGAGATTTTTAGTGCATTTATCCACATTTAAGAAAGAAACACACCGAGACTTGTTAAGTGTTTGGTGGAAAATTGTGGTTGCACATTGTAACCGAAGGGCTTCGAGCATGTTATTTTTTGCGTTCTTGTGTGAAAACTGTTTTAAATAGGACCGTGATTTTAGAGCGTGTCTGCATTGACTTTTACATTTTACATATTACTTTTATTTAGTCAAAATCTTGCAGCTCAACAACTTGAAATTGAATTTAATCCAATAAATATGAAATTTGCTTGGTATATAAAGTTGATGTTAGGAAAAACCCCTGATGATATTTTGGAGTTGACAAAATCATATATTTCTCATTATTATTCGATAAATGTAGATGTTATTTCATTTCAAGCATTGTTGATATAAAGGATACTCTATCATTGTTGATGGAATTCGAAATACAAAGTGAGAAGACTAACTGAAGCTTAACGGACTATCATAAAGGGTGAACAAGTCGAGGAGAGCGGGAAGTTCGTTTGGATTTGGAGGTACCATGACGAGATGAACAACTTGGAAGTTTGTGAAGATTTGGATGTACTGTGACGAGATGAACAACTTAGTAAAGTTTCAATCTCTAATGCACCAAGGAGAACAAAATGGATTGTAGCTTGTAGTCAATTACTGGCAGGAAGTTTGGATAGACTTACGAGAAGTAGATAGAAGTATCTTACCTTGTCAGACATAGGAAGATATTCTTTACGTGATTTTTGTAATATGAATAAGAATATCTATATATTTATTTGAACTAATACCCTAGGTTAAAAGGAAAATAACCACTGACCTTGAGATTGACAATCCATAAGGAATATTTGAGGGAGAATAAAACTGATTGTTATTGAGTTGGAGAATGAAATATTGTTAAGTGTAGCCGACTCTATTTTGGGAAACCTCACTATTATTAGGAAGATTTGATCATATGGGCAATCAGATATTCGGTGATTGTGCCTATCATCTCCAAAGACAAATTAATTTTGTTCAACATTGTCCAATGCTTGGTTTGAGGATCAAAGACAAGTGACTCAACACATGCTGAAGGACATAGGATGGCGAGAAAGCTACAAATTTTGATATCGTCTCTCGTTTACTCTCTGTTACGAGCGTGGTTTTATTCCCTTGTGTCCTACTTTGTCGAGAGTCGTTGTTACTTATTGTAAATCCTGCTTCGGGATGTGCGCAAGTGTGTGAGCGACGCTAAGTTATTCATAGCGTGATCTATCAACTTTAGTTTGGAGCAGCACTTGCTAAGTTGGCACTGTTCAACTGATTACTAGTGGACTCCAATATATTGGTGGCTGTTAGTCTAGGAAAGTGGACGCAAACTTAATCATAATTCAAACCATTATAAGCTCTTCATGCATCATCTTCTATCGTTTTATGAATCTTGTTCTATCAGTTCGATTTATATCAAACTTAACTCATCTTATTCCATGAAAATTGTCAAGTGACACGTATGACATATGAGTTTTGTCCTTTTTTTTTTTCAAAATTCATATCAAATTTTGGTTTCGGAGTAAAAGAGCCTTTTTCTTCTGGAGTAATCTTAAACAAAGGGACCATTGGCTATACACTACAAGGACTCCACAACGGCGATGGTGGGTCAAGTGGTCAATGACTTGGCTTGCATGCCAAAGGTTACAGTTTCGTTTCCTTGGCCTTTCTTCCGTCTCAGGAAACCTCGACTAATCTGCGAAGGAAGGGGCTTGGACTTAAGTACATCATCCTTATTATTGGGTTTCCAACATGCATCGCTGTCGGGGAAAGGAGGATGGCCTCACATTTTCCTTTGTTTGATCTGCAATTTGCTAAGAGCAAACACCCTTTTCACTACAAAGAAATGTGGTGAAATTAAAATAACGTTAGCATAAACGTCATGAACAATGCGCAAGCTGGAAACAAGAAATTTATAATTGCAATAACAGGAATGAGAATAACATAAATAGATACAAATGGACCCAGACCTGTGTTAGACACAGTTTCCTTAAAGCAGATTCACCCCCTCCCTCTAGTATGTGCTGGAGGTCTCTCGGACGTCTATCTCCCAAGATACAATGGCGGGCAGCGAAGAAGTAAGCACAGTACCTCAAAGCTTCCAGCGAACCGAAAAATAACCGAACGCTATCAAAAAAACCAATGCAAAATGCAGAGAAAGAGAAGATGAGGTTTCGAGATTTTCTGGTGTTTTTTCAACAGAACGGGAGCCATCTATTTATATGGTAATCGGGAGCATTTCAAATGATTGGTAATGGCCGATTAAATTTTTGCCATTATAGGATTAAATAATAACGGTTGATTAAATATACCATTATAACTTAATTAGCCTGCTGTTACTGATAGCAACAATTACAAAATTAAAATTTTGTAACTGGTTTGTAACAGCTTGAGCTCGAGTTGAAAACCAAAAGGCAAAAATAGGCCTGTCGCGAGGCCCATTTTCCGAGGCTGCATTCATGTACGCAGGTCGTGCGCTCACGCCCAAATTTCAGTTTGTCGAGCCTTCGTCGAGGCTGGAGATTTACCCCCCTGCGCTCGCACGCGAGGCAATAGGGCATATGAATAGTTACCATTTCAAAGGAGTGTAACAATATATAAAGCATTTTAAGGCTTTCTTCTTTTCAATATGGGATTAGTGTTATCCACTTCTCAGTATCAATTTCTTATTCATTCACCCATCATATACCCCATATTTCTAACAATCCCTCACATGAATGAATATTGTTTTGTTTTGACTTTGTGATAGTGTTCAACAATTGAAAACTGCATAGGATAGGTAGGTGTTACCCTTTGAACCTTTCTTTGTGAAAGAGTATTTACTTTACTAGCCGTCCAGTAGACATGACGTCCTTGAACTGTCCTGCTTTCTTATGTAAATGAACCATACACGCGTTTGTTCAGTTTTCATGATTATGTTCATTTTGGCCACGACCATCAACCTGGTTCTACGAGAGTTTATAAAGAATTTAGCCTCAAATAATTCTCCTTTGAAGCGGCCCTACTTCTCTCATACATAGGTGATTACTTAATTTTTGAAGTAATTTGGTTACTCCACTTTAAAATTATTAAAACAAAATTACTATCCTTTTCCTTACAATATCAATGATATTTTATAGGAATGGTTTTAGGGATAAACCCCCGCAGTAACATCACTAAGTTCATATAATTAGGTTGTCCCTTTGAATCTACATCTTGGGATCTCCAGCCAGCTAGGTTGGATTATCGTTATATCAACTTATTCTTTTATGAGCTTCAGTCTCATTTCTCTTGTTAATTTTTTAATTAATTCTCTATTTAACCCTTTGATTAGCGAATCTGCAATATTATCCTTTAACTTTATGTAGTCAATAGAGATAATTTTAGTTGAGAGTAATTGCCTAATTGTATTATATCGACGACGTATATGTCGAGACTTACCATTATACATATTACTTTGTGCTCTTCTAGTCGCAGATTGACTATCACAATGTATACAGATTGGTGGCATAAGTTTTTGCCATTTTGGAATATCCTTTAAGAAATGGAGTAGCCATTCGGCCTCTTCACTGCATTTATCTAAAGTTATAAATTCAGATTTCATTATGGATCTGACTATAACAGTTTGTTTACAAGATTTCTAAGATACGACTGTGCCTGCTAGTGTGAATACATATCTACTAGTAGATTTTAAGTTTTTTATATCAGATATCCGGTTCGCATCACTATATCCTTCTAGAAAAGTTGGGTATTTGGTATAGTGTATGCCATAATTCCATGTGTACCGTAAGTACCTAAATATACTTATGATCGCTTTCCAATGATCGGCACTTGGATTACTCATATATCTACTCAATTTATTAACCGTATAGGTAATATCTGGTCTAGTACAACTCATTAAATACATTAGACTTCCAATAACTTTGAAGTACTCTACTTGAGAAATACTCTCTCCTTTATTATTAGATAGATGAATACTCTTATCAAATGGTGTTCTAGCAATATGAGAATCATTCATATTAAATTTTTTAAGAATCGTGTCCACATAATTTGACTGGTTTAAAATAAGACCTTCTGACGTTCTTGTTATTTTAGTTCCTAAAATCACATCAGCAAGTTTCACATCTTTCATATCAAATCCTGAATTCAACATATTCTTAGTAAATTTGATCTTTCTGTCATCACTACCAACAATGAATATGCCATCTACATAAAGACACAAAATGACATTGCCATTTTCTATTTCTTTAATGTTGACACATTTATCACATTCATTAATCTTAAAACCATTGGTAATCATTGTATTATCAAACTTTTTATGCCACTACTTTGGCACTTATTTTAGGCCATTGAATGATTTCACCAATTTACAGACTTTCCTTTCTTGTCCTAAAACTATACAACCCTCAAGTTGTTCCATGTAGATTTCTTCATTCAGATCACCATTTAGGAAATCTATTTTTACATTCATTTGATGCACTTTTAGATTTCGCAATACTACAATTGCAAATATCATCCTAATGGAGTTTATTCCATCACAGAAGAAAGTAATCTAAACATTCTCATTATATGTATCATTCGATAACAAATTTGGCTTTATACTTCTCCAGAGAGCCATCTACATTTTTTTTTTCTTTTAAAAATCCATTTTAACCCTAAAGGTTTGCAACTAAGAGGAGGATCCACTAGCTCTCTATTGACACATGGTTTTTAATCATCTTTTCTCTTTTAAAATTAATAAAAAAAATCCATAAAAATTTAAATAATTAAAAAATCAACTTCGGTGACCTTGGCTAAGCCTAGGGAACCAATTTTGACCAAAACATACTTTTTCATATTTTCAGCATTTTTTGGTATTTTTATTTTGGAAAATTTATAAAATTAAAAAAAAAATCAACGTTGGGGATCTTGGCTAAGCCTAGACAACCAATTTTGAACAAAAAATGATTTTTCATATTTTTTGTATTTTTTTAGAAATTAAGATATATTTAATAAATAATAGCATTTGAGGCAACAAAAATACATTAAAATAGTCAATATTTTTCTAATCCGGGATCATCATAAATTTAGAAAATCCCTTTTTCAACAAAAATACAAAAATACATTAAAAATCCCTTTTCATGTTGGCCATCATAAATTTAGAAAATCCAATCCGGGGTCATGTATTCTTTCATAAGCATAATCTCGAATTGGGCCTAAAAAATTCTATTTGAGTCAATTTATTTTCATTTTTTACTTTTAGGAGTTGTGACATTATTCTCTAATATTCTAAATTTTCATCTTGGTCCAATTATACCCAAAATGACTTAATTTTGCAAAATGGCTTTAATTAAATTTTGCATTATTTTCAGCAGCAAGAAATGAAGTTAAATTTAACATGCGGTGAATTTCGTCTAAGTATAGGGGTGGTTCTCGTAAAAGGTATGATACCAAAAGGAAGGAGGCATTCATTTCTCTATCTTAAATACTACTGGTAACCATTGACAACCTATTTGGGCGGCAACTTTATTTCATAGCCCCTATCAAGAACCACCCCACATCGGGGCCAAGTGGAGGTAGCCCTAGTAAATAGCACGAGGTAAATGGTTAGAAATTTTCCTGCTCGGACTAACATTAATTTTCAAGTGTTGCTTTGCTTTCAATCTCACACGGTAATTCAAGTGTCTTAAGACGACGAAAAGCATTCTTTTCTCCATACAATCCACTTTTATCCTTTGCATTGTCCAATTGAGCCGGCATATTCTTTTCTTAAAAACCCTGTTGGTGATCATTGCTCGTTCCAATATGAAGATAGTGACACCACAAAGCAGAAAAACTCAAAAGAAGTGGATCTACATAGAGTTATCAAGTCAACTCTTCAAGTGTGATCTTTGACATACGTGTGTATAATGGCACAGTCTTCATAAAAAGGGAAAAAGAAAAAAAAAGGAAGAAAGTCAATTTCGGGCATGAAAAAGCAAAGTGCCAATTAAAAGCAAGGCTAATGTCTATGCAAATCAATATTCACGTACATTCAGTGAAAAAATCTTGTCTTCTGTTGTAAAATCTCCAATGGGATCTGATTACAAGAGAAAACTTTTCGAATGGGTCAAATTACAAAATGTACTCAGTTGAAGTTTATACCGTTCGGAAGCTACGACGGTATCAGCAGAAGTTGACACCTTCCTCACACTACGATGGTGTCCTTTGAAAATTATTCTAGCAAGTTGAGAATGGTGGTAGAGATGTAATGATCACCAACGTCGAACCTACCCCATATATCTTCTGGACCAAAATAAGCCTTCCTTGGTCCCCAATCCCAACCTACGTTACAATCTGTGAAAGTCTTTTCTGATTAAGGTACTTCAATTAATGTAGAGTTGAATGATTTTAAGCATCGCTCGAAAAGGTACGAGCAAGGCTATTTCTCTCTCATTTTTGCAGGGTTCTTGACCTGTAAACCGGAACAGATGATGAAGACTTTTTTGTTGACGACCTTGACTCAAAAGAGTCCCCTTTATTAAGCCTTTGATCAAGCCTACATTACGATCCTAATTGCGAGATTACTCATACCCTTATTAAATGCAATGATGGTAAGATCGAGTGATTTCTTTTCAATTCTGCAGTCAGGATAAATAACATTTCTCGAGAGTGAGAGAAAGCCTTTTTGGATTGAAATTCCCCATTCAAATCACATTTGAGGTGTTCATATCATGATAACCTCCTTGAACAGAATTGGTAATGCAAACTTGACAGAATAGTTTTGCATGATCCACATGTTGATCGATCGCATCATGAATTATTACACAGACTACTTCTAATCATTGCAAACTTAGTTGAACAAGTTTTGCATAAACTAGTGAACTCATCGATAAAAATGCTTGCACATGTTGCCTCTGACATTGCCGGAGAGGTAACGCGTTCCTGTTGTTCAAATTACCTTTCGAGGTCTCAAAATTCATTTAGTGATTATTAAATAAACAAGCCTAATCGTCGAGAAACCACCAGGCGTTTCTTCCAAATCCTCAGGCAGGTATATTTTCAACCTCAACCCTTTAAGATAAGTTAAATCGGGTTTGAGCTTCTGCAGGATTCCTGGTCTCTCCAGATCCGAGAATAGCACCCTTTGAGGTAAGTTAAACTGGGTTTGAGCTTTTGCAGGATTCCTGATCTTCCCAGATCCCAGAATGGCACCCTTCAAGGTAAGTAAAATTAGGTTTGAGCTTTTGCAGGATTTCTGGTCTCTCTAGATCCCAGAAATAGCACCATTCATGGTAAGTTAAATTGGCTTTGAGCTTCTGCAGGATTCTTGGTCTTTCCAGATCCCAGAATGGCACCCTTCAAGATAAGTTAAATCGGGTTTGAGCTTCTGCAGGATTCTTGGTATTCCCAGATTCTAGAATGGCACCCTTCGAAACACAAAAGTTCTTCTTACAAGCACAAAGTCCTTTCTACAGGCACACCAAAGCCCTTTTTACATGCACCAAAATCCTTTCTACAAGCACCAAAAGTCCTTTTTACAAGCACACAAAGTCCTTTCTACATACACCAAAGTCCTTTCTACATGTACCAAAGTTTTTTGTACAGGCATACAAAAGTCCTTTTTACATGCACAAAAGTCCTTTCTACAGGTACCAAAGTCCTTTGTACAGGCACACAAAGTCATTTCTACATGCACCAAAGTCCCTTTTACAGACACCACAGGCACATAAAGTCATTTCTACAGGCACTAAAAGTCCTTTTTACAGGCACACCAAAGTCCTTTCTACAGGCATCAAAAGTCCTTTGTATATGCACCAAAAGTCCTTTTTACAGGTACCAAAGTTCTTTCTACATGCACCAAAGTCATTTTTACAAGCACCGAAGTCCTTTTTATAGGCACCCAAAGTCCTTTCTACAGGCACACAAAAGTCCTTCTTATAGGCACCAAAGTCCTTCTTACAGGCACCCAAAGTCTTTTCTACAGGCACACAAAAGTCCTTCTTACAGGCACTAAAGTCCTTCTTACAGGCACCCAAAGTCCTTTCTACAAGCACACAAAAGTCCTTCTTACAGGTACCAAGGTCCTTCTTACAAGTACAAAGTCCTTTTTTACAAGCACCTAAAGTCCTTTTTAGAGACACCAAAGTCCTTTCTATATGCACCCAAAGCCCTTTCTACATGCACACAAAAGTCCTTTCTACATGCACCAAGTCCTTTCTACAGGTACAAAGTCCTTCTTAAAGGCATTTCCATGGAGTGACCCACCATACAGGTTAAATCGTAATCCATTTAATTGGTAGAATCCTTTCACTAGGAATCCACCATGGGGTGACCTGCCATACGAGTCAAATTTCAATCAAAGTTTAATTAGTAGAATCCTTTTGTTAGGAATCTACCATGGGTTGACCTACCATACGGGTCCAAGTTCAACCACCCTAAGGTTTTCTTATAACGAATTCTTAGGTTTTCATTCCACTTTCGATAGAGCATTCATATTAGGCAGCAGCTATACGATGAGTAGGTAAGTTGCAGGTAAATCCCTTGCCTATCTATCTCTCCCTCACTTCATAGGAGCTTCCTCAAGCCCAGCCTGGATCAGAACTTATACAGAAAGGTATTAGAGATCAAATGTCACGACTTTTTTTTTATTTCATTGTGTTAAGTTGATTAGGATTCAGGTGTCATCTCGTCTTTGAAATGAACCTCTACCGAGCTTTCTTTCAAAGAGGGGCAACTGTTGACACCTAATTTTTAATCATCTTTTCTCTTTTAAAATTAATAAAAAAAATCCATAAAAATTTGTAAAATTAAAAAATCAACTTTGGCGACCTTGGCTAACTCTAGGGAACCAATTTTGACCAAAAAATAATTTTTCATATTTTTAGCATTTTTCGGTATTTTTATTTTGAAAAATTCATAAAAATTCATAAACTTAAAAAAAAATCAACATTTGGGACCTTGACTAAGCCTAGAGAACCAATTTTGAACAAAAAATGATTATTCATATTTTTTTATTTTTTTAGAAATTAGGAAATATTTAATAAATAATAGCATTTGAGGCCACAAAAATACATTAAAATAGTCAATATTTTTCTTTTAAATCCCTTTTCATGTTGGCCATCATAAATTTAGAAAATATAATTCGGGGTCGTGTATTCGTTCACAAGCATAATCTCAAATTGGGCCTAAAAAATTCAATTTCAGTCAATTTATTTTCACTTTTTACTTTTAGGAGTTGTGACATTGTTCTCTAATATTCTAAATTTTCATCTTGGCCCAATTATACCCAAAATGACTTAATTTTGCAAAAGGGCTTTAATTAAATTTTGCATTATTTTCAGCAGTAAGAAATGAAGTTAAATTTAACATGCGGTGAATTTCGACTAAGTATAGGGGAGGTGTGTCGAAAATTGTGAGGAGATTCGGACTTTGTTGACACCTGATTTTCAATCACTTTTTCTCTTTTAAAATTAATAAAAAAATTCATGAAAATTCATAAAATTGGAAATTCAACTTTGGGGACCTTGGCTAAGCCCAGGGAACCAATTTTGACTGAAAAATTTTCATATTTTCAGTATTTTTCGGTATTTTATTTTCAAAAATTAATATAAAATCCATAAAAATTTCATAAAATTAGAAAATGAACTTTGGGGACCTTAGCCAAGTCTACGGAACCAATTTTGAACAAAAAAATAAATTTTTTTATTTTTTTTATATATTTTAGAAATTAGGAGAATATTTAATAAATAACAGCATTTGAGGCCACCAAAATATATAAAAATAGTCAATATTTTTATTTTAAATTCCTTTTAATGTTGGCCATTGCAAATTTAAAAATTTCAATTCGGAGTCGTGTATTCCTTCGCGAGCATAATCTCGAATAGGGCCTAAAAAATTTAATTTGAGTCAATTTATTTTTTTTACTTTTAGTTGTGACATTGTTCTCTAATATTTTAAATTTTCACCTTGGCCCAATTATACCCAGAATGACTCAATTTTGTAAAAGAGCTTTAATTAAATTCTCCATTATTTTCAGCAGCAAGAAATGAGCTTAAATTTGACATGTGGTGAATTTTGACTAAGAATAGGGAAGGTGTGTCAAAAATTGTGAGGAGATTTGGACTTAAAGAAATATTTTTTTAGGGACTGAATTGTAAATACTTAAAATTTAGGGACAAGAGTACAAATACCTAACTCTTGAGGGATTATTTTCCAAATAACAAAAAGAAGAGTTAGTGGATAAATTAGAATAGAGAAGGGAAGATGGAGAAGAGGAGATGGAGAAGAGAAGATGGAGAAGAATGGATGGAGAAAATAAGATAAGAATAGAGAATGGAAGATGGAGATAAAGAAGAGTTAGTGGAGAAATTAGAATGGGAGATAAATATGGAGAAGCGAAAATGAAGATGAAGATGAAGAAGAGTTAGTGGAGAGATTAGAATGTGAGATAGAGATGGAGAAGGGAAGATGAAGATGAAGATGAAGAAGAGCTAGTGGAGAGATTAGAATGTGAGATAGAGATGGAGAAAGAAAGATGAAAAAAGAATTAGTGGAGAGATTAGAATGTGAGATAAATATGGAGAAGGGAAGATGAAAATGAAAAAGAGTTAGTGGAGAAATTAGAATGGGAGATAGATGAGTATGTTATAAAAAGAGAAAAAAGTGAGCTTGAGAGGGGAATTTTTTTTTTGAGAGAAAATTTTGGATGTTTGAGAGGGTTTTAGGAGATTGAAGAAAAATTTGAGAAGAAGAAAATAACAAAAAGATAGAGAGAATTTTGAAGATAATGGGAGTTTAAAGTTAGGAATTATCATCACAAATTCCTTCATCGTTCAACATAAATCAAGAGTTCATCCTCGTCAACGAGTAAGCAAATTCGAGCTAAGTGTTTTTATTTATTTATTTATTTTTGGTTTTAGTCGCAAATTAACACAAATTGTACACACTTTCTCCATCTCTATATTTTGCACATATTTTTATGTCAGGGAAGAACAATTCCTTTTTAATGGCAAAGCCCACAGAAGTGCAAAATTGGCCAAGACGAGCTCCTAAGTGCCTACCAATTTCCCAGTTGATATGTGATTAAAAGTCTCTCTTAATTCAAAAGAGGCTCTCTATGTTAAGAACAGAGAGAGCGAAAACCAATTCTAGAAATCCCTAAAAAAAATGGGAGATAAGTATTCTTTCCATTCTTCTAGTTTTAGGTGCAGATTAGCATATATTTTATATACTAACATTTCACTCTATTTTTATGTCAGGCAGCCGCGGCTCTATATCAACGGTCAATCCTATGGAAGCACAAAAATGGCTTGGAGGAGTCCTCAAGCGCGCATAAATTTTAAATTATTGAATCAATTTGTCGTAATTTATTTTTAAAGAACTCAAATCCCAGAATGGAGAGGCAAAGCACATCTACTGGAGGTCATTTAAATACATGCAATTTAAATACCTGCACCATAAATCCCAAAGGGAAGAGCCAAGCCAATGCTAGGCCTCCCATTGAAGGTTTTTACTTACAGTAATTTAAATGTCTGCAATTTAAATGCCTGCACCGTAAATCTCAAAGGGAAGAGCCAATTCAATGCTAGGCCTCCCATTGGAGGTTTTTATACCTGCAATTTAAATACATGCACCATAAATCCCAAAGGGAAGAGCCAAACCAATGCTAGACCACCCATTGGAGGTTTTTACTTACAGTAATTTAAATACCTGCAATTTAAATACATGCATCATAAATCCCAAAGGGAAGAGCTAAGCTAATGCTAAGCCTCCCATTGGAGGTTTTTACTTATAGTAACTTAAATACCTGCAATTTAAATACCTGCACCATAAATCCTAAAAGGAAGAGCCAAGCCAATGCTAAGCCTCCCATTGGAGGTTTTTACTTACAGTAATTTAAATACATGCAATTTAAATACCTGCATCTTAAATCCCAAAGGGAAGAGCCAATCCAATGCTAGGCCACCCATTGGAAGTTTTTACTTACATTAATTTAAATACCTGTAATTTAATTCCTGTATCATTAAACCCCAAAAGGGAGGGCCAAGCCAAGCCTGGGCCATCCATTGGAGGTGTTTATTCACTGTCATTTACTTTCTGTAATTTAATTTTTGAATCACCAGACCCAAAAAATAAGTAGGTCGTAACATTGCATAGAAGTCGTTAACACACTCCCTCTTTCGGCTTCAGGGAATTTTTAACACTTAAAAAATATAATAAATAAAAATATATACCATCCTTGCGTCCTATTTAAAAAGTGAAAACACAAAAGAGAATACCATACTAGAGCCTTAGGAATAAACCAAGCTTGAGTTGCCAAATTAGGATATCCATGAAATTAAGGTATCGAAAGGGCATTAGTTTTAATTAACTAGTGTAACCAAGTCTCCGAACTCACAATCTCTGGTTCGCAAAAATAAGTTAGTTCTCCCGCTAATTTATTTGGGTTTCTAATCGACCTACCAAGAACGATTAGTGGCGACTCCAAATTACAAAATCGTTTAAAAATAAAAATCCAAAGTCACGATTTGGTAGGGCTTGGGAGGGTCCGCATTAGGTTAGTCAATCTAATTAACCTAATAATCCGTTAAACCCTTTAGTAGAAATTGTTTTTTAGAGGGTCGCGACAGACTGGCGACTCCGCTGGGGATCGAGATTTTTAAATTTTCGAAAAAAGATACCAATTGGAATACTTAAATTTTTTTCGAAATTTTAAAAGTCTTAGTGGACTTAGGCCAATGAAAATTTCATGGATATCTCGCTTCTGGCGATCTTGTTTGGGACTCATTCTATTGTTGTTAAATGTTTTTGCAGGGTGGAAGTTATAAGAGGTGGAGTGTTTGACTAACCAATTTGTTTTGCAGGCTCGATGTTAGGATTATTTATTTAATTTTGCACATTTCCAGAAGCGCTGTTTTGATACCAACTGTTGTGCATGTCTTGCATATTATGAGGATCACGACACCTGCACACATAAGCGTCTAAACCAAGTCGCGAAAATTTTCCTAGATAACCATAGATAGGGATCGAATATGCAAAGCTCTTGCGTCGATTGTGCTTGGGTTGATCATATTTTATCCCGCTCATTCTCTGAATTGACAATTCTTCCCATTGTGATTTGATTGCGCGGAGGGTAAGGTTTCAATTCAGATAATGGAGGCCTTTTAGGTCCATACCCTGTCTCCCCTTTTTATTTTCTAGAGTCCACTCCTCACTTGAGTCATGCGCATGACTATGTGATTTGCATTTCTCCAAGGTAAAAGTAAGTTCTCTAATTTTATCTTGTATTTATTTTCGGTCGGTCCATGCTAGATGTTAGTCAGATTTTGAACTTAACATCACAACCATATTTTCAGAAGAAAACAAGAATCTAACTTGACCCCATTTCTAAAAAAAGTTTTTGAAAAAAAATGAATGTGGAAAGTCCCTTCAAGGGAATTTTGTTGACCAATGAAGAACTTTGTACCATCTTTCGTGTCTCAATAAAAATGAGATTTTCATAACAAATTTACCACTGTAAAATCATTACGATAAAAGAGGAAAATTCCTTCAAAAAAATTGGTAAACGCCAAGAGATTTTGTCGCATTTTTTTAAGTTATAAAAATTTGCAGGAAAATTCTGTATCAGAAATTAACCCATGTTCTTCCTAAGGAAATTTTTTATGATTTCTCCATAAAATAGAAAAATCAAATTGGACTAATATAGGAGTCATGGACCGACATTCCTTGTGTCGCATACTAATTATATCCTTTTCTTTTGCAGGGGGATCCTAGTTACCCCAGACGGGTGTAAAAATTAAGTTCAATAATATATCAAGAATCATCTTCAGAAATACCAAAGGACGAAAAATACCGAGATTTCAACCGTTAATTCAAGGGGCAAACGAACAATATCCATCTTTGTCAGATAGAGTTGTGTCAATCCGTAAACTTGTATGGGCAGTGTATTTTGATATGATGGTGGATTAATACTGATTAAACATGATGGCATATTTAATGTATTGCAGAGGATCTCGCATCTTTTGAAAGATAATATGGATTATATAATCAGAACCCATGAAACAAGTACATTAACCTGATTAAATCAGCCAGAGACCGGTCTTAAAAATTCCTCGGATCCAAAACACGTAAAAGTCTTTAGAGGGTTAATATTTTATTAATGGACAAGGCCCCACAGCTATTCCTGCCGACATGAACAGGTGTGCATCGAAAGAAACAAAGCACGGTTGAAGTGGGGCACGCAACAAATGGCCGAATTTATTGGCTCACTAATCGAGTGGTGACAACTTTATTAATTTACATGATTGAACGCGGTCTATAGGCAGCTAGTGGGGACCGACGCCGAACGCCTTTCTAGCGTTCTTGATATCATAATCTACCGCAGCCAGAAAGAGCACCATGAAGAACGTTAAGCTTCAACATCTTCAACACCCTAAATCATTCTACGGGAGATGATATGACAAGAAAATTAAAGAAAAAAAACATGTGAAGCTCTCCTTCCATTCAGTTCATCAACAAATCTTACAATAGCTCACTGAGGAGGAAAAGTAAAATCGAATTGAGCCCTAATGAGCATCACAAAAGAGTTCAATTGACTCTCCATGAAGTTGATACTTTGCCTACACTGAGCGATCTGGGATTCGAGATCTGCAAGCTTGAAGAACAAGCGAGTACATTTCTCCATGTGCCTGGCTGCATTCATCTCATGGTGTTCAACGGCGATTTTCAAGTTGTCGATCAGGTCTCTCTTGAAGGCTATATCC
Organism: Psidium guajava; assembly: GCA_016432845.1. Classification (NCBI taxonomy): domain Eukaryota; kingdom Viridiplantae; phylum Streptophyta; class Magnoliopsida; order Myrtales; family Myrtaceae; genus Psidium; species Psidium guajava. The sequence continues at coordinate 17,461,972 of CM028230.1, read as the reverse complement.
GCCGTTAGATCATCAAATCTCTCCTCCAGCCACTCACATCGAAACTTCATCACAATGTCGCTCGGGTTATGCTCAAAGTAAGTCTGGTTCAAAGCTAGGCCCTCCACCAGTTTCTCCCTCTCGTGAATCAACAGCGAGACCCGTTCATCAGCAGACTTGACGACCTTCTTATATCGAACAATCGAGTGTTCCGCAAACTCCAGGCACTCAGATCGATCCTGGTAGTGAGCTTTCATGACGCGGGCTAAGGTGACCGTCTCCTGAGTGTTTCGACAAGCCTCCAGAAAATTGATGAAGACATGTAGGAACGCCCCGTATTCTTTCTCCAAGTTTGTGCCTCCGACTGAAGAAGCATTTATTTCCCTGAATAGACTGAGGATCTCAGCTTCAACACTTGGATGAAAGGCTATGTAAATATAGCCTCGGCCGAGAAGATGGTAAAGTTTTTCCCATTTGAACACAACTTCAACCGGGAAAATATGTGTGGGAAGATTGGCCATTCTCGTTAAAGAGATAGAGGAGAAGATTAAAGCCGACGAACAGAATACGGAAGATGAGAGGAGAAAAAATGAAACGGATGATTAACATGCGAAGATGATAATCTGCTTCGAGCTAAATATTGACTTCACTGGGGCAGTCTTTATTAGCCAGATTTTTCCTATCTACCATTATCTGTCGGTAACACCTCCGCTGGCTCAAATTCCAGTCAGGCGGCGACTTCAAGCCAAGCAAATCCGACATCTTTACGGAAAAGCTGGACGGGACGCCACCACTTTGAAAAAGAAAGGATAAAAAAACAAGCTGAGTGGGAGACAAAGACATTTTCGGCAGAAAAGAGATACGACTCGTCTTTATTGAAGAACTCGCCAGTAAATTGATGGTGGAGATAACAATAAGGGGCCCTCTACCACGGAAAGATGGAAGGAGACGAGCTGGGTGAGAGATACGATGAAAAGAAAATTGAGAAAGACAGAATACTCGAGAGAGGCAATATAGTTGCTAAACCCACGTCTAATTTTAAAGGAGGCATCTTCTTAATAATTCTCATTCGTGCTCGAAATAGAGACTTTTAAAGCATACGCAGTCTCCTAGAAAAAAAATCCAAAGAATGAAAATACAAGAAGAGGTAGCAAACTTTGAGAAATTGTTAACCAAATCAAAGATGTCTCAACCCAACACACTTGAGAGTTATCGTTACTTGCTAAATATGGGAGAAGAAGAGTTCGAAGCCATGTTTGGGATCGAGCCCATGGAGCCCGGCTCTTCCACCGACGACGTTCAAGATCTCAGTAAAGATAAGGACAACGACAGTAAGGTTCAAAAGAAGCGTTACCGTCGTCATACTGAAGAGCAAGTACAAAAGTTTGAGGATTTTTCAGAATGTGTCCTATGCCATGTTGACACCTGATCTTTAATCATTTTTTCTATTGCTAAAGTAATAAAAAATCCATAAAAATTCATAAAATTGAAAAATCAACTTTGGGGACCTTAGCCAAGCCTAGGGAACCAATTTTGACCAAAAAACGATTTTTCATATTTTCAGTATTTTTACGTATTTTTTTATTTATTTATTTTCAAAAATTAATAGAAAATCCATAAAAATTCATAAAATTGAAAAATCAACTTTGGGAACCTTAGCCAAGCCTAGGGAACGAATTTTGACCAAAAAATAATTTTTCATATTATATATATTTTAATTTTTTTTAAAAAAATACAAAAATATTTGAAAATTTTGAAAAAATAACATTTGAGGCCAAAAAATACACAAAGATAGTTAATATTTTTATTTTAAATCTATTTTCATATTGGCCATCGTAAATTCAGAAAAATCCAATTCGAGTCACGTGTTCCTTCACGAGTATAATCTCGAATCGGGCCTAAAAAAATTTAATTTGAGTCAACTTATTTTTAACTTTCACTTTTTATGAGTTGTGACATTGTATTCTAATATTTTAAATTTTCATCTTGGCCCAATTATACCCAGATGACTTAATTTTGCAAAAGGGCTTTAATTAAATTATGCATTATTTTCAGCGACAAGAAATGAGCTTAAATTTGACATGTGGTAAATTTTGGTGTGTCAAAAATTGTGAGGAGATTTGGACTTAAAGAAATATATTTTTTCAGAGACTGAATTGTAAATACTTAAAATTCAAGGACTAAAGTGCAAATACCTAACTCTTGAAGGATTATTTTACAAATAATAAAAAGAAGAGTTAGTGGATAAATTAGAATAGAGAAGGGAAGATGAAGAAGAGGAGATGAAGAAGAGAAGTTGGAGAAGAATGGATGGAGAAAATAAGATAAGAATAGAGAAGGGAAGATGGAGATGAAGAAGAGTTAGTAGAGAAATTAGAATGGAAGATAAGAATAGAGAAGGGAAGATGGAGATTAAGAAGAGTTAGTGGAGAAATTAGAATGGGAGATAAATATGGAGAAGGGAAGATGAAGATGAAGAAGAGTTAGTGGAGAGATTAGAATGTGAGATAGAGATGGAGAATGGAAGATGAAAATGAAGAAAAGTTAGTGGAGAAATTAGAATGGGAGATAGAGTTAGTGGAAAAATTAGAATGGGAGATAGATGAGTAGGTTATAAAAGGAGAAAGAAGTGAGCTTGAGAAAGGATTCTTGAAAGAGAAAATTTGAAGTGTTTGGGAGGATTTTTTTTTGAGAGAAAATTTTGGATGTTTGAGAGAGTTTTGGGAGATTGAAGAAAAATTTGAGAGAAAGAAAATACCAAAAGAGAGAGAATTTTGAAGATGATGAGAGTTCAAAGCTAGGGATTATCATCACAAATTCCTTCATCGATCAATATAAATCAAGAGTTCATCCTCGTCAACGAGCAAGCAAATTCGAGCTAAGTGTTTTTATTTATTCATTTGTTTATGGTTTTACTTGCAAATTAGCACAAATTGTATACACTTTCTCCATCTCCTCTTTTTTTTTCCATATTTTATGTCAGGAGAAGGATATATCTACGTCAACAGCAAAAATCTCGTAGATATGCAAAAATCGGCCCAGACAAGCTCCTAAGCTGTCCACCGATTTCTCAACTGATCTGTGACTAAAAGTCCCCCTTAATTCAAAAGAAACTCTCTATATTGGGAACATAGAGAGCGAAAATCAATTATAGAAATCCCTCCCAAAAAAATGGGAGATAAGTACTCTTTCCACTCTTCTGGTTTTAGGTGCAGATTAGCACATATTTTGTATACTGACATTTCACTCTATTTTATGTCAGGAAGCCGCAACTTTATATCAATGGTCAACCCTATGGAAGCACAAAATCGGCTTGGAGGAGTCCTCAAGCGCGCACAAATTTCAAATTGTTGAATCAATTCGTTGTATTTTATTTTAAAGAATTCATACCCCAGAATGGAGAGGACAAAGTCCATCCGCAATTTAAATACCTGCACCATAAATCCCAAAGGGAAGAGCCAAGCCAATGCTTAGCCTCCCATTGGAGGTTTTTACTTACAGTAGTAAAATACCTGCAACTTAAACCTGTACCTTAAATCCCAAAGGGAAGAGCCAAGCCAATGCTTAGCCTCCCATTGGAGGTTTTTACTTACAGTAGTTAAATACCTGCAACTTAAATACCCATACCTTAAATCCCAAAGGGAAGAGCCAAGCCAATGCTTAGCCTCCCATTGGAGGTTTTTACTTACAGTAGTTAAATACTTGCAACTTAAATACATGTACCTTAAATCCCAAAGGGAAGAGCCAAGCCAATGCTTAGCCTCCCATTGGAGGTTTTTACTTACAGTAGTTAAATACCTGCAACTTAAATACATATACCTTAAATCCCAAAGGGAAGAGCCAAGCCAATGCTTAGCCTCCCATTGGAGGTTTTTACTTACAGTAGTTTAAATACTTGCAACTTAAATACCTGTACCTTAAATCCCAAAGGGAAGAGCCAAGCCAATGCTAGGCCTCCCATTGGAGGTGTTTATTCACTGTCATGTACTTCCTATAATTTAATTTTTGAATCATCAGACCCAAATGATAAGTAGGTTGTAATACTGCACAGAAGTCGTTAACACACTCCTTCTTTCGGCTTCAGGGAATCTTTAACACTTAAAAAAATATAACAAATAAAAATATATACCATCCATGCATCCTATTTAAAAAGTGAAAACACAAAAGAGAATACCCTACTATAGCCTTAGGATTAAACCAAGCTTGAGTTGCCGAATTAGGATATCCATGAAATTAAGGTACCGAAAGGGCATTAGTTTTAATTAACTAGTGTAACCAAGTCCCCGAGCTCCTAATCTCTGGTTCGCAGGAATAAATTAGTTCTCCTGCTAATTTATTTAGGTTTCTAATCGACCTACCAAGAACGATTAGTGGCGACTCCAAATTTTAAAATCATTTAAACAAAAACCAAAGTTGCGATTCGGTAGGGCTTGGGAGGGTCCGCGTTAGGTTAGTCAAATCTAATTAACCTAATAATCCGTTAACCCCTTTTAAAATTTAAAAATATTTTTAGAGGGTCGCGACAGACTGGCGACTCCGCTGGGGACAGAGATTTTTAAATTTTCGAAAAAAGATACCAATTGGAATACTTAAATTTTTTCGAAATTTTAAGAGTCTTAGTGGACTTAGGCCAATGAAAATTTCATGCATATCTCGCTTCTGGCGATATTGTTTGGGACTCATTCTATAGGTGTTATATGTTTTTGCAGGATGGGAGTTATAAGGGGCGGAGTGTTTGGCTAACCCCTTTGTTTTGCAGGCTCGGTGTTGGGTTTATTTGTTTAATTTCGCACATTTTTAGAAGCGCTGTTTTGATATCAATTGTTGTGCATGTCTTGCATACTCTGAGGATCACGACACCTGCACACACAAGCGTCTAAACCCAAGTCGCGAAATTCTTCCTAGAAAACCATAGATAGGGATCGAATATGCAAAGCTCTTGCGTCGATTGCGCTCGGGTTGACCATATTTTATTCCGCTCATTATCTGAATTGACAATTCTTCCCATTGTGATTTGATTGCGCGGAGGGTAAGTTTGTCAATTCAGATAGTGGGAGCCTTTTTAGGTCCATACCTTGTCTCTCCTTCTTTTATTTTCTAGAGTCCACTCCTCACTTGAGTCATGCGCATGACTATGTGATTTGCATTTCTCCAAGGTAAAAGTAAGTTCTCTAATTTTATCTTGTATTTATTTTCGGTCGGTCCATGCTAGGTGTTAGTCAGTTTTTGAGCTTGATATTACGACCATTCTTTTTAAAAGAAAATAAAAATTAAATTTGTCCCTCATTTCTTTTAAATTTTTTTTTGAAAAAATGATGTAAAAAAATCCCTTCATGGGAATTTTATTAACCAATAAGGGATTTTTGTCATATTTTTATTGCTTCAATAAAAATGAAATTTTCCTGAAAAAAATTTTCCTCTGAAAATTTCAATAAAAAGAAAAATTACTTAAAAAAAACTCTAGTAGACATCAAGTGATTTTATCACATTTTTCAAATTATAAAAACTTGCAAGAAAATTCTTCTCGAGAAATTCGCTCATGTTTTTCTAAGAAAATTTTCTCTAAATCAAATTAGACTAATTGACCAATAAGAGATTTTTGTCATGTTTTTTTCTCTCCAATAAAAATGAAATTTTCCCGACAAATTTTCCTCTGAAAATTTATTTCGATAAAAAGAAAAATTCCTTTAAAAAAAACATCAAGTGATTTTATCACATTCTTTCAAATTATAAAAACTTGCAACAAAAATTCTTTTCGAGAAATTCGCTCATGTTTTTCTAAGAAAAGTTTCTCTAAATAAAATTAGACTAATGTCTCGGGGGAATTTCGTTAACCAATAAAGGATTTCTGTCATGTCTTTCCTGCTTCAATAAAAATAAAATTTTCCTGACAAATTTACCTCTGAAAATTTATTTTGATAAAAAGGAAATTCCTTCAAAAATTTTAGTAAACGTCAAGAGACTTTGTCACATTCCTTTAAAAAAATAAAAAAAAGAATAATAAATCTGAAAAAAATTCTGTATCAGAAATTAACCCATTTCTTCCTAAGGAAATTTTTTTTTCTTTCTTCTGATTTCTCTATAAAATAGAAAAAATCAAATTGGACTAATATAGGAGTCATGAACCGACATTTCTTGTGTCGCATACTAATTATATCCTTTTCTTTTGCAGGGAGATCCTAGATACCCCAGACGGGTGTAAAAATTAAGTTCAATAATATATCAAGAATCATCTTCAGAAATACCAAAAGATGAAAAACACCGAGGCTTCAACCGTTAATTCTGGGGGGGCAAACGAACATTGTCCATCTTTGACAGACAAAGTTGTGTCAATCCGTAAACTTGTATGGGCAGTGTATTCTGATATGACGGTGGATTTATACTGATTAAACATGGGGGCATATTTAATGTATTGCAGAGGATCCCGCGTCTTTTGAAAAACAATATGAATTATATAATCAGAACCCATGAAACAAATACCTTTACCTGATCAAATCAACCAGAGACCGGTCTTAAAATTTCCTCTTATCCGAAACATGCGGAGGGCTTTAGAGGACCGAGGTTCTATTAATGAACGTGGCCCACAGGAATTTCTCCCGACGCTACAGGCGACCGACACGAGCAAGTGGACGCCGAAAGAAACAAAATATGGATAAAAGTGGGCACACAACAGGTGGCCGGATTTACTACCAGCACACTGATCGAGTTGTCATAGCGTTATTGTTCGTGATCTCAAGATGGATAGTGGGGGCCACCGCCGAACCCATCATCAATGTTCTCGATATCATCGTCTGGAGCAATTAAACAAGAACATCAAGAAGAACATTAAGCCTCGACATCTTCGGTACCTCAAATCGTTCTGTTATGCTATGCGGAAGAAACGATAGCAGGAAAATTAAAAAAAAAACAAAACAAAACAAAACAAAACAAAACACGTGAAGCTTTTCTTTCATTCCATTCATCAAAGAGTATTACAACAACTCACTAGGGAGGAAAGGTAAAGCCAAACTGGGCCCTGATGACCATTACGAAAGAGCTCAACTGACTCTCCAAACAGTTGATGCTCTGGATGCACCGGGCGCTCTCGGGATCAAGCTCCGCGAGCCTAAAGAAGAGGCGATCGCACTTCTCTTTAACCTGGGCCATAGTGGCCTCGTAATGCTCAACGGCAAACTCCAGGTCCGGAACCGCTGCCCTCTCGAAAGCAATGTCTGCCGTAATGTCATCAAGTCTCTCCTACAGCCAACCACATTTACACCTCATCACAATATTGCCTGGCTCCTGTTCGGCGTAAGTTCGGACTAAGGCCAGACGGTCCACCAACTTTCCCCTCTCACGAACCAGCCACGAAAGCTGATCGTTGGCAAACTTGAGGGCCTTTTTGTGATTATCAGCCACAAACGTAACTGTTGCCAGACGCTCGTGCCGGTCTCGGTAACGGGCTTTCACGACGGCGGTCACAAGGACCGTCTCATAAGCACGGTTATAGGCAGCCAGAAAATTGATGAAGAGGGTCGAGAAGTTCCGGTACTCCTTCCCTAGTTGGGTACCCTCAACAGAAGCAGCGTCCACGGTCCTAAATAAACCGAGGATTTCAGCCTCAACGGTAGAGTTTTTGGCTATATGAGCGTAACCTCTACCAAGAAGATTGTAGAGTCTCTCCCACCCAGCTAGGACTTCGGCGGATAAGGTATGGTTAGGAGAATTGGCCATTTTTGAAAGCAGAATACGAAAGAAAGGGGGAGAGAGGTGAGGCAGATGAGCGGAATGCGAAGATGGTAATCTGCTTTGAAGTAAATATTGATTTCATAGTGACGGTATCAACCAGTCAAGATTTCTCTTATCTACCATTCTCTATTGGCACCACCCTCGTTGGCTCGAATTCCCATCAGATGGCGACTGCGAGCTAAGCGAGTCCGAAATCTCCGCAGAAAGTTTGACGAGACACCGCCACTTTGAAAAAGAAGACGGAAAGATGAGCTGAGTGGAAGACACGGCAAACGTTAGCGAAAAGGAGATACGACTTGTCTTCATTGGAGGACCCGCCAGTAAATCGACGGTGGAGATCTTGACAGGGGCCCTCTATCACGAAAAGAAAAAAGAAGACAAACTGAGCGAGAAACAAGGATTTCCCCTTTGATCAAAAGCTGAATATCAGATTTTCTCCCTCGGAAAATCTAATAGCGCTGCCCGTGAAGAGGGAAGTCGTTGCTATTGCCAGAGAGAGAACTTGTCCCCATTTGATAGTCAGAGTTCATTCGCAAGAACTCGCAGGAGAAAGATAGAGAGGAAGGAGTCCTCGTGGGAGAGGAATTCAAAACCTTCACCATCAAAGCATCGGCTTTCAAAGCCTGTTACGAGAAGGCATCAACGATCTCGTGATCCCTCAAGTCCGAGAAGACATCCCGAGGCGGTCTCGAATCGGCAGTCCTAGATCCAGAAATATGTCGAGTATTAGGGGAACGGGCGCATGTTCAACCCTGGTCAAAGCTGATGAAGTTCCTTACCCTGAGGGTCTACTGGTCATGGCCATTGACGGTAATCCAGTCTCTCTGTCAATCCTTGTTACCGTATTAAGAAAATGCCGGTATAAGGTTGTAGCTCAAGCAAAGGCGACAGAGGCCTTAGAGATATTAAGGAGGAGTAGTGACCCGTTTGATATCGTCCTCACCGCCATGGTAGGGATTGACATGGATGTCTTCACTCTCTTGGAAGTCATCAATTCTAAATTAAACATGCCAGTCCTCGTAATATCGGCAAGCGATGATCAGCAAGCCCTAATGAAGGCTGTCTTAAATGGGGCCCAAGACGTCGTAACGAAACCAGTTAGAGTTCAGATGCTTCAAAACATATGGCAGCACGTGGTAAGGAACCAATTGCACGACAATGAGAACAAGCATCAAGCCTTCAATTTTGTTCCAAGCAACTGGAGAAAGAAGATGAGTTGGTCTCCCGAGCTGCATCGTATGTTTGTTAATGCAGTTCAGCAGCTAGGAATAGATTCGGCACGGCCGCAACATATACTGGAAATTATGAAGGTAGAGGGACTCACTAAAGCAAATGTTTCGAGTCATCTTCAGAAGTACAGAAAAAGGGTGAGAGAACACAATGCAGCTCAGAATCAAGAAAACCAAGGCGGGACTGATCCAAGCCTGAACGTCGAGTCTCCTCGCCACCATAAGTTCCCCAGGTTAGCATGGGGCGAGCCACTTCCCATCATCAACCAAGCTAGTAGCCATGCCATCAATCCCCCAGGCGTTAATCAAAGTATCCCCCAGAATCACCCTAATGCTCTTCAAGAGTATAGACCGCAGGAGCAGTGTATTCAGATTCCTTGGTTTGAGCATCAACCTGTGGCTAGAACTCATCCCATGATCAGCGCGCCTGCGCAGCCAGAGAATCAGACAAGAAGTTATCCTGAGCACTTCCACTTCTCTAATCCTCGAATGGAAGGAGTTTTTGGCAGCAGGACAATTGGTGATCCCCACACTTTCTCGAGTAATGATGAAGGCTCCAGCATGAGAAGTCAAATTGCTCATGGCGAGGACAGAATGAGAAATCTACCGCCAGCATTTGCCAACAACAATGCCCAATTCGAGCATCAGTTGCTGGAAGGTTCAAGAGATTACCCAGATGATGAGCTTACTGCCCTAGTCAACCAGTTTAGGGTTGACAGACGTCCCAAGCGCGATCAGGAGCCAGTGAGTAGGGACTCTCAAACATCGGTTATCCACACCCGAACCAACACGAGACTAGCTGATTATCGAAGAGCCACAGGAGAGGCAGAACTGACCTTGAATAAGTGCACCTTTCATTTCATGCTTAATTCCCCTGCGTATGATATTTTCCAACTTTCTAGGTGTCTCGATTTAATTCAAGGACAAGGGGGCAATTTATTTATCCCGTCGAATGCGTGAATCCCTTTTTATGCTAGATTTAGGGCGGATCAATTTGTGGCAACGTCGCTGACTGCCATAATGAGAAATGTTGAATGGCCTCACGTAGGGAAATTTCAAGTGAAAAGCCCAAGCGAGCTCGAAGACGGGTAACTGTGTGTCGTTCCAATTTACCCTCAATCGTTGCAAAATGCTAAATTGGATTTGTTCCATTCTCACCCAGGGGATTGCAAAGTGCCTCAAGAGTGTCGCAAAATGAAATGACCCAATGGAATGCGATAGGACTCATTCGCCTTCAAGGTAACCTTCAAATTAAAGGAGCCCTCCGGTCCACGGACCCGATGGCATGGAAAATGATGATGGTCCAAGGCAACCCGAAAGAAAACAAGGCCCAACTAAGCAAAGCACATATGTGGCAAGCTCAAAGTGAAGGGCAACTCGGGACATACAATTCAATCCAATCCAAATGAAAGAACTTCCTCAATTCAAATTCAATGGAAGTATACACAAGGGTAAAACAGTATCGTTCCAATTTTTCTAGAATATGAAAAACATATACTGCCGCATTCTCTTTCATTTTTGCAGGGGAAGTCTCTACTGGCCAAATTTTCCTGTCTACCATTCCCTATCAGTATCACCTCCGCTACTCGTCTCCAATCTCGAGCCAAGCAAATCCGACGTCTCTACGGAAAAGTTGGACGAGACGCCACTACTTTGAAAAAGAAAGGATAAAAAATAAGCTGAGTGGGAGACAAAGACATTTTCGGCAGAAAAGAGATACGACTCGTCTTTATTGAAGAACTCGCCAGCAAATTGACGGTGGAGACAGCAACAAGGGGTTCCCTTCCACGGAAAGATGGAAGGAGACGAGCTGGGCGAGAGATACGATGAAAAGAAAATCGAGAAAGCCAGAACACTCGAGAGAGGCAATACAGTTGGTAAACCCACGTCTAATTTTAAAGGAGGCATCTTCTTGATAATTCTCATTTGTGCTCGAAAGAGAGACTCTTAAAGCATACGCAATCTCCAAGAAAAATCCAGAGAGTGAAAATACAATAAGAGATATTAAACTTTGAGAAATCGTTAACCAAATCGAAGATGTCTCAACCCAACACACTTGAAAGTTATCGTTACTTGCTGAATATAGGAGAGGAAGAGTTTGAAGCCATGTTTGGGATCGAGCCTATGGAGTCCGGCCCTTCCACCGACGACGTCCAAGAGCCCGATAAGGATAAGGACAACAACGGTAAAGGTCAAAAGAAGTGTTACCGTCGCCATACTGAGGAGCAAGTACGAAAGCTTGAAGATTTCTTCAGAACGTGCCCTATGCCAGACGGCAAACAGAAAATGGAACTGAGTCAAGAGCTAGGACTTGAACCTTCGCAAATCAAGTTCTGGTTTCAAAATAGACGAACTCGAATGAAGACTCGTCATGAGCACAACGAAGCCGAGTTTCTAAGAGTTGAAAATGAAAACCTCCGAGCGGAGAACAAGATATATAAAGAGGCTTTTGACTCCGCCACCTGCCTCAACTGCAATACTCTCCTCACCCTCGATGAAATGCATTATCTGAGGATCGAAAATGCACGTTTAAGAGGTGAGTTAGATCAGTTCATAGCAGGATCAAGTTCTGTTGGATCAAGGTACGAAAAGACCAAGACTATGGGACCAGCATGGATGCCTTCTGAGGAGGAGGTGAGGTATCATCACCAGGCAAGTGGCATTGGCGACGAACTCGCCGCCATGATCAGGCGGTTTGATGCTGATGAAGCACCAGGGCGTTAATGTGCATACGGATCCTGTATTTCAAAACTAGTGATCATGGGACCTGCGACACGGCCGACGCGTACCTGATCCGGAACAACGCTAGCTGATCATTCAAGAGCTTGCAAAGGGAAGAAGATCATGCCTGGACGAATACATCTACTTGGCTTCATCGCACGTTCTCGCCTTTTATCGATGTCCAAAATTAATGCACAAGCTAGAAGTAATCATTTCCCTTTCCCCCTGTTAAATGCTCGGAGCCGTTAACCGCACCAAACTCGAAAAAATTAATATCGAGAAGAAATCCGCGTAAATCTGAAGGGTAAATCCGTATCGTTCCAAATTACCCTCGAACTACCCAGGTTTTAAATTTAATCCTTTCTATTTTCAGGAGTTTGCAAATCGACCCAATAATGCAATCATACCCAAATACAATTTGAACAAAATTTGGGGCAAATCGACTCATGGGCATTACCACGGGATGGACAGCTTCGGACAGAGGAAAGTACAAGCGAAAGACGCGAACAATCTCAGAAATGGGTAATTCTATATCGTTCTAATGTGCACATAATCATCTCAAGTCTTGAATTGTCTTATTCCATTCTTAACAGGGATTGCAAATTACCTCAAGAAATACCGTAACATGGCATAAGGTGATACAACAAGGCTGCTTTATCCCCAAAGATTAACCTTTGAAAGGATAGCCCCATGGACACCTATGGTCCAATGGACCGAATGGTATGGGGGATGACAGTAGGTCCGAAATATCCCGAGTTCGATCCCCGAGGGTGGGGAATGTTGTATGTATTATAAATAAATGAAACAACTTTTTGTGCATTTCTTTTTGCAAGCAGGAATACTCGACGAGTAATACCGAAGTCAATATTTTGCTACATTCTCGACTTAATGGTGAAGCATCCAACAAAAGTCGAAAAAAACTCAATCCAGCAAAATTGGTAAAAGACTTGTCCAAGGCATTCAAGATAAAGGGTAAATCAGTATCGTTTCCAATTTATCCCTTTTAATACTGGTTGACATGTCTCCTTTTCTTTTCACAGGAAATATTTATACTAACATTTAACATGTTGAAGGAGACAAATCCAAAAGAAAAGTATGATCACCTGACAAGATCTATTCTGGTGAAAAATGGGGCAAATTGATCGCAAGCTCTGAAACGAAAAATCAAATATGTCTTCCTTATCTCGTTTGGTTTCAAGAATAATTTCTCTGCTTCTTGTAGGGGCATTAAACAAACCAAAATGCTCCCTCGCCCATATGCTTCATCACGCAGGGGTAAAGTTTGAGACAAACCACCCCTCGACATAAGGAGTAGGCTTCCCAATTTGTTCGGTCCGCCCACATACCAGGGGCAATTTAAATTCGCCCATATTTGCACATTATATAAACACACGTGATGCTAAAAAATTGTCACATCTGCATTGTGCTTACACAGTTCATGAATTATGTATGACTATTCCGTGTGTTTAACTTACCAACTCCAACTTAGAGCATAAACTGCACAGGAGATATCAAATGTGCAGAATGGGGCATGACAGGATGAGGAAAGGCAAACAATTTCCACACAGGTCTAACATTTTGATCTACAGATAAACAGCCTTTCTCCAGAGTGAGAAAAAGCCATTTCGGAATGAAGTCCCCCATTCAGATTACATTCGAGGTGTTCATACTGTAAGAACCTCCTTAAACAGAAGTGGTAATGCAATACATGATCTATATGTTGATCGATTGCATCATGAGTTATTACATAGACTGCCTTTAATCATGGCAAACTTAGCTGAATAATTTTGTATGAACCAATGAACGCATTGATGAAAATGCTTACACATGTTAGCTCTGACATTGCCCGACAGGCAACACATTCCCGGTGTTTGAGTTACCTTCCAAAGTCTTGAAATTCATTCGGCGATTATTGAATGAACAAGCATGGTTGTCCAGAAGCCACCAAGCATTTCTTCCAAATTCTCAGGTAAGTATATCTTCAACCAAAACCTTTCAAGAGAATGAATTCTGACGGTTGTTGGGATACTCGAATCCATTGCGGTATATACAGGTATCCACATTCTTCAATAAAGCATGATTTGTCTCAAGGACAGAAATGTTCGAGACCTTTTGATCTCTGCCTCTTTGGTTTATTCCTAAAACGATAGGAGAATATAATTTGGGTTTGAACTTCTGCAGGATTCCTGGTCTCCCCAGATTTCAGAATGGCACCCTTTGAGGTACATAAAGTCCTTCTTACAGGCAAATCAAGTCCTTCTTACAGGCACAAAGTCCTTCTTACAGGCAAACCAAGTCCTTCTTACAGGCAAACCAAGTCCTTCTTACAGGCAAATCAAGTCCTGCTTACAGGCAAATAAAATCCTTCTTACAGGCAAAGCAAGTCCTTCTTACAGGCAAATCAAGTCCTTCTTACAAGCACAAAGTCCTTCTTACAGGCAAATCAAGTCCTTCTTACAGGCACAAAGTCCTTCTTACAGGCAAACAAAGTCCTTCTTACAAGCAAATCAAGTCCTTCTTAAAGGCATAAAGTCCTTCTTACAGGCAAATCAAGTCCTTCTTATAGGCAAACTAAGTCCTTCTTACAGGCAAACTAAGTCCTTCTTACAGGCAAACCAAGTCCTTCTTACAGGCACAAAGTCCTTCTTACAGGCAAATCAAGTCCTTCTTACAGGCACAAAGTTCTTCTTACAGGCACAAAGTCCTTCTTACAGGCAAATCAAGTCCTTCTTACAGGCACAAAGTCCTTCTTACAGGCAAATCAAGTCCTTCTTACAGGCATAAAGTCCTTCTTACAGGCACAAAGTCCTTCTTACAGGCAAATCAAGTCCTTCTTACAGGCACAAAGTCCTTCTTACAGGTATAAAGTCCTTCTTACAGGCAAATCAAGTCCTTCTTACAGGCATAAAATCCTTCTTACAGGCAAACAAAGTCCTTCTTACAGGCAAATCAAGTCATTCTTACAGGCACAAAGTCCTTCTTACAGGCAAAGTAAGTCCTTTTTACCGGCAAACAAAGTCCTTCTTACAGGCAAAGCAAGTCCTTCTTACAGGCACAAAGTTCTTCTTACAGGCAAAGCACCAAGTCCTTTTTACTGGCACCAAGTCCTTTCTACAGGCACCAAGTCCTTCTTACAGGTATCTCCATGTGGTGACCTACCATACGGGTCAAATCTCAATCAAAATTTAATCAGTAGAATCCTTTTATTAGGAATCTACCATGGTACGACCCACCATACGGGTCAAATGGTATGACCCACCATACGGGTCAAATTTTAATTCAATTTTTAATCAGTAGAATCCTTTTATTAGGAATCTACCATGGGTTGATCCACCATACGGGTTCAAGTTCAACCACCCTAAAGTTTTTTTATATAACGAATCCTTAGGTTCTCATTTCATTTTCAGTGGAACAATCATCTCACGACTCTTTTTATTTCCTTGTATTGAGTCGATAAGAATCCAGGTGTCATATCGTCTTTGAAATGAACCTCTACCGAGCTTCCTTTCAAAGAGGGGCAGCTGTTGACACCTGATCTTTAATCATTTTTTCTATTGCTAAAGTAATAAAAAATCCATAAAAATTCATAAAATTGAAAAATCAACTTTGGGGACCTTAGCCAAGCCTAGGGAACCAATTTTGACCAAAAAACGATTTTTCATATTTTTAGTATTTTTACGTATTTTTTTATTTATTTATTTTCAAAAATTAATAGAAAATCCATAAAAATTCATAAAATTGAAAAATCAACTTTGGGAACCTTAGCCAAGCCTAGGGAACGAATTTTGACCAAAAAATAATTTTTCATATTATATATATTTTAATTTTTTTAAAAAAAATACAAAAATATTTGAAAATTTTGAAAAAATAACATTTGAGGCCAAAAAATACACAAAGATAGTTAATATTTTTATTTTAAATCTATTTTCATATTGGCCATCGTAAATTCAGAAAAATCCAATTCGAGTCACGTGTTCCTTCACGAGTATAATCTCGAATCGGGCCTAAAAAAATTTAATTTGAGTCAACTTATTTTTAACTTTCACTTTTTATGAGTTGTGACATTGTCTTCTAATATTTTAAATTTTCATCTTGGCCCAATTATACCCAGATGACTTAATTTTGCAAAAGGGCTTTAATTAAATTATGCATTATTTTCAGCGACAAGAAATGAGCTTAAATTTGACATGTGGTAAATTTTGGTGTGTCAAAAATTGTGAGGAGATTTGGACTTAAAGAAATATATTTTTTCAGAGACTGAATTGTAAATACTTAAAATTCAAGGACTAAAGTGCAAATACCTAACTCTTGAAGGATTATTTTACAAATAATAAAAAGAAGAGTTAGTGGATAAATTAGAATAGAGAAGGGAAGATGAAGAAGAGAAGTTGGAGAAGAATGGATGGAGAAAATAAGATAAGAATAGAGAAGGGAAGATGGAGATGAAGAAGAGTTAGTAGAGAAATTAGAATGGAAGATAAGAATAGAGAAGGGAAGATGGAGATTAAGAAGAGTTAGTGGAGAAATTAGAATGGGAGATAAATATGGAGAAGGGAAGATGAAGATAAAGAAGAGTTAGTGGAGATATTAGAATGTGAGATAGAGATGGAGAATGGAAGATGAAAATGAAGAAAAGTTAGTGGAGAAATTAGAATGGGAGATAGAGTTAGTGGAAAAATTAGAATGGGAGATAGATGAGTAGGTTATAAAAGGAGAAAGAAGTGAGCTTGAGAAAGGATTCTTGAGAGAGAAAATTTGAAGTGTTTGGGAGGATTTTTTTTTGAGAGAAAATTTTGGATGTTTGAGAGAGTTTTGGGAGATTGAAGAAAAATTTGAGAGAAAGAAAATACCAAAAGAGAGAGAATTTTGAAGATGATGGGAGTTCAAAGCTAGGGATTATCATCACAAATTCCTTCATCGATCAATATAAATCAAGAGTTCATCCTCGTCAACGAGCAAGCAAATTCGAGCTAAGTGTTTTTATTTATTCATTTGTTTATGGTTTTACTTGCAAATTAGCACAAATTGTATACACTTTCTCCATCTCCTCTTTTTTTTTCCATATTTTATGTCAGGAGAAGGATATCTCTACGTCAACAGCAAAAATCTCGTAGATATGCAAAAATCGGCCCAGACAAGCTCCTAAGCTGTCCACCGATTTCTCAACTGATCTGTGACTAAAAGTCCCTCTTAATTCAAAAGAAACTCTCTATATTGGGAACATAGAGAGCGAAAATCAATTATAGAAATCCCTCCCAAAAAAATGGGAGATAAGTACTCTTTCCACTCTTCTGGTTTTAGGTGCAGATTAGCACATATTTTGTATACTGACATTTCACTCTATTTTATGTCAGGAAGCCGCAACTTTATATCAATGGTCAACCCTATGGAAGCACAAAATCGGCTTGGAGGAGTCCTCAAGCGCGCACAAATTTCAAATTGTTGAATCAATTCGTTGTATTTTATTTTAAAGAATTCATACCCCAGAATGGAGAGGACAAAGTCCATCCGCAATTTAAATACCTGCACCATAAATCCCAAAGGGAAGAGCCAAGCCAATGCTTAGCCTCCCATTGGAGGTTTTTACTTACAGTAGTTAAATACCTGCAACTTAAATACCTGTACCTTAAATCCCAAAGGGAAGAGCCAAGCCAATGCTTAGCCTCCCATTGGAGGTTTTTACTTACAGTAGTTAAATACCTGCAACTTAAATACCCATACCTTAAATCCCAAAGGGAAGAGCCAAGCCAATGCTTAGCCTCCCATTGGAGGTTTTTACTTACAGTAGTTAAATACTTGCAACTTAAATACATGTACCTTAAATCCCAAAGGGAAGAGCCAAGCCGATGCTTAGCCTCCCATTGGAGGTTTTTACTTACAGTAGTTAAATACCTGCAACTTAAATACATGTACCTTAAATCCCAAAGGGAAGAGCCAAGCCAATGCTTAGCCTCCCATTGGAGGTTTTTACTTACAGTAGTTTAAATACTTGCAACTTAAATACCTGTACCTTAAATCCCAAAGGGAAGAGCCAAGCCAATGCTAGGCCTCCCATTGGAGGTGTTTATTCACTGTCATGTACTTCCTATAATTTAATTTTTGAATCATCAGACCCAAATGATAAGTAGGTTGTAATACTGCACAGAAGTCGTTAACACACTCCTTCTTTCGGCTTCAGGGAATCTTTAACACTTAAAAAAATATAACAAATAAAAATATATACCATCCATGCATCCTATTTAAAAAGTGAAAACACAAAAGAGAATACCCTACTATAGCCTTAGGATTAAACCAAGCTTGAGTTGCCGAATTAGGATATCCATGAAATTAAGGTACCGAAAGGGCATTAGTTTTAATTAACTAGTGTAACCAAGTCCCCGAGCTCCTAATCTCTGGTTCGCAGGAATAAATTAGTTCTCCCGCTAATTTATTTAGGTTTCTAATCGACCTACCAAGAACGATTAGTGGCGACTCCAAATTTTAAAATCATTTAAACAAAAACCAAAGTTGCGATTCGGTAGGGCTTGGGAGGGTCCGCGTTAGGTTAGTCAAATCTAATTAACCTAATAATCCGTTAACCCCTTTTAAAATTTAAAAATATTTTTAGAGGGTCGCGACATGCCAGACGGCAAACAGAAAATAGAACTAGTCAAGAGCTAGGACTTGAACCTTCGCAAATCAAGTTCTGGTTTCAAAATAGGTGAACCCGAATGAAGACCAAGTTTCTAAGAGCTGAAAATGAAAGGCTCCGAGCAGAAAATAAGATGTATAAAGAAGTTTTCGACTCCTCTACCTGCCCCAACTGCAGCAACTTCCTCGCCCTCGACGAAAGACAATATCTGAGGATCGAAAATGCCCGTTTAAGAGGTGAGTTAGATCAGTTCATAGCAGGATCAAGTTCTGTTGGAGCAAGATACGAAAAGACCAAGCCTATGGAACCAGCATTGATGCCTTCTGAGGAGGAGAAGATACATCATCACCGAGCAAGTAGTGTCGACGACAAGATCACCGCCATGATCAGCCAGTTTGATGCTGATGAAGCACCGGGGCTTTAATGTGCATATGGATCCTGTATTTCAAAACTAGTGATCACGGGACCTGTAACACGGCCGACGCGTACCTGATCCGGAACAACGCTAGCTGATCACTCAAGAGCCTACAAAGGGAAGAAGATCAAACCTGGATGAATACGTTTACTTAGTTTCATCGCACGTTTTCACCTTTTATCGATGTCCAAAATTAATGCACAAGCTAGAAGTAATCATTTCCCTTTCCCCCTATTAAATGCTCGGAGTTGTTAACCGCACCAAACTCGAAAAAATTAATATCGAGAAGAAATCCGTGTAAATCTGAAGGGTAAATCCGTATCGTTTCAAGTTACCCTCGAACTACCTAGGTTTTAAATTTAATCCCTTCTATTTTCAGGAGTTTGTAAATCGACCCGAGAATGCAATCATACCCAAATACAAGTTGAATAAAATTTGGGGCAAATCAACTCATGGATATTACCACAGAATGGACAGCTTCAGATAAAGAAAAATACAAGCGAAAGACCCGAACAATCTCAGACATGGGTAATTATGTATCGTTCTAATTTGCACATAATCATCTCGATGCCTGAATTGTTTTATTTCATTCTTAACAGGGAATGCAAATTACCCTGAGAAATACCATAACATAGCCCAATGTGATACAACAAGGCTGCGTTATCCTCAAGGATTAACCTTTTGAAAGGAAAGCCCCATGGACACCTACGGTCCAATGGACCGAATGGTATGGGAGGATGACAGTAGGTTCGAAATATCCCGAGTTCGATCCTCAAGGGTGGGGAATGTTGTATGTATTATAAATAAACGAAACAACTTTTTGTGCATTTCTTTTCTTACAAATAGGAATACTCGACGAGTAATATCAAAGTCAGTATTTTACCATAGTCTTGCCACAATGATGAGGCGCCCAACAAAAGTCGAGGAAAATTCAATCCAGCAAAACTGGTAAAAGACTCGTGCAAGGCACTCAAGACGAAGGGTAAATCAGTATCGTTTCCAATTTATCCCTTTTAATACTGGCTGACATGTCTCCTTTTCTTTTTACAGGAAATATTTATACTAACATTTAACATGTTGAATGAGACAAATCCAAAAGAAAATTATGATTATCTGACAAGATCTATTCTGGTGAAAAATGGGGCAAATTGATCGCAAGCTTTGAAACGAAAAAGCAAATATGTCTTCCTTATCTCGTTTGATTTCAAAAATAATTTCTCTACTTTTTGCAAGGGCATTCAACCGCTAAATCATGGCGGTCACTGTCATTAAACAAACCGAAATGCTCCCTCACTCATATGCTTCATCGCGTAGGGGCAAAATTTGAGATGAACCGCCCCTCGACATAAGGAGTAGGCTTCCCAATTTATTCGGTCCGCCCACATACCAGGGGCAATTCAAATCCGCCCATATTTGCACATTACATAAACACACATGATGCTAAAAAATTGTCACATCTACATTGTGTTTACATAGTTCATGAATTATGCATGACTATCCCGCGTGTTTAATTTACCAACTCCAACTTAGAGCATAAACTGCACAGGAGACATCAAATGTGCACAATGGGGCATGATAGGATGAGGAAAGGCAAATCATTTCCACACAAGTCTAACATTTTAATCTACAGATAAATAGCATTTCCCCAGAGTGAGAGAAAGCCCTTTCGGACTGAAGTCCCCCTTTCGGATTACATTCGAGGTGTTCATACTATGCGAACCTCCTTAAACAGAACTGGTAATGCAAACTTGACAGAATAGTTTTGCATGATCCACATTTTGATTGATTGCATCATGAGTTATCACACAGACTACTTCTAATCATTGCCAACTTGGTTGAATAATTTTGCATGAACCCAACTCATGGATGAAAATGCTTGCACATGTTACCTCTGACACCGCTTGACAGGCAACACGTTCCCAATGTTCGAGTTACCTTCCAAGGTCTTGAAATTCATTCGGCGATTATTGAATGAACAAACCTGGTTGTCGAGAAGCCACCAGGCGTTTCTTCAAAATCCTCAGGTTAGTATATCTTCAACCTAAACCTTTCAAGAGAATGAATTCTGACGGTTGTTAGGGTACTCGAATCCATTGCGGCACATACACGTATCCACCTTCTTCAATGAAGTGTGATTTGTCTCAAAGACAGAAATGTTCGAGACCTTTTGATCTCTGCCTCTTTGGTTTATTCCTAAAGCGACAGGAAAATATAAAATTGGGTTTGAGTTTCTGCAGGATTCCTAGTCTCTCCAGATTCCAGAATGGCACCCTTTGAGGTAAACCAAGTCCTTCTTACAGGCAAATCAAATCCTTCTTACAGGCAAATAAAGTCTTTCTTACAGGCACAAAGTCCTTCTTACAGGCAAACCAAGTCCTTCTTACAGGCAAATGAAGTCCTTCTTATAGGTAAACCAAGTCCTTCTTACAGCCACAAAGTCTTTCTTACAAGCAAACTAAGTCCTTCTTACAGGCAAATCAAGTCCTTCTTACAGGCAAATCAAGTCCTTTTTACAGGCAAACCAAGTCCTTCTTACAGGCACAAAGTCCTTCTTACAAGCAAACCAAGTCCTTCTTACAGGCAAATCAAGTCCTTTTTATAGGCAAACTAAATCCTTTTTACAGGCAAATCAAGTCCTTCTTACAGGCGAATCAAGTCCTTCTTACAGGCAAATCAAGTCCTTTCTAAAGGCACGAAGTCCTTTTAAAAGGCACTTAAGTCCTTTTTACAGGCACCAAGTCCTTTTTACAGGCATTAAGTCCTTTTTACAAGCACTAAAGTCCTTTCTACAGGCACCCAAAGTCCTTTCTACAGGCACCAAGTCCTTCTTACAAGCATCTCCATGGGGTGACCTACCATACGGGTCACATCTTAATCAAAATTTAATTAGTAGAATCCTTTCATTAGGAATCTACCATGGGTTGACCTACCATACAGGTCAAATTTCAATCAAATTTTAATCAGTAGAATCTTTTCATTAAGAATCTACTATGAGATGACCTACCATACGGGTTAAAATTTAATTAGTAGAATCCTTTCTTTAGGAATCTACCATGAGGTGAGCTACCAAACGGGTCAAAATTAAATCAGTAGAATCCTTTCATTAGGAATCTACCATGGGTTGACCTACCATACGGGGTCAAATTCAACCACCCTAAGGTTTTCTTATAACGAATCCTTAGGTTCTCATTTCATTTTCAGTGAAACATTCATGTCACGACTTTTTTTATTTCATTGTATTGAGTCGATTAGGATTCAAGTGTTATCTCGTCTTTGAAATGAACCTCTACCGAGCTTCCTTTCAAAGAGGGGCTGCTGTTGACACCTGATTTTCAATCACTTTTTCTCTTTTAAAATTAATAAAAAAATTGATAAAAATTCATAAAATTGGAAATTCAACTTTGGGAACCTTGGCTAAGCCCAGGGAACCAATTTTGACTAAAAATGGTTTTGCATATTTTCAGTATTTTTTGGTATTTTTATTTTCAAAAATTAATATAAAATCCATAAAAATTCATAAAATTAGAAAATGAACTTTGGGGACCTTGGCCAAGCCTAGGGAACTAAAAATTCATATTTTCAGTATTTTTCGGTATTTTTGTATTTTTTTTATATATTTTAGAAATTAGGAGAATATTTAATAAATAACAGCATTTGAGGCCACTAAAATATATAAAATAGTCAATATTTTTATTTTAAATCCCTTTTAATGTTGGCCATTTCAAATTTAAAAATTCCAATTCGGGGTCGTGTATTTCTTCGCGAGCATAATCTCGAACCGCGCTTAAAAAATTCAATTTGAGTCAAATTTTTTTTTACTTTTAGTTGTTACATTATTCTCTAATATTTTAAATTTTTATCTTGGCCCAATTATACCCAAAATGACTCAATTTTGCAAAAGAGCTTTAATTAAATTCTGCATTATTTTCAGCGGCAAGAAATGAGCTTAAATTTGACATGTGGTGAATTTTGACTAAGTATATGGAAGGTGTGTCAAAAATTATGACGAGATTTGGACTTAAAGAAATATTTTTTTAGGGACTGAATTGTAAATACTTAAAATTTAGGGACAAGAGTACAAATACCTAACTCTTGAGTGATTATTTTGCAAATAACAAAAAGAAGAGTTAGTGGATAAATTAGAATAGAGAAGGGAAGATGGAGAAGAGGAGATGTAGAAGAGAAGATGGAGAAGAATGGATGGAGAAAATAAGATAAGAATAAAGAATGAAAGATGGAGATGAAGAAGAGTTAGTGGAGAAATTAGAATGGGAGATAAATATGGAGAAGGGAAGATGAAGATGAAGAAAAGTTAGTGGAGAGATTAAAATGTGAGATAGAAATGGGGAAGGGAAGATGAAAATGAAGAAGAGTTAGTGAAAATATTAGAATGGGAGATAAATATGGAGAAGGGAAGATGAAAATGAAGAAGAGTTAGTGGAGAAATTAGAATGGGAGATAAATACGGAAAATGGAAGATGAAAATAAAGAAGAGTTAGTGGAGAAATTAGAATGGGAGATAGAATTAGTGGAAAAATTAGAATGGGAGATAGATGAGTAGGTTATAAAAGGAGGAAGAAGTGAGCTTGAGAGGGGAACTTTTTTTTGGAGTGAAAATTTTGGATGTTTGAGAGGGTTTTAAGAGATTGAAGAAAAATTTGAGAAGAAGAAAATAACAAAAAGATAGAGAGAATTTTGAAGATGATGGGAGTTTAAAGTTAGGGATTATCATCACAAATTTCTTCATCGATCAACATAAATCAAGAGTTCATCCTCGTCAACGAGCAAGCAAATTCGAACTAAGTGTTTTTATTTATTCATTTATTTGTGGTTTTAGTCGCAAATTAACACAAATTATATACACTTTCTCCATCTCTATATTTTGCACATATTTTTATGTCAGGGAAGAACAATTCCTTTTTAATGGCAAAGCCCACAGAGGTGCAAAATTGGCCAAGACGAGCTCCTAAGTGCCTACCAATTTCCCAGCTGATATGTGATTAAAAGTCTCTCTTAATTTAAAAGAGGCTCTCTATGTTAGGAACAGAGAGAGCGAAAACCAATTCTAGAAATTCCTCAAAAAAAAATGAGAGATAAGTACTATTTCCACTCTTTTGGTTTTAGGTGTAGATTAGCACATATTTTATATACTAACATTTCACTCTATTTTTATGTCAAGCAGCCGCGGCTCTATATCAACGGTCAATCCTATGGAAGCATAAAAATGGCTTGGAGGAGTCCTCAAGCGCGTATAAATTTTAAATTGTTGAATCAATTTGTCGTAATTTATTTTTAAAGAACTCGAACCCCAGAATGGAGAGGCAAAGCACATCTACTGGAGGTCATTTAAATACCTGCAATTTAAATACTTGCACCATAAATCCCAAAGGGAAGAGCCAAGCCAATGCTAGGCCTCCCATTGGAGGTTTTTATACCTGCAATTTAAATATCTGCACCATAAATGCCAAAAGGAAGAGCCAAGCCAATGCTAGGCCTCCCATTGGAGGTTTTTACTTACAGTAATTTAAATATCTGCAATTTAAATACATATACCATAAATCTCAAAGGGAAGAGCCAAGCCAATGCTAGGCCTCCCATTGGAGGTTTTTATACCTGCAATTTAAATACCTGCACCATAAATCCCAAAGGGAAGAGCCAAGCCAATGCTAGGCCTCCCATTGGAGATTTTTACTTACAGTAATTTAAATACCTGCAATTTAAATACCTGCACCATAAATCCCAAAGGGAAGAGCCAAGCTAATGCTAAGCCTCCCATTGGAGGTTTTTACTTACAGTAACTTAAATACCTGCAATTTAAATACCTGCACCATAAATCCCAAAGGGAAGAGCCAAGCCAATGCTAGGCCTCCCATTGGAGGTTTTTACTTACAGTAATTTAAATACATGTAATTTAAATACATGTACCTTAAATCTCAAAGGAAAGAGCCATGCCAATGCTAGGCCACCCATTGGAGGTTTTTACTTACAGTAATTTAAATACCTATAATTTAATTCCTGTATCATTAAAACCCAAAAGAGAGGGCCAAGCCAAGCTTAGGCCATCCATTCGAGGTGTTTATTCTCTATCATTTACTTTCGGTAATTTAATTTTTGAATCACCAGACCCAAAAAATGAGAAGGTCGTAACACTGCACAGAAGTCGTTAACACACTCCCTCTTTTGGCTTCAAGGAATTTTTAACACTTCAAAAATATAATAAATAAAAAATATATACCATCCATACATTCTATTTAAAAAGTGAAAACACAAAAGAGAATACCCTACTAGAGCCTTAGGAATAAACCAAGCCTAAGTTGCCAAATTAGGATATCCATGAAATTAAGGTACCGAAAGGGCATTAGTTTTAATTAACTAGTGTAACCAAGTCCCCGCACTCACAATCTCTGGTTCGCAAAAATAAATTAGTTCTCCCGCTAATTTATTTAGGTTTCTAATCGACCTACCAAGAACGATTAGTGGCGACTCCAAATTTCAAAATCGTTTAAAAATAAAAATCCAAAGTCGCGATTCGGTAGGGCTTGGGAGGGTCCGCGTTAGATTAGTCGATCTAATTAACTTAATAATCCGTTAAACCCTTTAGCAGAAATTTAATTTTTAGAGGGTCGCGACAGACTTAATGAAATATTTTTTTAGGGACCGAATTACAAATACTTAAAATCTCAGGGACTAAAGTGCAAATACCTAACTCTTGAGGGATTATTTTACAAATAACAAAAAGAAGAGTTAGTGGAGAAATTAGAATAGAGAAGGGAAAATGAAGAAGAAAAGATGGAGAAGAATGGATGGAGAAAGTAAGATAAGAATAGAGAAGGGAAGATTGATATGAAGAAGAGTTAGTGGAGAAATTTAGAATAGAAGATAAGAATAGAGAAGGAAAGATGGATATGAAGAAGAGTTAGTGGAGAAATTAGAATGGGAGATAAATATGGAGAAGAGAAGATGGAGATGAAGAAGAGTTAGTGGAGTGATTAGAATGTGAGATAAAGATGGAGAAGGGAAGATGAAAATGAAGAAGAGTTAGTGGAGAAATTGGAATAGGAGATAGAGTTAGTGGAAAAATTAGAATGTAAGATAGATGAGCGGATTATAAAAGGAGGAAGAAGTGAGCTTGAGAGGGAAATTTTTTTGGAGAGAAAATTTTGGATGTTGGAAAGAGTTTTGGAAGATTGAAGAAAAATTGGAGAGAAAGAAAATACCAAAAAGAAAGAAAATTTTGAAAATGATGGGACATTTAAAGTTAGGAGTTATCATCACCAATTCCTTCATCGATCAACATAAATCAAGAGTTCATCCTCGTCAACGAGCAAGCAAATTCGAGCTAAGTGTTTTTATTTATTCATTTATTTGTGGTTTTAATTGCGAATTAGCACAAATTGTCTACACTTTTCCTCCCCATTTTCTCAATATTTTATGTAAGGTGAAGGATAGCTCCACATCAAAGGTAAAATTCCGAGTAGATGCAAAGTTGGCCCAAACAAGCTTCGAAGCGTCTACCAAATTCTCACCCAACCCGTCGATGGATTTTAGCTCAAATTGTCCAATCAATTTGTTGTATTTTATTTTAAAGAACTCAAACCCCAGAATGAAGAGGGCAAATTCCATCTACTGGAAGTCTTTATTTACTGCAATTTAGGGTGCATATGATAACGCTCCAGAAAAAGTATTTCTATTCCCAAAGTGTTCTCGGAACACTATGGGAATAGAAACGCGTATGGTAAAAAAGTGATCCAAAAGTGTTCTGAGAACACTTTTGAGAAACAAAAACACTTTTGGAGCAGAAATGAGAAACAATAAAAACTTGCTTCTCTGTTTCCGGAACACTTTTTAGGAACACATTTGGAACATTTTTTTGAAAATAATTGGAAACACTTTATTGAAAGTAATTAAAAATAAAAATAATTAAAGAATAAATAATTAAAATAAAAATAATTTTTTCAAAAAATAAAAAATAAGAAAGATTAAAAATTGAAATAATAAAAATAAATAATCAAATAAATTAATTTAAAATAAAATCATTAAAAATAAAAAAATAAAATTTTCGAAATAATAAAAATAGAATATAAAAATCGAAATAATTAAAGAATAAAAAATAATTTTTTGAAAAATAAAAAATAAAAAAGATTAAAAATCGAAATAATTAAAATAAATAATGAAACAAAATTAATTTAAAATAAAATGATTAAAAATAAAAAATAATTTTTTTGAAATAATAAAAAATAATAATTAATTAATTAATTAATTAAAAATAAAAATATAAAAAATAATTGTTTCCAAAAAATAAAAAAATAATTTTTCCAAAAAAATAAATAATTTAAATAAAATAATTAAAAATCAAAAAATATTCTAAATAATAAAAATCAATTGAGAAATTGAATCATTTACAAAGGGTATTCTTTATTAAACGGCATTTACGTCAAAGTTGTATCCACATATACTTTTCAATTACAGTTTATCAAACAGTATTTGTATTCAATTGTGTAATTATATGTTTATCTAGTTGGAATCATTTATGTATGACTCATAATTGTAATTTTTCCTATCCATGGAAGACATATTTCATGTTCTCATTGCTCAATTCTAATTTATCTTCTCTTTTATTTTATTTTTAATTGTTGGTCTCATCCATATTGAAATAATTAGGAATAGAATTAAATGGAAAATTAGGAATATAATTTTTTTCGCAGTTAATAAATGAGTTTTTGTTCTTTTTTTTTGTTCAGAGTACGAAAACTTTATGCAGTTATCAAACGTATTTTCTGTTCCTTTTTTGTTCCGAGAACAGAAACTTTATGTAGTTACCAAACACGTTTTTGTTCCCAGAAATCGTTGCCGATAACAGAAACATAAAAAAGTGTTTCTGTTTCAAAAGTTGTTTCGAGAATAGAAACGTTACCAAACACACCCTTAAATTCCTACAATTTAAATTATGTACCATCAAATCCCAAAGGGAAGAGCCAAGCCAATTCTAGGCCGCCCATTGGAGGTTTTACTTACCGTCATTTAAGTTATTGCAATTTAATTCCTGCACCATTAAATCCCAAAGGGAAGAGTCAAGCCAATGCTAAGCCGCCCATTAGAAGTTTTACTTACTGTCATTTAAATTCCTACACCCTTAAACTCTAAAAGAAAGGGTCAAGCCAAGGCTAAGCCATCCATTGATGGTCTTTATTTATTGTCATTCCTGTAATTAAATTTTTGAATCGTCGACCTCAGAATAAGTAGGGCGAGCCACCTGTTAGGAAGTCGTAACACTGCACAGAAGTCGTTAACACACTCCCTCTTTCGGCTTTAGGGAATTTTAATACTTTGAAGATACCAAAAAATATTATCCATGTATTCCATTTAAAAAGTGAAAACACAAAAAGAGAGCACTCCATTAGAGTCTCAGGAATAAACCTAGCCTGAGTTGCCAAATTAGGATATCCATGAAATTAAGGTACCGAAAGGGCATTAACTTTAATTAACTAGTGTAACCAAGTCCCCGAACTCATAATCTCTGATTCGTAGAAGTAATTTAGTCCTCCCGCTAATTTACTTAGGTTTCTAATCAACCTACCAAAAATGATTAGTGGTGATTTCAAATTTTAAAATCATTTAAATAAAAATTAATGTTGCGATTCGGTAAGACTTAGAAGGGTCCGTATTAGGTTAATCCATCTAGCTAACTTAATAATCCGTTAACCTGGGAAATTTCCATCGATCAGAAATTTTTTAGGGTCATGACACTCCCAAGTATAATTCTGCAAAATTGAATCAACTTCACTTTTCGTTGCTTCTTTCCATAAAGGACCTTCGAAAGAATTTATAGCTTATGCATAATTCAATGATTCCTTTTATAACAAATAAGTTAGAAAATTATTTTCAAATGATTTTTCCACTCTTGCTCTTTTGTTACGTCTCGGTTTAAGCTCATGATCCGAATCATGACTCTCATTATTCGAATCATGACTTTTTTCATTCATAGTTTCAAACGTTCATTTAGACGAACTTGATCCACCATTGGATTTGTAAGGAAATACATCTTCAAAGAATGATGCATTTCTCAATTCCATGATTGTGTTCTTGTGTATATCTAGAATTTTCTATTCATATACAAGAAATCGATATGTATTACTGTTATGTGCATAGTCTATAAAGATACAGTCCACCGTTTTAGGACCTATCTTCGTTTTTTTTTTTGGTGTTGAAATAGCCACTTTCACAAGACACCCCCACACTCGTAAGTATTTATAGGATGGTCTCTTATCTTTCCATAACTTATAAGTGGTTTTAACCTTTTTCTTTCGAGGTACCTTATTTAAAAGGTAACTGCTTGACAAAATAACTTCATTCCCACATATTTTAAGGTAAACCTGAATTTAGTAACATGGCGTTCATCATTTCTTTCAATGTGTGATTTTTACGTTCAGCTACACCATTTGATTGAGGTGAATAAGGTGTAGTTACTTCATGTATAATTCCATGTTGTGCACAGAATTCACCAATTGATTCTAGATATTCACCACCTCTATCACTTCTCAATCTTTTAATTTTTTTGTTGAGCTAATTTTCAACTTCATTCTTATAAAGAACACATTTTTCTAAGGTTTCATTTTTGCTTTTAAGCAAATACACATAACAATATTTGGTGCTTTCGTCGATAAATGTAATAAAGTATTTATTACCGCCTCTTGTTTATACGAATTTCAAATGGCAAACATCATTATGAATTAATTTAAGGGGTTCGATGTATCTTTCAATTGTTTGAAACGATGACCTTGTAAATTTTGTCTCAACACAAATTTCACATTTGTGTTTTGAATCAATTTGGAATAAGAGAATATGTTCAAAGCTAATTAATCTACGTAATCTATCATAAATAACGTGTCCTAGTCTACCATGCCACAGATTTGAAGACTCAAGCAAATAAATGGAAGACTTATTATCTTTATTGATAATTGTCATTACATTGAGCTTAAAAAGCCCATCCGTTACATATCCCCTCCCCACATAAATTCCAGATTTAGACAAAAACAAGTTTGTTTGATTGGAACACCATACGAAATCCATGCTTGTTTAATAGAGACCCAGAGACCAGGTTCTTCCAGATTTATAACATATATAGGATATTGTTTAGAGTTAGCTCTTTCCCAAAAGTCATCTTCGGCAACACCTTCCCTTGGCCTTTGACAACAGAAGAGGCAGGGTTTCCCATGAAAACTTTCTCCCTATTAATTGGTTCGAAAGTTGTGAATAGGTCCTTATTAGAGCATACGTGTTTAGTGGCACCAGTGTCAATCCACCATTCCTTCGGATTGGACCCAATTAAGTTCACTTCAGAAACCATTGCAGAGAGGTTTACATCCGACATGTCTCAAGTGATGTCATTCACCATGTTTGTCTCACAATTTTTCTTCTTCGGAAGTTTGTAATTCACAGATCTATGACCCATCTTGCCATAATTGAAGTATTTTCCTTGAAACTTATTCTTGGAAACTCCTCTTTTTGGTCCGAACTTTGACTTGACAATTTTCTTGTTCTTGTAGCCTTGCCTATGCTCCAAGACATTTGCCTTAGCTTTAGTAGGATTAAACCTTTTGCATTCAGAGTTTTTGTTGTCTTCTTCGATTCGAAGTCTAACAATCAACTCTTCTAGGTTCATTTCCTTTCGCTTATATTTGAGGTAATTTTTGAAATCCTTCCACCTTGGAGGTAGGTCAATGATGGCAGCCACTTGGAAGGTTTCACTCAAGATCGTTCCTTCAGCCTGAATCTCATGCAAGATCATTTGGATTTCTTGCACTTGACTAATCACGGTCTTAGAACCTACCAACTTATAATCGAAAAATTGACTGACAACAAATTTATTTGCTCCGGTATCTTCAATTTTATATTTTCGGTCTAAGGATTCCCGTAACTCCTTTGCCATTTTTATCGTACAATAGACAGTGTACAATGAGTCATGTAAACCATTCATGACATAATTCATACACAGGAAATCAAAGTGCTTTCACGCTTCAATAGCATTGAAGACTTCCTTATCCATTTCTCCATCGAATACCGTAGGAGCCATAAGAGCTTCCTCAATCAAGAATCTCACAAGATTCAACGTTGTTAAATAAAGCAACATCTTTTGCTACCACCTTTTAAAGTTTGATCCGTCGAACTTTTCAGGTTTCTAGCTATGGTGGCAAAAACTGCAGTAGGGGCAGAGGACTAGATCTGTTCAGAAGTGGCCACACTGACAACTTCTTTTCTAGTAACCATTTAAAATTTAATTACATAATCTGTTTTAAGATTGTAGTGAAGTTAAAATAACGTTATCATAAACGTCACGAACAATAGGGAAGGTGGAAACAAGAAATTTATAATTGCAATAACAAAAAATGAAAATAAATGGACCAAGGCCTGTGTCGGACATAGTTTACTTAAAACAGATTTGCCCCCTCCTTCTAGTATGTGCTAGAGGTTTCTCGGACGTCTGTCTCCCAGTATGCAACGGCGGACAGCGAAGAAATAAGCACAGTACCTCAAAGCTTCCGGCGAACAGAAAAGCCAATGCAGAATGTAGAGAAAGAGAAGATGAGGTTTTGAGATTTTCTCGAGTTGAAAACCAAAAGGTAAAAGTGGGCCTGCCGTGAGGCCCACTTTCCGAGGCTGCATTCATGTATGCATGTCGTGCGCTCACGCTCAAATTTTAGTTTGTCGGACCTTCGTCGAGGCTCGAGATTTGCATCCCCTACGCCCGTGCACGAGGCATATGGCTTGTGAATAGTTACCACTTCAAATGAGTACAATAATATATAAAGCACTCCAAAGCCTTCTTTCTTTTCGATGTGAGACTAGTGTTATCCACTTCCAACTCAAAGGTGTTCTTTGAGTATCAATTTCTTATTTATTCACCCATCAATATATCCCATATTTCCAACAAGAAAAATTAACTATTATGAGAACTCTAATGTGTGCTACCCCACAAGTAGAATATTTGGAATAAAACATGAGAAAAACGATTGCAAAAGAAGAAGAAAAAATATAAAGTAAAGAAAAGAGTGAATATGATAGAGGAGTTATAATAAAGAATAGGGTCAATACCACGAAAAATCCTAAAGCGATACACTTGTGAAAAATTTACCATAAACTATTTTTTTGACTATAAAAAATTTTAAATTAGTACACTCGTGACAAATTTACCCTAAACTGATACGTCTGTGACAAATCTACCCTTCGTTAATTTTTGTTAAATCTAACAATCAAATTGATAAGTTGGATGACACGTGGAAGTTAACGGATGTATCAATTTGCGCTTTTTACCTTTTGTTTATCAAAGGTATATTAATTTGAGATTTTTCGTGGCATTAATCCAATTTAACAGAGAGTAAATTTGTTACAAGTATACCACCTTAGAGTTTTTCATGATAAAAAAATTGATTTATGGTAAATTTATAATAAAAATATCAGTTTATGATTTTTATGGTAAAAAAAAACTTGGGATAAATTTATCACAGAAGTACTAACTTGGGATTTTTTTTTATCAAAAAATAATTTAGATAAATTTATTATATTTATATATTAATTTGAGATTTTTTGTGATATTAATTTTAAAGAATAAGGTTGGAAGATTCGTGAGTCATCCTTTCTTAAATCTCGCCTTCTATTTGGCAGGAGCGACGGATAAAGAAAAAGATGAAACTCTTCCCGACAGCTCTCAAGTAGGGAACGGAACGCCTTCGATTAGACCGACTTGTCGATACTTTAATCCTCGGCCACTTCTTGTAAGGAGCTCTTCTTGAGTTTGATATGGGATGGTGATTGATTAGGACAACTTTCTGCCGGTCAGTTCTAGAAGTCAAACCTAACGGTCTCTTTTCGCGCGATTGCATCACATCCCAGCAGGCAGATGGAAGTCAACGGGAGACGACTTCTTTATGATGAGAAAGAAAGATGGAATGATCATGAATTGCATTCTTAAGACTACTTTATGCGTGGTTTATTTCCCAAAAAAAAAAAATAAAGCCATTTTTTTCAATAACATTTCATTTTTCCAAACATTGTAACGTGGTACACTTTTCTAAATGCGAGTGGTGAAAGGAACGAAAAGGTTGATGGTACGTATCATGTTATTATATGCATTTTGATCATTTATGTTGATTCATGTCATTATCATTATTTTTACAAGTTTCATTCAACTAATGAAAACAGTCAATATATGTAAAGTTACGTCGATTTTGAGTCACCTTAGTTCGTGTCATGTCTTATTTAAACGTCTCTAAATTAAAATAATGATTTGTGAGATGATTACTATTAAATAATAATATATCGTTTTTGAGCGTTTAATTCTTTGCAAAAGTTGCCCGATATAGAAGAATCGAATAATAGAATTTCATTTGGTAAGCCTCAGTTTTAGATTGAGCTTTTTGGTTTGTTTTGTAAAGATTTTACCCATGCTCAAATCAAGGATTCAAGTAGTGCGGTTACAAAGGGACAAGCAGGGCTCCACAACACATGATCAGACAAGTCTTTCTTGACATGCAAAATGCAAACACCAAATCCGAACACCCTCTCGAAAGAACTACAAAATCTGTGTTTACCATCCGGGAATGTCATCGGAAACTGCACCAAAATCCGAACACCCTCTCGCCAAGGGACAAGATTGGCACGACCTTTTCCTAAACTCGGTCTACATGATTCAAAGTAAATCACAGCCGTTGATCACGTGGATGTTGGTAACTTTGCATCATATACGTCCGCGATGACGACCTCCCACCCACCCACCCCAAACCTTGTTCTTCAAGTGAATTTGTGCTTTTCCTTTCCTTATTTTTTAAAGAAATTTACCAAGAGAAAAAAAAAATTTTCCCATAGAAAAATGAAGACACCGACTTTGTCGTCCAAAGAATTGTCAATCTGTAAATAAAAAAAATGCAGCTGTTGGCTGTGATTTAGCCGTCGTTGACCAGCAAGAAAATTTTGCCCGAGCGCGCAAGGGCCACATGCTAGCAAATTTTTGATCGTGGACTCGGACGATCGGTTCGTCCACTTGACAAGTCCTCGTTTGGAATAGCGTTGACCGATGATTTATAAAATGCGTCGAGTTAATTAGTCAAAAAAAAAAAAACAAGTGGCGTCTATTGTTGACAGAATAATTCAACTCATTCAATTGACATATAATGATCCTTAAATAAACATGTACACATAAAATGTTAACTTAGTTTTAAATGGGCAAAAGTACATATGGAGTGTTAATATTTATGTACAACACACATTTTAGTGTCAATATTATTTTTGAATCACTTAAGTGCCAAATTGGAGAAACGATGATTATTTTAATGCCAATTCCGGTCAAAAACGATTACTTGGGTATCAATTCCGACCAAAAAGTACACATAGCTTTTTTTTTTTATTAATTTTTAATATAACATGGATTTTTTTTAAATACACATGGAAAAAAAGGGCCAAAATTTTAAAATAATTTCCATGTAATATTGATTTAAAAAAAAGCTAAATAACTAAAAAATAAATTGAAAATTAAGAGGAAAAAAACATATGTTGTTGCGGTGAGGGCTTGCATTGCCCTCGCCGCCACTGCCCCACCACCATTGGCAATGGCAAGCAAGGGTGGGGCATGTACCAAGGGGGTTGCCTAGATTTGCGAGGTCGAGCCCTTGCCAGTGATTGTCGAGGATTGTCAGCCACTGACTAGGCTTCAGCGACCGCCTCGACACATCCCCCACTCTCATTGGCCATTGCTAGTAGCGATGGGGTCTTTTTTTTCCCTTAATTTTTAGCTTATTTTTTTTTAGTTATTTAGCTTATATTTGAATTATTTTAATGTTTATGTGAATTTTTTTTAAAATTTTTGGCTTTTTCTTTTGCTGATCAGGATCCTTTGACAAGCCACATAGATGCCACCATGTAAGATTTCCAACAACATTTATAGGAGTTGGCACTTAGATAATCATTTTTCAAGAAAATTGACACTTAAGTAATAAAAAAAAAATTGGAATCAAAGCGAGTGCCATATATAAATATTGACATTCCATGTGTACTTTTGCCATTTTAAATTATTTTCAATTTTTCATTTGAACTATTAGTCTTACATAATATGAGAGTATCAATAAGGGGTTTGAATGCGGTTAGTTCTTCTCAATTTGTTTCTATAATTCACCTTGCTTTTCTATTCTTTGTTATAACATGATCACGTCCGCATTTGTCTTGTCTAATCGAAAGACCAAAATGGAGATATAATTCTAATGTGTTCTCCATCTGCTTCAGCTTTCATATACGATACCAAGACTTGCATGATGAGAAGAAGGTAACGTTGAGCGCACCATGTGAGTGGCGTGAAAGAAAGAAATCTCATATTGAATGTCCACGACTAAGAGAAGCAATTAATAATACCCAGTTGACTCCTAACTCAATCGCTTCAAATTTTGAGCAGATGTGGGTCCAACTAAGTTGTCAATGGGCTCAAGTTAGTCCCTAACACTATCATGTTCCAGCGAAATCCCCCTAGAACAGTGCGACCCTAGGTGACCACTTGTCGGGGTCAACTGATCTAGGCGAGACAAATCTTGCCGAGGTCATGCGACTTGGGCAAGACCTTCGTCGCGGTCACGAGACCCAATTGAGACAAAACGGAGGGCAATGAGCGGTCGACTAGCAATGGTTGATCTTGCTTGGGTGGTGACGGCGGATCTTGCCACTGGTCCATTGGCTTTTCGCTCGGGATTGTGCGACTTTGGCATTGTCTTGTGGAGGTGGCGTGAGGCGATTCACTCATTGAGATTGAGCAACCCCAACTGAAATCTCATCGGGTCGCATGCTACCCTAGACAAGCCATGTGTTACCTGGGGAGACCTGATCCTAGTCGCACGTTTCCTGGGGTCGCGCAACTCTAGTGTGGATGACGCTGGAGCTCCCACCCTTCTTCAACCTCTGAGTCCCATACGTCTCCTTTCGACATTAGTGAATCTAAACTGTTTTTTTTGGTTTTCTTTTTTTGCTTTTATGTCTTTCTCATTCTAAAAGTTGCTTTTTAGTGACCTTTTCCCACATCCTCAAACCCTATTTTGCTTCTTATAAAAGCTCTTTCGCACAAGGCCCCTTGTGTCAATACAAAACTCAGAAAAGCAAATCGTTCCCAAACTTGCTGGAAGCGCAGAATTATGGAAGCAGTCTCATTAGTCTGCTTTCTCGTGGTCATAAGAAGATGCGAACACGCTTAAGTTCTGCTCTTCCTTCTTTCTTTTCTTTTTTGCCAGAGTAGACTCGTAAGGTAAAAGCCTTAAAAAAAAAAGTAATTGGGTAAAAGGAAGAAGAAGAAGAAGCCAAAAGTGATCAGAGATTTTTCCAAAAAGAGGAATCAAGAAAGAGTTTTGGCAGGGACAAAATCGTAAATAAATGATCATCCGAAAAAGCGATAGCGAAAGTGTCTTTGGCGATTTACCCGGAAAGGGAAATGGATTTGTTGATTTGAGTGATAATGCATGGTCGTTTCCTAGATTATCAATTAAATATTATTTCATTACTTGAACTACTCGCGAAGATTTAGGTTTACGTCTTGCCTGATTTATGAATTCAGTGGACTACTGCAGGTGTTGGAAATTTATATTAAAGGGGCTGTACTCGACATGAAAAACAAGTCATGTTTGTTATTAATAGCTATTCTTCGACACTTAAAATAGTACAAACACTCTAGGTTTCCTCATCGCCAACTAGGAAAAAGATGTTGGTAAATGATAATAAATTTACCATACTGCAGAAAGTATTTTCATATTCTTATGTGTGCCTCGGCTCTAGGGGCGTGGAAGACAACTCGTGAATCTTCTGGAACCGATTTCATTGCATAGGTTTGCATGATAAGTTTCGGATTCCAAAATTTCGAAATCATTAGCTACACGTAGGTTTCATAATTTTGGGTC
Organism: Psidium guajava; assembly: GCA_016432845.1. NCBI lineage: Eukaryota > Viridiplantae > Streptophyta > Magnoliopsida > Myrtales > Myrtaceae > Psidium > Psidium guajava. Next base: position 17,425,348 of record CM028230.1, on the reverse strand, counting down.
GTACCACCTTGTGACCACCCCATGTGGTGCAGGTACCCCTGTAGAAACATACATGATGCCTTGTATAATATTTATTAATTGGAAGTATGTTCGATTAATCGTATATTACCTCTTTTTCTTTTTTTTTAATGACATTTTCACATTTTAATACGTGATAACTCAAAAATTTTAAAGATGGGTGGAAACTTACTTATTTCTCTATTTTTCTACTTTCATACTTTTATCATTTTTCTTTTCAGGACTATTTACGCGAGCATGTATTTTATTATTAAAAAACGCTCTTCGAACCTTAAGTTTTTCGCGAAAGAAATGCATCTTTTATGGAAAGCCAAAAAATGGTCATAGCTAAACTATCAGGGCTGGCATTAGGCGAATGCCTACTGGGCACGTGCCGCCAAACTACAACGTCCACAGCGGAGCATGATAATGAAGACCGCAACATCGGAGCACTGTCGGCGCGATAGCGGCGATGAGCGGCTCTCTGGAGGCGCTGCGTTCGTAACCTGCAATTTTTGACCGTGTCCGGTGATTCGGAAAACAAGATCATACGGTATATTCTTTCGCACGTGTTTTGCTTCCTCATAATGCAGAAACGTGCCAAATCTGCCAGCCACCTACCGACCTCCCGCAAGACTTATCAGCCCCTCATGAACAGGACTCCTAAAATCACCGGGCCACCCAATTTGGATTCTCCCATATAATAACTGTGTCCACGTCCCGATTCGAGCCCCCACAAGTTCGTTCCCCCTTTAATTTTGACGTCAGCAGGTACGTATTGCAGCCTCCGCACGTTAAAAAGAAAATATTTCTCTGGTTTCTTGCTCTTGGCTTCAATAGCGGAGCAGGACAACGTTGTTCTTCTCTGGTTTCTTCACCGCCAGAGGGGGAGAGAGAGTTGAGGGAAGTGGTGATGCATTGAAAGCTCTGCGCAGAGGACAGATTCTCCATATCCTCCAATCGATCGCATTGCGCCGCAATTTGGCGAGGCAGGTTCTGATTCTCTCTCCCTCCCAAGAACTCCCTCTTCTATCTCCTTCAGTCTCTTCATCGTCGAGATCATCGTTTCTTTCTTCTGGGTCTTCTCAAGTTTGAAGCTCTCGTGCGCGCTGAGCTCGTTAGACCAATCTCGTGAGCTCTGTTTTTTCGTTTTACCCCGTTATTGCACTTTTTTTTTCCCTGTTGAGTCAACGCGTGAAGCTGTGGACTTTTTCTTCTGTCTTGGTTACCTTGGGGATGGGTGGTTGGCTTTGAGATCTTGTTTTTACAAAATGGGCTGTTGAACATATTTCTCTTCAAATTTCTAATTCGACGCAATGATGTTGTTACAGAACCGACCTGTTGGCTTTCTGTGAAAATTCTTGCTTCTGGTTCTTCATCGGGACTGGTAGTTTCGTGTTCTTGTTCGTTCTGGGGAATTGTTCCTTCTCCGGTTTTAGACAATGGTGACTGCATACTATTCTTTTCAGCTTTTCTGACATTTTTGCGTGTGCATTTGCGAGAGAGAGAGAGAGAGAGAGAGAGAGAGAGAGAGAGAGAGAGAGCCAAGATTGGGTTGCTTTTTTGAGTGGTTCTACTTTTTGCTTCTATTTCGCGAGGGTAAGTTGCTGCTCCTTCTTCTATGAATAAGTGAAAATCAAAAGCTTTTATATATTAAAGCTGACTTAATTTAGTTCTTTCCGTTTTTTTTTTTATGAGCATAGCTTCCCTGAGGATTTATGAAGCTTCATCTGTCAGTGAAAGTATATTAACTTTTTCTTCTTTATTGTTTTGCGAAAATGGGCTGTTGATCATTTCTCTTCAAATTTCCACTTTGAAGCTGTTGGCTCTCTGTTAAAATTGTTGTTTCAGTGTTTTCATCATACTGCTAGTTTCGTGTTCTTGTTCTGGGCAATTGTTCCCTTTCCTCTCTCTGGTCATTTGAGATTGCACACGATCTTTTTTTCAGCTTGTTTAACTTTTGTTTCAGAGAGAGAGAGAGAGAGAGAGAGAGAGAGAGAGAGAGAGAGAGAGAGAGAGAGAGAGAGAGCCAAGATCGGCCTGCCTTTTTGAGTGGTTTTACTTTTTCCTCCCAGTTTTCAAGGGTAATTTGCTGCTGTTGCTTCTGTGAATAAGTGAAAATCAAAAGCTTTTATAATTTTGGAGCTTAATTGATTTAGTTCTTTAGGTTTGTTATAATCATTCTATTAAATCATCCTATTGAGTTTCTCCGAGGATTCTTGTTCAGTCAGTAAAGTTTTTTGCTCTACTTATTCTTCTGGTAATATACTTTCCATAATTCCTCTTTCTGATTGCATTTTACTTGTCTGAAATGATTGATTACTCATGGGGAATAAAATTTATCTTATGTATGTTTTGGAATGTCTATAATGGCTGGATTTTTTTAGTCGTTTTCACTGCTGATGATACTGCGGAGTGAAGCAGCTTTGAATGTGCGTTTGTGAACATAATTTCTTGGATGGATTCCCGGTAAAAAGATCATATACTATTGAAAAGCGTTTAAGTCCTTTTCCATCTGTGCACAATGCTTCAATGCTTCATTCTCTTTCTTCTATGTGATTTAATACCTTATATCTGTGTGGTTTGATATTTGATTTGTTTGCAGGAGTAGGCTTGCATTGAACGGTGGCAGACTCATTCCTGGCTTGAGAAGCAGATTTTATCAGGATTGAAAAGTGAACCATTATGCTCTTGAAGTGAAGAATCTTTATAGAGGGAACAACGATGGCTTTTGAGCCAATTGTTTGGTACTGTCAGCCAGTGACTTACGGGGTGTGGGGGAAGGTTGTCCAAAATGCCTTTGGCGTGTACACTCCATGTGCAGTTGACTCTCTGGTATTGACTGTTTCTCATCTGGTCCTTCTTGGCCTCTGCTTGTATCGAGTATGGCGGACGAAGAAGGACTTCGAAGTGAAGAGATTCTGCTTGAGGTCCAAGTTGTACAATTATCTTTTGGGGGTACTGGCTGCCTACTGTACTGCAGAACCATTATTCAGACTGATTATGGGAATTTCAGTGTTCAACTTAGATGGACACAAAGGCCTAGCACCATTCGAGGTGGGTTTTCCTCTTCTGTGTTGTTGTTTTTTTTTTTTTGGCCCCCTTTTCCCTATTCACGTGCTGCCAAGTGAAGTGTCCCTCTTGTGGGCTTCTTGCGATCTGTCGTATTCACTTTCTGATGCTGCCACTGCTTTGGCATGATGTGGTGCATGGTTATTTATGTTGACTGAAGGGCATTTGTCTCATTTCGAATATATGATAAGTGCATAGCATTTTGACAAGAAGTTTATCAATGGGCATTTGATAACTTCTTCTGTTCTGTACGCTAGCGTAGGAGAAAGTTTAGGAGTTAGAATTTGATAAAATTAGGAGTAGGACTGCACTTCTGAGATGCTTCTCATATCCTTTCATGTCCTCTATTTTATCTTCTGTAGTGGGCGATATTGACTTCAAATTGGTTTCTTCTACTGGACAAACAACTTTAATAGCTTACTTTCGATGTTTACATCCTTGTGTATTATCATAATCAATTTTATACCACATTTAGCCTTGTAATTTCCTTTGTATGAGATGTTAATGGGTTCTAATTTTAGATGAGCAATAGGTCTATATGATGAATTTATGTTATTTTAAGGAAAGTTGAAATGGTGCTTGTCAAGAAAGAGAGATGGAGAACTGCGTACTAGGATCTTCTTGAGCTAAAGTTGACTAGCCAATACCCACATATATTATTTCAAACTAGTTCTAAGTTTATTCGTCCAAGTTAGTTGTTGGAACCTACATATTTTGCAGCTTCCTACTTCTAGCTGCTGATATTTGTAGTCAATGACTCTGCTTAATAAATTTTCATAGATAATTACAAACACCGAGTTATAATCAAAACGCCTATAGCTTACTTTATTTGTAAACTTCCTTTTGTATGCTTAACATTTAATGCTGATCCTTCTCCTCCAGATTGTCTCCCTAGCGATTCAAGCGCTTACTTGGTGCTCCATGCTGGTCATGATTGGTTTGGAAACCAAAGTCTATATCATTGAATTTCGCTGGTTTGTGAGGTTTGGAGTCATTTACGCCTTGGTAGGGGATGCTGTGATGTTCAACCTTATTTTCTCTATGAAGGATTTCTACAGCAGGTTTGAACTTTGCACTACTGTTTATTTGCACACCTTCTTTTGAGCATTCAGCACTTGATCTTTGTTTTAGTTGCACAGTTCTTCTCCTTAGAGCATCAGATTTCCTCCCACATGGCAGTCCATACATCATCAAAGAACAGGCCGACATTATTAATTTCTGTAGATTTCTAGTTGACATGTACCCTGGGACTTGGATGTGACTTGGGTGCCATAATATGCTGCGAAAATATTACAGCACTCTCCTATCTGTTATAGCACACTGAAGCATGTGCTTTTTGTTGTTATGCAGTTCTGTACTGTATTTGTACATCAGCGAGGTTGCTGTTCAGGTATGTTGGTCTGCAACTTGCTAATTCCTGTCACTCACATTTTAAGGTTGATGTGGAAATGTTGCATCTTTCTCTGATAAGAAACGATAATTCTTCATCATAAGACACAGGGAGAGAGCTACGCATTGTTAATGCCTGATGTTGGATATAGCTTAAACTATATGGTTGGTGCCCAAAAATGTATTTATGGGTTTTTGCTTCTTCTGAGAATGATGTTATTCTTGCTTTAGTGATATCTAGCGAAAGAAAAATTTTTGTCACTGTATTGTACGAGTGAAAGTCTAGTTCAGGTTTATGAGGGACGTGCTTATTAGTTTTTCAGCTAAACTAATAGGGAGGAGACTGTTTATGTGCTATAACATTACAGCTTTTTATAATCTCAGAAAACGATGGGAGTATAAGCTGATCATAATTATTATTAAAATCATTTGTTGATGTTCCCAAAGTCCGTATATCTGAATTCTGTGTCATTAGGATGGCATGGCTAATTACTACCTCCTGTATATGTCCATGAAACAATGGAAAGAAAATACTTGTATAGTACCTATATAAATCTCAGTGCTGAGTAAATGACTACTTTCGCTAATCATGTGGTGTCGGTGTTCTGGTGTAGCTTTTGTTTGGGATACTGATGGTGTTTTCTATGCCGACTTTGGATCCTTATCCTGGCTACACCCCTGTGCGGACTGAATCAGTCCAAGAAGCTGAATATGAAGAACTTCCTGGATCAGAGCATATATGTCCAGAGAGGCATGTCAATATATTTTCCAGTATGTATATGTTCCCTAGCATGCCTATCATATCAAGCTTGCGAATGTCATGTTGCATTGTGCTGCTAAAATTAAGTTATTCAAGGATTGGGAGCAATATCTGTTAAGTTGTAAAACATGAACCAACATATTTAGGGGCTTTTTAGCCTTCACATGAAGGCCTGGTGTCTGATTTAAATGCTTTAAGACTCTCCCTTGTGGTAGGTTGGGATTGGTCTAAGAATAAGGTATGATTGATCATGATGTGAAAGGCAAATTGGGGGCCTTGAGAGATTAAAACATGGGGTACTGTTTTCACAGAGGAAGAAAAGATTATTATCGTAAGGAAGAAAACTGAACTTTGGCAGCGTGTAAAATGTATTATATATTCATAAATTGGTTAACTGGCAGTTATCCTCTTTGTACATTCAAGTTGTTGCTGTTGTTGCCTTGTATGAAAAGTATGGACAATGTGGGTCAGAAATCTCATTCTGTTTGCATTAATCAGTTCTTCAATACCTTATTACTTCGCCATATCTGTTGGGTCTATCCTTCGTTCTAATACTTCAGAGAGATCTTATATACTATGTATCTTCTCAAGAATATATTTGAGGACCTTCACATGTTTGAATACAATCCATGTTGCTCTCCTGTGCATTTCTAGGAATACTTTTTTCATGGATGGGTCCACTCATGAAGCTGGGCTATCGAAAACCTCTAACTGAGAAGGATATATGGAAATTAGACACATGGGATCAAACAGAAACATTGAACAGCAAGTATGCATACTCCCAGTTCTAAATTGTTGCAATCTATATGATCTGTATGATGTCCCATTTAAAGTCTGCTAATTTTTTTAGGTTCCAGAGGTGTTGGGCTGAGGAATCCCGGAGGCCCAAACCATGGCTTTTAAGACCTTTGAATAGGAGTATGGGGGGAAGGTAAGCTCAGAGGTTCTGCGTATATTCTGTCACTGTGTGTACTATCCACATCAGGTCCTTAAATGCTGACTCTGCCCTGTAGCAAAATAAGTCATTTAATTATTTGGAAAAGGAAAACAAGCCCTATAAATCATATCAGTTGGAATTTTAGACAAGAGAACCAAAGAATTACAGATTGCTTGAATTACTAAAAATGTAAGCTGATGAAATTGAACAAATCTTTGTAGCACTCATGTATCGGGTACTTTCCATAATTCCACCAAAGTGTTAGCTGGTTAAATGAAAGTTGTAACTGCGGCAATACGTGGGGAAATATGCCAACTGTTCTGAATTTATGGCATTAGTATCAACTATTTATATTTTTAACTTCATCTCTAGTAAATTTAAGTTGAGTGCTAAATAAATAGTTTAGTTATGTGGTATATTTCCACAATGGAGTAGCTGTCAAAAGCTGTTTGTCTTTGTGTCATACTACGTAGAACGCTATTGACATAGTATGACAATGCATTTATGTGGATCAATTATTAAGGACTTGCATGTAATCGTGGCCATGTGTTTGTTGGTTAGATATTCAAATAGGAAAACTTTGACAGACTGTAAGTGTTGTCTGAGTAAGGCCATTCTCTTAACCAATTTGGTTGTTTTGGAACTAGATATTTGTTTTCATCTACCAAAATTTGGAGGTTGGCCATAAACCACAAGAAGTTTGTAGGGTTGTGTTGGTGTAGTATGTTGGTTAGAGCAATAATTCGTTATTGGAGATTGAGTTTGTTTGGCTCTGTGTCTCGAAATTAATATCTAAGGCTGAATCTGTCCTTGGAGACATGAAGTTGCATATGAATAGATGAAATGAACTACTTGTCTTGATAGATAAGAGGTTCAATATTCCTTGTGGTGTCTGAATCTCTCATTGCTCCTTAAAAGGAGGCTTCACATTTTAATGTACTTGAAACATCGAAATACTTAAAATCCAACTACTTTTTTATAACAGGAGATTGGGGGGTTTCTTTTTTGGCTAAGTCTAGGAAAATTCATCTTTAACACTTCGTTTGGGAAGGAGGTAAAGAATGGGAGAAGAAAGAAAACCTAAAGAAAGATTTAGATCACCCTATTTGGAGAACTTTTAAGGAATGTGGGTACGCATTGAAATTTCAGGGAGAAGATGTCTGTGGGCCCTACTCATCTTATTCGTCACCAGATGATGAAGAAAACCTATGGAGTTAATATTTGAGCAACTCAATATACCAAAATATCCCCTTCTTTATTTTGAAACTAGATATAATAGGTGACTTGAAGGTCAAAAATCCTTCAAAGTAATTTCCACTCATCTTCTCTCTCTTTCCAATTGTAATAAAATGTTATTTAACTACTTCTTCACCTCTACTTTCTACCTTTCCAAACAATGATAAGTAAAATAATTTTTTCATCTCCACCTCATTTTTTTACACTTACACATTCTTTACCCACTGAAACTTTTCCCGAACACAGTGTAATGATTGGCTTCCTTTGACAGACGTTAATCTAACGCTTCATTGCAAGAGTGTTGAGGTTGATAGACGAGCACGGTTATTGTTTGTTGGATCTCTTCAAGCTGCTTAAAATAAGACTTCGCTCATAAATTCCCCTGAAGTATTGAATACTTTCAGCTCTTTTGTAGGACTTAGTTAGTAATTAGATGATAAACAATGTGTATAAGTCGAAGGAGAACCTGATCATCGAGGTTACCAGTTATTGTAATCTTTCTAGGAAAGGTGCATAAATGGGATGAGGTTTCTTCCATTACGAAGAGATTTCAACTTGTGCAGCGCAGAGTACCTTATTCCTTTGGTCTGTAACATGGGAAAATATCTAACCATGGACGACCTGAGAAAGAGTTGAATGGGGGGCTGTGTTTTCCTTCATCCTTGGTTGGAGGAAACTTCATGCAACCATGGCTCCTTTGAGTGGTGGGTTACAAGATGGACATTACTTCCATTTAATCTTAGTTAAGTTTGCATGTGCTGATATCTTTTACTTGTAGCCTACCAATCTAATGCACGGTTGGAAGAAATTTTGGATTGAGGGAAATATTGGCCTAGGCGAATTATGTCTCTGGTTGGTGATGCTTCTTTCTGGGGAAATCATATGTTTTGGTGTAACTTCTGTAGGTAATATTAGCATCTTTAGTGCTGGCCGTTGTGAATTGTCAGATAATCATAGTTCAACTTTGGTAAAATAAAGCAGTTGATGACTTGCTTGAGTTGCAGGAGTATTTCCATTCGGGCAAATTCTGGTTTTTGGTTACCCTGTCCATGAGGACTATATGTCATTAGGTAAATCGAATTATGTTTCGGGGGATTGAATATACTTTTCAGAAGATCAATATGCGAAGCCAATAATTATTTGTTTGTTGCTGTCAGTCGCATATACTTGTAAACTAACAAAAAGGACATTGGGTCATCCTGTATAGGTCCCCATGCTAGGGGTTTTTCTGTTTCTTATCAGTCATGTCTACGAGACAATGTTTTGAAACTGATCTTGGCCCAGGATACTTAAGATGCATACTACATTCATGACGACAGCCGCAACATTTTATGTCTTGAGGATGGGCTTTCCCAGTTCTTTCCTAACTTGATACATCAAAAACTTTCAGTACCCTTCCCTGGAAAAAAGAGAGTTTCTGGCTGCCTTTATTTGTAACCTCATGCCCTTTCATTTTGGCCAATGAAAACCTGTTTCCTTGGTCTATTTCAATAAAGTTTTAGTGAATTCTAGGAATGGTCATCAATCAGATGGAGAACTCTAATTAGAATTCTTATAGAGACACTGCAGGCTGAGAAATGTAAAGCTATTTAGCAAGGTCATAAATGGCCTTTCTGAGGATGGTTGTCTCTAAACCGACCTTTGTGGTAATTGACTTACAGATGAAAGGTTGGTGTAAAGGTAATTATATAGATGCCTAAACATTCTGGTTGGGGAACACAGTCAGACAACTGTTTCATCTTATATTATTTATGTATACAAGTGCGATTATTGAGTAGAAATAGCTGAAATATGCTGGGAGTGATGCTTGGTGATTTTGGCAGCAAGAACTTGTGAGATTGTCAGGTACTGCATTTCCAGCTCTTATAGAAATCAAGAAAAATAATTTTCTTGCATGATTTACTCTGTATCGACGTCATTCTTTCAAATTAGTAGAAGCTTTGAATTACAGGGATTTACAGCTTTTAAAGAGCCAGGAGTCAGGCTAAGCTGCCACCATTCCATTATCTATGCTTGTGAATGCTTTCTTTTCTGTCTCTTATGTTTTCTAGGAGAGAGTGAAGAAATATCCTTTTTCTATGAAGCATCCTTTTGTAGCATCATGTTTGGCGTTATCTATTCTCGATTCCTTCTTTTGACTAGTTCTTGGCTGGTGACTATTCTTACTGCATTTTCCTTCATTTTTGTAGGTTTTGGTGGGGTGGATTCTGGAAGGTATGGAACGAATACACTAGGCATTGTACTTAGATGTTATATTTGCATTTGATCGGCTGGCTTTTACGGAATCCAATTTGCATGCATGATAATTGTTCCAAATAGAGTTGGAAATCTTTCTCATACATCATAGTATATCTTTACACTAGTTCTTGTATGATAGTTTGGGATGTCATTTAGTTATTTATTTTACCTTTTTTAGATTTTGCAGCTCATGCACTTCAATTTTTATTTAACATGAAGTATTTGAAACCTTTCCAAAGATACGAATGTTGATAAGTAAATCAGTGTATAGATTTTACATAAATTAAACCAGAATATCATTTTAAAAGTTTGGTGAGAAAATCCACAAAATAAAAGCGAAAACAAATGAACCAGCACAATCAAGGGTGTGCTTGTTTCACAGAAATGAATATTTCGCATAATGTTTTCCTTGACTGCTTGAATAGCTCACATAAATGAACTATGAAGATATATTTTCATAATTAAATAAACAGTTTAGGTTTAAATTGTTGCTGATCATCAAAATATTTTCTGTTGATTAATTTTCCTAGACGATACAAACAATCATTGTTGCAAGAATGCTATTCATATCTTTTATTCTTCGTGAAACATTCCCTGTTCTTTATTACAGAGTTACATTTTTGTCCTTATACTCGCTGCTGACTCATGCTAAAGGCTAATTTTTGTTCTGAATTTTCAATTTTGTACAATCTTTTGTCCTATAGATAGTCACTAAGTTTATATCTCATCCATTACTAGTAATTTGTTGGGATCTGTTAATTCATGTACAGATTGGGAATGATGTTTCACAATTTGTGGGGCCACTCATCCTGAACAGCCTTCTACAGGTTAGTTTCAATCTTTGATGATTTTTGTAGCATTCTTTTTAGATAACCTGGAGAGGAATCTGTACGTGTTGTGAACAGACGCGTGCACACAATTGACCCGCTGTTTTTGTACTCTTTGGTGAAACAAGTTGGTGGTTGCTTCTTGTTGGGCCATTTCTTTTAATGCCCTTTGATTGACTTTTCTTTTCCTAGTTTAAACTGGGCTTATATAGAATCTTATGGATAGCGTATGACTTGTCTTTCCATCATATGCAGTGTTAGGTTTTTTCTGAAATTTCTCATTGTTTTCGATGAATTATCTGCAGTCTATGCAACGTGGGGATCCAGCTTGGATAGGTTACATATACGCGTTTCTAATATTTGTTGGCGTGGTATGACATTAATTCTCCTTTTCGATTACTAACAAGTACCAATTGATTGTTTGTCTCATTAAGTACTTCAAATTTAGTTGATTTGCTTCTAATATTTTATTTTCCACGCTGTATAATGGTAGTGTTCCAATTCGCAATTGCTAGTTTTTTAGCTTAGATTGTCATGTCGTTTATCTGAGATTAATCATTATGCTATTGATGTAATGAACAATGAAATTTTATTTATGTCCTTGACTATGTGAGTTCTGATTTTGAATGATTTGGTCCAGGTGGGGGGCGTGTTATGTGAAGCTCAGTATTTTCAAAATGTCATGCGTGTTGGTTACCGCCTGAGATCTACTTTGGTAAATTTCCTTCCCTTTCTCCTAGCTGTTACTAAAGTGGAACTGATATTCTTCTCACTCAAAATTTTTTCTATTCTTTCAATCTAATTTTTTTCTATTAAGTTCTGTTTTCAGATATCCCCTTTGTTTCTTTTTTCTTCTCCTGCATTCACATTTGAAAGACGACTCCATATACGACAGCATGTGGGCTCATGTGGGAGTATGTACATAATGAATTGCATCTGTAGTTACACATAGCTTCAGTTGAAATTTAAGAGTATCGTGTCGGTGACCCTAAAATTCTGTTGTTAATTAAAATTTAAGATATCTTTCCCTCTGAATGTGCAGCTGCTCATTTGATCTATTTCTCTAAACATGAACAATTGATATCGTAATTGAATCCCTATATGACAACAATGAAACTGTTCCTTGTGCTGACTATGGTTTTGAATTGTGACCCTGTTTTGTGGGTGGATTGATTTTCCTCTGTAGCATACTTAAAGAAGAAATTCTTGTTAATTTTTTTTTTTACTTCTTTTTATATTCCTGTTTGTGCTGAAGCTTCATCATTGTTTTCCTGTATTGCTGACTTCACTGTTTGTAGGTTGCTGCTGTCTTCCGCAAATCCTTGAGGCTGACTCATGAGGCTCGAAAAAAGTTTGCATCCGGAAAAATCACCAACTTGATGACCACTGATGCTGAGGCACTTCAGGCACGTGTCATATTCATTTGCGAGCAAACATACTGCTCTAGATGTAGCTAGTCATAGCTGAGTCGCATTTTGATTTAGCAGTTTTATGTGGAAGTTGTAGTTGCTATTTCTTAAAGTTTTTCCTTTTTCCAACAGCAAGTATGTCAATCCCTCCATACGCTGTGGTCAGCTCCATTTCGTATAATTGTATCAATGGTGCTCCTATACCAGCAACTTGGGGTTTCTTCACTGCTGGGTGCTCTCATGCTTGTTCTTTTATTCCCTATACAGGTACACCAGTTTGTTATTTTGTTTATTTTATATTAACTTCTGATAACCTGATTTTTGCCTGTATATGAGTTAAATCTGCAGCATACTAGGTAATAATGCTAATGGTGCAATAAAGGTTAATGTTGGTTGTACATCAAGTGAAACCTGTCTCCTATTTATCGCATATCTTATTGTCTTTTTAAATTGACATATTAAGCATGTTCAGCGCAGGTGGTTACAGTGATAATTTTTTTCTTTTCAAAGCGATAAAGATAGCTAAAATATCAAGAATAAATAAACCACTCTCCATTGTTTCGAATGATATTTTGTTGAAAATGCACCATGACCTTTGAAGGAACTACAAGCGGATGATGCATTGACCCTTGAATAAGTTTACTTTCTCTGTTGTAATGCTAAGTGATAATTGTAGTCACTGAACAAGGTCAAAAGTCTTGTCTCTGATTTGTCATGTTTCCTCTGGTGTTATGAAAGGATGGTGGACAGCATCTTAAATGTGTGTAGCCGCTTATGTTGGATAAAGTACATGGATACAGTTAACCTGTGCTTGTGATATAGCTTTCTTGAACACTATGATAGGCAATTTGTTCTGTATGGTACACTTCATCCTAGTTCTCATTGGGAAGTCACGTGGTTCAAATTAGGATGAAGAATGCATGATTAGAAGGTGAAGTTGCAAATTCCTCTGCTGGGATCATCATTTTTAATTTATGAAGTGCACTGAGGCCAAATTGCCTTCTAGATCTATGCCAAATAATGTTTGCAAACCATAATTTGGTTGACTAATTTGTTGTGAACAACTGTCTTTCTCAAAAGCACAAGCGCTTAGGGAAAGGGCTCACAACGTATATTGAACATTTTTTAAACAGTCCCCTCATAGTTAAGCCAGACCTTTTGTGTGAAACACAACATCTGGACATATAGGAGCCTAGAGCACTATGACAATAAAAATGTAGAATGGCTGGCAGATGGAGTGCCAAGAGTCAAAGCCTTGGGTTGTTATCTAATACCAGGTTGACCATCTGTTTTTCCTAAAGCTTGAGCTGGTAGGAAATGGGTTCTTGATCTATATTTGAGATATATTTTTTAAAATTTGTTTGGTTTAGACAGTTCAATGATTAGATGGAAGAGTGAGAAGACATGTTCACTTACCTAAACCTGATACTGGGGATAAAGGTGGAAGCCTTGTAGCTTTTGCCTCATGTGTGAGAAGTAATAATAGCGCAAACAGATATATTGAATGAGCAATTTTTTGTAAATGAATTTATCCTTGTCTAGTGGCACAGAAAGCAGACACTTAATTAGCTCCTGTGGTAAAAAGAGAGGCTTCCTTTTCAACATATGTGATTTGCCATATCTTTAGAAGCACTGGAGTACATTGATGAAAATGGAGGGAACTTTCTCTTCATTTGAGGAGGTGCCTTGGAAGGCTACTGTCATGCCGAAAATGAGTTTGAGAGGGATTATGGGAGAAATTTCTTTCTATATTCTATAATCCTTTCCCTTTAACATCTTTTGTGTGTTGCATAAAAATTTGCAGATATATCAAATAAAATGGATGTCTAGTAAACTGAAAATTTAGGGGTTATCCTTGGTCTTAGTATATTAATATTGATTCATTTTATTTTTTAATAATTTTACTTGAGAATTTCAGTAATAAATGCGCTTTATGGTTCTGCAACCTGTCAATTAGCTTCACTGTCTCAGTGAATTTCTTCATCTAATAACTTCTTTACTTGAGACAGACCGTTGTTATAAGCAGAATGCAGAAATTGTCCAAGGAGGGGCTGCAACGAACAGACAAGAGAATTGGCCTCATGAATGAAATTTTGGCTGCAATGGACACTGTGAAGTATGATTTCATCTTAGAACACTTTTTGATCATCTTGAGAACTAAGCATTTGACACTTTTTTGGGGCTTATTATGCTTCAGATGTTATGCATGGGAGAGTAGTTTCCAAGCCAAAGTTCAAAGCATTCGGGCTGATGAATTGTCATGGTTCCGAAAGGCTCAAACATTAGGAGCGGTATAGTGCTATGAACTAATTTCTGTTATATGAACGCTGTTTACAACTTGGAGCATGCAGATAGCTGTCTGTATCTTTAAAGAGGTCAAATACTTCTGTTTCGTATCTTATAGCATGGTTTAGTTTAAACTGAGTCATGTATCAATTCCTGGGAGGAAAGCAACATTCTTGATGTCTAAGCATGGCTTTCACTTCTCTTTGCACAAATTTGTATTGACTGGAAGCGAAAGGAAAGTGTGCTGTTATGCCTAGATTTTCTTATGGACTTCACTCCCGAGGACAGCTAATAGATTTTACCAGTTGTTACAAGGACAGCAGACTGTTGGAGCCTGAAAATATTGTGAGATAAATTATCTGGTTGCTCAAAAATGCAAAAATGACACTAAGCCTAAATGAAAACACAAATTAGGATGGGGCTAACTTCGCTCACCTTCCTTCTTGGTGATTAAAAAGGCTGACGACTTTTTTTTTGCTTGGATTAGAAAACTAAGTGAATATCATCATGATTGCTCAGGAGAGTTTCTTATATGGTGCCCAGCTCTGTTTTAAAACACTATGTGACAATGGTTTATTATTGGTAGAACTTTGATGACCTTAGGTTGGCATTTTAAGTACTGATATGTCTGTCTTTTTCCACAGTTAAACATGTTCCTACTGAATAGCATTCCGGTTGTGGTGACTGTTATTTCTTTTGGAATGTTCACTTTACTTGGCGGAGATCTGACACCAGCAAGGGCATTTACATCTCTTTCTCTCTTTGCTGTTCTCCGGTTTCCACTGTTCATGCTCCCTAATATAATAACTCAGGTATTTTGAAGTTTATATGAAACTACTCTAGTCTTTGCTGCTATTTTGCAGTGTGCATATAAAGTATTGATGTCACTGATATAGGTGTTTTGGGTGCTTACAACCTGTGTGATATTAAAGTTGTCTTCTATCTTTCACATTTTCTCTGCTAGAAAAAGTTAAGAGAAACACATTCTCGTTTATCGTGTCTTAAGAAGAGGATGGCAGCTCATATTTTCCTTCTTTTCTCTAAGAAGTTCTCTGCGCTTGGAGTTTTATTTGCTTGAATCATTCTTTCGAAAATTGCTGCTTGCTCAAGTCTCTCATTTATTGCTTGGATGCATTTGTGTGATTTAATTCTAACTTATATGTGCTTTGAAGAGATGGGAAATTCTTGTGCCTCGACATTGTCTGAAAATCGTTCATTCATGCAATTATTTGATGAAATGTTGAGTTGATTTCTTATTCTATCAGTATAATTACCCTATTTGAAGAAAACATAATCATTGACAAGTCTAGTTCTATGGGTGGGTTTTCTCCTTAATTGATATTGTCCCAGTTTCTCTAGGGTTTGGGTTGTTTCTAGTCAACTTTCTTTATCTTGGAAAAAATTTTCATTCTGTCAGAAAATTGCTGATGCATCTTTCAAGTGTTTTGAGTATATTTGGATTTTCTAGTAACAATTGAAATTTCAATATGGCAATGGCAACAATTGGTGGTAATGGGTGGCAACAGGACCACTAGTTGATTATTAAGGT
Organism: Psidium guajava; assembly: GCA_016432845.1. Taxonomy (NCBI): domain Eukaryota; kingdom Viridiplantae; phylum Streptophyta; class Magnoliopsida; order Myrtales; family Myrtaceae; genus Psidium; species Psidium guajava. The sequence continues at coordinate 17,409,648 of CM028230.1, read as the reverse complement.
GTCGGTATTGATGGGAAGGTGGGAATAATTGGTGCTTGTAGCTGCTAACTGTGATGCGAAGTACAAGAATTCAGTTGCATGATCTGATGCCAGAAAATCTTGGTCCACTTAATTTTCTGGAAGCATTTAGTATTGATTTCATTTTCGTCCATGAACCCCTGCTTATTACTTGGGTGGCATAATACTGAGGGAATGGAAGTGTTTAATGCAAGAGAATTTTGATGGTAAAAAAGAGTAAAATGTATGATTGTTGAGTTTCATTTACATTTCTCCCCTTTTATTGTTCTTGCTTTATTTTTTATGAAGTTTGTATGTTGTCTTTTATGTCCAGCACTTCATTGTTGTTGCTGATAGTGTCTTCTGCCAGATGCAATACATGATTAACCAGCTATTAATGTTTCCATTATCTTTTCAAGCTTCTAATGCTGTTGTACATGAGCAGACTGTAAATGCAAATGTTTCCTTGAAGCGACTGGAGGAACTTCTGCTAGCTGAGGAAAGAATTCTTTTGCCTAATCCACCTGCTGATCCAGGACTACCAGCGATAACCATCAAGAATGGAAACTTTTCTTGGGATGCGAAGGTCTTGTTTTTAACTTGAAGTTCCTGTGTGTGCATTAGTATGAACATCGCTTTTATAATAATTGGTCCTTGCGGATGGCAGAACTGTGTGCATGCAAATGTTAGGATACTATTGTACAAAGCACTCTCTTCTTTGAGCCTTAGATATGCAGTTTTTGACTCCATATTGATTAGCTGTTGCCTGGAGAAAGCAAACATATAGATAAATTGAGGGCATTGATTATGGAAGAGGAGACATGTTGAAAAAGAGCTGAAATCTGTCTTAACTTAGTTGCTTAACTATTTTTGTGAACTTGTACATTTTATGGATATTCTTTTACATGCTCACTCATTAGCATTTGTAACATGCTTCTCAAATAAGCAAGAGACTACCATTTTCTGCTTGCCAATATGTACAGTTAGGATGTTTTTATAGCCAGAGGCAATCCATAGCAATTGGCAACTTCCCTTGCCTTGTACTCCGTAGCCTACATCTAATCCAAAAGCTCTCGCAAATGCAATTGTCTGTATCTTTGCAATTGCTTAGATACACCTCTGAAGTGGCTGATCTTGTACTTCAGGCAGAGAGGCCCACACTGTCAGATATAAACTTGGATGTTCCAGTTGGCAATTTGGTTGCGATTGTTGGTAGCACTGGAGAAGGAAAGACGTCCTTGATATCAGCAATGCTTGGGGAGCTTCCTGCAATTGGAGATGCAAATGTGGTTATCAGAGGAACGGTTGCTTATGTTCCTCAGGTTTCGTGGATTTTTAATGCAACTGTGAGTATTAAAGCTTTCGCACTTTCGTTCTCATGATTACATCAACATCAACATCACCTTTATTCCAAACCAGTTGGGGTCGGCGGTCGATGAACCCAAAGCGAAAAGCTTTCGCGCTTTCGTTCTCATGATTCTTTTTGTTTTTTGCTTATATTACTGTCCTGTGAACATTCGCTTTCTTATACGATCATGATGACTTTTACTACTGGAGTGTGCTTCTCTGCGCTCTAATATTAATATCAATGTGGACCTCTTTTATTGTTCGCACCCAACTAAACCTTGTAAGCTTTTTCATTCCTCGAAATCATTATATTCAACATGTAAATAAATGATCACTTGCAGGTACGTGACAACATTTTATTTGGATCTCCTTTTGAATCAAGAAGATATGAGAAGGCAATAGAGGTGACTGCATTGCGGCATGACCTTGACTTGCTGCCTGTAAGTTTAGTTCTGCTAATTGTCTCTTTAATGTAGTTCTTGTGGACTTGCATTGCGCTAGCGATTCCATGCTGTTCAATATTAATTTGCCAAAATCTTCAGCATTCTGACATGAACATTACCAGGGTGGTGATCTAACTGAGATAGGTGAAAGAGGGGTGAATATAAGTGGTGGACAAAAGCAGAGAGTTTCTATGGCACGGGCTGTGTACTCAAACTCAGATGTCTACATATTTGATGACCCACTAAGTGCTCTGGATGCACATGTTGCTCGACAGGTGCTCAATTCTACTAGATAAGTTTGCTCTCCATTGTTGTTTCTAATTTTAGTTTTGCTGAACTTAGATCTTATATCTTGTCAAAAATGGCTTGAACATTTGAAGTTGTGATCTTCCACCCACTGTTATCAGATCCTTTGTCTTGTAGTCTTGCAATTTCCTGAGATTTGTAAAATTGTTTTCACCTGTCTTTGACCACCCTGAATTAGAAAATCAACTGATTTTGAGATGCCAGCATAGCTTGCGTGCATACATGTGATCTACCAAAGCGCATCTTGGTTGTTTAACTTCTCTTTGCAACTTATTAACATATCCCATGATAGTTATCTGGAGTAGATGTACAGAAGTTTTGAAAACTAAGGAGTTCATAATTTGGAATAAAAGAGTACTCTCCAGGTGTGGCCATTATTATATGAGTGCATGTGCTGACAGATAAGGATGTGTTGCAAACTTGGATGTAGATTTTGTTTCCACGTTCCCTGGTTCCATATCTTAGCTTTGTCTTTGTGTGATTTTAGGTTGTCCAGTATATGCACTGGATGCTATCTAATTTATTCTTGCTAATTCTCCATGTTTCATCTCCAGGTATTTGATAAGTGCATCAAGGGAGAACTAAGCAAGAAAACCAGAGTGCTTGTCACAAATCAGCTTCATTTTCTATCACAAGTGGATAGGATAATCCTGGTACATGACGGTAAGGTGGAAGAGGAAGGAACATTTGATGAGCTCTCTCGCAGTGGCAAGCGATTTCAGAAGTTGATGGAAAATGCGGGTAAAATGGAGGAATATGTGGAGGAGAAGGAAAATAGTGATTCAGTTGATGAGAAGAGTTCGTCAAAACCTGTCGTTAATGGGGTTGCTAATGATGTACCCAACAACACAAGCAACACAAGCAAGAAGGAAACCAAATCAGTGCTTATTAAGCAGGAAGAAAGGGAAACAGGTGTTGTAAGTCTGAAAGTTTTGGCTAGGTAATAATATGTTCTTTAGGTACTTCAGAACTAAAACGTTGTACGAATTCTTGATTATGGCTTAGTTAGAAGTAGAATTATGCCCAATTGATTCTTCTGATATCCAAGGGCTTCAAAGTACCAGTGTATAAAGTATATTTCCACCAAGGTAGCTACAATCACAGGGTGCATGCGTCTCAATTCTATGGAGGATGATACAGATTATTATACTTTTATTTACCTGTTTGTTCAGATGGGAGAACTAGGCTGGGAGATAAGATGGAGAGAGAGTTTGGGAAATGTGAATTAAGGAGAATAGACAGATGAGGGTAGAATCTATGTACTTGACCTTTCTTATTGAAAAGCAATAGAGGCTAGAAACATCTTTAGGATTGGATGGCTTTACAGCAACAATATCTATGAGAAATTTTTGGAAAGGAATCTTTGCTGAATTTTTGTCAATTTTATATTATTTTTGTATGGTAATTAATATTGCATGTCTTCCTTCTCAGATATAAAAATGCATTGGGAGGCATGTGGGTGGTTATGATCCTACTTTCATGTTATATCCTTACTGAAGTTTTAAGAGTTTCCAGCAGCACATGGTTGAGTTATTGGACAGATCAAGGTACCCAAGCGAGTCACGATGCGGGCTTCTACAATCTGATATATGCACTGCTATCATTTGGTCAGGTATAACGCAAGATGGTTACAGTTAATTGACAATTTTTTGCACACTTCTCTTTTCTGCAGGAATCCCATGTGCAAATGCTACTTTCTCTAGTCAATATGAAGAACAAGGACTTTTTTTTTAAATTAAATATGTTTGCTTCGTTTGCCTGCTGCTATTCTGTAGACTTATAGCTGCACGGACTACATTGACAAGATCATTAGTTTATTGGAAAAATGAGAAAGTATCTCCTCAATTCTCTATACTGATCATCCAAGAATTCATTTTCAGGTTCTGGTGGCTCTGGCAAATTCATACTGGTTGATCGTTTCAAGTCTGTATGCAGCAAAAAGATTGCATGATGCTATGCTTAATTCTATCTTTAGAGCTCCAATGGTTTTCTTTCACACGAATCCTCTTGGCCGTATAATTAATCGGTTTGCCAAGGATCTTGGAGACATTGATCGCTTAGTCGCCCAAATGGTTAATATGTTTCTGGGTATGGTGTCGCAGCTTCTTTCTACATTTGTTTTGATAGGGATTGTGAGTACAATGTCCCTGTGGGCTATAATGCCACTTCTGGTCTTGTTCTATGGAGCCTATTTGTACTATCAGGTATGTTGATCCTTCCATGAATGTTTTCCCACTTTTGCTTAAGGAGTAATGAAAGCTGGTACTTTGTTGTTTAGTACTTTTCATAGCTTTGTTTATGATGTCTATTATTATTTGGCATGATAAATCAATTGTAGTCTGACAATTTCAAAAGATTGAAATGGATTATAGCAGTCAATGTAGAGAAACCCAAATCTGTTCTATTGAAAGTTCAGAAAGTTATGTCAAGTGCCTTTACCCTTTTGCTTTTGAAATTTTTGACTGCTTCCCTTGACCCCATGTTTAGGTTTTCTTGGAAGTAAATAAAATCACAATGAAGCCAGAAAAGAAAAGGATGGATCAAGTTATTTGCTTTCCTTTTTAGGCTCTTGGCAGTTGCTAAAAATTGCAGATTTGTTGTTGCTTTTTCTCTTTTTTTGTAGCAAAAACTGATATAAGTCGGATACCGTTCCACTTTCTGTGGCTATTTATTATTCTCATGCGATTTTTACCTTTTGGATATCCTCATTCCTGACGTAAAGTCTCAACATTTTATGTGAAAGCTGTGGCAAGCTACCTCAAGTATTAACTATTTGCGCTTAAAAAATATTATAGATGAGTAAATTCAAGATTGGAAAATGTCACTACCAATGATTTCACAAAAATTCAGCACCTTAGTAATTTAAATTGCTTACATCATATTTCCAATCGAGATTTTTCATTGTAGAAGTACTTGGTTGCTATTTTTCAGCTGAGTTCTTCCACTCGTTTGGTTGGAATAACCATTGAATTACTACTCAGCATTCAGGTTGCTGCAGGTTGATCCCAATTCTTCAGCCTTCCACTGCTATGCATAGTAATTTAAGACCGACAATTTTTTTTTTTTTGTGTCAATAAAAGTCATCTGTTCTTTTCATGTAGAGCACAGCTCGTGAAGTGAAACGTTTAGATTCCATAACAAGGTCCCCTGTTTATGCACAATTTGGAGAAGCGCTGAATGGTCTGTCAACTATCCGTGCATACAAAGCTTATGAACGCATGGCCGAAATAAATGGAAAGTCCATGGATAACAACATTAGATTTACTCTTGTGAACATGAGTGGAAACCGTTGGCTTGCAATTCGTCTCGAAACTTTGGGTGGCCTTATGATATGGTCTACAGCAACATTTGCAGTCATGCAAAATGGAAGAGCAGAGAATCAGCAGGCATTTGCATCCACTATGGGTCTCCTTCTTAGTTATGCCTTAAACATCACAGGATTGTTGACTGGAGTACTGAGGCTTGCAAGTCTGGCTGAGAATAGTTTAAATGCTGTTGAGAGGGTAGGCACATATGTAGATTTGCCTTCGGAGGCTTCACCTATTGTTGAGAGCAACCGCCCACCTCCGGGTTGGCCGTCATCTGGATCCATAAAGTTTGAGGATGTTGTTCTACGTTATCGCCAAGAACTTCCTCCAGTACTGCATGGGCTATCCTTCATTGTTCATCCAAGCGACAAGGTTGGAATAGTCGGAAGAACTGGTGCAGGGAAATCTAGCATGATTAATGCTTTGTTTAGGATTGTTGAGCTGGAAAGAGGAAGAATCTTGATTGATGATTATGACATTGGAAAGTTTGGACTGATGGATTTACGCAAAGTTCTTGGTATAATACCACAGTCACCCGTACTCTTTTCAGGTAAACTGTGTATAATATATTGTTAATTTGTCTTCATATAGAGTTCACTCTACCAGGATGGCAATAGCCTCTCTTTGATAATTTGGGTAGTCTTCCTTACTGAATCTGTTCCCTTTTTGTCCAGGAAGCGTGAGATTCAATCTTGATCCTTTCAACGAACATAATGATGCTGACCTTTGGGAGGCTTTGGAGAGGGCTTATTTGAAGGATGTCATCCGTAGAAACTCTTTAGGCCTTGATGCGGAGGTACATATTTTGTTTCTTCCCATTTTCTAACGATTCTGGCTGTCGCGACTGATCAACTAGCATAAAAAGAACATGTGCAATTGATCCCACTTAAGTGCATTGTCATGTGGATAAAGTTATCTCGCATAGTAATTTTCCTTAAATTGGTTTTCCCTGAAGCGATATAATGGAGATTTGGATTGCCTATTCACTTGAGAATTAAATCTGGGGTGACGAGTACACTCGTGTTGAGTCTGAGCACCAACAGTGGTTGACATTGACATTAGCTCTGCTCAGTGTACTTAGAATTAAGCATAGCATCATGACGTGCACGGATTTCTCTGCAATCATGACGTGCATTTCTTTTATACCACTACTTCTTCAACCCTGATGTTTCTGCTTCTATCAACATGGATATGTGCTGGTAGTAAAATATCACCATTTAACTGCGAGGTAATTTTTTCCTCAGTCTCTTCATTTTGTGGTTGAAATAGATAGTTGAGGATCTGCAGTTTTACTTTATCCTGTTCCTAGATATCCATGTCCACTTCCTTGTACATTCTGTTGCCTGGAACTTTCCATATGATAAAATTCTTTGTTTTACCAGCATGCCTGGTAACATTGTTTGACACATGACCTTAGAATGATTTATGTCACGCTTTCTACGTACGACGATGAGTTCCACAACAAAGAATAAATCTTTAGGCTTCACACCCAAAGCTTCCTAAGCATCACATCTAGGGTTTCTTAAGCATTGCACTAAACTCAATAATATATCACCTCTAATGACGAGAAAGAATTATGGCAATCATAGACTCTCTAAAAGTAGTAAATATTTAATACCCTATTAGAATGAGGTATGTGCATTCAATTGAAGATAAAGAGGCACCCTACGTGCACTAATTTCTGTTAAAGTTTGATAGCTAACTTGTGATTTGGCCTTTTCAATTCTCAGTGGTTCTCAATGCAAGATGATATGATCGGGCCTTTCTAATGCCTCTCATATGCATACGAGGAAGTAAATTTATGTATTCTATTCCTATATCATTAGAAGAATTTTTTTGGCAATCACCTCCATGCCATTTGGAAAAGCATTGTTATAAACTCAAAAAAGATGGTTCTCTCTTGATGATTTTAGGTTGGTTGACTATTATGTGAAATTATGTCACATTATATCCAGAATAGTGTGTGCAATTTATGTTAGATCAAATTTTATGGGGGCGTCAATGGGGCATATAAGTGGAATTCTTAAGCTTTTTTTCAATCTTTTAAATGTAAAGGATAATTATATAAGAGAAGCGGCGGGAGGAATTGGAGTTGTGCGATGGCGTGACTCAACCAAAAAGCTCATTCACCCACTTTTATTTATTTATTTATTATTTATAGATTTTGATTTTACTGATCAAGAAAAGTGTAATTTCACTTAGAAGCAACATTTTTTACACCGTTTCCAGGTTTCAGAAGCTGGAGAGAATTTCAGTGTTGGACAAAGGCAGCTTTTAAGTCTTGCTCGAGCGTTGTTGCGAAGATCAAAGATACTGGTTCTCGATGAAGCGACAGCAGCTGTTGATGTTAGAACGGATGCATTAATCCAGAAAACTATCAGAGAGGAGTTTAAATCATGTACAATGCTCATCATTGCTCATCGGCTAAATACCATAATTGATTGCGACCGGATCCTTCTCCTTGATTCTGGCCGGGTAATAATATCCTCTTTCCATTGTGTGTGATTTCATATCATCAAACTTGCACCTAAAGAGTACTACATGCTTTGGAAATTCACCGACACGACCTTGTTCAAGCTGGACGATAGTTTTTCTGTGTTATCCCTGGTCATGCATTACATTTTCTGCCTTGTGTTTTAGGTTTTGGAATACGATTCTCCTGAGGAATTGTTGTCGAGAGAAGGAAGTGCCTTCTCTAAGATGGTACAAAGTACTGGGGAAGCTAATGCTCAGTATTTACGCAAGTTAGTTGAGGAAAACAGATCTGGCAGAGAAGAGAACAAGCGGTTGGATGGACACAGGAGATGGCTTGCTTCATCACGTTGGAACGATGCTGCTAAGTTTGCTCTGGCGGCCAGTCTCACTTCTTCGCAAAACGATCTTCAAAAGTTGGAAATTGAGGATGACAACAACATCCTAAAGGTGACCAAGGACGCTGTCATAACTCTGCAGGGAGTTTTGGAAGGGAAGCATGATCAAATAATTGAGGAATCGCTTAATCAGTATCAGATCTCTAGCGAAGGCTGGTGGTCGGCTCTCTATCGAATGGTTGAAGGTAAACTTGTCTGTCTTGCTGTCAAAAGTAACTGTCATTATTTGTAGGATGGAAGCACAAATCCAATATTTTTTTTTTTTTCATAGAAGAGATATCGAGTGCATCTGTTTAAATGTGATTCAATGTGAATAAATAGCTGAAAGCCCTCTGTGCTTTTACATTATCCTGCCATTGAGAAAAGCCATGAGTCACTCAATGGCAGAGAAATGGTAACCTTCACAAATTTATATGCGGTTGCGTTGTTATGCTCATCCAGGGCCTGACGATTCTTCTATGTTTCCTGCAATTAGGTCTTGCCATGATGAGCAGGTTGTCGAGAAACAGACTTCACCGATCAGAATACGGTTTTGAAGACGGAAGGTTCGACTGGGACCAAGTTGAGATGTAGAGAACAGCATGCCTCTGTACCTGTATTTTCAAGTAGTCTCTTTGTCGACTCGTTACTGTGGCCTAGGATCAACGTAACTGCTGGTCTTTGAGAATCTGAAGATGTCAATTGAAGTACTCGCAACTGTAATTATTTGGACACGGTTTTCGTCTAGATCCGAATGTACTTCTGTTTCCGGATTTTTTTGTCACTCGTTGTTGGCTGAGAAACAGCCGGACTCTTGTAGTTGTTGCTCTGGTCTTTGCCAAATTTAAGGCGATAAAACATATGACCTTGGATTCTTCATGCTCCGATGTCATGAGTGTGACATCCTGGTTCTCCGTCTAATCGTTTGGTAATCAAAGCGGGTAATTTTGGCGACGACAGTTAATTGAGGCCGCAATGAAAAGGGCTTTTAATAGAGGATGCGATAGTAGTCGGGACTGAAAGTAAGGGGGCGCCTAGCATCAAAGATTGCATGAAAATTGAGTCCCGACAGTGTAATTTTCCCCCAGGGCCGACCATGACATGCAGAAATTCGCATGATGGACAAGTGGTGTCAAGTTGCATCTCTCTCTCTCTCTCTCTCTCACACACAATATAAACCCCATTCTTCTCTCTCTTCACTTTTTAAAAGAGAACTCAACGTAGACTCCAGCGAGTTCCCTCTCATTTCTCTCGGTCCTCTCTCTCCCTCAAGCTGATGACACCGACACCATCTTTCCTCTCGCCCGAGCTCCTATCTCCAGCGACACCTCCCCTCGAGCTCTCACCCACATGCCTCGCTGTCTCGCTCACCCTCGCTCTCTTGGACCCGCGTGGCAAGGAGGAGGAAAGAAGGACCCATGATTTTGTTTGGCTCCAGTCGACTTCGGTTTCTTGTTGCATAGGGACCTGAGGCAAGTAGAGCATCCTACTGACCGATTAGAGTGGTTGTTGGGCGCGAAGATGCCGGTTTGCTTTGAATGTGCCGAATAGAAATTGTCTTGCGTGGCTAGGGAGATCACCTTGTATGTTGGTTCTATCGCTTGCGTTGGAGTCCTGTGGTCATAGGCGACTAGGATTCAAGAGCTGATCGCTTGGGTTGCCGACGAAATGACGCGAATTGAAGTTGGATTGTGTATAGTGGTTTGGTCTTCTACCCTTTGCTTGCTTTGGAAATTCTGTGGGTTGCCTGTTGAGTCTGATCGACGTTTTGGTGTCTCATGATTCTGAGAAGTCAGATTTGTGTGTCAGATCGTTTTGATTGTACGTGATCGTCATGGCTGAATTTTGGTCCCGGAATGAGTGCGTGGATGATCGTGGCCATGCATGTGTCCTTGTGATGGGTTTTTCACTGCATGTGAATTGTGGGATTGGATTATCTGGTTGCGAAATTGAGGTTTGGCATGGTCTTGCATGTTGGTTGTGGCCTGAAGTCGGAGTCGAGTATTCATGAGTTCATGCACGAGCCACACGGATTGGAAAGACAACGGGGTAAGTCTCACTTAACTGTCATAACTTTTTTTTTTTGTTCACTTAAATGCCATTTCTGGCAAATATCGTTCACTTGAGTCACTTTCGGCAAACCATCCTATGTAGATTATTTATTTATTTATTTATTTTAGCAACATGTGGATTTTTAAAAAATAAAATAAAATTTTTTGGAATTTTTTTTTGATATTTTTTTATTTTATTTTTGCTGCTTTTTTCACCTTGACCTAGCGAGGGTCATTGTCGATCACAGTTGAGGGCGTAGTAGCCCTCACCTATGGCTAGCGGGGCCGTAAGAGCCTCCACACAAATCTGGCGAGGGCCTTCGCGCTCTCGGCCGCAGTCGCCAAGGCCGTGACAGCTGTCGCTCGGGGCCATCGTGGCCCGTCAGCCCAAGGTGAGACGGCGCTTGCCCTTGGGGTTGCTGGTGACCCTCGTCGGCCAAGGGAGCAAGAACCAAGAAAAATTGCAAAATAAATAAATAAATAAATTATGAAAAATCTATGTGTACATTAAAATATTCAAAAAATAATTTTGCCAATCCCACGTCATCTTTTCTAGGGTCCACGTCAAATTTTCCGACATCCATGTAATCGATAGCACTTAAGTGGTCGGTTTTTTAAAGTTATGCCACTCAAGTAACCGGAAAAACAAAAAGTTACGCATGGTGCTCACTAAAAAAATGTGTATTCACTCCTAAGACAATGCATTTGAAAGATCAAATTGACAAAAGAATGTGCATGAATGTGCATGAATGAAATGAGATAAGCTATTCAAATGCGTTTTGGTAGCATTCCATCGGATGCGGTTCTGACAGTTGCCCCGTGGGAGTTGGACGGAAATTGGGAAGCAAAAGGATGCGTTTCTTCGGAGGATGCCTAATGATGAGTTCACCGGAAGCCCCAGAGTAAGGGAACACATGTGGACGCGTTTTGCAGAAGTTCGAGATGCGATCTTGGAAGTGACCAAATGATGCGTTTCTTTGGTGGATAATTGGAGGATGCGTCCTCGGTACAAAGGGATGTGTTTCCTGCCGTAATCAACAAGATGGCTAATCGTGTGTGGATCACATGATTGAAGTGCGAAACTGCATTACAGGTGAAGGAGTCTAGTAGTACTATCACGCGCGTGCTCGCGCGCAAGCGATTCACGGTTCATGTAGAGGTTTCAGAGTCAGATAGTAAAGGATTGTCTTGCCGTGTGGTCTGCTTGTTATGTTGTGCTTGATCTTGCTATTGACAGTTAGTTTAGTCGTCAAGTAGGATATTCTGCTGCTGAGTTTTATATTCGCTCCCGTTGAATTTCACCTATTTCAGATCAACAGGAGGACGGAGGCACGAGAGACACTTACTTGGATAGTGTTCTGATGTAATTGTAGCCATCGATAGTGTTGGTGGATCACCAGTGGACGATGAGGATGATAAGGACGATGGATCAGGAGGAGATGCTTATGTTACCTTCCCAATTGTCTTCCTTTTGATAGTCTGATGTATAAACCGCATAACCTTATACAGATATAACTCGGGAATTGTGGTATCTGCTGGTTATGCTGCGTTAGATGATTGTGTTCGTGGCAAGTACAGGTTAAACAAACTTATGAAGGCCATGCCCTTCTAGGCACAGGTGTTGTTTTGGCTGTTTGTTTATGGACTTCAGACTACGGAATGTTGAGTTTTGCCTTCCGTGTGCGCCGTATTATATGTAACATCAGATTAAAAGAGGAGGGCGCGTTAGCGAGGTAGCGGCCTGGACGCCACAATAAGCCACCTTCATATTTCTATTCCACCACCCTTCACTGTTACCACCATGAACATCATCTGACCACCACCTCTGCTCGATCTCTCCACCACCATCGCCACAACCATCCAGCACTGCCACCATCACTCTGCCAACAAGTTATATCGGCAGCAACGACGGTGGAGAAGTTGGAGGGGCGGCGGCGGTACTTGTGGTGAAGACAATGGAGATGGTAGTGGTTGTGTGTGGTACAATGGAGGTTGTTGGTTCTGATGGAGCCAAAAAGGCTTTTGTTTTGAGGCCTTATTCCCTAAAAAAAAAAATTCAACTTTAGGTTCAGTCTTAATTCTAACTTTAAGTGCAGTCCAAATTTGCTTCAAACTTTTTTAATCTAAAAAGGAACCTCAACGTTAGGTTCAATCCCAAATCAACCTTGAATTTTAACTCTAGAACCAAATGGCCTTTGTCCAAAAATCGTTGTTCGGCATCTATGGTTTCCCTAATTTTCATATTAAAAAACGATTTCATTTTGGACATAATTTTTGGAAGTAGGATTAATGAAGATAAGTTTGAGATTAGATTCAAAGTTGGTGATTTTTTAGACGAAAAAAGTTAAAGGTAGATTTGGGACTAGAAGTTGGCAATTTTTTTTTAGACTAAAAGAAATAGTATGAGGCAGATTTGAGATTGGATCTAAAATATAGAGTTTGTTCTTAAACAAAAATGAATTTGGAGGGGAACTGGGACAAGACTTGAAATTTGGGTTTTTTGTTTTAGACAAAAAAAACTTCGAGACAAAATTGAGTATGGATTAAAATTTTGAGATTTTTTAAGGGGATTTAAGCCTTTGTTTTGATCATCCTGTTGCTAAAAATGATGTAAGACGCATTCTGATGATATTCTATCTTCTCTTTGTTTGGACGAATGTTTCAATTTGACCTCACAACTTCCTTTCTCCAGACAAATGTTTTGATGTTGTTCTTGACATCATAACTTTAAGGGACAACACTGAGTGGTCGAACTCTTGCCATTTTCGAATTTGGTCATTGGAAAATTGTTCTTTTACGCCTCAGAGTGATCGACTTTTTTGTGTGATTTTAGTCTCTCTTTTGAGTTATGAACCCATTTTTGGATCACTTCTGGCTTGGCTGCACGACATACCCGACACTAGGGGTAAAATGGGGATGGCACATGAGCACGCAGGCCAAGATTTGGCTTTAAAATCCGGGGTTGCATCTAGGGGTGTCAAAACAAATATATATATATATATATATATATATATATATATATCCCGAATCAAAACAAGAACCGAATCAGCCCGAATTTTTGGGTACTTTCTCTTTGAATTTTGTTTGGGTCGGGTAATCACTTGAAATTCGGTGTATTATAAAGATCTCGGATTAGTTCGTGTTTTAGTTCGGGTATGACCCAACAAAAATTAGAAAATTGATTCAGCAAATGGAAAGCTTAAAATACACTATTTTTTGTTATCAAAACAAAATTAATTTCATTTAAAGAAAATTGTTGTCAATGGATCGGGTCGGTTCATGTTTTGTCTATTGTCGATTAACTCCCCATTTTAATTTCGATAGTTAAAAGTGAAGCACTTGATATAATATACTTCAATTTTCAAAGCTTATTTTCAGTTTATTAGACGAGGGGTGAGTTCAATTGCTCTCTTATGTCATCCAACAACTAAATTCATATGTCATTTTTCATCTTATTTGTGTGGAAAACTAGGTTTTGCAAATAGCTAATTTAAAAAAAAAAAAATACGAAACACAACTCGTATCGACCCGACTCGACTATCTTGCGTCATGTTGGGCAAGGCCAAACACACTCCCCTAATGGTTCAAGTCGGGTCGGTTACCATGAAAGCACGACTCGACCCAACTCGACCCATTGACACCCCTAGCACTCACAAGGGTTTTCGTGAGAACTAGACCTGTCAAAATTGATCATAAACCCATTTCTTAATCTATATTTAATAATATGAATTATTATATGGATTAGTTATATTTTGTAAATGCATCATCAATCGTTTTAGAATGTATAAGCCTGAAATAATATGGGTTTGATTATAAAAGCTTTCAATTCATATTTTGTAAGCTTTTTGTCTTTCTCTACCCATTCCAAATATCCACAGTGGCGGTCGATGTTCAACTTCAATCATCGCACAAGCAAGTCCTCCAAGGACGTAAGCCATTTGTTCTAGTTCAACATAGAGTACTCGGACTAACGAACTAGCAATCCTATCAAATAAGCGGGAAACAATATCAAAATCAAGTAAAACGCTACCTCAACTAAGAATCAACTAAACTAGGCTTAATTGCCGATAGAACAACTTCTATGCTCCAATAAAAATGCTCAACGAAAGTAGTTATTCAAAGCTATCGGCAATGCAGAGCTTGCGCACGAAACTTTAAAAGTTCGTTCCAATCAAACCATAATTCCAAATCGATTTTCTTGAAACCCCACACCCCCATGACACCCTATGGCCTAAGCTATGATTTTCATAACAAACACGATATAACAAATCTAGTCTTCAACTAAGATTTCCAATAGTTATCACGAATTTATGTTAATCGTCTTCAGCTTCTTACTCTCACAGCTTAACTACTCTTAAACTTGGACACAACAGTTCAAAATTTACGTAGCTCCGAATTTACGGCCTATCTCCAAAAATGACTTCAATTAGATGAATAAAGGGTTCGAACCTTCACCGGACGCTATGAAACAGAGTTAATCAGGCTCATTGGGACGTCCAGGCAGTGGCACGTGTAAATTTCTTTTTTGTCCTTTCTCATTGTTTTTTTTTTTTCCACCTTTTGACCGGTCAACCACCGCTTCCACCCTTCTTTGTTTTATCAAACTGCTACATGTGTCGCCTTCGATTCTTCATGTATCTATAAATGAACCATTTCGGTCATGGGTTGTGATCTTTCTCGGCAAGAATCTCTAGTTGCTTTGACTTGCGCCCTGAATTGCTGCTAATTTTTCAGCTACAATCACACCTCGATTGGTGGATCCTCATTGACTCGGCCTTCAACTTCTGTGATTGCTGCACGTTGATCGATCCCATCTACTTCACTTTACCGATGATCGATGAGCTTATTAGCTCTGAGTAAGAAGTACTTCGGAACCACGAAGGTTCCTCTTGGGATTTTGCTCGAGCAGTTGGGTGATTTTGCTAGGGTGCAGCAAGGCGCAATGTCCATTCCTTGGCTGATCCGTTCTTTCAAAGATCAATTTGGCTATAATGAGAACGAGAACGTCCACAATAATCAATGTCTAAATATTTTCGATGATGATGTAAACATGTGTTTGATTATTTATCATAATGTGCAATACAAAAGGTCATTAAAAATATTTTTCAAATCGCTAATTTTTTCAACCGACACACCCTCCTTAACGACACAATTCTCCTGCTGACCTGCCTAGAGTGGCCTTTTTTTATTTTATTTTATTTTTTGCCATAAAAACGAAAAAAAAAATGGATCTTTCTCAATCTCGTGGGCCTGGATTACAGGAATTCTGCAATCTTTGCACCTAGAATAAACACCCACAAGGCATCCAACATTAAGGCAAGATCAAGCCAAAATTTAGAAGGAATTTCACAGGTATATCCATGCACATGCAATCCCACCTCTAACATCGTTACCAAATGATGAATCCAGTTTCATACACCGCCCAAGGCGTCCATGAGATCATATGGGTACCCGCGACTCGTCCACATGAGTGTCTACCTGCTCGCCATGGTTATTAAGAGCCTCGAATGCCCTAGCATAAGCGCTTGAGAATTCCATCAGTGCCTGAAAAATGCGAGGCAGGCTGTTTTTGAGGTGGTTCAGGGCCATGGCCTTGGTGACCTCGACTGATCTCACGCACTTGGCATTCTCATCGTCCAACCGTTTCTTCAAGGCCTCGATCTTCGCACGCTTCAGTGATAGAGGATGATTAGGACCCAACTCCAATGTCGGGTTATCAACGGACAAGCCTCGCTCGACCTTTGTCTCCATTTCATCCAGTGAAGCCGACTCTTTCTGCAACTTCTTTTCAAGCTTCTCCGCTTTCTTTTGCGTGTCTAGCTCCTCAGACAGTTGCAGGAGGATAGAGCGGACACCCAGTAGAAGGCTCTTGATGGCCTCTGAAGCCGCCTGTAAACAATAAAACAGAGAGAATAATTGCAGCCCATGAAGAAAAATATTGCAGACAATGACATATTCTGAAATGTTGGGATCATCTGGATTACAAGTTAATAGGAACTTCTTGATACTATCCCGATTGGCATTATAAAATACAAAATTTATCGCGGAGCCCTTAATGGTTAATATCCTCGGTTCCAACAACAAACAATCGTTGCATTTCCATCTGCTACAATTAATACAAAAGTTAACCATACATGTGATAAACAACAAGAATGCCGCCGAAAAATTAACCCACAGAGCATTATATTTTACGGTTTGTCATATCCTATTGAAACCAAAAAGTCAACTGTGAAACAATTGGAATCTTCTGAAGCTCAAGGGTGCAAAGCCTAGAGCGTGAGATAATTGACATAAGAAACAAGAATAGAAACTTAGTGAAAATAGAATAACCTAATGCCATCCACATAAAACCAAAAAAGAAGAGATAGAAGTAAGGAAAGATGCTCTACAACAAAGTACAAATTTAACGGATGTACTGTACAAGAAAAGAATAATAGACCGTGTCCTAACATTGCCTGTACAAGAGATGATAATGCAAGCTCTACCAGCAACTGCAACTATGACTAGATAATAACTAAATAGAAGGTACTACTACCTTTGCCCGTGTCAAGCTTCGTTTTACTATAGTCATAGCCAGCATTAACCATTCAAGTATCTATTACACATTCTGACGGCACGTTAGCAAAGAAAACACCAAAAGAATATGAACTGTATCAAGTAACTATATCAATTATCAACATGCGGTTACCAATCAGCCATGTGATGGTGTAGCTCATTCTCATTCATAAGCATTTCAATTCGTGTATCAGATTCTAAATTAGACTCATTGTCATAATGGGGTAATTACGTTAATGGCACTACCTTATCAGGTACTCTGTCAAGGTGAATTAGCCAATCCTTGCAAAGTATATGTAGCGCGGAAGAGAAATTACTCTGGAGTCGATCAGCGGCAAGGCAATCCGTCAATTGTAACCACCTGAAGAGTGTTCTGACATAACCTTTTTGAGATGTAACGAGCTTGCAGAAGCTGTCGTACCATGATTCTACCTCAGCCTCGAGCTGTACTGCAGCCTGGCGATGGAAGTCTGAAGAAAGCTCTCTTACTTGATTCACTAAAATGTGATTTAATTGGAGTGCAATGTGGTTCTGAACTTTATGGCATCTATACATTGTTCTCCACATGTGCATCAGCCTGTAAAATCAAAATAAGATGAGGCAGAAAGTAGTGATGCCAATTTTAGACCCATGTTGGCAACAGGGACATCAAAGCAAACACCAAAAGAAGATGCTTAGGATGGCCTTATTGGAATTTGGCGTTTACCATTGTGGCAACTTATACAATAATTAGAGAAACAAATGGACGTGCATATGTTTACTTATTTGTTTTAGCAGAAAACATGATTATTTAGTACGGTTCCTTGACTGTTCATCTTCCTAGTTGCTTCTTTTCTCATTTAATCCCACGTCCCATCATCAGTAATTTGCCTTTCAACACAGTGCAAACTACAGATAAGTCTGAATCACAATCTACCTCCTCCTTCTAAAGGTCTTAGGGTTGTCTGAAAGAATATAATTCAAGCGAGAGGTGTATTTTGTTTTTTGGGGGGGCAACAAATTATGCTATAACTATATTAAATGTTGAGAGCTTATAACTATCAATTTCAATATGAAAAGGGAACTCATGTAAAATCAACGCTGCACAACTTTTACCCAGAAGTTAATGCAACCAATTGCGGGTGGAGCTCCTCATCTATTATAGTCAGTATTGCTGCACAAGTGCCACTAATGGATTCCTGCTGAATAGCTAGGTCAGACCCCAGACCCTCCACAGTCAATCTGGTTTTCTCCTTCTTGGCCCAGTCATGGTTTTCATCTTCTTGCTTTTGCAGTAACAACAATTTTCTCTCATACTCTGGCTTCACATTTTCTTCCTCCTGCAGAACATACGATGGAGAGAAGAGCATTGGAGTGGGAACACGGAAAAAGTGAGAAACTAGCTATTAATATGACAATGAATCATTTGCCATTGTAAATCATAACACATACATTCAGGAGAAAAGTTACTTGCAGTCCTATTCCACTTGATGCAAAGTAAATCATATCAGGACCGTGTTAATAAGGTAAGTGCAAACAGAAGAATGTATCTGTTGACACTTGATCTCACCAATGACAATTAAAAAATAAAAAATCTCACCAATGGCAATGCTTTATCGACATTTACATTGAGGACTACTTAAAAATGAATTTGCTTTGACAAAACTCTTCAAGAAAAATCATCGAAGTCTCGTAGTGTAATGGCAAATTTCCCCAGAAAGCCATGCACATCCGCTTATACTGCATTCAGGTAAAGAGATAAAAATTTCCAAGTTCATGTATCAACATCCAAACTTACACCAAGATCACGTGCTCATACACTTGACTTGTGCCTGAACTTGATTAACATAAATATATATATATCAACATGAATAACAACATTCTCCAAATAAACCTGCATGCTTTTAGGTGAAGAAGTAGCAATTACGTGGATAAGCACATTATCAAAGTTTGATCCAGAAAAGTTGATTACGCCGGCAAGTGATCCTTTCAATTTGACATAGTGCTGAGATCTATTAGTCACATGCTAAATTGGGAGTGTGAATTGGCGGTTATAGTAGGAGAATGTTGTTATCCATGCTGATATATATTTATGTTAATCAAGTTTAGGCACAAGTGAAGTGTATGAGTGCGTGATCTTGGTGTAAGTTTGGATGTTGATACTTGAAATTGGAAATTTTGATCTCTTTACCTGAATGCAGTATAAGTGGATGTGCATGGTTTTCTGGGGAAATTTACCATTTGAAGAATTTTGTCAGAGCAAATTCATTTTAAAGTGGTCCTCAATGTAAATGTCAATAAAGCATTGCCATTGATCTGGATAAGTTGATTATGCCCATGAATGATCCTTTGTCAATTTCCATTCAGGACTACCTTAAAATGAATTTGCTCTGACAAACTTTGATAATGTGCTTACCCACATAATTGCTACTTCTTGACCTAAAAGCATGCAGGGTTATTAAGTTACATAAATAGCATTGAGAAAATTTTGAATTCATCATTTAACATGGGAGTGTACATTCTTATCCCACACGTTCATGCCACTGGATGTTAGAAGCCAATATCAAATATTTTACAACCATGCTTTAACAAATGGATGACTTTCTGAGAAATAAATAAGCATGACGAAATGAAAAAGTTAAGCATGCACATAGAGCAATAGCTATGGCTATTATATCGATTCACCTATATTCAGATTATTTGCAACATAAAATCAAACCATAGAAACCGTTCCATTACCATTTGAAGGTGTTGATGATTCAGACATGATTGATACGGTACTGACTTCTCACTATTGATCCTGATTCTTGTTATCCTGGTCTGATTATCGTATTCCTAATAACTAGATGGGGCATTAGGTTAAATTTTGGAGATCTATAAAATAGGAGAAAACGCTTGACTTCAATTAGTCAAGATGCCGCATTTCTAATTAACACTCTTACTAGAGACTGGAAAAGAAACTGGACACGTGCAGTAATGTGAAGCATGAAAGAGGCAACAGACACCAGTCATTACTGCAAAAAGAAATATCTTTGAAATACAATAAAGCCATAATTTTCTTGAATATGAGCACAGCCATTTACTTCCCCAGCTAAGCTTTAATTGCACAATATTCAGTATATATCTCAACGGCTAGAATCACATATAGAACATCTTCTCAAGGAAATCGGATATCAATCATGGACAGAATCCTACCTTTAAGTGTTTATAAAGATCATGCTCCGCAGTGAACAGCTTTTCAAGTGTAATCCGATGAGCTCCCGGTATGCAGGGTTCACAAGGACCAGGACACTCAGCAGCATCTCTTATAAGCTGAAGTGACTTAGACGACCAGTTCCAGGAAAGAGCACTCACAACCTTAGCAGAATTGCTTCTCTTCCCTGTACAAAGTTGAGTTACTTTTGAGCACCCATGGGAAAATTAAGCACGTGGTAGGTGACGGTAGAGCGAGCAATTGACTTGGAAAGTAATGGAGGCAGAGCAGAACTAGCTTAAATTGTACTGGACAGAGAAACTTCAGATGTGGTTGATAAAGACTAATCCAAATAAATCGAGCTAAAGAAAGAAATTTCGGTAGAAGTATGAGACTAAAGTTTTAAGTATTCATTGTAGCAACATGGACAAAGACTCCAAAGTGTGAGCTTCCTATTTTACAGAGTACATGCTTCGTCAACCAAGCCGACTTGAATATATTAGGGAACCAATTATACGGTGCATCACATCACTAGAAACATACCGAAAGTAACATAAAAATCCAAGACAAATCAAAGGCAAAAAGAAAGTGCGCTAAACACCAATATATTAGTCAATCACATCATAATTCCACCAGTTGTTCTTTATGATATGCCTCAAGATTCAGAGGAATGACCCATCTTTGTTTAAAAATCTTCGTTTGTGACAGGGAATCGCACCAAAATGACAATAACAACACAAAGCAAAAATCCTTTTGCATGGTAGATCAGATTGAGCAGGAACATGCCTTATTGAAGTAGCTCAACAACATCAAACTCATCAGAAACATTGCACAGATCTGAACAGACTAAAGCTCTACAGCCACATCAAAATAACTATAGAACTGCAAGGGGAAAAAAGGCAAAATCCAGTAAGAACGATAAAAAATGAAAAGTGGTACTTACTCTTGTGTTCTTTTGTTCTCTCAGGTGGGAAACTATCCCATGAATCGATGTCCACAAGAATAGCTATATCCCCACCGAGAGCTGATGCATCCAGAAAATACTCATCCAAGGTTTTCACAATACCCTCCAAGGACTTCTTGCTCTTCCAAATTTCCATGGTCATATCAGCACTTTCCATAGTGTTCCAGCTCATCTGCGATGAAGTATCATCAACAAACTCCACAGGTTGTTCCTTCTCAGGCAAGAGATCTGCCATCCCCCTTTCCAGAGTTTCTTCTATCCCTCCTTCTCTCTCAAACTCCGTTTTACTGTCCACCCAATTCTCGTCATCATTCGCTTTCACTGCCACTTTACTCTTTCTCTCGTGCAATGGTAAAGAAGTCTCCAAAGGGTCACACACATTCCAGGATGAGCTAGGGATAGGTGGAGGCGGCGGGGTGCAAATAAAAAACTCATCAATCTCTATACTTTCTTCTTTGCTAGTAATCCCTTCCTTACTTTTATTGGGCCGCCAAAAATCTGGACTGAAAACCGGCGGAGGTGGAGGTGATGGAGGCAAAGGGGAAGGAGGTGAAGGAGGCGATGCCAGGCCATATGAAGGGTTCTCGATCTCCAACGACTCCGACTCGGTGAACTGCCGGAGTGTTGCTCCCGTGTTCTTCAGTGCTCTTAAGTAAGTCAACAGGGCATCGGCAAAATCCTCCCTAAACACCAGCAACTGCTTCATCAGCCTCTTTCTCTCCTTACACACCCGAATCCTCTCTTCTTCGTCAATTCTCGAAGCGACACAACCCATAACTAATAAACTAATATCGCAATGCTAGTCGGGTTTCACCTACATCCACCAATTCGAGGTCTTGAAACACTAGGAGAAAGTTACTGCCATGAACAGACCATATCCCTTAAATTTTGCTCATCTATCACACTGATTTCAAGAACCAAGACCCAGTTCCCGACCCAGAATGCTATTCGCATAGATCATGGTTCTCTCACCAGATTCTTCTTCCTTCTAAGTAATAAGCACCACAGCAACCAGAACAAGAATAGATGGACGAGAACAATCTATATTCGAATTCGTTTCTCGAACACGGAAAGTACAGTCGAATCAGCCAAAAGGACTTTCCCAGAGAATATCCCAAATTCTCATACTCAGAAAGTCGACAACTTCAAGATCGCTGGAAATTTCAACTCAGCTACGAACCATCTCGAGCCCAAAATGCAACTCACCCGAGATCCAGAAATTCTATCCGAAATGCATGCAAAAAAAAAAATTAATAATATAAATTAAAAGAAAAAGTCAGCCCTTCGTCCACCTCCTCCTCTTGTTCACTAAAAGGGAACAGAGAGAGCAGTAACAATGACAGAGTACTTCACCAAAAAAACCCAGAAAAGAAGAAAGAAGAAGAAAGAAACAATATCCAGCTCCAGAGCGCACCAGACCAGAGAGTACTCTCTCGCCTCACCAGACTTTGCTCAGAGCACACTCTCTGACAACTTACTATTTTAATCCAACATAACGAAGGAACTAAAGATAAAGAAAAGAACCAGGTGAGGACAAGAAGAAATGTAGGTGAGAGTCTGACCTGGAAAATGTTCGACGAGGACTGCGGTTTCTTCCTACTTAAAAAGAAGGACATTTTTTTTTTCCATCATTTTTAAAATTTTTCCTGTTCCTTTGAGAACGTGGCGTGCCCGAGTGAAATCGCTGACTCGCGGAGCTTCTTGAAAAGGACGGCCGTGAAGAAGACGAAGAAGACCAGCAGCTCGAGACCCCGATCGAGAACAGGAGGAATCCAAAGCAATTCGAGGAGGAAAAATTTCGACGGCCTCCTCTTTCATGGATTTTATTTTTGGTAATAATAGAACCATCCTTTGCAAGTTTGTCTGAAACTTGAAAAAAAAAAAAAAAGCGCGCACACACACTAGAATAGTTAGGAAACTCCCTTGCAACTTTACTAAAAGATTTTATTTTCCCTAGATTTATCCCTCATGATTGTGAATATTTTGACTTTGATTTCCGGGACAATCCAGTGAGAATTTACCTAAGATTGAATATCGTGATTGATTTGAACATTATGCACAATTCGTGTTCCCTATTATTAGTTTAGAGAATTTGATCCTTACGGTTACAAGAATAAGACGAAAAATTTGACTGACAGTTTGTTAAGATCAAACATTTGCATTCTTAGTGGCTAAAAATTTCAAACTAGACCCACCTATAGATAGTTCAGCTGGTTTGCGCTTCGGTCCTTTTATGAGAGGTCTTGGATTCGAACCTCCCTAAATGCTGGTGATTCAAGTGGAGGGTCGTGCCGGTAGAATGCTGTGCTAACCCTCTTGGTGGATTAATCGAGGTACGCGATCCATACGGATGTTGACCTGGACACCTTGATATAAAAAAAAATTCAAACTGGTATTACTTTGTGTAGTGCAGTTATTCTGGAAGGCAATATGCAAGAGGACTCAAACCGATTAAATTTATGCATTGATGATAAAAATGAAAATGGAAAAGAGAAATCCATAATGTAGTAATGACATGAAAAATAAATAAATAAAAGACTGTTGAATTCACGAAAAGAATGACAGTTGAGTGGTTTAAACATGCGAAATATAGCATAATGACATAAATTAAAATCTTAATTAAATCTGCATTCAATAATCCTAATAGACTATTCTTTTCACTTGTGCTCGTGTTAAGGAGTTAACACAATAACTCATTAGCTATTTGCCCAAAAAAGAAGAACTACTTTTTCCGTAAAAGAGGGACAACATTTTTCGTCCCAAATGGAAGAAGGGAAAAAAAAAAGACGAAACAAAACAAAAAGAAGTTTAATGTAAGAAATAAGCTAAATTAAAAGTTAGCTTAGGGAATCACATAATCTTCCGCAATCACATGCATTTCATGCCTGCTCTTAAAGTACATCTTAATGTTTAAATGTATGGATGACACTCCTAGGAATCGAAAGATGCAAACAAGCTAAGGCATCTTTCCGACTATATTTGACCGAGCTTCGGTTTCCTCTCAGACTTATCTATTTTTGTTTTTAGGCGGTCCGTCTTGGCCTTTTTACCTCCATGTATATCCTCCCTTTGGGTTGCATCCCATTGTTCTTTTGCTTTCGCACCCATGAAACTCTTACACCCGTAATGACACTCTCTAATGTCATCACTGTGTGCAAGGCTCCCCTTTGTGATGTTGGGTTGTCTTTTATAAACTGTGTTTTGATTAAGTTAATACATATCTTATTTTACCAGAGAGAGAGAGAGAGAGAGAGAGAGAGAGAGCCATGCAATTAACCGCTTTCTTGTACTGGAAGAATTATGTTGAATATCTTGAAGATTCGAAAGCATGCATGCTAAAGGGGTGAAAAAGTGTGATTAAATACAAGGTGGAAGAACGTGTCTACAATTAAATAAGAGGTGAAAAAGTGTGAGCCACTCTTAATATCTAAGATCGTGTGAAGCACTAGAAAAGAGTCAATGCACAGGAAGATTTGAATATGTGGAATTTCAATTAAACAATATTTCAAAATTTATATTATGAATTTCATATTCATCATTCAATCACTATTTATTCTATTCACTCTAGTATGTTTCCGGCGCTCGTTACATATGATTATATTTTATGTCAAATAAGATATTATCCACTTTGGCCGATCATTTAAAAATACATCGCATGATTTTCCTCTAATAGATTATTGATTTTTTTATATATAAATTTGGCAAGTACATAGAATTTCTACTTCATAAGTGCTTTTGGAGTAGAAATTTGTTTAATAACGCAACTTATGATAAAGAAATCTGTAACTTCATGTTTCTACTTTTGAAGTATTTTTTTTTCTCCAGAAACAGTTTTTGAGCTAATTGAACAAGTAAAAAAAAATTACTTCTCTCCATAAGTAAAATAATCAATTGTTGGTCAAAAGTTGATTTCTAGACCAGAAATGTTGCCATGCGCACCCTTAACTTGTTTTTTTTTTTCCAATACTTAAGTGACAAATATGTGGTTAATGAAATTTATAAAGAAACCAAGAATACCTAGATGATGAGTTAACAGAAAAGTTACAAATCGCTAAAAGTTCAGTAATAAATCCGTTGCATTGTGACTCCTTGATAATTTTTCTTGTTATTTTATCGACCCTTTTTATTTGGACGACCTTAAATCCACATATGCGTGAAGCTTGATAACAAAGACAAGTTTAAGAACTGTGCTATCGTGGGTATTCTATCTGCAAATGTACTTGAGTTTAACCTAATTATACTTGGCATGTAAGACTAAGAGGCTTTGAAAATTGTTCATGGTAAACTTTTCTAACATGAAAAGGCCAAAAAAAAAAAATTGCTGCTCGATTTGTTTGGCAAAAAATTAATCATTTAGAAGATTTCTTTTAAAAAAAATATTCGCTTATATCGCTTAGAATGATTATTAAAAAAATTATTTTCATTATTGAGAATAATTTATGTCTAAATAATTTAGTGGATGATGAAAATATTTTACGTTTATTCATTTGTGTAAGTGATTCAAACGATTATTTTTTTTTTCAAATCATTCGTTTTTCGAGAAACAAACATGTTATATATTGGTTATTTTTACCTTACCAAAAAAAATATTATATATTGATTTTTTTTTTCCTGAAGAATTCAATAATGATAGTCATACTGAATTGAAGGAAAAGAAACTTGGAACACCATATCCGATTGATCACTTTACATTATTGACTATATTAATCATGATGTATTGGGAAAATTACATAAAAAGTCCTAAACCTATTGCAATCGTGTCAATTCAGTCATAATTATTTTTTTGTCAATTGAGTCCTAAAATTTTTGCAATTATGCGAATTCGGTTCATTTGGCTGGCCGACGTTGACGTGTCAAATTTTTTTTTTATTTTTTATTATTTAAACAATTATTTTTTATGTTCTAATTATTTAAAAAATTATTATTAAAAATTTGCCACATCAACACCATTGGCACCACTTTAGCACCAACTGATCAAATGGATCAAATGGACTAAATTGGTATAATTGCAAAAGGTTTAAAACCTAATTGGCCAAAAAAAAATTATAAGTGAATTGACACAATTGTAATAGATTTAGAACTCTTTTGATAACTTTCCCTAATATCTGAAGTGTGAAAATTAGCACGTTTGGTGAGTTTGAGTGGCCCAACTATGAAGTAGTGATGTGGTACATTGGAATATCGAAATATATTTATTAAACGGGTGCTACTAATTGATTATTACTGTCGGAACACCCTTTTCGCAAATGCTGATTTTGCATTGGTAAAAAAATATAATTTTTAAATGCTAGTAAAACGAAAATGTAAAGCAAGGAAAGTGGTGAGGCTGAAAGAGAATAAACGATGCCTCAGACTTCCACCCACTTTGAAACGTAGTAGGAAAGGAAGAACGCGTTGCTTGTAAAAAGTTAAAAAGAGAAAAAGGGCACAAAAAAAGGGAAATCATTTACACACTGTGTTGCAGAAAATAATTTGCCACACCAAGTCTTGTGTGCCTTTTTACCTTTTCTTTTGAAAAAAGAGAAAAAAAAAAGTAACCAATTCACGTAAAATGCCACGTCACTCATTTTCTATTCACACCTCCTCGAGTGCTCTTACTTAGCTTTGACACTTTGGGAATTATCAATCGAGAGTGTGTGTTTGATCCCAAGCGTATGAATTTCTGTGATCAATAAAATTCGAAAATCTAGTCAATTTGACCCGCACCCTTAAAAAAATTTGATTAATTTGATAAACAATTTGGTTAATGCAATTATATGATACTTTTTTTTTGTGTCGTTGAGTATTGGGAGCGCGTAATAGAAGGCCGATACTTTTACTTATGGAGATCGCTAAGAGGAAATCTAATTTCGAGCCATCAACATATCCAGTTGAACCACCTTCACTCTAAAACTTAAGCTAATAAGTTATGAGCCAATTAGAATGTAGTAACTGCTTCATACCATATTAACTTTCCAATATTAAACTTTTCTAACGGTTTATAAGTTGACATTCATAACTGATGTTATCAATCAATGTGTTGATACCGGCGGTTATGAAAACACTTGTACTTCCGTAGGCACTCAATGGTAAAAGGGTGAAGAGAGATTGGAGATCAAGAAAGGCTGGTCGGAAGATTAAAGTTCTCCAAGCATGAATTCTCTTTCGTAGATTGGTGGCGAATTATATATGGACGTATTGACTTCGATTGCAGTTTCTTTTTTTGAATTTAAATGTGTAATTTTGCTTTCTCCCAATAAAATTGGCCCTCCAATTAGGGTAGCAAAATGGGTTTCAAAAGACTCATCTTGATGAATATAGCCTATTTATGATGTCCAAAATGCGTTTTATGCATTGTATATCGTCGGTCAAATTTGATCGAATCACAGTCGACCTTAGGTGAAAAATCAATTGCCTGCACCATAGAAACATCAAAACCTGAATCTTATGTTAGATTTCACTCGGTGGACATCGTTTCTTATTGCCAAGTTTTCGTCCTTGAACCTTTACTTATAATTTGTAGCGAGAGAAAATTTCCGACTGTAATATTTGGAGAGAGAGAGAGAGAGAGAGAGATTTAATTTGCATCTTGGCCCGAAAAAATACCTATAATATCTATGAAGTATTTGCACAATGGGGAGCAAGGAAACTATCTGAAATAGGTATTAAAAGCAAATACAAAAGAAAAATGATAAGAGATGAACCCTCTCCTTTGTGAATGAATCATCTAAAACAAAATGATGAGCTAGCCCTCACTCACAGCTAGGAGAGGGCCGTGACCCTTTCTCGCGGTTGGCGAGGACTCACAGCCCTCACTGGCCACCACGCGAGGATCGTGAGTACTCGCTCGCAGCTAGGTGAGAGCCGCAACCCTCACTACGTTTGGCATGGTCGGTTAGGGCTAGTAACCCTCATCTAGTGGCTAACAGAGGTTGGCAGTCACTTGTTGGCCCTATCAAAATAAAAATAAAAATATATATTATTAAAAATTGTCTACGATGGCATCGGTCGGCCAAATGGACTGAATTGACATAATTGTAATTAGAGATGAGCAGATTAGATTGATTGGATCGGACTAGTGGTCCGATTCCCGATTCTAGAGGGTGGCAGTCGATTCTCAGTTCTAGGAGCCTAGGATCCGATCGGATCACCCGTTTTGAGTTTTGCGAATCGGATTTTGTCTGGTTCATACAACCTTAGCCCGGGGACCGTTTCAAAGCACGAGAAAATGAGTTTCGCTAGACTTGTTCCATCGACAAAAGACATGAAATTGGAAACAAAAATGCCCTGTTGTCCGAGGAATCCATTGGGCAGTAGCTATAAGGATCAAAACAACTCAGACATAAAGAATTGTTTTTTTGTTATTCCTTTTTCAAGTGGTCAGGAAGGGTACAGAACGTGTTTGGCGAGAGGGAGAGATGAGATCGGACCAAATTGAGTAAAGAATAAGGGAAATGCAAATCCAAATGGTGATTGATGTGAGGAACAGGGAGGGGTGCATTGGAGGGAACGAAGCTAGCCGTGTGTAATTTTTTTTTAGGGGGGGAGGGGGGTTGAACTTCTGCTAAAATTGATTTTGCAAAGCTTTTTTTAGCGAGATTCCAGTCCAAAGGAATCGGACTGGACCGGTTAGTCCAGTCTGGTCTGATTTTAGGAATTGTCGGTCCGATCTCCAATCTCGGAGAATTGGGAATTGAGACAATCGATCCGGTACCCTTCAAAAGCTAGACCATACCAAAAACCGATCACTCCTATTTGTAATTGATTTAGGATTTTTTTTGGGTAATTTTTTTCCAGAGGAATTGTGAGTTTTTTTTTTCCAAATTAGGCTAAAAGAATTATTTATGAAATTGGGGCAAAAAAAAATATTTACCAAAGCGAGGCCTGCGCGGCACTTAAAATGCCGCACAGGCCTGCGCGACATTTAAAATGCTGGCCTGGCCATATGTGGCATTCAAAATGCCGACCGGGCCTTGTGTGACAATTTAATTGCCGCCCAACCCCGTGCAACAGCCCAATTGCCGCACGGGCCCAATCTTGGCTCAGGGCACTTCTTTCCATAAATTTTTATTATATTATATTTATAATATTTATAACTATATAAATTTCTAAATGTACTTTATTATTATTATTATTATTATTATTTTGAAACTTATTTTTATAACATAATTATTAATAATTAATTAAAAAATTATTAAGTTATATTTAATTAGTATGTAAATAATTAATAAGTAAATTTATATGATTATAAATATTTTAAATATAAAATAATTAAAAAATGAAAAAAAATGAAATTAATAATAATTAATCGAATAATCTATTAAGATATATTTACTTAATTTAATTAATAGGTAAATAATTAACAAAAAGTATTCTGTAGCATTTTTTTTAATTTCATATTTTTTTTACGTGTTTTTATATTATTTTATATTTAAATAACTTTGTGAACATACTTTTTTGTATTCACACCTTAGCCTTTTTCCAAACATCAGCTAAACCAAACCGGCAAGCATGTGCACCTTCTCCTACAAAATCATCGCCAAAATGTTAGCCAACAGACTCAAATCCACCCTCCCGGAGCTAATCTCACCCATACAAAGTGCCTCCGTTCAGGGACGTCAAAGTGCAGCATAACCTCGTCTCCATTTGCTCAAGAAGTGCTCCATCAGCTTCGCAAGAGAAGAAGCACGCACGAACTGGAAGCGGATTTGAAGTTACTGATGAACTATTGAATCGTTTTGCACCTGCTCGGGGATTGCGCCAAGGAAATCACTCTCACCATATAATTTAGTTGTCAAATGAAGAAGGATCGGTTCATAATGCTGTGGGAGTGTAGAATATTTAACGGTAAAAGTCGGGGAAAATTATCCAAAAAATCTTAAAATTATTATCAATTTAGTGTTAAACTTTTTAATTTTGTTAATTGAATCTTAAATCTCTTTACTTCCTGTCGCTTGAGTCCATCCGATCAATTTTGACGAGAAATTATTAGGGTGGATGCTGGCCGTCTTACTTTGCATGGGCGACACTGACTGACTTTGAACAGATTTCAAAGTATTTTAATGTTTCTTTGAATTTTTATTTCGAAAATGCCCTCTTCTTGAACGCGAAAAGCCGTTAATGGTGGTTGTTGGGAGTTGGAAGCATCGTTCATGGCACTATGGCAGGAGAAATTATTCGATGCAAATTATCCGATGGTCCGTGATGACCACGTAATCATCCTATGTGATGTATATGCTCCATTCAAATAATGACACGTGTTGAGTGACGTGGATTTGCTTTTTTCTCTCTCTCTCTCCCTCCTTAGCTGGCAGACTGAAAAAGGACAAGAATAATAAATGCTCGAATTTAAACTCCCGCTTAAAACTCTCCCTCCTCTTCTCTTCTCAATTTTCCAGGCATTTTTTTTTACCCTCTCTGAAAGTGAAGAACATGAAGACACATCATTTTTCTTTTTCCTTTCTTCACCGAGTCTCAAGTCTTCGGCCAGCCTCTCCCAAAGCCTTCGCTGGTCACAGCTGCTGATCAGATTTGCCTTTGGCACGTCGCCTCTGTAGGAACCAAATAAAAAGAAATGAGGAATTTTGCGGAAGCTTGGAGGATTTAATTTGGAGAGAATAACAAAAACACAAATGAGAGAGCAATACTACAAAATACCTTTGCCAAGGTTTTACACAAAGAAAATCAAGCTTTGCTCTAAGCTTGTTCTTACAAGAACTCTCTCTCTCTCTCTTTATTTCTTCTCCTCCTTGATATGAAACTTACAAGAAAAACCACACATATTTATAGCCAATTCTATACCTAATTTTTGTCAAACTTAAATGTCTTTATTTGACTACAATTAATTTTATCAAACTCAAGCACACCTAAGTTGTCCATTTTTGACAATCAATAGTAAAAAATTGAGGCTTAAGCACACCTAAGTTGTCCATTAATAGTCAAAAATTGAGGCTTCTTCTTTTTTTGACTTTCTTCCAAAATGTATTTTAATATTTTCAATAGCCTCCCTTAAAATTGATTTTGGAAGTTCATAACGCCAAGCATCGTTTTCAATCTTTCGAACAAATCAGCCTTCAATGGTTTTGTTAGGATATCTGCAATCTGGTCTTCTGATATGCAGAAATTAAGTTCAATTTCACCATCTTTGACTTGCTCACGAATATAGTGATACTTGATGTTGATGTGCTTGCTCCTGCCATGAAATACAGGATTCTTGGCTAATGCAACAGCCGACTTATTGTCACACATCAATTTTGTAGGACCTGCTTGTTCATGCATCAATTCACGCAGCATCCATCGAAGCCATATTGCTTGACAAGCCCTTGAAGCTAATGCCATGTATTCTGCTTCAGCTGTCGAGAGTGCAACAACCTGCTGTTTTTTCGAAGACCAAGAAATTACTCCTGATCCAAGAAAGAAAGCATACCCTGAAGTACTCTTTCGAGTCTCAGTATCACCTGCCCAATCACTATCTGTATACCCCAACAGATCAAAGTTGTCAGTATAAGAATAAAAAATTCCATAATCACGAGTTCCACTGACATACCGCAAAATTCTTTTTGCCGCCTGTAAATGTGATTGGTATGGTTTCTCCATGAACCTGCTAATAATTCCCACTCCATAGGTAATATCTGGTCTTGTAGAAGCCAAATATCTTAAACTGCCAACAATGCTTTTGAAATAAGTGGGATTTACCAATTCACCGGTTCCTTCTTTCTTCAGCTCCAAACGTTCAATTACGGGAGTTCGAATTGGTTTGAGCGATTCCATTTTTAATCGCTTCAGAATATCATTAGCATATTTCTGCTGTGAAATAAATATGCCATTATCTGTCTGCTTCACTTCAAGCCCAAGAAAATAGGACATCAATCCTAAATCAGTTATCTCGAACTGGCTAGTCATAACCTCCCTGAATTCTGAAAACATTTTTTCACAGCTGCCTGTAAATATCAAGTCATCAACATAAAGGCACACAATTATTATGTCACCGTTAGTATTTGACTTGATATACAGTGTATGCTCATACGGGCACTTTTGAAAATCACGCTCTAACAAGTATGTGTCGACACGTGTGTACCAAGCACGAGGTGCCTGTTTTAGCCCATACAAAGCCTTCTTCAGTTTGTAAACTTGATTTTCATGCCCTTTCTCATAACCCTGTGGTTGCTCCACGTAGACTTCCTCTTCAAGAACACCATTGAGGAATGCTGATTTCACATCCATTTGATGGATCTTTCAATGATTTTGAGCTGCAAGTGCTAAGATCATCCGGATGGTATCCATCCGAGCCACTGGTGCAAATACTTCAAAATAATCAATACCTGGCTTTTGCTTGTAGCCCTTTACAACCAGTCTGGCCTTGTAACGGTCCACCTGACCATTGGGTTGGTACTTCGTCTTGTACACCCACTTGACACCAATGGGTTTCTTACCAGGTGGTAAAGAAGTTAGCACCCATGTGTCATTCTTCTCAATGGAGTGAATTTTTTTATCCATTGCATGAATCCACCTTTCATCTGCAGCTGCTTCATCATAGGTTACAGGATCACATTCAGCAAACAAACAAAAGTTTACCAATGTTTCATCAGTGATTCCGTTATTATCACTGCCATCGCCTCCTGTGACCACGTAATCCCTGAATTTTGCTAGCGTCTCCCTCAGTCGTTGTGAACGACGTAGTGGTGGTTCTGAAGCTGCTGTTGGTGAAGATGTACTACTAGTTGAAGATGATGGAGGCTCTTCTATTTCTCTCTCCAATGGTTCATCTTCGATGGTGATGCTTTTCTGGTCACCCTTTTGGTTCCAGTCCCAAGCTTCATCTTCAAAAAACTGGACATCCCTGCTGATAATTACCTTTTCAGTGACTGGGTTATACAGCTTATAACCTTTAGTTGTGTCACTATAGCCAATGAAGATGCACTTCTCGCTTTTGTCATCCAACTTCTTTCTTCGTTCATCTGGTATATGGGGATATGCCACACACCCAAATACTCGTAGAAACGAAACATCTGGTTTGTTGCCGCTCCAAGCCTCTTTTGGGGTTCTTCCAAGAACACTCCTTGTTGGACACCTGTTTAGTACAAATACAGCACAAGCAACCGCTTCTGCCCAAAAATTCTTAGGCAAATTTTTGGCTTTTAAAATACTTCTTGCCATTTCAAAAATTGTCCTGTTCTTTCTTTCTGCTATACCATTTTGCTGAGGTGTATAGCTGGCAGTCAACTGACGTTTTACTCCATGAATTTTACAAAATTTGTCAAATTCATTTGAGGTAAATTCTCCCCCTCTATCCGATCTCAACGTCTTTAGATTAAAGCCACTATGTTTTTCAACATAGACTTTAAATTCTTTGAACTTGGCAAATGCTTCAGATTTTTCTCTCAAGAAATATACCCAAGTTTTTCTGGTAAAATCATCAACAAAAATCAGCATGTACCTTTTTTGTCCGACTGATTCAACCTCAACAGGGCCACATATATCTGTATGTACCAGCTCCAAAGGTTGCTTTGCTCTTCTGGCTTTCCCTACTGGAAATGATTCTCGATGTTGTTTTCCAACGAGACATCCTTCGCATGGACGATCTTGACATTTGATTAAAGGCATGCCGGTCACCATCTTTTTCTGAACCAGTAGTTTTAGTCCACGAAAATTTAGATGACCGTATCGAAGATGCCACAGCCAGTTGTTGTCTTTCATCATCGCTTGAAAACTCAAGAGATTCTTCGTCTGAAGAGTCATGGGAAACATCCGGTTCTTCGTCATTTGCACCGTTGTGATCAACTTGTTGTTGACACCTCTGATGGTGCAAATTCCATTTTCAATGTGAACTTTGTGGCCTTTTTCGGAAAGTTGCCCAACACTTAGCAAATTCCAAAAAAGTCCTGGCACAAAGTAAACATCTGCAATAGCAACTCTAGTACCATCTTTTGACTTGATATTAATGTTACCTTTGCCCATCACGGGAATTTTTTATTTATTCCCGAAGTTGACTTCACCACGACTCGTCTCATCCAATTGTGAGAATAATTCCTTCCGGCCAGTCATATGATTGCTGCAACCAGTGTCTAGATACCATATGTTGGTGTCTGCAGTACTTGAGTCATCCTTCGTACATGCTAGCACCATGTATTCTTCAGCATCGGTGGTATGTGCGTGCTCCGCCTGCTCGTACGTCGCCTTTGCATGGCATTCGGATTTGTAATGTCCGAACTTGTTGCACTTAAAACACTTGACTTTTGATTTGTCACGTGTTTTAAATTTCCCGGTGAAATTGGAATTTCCACCTCTTCCTTGGCCTCCTCCACGACCTCGACCTCCTTGATAGCTTCCTCGATTTGATGGAGCAATACGACTTTGCAAAGCTTGCTCGGGATATGAACCGACGGACTTCTGATTCATTCTTTGCTCATGCGAGCATAATGAACCCATCAACCGCTCCAACGTCATGGTTGATATATCTTGGCCTTCTTCGATTGCCGCAACAACGTAGTCAAATCTTTCAGTCAAAGACCTCAAGATTTTTTCTACGACTCGTACATCTTGGAGTGTTTCACCATTAACCCTCAATTGGTTAACGATGTTTTGTACACGATCAAAATACAAAGAGATAGATTCAGAATCATTCATGCGTAAAGACTCAAAATCACCTCGAAGTGTTTGAAGCCGAACTCTTCGAACACGATCGTCGCCCTTGTAGGATTTTTGCAAAATATCCCACGCTGCTTTGGCGGTCTCGGCATTCGATATTTTTTCAAATGTCGTCTCCTCCACAGCTTGAAAGATCGCATATAATGCTTTCTGATCTTTTTTCCGGGACTCCACCAACGAATCCTTCTCCTCCTTTCTCATGGCATTGAATTCTTTGTTATTAGCTACTTCGATGTAGCCATTCTCCACCAGGTTCCACAAATCTTGCGATTTGAACAAAACCTTCATCTGGATGGACCAGTTGTTGAAATTCTTTCCGTTCAACTTTGGAAGTTGAAATTGAACAGAACTTGTGGACGCCATAACTTGGCTCTGATACCAAATGTAGGAACCAAATAAAAAGGAAGGAGGAATTTTGCGGAAGCTTGGAGGATTTAATTTGGAGAGAATAACAAAAACACAAATGAGAGAGCAATACTACAAAATACCTTTGCCAAGGTTTTACACAAAGAAAATCAAGCTTTGCTCTAAGCTTGTTCTTACAAGAACTCTCTCTCTCTCTTTTTATTTCTTCTCCTCCTTGATATGAAACTTACAAGAAAAACCACACATATTTATAGCCAATTCTATACCTAATTTTTGTCAAACTTAAATGTCTTTATTTGACTACAATTAATTTTATCAAACTCAAGCACACCTAAGTTGTCCATTTTTGACAATCAATAGTAAAAAATTGAGGCTTAAGCATACCTAAGTTGTCCATTAATAGTCAAAAATTGAGGCTTCTTCTTTTTTTGACTTTCTTCCAAAATGTATTTTAATATTTTCAATAGCCTCCGCCTCCCCCAAAAGCTCCGTCAATCGCACCTGCTGCTCAGATCTTCCTCCACCACTTGTAGCTGCTGGGTCCGAGCCCCTCCGTCTCCGACGCCGACGCACCATGGGCGGCGCCAAATCTGGGGCTATTTCTGACGTGGAGATCGATCAGAAGGTCTACACTCGCATCAGTCTCTTGGGGCTTGCGATGTCTTCTATGGCCGCTCGCACCATCTCTTTCAACCTCGCCAACTTCTGGGTTTCCGTTCGATTGCGGCCCTCCGCGAGCACGTCATCACTACTCACCCCATCCACGATCTCGTCCACTTTAATTCTCATGTGGTTGTGGAGTGGCCTGAGGCCCTTGTTTTATTGTCTGGGTAAAGTTGCTTGCATGGGGGAAAGCGGGCGGCGTTGGATGTGAGGCAATTTGTGGACACAGTGAGAGGCGAGTCTGTGGGCTCGATGGTGATGGAGTTGTTTGGAAGGAGGGTGATTGGGAAGCATTTCAGACGGGGCTGATTAGCATGTTGCTTATACTTTTGAGTTTAAGAAACTTTTGCGGATGCTTCATTTTACTAAGAAATTACAAAGCAAGTGTTTTGGTACATATCCAACTAGAGAAAACTTTGTTTCTTGCTCTCTCTTACTTTCAGTGAGTTAAAACTATGTCAAGTTACACGAATAATTCTTTTTCTCTCTTATTGTCCGGACAAAACCCAGAATTCACGCTTGAAGTTTGAGTTTGCAGACAGAGAACAAGATGCCTCTGATAAAAAAAAAGGGAAAATACCACCAAAAACCCTGAACTTTACCCTTTGTGACAAATTTACCCTAAACTTTTTTTTGTGACACCAAAAATCCTGAACTTTATCCTTTGTGATAAATTTACCCTGAACTTTTTTTTGTGACACCAAAAACCCTGAACTTTACCCTTTATGACAAATTTACCCTGAACTTTTTTTTGTGACACCAAAAACCCTTAACTTTATCTATTGTGACATATTTACCCTAAACTTTTAAATTTTGTGATAAATTTACCCTGAACTTTATCATTTGTGACGGATTTACCCTGAACTGTTAAATTTTTATTTAAATAATTTTAAAAATAAGCTGAAAATTTTAAAAAAGGCCTAAAATTTTTTTAAAAAATTTGCTTTTCTGGCTTCAAGGCCGGCGACCTCTGCCGGAATAGGGCTGACAGGGGTCGCCGGCCTTGAAGCTGGAGATATATATATTTTAATTTTTAGCCCTTTTTTTCATTTTTATCTTATTTTTAAAAATATTTTAAATAATAAAAAATTTTAAAAGTTCAGGGTAAATTTGTCACAATGGGAAAATTTTAGGGTTTTTTGTGGTATTTTCTCAATTTTTTTATTATTTAAAATAATTTTAAAAATAAGATAAAAATGAAAAAAGGGCTAAAAATTAATATATATATATATATATAAATATATATCTCCGGCTTCAAGGCCGGCGACCCCTGTCAGCCCTATTCCGGCAGAGGTCGCCGGCCTTGAAGCTGGAAAAGCAAATTTTTTTAAAAAATTTTTAGGCCTTTTTTAAAATTTTCAACTTATTTTTAAAATTATTTAAATAAAAATTTAAAAGTTCAAGGTAAATCCGTCACAAATGGTAAAGTTCAAGGTAAATTTATCACAAATTTAAAAGTTTAGGGTAAATCTGTCACAATAGGAAAAGTTAAGGGTTTTTGGTATCACAAAAAAAAAGTTCAGGGTAAAATTGTCACAAATGGTAAAGTTCAGGTTTTTTGGTGTCACAAAAAAAAAATTCAGGGTAAATTTGTCACAAATGATAAAGTTCAGGGTTTTTGGT
Organism: Psidium guajava; assembly: GCA_016432845.1. NCBI lineage: Eukaryota > Viridiplantae > Streptophyta > Magnoliopsida > Myrtales > Myrtaceae > Psidium > Psidium guajava. Next base: position 17,372,378 of record CM028230.1, on the reverse strand, counting down.
GGTATTTTCCCAAAAAAACGCTTCCTCTTCAAATTCTTTCGGAAAAAAAGACTTGAATCGTCACATTCCAATGTGGCAAAAGAACACAGAACTGATTTGAACTCTCAAATACAGAGAACGAATTTGAACCATCGAATTGAGAGTGCAGGGGTAAACTTTCAAACCATCTATGCGATATGGATCCTCCAGCAGATGACATACGTACAAAAAAAGATCATGTACACTTAAATTACACAGCCCACAGGCATACTCACAATTGACACCATGACGCATCTAAAGCAGCATCTTGGTAATGCAAACATTACCGCATGCACACGTACACACGGTAAGTCATCTGTGGACGCAGTGAGGGGGATATCCATGACTTGAAGTGAGACACAAGCTAGGCGGCAGCTTCATCTTCATCTTCATCTTCATCCTCCATTCCCATAATCTTCCTCCGCTTAACACCACTCTCTTGGAAGACCTATTCATAAAAGCGTGCCCGTTGCCCGGATAAATGTGTACCTCGCGAGGGACTCCAGAGCTTCTGCTCTAAAGCCTCGGCAGCCTGAAAAGTAGAATATTAGAATACCTGGCAAATCCATCTGTTGTAAGAGAATGATATACTACAAGACGAACAGTCGTCTTATCAGAAGAACTCAGAAAACCAAACACTAACTTCTCATGCTACTCGAATAAAATTTGTATTGGACATTATAGATTAAAAAGCTTCATGGCAAGCAGCCGACATAACCGTCTTTATAGGACAAATGGTGCTTGGATGTTACACTTCCTTTGATAAGGAATCTGCTAATCTTTTTCTTTTCTTTTTTCCAAAAATCTGCTAATCTAACGCTCTATTAAACAGAGGATTTTGATACTCGGTTGTTCATCCACCCACAATGAAGCCAAAAGCAGCCCCACATCAATAGAGAAAACATTCCAATGGTCCTTATCTGTGCCTACTCCTTTCACGTCGGAAACAGCCGTGGATTTGGTGCAGTCCATGGCGCATTGGCGTGATCGTGAGAGAGAGAGAGAGAGAGAGAGAGAGAGAGAGAGAGAGAGAGAGAGAGAGAGAGAGAGAGAAGAGTTAGTTGATGAATGGCAGCCGCCGATTGGGCTGTGGAGGCGATGGTGGAGTGGTCTCGGGACCCAACAGCTGCGACCAGCGTGGCTTTTGGGGGAGGCGACGTGCCAGAGCAAATCTAAGCAGCAGCTACGACCGGCGAAGGCTTAGGAGGAGGGGGAGACGGTGGGACGACCCAGAGACAGGGAGGATGTGATTTAGGTCATCCTTGTTCTTCACTAGAGAGAACGCAAAAAATCCTTCAAAAGTGAAAAGGGGAGAGAGTGTTTAAACAGGAGCATTATATGTGGCTTGTGCAGAGTCCTTTTTTCAGTCTGCGGCTGCCAAAGGAGTGAGAAAAGAAAGGCTTGATTTTAAATTTTTGTTATTTTTCAACTGATCCACGTTACTGGAAACGTGCCGTCATTTGAGTGGAGCAAAGTATATCACGTAGGATGATGACGTGATCATCACTAGCTCGTGAATAATTTTTTTTTATTGAAATACACGCATGAGCTATATTAAAAAAAGCCATACATCGAAGAAGTAATATAGTGTTGGACAATTAATATATCCAAAATTTTTAAGTGAATGTGAATTCAATTAGATATATTGATGGGTTTTGACTTGGGTTCTCTCTTGACAATTTTTCGCACTTAGGTTATTGTTGGGCATGGTTGGGATTGGCCCTTGGTTAGTTCTGAAGATCTTGTTCAGCTTCAAGTTGCTTTGTGTGAGAACCTGGCTCCTAGGGGTGCTATGATAACATTTCTGTTCCCGGAACAACTTTTGGAACAGAAACACTTTTTTGTGTTTCTTTCCCAGCAATGATTTCTGGGAACAGAAACGCGTTTGGTAACTGCATAAAATTTTTATTTTCAAAACAAAAAAGGAACAGAAATGCATTTGGTAACTACATAAAGTTTTTATTCTCGAAACAAAAAAGAACAAAAACGCATTTGTTGACTGCAAAAAAAATTATATTCCTAATTTTTTTTTCATTTAATTATATTCCTAATTTTTTCAATATGGATGAGATCAACAATAAAAAAAATGAAACAAAAGACAAATTAGAATTGCGCAATGAGAATATGAAATATGTCTTCCATATATAGGAAAAATTACAATTATGAGTTATACATAAATGTTTCCAAGTAAATAAACATATGATAACATAATTGAATGCAAATACTGTTTGATAAACTGTAATTGAAAAGTGTATTTAGATACAACTTTGACGTAAATGCCACTTAATAAAAATACCATTTGTAAATGATTCGATTTTTCAATTAATTTTTATTATTTAGAATATTTTTTGATTTTTGATTTTTAATTATTTTATTTTTTCGAAAAAATATTTTTATTTTTTATTTTTTCGAAAAATTATTATTTTTATATTTTTATTATTATTTTTTCGAAATTTTTTATTTTTAATCATTTTATTTTAAATTAATTTTTTTGATTATTTATTTTATTATTTCAATTTTTAATCTTTTTATTTTTTATTTTTCGAAAAAATTATTTTTTTATTTTTAATTATTTTATATTTTATTATTTCGATTTTTTTATTTTTTTATTATTTTATTTTTATTATTTTGAAAAAATTATTTTTTTATTTTTAATTATTTTATTATTTTATTATTTCGATTTTTTTATTTTTTTTATTATTTTATTTTTATTATTTTGAAAAAATTATTTTTTATTTTTAATCATTTTATTTTAAATTAATCTATTTGATTATTTATTTTTATTATTTATTCGAACTATCAACGAATTCCTAGAATTTTAGGTTCGCGCTTCTATTCATCACTGTAGGAATTGGGTTCAAGCTTTCCCTAGCCCCTTCTCATCAATGGACTCCTGACGTATACGAAGGAGTGCGGTTCGTTCGAGAAATTCCTACCTCTCTATCTATCTCTGAGATGTTTGGAATTTTCAAAACTCCATGGACATGCAGCAAACCTCCTGGCTGTCTCTGCACCTCTACCTCCTTTATCACTGAGCGGTCATTTAGGGGCCCAGAAGCTACGGGCAGAACACCTGGTAGAGAGACCCAATCTTGAATGAAATAAATACCGCGGCTTCGATGCCCCGTACTGAGCTGTGGTTCTAGAAAAGATGGATTTCGGTTTCTATCTCCTTCAAACATAGCAGGCATAAACCATCGAATGTGCCGACGCCGAACAAGCAGTGGGTGCAGAGGCGAACTTTTCTATCACAAGCGATTCTGTTCTGTCTGTGAGGCTATCTTCTTTGACGTCCCGAGCTTCCGTCGTCGGCCCTTGTCATTAGACCACTATCACCCCGGATGATCGTGTTGGGTGAATTCTGACCTGTTTTTATTATTTTTTTTATTTTTCAAAAAATTTATTTTTATGTTAATTATTTTATTCTTTAATTATTTTTATTTTTAATTACTTTCAAGAAAGTGTTCCCAATTGTTTTCAAAAAATGTTCCAAATGTATTTCTAAAAAGTATTCCGGGAACACAGAAGTAAGTTTTTTTGGTTTCTCGTTTCTGCTCCAAAAGTGTTTTTGTTTCTCAAAAGTGTTCTAGGAACACTTTAGGATCACTTTTTTACCATACGTATCCTAGATCTCCCTTGGAGTTTATACAGTAGTTCGTGCCTGGAATGCTATTTGACAAAAGGGTCCCCATATATATATATTGGAGTCAGATAAGGGGTCCGAATGTTGATTGGCACAGTACCGCTTGGTTTACTCCTTGTATTTCTAAACACTACTTGATCACTTGGTTACTGATCTTACACACACTTGCCACTCTTGACAGACTCTCAAAAGGGGGTTCTCTCCGCCCACTACTGCTCGCTTGCTTTGAGGAGTATGTGATGGAAGTAGAGAGCATCTGTTTGACGAGTGCCAGCTTTTCTGCACTGGTGCGGACGAGAGTTTTCTAGACCTGCTGCGTGGACTACTGAATTAGACTGGTCTAAATATGCTGCTAAAGGGAAATCTGTCTCTGCATTGCTCTTGGACATCTCTTGTTATGCAACTATTTATCAGTTGTGGGTCGCCAGGAATAAGAGGCCGCATGATGAGAATTACCGGGTTGACGCTAAATAAAATTCTAGATGCAACACCTGTGGATTCCAGTTTCACATATATAGTCCATGAACTCTCTTTTCCTATTCGGTGCACAATCCGATTCATTCTTGCCCCCTTCGCCTCTCTAGAAGTCTATCATGAGCAGCTTATTGTCCAATCCCTCTCACCTTAGAGATCACTTCCCATCCTCATCCGATCGATTTGTTGCGCTAAAAGTATTGTTAATACTGTAAGATTGAGGCCAGTCGCGGTAAGAGCGTTAGAGTCCAAAGTTTGCTGCCATAGACAAACTTGCGAAGCTTGGGGTATCACTTGATAGTTTTGCGCATATTGGTTTTTTATTTTTTTAATCTTTGCGTGTTATGTGAATGAGTGGCGTTACATTGAGTTTGGGAAAAATTGGTAGCTGTACCACTTGATGGGCCTGTTACCTGTAATGTTGTAAATTCTTTGTAAGTAACTGCAATACAAAGGATGGATTTTCCAAGAAGTTCTTCATTGATCTTTTTACAGATGTTCATGCGAAATTAGTGCCCGTGAAGATCGAGATATGTTAAGTGAAATCAACTCACAAGGAGAACCCCAAAGACTTTTCACGCAAGTTTTTTTATTTTATTTTATTTTTTTGGTCGAATTTTTCAAGATGATGGTTCACTGTAAGTAATAACATTTATCGTGAAGTGGAACCTCTCATGCCCAAGCAAAAATAAAATGATGTAAACCTTGGTGGTAATATACTACTTTGAATCATACTACATTATAGCAAAAACACCCTTCAAATGTTGCCTTTAAGTGTGCCATCTAGGATTGTAACATCGCTACAGTAGTCATTGCCTAGATGCCATCATAGCAAAAAATTAATAATCCACTCAATTACTAAGTTGAATGTTGACTCCCACTCAATTACTAAGTTGAATGTTGACTTTCCTTTTCTTTCTCCTATTAATTTCACAATTCAAATAGTCAAATACAAGTTAATTGGCATTTAAAAATATTTCCATTAAGTTCCTATGTGTATTTGCTACATCAAAACAGTTACATAATTTGGAAATAGTTTTCGTTTTTCAGTTTGATCTTTTATTGAACGTTAATGGAATTCATTTTGATTTCCAGTCGTCTTTCTTCTGTTTTAAAATTTTTCTTCTCGACTTTATTTCCGACCATCCCTGAGGTCCAACCAAGGGTGTTAGCGAGAAAATCATATCTCTATAGGTAGCTTATAGCTTGAAATGGGCTAGTCTTTTTTGCCATTTGCAACTCAAACGACGGGTCAACATGTTTTGCACCATGTCATCTTCAACAATTCTCAAAATATCTTCCATGCAAGGGATTTTTTTTCTCCCTTATGGTAACTTTTATTAGAATGTGTCTGTTTCCAGAATAATTTCATGTTAATGACAAATTATTTTCGTTTTTTAGCTTTGGAAATTTAGCATGTGCATTTTCTTTGAGGCTTTCCGCTGACCGATCATTTCTAGTAAATTAAACGCATGAAAATCCAGAAAATTAGCTCGCTGATAATTCATTCACTCAAGAAAAGACACCCGATGATTCAATTTTCAACATTTCAATATACATAATCTTTTTGTCATGATTCTATCATTATTCCTAGCAATGCCTTGGTTCGAGGCTGATTTGAAATGTACCTCGACAAATTCATATTCCGCAATTTTTTTTTTTTTTTATCCCACTTTGCCATTTATTTGTTTGATTTTGGTCTCAGACCTCAATGACCTAAACCCCTACCGTTACCCCAAAAAAAAAAAAAAAAAACTACCACATCCGGCAATGACCGCTGGGCCGAGTGATCGTGAACCAAAGCCCAATGCCTTCAAAATTGACCTTGAAACCATGTCCAAAGTTTTTTTTTTTTTAAATCTCAAAACTTGTTAACGACCCAAATCATATGCTTGAATGGCCAATACCTTCTTGGCTCTCACCCTCCCAAACTAAAGGAATTCATAGATATCCAATTCATGCCGGCTCGCCCGACTTTGATCTGGATCCTAGATTGGTCTGTCCTTTTGGGGCCTAAATTAACGTTTTTTTTTTCTGTCCTGTTTAATTTCGGGGCTTGAGTATGTTTTCGAGCTTAGGATCAAGAAGTTCCAAAGCTCGAACGTTCACAAACTTAATCACAAAACAAAAATACATGCCAAAATCGAAATTTATAGAATCCTAAAACCCTTAGAGAAGCCCGAAGATGAACAAAATTAACTGTTAAATAAAGGGTTAGGATAGAATGCGGAAAAGGACACGAAGAAAACAGATTCGTGGTACGATCCGACGCTACGTCAACCACCTTTGGCCGGGGCCGGTCCTTGGGCGCATTCAAGCGATTCGTTTACACCCTAATCGTACTTGAGCGTGTGAAAACGAATCCTTTCCCGTTCACATTTTACTCATTTTCCAGCACGGGAGATCCCCACTAAGAAGACAAGTCACTTTCACCAAGGTCTTGGAAGTCCTATTGAATGCAGAAGCATCCCCGTAACGCATCCCACATGGCCTCCCTGTAAAGGCAGATGCCCGTTGAAACCCAAAAAGAAAAAAAAATGGAGAACGAAAAAAAATGTTTTTGGTCGAGAGGAAAAAAAGATTGATAAGCAGCCACAAAATATATGTCTTGAGGGTCACTGCGCTTCGGTTTCGCTTTAACGTATCAAAGCTCGCGCTGCTGCTGAAAAATGCAATGAGTGTGCTCCAAGCGATCGACCCCACATGCATGTAATGCGTCAGGGAGGTTGCTTGCTTTCGGAGCAGCCCATTAAAGTAAACGAGCGACCCAACGTTTCGAGTTTCCCGAGCGTTTCTGCCTGTCTTTTTTTTTTTTTTTTTGGCTCTGTGCGTGATTAGTCTTCGAAGTCATTGCTGTGATTATTTTAATCGCGAAGGCGAAGGAGGAGCTCGCTGGGTGCTGGATTAGCGTCTTTTCTTTAATGGGTACCGGCGATTCTGGCCCATTCTTGTTCCGCATGAGTCCGAGCATTGGATTCTTCTTGGTGGTTTTAGGACATTAATTAAAAATACAAACTTTGGCTGGTTTGCCGAAGTACAGGATAGTTCGGTGGGTTTCTTGGAGCAGAGACGTGTCTTGGGGGGAAGAAGGGTTGACCTAGATTTGCTGTCTGAATGCCGCAAATAATGTACGTCGAGTTCAGAGCGGAACCTGGGCATTCGGTGAAGAAGGGTTTTATGCGTCTCTCTGAGTGGAGTTGTTTGGCGGCATTATAAGTTTGTTGGATTTGATGGTGAATTTGGTAGAATTCTACTTGGCTCTAGAGTGAGTTTATGCTTTTCTGGAACTGCTTTGTGGCCGAAAAAGGTCTGTGGAGAAGCTGCATTTGTTGGGGGGACTTTGAATTTCCTGGGTGGTTTCTTATTTGGGACTGGTGTTGAAGACAGATTCGTTTTGGGGTACAGCACAAATTGGGTTTAATCTGATTGGTATACGGAATTTGGATTTGTTGGGAGACATGGCCTGTGTGAAATTGGGATCCAAAAGTGATGCATTCCAACGCCAAGGGCAGGCTTGGTATGTGCCTCTTCAATTTACTATTTCGGCTTTGCTGTGGTTCATAATACCTGTCTGGTATTTTAGATGGGTGTTGACAAATTGGACTGCTATCTGTGGGTTTGATTAGAGAAATTTGGTTCGTAGACACCTGCAAAGCTTGGAAACACTACACTTGAATGTTCCTTTTAAGTCTGACTGGTTCATCCTACCCTTATTTTTTGCTTGAATTTTCGAAATCGGTAATCCCGTAAGTTGGCAAATTGGGCTGGGCATCCATTGTTTCACTTCTCCTCCAATGCTTTGAAAACCTGTGGAAATATGAAATTGTATGGAAAGTTGGGGACTTCATTTGCAGGAGGTCAATTTGATGTATAAGTGTCGATTTGAAATTACACAGTCAAGTTGCACTTCAATCATTTGCATCGTGCTGCTTAGGTCACAAGGTAAAAACTTTAGGTTGTAGGTTGCCATAGTCCAACTGTTTATGATGGCACAATTTTTTTTTTTTGTCTCTTTACAATAGTGGAAAATAAGCTCCTAATCTTGCAAAGGTTCTGTACTGGACTGTGTATAATGGAGTAGAGATATCAGTTCAGGTAAACCATGCAGGAAAGTGGAATGACTTCTGGTTAGTGTTGTTGATGCGGATGTCGCAATTATAGTGTGGTTATATCTGAGATATTCATGAGTGTGTACTGAGCAAGTTTCTTGAACTAGATGACTTTAACAATAATTAGTTGTGGCCGAGGTGTTTAGTCAAATGAAAAGTCAAATGGGATAACTGAGATCCTAGCCTTAAGTTTGTATCCTAAGTAACTCTAAGACTGAGTAAGACATGCAATTTATGGAAAGTTGGTTTTCATTGGAGGTGTTTGGATGTACATTTAAGTCCAAGCCACATCAGGAAATGCATATCTATGTATTGTGTTCCTGAATGTGTCTTTTATTTCAAAACTTAATATCTCTTGAGGTAAAGCTAGCTGTTTCAACTTCACTTGAGACATAATTTTTACTCCAATGAACACATCTTTAGAGATAAATCTAGCTGTTTCAGCATCGCTGGAATTGTTTTATTTACCGCAATGATTACAGTAACAAAATTCTGAAGCCGTCAGTGTCATAAGTTAGATTAATGTTCAGCTTTGCCCTCTTGTTCATCAGAGTAGCAGAATGTGCTTTGGATTGATTGTAGTGTCAACTGCCTCATTAGTTGCTGCTTCTATAGATGCTCCACTTCCTCTGCTGATCTTATACAAGTAGTTCACCCAAAGGGCCTTTCTCATTATGACAATTTTCAAATGACCCCACGCTCTGGAACCAAGATAACATCGCATGTGAAAGCTCTTCAAGCGCGGTCTTACCTTTGGTTTTAAGTATGCATAAGATAGTTTGTCTCTATGGCATAATGCCATGTCTTTGGGACTGGGGAATTTTTAGACACTGTTCAGATTCTGCCCTAATGTCGCTGCCAAGGTAAAACAGCTTATTGATACTGAAATGGAAATATGACCCTGTCTCTTTACTCAGGATGCTTCTGCATTTTGTGTCCTTGTATTAATTTTTATGAATTCTCCACTCCTCCTGCAGGATTGGTATATTATCTGTCTTTAGCCATCTGACTTATAATTGCCTTGTGAATATCAGACACTCAGTTCAGAGATCAAGCAGTTGCCTGTGTTTCTTCCATCTTCTTTCTTTTTGTACTTTTCCCCTTTTCAGAGGTCACTAATGCAGATCACAACCTGCAGCCTTGAGAGGAATGGAACTTTAATGCTTAAGAAGATTTGTCCAACATCTTGAAATCCATATTAGTTGCTAAAGTTCAAGGACCTTGTTATTCTAGATGAATAGGATCTTTAAAATTTTCACTCTTGTTATCATGATGTGGAAAGCAGAATATAAGAAATGTGGAGTTCTTTCTGTAGCAGGAAATGGAAAACATTCTTTTTCTCAATTGGATCTTTCAAAATGTTTTGTTCAGGCTAGCGCATTCTGTGTGCAATTTGTATTGGAACTTGAATCTGATTATATGGTGTTGATATTTTCTAATACATCTCACATCTCATGTCTCTGAATGCTCATAGGTTCTGCACAACTGGCCTTCCGAGCGATCTTGTTGTTGAGGTTGGAGAAATGTCCTTTCATCTTCACAAGGTGACGGTCCTTGCCAATATGATTATCAATTCAATAATTAGATGAAAAGGACTGCATATTTAGTGCAGGCCATCGTGAGCATAGACGAGCAAGAAATACAAGTCCATGAGTATTATGTTGAAATTTGTTTATCATTTCTGTAAAGAACATGGTCAGCATTAATTGTTACCTGGAATGATGTAAAGCCTTTACCTCTCATTTTTCATTTTTCAACATGCATCTGTTGATTCAGTCAACATGAAGAGATGATTCCAGAATTTCTTATACAAAAGCAATTGGTGTTGTTTATTCTGTTCGAGGTTCTGTTCTTGTTGGTGTCATGAATAGGCAAACTGAGAGGGTGTGAGATCTTGTCTAGAATAAAACCGCCACAAGAGTATGTTCTTCAAAAAGTCATAATGGGATAGGGTTTTGACACCTTGGAGCAAGAATTTTTACCTTGTTTGACTGAAAACAAGGAAATTGGCGTAAATGCGGTTTTTCACTGCAAATAGTAGGCAACACAATAATTTAGCTCCTTACCAAAAAAAAAAAAAAACACAATAATTTAGCTCTTCTTTTCTTCCTTCCTGTAGTTCTACTTGAGCACTACTTTGACCTATTCCATCAATTAATGAACATAGAAAATAATCCAGAAAGTTCCACATAGTTCATGTTGACTACGATGGGAGTACATGGGACTTAAGAAAGATACTATCCCAGTAGTCTAGCAACTGTCTTCTTAGCAATTTACACAACTCTGCTTCAAACAGGCCTTTTCCATTATGTTAACTACATTCTATTTATATCTGGCTTATGTTCAAGAATGATTTCTTAAACATCTTTACAGTTTCCACTGCTCTCTAGAAGTGCGGTCATGGAAAGAATGATTACGGAGGCATCTGAAGAGGGGGAAGAAAAATGTTCCGTAGTCCTTCCAGATATTCCTGGTGGTGCCAAGACATTCGAACTTATAGCTAAATTCTGTTATGGGATGAAACTCGAACTTACTGCCACAAATGTTGTGCACCTCAGATGTGCAGCCGAGCATCTTGAAATGACCGAGGAGCATGGGGAGGGTAATCTTATTATGAAGACTGACAATTTCCTTAACCAGGTAGTCCTTAGAAGCTGGCAAGATTCCCTGAAGGCACTCCAGACCTGTGATGATCTTATTTCGTATGCTGATGAACACAATATCACTAAACGCTGCATTGAGTCACTGGCCATCAAGGCATTGACTGACCCTAATCTATTTGGATGGCCCATCATGGAGCACGACGGACCTTTGCAGAGTCCAGGGGGCAGTCTTTTGTGGAATGGGATAAGCACTGGCGCGAGGCCCAAGAATCTAAGTTCAGATTGGTGGTATGAGGATGTGACAGTTTTGAGTTTCTCTCTGTACAAAAGGTTGATTTCTGTAATGGAATCTCGTGGTGTCAAACCGGAAATAATTGCTGGATCACTTTCTTTCTATGCCAGAAGGTACCTCCCTGGCCTGAATAGGCGTCGGGGAATTACCGAATCTAGTTCTAATCTGTCTGCTGTTGGTCCGGCGGCCCTACCTTCCGAAGTGGACCAGAAGAGCTTAGTGGAAGATATTGATCGGTTACTTCCCATGCAGAAAAGCCTTGTATCAACTAAGTTCTTGTTTGGTCTACTCCGAACTGGTGTGATTCTTCAAGTAAGCCCCTCTTGCGTATCAAATTTGGAGAGAAGGATTGGGATGCAGCTTGATGAAGCTACTCTTGAAGATCTTTTAATGCCCAATCTATGTCATTCGACCGAGACGCTCTATAATGTGGACTGTGTGCAGCGGATTCTTGAACACTTCCTCGTCATGGATAAAGCTACTGATGGGGCCTCTGCATGTTCGGAGGACAATGGCGAGTTGATTGGATCACCATCACTGACTCCTATTACAATGGTTGCGAAGCTTATTGACGGCTATCTCGCAGAGGTTGCCCCTGACATTAACTTGAAGCTCCCCAAGTTCCAGGCTCTTGTTGCTGCTGTTCCTGATTTTGCCAGACCCTTAGATGATGGTCTTTATCGTGCAATAGATATCTACCTCAAGGTAAGTATGTCCAATAAAGAGTTGAAAGTTATTCTTGTCTTGTCTTCTCTAGCTGCATGTGGGGGAAGAGAACAGAAGATGGATGGTGACTGACTATTGATGAGAATCTTAACGAGTCTTCAACTAATCATCATGCCCTCAACGAATATTAAATATTTGGTTTTGGTCTCTAGATTCTGCAACCAAGTGACTGTTTTTTCCAATAGTCTCCGGGGTTCCTTTTCCCTTTCCTCTTCTTTCTTTGTGCATTTATTTATTTGTTGACAGTGGACCAATTCATATTTCCTTTTCATTTGATTATAAAGATGCTCAGCCCGAAGCTCTTGGGTTGTAAAATCCAGATGGCACCATCCGTTACATCTTCATTATAACTATCCAGTGTTTTCGTTTATGTTTCTTATGCAATGTTCTTATTCTGCAGTCACATCCATGGCTGGCAGAGTCAGATAAGGAGCAACTTTGCAGGTTGATGGATTGCCAGAAGCTGTCCCTTGAAGCTTGCACTCACGCCGCACAGAACGAAAGGTTGCCTTTAAGAGTAGTGGTCCAAGTACTATTCTTCGAGCAGCTTCAACTTAGGACGTCGATCGCCGGGTGTTTTCTGGTATCAGAAAATCTTGAGGGGTCGAGGCAGTTGAGGAGTGGGTTTGGCGGGCCGGTCGAAGGAGGGTGGGATACAGCGGTGAAGGAAAACCAAGTCCTGAAAATCGGGATGGACAGCATGAGAATGCGGGTGTCTGAGCTCGAGAAGGAATGCTCTGTGATGAGACGGGAGATCGAGAAGTTGGGTCAGGCAAAGAGTTCGAGCACATGGACAAAGAAATTTGGGTTCAAGATAAAGTCTCAGATGTGCAGTGCCGAAGAGAAATCTGTCAGTCAGAACAATGGAACTTCAACAGCTAGGATCGAGAAGCTGAAGGAAAGGCGTGGTAAACACGACAAAAACTTGTCTTTGGACAGATGAAGACCCTTTGCATTTGTTACAGCCTTTTCTCGGTAGAATTCTTGCCTTTGGTTATTCCACTTCAATCAATTTTACATGCTACATCGAAAGCTTAATCTCGTCAATGGTGTATAACGTGCGACAACTTTGCTTATTTTGTAGCCTTCCCATACTTGCTATGCATTGGACATAGCAAAAAACTTGACCATTCATATTAAGCACATGGGGCAGATAAATCTGTGCTTTTGTATGTTTATATATCTTCTTCAGGCTTTGATTCTGGCTTTCCGTAGTGTGGTCATGAACCTGTATTGATCGCGTGTCTTTGATCGTCTGGCAATGGAGATAATTCATCTAATCGTGGAATTTGTCTTGTTCGCTGCTTCTTGCTAGTGCTTTTAGAATCGGACTGGTGCGGAACCTTGTTCGAACGGGCAAATTCATGATCCAAACAGTCGTCAAACCAGCTAAGTCATAGCTGACGGGCAGAATGGTTGCCTTGAGGGATTGTTATCCTTCGACGGTGTACTCAGTGTAATGGATATCACATGCCTAGACGGAATATGGCTGAAGGGTCGAGAATACACTGGCTTCATCAAAGACAGACGATTATTAGATGATGGTTCGAGTTAATTTTCCATTCTGTCGTAGAAATTTTTCAAGAAATCCTGATCCAAATGTTTTTTTTTCCTGCACGTCACATATCTCGGTAGATCATCACAGGCACTTCTCTGATAATATTTCTCAACCAGTAAATCCTAGAAATGGACAGCAAAACGCATGCTATATACACAACTTCTGGAAGAGAAACCAGCAATCGAACTGAAGCAATCCATACATATCCACAATACCAAATACACAATTCCTAGAAACGTAAATTAATGGGAAGCAATCTTAGAACCTCTTTCCCTGTACACGTAAATGAAGCTGCATTTTGTCTCAAATTCCTTCTTCAATCCTCTTCACCTGCATTTCCCCCTCATCCTTGCTCCCCTCAGCTTCCTTTGCGGTGTCGTACGATGCATGTAACCCCAACAGCAAGTAGTACAGCAACAGGAAGCCGGTCCAGATCCCGAACCGCACGAAGGAGTCCTTGTCGATGGATCCGAGAAGGAAGATGTTGATGGCGATGGAGGCCGATGGCAACCACGGGACTAAAGGCACCCCCCACAGTTTCGGATTGCGGGCATGAGGAACGAACAATCTCAGTGCCATGGTTGATATTAACCATATGGGCACTGTGATCGCGTATCCTATCCAACCTTCACTTAGGCCCCAGTAAGCGGCTGTTGCAATAGAAGACCCAATTATGAGGAAGAGGCAGGCAACGAGCTTGTTGCGGTCTGCAGCTGTGGTCGTGCCACTAACATAGTAGCGACGGACGAGGAGTCCGACTGCCACAACCATGAAGATGAACAGGGTGGAGATTGAAAGGAGGTTGGACAGGATATCAAGCTTGGTGAAGAAGGCGATGACCGCTGTCGCAGCGAGCATGGTGACAGTGGCGTTCACTGGGGTCCCTGTCCTTTCGTTGACACGGGCAAACCAGGGCGGCATCATGTGGGTCCGGGCAATGTGTGTAAGGTAACGAGCCTGTCCGACAGCACTGACAAGAAGCACGGTCGTCATGCCCTTCAGTGCGCCAGCAGCGACGATGTACTTGGCCCAGTTCCACCCGACGGCCTGGAACGCCACCGAGAACGGTGCGTTCTCGTCGATCTCCTTGTAAGGCTGCATGAGGCAGAGTGTTACGGCCATCAGGCAGTAGCAAGTGGTTGTGATGACCATTGAGCCCACTAAGCCAATGGGTATGTCCCTGGCAGGATTCTTTGTCTCCTCGGCCATCGTCGAGACCGCGTCAAACCCGATATAGGCAAAGAAGAGGACTGCGGAAGCCTGGAAGATGCCGCGCGCACCCTGAGGAGCGAAATCAGAGTAGTTCTTCGGCTCAGCTTTGGTCAGGCCTGCTATGATGATGAAGAGGATGACGACGATGTGGATGACGGAGGCGATGGAGTTAAAGATGGAAGAGCCCTTGGTGCTTAGTACTGCGACGACACAGACTGCAGCACAGACGCCGACCGCTATTGGGTCGAGCTGGTTGTAACCCTCGGCGAGGCCGTGTGCTTTGATCAGGAAATCTGTGGGCTTGTGGTTGAAAAGAGTGGCGCAGTAGGATGTCCAGGAGCGTGCGACGGCGGCGCCGCCGATCACGTACTCAAGGATGATGTTGCCGGCAGCAATGAACGCCACAAAGTCACCGAGCTCCACTCTTAGGTACGCAAATGATCCACCTGAACGAAGGAGAAGAAAGCAATCATATTCAGTCGCATCGTTTGCAAGCTTCGCAAGATGTGAAATGATCACAAGCTCCATAACTCAACTACTAAGGAAGATGGTTATACTTTGACATTGTATATGACTAAAAAAAGATTGGCAACAGTTCAACCAGAATATACCAATCGAAGTTCATTCTCAGTGGCATAAAAATACAAGAAAAATCCGGATTTCCGGTTCAACATGCATGAAAAATCGAATCTTTGAGAGTTTTAACTCGTCAACTATCTAGGATTTGTCCAGCCGCAAAGGCTTTGTCAAGTCAGAGATCGTTTAAAGATGACGTGCGGGAATCGGGAATTGGACAAGTCCACATCAAAGTTGACGGCTGTCCCTCCCAGACAAGAAAAATCATTTAAAAGTCGAATCTTTTTAGCGAGATGGCGCGTCCTCACCGGAGATCATTAAGGTTAACTTAGAGATTTAGTGACAGTCGTTGTCAATGAAGGGTGGAAACAATAAAGATGGCGTCGTGTTTGCACTCACCGGCCGAGGGTATCTCTACCGCGAACTCGGTGTAGCAGAAGACGGAGAGCAGGGCGGAGATGCCCGAGATGACGTAGGATAGCACCACGGCGGGGCCGGTCTCCTTCGCCTCGAGGCCCGTGAGGACGAAGATGCCGGCGCCGATGACGGCCCCGATGCCGAACCAGATGAGGTCCCACCAGTTGAGGGTCCGCTTCATCTCGTGCTGGCTCCGCGCCTTGACCTCGTGGAGCTCCGTGGTGTCCAGCGAACGCGTCACCAGCCGGTCCCGCAGCCTCGCCGGCGTCTCCCGGAGGGCCTTCACGTAATTCCCGAAGCTCGAGAAGGACTCCTCGGGAAGGAATTCCTGCTTCGAGCAACACCCTCTCCGACGGACAACCTCCCCCATTTTCGTCTGGATTATCAAGAAACATCTCAGACAGAATTCATCAAAAAAACGTCAAAAAACATGGATTATCGTACACGCTGCGATGAAAACATGAACACGTCTACGAGGGAATGTTGCACTGACCCACGACGAAACCAGATCAAAAGAAGGTGAAAGATCAGAAAACAACGAGATCAGCCAAACCTCAATCGGAGCGGTCGACACCCGGAAGGGAATCTATCGTGCTGTGTCCCTGAAAGGGCCTTATCCCACGAGGAACGAGAAATTCGGTAAAAAATGAACCGTCGTGAACAATACCTGGGTCGGAAGAGGATCAGGAGAGAACTGCGGCGGCGGCGGGCGGAGGGGCGGCCGGCGGCGGAGAGGTCGAACGGGGAGCGAGGTCCGAGAAGCAATGCGGTTTCTCGGAATCTGAGAGAATCCGGGGATCTCCGTGGAGTACAAATAGTTGGAATCCCGAGTGTCATTTATAGACGGCACGTAAACAAACGGCTGTCATTGACTGGAATCGCCAACTCGGAAGCGTTGACCAGCTGCCAGCTGAGCCGGCGAATGCGGGACCCAGCCAATTCGGCGGGACGCCAATTTTAGGCGGGTTTACAACTCAGCGTTCCCATTTTGGGCTTTTCTGGGGGGATCTTTGGTGTCCTAAAATGATCATAGTAATTAATATGATGCTTTTTCTAATCATTTAATATTTGGTAGAATCGTGTGGCCTAGCTTTTGCTCTTGGATAGGCAGCATCGACACGCAACACGATATTCCGACGCGTCATTTCTAAAAAAATAAAAAATTTCGACACTAAGCATCATATATTATATATTTTTATATGAATATGATAAGTTATTATATATATAAAAATATTAGTGATGTGTTTCTTCTTTTTTTTTTGTTAGGGATCACGATTAGTTTTTTTTTTTGAGCTATTTGGGTATATTAATTTTAGAATGGTTGGATATATGACTTAAGTACATATATATATATTTTTTGATAGATTTATATTTTGATTCGTAATTTATTGAAAATATTTAAAGTTGATCCCGTGTGTTTCGAAATGTCATGTCGAGATCCTGACCTCACGTGTCGCTGGCATATCTGGAGCGCTGACCACGTGTCGGTCGCGTGTCGGAGTGTTTGACATGCATTTGATACGGCATGAGGCCTTCAAAGAATATTGGTGCTTCCTAGACTCTTAGTAATTAAGGGATCACGTTTTTCCTCTAAGGCTAATTAAAAGAATTTTTTTTTTCCTGATGAGATTTTCTGATTGATGAATTACGAACGCAAGTAGCATTGACATTTACTTCATTTTAGTTTTGATCTATGTGAATTTATTATTATAGATAATTCCATAAGAGTCTCTGAGTTTTTGCCATACGTAGACGTGAGATCTGAGTATAGCAATTTTTATCATGCAAGATAATACTAATCCTCGCTAAAAAGGAATTTACGTAATTCAATATCAAATGGGTGGAATATTCATAATTTGTATGCAAAAGGACTTTGCCCTCGGGAATATCTTTATTTCTATATACGTGAGGAAGTTGGAATCTTATTCTTGGTGAATCGGGAAAGTGCAACGCGTTCATATTTTGTTGCCTTCTTTGTGTTTGTGTGCGTGGTTATTATTATTATTTTTTGGTTTTTGGTTGATTTTTGGCTTTGACAGGCGCAGCTTAAGTGGCTTGCCTTTCTAAAACCTAGAAAATGGACACCTATAGGCGTTGCGCCAAGAAAATAAAAAGGTTTTGCATGTGTGAACAAAAAGATGAGATAAAATTCAAGGGTTTGGACCACTTCATTTATTAAAAAGGGGGGTGTTTAATATTTCGAAAAATTCTAAATTGTTACACTTGTGACAAATTTACTCTAAACTATTTTTGGATCATAAAAAATCATAAACCGGTACACTTATGATAAATTTACTCCAAATTATTTTTTTGACTAGCAAAAATCTTAAACTGGTACAACTGTGACAAATTTATGCTTTTTTAATTTTCGTTAAATTGGATTGATATTGCCCAGATCTAATTTTCTATCTCTCGGAGAACGTCTGAAAAAACTAGATAAGGATGCTCAAGACAGAGATAAAGGAAAAGTAACCGCACCTTCAACACCACTACCTTCGTCCTCTCCACCCTCACCAAAAGATCCACTTCCCTCATGCATGGTGTCAAACCCTCTAGAAAACTTCCTCAGACACCAAGTTCAAATCCCTATCATTTCCACTGTAAATTCACCACCAAATCCTCCTCAGAGTGAATCATCTCATTCGTATGATTCAACACTTTCTAATAACTCATCCCAATTTGATAAAAATCACGATGGCAGACCCAATATCAGAACTAGATTTCGAATTACCCTTGGAAACATAAGTGGTTCATCCCTCCACTGGTACTTTAACTTCAACTTCTTCATCATCCAAGATGTACTTCACCTTGTATGATATCTCATACCATAGATGGCCTGACTGACTTTAAAAATTTCATGGCTAGTTGACCACTAGGCACCTTACGGAGCATAGAACTTATGAAGTGCTTCTTGAATTTACAAGTAGGTTCATCGGAGCCTTAAAAGACTGGTAGAAAGTAGCCACAAAACAAGACTAGATACACTTCCTAACTCAAAGTCTGGATAATGCCATTTGCCTTATTCATTTGTTCTTGGTTGGCAAGCTAGACAATACCATTAAGCTCAAAAGAAAGGAATTCTTTGAGCAGAAGTGTTGTTCCATAACTAGAAAAGATCTTGATCGTCACTTCAAAGAAATAGTCAAGCTCTTGCAAAAGTGTCACCATAAGCAAAGTTAAAATACCTCGTATAAGGCGTCCAGAACTCTTTTGATAAGACCTTTGATTTTATCAGACCAGGATGAGTTATCAAAAAGTTATGAATCAGATGATTCACTTTGAGGAGGATTTGGTGATGAATTTATGGTGAAAATGGTAGGGATTTGAACTTGGTGTCCGAGAAAGTTTTCTAGAGGGCTTGACACCATGCACGAGGAAAGTGTATCTTTTGGTGAGGGTGGAGAGGATGGAGGTGATGATGCTAAAGGTGCAGATACTTTTCCTTTCTCTCTATCTCAACCATCCTTATTTAGCTTTTTCAGACTTTCTCTGAGAGATAAGTAATTAGATCTAGGTGGAGGAGGATCTGAATCAAGAATGCACTACAAAAAATAAGGTTTTAGCAACGGGATTTGTGATGAAAAACTTGGCAAAATTCGTTGCTAAATTAAGTTGCGACAAAAAAAAATTCGTCGCCAATTCAGCGTCGCAAAATTTAGCGATGAAAAATTTGAACTTTCGTCACTAATTTGCAACCAAAAAAAAAATTCGTGACAAAATTCGTGGCTATTTCGCAATGAAAAATATTCGTGGCAAAATTCGTCGCTAATTTGCGACGATACACATTCGGGGCCAAATTTGTGGCAAATTAGCGACGAATATTATTCATGACAAAATTCGTCGCTAATTAGCAACAAACCACCAAGAGCATTTCCGACAAAATTTGCGATGGATATAGCAATGAAAATAATTTCATCACCAAAATTTAGCAACGAAATTTTGCAAATTTTGTCGCTAAATTGCAACGAAACGAACTCGTGGCAAACTATTTTTGTGACAAAAATTAGCGACGAAGTTTTAGCAACGGCATTTGCCATGAAAATTGCGACGAAAATAGCAATGAAAATAATTTCATGGCTAACTTTTATTAGAAAATTTAGCGACGAAATCTAATTTGCAATGAACATTATTTGTGGTAAATTTCGTCGCTAATTAGTGACAAAAGTTTAGCAATGACATTTGCCACGAAAATTGCGATGAAATTTTAATTCGTCACTAACTCGAATTAGAAGATTTAGCAACCAAAATTTTAATTCGTCGCTAATTTATTTTGAATGACATTTGCCACGAAAATTTTCATCTAATTCGTTAGCCACAGATCGTGCGGTTCTAATTAGAATCTGCATAAATCATAATCAAATTCAAGACATTAATCTCGAATAATTTGTCGTCGCTAAAGTACATGTTCTTCATTTTATACATGAGAAAAAGCCTAGAATTTCATTGCAGTGCAACTTTCACACATCATCTTTGAACATTGCTAGAGTAAACATAAAGTTCACTAATTTAGCGGCCCTGGACTCAAAAGTATCAGCTTTAAGTTCTACATTCGTACTGCTCCAATCAACCATGTGATTGCCCCCAAAAAAAAATTCCAAACAAAAATTTCAATAGCATCCAATCTTATGGCAAGCACTTAAATCTAAAGCAACCGGTGCAACAAAAATTACACTAATAAACCTAGAATGTCCTTCAAATCCTCAGTTGCCTCCCAAAATCGCTCCAACAACGCAGCGATGACCTTTATTTCGCTCGAGCAAGGCTTGTAGGCACGAATGAACGAGGGATATTTGAAGGCACCCATAGCTTCAAGAGCTCTAGTTATAGCCAAATTAATCTGTAAACATTCTAAAAGTAAGGATGAATACCATAATTTCAGCACAAATATGACAAAAACATCATGATCAAATATGAGTTGTCCATGTGAACATATTGCAAAACCATTTCAAAAATGACTATTTCAAGTAATAGCCCTAGAGTTACAGAAATTAAGGCATGGATCATAGAATTAGAATGTCAACACATAGTTTTCGCAACACTATCCTAACTCAATGAATCTGTATTCAAACTTAGTACCACTCAAAACATCAATTTGCTAGAATCATTCCCAGAAAAGTTCATGAAGATGCATTAAGTCAACAATAGATAATTAAAATCATGCTTCGGGAGATTCACGAGACATCAAAATCACATAGAAGCAACAATATTTACCATAGTCATGAAACTATACCTAAAAAAATATGGTAGCATTTTCCTAAATAGGCCCTAAAAGCCACAACAGAGATCGTGCTTCATGATATTGGATATCCATTATTCTGAAACATTAGAATACTTTTATCTTAGTAATTTGCTAGGGATTAATAATGAAAAGGAGGAGTTCAATCTAAATGGTATTACATTGTCTCACACTTCCTAGATTATTTGATAAAAAGACCCACATGTTAACATAATCTTCAAAAAAATTATCTGGTAGTAAGACAACTCTCTTCCTGGATAGAATCACATAAAAGAGTTTCTGGTTTCACAAGCAATATCCCACAGATACAATACCTCAATCTAGTAATGGCAATAGAAATGGCCCTTCCAGTATCTTGAAGAGCCTTACTATGAACCTACAGAATGGAGATATTTCAATCACCAAGACAAAGAAACAAAATGAACTAGACAAAATACATAGACAAACAATGGCTACTACTGACCTGAATATACAGCAGTGACACTACTTTTAGCAGAAGAGAGATGGGATCCTCCTCTGTTGACACTTGAGAGGTCAAATCATGCAGTGTCACTCTGAACTTATTATGCAAACTAGAGTATCAAGTGTAAAGGGAAAATAAATTCTTACCGTTTAATCAATCAAACGATTGATGAAATCATCATCATCATCATCATCAGCAGCAATCTCATCATCATTGTGTTGCTCACCATCGTGCCTATCACCTACTTCATTAGTGGGAGGTACAGGAGGAACTTGGTCTTGATTAAGGTTGAGGTGTGGTAAGATCAATTGCGTTTGAGACTCTAAAGATTTGATTTGTTCATCTTTCTGTGACAATTGTTGTTTGACCATTTTTATTTCTTCATCATTTTCTACAAATATATGTTTGAGTTGGGTCAATTCCTGGGTCATTTGCTTCTCAATTCATGACCTTCGTGAAGCAGCGGCATTGGATGATGAATTTACAGCAACCTTTGTTGAATATATTCTTGACAGAGATCCCATCCCAAATATTTTGCCTCTTTTCATCTCACCCGATGCCTCTACTTATAATGTCATATTATCAGATCCTCCACTCGATTGGTCAAACCCATCAACACCATCACCACCACTAGTAGTATTCATTAAAAGTTCATCATATTTTTCCTACAATAACAATATAGATGAAAATAAAATAACTTCATAGATATATTCATATATATATATATATATATAACTACCATCAATATTAAAAATATTTATTATTTTCATTCTAGTTAACCTTACATACCTTAATAGCTTTTGCTCGATCGCCAGTCCATGTCTTAACTTTTTTTTTGAAATGTGCGTTCAAATGTAGCCGTATATGTCGGTTTCGTCCCCAATTCATCTACCTATAAAATATAAACATAAATGAATAATTAAATTAAATTAACATACAGCATGTTTAATAACTTACCATTCTTTTTCTATGCTCTCCAATGTTAATAGAACCCTCAGTATATGTGGCAGACCCTTCACTAGAGCTAGAAGCTCGATTCTTCTTATTTTTTTTCTCTTCTTTGCTTATTTTTTTTTTCAGTTTCCCAAGTTCTCTTTATTGTTGTCCAATTGCCACCTATAATGAAATTTGGCTTCACTTGACTTATCTTAGCTTTATTAATCACATTTCGTATGTGATCATCGGCTTTCTTCTTGAAAATTCTTCTAATTTCATCCTTCTCCATTTCTTCCCACTTGAATTTTCACTGCAATAAAAGAAAAATAACCAACTTACTTACACTGAACTTAGTTTGTAAGGACATAGAATGACAAAGCTTACCTTGAACTCATTCCACCATAAATCCTTTACTTCTTTGGAGCACTGCTGTAACTAATCCACTCCCCCCTCCAATCGTTGTTGACTATTTTATTAAGTTGTCTCACAATATACGTATCATCTATGAATCTACAAACAGGTTAGAACGATATAGACAAATCAGTTGACATCCATATCTAAAACCCAAATCAATGGATGACCGTGAATATTACATATACTTAAAAAATGGAATACTTACGAATCTCCATATGGAAATATCATGAATCGGCTATCTTCTTCACCTCTATTTCCGTCATCATTCGAGTGTTGTACTGAAGGAGATGGAGCTGAAGGGGATGGAATTGGAGGAGATGGAACTGAAGGAAATCAATCTTGAGGGTCGTAGGAAGGGCCAATGTGTCCATGTTGTCCATCAGTAAGTAGTGGCTCAAGGTTAGGTGCAAGGGAAGGGAAAGAGGAAAGGGATATGGACGAGGATGAGTAAGCGGACTGGGCCGGTTTTCTTTGTGAAACTGCACCACGCATGTGACCTTCACGTTTGTATTGACAAGTATGAAGGTTAGACAGATATCTTAAATAATATGGACATGTATTATAGACACATAATGATGTAAATCATGAAGCTTACCATTTTGTTTTAGAGAGCAAGAGATAAACTTGAGAAAATGAAACAAAGTTGCTTTCAGCTTTGATAAATAGCAATCTCTCGTATCGAAGGAACCTATTGAAATCTTGACAACATCAAATTCCGCGAAAAATAAATGAGAGCATATTACAATCATTGTGGCACATGAAAACAAAGAAGAGCCGATAAAGAAACTAGCGAGGAAACAGACCTACAGTAGCTAATTCCAAAGTTACGTACAATGTCAAAAATGAGAGAAACTTCATAATCAAAAGTGTCACAAAACAAGAGCCGATAAAAAAGCTGATAAAGTAGCTAGAACGTAGTTGAGATGACAACAAGCCCACCGTATTAACTAGCCACTATTTCCCCAACCCAAATACTCGAACAAATTGCTATTTCATTTGATAACGTCTATTATCAGTGGACCAAAAGGATCATAAGCCATGGTATTTCAAATGCAAATACTTCGTCCATGACCCAAACCCAGCATAGTGAAAATAATATTTAAACATATCATCATAAATCTATGATGTTTACCCCCTGGTTCAGCTTGACTTGGTTGAAACGAACTTGAGCTCGAAAATCACAGTAAAACCAAATGGAAACAGGATGTATAGAGGAATATGAAGACCAACCTGTGGCTGGTGTCGGCTATGGAGGTCAGGCGACTTCTTGGTAATCGCCACCGGCTCGAGTGAAGCTACACCGAAGCTTGATTTCGCTCAATCCACCTTAGAGAACTGCACTTTACTGCCAATCGAAAGTGTTACAAAATAAGAACCGATAAAGAAATAGATCAAGTATGACCCTCTCCATTAAGTCCAATAACATTCCCACTGCACAAACACAGGTTTATGTGAACTTCAGGAACTAGTGGATGAGAACCTAAAAGCCCGCATCAATAAAGAGCCCTAGCTCATTTTGACACCTTCTGTTTTCTAGTAGCATAAACTGAGAAAAGAAAAACTCAAATCCAAATGCTCAAAACATGACAACTTCACCTTTTCTTTTGATAGGTAAAAATAAATAACTATAGAGCAGCAAGGGAGTGCAAATCTGGAGCCCAAGACACCAAAAACAAAGAGCTCAATTATGGGGGGACACTTAACATTGATACAGTCAAAGTCAAAGAACCAAGGCAAGACATGATGATAGCTAAAATCACGAGTACTTTAAGGTTGTAGCTTTATTGCGGGTTCGACAGAATCTGAGGAAGCCATGAAAGTTCCACTATGGAACACTGACAACCCAATTAATTGACAAATAAACATAGCATTTGGAGTGTAAAGAGTGCTTTGCTTAATAGTAAAATGATTTAATTTCTGAAATTTAGTAATCCTAAAAGCCTCTGTCTCATAACCAAATATAAAAAATTACTGTGGTTGCAAGGTCGATAATAGGGTCTTCATCTGTATAGTCACTAGATTCACCGCCTTAGGTGAGAGTTCTGACTCATGATTACTTAACCTTCTCAATTTATAAACTCGTAATTAGTCATGAAATGATAGAGTGATCTTTCCACACAAACACACGCACAAAGAAAATCTCTACTCACTTCACGCAACTTTCATTTATTGTACACCAATCAAGGTTTTAGGAGAGGACACCAAAATTACACAGCCAAGGCAATCTGACTGATTTTGATGTACGTGGAAAATAGATGGCCCAACACATTAAAAAGAGCAATGAAAGACACCAATTATGATAATAAAGGTGATGCAACTAAACATCAAATGTGGAAATATACACAAACAATCTAAGAAAATCAAACTGGTTTTTTTTTTTTTATATCTAGAGTGAAGCTAAAATACCTTGGAGATCATCAGTGGCACTACGAGGGTAGACGTCTCTCAGAGGAGGTAAAATTGCTGGCGCACAATTTTGCAACAAAGTCAAGTAATGACATATGTTGTTAAAACCTTTTGAGTTGGAAAGCATCCAGAAGCCATCACGTGTTATTACAATTAAGGCTACTGTCAGGTTACTAGTTTATAATCTGTCATAGCGGTTTTTTCAAAGAGCATCCTAAGTGGCAAAACTTGTGAAGCACTGCTATAAATAAAGATTCTACTTTCGAGAATCTGGAAATCTTGCAATTCACAACAATAGCAAATATAAAAAACAACCTGTGTGCTTTGGCAATCGTTCTATACATCTTTAGAAACCATACATGCAAAATCTACCCTCTTACATTTCTAAAGCACGATTAGTGTAGTAAAAACTCACCTGAAAAAGAAAGATGACAAGCAAACTAAGAGCGAAAGAGTTGAAGGACCTAGTCTTTGGATTGTTTATGTCATGACACTTAGCCCATTCCTTGACCTATGCAAGTAGAGACAAAGAATAGATAAACAATAAAAAGAAGATGCATATGAGCAAGTATTGTCTTCTTTCTCATTTGAACATACGAGCAAAACCATGTCTCGAAAGTGTCCATCAATCTCACTAATCCAGAACAAGAACTTTGACTTAATGTAGCCATGCAAATTATCAATTGAAATGTCGCAAGAGATACTCGTGTATTTGCTCTCAATCTTCAAAATGGTTACCCTAGCATAGGCAAGAAAGATTGAACGACCTTCACAAGAAAGAGTGAACGACCGCCTTGTGCACTAGTCTCGTCGAGCGTCGCCACCGGATCTGCTTGCAACACCTCTGATTCTGCTAGCTTCGCTGGTCGAGTCTGCTCACTGGTCCGTGATCAAGCTCACGATCTTGTTCTCTTTTCAACCAAGCTTTTGGGGACCTCCTCTATTCAATCCCTCTATTCTCGTTTTCCCCCTTCAAAAACTCTCTCTCCATTGGTCTCACTAGGACTCTATTGCAAAAATGGTGTGAAGAAAAACGAGGACAAGGATCGACGAGGATGACGTCTCGGCGATGATTGACAACGAGAGAAAATGAGAGAGGAAAGTGAAGATCATCAAATGAGAAAGGAAAGTGCAAATTCGCAAATGAGAGAGGAAAGATGAGTGAACAGATCTTCTTAGGTTTGCGACGACAAGGCTATGGTCGTCGCTAATTAGCAATGACTAAGCTTTGGTCGTCGCTAATTAGCAACGACCAGAGCCTATATTTGTTGCTAATTAGCGAAGACTTCAGCTTGTCGTCGCTAATTAGCGACGACCTAGGCTTACTATCGCTAATTAGCGACGAGCCAGGTTTACCATCACTAATTAGTGACGAGCCAGGCTCGTCGTCGCTAATTAGCGACGACCAGGGTTACCGTTGCTAATTAGCGACGACCTAGGTTTAGCAACGACTTTGGCTTGACATTGTTAATTAGCGACAACCTACCGTCGCTAACTAGTGATGACTCTGGGCTACCATCGCTAAGTAGCGACCACACGGCTCATTTAACTTTCTCAAAATAAAGAAAAACTTACATCAATGAAAAAAACCCTAACGCAATATAAATAGTGTCTATCGGCCCAACTCTTTGCATTGCGAACTAAATCTCTATTTTCAGGTCGCAAAAAAAAGTATCGAGTATGTCAGGTTGGGTCAGGTCATCAACCGACCCAACCATAAAAATTCAAGACATATGTAACATTTTTCTTATAGGGGAAAAAATCATCTTGTCTTGTACAAATTTTCATTAGTCTTCGTTGTCGTCTAGTTAAATTATCAACTTGGTTAAATTCATCTTGTCTTGTATGCATATTCTCAATTTATCTACTTATCAGGTTATCATTCTACGCAATGCTAAATGTCTTAACTTTCCGTTGGGCTGGTTAGGAATTAAATCATGAGCATAACATTAGATGCTATTTGTTTAATTAGTGATGAAAATATATTTTGTCACTAATTAGCAACAATCAATGTATTGTCGTCGCTAAGAGAGAGCAGATGAGAAAAACGACCAATACTTCTGACGTAGGGAAACAATTAGTGACGAAAATTATTTTCGTTGCTAAACTACCAATTAGCGACGAGATTAATGTTTCGTCGCAAAATTATTAGCAACGAAAATAATTTTCCGTTGCTAATTAGTTAGCGACAAAAAAAAGATTTCGTCACAAAATCATCAATTAGCGATGAAAAATATTTTTCATCGCTAAATAATCAATTAGCAACAAAAATTATTTTTCGTCGCTAATTAGTTAGTGACAAAAAAAATTTTCATCGCAAAATCATCAATTAGCTACGAAAGTTATTTTTCATCGCTAATTGGTAAGCAACAAAGACATTTCTTCATTGCTAATTATTTAGCAGCAAAAAAAGTTTTTCATCGCAAAATTAAACATTAGCGACAAAAACTGTTTTTTGTTGCTAATTAGTTGGCGACTAAGACATTTTGTCGTCACAAAATCAGCAATTAGCGACGAAAATTATTTTTTGTCGCTAATTAGTTAGCGACCAAAAGTTTTTTCATCGCAAAATCATCGATTAGCGACGAAAGTTATTTTTCGTCGCTAATTAGTTAGCGACAAAGACATTTTTTTGTCGTTAAAGATTTACCAACAAAAATATTTTTTCATCGCAAAATTAGCAATTAGCGACGAAAAATATTTTCCTTGCTAATTATTTAGCGATGAATACATTTTTTTCGTCGCAAAATCATCAATTAGCGACGCAAATTATTTTTCGTCGCTAATTAGTTAGCCACAAGAAGATGTTTCATCGCAAAATCATCAGTTAGTGACAAAAATTATTTTTTTGTGACTAAGTAATTTAGCAACAAAAATATTTTTTCGTCGCAAAATTAACAATTAGCGACAAATTCTTTTTTCATCGCTAATTATTTTGCAACGAAAAAATGTTTTCATGACAAAATTAATAATTAGCGACGAAAATTAATTTTCATGGGTATTTGGTTAGCGACAAAAAATATTTGTCCATCGCTAATTAGCGACTAAATTAGCGACAAATCACACAAAAGGTAGAAAAAAACAAACCTAACAATGACAACAACAATAATAAAGATAATGTCAATAACATATGTCTCAATAATAATAATAATAACAACAACAACAACAACAACAACAACAACAACAACAACACATAATTAATAAAAATTTTCAAAATTCATTATCTTCATCTTCATCTTCATCTTCACCTTCATCTTCGTCTTCATCTTGATCTTCATCTTCATTTTCGTCTTCTTCAATATTGTCATATTCATCTTGTCTCAAAATCAGATTCTTCATCGCTTTCAAAATTTGATTGACGAATTTCAATTGGATTCACATCTATTACTGCTCTACATGAATCTCGTAAAGTTGGAATGCAAACTTCCTCAATTTCAATTGTGTTACAAACTTTCTCTTGTTGATATGCTATATCCTTCCAGTATCCCTCGATTTTTCTTTATGCTTTGGTTTTACATACAGCCCACCAATCAGCCTTGTCACGTTTCAAACTAGGATATGATGCATAATATACTTGAATTGCTTTTGTGTCAAGACAAATGGTTCATATTTCATATACTTTTTCTTGTAATTTATTTCGACCAAATTAAACTTTGTATGTAGTTTCATTCCTTTAATGGGATCAAACCACATGCACTTAATAACACAACCCGCATGAATAGTCCAGGATACTCTATCTCTATGATTTTATCCAATAAGTCATAAAAATCATCTGTTGCACTGCCACCATTGGATGACCGAACACACACACACACACACCACTATTCATTGTGGCTTTTCTCATTCCATATTCTCGAGTGTGAGAATTATATCCATTTATGAAATATGCTGGCCAAGTCCACACTTTTGAATTTGGATCCTATGCTAGATGATATACCAATTTTTGCTCTTCAACCTGATCGTGATTACTGTGAACCTAATATCACACACGCAAAGTCAATAATATACATTTTAATAAATGAGGTATAAAACAAAAGATAACTTGATTTTGGTCCATACGCAACTTACATATGTTTTGAACCAAGTTGAAAATTCTTTATTGCACCAATGGTCAAACTCGTTTGGTGGTAGTTCATACACTGAAGTTTGAAAAATCCTATCACCAAATATCATTTATTTATTAGCAAATATTTAACAAACAATATATATATATATTCACAAATGTACACTTACTCGAAGTATGGCTCCACCTCTGGACAGTTTAGTAAAATATATGTATAGGCTGCCCGCCATTCTTCGTCTGTTAAATAACGAAACTTACATGCCTCGCTTGATCGATCAAGATAATTGAAAATAGAGAATGATTTGCAATCGTGATCAATGGGGCCCTCATCATTTCTTCATGCTCTCCGCCTCTTACATGGCACGTGCGGCTCAAAATAATATAATGCAAATGTTGTCACTTCTTCCATAATATATGCATTACAAATTGAAGTTTCAACACATGCCTTATTCTTCACTTTTTTCTTCAAATGATATAAGAACCTAAATGTAATATAAAGAAGTTTATCATAACATAATATATAATAAAGTATTTTGAAAAAATATTTACCTCTCAAATGGATACATTCATCGAAATTGGACAGGACCTGCAACTTTTGCCTCATAAGGCAAGTGAACTAAGAGATGCTCCATTGAATCAAAAAATGATGGAGGAAATATCATTTCTAAGTTGCAAAGAATGATTGGAATATCTCTCTCTAGTTATTCCATGCGTGATATTTTCAACACCGTTGAGCAAATATCATGAAGGAAATTGCTTAACTCTGTAATTACGCTTCATACAAAGTTTGATAGAAGTTCCTTGAAAGCTATTCGAATTAATCTTTCCATAAATATGTGGCAATCATGACTATTCAAATCTGTCAACTTGCATTCATTTAAATCAACACATCTCCCGATGTTTGAAGCATATCCATCAAGAAAACACACAGATTTCAACTATTGACACACAACCCGTCTCTGCTCCTTATCTAATGTACAAACTGCTTTTAGTTTTAGTCTCATGTTGCTTGCATCCAAGTCTAGTGCTGACCGATCACAAATAACTCTCATATCTTTTCTTGCATTCAAGTTATCTTTTATTTTTCCAGTGACATCCATCACAGTATTTATAACATTGTCGAAAACATTCTTTTCTATGTGCATGACGTCCAGATTATGATGAATAAGATGAGTCTTCCAATATGCCAGGTCCCAAAACATATTGCGTTTAGTTCACTTATGTGTACTTTCGTATGCAGTAGTTATGCCATAAGGGTTTTGAACAACAGTTGGAAAGTCATATACTCGCTCTCAAATTTGATCACCGGTCAACCTCAGTGATGGAGGTGTTCTTTTAATCCTATTCTTGATGAACTCTTTTTTATTCCTTCTGAATGTATGATTCATTGGCAAAAATTGTCTGTGACAGTTAAAATAGGTAGCCTTCTTACCATGTTTTAATCTGAATGACTTTGATTTCTCCATACATATCGGACATCCTAAGATCTTAGCTATACTCCATCCAGATAACATTCCATAAGCTGGAAAGTCATTTATCGTTCAAAAAGGAGCAGCCTTCATTACAAATGTTTGATCAGTGAAACATCATACGTAAAAACACCTTCATCCCATAGCTATTGTAACTCTGCAATCAATGGTTGCATATACACATCTATTAACTTTTTTGGATTTTGTGGCCTAGGCACGATCAATGTTAAAAACATATAAGGTGTTTTCATGCACATACCGAGTGGAAGATTGTATAGAGTTAAAATAATTGGCCAACATGAATAACTTTTTCCTGATTTCCCAAATGGGGTAAATCCATCAGCACATAGACCTAATCTGATATTTTGAGGCTCGATTGCAAACTCAGGGTATGTTCTATCAAAATGTTTCCATGCCTTTGCATCTGAAGGATGACACATTAAACCCTCTTCTGTTTCATGAGTCATATGCCAAGTCATGTGTTCAACAGTGGCTTGAAATACATAAAGCCTTTGTAATCTAGGGATTAAAGGCAAATAAAACATTTTCTTGCATGGTCTACGCTTCTGATCATGACCCTGCCTCCTGTTAATCCTGTATCTAGGTTGACTATAGAATTTGCAAGATTCTATATTTTCTTCATTTCTCTAATATAATATACAACCCATACTACATACATCAATCATTACAACTGGAAGACCTAAGTTGTCCATTAGCTTCTTCATATTGTAAAAATCAATTGGCATGATATTATCGCGAGGCAGTGCTTTCCGCATTACTTCAACAAAAGAGTTGAAGCAATTTTCAGACACATTATGTTCTGCCTTGATATTCAATAGTCTTGAAGTCATCGATAATTTAGTATGGTTGTCACAACCTGCCAATAAAGGTTCATCTACTACTTTCAACATTTCCCAGAACTGATTAGATGGAAAAGTTTCATTCTCATCAAAATTTGTTACTCCTACCTCTTCCAACTGTGATGCATAACTAGTACCAACCTGTTCGGGTATAGGAGTAAAACTGGTACTTGCATAGTTCGATTTTAAAATTAAATTCTAACCAGCTGCATCAATCACCATCCTCTGATATGGGTTCAAGTGGTTATAATAGTTACATTCTTCCCTAATTGAAAACTGATCACTTCTTCGATATCCTTCATCAGATATAAATAGTTCTCCATGACAAGTCCAATTATAGCAGTTTGGAGTAAACCCAAATCTATAAAGATGTTCTCTAACTTTATCACACACATGAAATTTAACATTATTGCACTTTTTACACGGACATGTTAACTTATTTCCATCCATGAACTCAAATTTACTACTAGTAAAGTCCAAAAACTGTTCCAACCCAGTACGAAACTCATTAGTCAATCCTTGACGTCCAAGTAAGTTTTTATTATACATCTAAGCCCTATCTCTTTGCATTGTGTCTGTATAAAAATTAAAAAACCTCATAAAAAGTTAAAATATCATATTTGTAGTTTAATATTATTAATTAAAACTATAACCCGCTCACCATGGCAAAAAATTATAATAGTTCAAGGTAAACCCAAATCTACAAAGAAGTTCCCTAACTTTATCACACACATGAAATTTTCCACTACTGCACTTTCTATATGGAACTATTATGATAACAATTTGGCGGATAAAAGTTGTCACAAATACCATCGCTAATTTTGCGATGAATCCATTTCGTCTCTAGTTAGCGACGACCATCAAAATGTCGTCACCAATTAGCGATGAAGCTTCATAAATTAGCGATGAAAAGTACGGGTCGTCCCCAATTAGTGATCAAAAGTAATTATTGTTTCTAATTAGCAACTATCCATAATTTTCGGCTATAATTAGTGACAAATCATGATGTTTGTCGCTAATTAGTGACGGCATACATTTTCGTCCCTAATTAGTGACGAACATTATGATTCGTTGCTAATTAGCGACGAATATGCAGTCTCCTTCAATCAAACACATATGTACTGGAAAAAAAATATTCAAGTGAAAAGAATTGAAAAAAATTACCAAATCAAGAAGACTTACCCAAGTATTTGATCGAATTTGTTATAGTTGAAAATGCTCAATTTGAAGAGAATTGTGATGTCTCATATCAACACGCACCTAACAGAAAAGAAAAATTACTTAATATTGAAGAAGCTTACGGCAATTGTTGGAAGATCATGATGAAATAAATAATAATTTATTTCATGCTTACCATATAACATAAATAAGAAGAGAGAATACTGAAGAAGGAAGAGAGAATAGAGAATAGAGCAAGCGAAGGAAAAAGTATTTTGAGAGAAAAGTGAGAAGAGGGATTCGAAAAGGGATTAGGATAAAGAGGTGTCGGCGGACTTTAGCGACAAAACTATGTTGTCGCAAATCTCGTCGCTAATTTTGTGACAAAATTTTTTTGTCACAAATTAGCGACGAAAAAAATATGTCATCGCTAGTTAGTGACGAATTTAGTGATAAATGTGGGTCGAAAGTTTTTCATTGCTATTTTCGTCGCAAATTAGCAACAAATTGTATTCCATCGCTAAATTTTCGTCGCTAAAATCCGCATGGTTTTTTGCGACAAATTTGCAACGAATTTATTTTTGTCGCTATTTTCGTCAGAAATTATCGACGAATTACTTTCATCGCTAATTTTTCATGGCTAAAAGCCTTCTTTTATTTTGCGATTAATTTTGTGACGAATTAGTGATGAATTTTGTATTCATCGCTATTTTCGTAGCAAATTAGCGATGGATTATATTTCGTTGATAATTTTTCGTGGCTAACTATCCCTTTTTTTTTTGTGTAGTGATGGCTACAAATGAAGAAGAAGATCCTAGAGGAGTGGATCCTAATCTTGGAATTGAGGTGATGGAAGGAAATAGAAAATATTTATAAAGTGCTAAAGGCTTTTGGTTATGAAGAATTTGGATCTAATGTCTAAGTTTTTCGATTTCAGGAGTTTGATCTTTCAAATAATGACTAGGGGCAATTTGCTTGGTTTCTCATAGATGATGCCTCTTTTGAAAGTCTTTTAACATCTTCTTGGACACAACAGTTGTTTGATCAACTCATTCAAGACGGGTAACAACTGTGTTTGGGATCACATTTTGTGCAAAGACATTTTTTGTTTGCCAATTCAAGACAGCTTCAACAGGAGTGGATCCTTTGTGTCGTCCATGAACATCCACATCATTGGGAGTAGGAATTTTGGGTGAATGGCAATAGCTTTGTTGTGGATTCGGGAATTTTCTCTATGGAGGAAACTTGAGACCACTACTAGACTTAGTGTCTAAAGTGGTGGGAAGTCTTCAGGTTGGAATATACAAATGCTTGGTATGACTAGAGGTGGTTGTGGCTTGGGAGTGCATGTGTTTGGTTCGAGGAGTTCAACGGTATAAGAATGTTTCTTTACTCATTTTCTGGATAGGCTAATAGAATGGAGAGGTGACTGATTTCTTAGGTGATGAAGGCGAAGGTGGTGAGGGTTTTGGTTCATTTGAGAAAGGAGGTAATGGTAGAGTGATTTGAGGAGGTTTGGGAGTTCCATACTCAACCATGAACTAATGGAGACAAGCCTAATTTTGAAAACAGGAAAGAAAGAAACATTGAAGGTAAAAATGTGACAAATAGAGGGTAAAAAAAGGTCAGTTATGTACATCTGGTAATTCTCACATGTCATTTAACTCAGTAATTTGACGATAAAATTTAATAAAAACTAATGGAGAATAAATTTATCACAGGTATACCAGTTTAGGGGTAAGTTTGTCAAAGGTATACCAGTTTAGGGTTTTTGGTGGTCAAAAAATAATTTAGAGTAAATTTGTCACCGGTGCATCAGTTTGTAGTTTTTCTCGGTATTAACCCTAGAAAAATGGATAAAAGAATAGGAGGACTATATCATTGTAATTATGGGGTATAATGACACAAACGATCTTTGAACTTTGACCTAATATGTGATGTGGTCTCTGAACTTTTAATTTGTACAACGTAGTCCTTGAACTTCAGACCAATGTACAATAGTCTTTGAACTTTTAATTTGTTTAATGTGATCCTTAGAATTTTTGTACATGTTCAATGTAGTCTCTGAATTATCTGAAAATATTCAATTTTTTCATTCCATTAATTTGAAATTAGAGACAACTTTGAATATTTTCTTATGGTAAAAGGCTTAAATTGAACATATATCAAAAGTTCATGGACTCTCGATTGCAACCCGAGACTATTCAATCTCATCATCCCCAAGGTAGATTTTATATTTCTTTGTTCTTTGCTTTTGCCAAACCTTTTATCCAGGTTGCATTCATTATCTTGATGGCAACCAACCGATTGTTTTTTCAGTTTCATGCAAATATACTTGTATTTACCGAGTTACTTATTACCTGCCATTTTATTAATCAGGCTAACTCCCACGAGGATTCACGTTGCTTGTGCACTTGTTTATGATAAGACAGCTACAGGAAGGATTCTCAAAAGAGTGTGTTCAACTCTAATCAGTGCTTTGCAGAATTCATCCAGGCAAAAATGAAAACCAAATCATTTGGACTTCGAAAGATTGTGTCTTTCGATCCATAAAGATATCTTAGCGGGAATCTCCGTTAATGCCATAAAGCAAGCCCCGATACTTTCCTTGCAAGAAGAGAAAACCTGCGCTTCTCTTTCTCACCTCACTCTTTAAACCTTTGAGAACAAGAAAATTTGTCTCCTCCACACATTTGGCACCCGTCTTCCAAGAAATCGATAGCGTCGTCTACTCTGAATTAATGTAGGTCAAGCGATAGTGGGGGAAAAATCCCACAAGGCTTCTCGCTGTCATACAAGGCGCTAATGGAGTGCCGCATGTGCTTTAAAGGTGATGAGAGAAATGATGAGCATGCCCCACCTCATCACACACTGCTAACTGTCCTTCCCCTTTCTCTTAATCAAAACATCGACATCATTGAATGATGCTTTCAATAACGAGAAGAACCACTCATCATATTGGGATTTACTACGAGTTATCATTCAGCCCTTCTCTCTTTGTTGATGCATTTAACTAATTGGAATCCCGCTTGGAAGAACAGAGAAACTAGACGACTTCTGCGACTTTGACTGCGTGTAGGATGATTAAACTAATTGCATTCATTATCCAACTATTGCGACCTAAAATTAGGGTTAAGACCTTAGGTTATGGATTATCGGGCTAATTTAAAACTAACCTAACATATACTATCTTAAGCCTTAGCAAATGGAAACTTAGGTTTATTCAAATAATTTTAATTTTGGAGCCGTCACTAACCATTTTTGGTAGGTTTATGTCACGCCCCGAACCCGGCGAGCCATGCGACATCCCTATTACCCGTACGATTGATTGGATAATAAGAACGACCGCCCAGGATACTTGTCGTTGTCCAAACGATCTCAGAGTTCCTGCGGCAACAGAAACGAAACTCTACCAAACATACATGCACAAAAATCAATGGATAGAGAGACGGTGCAAAATAGCAAACTTGCTTTTCCATTTTACTTTCTCATATAAAGACAGTGTTCCTGTACAAACCAAACTTCACTGCCCTCCCTAAGATGTCACTCAAACGTATTTACAAAAGGAGATATCAAACTCCCCTAGGTGGACAGATATTCACACTTCAAAATTTCTCCATCCATCGTGACATCTTATAGCTCGACCTTTGATCAAAAAGGGCTTCAACTCCAATTGCGCTCATCGACATCCGCCCCACCATCCGATCTAAGAAAAAGCTGAGTTTCCGACTCAATATCCAGCTCGATCCCCTGCCTTACTAGGATCGCATTCACTGTGGCGGTCTAGGGTCTGAAAAATGGGGAAATCACCCATGAGAACTAATCTCAGCAAGTTCACCCTAAATCCCTTTCAAGATATCAAATATTCCTAGGCCCAACTCCAGTAAGCAATCACAAAGTAATCACAAACACTTGTGCCCAAACAATATCACATGCAGAGGGTAGCAGTCAATAGTTTACTTGCCCTCATGGGCCAAGAACACAAATAAAATAGTCTCAATATCAGATAGCAAGTTCAAATGCATGTGTATGCCATTTTTCACTCTCAACTCTTGCCTCATTAATCCTCAGGACCCGCGTAATGAAACCGCCTCAGGTCCGTACTCAACCTGCGTAATAATACCGCCTCAAGTTGGTACCCATGCCTCAGCCCGCGTAATAGTACCGCCTCAGACTAGCACCCGTGCCTCGACCCGCGTAATAGTACCGCCTCAGGTCGGCATCCTCATTTCTTCATCAATTACCCCGTGTATTGGTACCGCCTCAGGGTTTCATTTCTCACAACATTATCTGCCATGCCATCATTATGAGACATCATTCTTATCAAGCAATTCCAATTGCGTTCGATAAATCAAACGGCATAATTAGGCAGATAATTCAAATGTAATGTCATCAAACGACTCATACACAATTCAAGCCAAGCAGTTCGAATATATAATCTCGACTCAATAAAGCATCTAAGCCGATCATTCTTGACTAGCAAACGCAATTGCATCAGAGATTAGCTATCCTGTCCTTTCTCACTTTGAGCCGTCAAATTGGGCTTACGACATCACGTGAACCCTTTCTAAGCTTACAAGGACGGTCCTCAAATCTCATCACAAGTATCATTCAAAACTTCTAAAGTCTCGCAGTTAACACCCTCACTTCCGAATTGGGTCCATTTGATCCCCGATTGGTCAAATTTCTCACTTCTCAAGCTCCAGACACCGCGGGGCCCACAATCGCACTTAAGGATAGAATTATTTACTTAGAAACGGCCACAATTCAAGTGCATCCAGCGAACTATAAGTCTCAACAGCCATTATATACACAAATATCTCAAAGTCAGTCAATTTTTCTCAGCCGATCTACCCTGTATCGCGTCCTAGAGCTAATCCAGGCAATATCTGTCATCCTACACAAGATTAAGGATGCAACTTACCAAAAGAAAGCTTGACAAGCTGCAGAAACAAGCTAAAATGGCGAAGGACAACCGGCGACAATCGAGACCGGCGGCGGCGCACGACGACAAGGGAAGAGAACGTCTAAACCAAGAGGAAACGGGGCTGTTTAGGCACCAAAACGAACTCGAAATCACATATTTGACATGGAAATGAGATCTAAGGGCAGCCGAGGTCGACATATATCAATTAGAATCAAAACAGAAATTCGGCACCTAAAAAACAGTTTCGTCGACTGATACGAGATAATACATTTGAATGGCCAAAAGACCTCGGATTGAGGCGATTCAAGTTGGGTTAGAACCGTAAGACATTGAACTAGAACATATCCAAAAATTACGAGAATCCAACTTACAGATTTTTGTCAGCGGCCGGTTAAAGTCTGTAACTAGAATTTGGAGCCAAATGAGAGGGAGGGAGAAAAGAAGGAATGTTTTCCACCGTGAGAGAAAAAGAAAGAGGGATGGTGATCTGCCGTAAGAGGGAAGAAGAAGAGAGAAAAAGTCAAATGGTCTTCCCAAAATAATATTCTTTTTATTTAAAATATCTCAAAATATTAATTAAATAATCAAAATATCTACTTACTATTCATCGAATTGACCAAAAGTTGGTCAAAGCTTATCCAATCTGGTCAAAACTTGGAGAGCAAGTTTGACTAGTCAATCTCAAAATTCGTGCCAAAACGGGACTGATTGGGACTGAATCGGTGTTATTTTGGCTCAATCGCGAAGGGAAAATGACTCGGGATGATCTCGGAAAATTTTTCAGATTTTGCTAAAATTCATCTCACACCCTAGCCACTAAATCTAGAGCAAATCGGGGACTCGACAGAAATTTCTAATTTTTTTCCTTCCTTCTCGGCACTCCGAGTCCAAACTATCAATTTTCGAACCTTTCTCGTCAAAATCCAAATTTAGCAACTGCAACGCTCTTGAAAATCGATTATCCTATTCGGAACTCATTTCGTGGCCAAATTCATAATATAGCAGCTATAATGAAATTCTCAAATTAACGAGTGGCTGTTAGGAGTTACGTGTATCGACCAATTGGTCAACATACTTATTTTCCTAGATAGCCCTTCCCTTTTGATCAGTTATCTCGAAGTGATCAGTTTCGAGTGGAATTCATTAATAGTGCATCCATGACATATCCATTCTATATTCAAGTCCTAAACAGGGGTCGAAATTCAGAATGTTACAATTCTTCCCCTCTTAAGAAATTTCGTCCTCGAAATTACAACATACTAATACATCAAACTACTCAAATAAACTGGGATATTTGCGCCTCATCTTGTCTTCGCTTTCCCACGTGGCGCCTTCGGTTCCATGATGTTCCCAGACTACTTTAACCAGCTGAATCGTCTTATTCCTTAAGACTTGCTCTCTGCGATCCTCAATCCTCACTAGTCTTTCCACGTACGAAACTCGATCGTCAACTTCAATAACTTCATGATCGAGTATATGGCTCTTATCTGGCTCATACTTTCTTAACATTGATACGTGGAATACATTATGCACTTGCGATAAGTTGGGCAGCAGCGCCAGATGATAGGCCAAATTCCCAATGCGCTCCAAAATCTCGAATGGGCCTACAAACCTCGGGCTCAGTTTTCCTTTCTTTCCAAATCGAGATAGTCCTCGCATTGGTGATACCTTTAGAAACACATGGTCCCCAACTTGGAAGTCCAGTGGCCTTCGTCTTTTGTCTGCATAACTCTTTTAACGACTTTGAGCTGTTTTCAATCTGTCTCTGATAACTTTGACAACCTCAAGTGACTGTTGAACCAATTCCGGGCCCGTTATCCTTCTTTCGCCAACCTCATCCCAACATAACGGAGTTCTGCACGTCCTGCCATACAAAGCTTCGAATGGTGCCATTTTTAAGCTCTGTTGATAGCTGTTATTATACGCAAATTCCACCAAATGCAACTGGTCTTCCCATCCGCCTTTAAAATCTATGACGCACGCTCGCAATATGTCTTCAAGCGTCTGAATCGTCCTTTCTGTCTGTCTATCAATTTGCGGATAATACGCCGTACTAAATTTCAGTTCTGATCCCAACGCTGTCTGCAGACCCTTCCAGAATGTCGCCGTAAACCTTGGATCATGATCGGACGTGATTGACACTGGAACACCATGTAGGCGAACCACTTGGCGCACATACAGTTCTGCCAACTTTTCCAAAGCAAGGTCCTTTCGCACAGCTATAAAGTGAGCTGACTTGGTCAATCTATCGATCACCACCCATATTGAGTCATTACCTCGCTGACTCTTGGGTAAACCCGTCACGAAGTCCATCGTGACATGCTCCCATTTCCACTCAGGGATCTCCAATGGCTGAAGCAATCCCCCAGGCTTGCAGTGTTGTGCTTTTACTTGCTGACACGTCAAACACTTAGCCACATACTTGGCTACATCCACTTTTATTCCATTCCACCAATAGTGTTAACGCAGATTCTGATACATCTTTGTGCTACTAGGGTGGATACTATAACTACTGCGACGAGCTTCTGATAAAATTTCTTCTTTTAACTCCTCGTTATTCGGTACACACAGCCGTCCATGAAACTTTAAGATCCCATCTTCAGTCACTTGAAATTCAAGCTTTCTTTTCACTGCATCCATCATCAATATTTTCCGAAGATCAGGGTCCGTAGGCTGTAGTTCCTTAATTCTTGCCTGAATTCTCGGTTCGATTCTTAACGTGGCCATTAGACTCGAGAGATTTCCTATCTCTATCTTGAATTTCGAGTCTCTTACTTCTTTTAATAGGGTTCATTCCTTGACCATCATCTGCGCGATACTTGATTTTCTACTAAGAGCATCCGCAACTCGGTTTGCTTTTCCTGGGTGATACAAAATTTCGCAATCATAATCCTTCAATAGCTCCATCCACCGACGTTGTCTCATGTTCAATTCTTTTTGCGAAAACAAATATTTCAAACTTTGATGATCCGTGTAAATCTGAAATTTTTCCCCCACCAGATAATGCCTCCATATCTTCAACGCAAACACAACTGCTGCGAGTTCCAAATCGTGCGTTGGATAATTCATCTCGTGAGGCCTTAATTGTCGAGATGCATATGCTACTACTCGTCCATGCTGCATCAAGACACATCCAAGTCCCTTTAATGAAGCGTCACTATAAATTTCAAACCCTCCAAATCCTGACGGAATTGTCAACACCGGTGCGGTCGTCAGCTTATACTTAAGCTCCTGAAAACTCTCCTCGCATTTATCCGTCCACTTGAACTTCATTTCCTTCTTTAACAAGTGCGTTAGAGGAGTTGCTATCGCGGAAAACCTTTCCACGAAGCGTCTGTAATAACCTGCTAACCCCAGAAAGCTTCTTACTTCTGTGACTGATGTCGGCCTTGGCCACTTCTCAACTGCCTCGATCTTCGATGGGTCCACTGAGATTCCTTCGCCAGAAATAACATGTCCAAGGAACGCCACTCGATTAAGCCAAAACTCACATTTACTAAACTTGGCATAAAGTGAGTGCTCTTTTAGGGTCCGTAAAACAATATCCAAATGCAACTCATGATCCTCAGAGCTCTTGGAGTATATCAAAATATCGTCAATGAACACAATGACGAACTGGTCCAAAAACTCCTTGAATACCCGATTCATCATATCCATGAAAGCGATTGGAGCATTCGTCAATCCAAAGGGCATGACCGTAAATTAATAATGCCCGTATCTTGTCCTGAATGTCGTCTTTGGCACATCCTCCTTCTTGATCCTTAACTAGTGATAACCTGTCCTCAAATCAACCTTTGAAAATACTGACGCTCCCTGCAACTGATCAAACAGATCATCGATCCGTGGCAATGGATACTTATTTTTAACAGTCACTTGGTTCAACTGCCGATAGTCAATGTATAAACGCAACGTCCCATCCTTCTTCCTCACAAACAACACTGGTGCACCCCATGGCGAAGCACTTGGACGAATAAATCCTTTGTCAAATAATTCTTGCAATTGCACCTTTAACTCCTTCAACTCTGATAATGCCATCCTATAAGGTGCTTTCGAAATCGGCTCTGTTCCAGGGGCTAATTCAATCACGAACTCTACTTCCCTTTCCGGTGGTAATCCTGGCAACTCTTGAGGGAAAACATCTGGAAATTCACATACTATTGGTACGTCCTCAAGCTTCACTTCTTTAACTGACGAATCCATTACTGAAGCTAGGAATCCAGGACACCCTTCATCCATCAACTTAGTCGCTTCAATTGACGATATCCAAGGAATCGAGGTTCCACCTCGGTTCCCTAAAATTTCATATCTAGGGTGACCCATTGGATTAAGTTGAATCACCCTGCTACCACAATCGATAACTGCACCATGCTTAACTAGCCAATCCATTCCAATAATGACATCGAAATCAAACATGGGCAAAATCACCAAATCTATCAATTCTTCCCTACCACCACATA
This sequence comes from Psidium guajava, assembly GCA_016432845.1. Lineage (NCBI taxonomy): Eukaryota > Viridiplantae > Streptophyta > Magnoliopsida > Myrtales > Myrtaceae > Psidium > Psidium guajava. The sequence goes on along the minus strand of CM028230.1, from coordinate 17,330,361 downwards.
CTATCTTACATGCAGGACAACCAAACAGAGCAATCACAGTATCCTTCAATGGAGTCACCACATGTAATAACACTTCTAATGGTTTCATCTCAACACCAGCCAACTTCACAAACTGCTTAGATATAAACGAATGCGACGCTCCAAGGTCGAATAAAGCATATGCAGCATGGTCACAAAGAGAAACGGTACCTGTGATCACGCCGGGCGCATTCTCTGTGTCCTTCCGCGCCACAGCATACACTCGTCCTTGGGCGGGAGGTCGATTCTGGTTTCCTTGAGGAACTGTTCCAATTTGAGGTCCTCCCTGGAGTCTAGGCGGCTGAAATTGAGGTCCAGGGGCTCTCTGCTGACAGAACCTTGCTTGATGTCCCATCTTTCCACACTTGAAACATGCCCCTTTTTTGATCGGGCATTGACCACTCACATGCCTCCGTCCACACTCTCTACATAACAATCCTGACAAATAGTTCGGTTTCCTCAAATTTCCTCGGGCAGGAGGGACAAATCTTCGATTGTCTATTACCATTGGTCTTTTTCCAAGGCTCCTACTGTCCCTGCCAGGCGTAAATCGCAATCCAGATGCGGTCGCTCTTTCTATTATGTCCCTTTCTATCTCTTGTGCCCTCTCATAGATCATACCATAATCCCTTAAACCAGTTGGGATTAGTTGGCTACGGAGTTCCGGCTTCAAACCATCACGGAACCTTCTAGACTTATCCCAAGGATTCTCTATCATTCTTTGAGCGAATCTTGACAATCTTGCGAACTCCGCTTCGTACTGATCTACACTCCTCTGACCTTGGCGAAGCCGCATAAATTCTTCCATCTTTCTTTCCTGTGCGGCCTCTGAGAAATACTTCCCATTGAACGCCTCACAGAAGGTTGCCCAATTCTGTCCTACTCCTTCAGGAAATACTCTCCCTTGAGTCGCTTTCCACCAATCACTAGCGGTACCTTGCAGCTGGTAAACCGCTAATGTGACCTTTTCTTCTTCATTGCACCCCAATAGGGCATAAGCTTTTTCTAGCTCCTCAATCCAAAAAGATGCAGCTTTGGGTCCTCCATTCCCATTAAATTTTAGCGGCTTTAGCTTTAAGAATTGCTCGACTACTTGATGCATCTATCGAGCTCCAACTCCCCCACCAATGTTTACATTCATCGCCGCTACTGCAGCTTCAACGGCCTGGGCGAGCTCAGCAGTCCTTTTTTCTGTCTGTCTGCCCATCAAATTTCCCATTTCCTCTAGGGCCTTCATAAACCCTTCCATTCTCGGATGCACTGCAGCTCTTTGGCCTTGAGCAGCTCGGGCATTTCTTGGGCCCTCGGCGGCACCTGCCTGTTGCTCAGGCTCTGCCTGCATCTCAGGCGCTCTAGCGCGTCTACCACGTCCTCTACCGCCTCGATTGTTCATGATTCCAAAACTTTTCACTCAAACCTGATATAATCCCTCCAGGGAATCAGACTTAATCCAACTATACAGCTTACTAAACTAGGTAACATATCAACAGCTATATATCAATAGCATTAAAGGCAGGCTAGACCAAATAATCAACTGAACAAGCACATGCGCCAAGCAATAACATGCGGACGCGCCACAATCTAGCTTAAGCTTATGGTCTCTCTGATTGACTATCCCAAGATTCAACATCCTTATCACTCTAAGCCTCGAATAAATACCAGATCGAGCTGACTTTGCTCTGATACCAAGTCGAACGGGGATGTCACGCCCCGAACCCGGCGAGCCACGCGACATCCCTATTACCCGTACGATCGATTGGATAATAAGAACGACGGCCCAGGATACTCGTCGTTGTCCAAACGATCTCAGAGTTCCTGCGGCAACAGAAACGAAACTCTGCCAAACATACATGCACAAAAATCAATGGATAGAGAGACGGTGCAAAATAGCAAACTTGCTTTTCCATTTTACTTTCTCATATAAAGACAGTGTTCCTGTACAAACCAAACTTCACTGTCCTCCCTAAGATGTCACTCAAACGTATTTACAAAAGGAGATATCAAACTCCCCTAGGTGGACAGATATTCACACTTCAAAATTTCTCCATCCATCGTAACATCTTATAGCTCGACCTTTGATCAAAAAGGGCTTCAGCTCCAACTGTGCTCATCGACATCTACCCCACCATCCGATCTAAGAAAAAGCTAAGTTTCCGACTCAATATCCAGCTCGATCCCTTACCTTACTAGGATCGCATTCACTGCGGCGGTCTGGGGTCTGAAAAATGGGGAAATCACCCATGAGAACTAATCTCAGCAAGTTCACCCTAAATCCCTCTCAGGATAGACCCAACTCCAGTAAGCAATCACAAAGTAATCATAAACACTTGTGCCCAAACAATATCACATGCAGAGGGTAGCAGTCAATAGTTTACTTGCCCTCATGGGCTAAGAACACAAATAAAATAGTCTTAATTTCAGATAGCAAGTTCAAATGCATGTGTATGCCATTTTTCAGTCTCAACTCTTACCTCATTAATCCTCAAGACCCGCGTAATGAAACCGCCTCAGGTCCGTACTCAACCTGCGTAATAATACCGCCTCAGGTTGGTACCCGTGCCTCAGCCCGCATAATAGTACCGCCTCAGACTGGCACCCGTGCCTCGACCCGCGTAATAGTACCGCCTCAGGTCGGCACCCTCATTTCTTCATCAATTACCCCGCGTAATGGTACCGCCTCAGAGTTTCATTTCTCACAACATTATCTGCCGTGCCATCATTATGAAACATCATTCTTATCAAGCAATTCCAATTGCGTTCGATAAATCAAACGGCACAATCAGGCAGATAATTCAAATGTAATGTCATCAAATGACTCATACACAATTCAAGCCAAGCAGTTCGAATATATAATCTCGACTCAATAAAGCATCTAAGCTGATCATTCTTGATTAGCAAACGCAATTGCATCAGAGATTAGCTATCCTGTCCTTTCTCACTTTGAGCCGTCAAATTGGGCCCACGACATCACGTGAACCCTTTCTAAGCTCACAAGGACGGTCCTCAAATCTCATCACCATTATCGTTCAAAACTTCTAAAGTCTCGCAGTTAACACCCTCACTTCCGAATTGGGTCCATTTGATCCCCGATTGGTCAAATTTCTCACTTCTCAAGCTCCAGACACCGCGGGGCCCACAATCGCACTTAAGGATAGAATTATTTACTCAGAAACAGCCACAATTCAAGTGTGTCCAGCGCACTATAAGTCTCAACAGCCACTATATACACAAATATCTCAAAGTCAGTCAATTTTTCTCAACCGATCTACCCCGTATCGCGTCCTAGAGCTAATCCAGGCAATATCTGTCATCCTACACAAGATTAAGGATGCAACTTACCAAAAGAAAGCTTGACAAGCTGCAGAAACAAGATGAAATGGCGAAGGACAACCGGCGACAATCGAGATCGGCGGCGGCGCACGACGACAAGGGAAGAGAACGGCTAAACCAAAAGGAACCGGGGCTGTTTAGGCACCAAAACAAACTAGAAATCACATATTTGACATGGAAATGAGATCTAAAGGCAGCTGAGGTCGACATATATCAATTAGAATCAAAACAGAAATTCGGCACCTAGAAAACAATTTCGTCGACTAATACGAGAAAATACATTTGAAGGGCCAAACGACCTCAGATTGAGGTGATTCAAGTTGGGTTAGAACCGTAAGATATTGAACTACAACATATCCAAACATTACGAGAATCCAACTTACAGATTTTTGTCAGCGGCCGGTTGAAATGTGCAGCCAGAATTTGGAGCGAAATGAGAGAAGAGGTAGAAAAGAAGGAAAGTTTTCCACCGTGAGAGAAAAAGAAAGATGATGGTGATCTTCTGTAAGAGGGAAGAAGAAGAGAGAAAAAGTCAAATGGTCTTCCCAAAATAATATTCTTTTTATTTAAAATATCTCAAAATATTAATTAAATAATCAAAATATCTACTTACTATTCATCGAATTGACCAAAAGTTGGTCAAAGCTTATCCAATCTGGTCAAAACTTGGAGAGCAAGTTTGACTAGTCAATCCTCAAAATTCGTGCCAAAACGGGACTAATTGGGACTGAATCGGTGTTATTTTGGCTCAATCGCGAAGGAAAAATGACTCGAGATGATCTCGGAAAATTTTTCAGATTTCGCTAAAATTCATCTCACACCCTAGCCACTAAATCTAGAGTAAATCGGGGACTCGAAAGAAATTTCTAATTTTTTTCCTTCCTTCTCGGCACTCCGAGTCCGAACTATCAATTTCCGAACCTTCCTCGTCAATATCCAAATTTAGCAACTGCAACGCTCTTGAAAATCGATTATCCTATTCGGAACTTAATTCGTGGCCAAATTCATAAGATAGCAGCTATAATGAAATTCTCAAACTAACGGGTGGCTGTTAGGAGTTACGTGTATCGACCAATTGGTCAACGTACTTATTTTCCTAGATAGCCCTTCCTTTTTGGTCAGTTATCTCGAAGTGATCAGTTTCGAGTGGAATTCATTAATAGTGCATCCATGACATATCCATTCTATATTCAAGTCCCAAACAGGGGTCGAAATTCAGAATGTTACAGTTTATCAGAAAACTAAATAAAGTCGGCAACTCAAGCTTGATTGATTTTTATTTAAGGTCAAGTGAGGAATTTTTTTCTAAGATTTTATTTTATGTTTTCACTTTCTTAGATGAATGCAATCCATGTTATGCAAAAATTATACTAAATGCAGAATTTATATTGCTAAATTAAACATGCGAAATGACATCAAATCAATGTAGGGCACACATACTAGCAATAGACATTCAAAGACCACATAACATGCAAAGACTATATGATATGCAAAAAATGACATGAACAAGTGACATGGTATGCGAGATTATGTAACATATAGATATGCAAAATATTAATTTAAAAACATGAAAGGCAATATACAAGTGATACTCGAAAATATGAATGTATGGATAATATGAGGGAATTTTCAAAGAAAAAATGGAGGAAGAACTTGATGATACTCAAAAATATGATGCATGACATGAGATAATGCAGGATCACAAGTGAGCACATTTATTTTATATTTTTTTTGTGATTAAAATATGCATGAGATAAAAGATATGCATGATATACAAATGATATTTTTTTTTCCAAAAAATATGGAATGGAAGATATGATACTCGAAAATATGAAATGAGTACGTAAGATATGTAGACAAGATACTCGAAATATGCACAAGGATGTGCCGAATTTTACTTTAGATTTTTTTAATCTTTTTATGCAATTTTCGGCCAAATTAGAATATCCTAGATTTGATTCTCTGGACCTTCATTTTTAAAATAAACTTAATGAGATAAAGTTTCTAAAAAACTTCATCTTCCTAAAGATTTAATCAAACACAATTCCTAGGAAATTATATCTTACTAAATTTTTTAGGAATTTTAAATTTATCAGAAAATTCAAAACAAACAAAATATCAAATCAAGCTAGATAATCCAAGGTAACAATTAAGGCAAGTCAAAGCAAATCAAACCATTATATCTTGCAATTTTTTATTAAAAAAAAGATGTGACTAAATTTAAAATCAGATTTTTTGTGATAGCAAATCGGATCTAAATGGAAATAGATTGGATTGGCCATCTTCCCCTCCCCCCTCTTAAAGGGGAGGATTGTTCCCGAATGGCAACAAGAAGAATCGTCCAAATTTTTTTAAAAAAATCGTTACCTATTAGGAAAATATTTTTCTAATTTAAATTTAGGTTTTTAATACTCAGAAAAATATGTCTAATATCTCAATTAGATATTCATGTATTCACTTTAATATCAAAATAGGCAACATCAAAATCGGATAATGAAAGCTACCCGTTTCGGAGATATTATGACAGAGCGAACTGGATCAGGATTGGACTGGCTTGGAGGGTATCTGCGGCTGTGCTCGTGGAAGAGTAACGCTCGTCGATGGCTCTTGATTGGACAGTCCACAGACAAAGCGCCAGGATGGCGAAAGCCTTGACTTAGCGGCACAACACAGGTCGTGGGTATTGTGGAGGTATCCAAAGAGGTCCTTTCGTCAACGTTCACTTTTCTTTTCCTTAAACAGCATAAATTCCTCCTCTGAACGGGAAAAGTTGACTTCGTAGAAGGTGGCCCCTGAGAAGACTTCTCCCTCTTGTTTTGTTCTTTTTCGTCTCTTCCTCGTTCGCGATCTTCTCTCAACTTCACTTCATGTGGCAATATATTTTGAATTTCCCGGGTTGCTTCTGGACTCGTGCTCCACACCAAAGGAAACTAATGGTGTGTGGATGAAGCTTGAACGGGTCCAGCCGCGTCTGGTGATTGGACTGATCTAGTCGTGTGGGAAGGGGGGTCGCCAACATCATTGGGGGATCACCTTCAGAGAAGGGATCGATGAGAACTGGAACTTGGGACGACGGTTTCGGATCTACGACCAACTCGTCGGAGGGGGTGGTCTTGCTAGGTCTGGTTCGGACGACTAGAGCATTTGTTGACTGGTACTCCTTGGCGGTCGTCACGGCTGGGGTTGTCAACTTCGATCAACACAAGAATTTTGCTGAAGTTTGTGGAATTCATCAGATAGTTGCACGTGCGGTGATGTATGGACGACAATGGAGAGAGCGGTCGAGAGCAGGTTTACCTCTTGTTACGCCCAAAATAATGCGGTTATCGCAGTAAAGATGGGATGTCGAATCCATAGGGAGAAGGTCAGAAAAGATCACCAAAAGGAACACTTGAGCGACGATTAGGAGGAAATATGTTCATTGTAGGGAAGGCTAAATCAATAATAAAAGCGACAAAGCGGCAGGAATCCCCTGTTTACTTCGTTCTTCCTTCTGGTTTGATTCACCTTATAACTCAATCGCATATTTCACATCCCAAATATACGATCGGCAAATATGTCATGAAAATCATAGAAACCTATATTGTATTTGTTGAAACAATTCTTCACCTTGAAACACTCGATTTCTTATAAATTATCCAAAATCGACTGTATACCAACGGCAATATAGCAGTCGAAGACCAATCTATAAAATAACACAAAAACAGTTATTCATCACAAATCACATAGGAAAAACATAACTAAACCTATATGAAAAGCGTGACAAATAAACAAGATATCTTGAGAAATTGCTTCAATCAAATGTATGAACCTTGAAACGCTATAATGAATCAAACCAAAGGATTCGCTAGGTAAACAGGTTCATCCCTAGCTTTGTCAAAAGAAAATTATAAATCCATAAAACGAAGAACAACTCTCACAAAGTCCGAGGGTTCTATGGGTTTTTCTCCCCATTTAAGAAAAACAAGAACCTCCTTATATAAGAAAAACTCTCCCCACTTTCTCTATAAAAAATCTCTCTAAATCTGGAAAGTTGTATCAATCTCCCTAATGGCAAGGGAATATTTTCAACATAAATTTATTCTTTATTAACGCCGCAGATCTCGCCAGTTGTTGTTGAGATTACCTTTCTCAGTCCAATCTCCTGTCCTCGATCTTCATACTCTCGGTTTATTATCTTGATGACCTAAAAATTGGCAAAATATTCAAATCACTTCAATATATCAATTGTAATTAATTTAAAGGATTAAAACGATTTAACATCAAATTAATTACAATTATATGCCAATAATAAGGTCTGAAATGTCATTATTATACCCTTATCACAACCCCCAACCAGCTTATTGCTAGTCTCTAGTAATTGAAGCATAAAAAAAGAACATGACATAATTATCAGCCGAAAAGTAACAAGTAAAGCAATCCAAGTACTGAATCCAAATGCTTCTCAAAGACCACAATCACTATCAAGATTTATCAATCATATTTCCTAAAAGTATTTTATTGTATCCACCAAGTCAAATCCGTTTTACCACAATCATAGCACATATATCACTTCCGAAAACAAGCCATTTTGAGCCTCAACTCCATTCCTCTGGGGTCAAAATCAAAATTTATGGTAATGCATCTCTTATGGAGTTGAGAAACAGATAAACTCTCAGAAAGGCTAAATATTTTTTTAGGACAGACAAATAAACAAATATTGGTCAAAAGATAGGAAAATTAGTTGTTCGGATATCAGCCCTAAATGTAACACCTTCAGCCTCCATCAATCATACTTAAGCCAATAGCATATTTCCCAAAAGAGTACTCGATGATCAAACTTTATTGCTTCTGCCTTTCTTTTCTTTTTTTTTTTTTGCTTCTCTATTCTTTTTTTTTTTCATCGAGTCTCAAATTACACACAATACGGTATACTAAACTCATATTTCATCGAAAACAGGAATGACATCCGAACAATAATTTAACCAGTTCAAAAGATCAATACAAGTTCAGAAGCCGTTTTCTCAATCTCTCCCCTCACTCATAAAAAAAATTGTATGAGCATCAAGATAATCTACTCAACCTGGCCAATTTTCTAAGTAATATGTGCCTAACATCCTTCTTACCACATGACCTGGTTTCTACGCAAAAATAGTTTTAGGGGGTATTTTCTTAAAATCAAGATAGAAAAAGCGACTCCTACAAGGACAATTCAAACATCAAACTTAAAATGCAAAACAAGTCACAAATCAAGCACATCAACATGTCATGTAATCTATTTATACAAAAATTACCAAATAGACAAAATAAGCCGCATTTTCTTTAGAATTTTTTTTTTGGTTTGGTGACGTATCCCATCCCCAACCTAACCTGGACAGTGTCTCAACTGTTAAAAACAAATAAAATAAGAACTACGAAAAGAAAAATACGACCTGGGTGGAATTAGTAGATCGGATCTATTAGGGCAATCTCCTTTGCATGGTTGATTCGCTCCTCATAATTCTTCAATCGTTGTCCATTCACTCAAAATATTCACCCATCGGATGGATCATGAACTTCGACCACACCGTTGGGAAAAACTCTTTTCACCACGTAAGGACCTGTCCATCTTGATCTTAGTTTTCCGGGGTGGAGATGCAGGCGTGAATCATAAAGATGGACTCGTTGATCTGGCTGAAAAGTTTTTCGCAATATCTGCTTATCATGAGCCACCTTTATTTTTTCTTTGTAGATCTTTGAATTGGCATAAAAATCATTCCTCAATTCTTCAAGCTCGGATAATTGGAGTTTCCGTTCAATACCTGCATCATGCAAATCAAAATTAAGTGTCTTAACAGCCCAATAAGCCTTATGTTCTAATTCAACGGGTAGATGACAGGCTTTGCCAAAAACAAGTCTGTATGGAGACATCCCTAGATGACATTTATATGCCGTGCGGTATGCCTAGAGTGCATCAGGTAGACATAAAGACCAATCCTTCCTATTTGGGTTCACCGTCTTCACCAAAATCTGCTTAATCTCTCTATTGGCAAGTTTAGCTTGTCCATTCGTTTGCAGGTGATAGGCGGTGGAAACTTTATGCATAACACCGTACCTATGCATCAAAGCCTCGAAAGAACGATTACAAAAATGTGTCCCTTGATCACTAATAATAATGCGCGGTGTTCCAAATCTAGATAACACATTTTCTTTCAAAAATTTCATGACACTGGTATTATTGTTCTTTCGATAGGGGATCGCCTCGACCAATTTAGACACATAATCGACGGCAAGTAGTATATATAGGTATCCAAAAGACGATGGAAATGGTCCCATGAAATCTATTCTCCCAACAATCAAATAATTCTATCACAATAATGGGATTAAGTGGCATCATATGTCGTCGGGACAAAGCACCTAACTTTTGACACCTATCACAAGAGCGACAAAATCTGCTCGTGTCTTTGAATAAAGTCGGCCAATAAAGACCACACTGTAAAATTTTTTCTGTCGTCTTTTTCATAGAAAAATGACCACCACATGCCTCACCATGCAAAAATTAAGCACACTTTCAACTTCACTTTCGAGAATACATCGTCGCATAATTTGATCAGGGCAGTACTTATATAAATATGGATCATCCCAGTAAAAATTTCGTACCACAACCAAAAACTTACACTTGTCTTGTGAATTCCATGAGGATGGAGTTTCACTTGTGACTAAGTAATTCACAATATTCGCATACCATGGCAGTTGGGAAACGGCAAACAGATGTTCGTCGGGAAAATCATCTCGTATTGGTGCATCGCCATCAGATTGATTAAATTCTAGTCGAGACAGGTGATCGGCAACCATATTCTCCACGCCTTTTTTTTATCCTTGATGGTCAGATCAAATTCCTGCAAAAGTAAAATCCATCGAATTAGTCTTGCCTTTGCATCTTTTTTTGAAAACATGTATTTTAAATCCGCATGATCTGTAAAAACAGTAATTGGTGAACCGATCAAATAAGAACGAAATTTTTCTAGGGCATAAACAACTGCTAGTAGTTCCTTTTCAGTAGTTGGATAATTCATTTGAGCACTGTTTAAGGTTCTACTAGCGTAATAAACGACAAAAGGCTTCCCTTCTCTTCATTGACCAAGAACTGCTCCACCAGCATATCTGCTCGCATCACACATGATTTCAAACGGCAAGTTCCAATCAGGCCGCTGCATTATGGACGCGGAAATGAGTTTACTAATAAGTGTCTGGAAAGCTTGCTCAAACTCTTTGGTCCATTTGAATGCGGCATCTTTTACAAGGAGATTGCACAATGGTCTTGTTATACCTGAAAATTTTTGTAGGAATCTCCTATAAAAACCTGCATGACCAAGAAAAGATCGTAAATCTTTGAGTGATTTTGGGGCATATAGTTTAGATATCAACTCAATTTTTGATTTGTCGACTTCTATCCCCTTCTTAGAAATAATATGTCCTAACACAATTCCAGATGACACCATGAAATGACATTTTTCCCAATTCAGTACTAGTCCTTTTTCTTCACATCTACTCAATACAGCCTTCAAGTTTAGTAGACATGATTCAAATGACTCACCAAAAACTGTCAAATCATCCATAAAAACTTCCATGCACTTTTCGATCATGTCACTAAAAATACTCATCATACATCTCTGAAAAGTAGTCGGCACATTACATAATCCAAAAGGCATGCGACGAAAAGCATAAGTACCAAATATGAAAAGCATAAGTACCAAATGGACAAGTAAAAGTAGTCTTTTCCCAATCCTCTAAAGCAATCTCAATTTGATAATATCTAGAATATCCATCTAGAAAGCAATAGAAAGGATGACCTGAAACTCTTTCTAAAATCTGATCAATGAATGGAAGGGGGAGGTGATCTTCTCGAGTGGCGGAATTTAATTTTCGATAGTCAATACACATTTGCCATCCAGTTACTACCTTCGTTGGTACCAATGAACCCTCGTCATTTTTCATGACCGTAACCCTGAATTTTTTTGGCACTACTTGTGTACCCATTCGCTATCTGCAATTGGGTATATGATACCTGCATCCAACAATTTTAAAACCTCATTTTTCATGACTTCCCTCATGGTAGGGTTAAGTCGATGTTGAGCGTCTCTTCATGGAGTTGCTCCTTCTTCCAGGTGAATCCTGTAAGAACAAATTAAGGGATTAATACCTTTAATATCCGCAATTGTCCACCCTATTGCAGATTTATGTTCTCGCAATAAATCAAGCAATTATATATCTTGTGATGGAGTGAGCTCTGACGAGATAACAACAAGAAACGTATCACCTAGGCCCAAGAATGCATGTTTTAGACCATTTGGTAACTGCGCCAAATTAACTTTCGGAAATTCTTCGGTTGAAGGCTTTGGTTTCTCTATCTCTCAAGGTAATTTCTCAAAGCATGGTTTCCACTTTTCCATTCCCTGACCCTGCAGATCAAAAATCGCAGATATATTAGAAAATTCTTGATCATCACTGATGTTAACGGAATTAACCAAAAATCTTTTAAGAAAGTCAAAATCATTTCTCATGTCTAATCCATCCGGTAGAAGTGCATCAATCATGAAACTCTGTTGGCAATCATCGTCTTCTGGGGGCTGCTTTTCGACATGAAAGATATTGACTTCCAGCGCCATATTCCCGAAAGATAGCTTCATGAGGCCATTCCTGCAATTAATAAGGGCATTAGCAGTTGCAAGGAAAGGTCGGCCTAATATAAGTGGAATCTTAGAGTTAGTATCCACAGTAGATTGTGTATCTAAAATAAGGAAATCAACGGGGTAATAAAATTTATCGATCTGAATCAAGACGTCTTCAACTACTCCCTATGGTTTCCTCATGGATCGATCGGCCAGCTGTAATACCACAGATGTGGGTTTATTTCACCAAGTCTTAGCTGCAGATACACAGAGTAAGGCATAAGATTAACATTGGCTCCCAAGTCTAACAGAGCTTGACCGAATTCATGCGTTCCAATAAAGCAAGCAATTGTGGGACATCCGGGATCTTTATATTTTATTGGCGTCTTCTGTTCGATTACTGCGCAACTTGTTCTGCTAAGAATGCGGTCTTCTTGATGTGATGCTTCCTTTTAACCGTACATAGATCCTTTATGACCTTGGCATATGATGGCACCTGTTTAATCACATGCAGTAAGGAAGATTAATTTTAACCTATCTTAATTGCTCAAGAATGTCACCTTGATTTTCCGGTGTTTTCCCACTACGTCGTAAGGCCTGGGGAAAGGGCACCAAAATTGGACTTTTAATCACTTCTTCTTCATGAATATTTTTCTGCCCTAGATTAGTTTCATCGGCCACCTTTTGGCTTTGTGTGGTGATGGCATTGACTTCTTTGATATTTGAGGCCCCGGCAATTGAGGTTTGCACCATATGTTGTCCCTTAGGATTTTGGGCCTGAGATGGAAATCTTCCTAGTTCCTGCATAGTTAAAGCACTAGTCAGTTTAGAAATGTGACTTTTCATTTCTTTATTTTCTTCTAACACTTGCGTAAGAATAGAGTCAAATTTTTGGTTAGTTTGACTTTGTGCATGCATAAATGATTGCAAAGTGTCCTCCAAAGAATTTTTGCAGGCGATGCAGAGGTTGCCCTTTCAGACTTCCAGTGCTGGTTTGGCTGAGTGTGTTGCTGAAAATCTGATTTCCAGTTAAAATTTGGGTGATTTCTCCATCCGGGATTATAAGTCTGAGAGTAGGGCGAAAACGATTTGTTGTACGTTCCGACGACATTGCACTGCTCATCGTAAAGTCCCTTCATCTCACTATAAGCGGGATAATCTTGTGCAACATGACCCATCCCTACACAAATAAAACATGAAGCACGTGAGTCAACTTGAGCCACATTCTTAATCTTTAAAGACTCAATCTCCCTGGTCAGTGATTGTAATTGGGCCTTTAGATTGTCCTCTTCTTTCAATTGGTAAACGCCAGCCGGTCGTGATCTACTCGTACTTTCCATAGCACTTGGTCCCGTCCACGTGTGAGATTTCTCCGCCAATTCATTCAAGTAGTCAATGGCTTCATTTGGATCTTTCTGCAAAAACTCACCATTACACATCATCTCAATAAATTGACGCTCACGACTAGTTAGTCCCTCATAAAAATAATTCATGAGGCGCCAGGATTCATAACCATGATGTGGACACAAATTCAATAAATCTTTAAATCTTTCCCAAGCCTGATACAATGTTTCACTATCTTTTTAGGAAAAAGTAGAAATCTGCCTCTTGAGATTATTCGTCTTATGATGAGGAAAATAGTGATTAAAGAAAATCTCAGTCATCTCTTCCCATGTACCAATTGACCTAGGCCTCAAAGAATATAACCAACTCTTTGCTTTATCTTTCAAAGAAAAGGGAAAAAATTTCAGTCGCACAAATTCAATTTGACCATGAAACGTGGCTACCACCTCTTCAAATTCCCTAATATGCACATATGGATTTTCATTTTCTAAACCATGAAAAGTAGGTAGAAGTTGAATCATCCCAGGTTTAAAATCCAATTTCGGCATATTAGCTGGAAACATAATGCATGATGGTGTGGCAGTACGAGCAGGATGCAAATAATCTCTCAAAGTTCTATTAGGATACTCCTCGTGACAACTCATGTCTAATTCGGTTGATGTAGAGGAAGAATCAGATTGGTTTTTTGGGAAGAAATTTTGCGAAAGCTCTATCTCGGGCGGCTCTGGCTCTTGCTCAGTTCTCACGAATCTTCCATGTGCATTCCTTGGTTCCTGCATAAACACCAAAAAGGTAAAACTGAAAATAATTAAAAACTAAAATAAAATGGAACGAATACCGCCTTCGTGTCAATTTAAACAAACTTCTCTACAACCGTCTCCCCGGCAACGGCGCCAAAATTTTGTTACGCCCAAAATAATGCGGTTATCGCAGTAAAGATAGGGTGTCGAATCCATAGGGAGAAGGTCAGAAAAGATCACCAAAAGGAACACTCGAGCGATGATTAGGAGGAAATATGTTCACTGTAGGGAAGGCTAAATCAATAATAAAAGCGACAAAGTGGAAAGAATCCCCTATTTACTTCGTTCTTCCTTCTGGTTTGATTCACCTTATAACTCAATCGCATATTTCACATCCCAAATATACGATCGGCAAATATGTCATGAAAATCGTAGAAACCTATATTGTATTTGTTGAAACAATTCTTCACCTTGAAACACTCGATTTCTTATAAATTATCCAAGATTGACTATATACCAACGGCAATAACACAAAAACAGTTATTCATCACAAATCACATAGGAAAAACATAACTAAACCTATATGAAAAGCGTGACAAATAAACAAGATATCTTGAGAAATTGCTTCAATCAAATGTATGAACCTTGAAACGCTATAATGAATCAAACCAAAGGATTCGCTAGGTAAACAGGTTCATCCCTAGCTTTGTCAAAAGAAAATTATAAATCCATAAAACGAAGAACAACTCTCACAAAGTCCGAGGGTTCTATGGGTTCTCCTCCTCATTTAAGAAAAACAAGAACCTCCTTATATAAGAAAAACTCTCCCCACTTTCTCCGTAGAAAATCTCTCTAAATCTGGAAAGTTGTATCAATCCCCCTAATGGCAAAGGAATATTTTCAGCATAAATATCTTCTTTATTAACGTCGCAGATCTCGCCAGTTGTTGTTGAGATTACCTTTCTCAGTCCAATCTCCTCTTCTCAATCTTCATACTCTCGGTTTATTATCTTGATGACCTAAAAATTGGAAAAATATTCAAATCACTTCAATATATCAATTGTAATTAATTTAAAGGATTAAAATGATTTAACATCAAATTAATTACAATTATATGCCAATAATAAGGTCTGAAATGTCATTATTATACCCTTATCACCTCTTCTCATCAATACATCGAGAGAGTGTAGCCTTTTCTGCTTCACACTTCTGGCCGTTTAGCTAGAATCGTCCAATGGATGGATCCCACCTTCAGAACTTGCCCCTATCAACGTGGTGTCTCCAAATTATGGCCATCTCTCTTTTTCTAGTCTTTTCCTTTTGAAGCATAGGCCAAGACCAGAGGGAGAACCCCCCCTTTTGATCCTCCCTTTTGATCCTGCAGAACTCGACTTTCCTCCACAGTGGCCAAACCACCCCTTCAAACCTTGGTCTCATGATTTTTACCTCTCACCCTCTATGGCCGAGTGATGATGTCCCTTATATAGTAGATTGCTAGGGCTTTTTCATAAAAGAGTATAGTACATTTTTATTTCCTTTTCCCTTCATCAACCTTGTATATCACGCATATATCTTTTGTGAAAATTTGGTCCTAAACAATGACCATAAAAGGTTTTATCTGAACTTTGAAATATAAAACTTGAGGGTGTTCCCGCCCATGGGAGAAGAAAAGGTCTCATTTAAACTTTGGAATGTAAAACTAGATAGAATTTTCGCCTACAGAAGGAGAAAACACTATTGTGGGGGTACGGGGTGATGGTGGTAGAGGTACACACCACATCTAGGTACATTTTTATTTCCTTTTCCCTTCATCAGCCTTGTGAAAATTCAATGTGGGCTTACCTAGGGCTATTCAAACCTTCGAATCGAGACAAGGACAGGAAAAACAGACTAGAAAGGAAGAATCGTAGCTACATGATGCGCCTACCTCCTTGCCTTTCTCTAATGCTCGAAAGACTAATTCCGAAGTTCGGGATCAGATCAGATTCCAAATCAGAGAATAGGAACAAGAAGAACAAAGTAGCTCACCTAAAAGGGGAGGAATTCTACCCTTTTGGGATGGACTGCTAATGGATTATGGACCGGACATGAACCACTTTGACCACAAAGAAAGCATTGCACTTTTCTAAGAGTTTCGAGGCATGGTGAAAAACAAGAAAGAAGATAACCTCGATCAGGCCTAAGTCATCTTCCCTGAGTCTGAATCTCAACCAAAAAGGAGTTCAACTGACTTAGGTTAGCAGCGCTTAGTTATCCAATAAGGCTAAGACGTGGATGCATTCTAGGGCATGAACCTTTTCTTTGAATTTATTTAAACTAGAATGACATAAGATGCTAGGCTGAAGCGAAGTTGGAAATGAAATGAAGGTTAAGTAATTGTGTGGGTTTTGATAAGTGGTATTGTATATAATATCACTGCTGCATTTAGGAGTGATCTTTCCCCTACAATATTTGGTTGCCCTCCTAAGTTAGGTTGATTCTGACCAGGGTTGTAACCATCTGGGTTTTCTACATTGGCTTGGTTCTGACCATAAGGCCTCCCAGTGTTCAGTGTTTGATTTGCCATGTTTGTGGGGTCCCTTAAATTATGGACCACAGCTATTTGGGTTTAGACCGCTGAACATCATTTGGATGGGCCGAGGCTCTATAGGCTTAGGCCTTTTTGTGGCTGTCATTTTCTAGGCATTTCCTCTTCCATTTACCCACGTGTTTTTGATTTGTCCTGATTATGGGCTTATTAAGTTTGAAGCCTTAATTAAAGCTCATGGCCTTCTCCTTCATCGCAATTTTCGGTTTTATCCCTTGCCTTGGCCGGATTGAGCTACGTGGGCTCCAGTCCTCCGCGTATCAATTTCAATTCCGTTTCCGTTGTCGATCTAAATTAAAAAGAAATGCAATGCATGATTAACAAAAATTAAAAATGAACAATGTATTATTTTTTGGTAAGGACTAAAATTAGTTCTTAATTTTTATGCAAGAATGACTGGAAAGAATTAGTGAAAATTTAGGTGTCAACATGGACTAGCCAATTATTTTTTCAGTTTCATGCAAATATACATGTATTAACCGAGTTACTTATTACTTGCCATTCTATTAATGAGGCTAACTCCCCTCGAGGATTCACGTTACTTATGCACTTGTTTATGATAAGACGGCTGCTAGAAGGATTCTCAATAAGGACTAAAATTAGTTCTTAATTTCTATGCAAGAATGATTGGAAAGAATTAGTGAAAATTTAGGTATCAACATGGACTAGCCAATTATTTTTTTCAGTTTCATGCAAATATACATGTATTAACCAAGTTACTTATTACTTGCCATTCTATTAATGAGGCTAACTCCCCTCGAGGATCCACGTTACTTATGCACTTGTTTATGATAAGACGGCTGCTAGAAGGATTATCACTAAGGACTAAAATTAGTTCTTAATTTCTATGCAAGAATGACTGGAAAGAATTAGTGAAAATTTAGGTGTCAACATGGACTAGCCAATTATTTTTTCAGTTTCATGCAAATATACATGTATTAACCGAGTTACTTATTACCTGCCACTCTATTAATGAGGCTAACTCCCTCGAGGATTCACGTTACTTATGCACTTGTTTCTGATAAGACAACTGCTGGAAGGATTCTCAAAAAAGTGTGTTCAACTTTGATGAAGATGTTTATACATTGAAATGGTCTCATCTACTAAACGTAGTGCATGATCAAGTCTACTTGAAAGGAATTCTCCTGAAGCCAGATGATTGATTAAGCATGAACTTCTTCGACTATATCTCTTACCCAAAGATTTTTTGTAACAACAAAGCGGGAGGCTAAGGGTGCACATGATAACGCTTCTGAAGTGAAATTTCTATTTAAAAAATGCTTCTAGAGCAAAAATCAATTTGGTAATGTAAGTTCTGAAACAAAAATTCGTTTGGTTCATAACTTTAAATTTCTATTTCTGAAGCAACTTTCTCCATTAGAAGTTATTTTTGGAGAAGTTTTGAGAAGTTAAAAAAAAATTAATTCTCCATGAGAAGTCATTCTTTATCCCTTCCTTTTCTATCTCGCGTCTATTATGTTCTCTCGAAGGTCCTCTGTCTCTCGCGTCTCTTTCTCTGTCGGGACTGCGAAGTGTTGGTCTGTCCTCTATGTGAAGGTCGACTGTGAAGGGTCCTTTGTCTCTCGAAGGTCAACTGTGAAGGGTTCCTATGTCCTTTGTACAAAGGTCGTTGAAGGGTTTGTCTGTCTTTCGTGTGAAGGTCAACTGCGAAGGGTCTTCTTTTTCTCAAAGGTTGGCTATGAAGGTTCCATTTATCTTCATCTGCCTTTGCTCAATGGGATTCGCTTCTCTCTCTTTGCTCATCTGCAAATGTCGAACCTTTGCTCATCTACAAAGTTATGAGAGCACCCTCTCTTTGCTCGCTCTTTGAATCTCCCACACTTCGCTCACTGAGGTTAAGATTTTCTCCCTCATGTTGTGATGAATATATCTTGAGTTTGATTGTAGGGTTTTCATGAGTCAAATGTTGATTAAATCCAAGCTTGGTTAACAAAAAGAATGGGCTTTGGTTATCCCATGTGCCATCATTGACGAAGATGGTTATGTGCAACTGTTATTGCCTTTTGGGAGGGCTTATTGTGTGTCTACAATGTGTTGTTACTGTATATACACGATCCCAATAGTGACTTCATCCATGACATGAAGAAGAAGCACTGCTTTGGAAGTCAAATTCTTTCTTTATTATGTATGAATTATGATGCTTTATAGAGGTTCCTTGAGCGCTTGTTAACATGACCCTGTCTAGTATCTATCTACACTACCAGTATCAACGATGTTGATTATTTGCTGGAAATAACAAGAAACATTCTCCCTCATGACAAGCTTTTGACATTGAGATTTAATGAATGATAGAATGGGTTTTAGAACTCAAATCATTGTCCGTATTTTTCCACTATAATCGTTTTCTTTTTAGTTTCAATGTGCAAATTCATCAAAGCACTTCTTGTTGTGATTATTGATTTGCTTGCCATGAAAATTAACCAGAATTGGAATCCAAACTTTTGGAGGCTTGATGCAAACTTCTTTATGCATTCAGAATTAGAATTGACAATATGGTTCTCCCTAAGAATGCGTGATGGAAGTTATACTATTTTCCCCGAAATTTAGCATGTATAGGGATCCAAATTTGTCATTTTGACCAGCTGATATTTTTATCTTCATTAATATTAGGTGACCAAGAATTTACAAGCTACATATCAAGAAATAACTATCGGAGTACATGGCATCTCTAATTGCTCTTACTCTAGAAGTAATGGAGTACGTAAAATTGCCTACAATTAAGCATTTGCTTGGCTTTAGTGATCACATTGTACATGTATCAAATCGAGAGTTGGTTCAGTTTTTATTGCTTAATGCTTACAATGTCTCGTTATTCATTAGCTTGACGATTGAAATTTATGTCACCTTGATATAGTATGACCTTGTCTATCATAATATTCTTCATTCTTCTACACACTACAATGCATGGCCACATGTAATCAAATGGTTATTTATATCACCGATGCTAAAGCTTGTGTTAGGAAAAATTGAAGTAGTATCTAACAGTTTTTTGTCAATATCTAGATGCTCATTTTGTGGATAGCTTTTCCATGGAGATCCAATTCATCAAGTGTCATATAGTTGACAATAAGAGGATGATAGGGCAATAAATATTAAGTGCCCGTTACACTAAGTGTTGAGTGGGTAACATGAGTGTGAAAATGATATACTTAGAGTTGGCGAACTAAGAATGGGCTAAAATTTGATGGGCAGTTTGGAAACAAACTGCTGATCAATACTCATTGTTTTGTTGTAATTTACGTCATATTTTGACGTTTCGGTGTTGTTTTGATGGGTTTTTAGGCGTTTTTGTAATATTATGTTTCTTATTTAATTAGGCGTCGTATTTTCGTGCTTCGTTGTTGTATTTTTGCGTTTCAGTGTCGTTTTATGAGGTTTATTACTGTTCAATGAAGCTTTCCCTTAAGCATTTGATGTGGCATTCAATTCTTGCATCAAATTCAGTTATTTACTTTTTTTTGTCTCGAGCCGTTGGAAATTTTCCCTGACTGATTAAATCACACACTTTGGGTTTTATAGGTATGCAAAGACTATTCTACTTGCAGAAGGTATCAGCTATCAAGACTATTTTTTACTTAGATTTGCCAATAAATAGCCGATATCACTCCCCCCAGCCCTTACTATTATGTGTTTTTGAATTATAGTTATACAATGCGTATAAGCATGTTCTTTTTGAATTTGAGGAACGTTGTGATTGAATTTAATGAGTTGACTTATCTTATACTCAACTAGTATAGATTAAATGGCATCCCTTAAAGATACTATCATTGCAAAATGGACCAATCAATTGACCCAATTGTTTGTAAGTGTCATGATAGATGAGGTTAAAAAGGGAAATCAAACTATTATTATCTTCAACAAAGTATGGTGGAATAACATTCAAGGAGAGTTCAATAAACAAAGAGGACACGAGTATACTCTACCTCTGTTCAAGAACATGACTTTTAAATTGAAGCAAGATTACCGTAGTTTTAAGAAGCTTCTTAGCCAATCGGGATTTGGATGGGACAATGTAAACAAAAATGTTGTTGTGGGGGATAAACCATCTAGAGTCTCATATCAAGGTATAACCTTACTTAGGTTTTTTAGTTCTAACTTTCTATGTATGCTTTAATAATGTTGCTGATGTATGTTCTTTTGAAAATGACACAGGCTAATCCCAAATGGACCAAATCCAGGAATGAAGGATTTCTTCGTATTCTCGGCTTTATATTTTGTTTGGAGAAACATATGCTACTAGAGAGTATATAACATGAAATGTTCAGGAGTTGGTGTTACTAGAGGATGATGAAAATGGTGCTTTTGGTGAAAATGATGGTGATGTTGCATTAGGTACACCGAAGGAATTAGGGGGACGAGGTTCACAGATGAAGATGAGTTGGGTAATAAACACCAAATTGGAGATGGGGCTAGATGATGAACCGACAGCTACCTTAGTTCAGGAGAAGTATAGTCTAGATAGAACTCCAAATTCCAAGAGAAGGAGGAAGAGTAATGCATATGATTTTTTTCGACACTTGCAAAGTCATTCAAAAAGCCGTCAAAATGAAGATAAGTCAATAATCATATATCTCTTTCACCCCCACAGACCTCACAACTTGCAGACCCCTACTCCATGGGAGTCGTTATTGCCATCCTAAAATGTATACCTGATATATACCCGAGTCTTTACACTAAAGCAGTGAACCATGCTTGCATGAATGCTGCTTGAAGAAAGACTTTATCCTAACAGAACTTGAATGGAGACTTACATTCCTTAAATTAGTGGATGTTAGTATAAGCTATGAATTTCTATGTGGCTTGATTTCAATGAAGCTTTTGTATTTGAGACACTTTGACTTTGTTTCTATTATGCGACTGTGGTTATGTTGTGACTTATATTTATTAATTGGATTGCTTAGTTATGTGTTGACTATTATTTAAATTCCTTACTTATCAGTAAATTTGTTATGGCTCCCTTAATTACTTTTTGCACTTTGTTTTCGTCTTTCATCTTTGTGTGATTGCTTGTGTTGTGATAAGTTAGCTTATTAATTCACGCCTTTCATTTTTTAGGTAGTATGGAGAGGGTTAGTTATTAGATAGCTTTAGTTGAAGGAATTGTATCAGGTGATGAAGACTTTGATGATGATGAATATTTTTTTACTGACGACATGATTATGTCTTGTGAGTTGCATAGGTTCATGCGCACGAAAGATCCTATTATGGATGGCATATTGTCAGGACTTGAATAGATAAGGGAGATTCTTCATGGACATTCAGATAGAGTATACGAAGCTTTTAGAATAGAGAGACATGTATTTCTTAACTCTTGTGATTTGTTAAAGGCAAGAAGCTGGTTGAAAGATAGTCGATATCTTAAGATAGATGAAGAAGTTAGAATTTTCTTCTGTATGATTTGTCACAAGAACTCTAATGGAAATTTGTGTGAGAAAATATTTCATATATCTAATATGGGCTTTATTAATTATTATTATTGTAATTATTTTTTGTCTAACAAAGAAAAGATATCAAGTTTCCTAATTCTAGTTGGATATGGAATTGAATATTATGAGCTGGGTTATTTTCTTATCCGTAATGAGGGGATAAGTTATAAACTCTATAAATAAAGCTCAAGTCCCTCCTCCAAACCCTAATGTCCATATAACCTTATATAAAGAGTCATTAGAAAATGATATGTGAGGCTCCATCTCATTAAAGCCAGTGCATAAAGGGAGTTCATACAGGAGAAGATCTTGAGCATTGGATCGTTGCTATTCCGCATCAAAAATGATGGATCCGAAACAATGTGCGTCAATTTTTCAACTTTATGAAATTGTGATTTACATATCTATATGTGATGATCTTGAGTTGTTGCATAAGAATTAAAATCATAGCTTTCAATTTGTGCAGGAGATTTCAACGTTCGAGATAGACTATTAGTAAGTATTTCAACGTAGTGTTGAAAGTAGTTTGAAAATTGGCAAAGGAAGTTATAATATCACCTCCCTTTAATGTTGTCCCATAGGAGATTCTTTAGGATCCTAAGCGTGAACCTTACTTTAAGATATGATTTTCCTAAGTTTATTTTATGGCAACGTTGGTAATCTTTTATGATGCTAGTTTTTCATAACTTTGACAAGGGTGTGTAGGCGCTATTGATGCCACCTATATTCATACTTTTGTACTTGTTGTGGAACAGATTTGATTTAGAGGTAGAAAGGAAATTATCACTCGAAACATGCTCCGTGTGTTTTCATTTGATATGAGATTAATATTTGTGTATGCTGGTTGGGAAGAATCTACTAATGATTGTCAGGTGCTATCGGCAGCACTCAAGACTCCTAAACTACAACTTTCTTGACTACCCCAAGGTATTTTTTTTTTTGGTAAAGTAAGAATTGTATTAACTTTTCAAAGTGAAAATACAAGCAACAGCCAGGAACAAACCTCGTACCCTAAGTGACACATGCGGGTGTCCCGAAGGGTGCAAAGCTATAATGGCTAAGGAACAATAAAGAAACACAAGGCACACTAGCCGAAGGCTACAACAAAAGGGAGGGAAAAGGACCCCCAATAAGGCTAGGGGCAACCCGAAAAGAACAATGTGAAGAGCTAGTGTGCCTTGTGTACGACTGCTAGCTGAACTAAGACCAACAACTAGCAAAAGAACAATGCAAAGAGCTAAACAGCGAAACAAAAAAGCAACCAAAGAGAGAGGCCAAGACAACAGACCAGCACCACTGCAGAAGATCAGTAAAAGATAGCAGAAGGAAGACCCCAACTGAGTTGCGTTCTTTTGTTGCGTCGTAGATCAGCAACTAGTTTGAGGGACATAGCTTTATCCCTTACCGATTTGATCAAGTGCTTCTCAAGCGCCGGCAAGTAGAGAGTTTGGTTCTGGAACAAAATGTTATTTCTTTCCGCCCAAATAAGGTGGCACAAAGTCGCGGAGGAGAACCGAGCAATTTTCTGGTGAAAGTGTTAGCCGCCAATACCCTTAGAGGCTATCGGAGGTTTTCTTGCCAACCTTTGTTTGTCCAAGGGAGGTTACATTTGGAGGTCCAGAAGTGAGCCAAGGAAGCCGTGGTACTACAACCAAAGAACAAGTGGTCAATAGAGTCCATCCTGGGATGGAAAAAAGCACAAAGTCCCTTATCAATTCTGCCATAGCCGAGTAGCAGAATCTGGGTGGGCAGTCGATCTGAGTGATGATCTAGAGGAGGAAGGCGTGCCGAGGGACGATGCTATAATCCCAAACAAATGAGTGCCAATACACCGTGGGGCCTTTGTCATGAATGAGGTCCCAAGCCAAAGAGATGGAGAAAACTGCCGAGTGGTAGCCCAACCACAAAAACTGATCAGCCCTTTCTGGGACCAACTGTAGGGCAGGGTTAGTCCACAAGCAAAAGATGGAATACACAAGGGAATGAGAGGGATCCGAGGAGAAAAAGTCCCTCACCGAGGCATCCCTCGAGATTCCAGAACAATAAATATTTCTGTCGGAGAAGAGCTTGTACAACAAGCGTCTCGGGTGCCAATTATAAAACCAGAAAGAGATGGAGTCCCCTTTGCTAACATGCCATCGGAAGGCCACATCAAAAGTTGAGCGCAAGTCAAGAATTGTTTTTCACGACCAACAGCAGAAAGTAGGTTTGCGAACAGCCCAAAAGTTCTTAAGCTTCAAAATCGTCGAGTGAATCCACTTGCACCATAGGGATTCCTTATCGAAAAAGAGAAGCCAAAGGTGTTTCACCATCGCCGCCTGGTTGCAATCCGCCAACCTACGAATACCCAATCTAGCTTCCGTCTTAGGACGACAAACGTCATTCCAGGAGACTTTGTTCCCTCCCACACCATGTTCAGGACCTTTTCATAGGAATTGTCTTAATATACACTCAATACTTGAGAGAATCAATTTTTGGAGGGTAAATACACTCGTCTAGAAAATATGAATCGAATGCAGGACTGACTTGAAGAGCTGGAGCCGACTAGCAAAAGATAGAAATTGATGACACCACGATTGGGCCCGAGCAGTTATAGCATTGACAAGCAAGGCACAGTCCTCTTGAGAGAGCCTAGAAGTAATGATAGGAACACCCAAGTAACGAAAAGGGAGCGTATCTTCCACAAAACCAAGGGATTGAATAATTTCAGCCTTTATGTCGTCCGAACCCCCAGTGAAGAAGATTTCACTTTTCCTCATATTCGGATTTAGTCCAGACCAAGCAGCATATAAAATGAGGAATTTTCTTTATGATTCTGCTACAATTGCATATAATGATAAATCTATTAATGCTTTGTTATAGGTAAATACTATGTGGTAGATTTCGGGTATGCATTATCTCCAGGATTTTTAACACTTTTTATAGATGAATGGTATTATATAAATGATTTCAGAAGCAATATGAGCAACAACAACAAGAAAGCTATTCAACTATAGGCATTCTTGACGAAGGAATATTATTGAGAGATCCTTTATGGCTTTGAAGAATTGCTTCTTCATTTTGACACACATACAAGCACATATTGTAGTAGCATGTTGTGCTAACCATAATTACATCTGTGATCAAAACAAAAGGAACAGGAATTTCTCCGAATATGGGAATCCGAAGTATGTGTGTGAACACGCACATGATGACGTTACAAATGATATATCGACTGAGGAGAGAATTGAGATGAACATTCTGAGGAAATACATTGCCAATAAAATAGCAAGGGATCATCACATGGAGGAGATTTTTTCTTTTTGATATTTAATTGGTATCAATTTTGAGATGAAACTACAGTTGCGAATATTCTAGTGATGTCACAGTTGATTGACATGAATTTTGAGAGCTCCTTTCTTGATTCAAACCTCCTTGAAAGCTCACTTGATTCCATTCTCCTCTAGTAATAATGCTAGTGCATTATGTTTTGTTTGTTTCTGCTGCTGAGCATATGTGACAGTGATATTACCTCATATCCCTTTGACCCACATTACTATTAAAGCGGCATAGATACAGTTCTCTTCTCAAAGTATGTATCTTTTGTAGGCCTTTATATCTAGAGCTCGGCCTCAAGGTCTTTCTCTGTGTCCACATTATTCTATTTCATGGTGAATTTATGATATACCTAGAAGGGTCCTTCTTTATGGAGTTCCATTCTATAAAGCCTGCATCGTTTGGAAATTCTCATTTTATAATGTGAGGTTCTAAGCTTAGTCTTCCATGTATCATTATCTATTGTATGCATGATATCATTTCAGTTTTAGTACATTTGGGTCATATTTCCCCAAGACCTTGCCATATTTAGCTAATAGTGCTAATCTTTTAGATAGAGACTCGCCTTGGAATGTTTAAAGCCACTTGGAATCTTTCAGTTAGAGTAGCGTCTTTCTTGAGCAAGAGGGCTTTCGGTTTCTTGACTAAATTGTAAGGGGTAAACAAAGATGGAATAGAGTTTGTACCATTTGGCAGGATAAAGAGTGATCTTCAAGGAAGCTTGCTATGCTACAAGTAAGATTGGATTCGTGGACTTAGGGCGGGCTTTAGGTACTTTTGCTCTTTTATCACCTTGTATATCATCAACGTACTAACTGGACGTGAAGGGAAAGAAGGAGTAGGTATTTTGTTGCTTGCACCGTGGGAAGAGTATTTCCTAGCTGAAGTGAAAGATCTTCCCATTCATAGAATCCATGTACCATACAATCAATGATGTGGCTGAAGTTGTTACAAGTTAAAGTCATATTTTAAATCTCTTACTATATTTCTCATGCAGGTAATTCTATGAGGTTTGCTCTACCTCTGTAGTGCACAAGAACATCAAATTAGCTAATGTGTTGCTTGACGTTAAACTTAATCCTGGACTCACCAATTGTGGTTTCGCACCTTCTATCAAGTTATGTGTTGAATCAAACTCTTTTCCCTCAGTCTACTAACTCTGGCTACTTCTTGAGCTTTAACAACAATTTAATCCTCTTGCAAAGGACAAGTCAAAATGTGGGAGTTGAATACAATGCTCCAAATTGTACAAAGCCTTTAGCTTATACCCTGACGAGTGACATTTACAGTTTTGGAGTTGTCATGTTGGAGTTGCTGACTGGTCGATTGCCTCTTGGTAGTTAACTTGTGTAGTTTTTGCGAGTGTTAAATTGAGAATTGAAATGGTGAAGGGAGTTAGTCTATTACATCCATCCAGTCTAACTGCTCTACTATCATCCATGTATTAGCTCAAAATCAAGATTAGAACAATGTCTTGAAAGATGAGCTACTCTAATGCTTCATGACATCGACGCTTTAGGCAGCATGGTGGATCCAGCACTGCGCAGATTGCATCCTCCCAAGTCAGTCTCCAAATTTACTGATATCATTTCTCTATTTGTTTAGGTAAATTCTCCCCTGTCTGCAATCTACCTCACACTCGAGGAGCTCAACTCATCTAGGTCCAATTTTTGACATCTTGGTTTCGCAACTGGAGTTAGGCATAGCATTTGGGATGGAGTTGTAGTTTGAATAAAAAAAGTAAGGCAGGCAACTACTTTGGATGGTGTTAAAACTCCCAAAGTCTAAATGATGGATGTCTAGCCCGCAAGACATTTTGAATTGGATGATGAATTGTGATGAAGTGGATGCCTGGCCAAGCTCCTACACTACAATACATGCCATGATATTTGAAGCTATAGTTAGCTAGCTACTCTTCTGTTTTTTGTTTTTGTATTCTTTTCTTGATGAACTCCTCCATAAAGTTCAACAACTCATTTTCTAGTGATAGAGTAGAGGGGACAATTGAATTTTGACTCTTGAGGAAAAGCAAAAGGTGAGTCTTCCACTAATGATAAAGTTTAACTTTGACTAACTCCGCCCTCACCTCACGAGTTGCGGCCACTGCTTGAGCCACTGTTGTGTGTGAATATGTATATGCCTTTGCTTTGGAATATCTAATGATGTTCGTTCAATCTATAGATGGGATTTTAATGGCAATTCAAACGTTAGCTTCTTCTGCATTTCTCGGGATAATACACTTTGTTTTTGGAGGCCAGCCATTGTTGATTTTTGGAGTGTCAGGACCAACTGTAATTATGTATACCTTCTCATTTAACTTTGCTAAAGATAGACCGGAATAAGGATGAAAGCCCTTTCTAGCGTGGATTGGATAGTATCGTATTCCACTCTTTTTTGCAAAAACATATAAGTTCCCAAACTTTGCTAGGCATCATTTATTCTTATTATTACCTTGCTCACTGCTATGCATTACTTCGACCTTTTTAAACTTGTAGGGTATGCATGTGGACTGCAATCTCTACTAGTTGTCCGTGGAGCTTACTCAATCATAAATAGGTTTACTCATCTCGCTAGGGTGAATTATTTGGACTTCTTTCTTGTCATTTGATATTCTTTCTAGCAACATTCATGGTCTGCGAGCTAGAAGAATGAATTGTGAATTACCTTTGGCATCTAGTATCTTCATTATTGAAACATACCCATTACCTCCAAGGAGTCATCGATAAGTCGCGATCACATCCAAGCTCGAAGTTTTACTACACAGACGTGAGGCGACAAGTAGGCAGCATCACGATGGCTGAATATGAGGAGCCTTGGGAGAGAGATGAGCATGAACTACCCACTCGTGAATTTCTTGATAGCATTGGACATTGTAATGCCCCATTTTAATAGTTCTAATCGTCAAGAAAAAGACGAAATGGATTTGAAAGTTGACTTGGGCCAAATAAATTGGGACCCAAATTGGATGAGTTTGCCATGCGCGACTAATCATATAATAGGCAGCGGTCGAGAAATGGAAATTGAGTCAAGTCTATTAAAAAAATTAATTAATTTTCGGCCCAGCCCAATCCGGCTGCAAGTTGACGAAAGAGAAGTCCAAAAGCATTGTCTTTATAGGCCTGGTGAAGGAATAGGTTCGTTCCAAAATTTTTGCAAGTCTGATCAATCGGGCCAAATGCTGAATAGGGCCCACGAAATAATGACCCATGAAATTCATGAGGAAAATTTTCTCACCCAAGTACAACTTCACTGTATGAAGAGTGGCCATAAATCTTAGGCTAACGAAGACAGTTTGTGGAGAGAAGAAGCAGACCCATTTTTCCCTTCCCTTGTTTATTTCATCCAACGAGAGTTCCTCCGTTACATTCCCCACGAGCCCGATAAATTCTTGCAACACAGCTTCGATCCTTTGACGCGCGCGCGAAACAGTAGCTCCAGGAGAATCGGCAAGCTCGGCTAACGTACATAAAACTCGAGGCAAGTTGTTCTTTCCGCGTCCTCTACTAACTTTCGCAATGCGAGTCCAAGTATAGTGGTTCGAGTGATGCATGGGTACTGGTCAAGTTCATAAACGGTGTTGGTGCCATATGAGTCTAAAAGTTTTGCATGCTTGTAGTTGAATATGGTGGGCAAGTACGCACATGACACAACTCCAGTTCAGACCGATAAGCTCATTCCGGAAGGACTTCGAATCGGCGATGATGAATTACACGTTCCCATTGGGTCAATTACGAGAGCACATGCTAAGCAAATTCAACAAGCCATGCAAGGATTAGTGCTACGCATTATCAACAAGCAAACGGCGGAGTTGGAAGTCAGGAATGTGAAAATCATACAAGTTGATAGGAGCTCAGATGATGGGGAATCCAGCATCCATCTTGCCTGATTTGGTGCTGATTTGATTGCCAATCAGCATCCATCAATGGAAGGGTGTTAGAATATGTTTCCTCTTTTATCGGTAGATCTTTTAGATTTGATATTAGCTGTCCTAGGCTGGTGGACGAGTTTTCTTTTTCTGTTTCGTTTGTTTTGGTTAAGGTTATTTGTTTCCTTTTTCTTTTTATGTTCGTTCTTCTATTAAAGAAGGGGCGTTCTTCTTTGAAAAGCAGGTAGATTGTGAGAGTTTTCTCCAAAGCTGCCATTCAGCAACTTGGCGAGTATTGTAAGCGTGGATGCTTGTGATCCTCGAACTCATTATAATATTGGTTCTTGGTTTTTCCATAACCATTGGGTCAGTATTCCATTCCGCTAAAGAAAAACCTCTATTAGCGATCCGGTTGGATGTTCAGTCTTTATTGTCGAGTCTTTCGGCAGGTCTCGTGGGGCTTCGCATTAGCACAGGTCTCGGAATGGACCAAAACGGGGTTGGATTACCTCGTGCGGAGGAGCCAATCCTCTAAAACTATCAACAAATCCGAGTGATACAGAGTCGGTGCCGATTGCTTGACCGTGCGTAGTGTCCCGATAGCAAAGTCACGGTTTAGAACAAAAAAAAAAAGCTGCACAAAGAAGTGGTCTAAGCGTGGATGCGGTGAGTTAAACCCCTTAGTTGTTTGCTAGCTATTCCAAGTACACAGGGAACAACAGAAGTCCGAAAGAAAGAAAGGGAGGAAGGACGTTAGCCGTTGTGCCGGTTGAACACTGAGAGATCGTTAGTTGATGGAGATGACTATGTGCATGCGTGTCGAGAGGGGGAAGAAGACGGTCGGAGTCAAGTGCGTAGTTGACCGTAAAGTGAGGTTGCTGTTGACACCAGATTTTTAATTATTTTTTTTTCTTTTTAAATTAATAAAAAAATCCATAAAAATTCATAAAATTGAAAAATCAACTTTGGGGACCTTGGCCAAGCCTAGGGAACCAACTTTGACCAAAAAATGATTTTCCATATTTTCAATATTTTTCGGCATTTTATTTTCGAAAATTAATAGAAAATCCAAAAAAAAAGAGAAAATTACAAAATCAACTTTGGAAGCCTTCGCCAAACTTAGGTTACCATTTTTGAACAAAAAAATAATGTTTCATATTTTCTGCATTTTTTAGTATTTTTTAGAAATTAGGAAAATATTTAATAAATAATAGCATTTGAGGCCACAAAAATATGAAAAAAGAGTCGATATTTTTCTTTTAATTTTCTCTTCATTTTGGCCAAAGAAAATCTGCAAAAATTAATTCTGAATTGTGATTTACTTTGTTAATCCCATTTTTAGATTAATTGTAAAAATTGTAGAAAATTCATTTTAACTCTGTAATTTTCGATTTTTGCATTTTTTGGAGTTGTGACATTGTCTCCTAATAGTCTATATTTTTATCTTGGCCCAATTATACCCGAAACAACTCAATTTATGCAAAAGGGCCTAACTTGCCTAATGAGTCTTAGTAGGATGACCCGATCTCTCTTACGGAAGAATCTGAGTTTTGTGTTCTCCATATGAAGATGTAGAGCAAGCCACTTTGGCATCTGAGTCGTCTACATTGATGTGGCAATTTTAGTGGTCAACAACTTGGAAGTACTATGGTTGAACTGTCATGATTCAGATAAAGGTAAGTCAGGGGCCAGGGGAAGAGCAAATGGGGCTTTGTTCTCCTGCGGATGGTCTATTGAAAGAGTTTCGTCTCCAGCGGTACCTTAGTGAGGAAATTCGCTACAACATGCATGATTCAGAATCCAAGGTGGTCCAAGCATATTGAAAGTTACTAGATGAAAGACAAAACTTGAATGTCATGCGCTTTCTTGAGGCCATGATTACTGCACAGACGGTATGCATGCTCATGGCAGGCTCAAGAAAACATGGCGGTAGGTGTCAAGAAAAGGAGGGGGCAGCATAAGGTAGACAAAAAAAAAAGAAAAAAAGAGTACCGAGAATGAAGTGGAGATGCTTTCGGTGGCAATAGAAATAAAAAAGGGGGCTGGACAAAGAGAAGATAGAAAGTGGCAGATAAAGAAAAAGTAGGCCTTGGGTTGTGGATGTTTATTATATCATGCTTGAGGGTTACCCACCCACTTGGTCCTTGCAGACGGAGAAGACGACCTTACATTCCTTTGTCATCGTATGCTTGCACCT
The DNA here is from genome assembly GCA_016432845.1 of Psidium guajava. Taxonomy (NCBI): domain Eukaryota; kingdom Viridiplantae; phylum Streptophyta; class Magnoliopsida; order Myrtales; family Myrtaceae; genus Psidium; species Psidium guajava. Next base: position 17,298,888 of record CM028230.1, on the reverse strand, counting down.
ACTTGAGAGTTGAGTGATTCCCACAATCAATCGACCCCATTTCCATATCGGGTTAAAAGAAACTCTCGGTCAAAAGGATATAAAAAAAAAAAGAGGTGAAGGGGAATCATGGACACTGAGAAAGGAGGCCATAGAATATTATTTTGCAATTGGCCTGGCATCTGAATATTCTGGGAAGTTTAACATATGGCTAAAGAGGAGGGCGGAAAAGAAAAAAAAAACAGAGGGTTTGAAAGGGTCTGGCTTCGTCGTCGCGAGGTCAAGGGCGTACTCGGCCTGCAAAGGCGAAGTCTCCCTCCCCGACAAGTGGAACCCTAAAAGCAGCTTCATTTCCAGAATCTCGGAGTCGCAGATCGTTGGCATGGGGAAGCAAGCGGCGCAACGAGTAGATCCCAACGACGACGACGGACGAGCATGGATTGAGATGGCCTCAAACCAACGGCGGTGGAAGTGGATCTAGACTCGCTGAACTACTCGATGGTCGCTCACAGGCTTCCGTGCCGTGCTTGGGTAACGAGCTCCATCACTTTGGAAGGAATTCACATAGCTCTTGCCATGGAGATCCGTCACCCAAGAGAGTTCAACGTGGTGGAAGTTTTTGTTGGTAATTAGTTCAGAATCAACTCCAGAACGATTCAGATTCACTTGTAAAAGAATTCCTAGAACGGTATAAGCAATGGAACAGATTTTTCAACACGAAATTGAAATCGTGAGATCAACACTAGATATAAACTGAGGCCTGTGTTCAACACAGTTTCCTTAAAACAGATTCGTTCCCTCAACTCTGTGCTTGAGGTTTCGTGAACGTCTGTCTCTCAAGATACAACGGTTAACAGCTAGGATGTGAGCACAGAACCTCAGAGCTTTCGGCGAACTTGAAGAAACTGGTGTTTGAACACTATCGAAAAAATCAATGTAAGGAATAAACAGAAAACAGAGAAAAACAGAGGAGAACAGAAGTCTTTTGCACTGAGTCTGAATCAGATTATTCGCGCGCATCAACAAGAACGAGAAAACCAGTTATTTATAAGATGAGTGGAGGAATTATTCCGGAATAATATGGCGTAACAGTTTAAAATGGCTGATTAAATATGCTGTTTGTAACTGTTGTAGCATAACCAACAATTAAATCTGCCGTTTATAATTGTTACGGTGTAACGGTTGATTAATTCTGCCGTTTCTAACATAATGGATGATTAACTTTGCCATTTGTAACTGCCGTAATGTAATGACATTCCAAACGTTACAAATGGTCAGCTTCTGAGCGTCGCGAGCTGCTTCTGACACTGATTCTGAACCCCGCGCGAACTGCTTCTGAACGCTGGATCTAAACCCCGCTTGAGCTGCTTCTGAACGCTGGTTATGAACCCCGCGCGAGCTGCTTCTGAACGCTGGTTCTAAACCCTGCGAGAGCTGCTTCTGAATCTGAACGTTGCTTCTGAGCTCATCCGAAACATACTCTGCTTTTGAGCTCGCATTAAAGCATCGTTACAAAATCAGCCATTAACATTTGCCGTTACAAAATCCGTAACATTTGGAAAGAAGAAAAATTGAGCCATGATGCAAAATTGGGCTAGTCGCGAGACCCATTTTTCTGGTCCGCATTCGTGTACACAGGTCGTGTGTACGTACCCCTCGTCGAACCTTCGTTGAGGCCCGAGATTTGCACCCCCTGCGCCTGTGCGCGAGGCATAGTACTTTATTGTTATGTTACCACTCCAAAGGAGTGTAACCATATATAAAGCACTTGAAAGCCTTCTTTCTTTCCAATGTGGGACTAGTGTTTCCCACTTCCAACTCAAGGATGCTCTTTGAGAAACAATTTCTGGGAAAATTGTCAAAAAAGTCCTAAACCTATTGCACTTTTGCCGATTTAGTCCTAAACCTTTCAATTTTGCCGATTCAGTCCTAAACATTTTCATATTTTGCCGATTCAGTCCTAAACCTTTCGATTTTGCCAATTCAGTCCTAAACCTTTTCATATTTTGCCGATTTAGTCCTAAACCTTTCGATTTTGCCGATTTAGTCCTAAATCTTTTCATTTTTTTTCGATTCAGTCCTAAACTTTTTATTTTTTAAAAAATATCTTGGAAATAAATCCGAAAATTAAAAAAATTATAAGAAAATTATAAAAATATATATAAAAAATTTAAAAAATTAAAAAAAAATTAAAAATTTAAAAATTTAAAAAATTTAAAAAATTAAAAAAAAATTAAAAAAATTAAAAAAACGAGTGAGCCATCGCCGCCGCTGCCCCACCATCGCGGGCTCGCCCATTTTTTTCAGCTTTATTTCCAAAATATTTTAAAAAAAAATTAAAAGTTTAGGATTGAGTCGAAAAAATATGAAAAGATTTAGGACTAACTCACCGTCACCGCTCATCTGTTTTTTTTTTATTTAGCTTTTTTTCAAAACATTTTTAAAAAATTAAAAATTTTAAAACTGAATTGGCAAAACATGAAAAGATTTAGGACTAACTCACCATTGCTAGCCGGTGAGGGGCCTAAAATTTTTAATTTTTAAAAATATTTTGGAAAACAAGCTGAAAAAAGAGAGAAAAAAGTCAATGATTTAGTCCTAAATTTTTTAAATTTTTTTAAAATATTTTGAAAATAAAGATGAAAAAAATGGGCGAGTCGGCAATGGTGGGGCAGCAGCGGCGAGGGCTCACTCGTTTTTTAAATTTTTTTAAATTTTTTTAAATTTTCTTATAATTTTTTTAATTTTCGGATTTATTTCCAAGATATTTTTTAAAAAATAAAAATTTTAGGACTGAATCGAAAAAATATGAAAAGAATTAGGACTAAATCGGCAAAATCGAAAGGTTTAGGACTAAATCGGCAAAATATGAAAAGGTTTAGGACTAAATCGGCAAAATCGAAAGGTTTAGGACTGAATCGGCAAAATATGAAAAGGTTTAGGACTGAATCGGCAAAATTGAAAGGTTTAGGACTAAATCGGCAAAAGTGCAATAGGTTTAGGACTTTTTTGATGATTTTCCCAACAATTTCTCATTCACCCATCAAACCACACCATATTTTCAACAGTTTTCACCAAAAGTTTAACCATCAACACGTGTTAGACGGTCTATAGAGGAGGACATCTCTATTTGCATGGCTGGTCTGATAGTGAAGTCGAGAAGATATTAGACCGGGGTCACGGTGACGCGTGTGCAAGGGCAGCGAATGCACCTTGACGAAGGAAGGAAGGAAAGCTCGACACCAGGAAAGAACGAAGGAGTCTCTGCCCCCGTGGATTCCATCTCCATTGCGCGAGCTCCGAACAGAAGAGAGTGTGGCGATCATCCCAACCGGTGGAGTTTAGAGGTACTAATCTTGCGTTAGGCGTTAGTTACTTGAGTTTGCTAAGTTGAGGGAAAAGCTGCCTGTTTAGTGAGCGTCACTGGAGATGAAATGTCGATTTTACGTGGAGTTATATTCATGTTGTGTGGAGTACATCATAGAAGAGAGCGATAACTTGTTGTAGTTGTTCCCCAACGCGCACCTGGGTTTGGGTCGATTTCATCCGGGCTCTGGTTATCTCGGCGAGTTTGCAGTTGTGTCAGAGGGATCACCGACAGGTCTCGCTCTTCCGTCTTCGAGCTGGTGTAGTCCTCGTTAATGGCGGCATTTGACACCGGAAGTTCCGAATATCTGATGGTTTGCAGTTAATGTCACTAGAGGCATTTGCGAGCTACGTCTTTCCTGACCTTGGGTTTTGAAAGATTAAAAAAATACTCCAATGGCTTGGTGAAAGGGATAAATGATGCGCGACTGAGGTGCTAAAATATCGTGCTGTCTTACGTAAGTAAATCCTTGTAAGTATGGAATGCTCGGAGCTCAACAAGAGTTCAGGACTTGGGAAAGCACCCAAGACAGAAAAGGGGAAGACTCATGCTTATCGCAGTATGAATCTGTAGGAAAGATTCCACGTAGATGCTAGTTTGTCATATGAAATCATGGGGGCTGACGTTTTTCGACTCCCGAGGGTGTCCAGACCGGGGGAGGGTGGTAGCTCCGCCCTCAGTTGGACATCGAGTTTTGGGGAGGCGATTCTTCTTGGCATTATGCACCTAACGTCCCGTCCTCAGTTTCACATCGAGTTCTAGGCCAAGTATTGCTCGGCCGCTCGCGACCGTGGCTAAGGGCTCTGGTTTTGTCCACGGCGCCGTCATCTCCAATGCAGATTTTTTACTATTGGTGCTGCTCCACGGCATCTCCCCAACTCACCTCTCAACCCTCACGGTACAAGACCTGGTACAGCGGCATGTTGAAGACGTCGGTTTGGGTTTAAACGAGTTCATTCTAAGCTCGTGACTTCTTCATGAGGAGATCCAACGCAGGAGGAGAAAAAAAAAAAAACTCACTCTGGCCATGGCGGTGGTTTCCACTGCCACAACCCTCAATTCGCCGGCCTTCGCCACTTCTTGAAGGTCGACCGCCCCCTCTCCGCCGCCCAGTCCTTCACTCAGCACGTCAATGCTCGAGTCTGCTTCTCTTTTTCTTCTCCTCATCAGAAGCCATGCAGAGGCATCATTTCCACGGCCTGTAGTAGCAAGTTTTTCGTTGGTGGAAACTGGAAGTTATTTTGGACAAGATCTAGCGATTATGAGATGATTTCACGTCCAACCAAGAGCAATTAGTAGCAGTCCTTAATCTCCTGATGCATTGTTGCAAAAATGAGAGAGAACAGACGGGCTTTATTGAGGTTGGGATCTCTGGGTTTACTTCTCGAAACAGCGAGGAGTGCTTTTTTCAGTGAATGCAATGGACCCAACCTGATTTTCTTTCCTCTTGCGTGTGTTTTCCTCATCGATTGTGGTTCTCGCCCTAACCGCATCTATCAGCCGGATTGGCGCCAAATCCTTCGAGCTTTATTATTGCAAGTCATCGCGGCCACCCGAGATGCCCCCCAAGTTATTTGTGCGCCACCGTCCTTCATCAGCATCCACACCATGCTATCGTGACCCTGCCTTGCTACGCCTCAGCTGCATCACCGTTGCCCCCTCCTTGCTCCGCCATCCAGTAGCCTTGGAGTTACCTTCTAGCTCGCCTGATCTAACCCCTCGTTTGCTCGAGACAGCCTGTCCCAAGCTACTATTCATAGTAAATGGAGTCTTTATTTGATGCACGTGGAGTCATTACTCTGGCATATTTCGATTTGGATGATGGCCAACCTGATCATGAGGTCTCATTCTACTTCGGCCATTGGCAAGAACATCAGGAAGACTACCGCTACCACCAACAACAATTTATGCGTGTCACCTGCAACATCTGAGACCTGTTCCATTTAAAGCAGCCACATATGCCCCTAAGCTCATACGCTGATTATAGAGGAACCCATGAACTTCATGAGATCAGACATTTTATTGATGTATGGTTAACCCCACCAAGAGAGGACAGCTAAAACAGGGTGGTCTCTGTTTTCTGCAAGCAAGAGGATGCCCATTTCCTCCTCATGTTTGACGATGTGCGGGACTGGAGTAAAAGGCAGCGAGAACACGAACATAGGGGTATGGGAGGACACATGATGAGTATGACTATCATCATAGCAGGAGCAAGAGGCGTAGGAGCACGAGTCCTAGCTATCGGAGAGGGAGAAGTAGGAGCCCACGAGGAAAGAGGAATGTCAGTCCAATTAGGAAAGGTAGTGAGGAGAGGCGTGCCAAAATTGAACAGTGAAACAGGGAAAGGGAACAGCAAGAAGATGCTAAAGTAGGCAGCTCTAACAGTAACAGCAAAGGCTATCTTGAAAATGTTATTAATCAGCATGTGAAAAATGGGGATTTGTGCGCATGCCGAAAGCAGCCGTAGTCACCTTCTCAGGATGGAGTATATGGAAATTGACTGAATTTCAATTAATGTTGAAGTCATCTCAGTGAAGGTCATCCTGTCGGTGAGATTTTCTCTGGAGCAGTTGAGTTTGCTGGAAAGAGTCGTAAAGGAATCCGGGGACAACTACAAGGAAGTGGTAGTAGCACGAGAATCTTGTGATGGAAGCTAAAGTCAATGGCATGGATACAAATTTAGCTATGATGAAGGGGGGTGGCTTAGTTACTTCACTGCACTGGCGCTAATTGGTGTTGGGGCCTTCATTGCACTTACCCGGTTTCAAAACGGAGGGAGGTCCGCTCCCGGAATCAAGGACTCACTGAGGACAACCCGGAGATTTTTCCGTGAACGAGCAAGCCCGAGAGTTAACCCAACCTACAAGTGACTCGTGAGCTCAAGCCGAACCAGTATAATTGCTGAGCTCGGTGGATTCTTGGGACGATATAAGGGTCGCGACAACCCATAGATAACTCGAGCTTCAAGGAGGCTCTGATCTTCAGAGAGCGAGCTGAAGCTACCATCGCTTTCGTTTGATGGCCGACGGTGATATCGAGCTGAAGCCTCGAAATAGTCAGCCCGATGGCGAAAAAAAAAAACCAAAAGACTGGCTCGACGCCAAGACATTCGACGCAAGTGCTGATGCGAGAGTACCTCAACAATTTTCTCCACTCCGGCATTGATCGTGCGGAAGCAGCAGCTAAATGGATGCACCGAACGATGTCAATCAGGGAGAATTCACGTGGTCAATTACTGGCTTCATTAGGGTGACTGCCCAGAAGCTTTTAGCAGGAGAATTCTGGTGTTCTCCAAGGGGAACAAAATGGACCATTTGTCGGGGTATCTCAACGTTGCTGATTCTGCGATGCCAACTTCAGCTTGAATCTGATCGGTCAAGTCAATGACATTCGCCCCATTAGAAATGAGATGCAATACGGTTTCAACGCGAAAGAAAAGTTCCTGGGCTGGTTTATTAAAAAGGATTCTGGTCTGGTCTTATCGATGGTCTGGGCCCGATGCTTATGGCTTGATGCGGGAGACCTATCAAATTGAGAAATACTCTGAGGGTGGCGAGTAAAATGGTGAATTCCATCAATTTCTCATTGACGGAAGAGAAAGAAGGTGAGTGGTATCATAGTTCACGTTGAAGGCTTAAAAAAATCGGAAGAAGAGTTTTGTTGCCGACCCAAATAGTCCGTCGACGTCACTGTTTGTGGACGCCTCCATTATGTCATCGTTAACTTAAATCGTGCACGAAATTTCCTAGCCGTTCAGTTCAAAGCACATGGCTTGATCGAGTCTCCATGCAACTCAAGATTGGAAAGCAATTCCAGGTATCTCCTAATTTGAAACTTGGGATATTCACTTGCCTTTTGGAGATTGAATTGTCTTTTAGAGGAGATGTTATGTCTTAAAACATTTAGACTTAGGATCAAAGATTTTCTAGATAATTTTAGGACTTAATTCAAATTATTCCCTAGACATTAAGGATAATCTTCGTTTAGGATAATTTTGATTTCATTAATAATTAATTCCGAAATTCAAAATAGATAAATAAATAAATGAATACCAAAAAGATCTTATGCATATGCATTCATATAATTTAGAATAGTCCATATCGCGCATTTAGATAATGTGTTTCATTTTATATGCACGTCATATACGTTAGAACCATAATCGTTATATCATATAGTTTTTATGCCGTCTCACTAATTGCATGTCGCATCTTTCACATGTTATTATATCTTCATGTCATTCTTCCAACTCATACAGTTAGTCACGTCATTTTGTCATGTCATATTTGCCCCGCCATTATGTCACGTCATTCACGTAATTAGTGTATAGTATTTTGCTTGTCACTTTATAGTAGCATTGACATCATTTTGCAAGTTTTAAATTGATTATTTGAATTTCGCATATAGGGAAATTTAGTCTTAATTTTTGCATGCCTTTCACTGCATTCCTCTAATTATTTATGTCATTGAATTTATCTTTGTTCACTCATGCATTCATTGCCATTCATGCATTGCATTCAGGAAAGTGAAAACATAAAAACAAAGAGAGATTTAGTTAAATTAATTTTAAAAAAAATCTTAAAAATTCATTAAAATTTTCTAAAAATACCAAAAAAAAATTGGAAAATTTTCAAAAATTCAGAAAATTTTCAAAAATTAGGAAACGGGCGATTTCAACTGGTCAATCCTATTTTTGGTGAATTTTTACCCCGATCTTTCCAAAATGACGATTTTGCCCCTTATGGGTAAATTGTCTCAAAAAGTTCTGAAAAATTCAGAAAAATCTCATAAATTAGAAAACGGGTCATTTTGACTGACCAATCCTATTTTTGGTGAATATTTACCCCGATCTTTCTAAAATGACGATTTTGCCCCTTATGGGTAAATTGTCTCGAAAAGTTCTGAAAAATTCAGAAAAATCTCAGAAATTAGGAAACGGGTCATTTTGACTGACCAATCCTATTTTTGGTGAATTTTCACCCCAATCTTTCCAAAATGACGATTTTGCCCCTTATGGGTAAATTGTCTAGAAAAATTCTAAAAAAATTCAGAAAAATCTCAGAAATTAGGAAACGAGTCATTTCGATTGATGAATCCTATTTTTGGTGAATTTCCATCCTGATTTTTCAAAATGGCAATTTTGCCCCTTATGGGCAAATTGTCTCAGAAAATCTTGAAAAATTCTCAAAGATCGTGAGAAATAAGGAATGACTACATTCAACTGGTTTGACCTATTTTCACTTCCCAAACCTTGAAAAATAACCATTTTGCCCTTCTGGTCAGTTTGATCCGAACTTTTCCCAATCATTCCAAATGATTTTTCATGAAATTGGTACCGAAAGGGCGTTAGAGTCATCTAACGTAACCAAGTCCCCGAACTCGTAATCTCTGGTTCGCAAAAATAAATTAGTTCTCCTGCGAATTTATTTAGGTTTCTAATCGACCTACCAAGAACAATTAGTGGCGACTCCAAAATTAAAAATTATTTAAATAAAAACCAAAGTTGCGATTCGGTAGGGCTTGGGAGGATCCGTGTTAGGTTAGTTAATCTAATTAACCTAATAATCGGTTCACCTAAAAATAAATATTTTTAGGGTCGCGACAGTTGCCAAAATGATAGAGGGTGTGGCCCTAGTCGTGGTGGACTTTGCAACCTTGTAAGCCTTCAGCTCTTGGAAATGGGTTGTAGTTCGTGTGGGGCACGAAGGTGAGAGCTCAAGTTTTCTGGGTAGTTGCTGGAAGTGATGGAATCCTGTTGCTAACGCGTGGAGTTGATGGAGGCAACACCGAATCTGCTTGCATGTGGTCAAGTCGATTTAAAGAGGTCCCTTTAGGCGTTGATATTAGAGAACTAGTAGTTATTCCCTAAACTGGGCGGAGGAAATGGGTGGCCGAGAAGAAGACAAAGATGAGCCGGCTTGGTTCACGAAGTGGTACGATGGTATTACTGCTATTGCTGGTTTTATACGTGCATAATATTAAATATAGCTGTAGAGTGAGTTAGTGTAATCCAGGTATGGAGCCAAGAATGAGAAAATTATATATATAAGTAGAGAGAGAGTCTTGATTGCCGGGAGACCCAAAACACTAATCATGGAGTGCGTGAGAAAAGCTTGCACCTCTTATTGCCTTGGGACTTAGTCCATTTGGGAGGGAATGAAATAAAATATTAATAATGCTAAACTACGGATAGTGGAAGAGAAGTGAAGTAATGAGGAAGAGGAAAGTTGCCAACTGAGTTGCGTACATTAACAAGAAATGTGTAGTTGAGTTAAAATAGTCAGCTAGTATGTGGTTAAAAGTAATTAATATTAAGACCCAAAAAGAGTAGAAATTGAGGAGAGCATTTAGCCTATTCGTATTAGTCGGATGCCTTATCATGTCGAAATAATAATAATAATAATAATAATAATAATAAAAATAAAAATAAAATAATTTTGACCCATATTTATTTGTAGACATGATATTAAGATAAAATATTGAGCCATATACATAGGACGCGCTACAAATCGTTCCCACCTAAATCGTATGCCTTGTGATAAATGGAATGAAACTTGCAGAAATGGGCTATGTGCTCAATTGAGATTCCCCATGGAGTTTATGGGAAGACCATGCTGTGTGACTGGATGGCCCTACTGTGTGACTGAGCTGGCCTCTGAGGTGGAACAAGGCAATGGTTGTACCTTGCGGTCTAAGCGACAAACCAAACGACGTTTTTTTTTCCTTGCCCCATTTAACATGCAACCGCTCATGTGCATGATTTTCTATTTCCTTATGTGACAGTCTGAGAATTCGACCCAATCATCGGAATTTCTAAATGAATGGAAATACTTCGTTAATACACTCTGATCGACGCTCACTCAGAATTAGCTACCCTGAGATGACTAACCGAAGGGGAAAGGCTATCTGGGAAGAATTTCCCAAACAGCCGCCCGTTGGCCTGAAACAGAGACAGAGTCGTTATTTAATGAAATTGACCACAAAATGGAATCCGACTTTGGACAATCGAATCAGTAAGATAAACATAATTAAGAAATGAACTCAGTTTCTGAAATGTCGCCAGAAGGGCAGACAGCTGGTGTACGTCGTGAAGCAAGACGTGATGGGAAAATTACCGAAATGACCCTGGTAAATGCTCAGTCCTTAGAATTAGTTGAATTAGGATTTTTAAAAGTAGATTCGGTAAATCGAAATCAAATCTTGTCTGAAATTCGTTCGCGCTCGGGACCCGATCGGTGCATTTGGCACACAAATCGAGACGAGTCAAATCAGTTGTCAAATCAATCAAATGTCTTGTCAATCACATCAATCATTCATGGCACAATTTCCAATGCAACCCATCAAGTCAATCAAGTGTCATTCAAGCTCACATCAATGTACACATCATGTCACTATTCCATAAACCTACTCCCACTAACTCCATCAAACTTGAATTAAGCCTTGCCATCTCTCTCTCCTCCCTCATTTTCTTCATTTTCGGTCGGCACCCCCTCTCCCTCTCTTCTTTTTCTTCTTCTCCTTCCTTGTTTCTCCGTCCGCCCAAGCCTCCTCCCGTCGCCGTCGTTCCACCGCCCGTGCCGCCACCGTCCAGCCACCGTCGTCACCTCATCTTCCTCCGGTGAGTTCCCTTGACCCTAGCCTCTTCATTCCCATGACCGTATGGTCCTTGGAGGCCACGACCCGACCCTAACTCTCTCTCTCCCTCTGGTTTTCTCCAGCCGGCACCGCCAAACCGCCGCCATCATCGTCGTCGTTCGGTCACCGCCGGCCGCCACCATCCACGTACCCACCTTGGTAAGCTCCATAGCCTTCCCCTCTTTCATTTTCTTGGCCGTCCAACTAGAGATGGCCACGGGCCGGTTCCGACCCGGAACCGGCCCGGGTCAAACCCGAAACCGGCCCGGTCAACGGGCCGGTTCAATGCGAACCGGAACCGGCCCGTGTGGCACGGGTCGGTTCCGGGTTGTAATTTTCCCAAACCGGCGGTTCCGCGCGGTTCGGAACCGGCGGTTCCGGGCCGGTTCGGAACCGGCGGTTCCGCGCGGTTCGGAACCGGCGGTTCCGAGCCGGTTCGGAACCGCCGGTTCCGAACCGGCCCCCAAACGGCTATATTATAGCCGTTTGCTTGGTCAACCAAATGGCAAAACGGCTATATAGCCGTTCTGTTGAACGGCTATATAGCCGTTTAATTTTTTTTTTGTTTTTTAATAATTATTAAATAATTTTTTTAATTTAAAAAATAACCATAACCATTATAAATATCCATCTTCACCTTTCATTTTTCCTCACAACTTCCTCAAATTCTCTCATTTCTCTCATTTCTCATATTCTCTCAAATTCTCTCAACTTCGCTCAAATTCTCTCAAATTCGCTCAATTTCTTCCGCTCAATTCTCTCAAAAAATGGCTAGTGGAAGAGGAAAAAGCCCGATGATTCCCGAAGAATCCAATTATTCTCATGATCCTCGTGAGTATGCACATTGGGGATACGATGACGAAGATGATATCAACGTTATTCCTAATGTCGAGCACATCCCGACGCAAGAAAGTCTACAACCAACTACCAATACCGAAGAAGCATCAACAACAAAAGAAATGAGTCGAGGGAGTGTATCCATCATATGGCAACACTTCACCAAGCAACATTTAGAAGGTAACGACCACAATCTCATTTGTAACCATTGCAAAAAAGTATACAGGTTTACAACTGGAAGCGGCTATGGAACATATCGTCGACATTTGGCGTCAAAACATCCAACGGAATTCGGGATCGACACGAGGCAACAACAAATTCCCAAGTTTGTCGATTCTAACACTTCTAATTTATTTCGTTACGATAGAAATAAGTATGAGGAAGAACTTGCTAAATTTACTGCCGTTGAACATTTAGCGTTTAATTTTGGTGAAAATTTTGGTTTTAATACTTTTGTACAAAATGCATGTACTCCACAAGCAAAACCCGTTTCGAGAAATACGGTTAAACGCCAAATGATTAAACTTTATAAAAAAGGAAAAGATGATTTGAGAAATTTTTTTGCATTTTTCAATGGACGTGTGCATATAGGTAGCGACATTTGGAGTGATCCTTGGCAAACTCATTATTATATGGGTATTACATGTCATTGGATAGACGATGAATGGAACATTCAAAAAAGAATTATTGCATTTCGAGTTTTTGATGAATCGCATACGGCACATAATATTTATAGAATAATTAAGCAAGTTTTAGAAGAATATTTATTGGTTAATAAAATTTTTTCAATTGGTTTTGATAATACCGCATCAAATACTGCTTCTGTTCGCGAGTTAGAAACAATTTGTAAACCCGCTTTTGGTGGAAATTTTTTTCACATTAGATGTGCTTGCCATGTTTTAAATTTATGCGTACAAGATGGTTTACGAACTCTTGAAGATGCTCTTCGTCCAATAAAAAAAGCAATTACATATTTATGGAAACATTCCCAAGTTATGAGAGAATGGGGTAGATTTTGTAAACAAAATGGAAAAAAACCAAAAAAATTTCCAAGAGATGTTCCACATCGTTGGAATTCTACATACGAGTTGCTTAATCAATCTTTTTCATATAAAGAATTATTATGTACATTTTTTGCGAATTATGTTCCTCAAAGTAATTTATACCCACAAGAGTGGGATATTTGCAAAAGAATTTTAGATTTGTTAAAAGTTTTTAATAATGCAACTTATACTTTATCCGGTGTTTATTACCCTACTACACATTTATTTTTAACAGAGTGTCTAAATATTGTTGATATTTTTCAAGAAAATGAAGGCGATAATCAATTAGGTCCAACTATTATAGCAATGCGAACGAAATGGATGCAATATTATACCAAAATTCCTATTATCTATTTGGTTGCTTGTGTTTTGGATCCACGTACGAAAATGGAGGGCTTACTTGATGATTTGAATTCATACTATGAGTGTTTACATTTGATTGAAACCGTAAATATTAGAGATATAGAAAAAGAAGTTAAAGATATAATAGTAGAATTGTATAATGATTTTTGTAATAGATATAATATAGTTGGTGATAGTGGAACTTCTTCCCAAGTTAGTGGCATGCAAGGTAAGCACCTAGGTAGAGGGTCTAGAAATCTAATAAATAGACAAAAAAGACAAAAGGGAATAATGGGAAATATTTCTGAAATAGAAATTTATTTAACTACTGAATTTGAGTTTCCTCAATCAGATGGCATTGATTTTCAAATTCTAAAGTGGTGGAATAATCATTCAACTCAATTTCCAGTATTAGCTCACATTGCAAAAGAGATTTTAGCAACCCCTTGCTCAACCGTTGCGGTTGAACAAGCATTTAGTATTGGAGGTAATATTTTGGATGATCGACGTTCGAGATTATCTCCGGATTCAGTTGAAGTTCAAATTTGTGTCGATGATTGGACAAAGGCGGCATATCGACAACAAGAAATGGATCGCAACATCGAATCCGAATTCTTCAATGACGAAGATATCACCGGCACGGGTACCACCGCCACGGGTAGCGACGATTGATGATGAGGTAAGTATGGGGTTATCAAAGGTAAAAGAACTACATGGGCTTTGATTCTTCTATCCCCAAGAAGATATGTAGGCGCTTAATGATAATTCATTAAGTTCAAGCCCTTTCTTCCCTCCCTTTTTTTTTCCCCGATCCATAAATTTGATTACAATTTGTATTTGAAAATTTATTATTTCATAATTTTATCTTTTTTATTTCATAATTCATTATTTAAAATTTTTTTATTTCTTAAAGTTTTATTTGAAAATCGGTTTGAACCGGACGGAACCGCCGGTTCGGAACCGCCGGTTCGGTTCCGGTTCGGAACCGGTTTCGAACCGGCGGTTCCGAACCGGAACCGAACCGGCGGTTCCGTCCGGTTCAAACCGGAACCGGAACTGGCCCTTGAACCGGCCCGAACCGCCGGTTCATGAACCGGAACCGGAACCGCCTTCAAGGTTCCGGTTCCGGTTCATGATAGTCCGGAACCGGAATCGGCGGTTCCGAACCGGAACCGGCCCGGTTCCGAACCGTGGCCACCTCTACGTCCAACCCCATATGAACACTGGACTAGGCTGATTTCTCCTTAGGCCGTGAACCTTCCTTGGCCGCCGGAGTTCCTTGCCATCCCCGTCGTCGTCCTCAACTCATATAGGTAAGCTCTACTACTAATCTTAGCCTAGGTTAGTGGTATATGCATGTAGGATGAAGTTTCAAGGGCCGGTTATACTAATTAAGGGGTTAGAATGTGATTAAGGTTATAATTAACTTAGGCTAAGTTAATGAGAACTTGATTGGGCCAATTTAAGGGGCTGTTAGTAAGTGAACTTGGGCTCCAAAAATGTGTTTGTGGGCTGCGATGAGAAGTATAGGCGTGTGAGGGGTGGGCCGAACCAACTAATGGGCCTAGGGTACTTAATTTGGACTAATTTAACCTAAAATGAGCTAACGGGCCTAATTTATGCTAATGGGTTTGTATATGCACGAATTTATAAATTAATTGGGCCTTAAAATGTGTCATTTGTGGGCTGCAAATTTCGGTGTAGGCGTGAGTGGATGGGCCGAATCATGAAGAGGGGCTTAGGGATCCAATCTTAAGCTATTTGGGTCAAAACACATCGAATTGGGCCTAATTATAGTTGTGGGCCACTAATGGACGAAAATGGTAAATTAATTGGGCCTAAGTTATGTTCTAAATGTTAAAATATGAAGTCCAATAATGTACATGGACTTAGGATAGCGAATTGGGCCTAAAATAGTCAAAATGGGCTTATTGGGTTAATCTTTAAAAATGGGATTGGGCCTCACACGAAATTAATATAATAATAGGCCCAAACCATATATTTAATTTAAGAAATAAATCATGGGCCTCAAATCTAGAAGTGGGTCTTAAGCTCAGTCGAACTTAACTTAATTAGTTAGACCCTTACTTAGGTTAAACCTTGGCTCATATGGGTTCAATTAGGGAATCGCCTATGGTAAGTAATAGTGTGACAGGATCATGAGTAAGATGTTAAAGCGGGCCTAGATGATCGAGAATCTGAGTGTATAGCACTAATCCTATGATCGTATGGCATGATGAACATGAGATTTATTAGACGATCAATTGATGTACTCTGTTCTTGTACTTGTGTACTTTGGCATGCATGCTCCGTGTTTGAATTACTAATGTAATCATTGGGCCCCACATATATTCAAAGCATTGCATGAGTCACCAGAGTTGTGACATGAGAATGTGCCCAAATGGGAAATGGGGAGAAAAGGGAGACCAACGTAAGGCGTCAAAAACGCAATGTGGTATTTGCCGTGTGGCACTGAGAATGAGCCCTGATGGGATTTGGCGTGGTAGGCGGGATCGATCCAGTATGGCCGGTTGAGGCCTGAGCATGAACCATGGGATCCGTCATTACATATGGCCGTTGAGGCCTGCATCATTACATATGGCATCTTGGTTGATTGTTTGTATTGCCCGTCTGTTTGTACGAACTGCATTGCTATGCACTATATGTTATGTTGTACATTGGGACTTGGTAACTAGGGAGACCGAGAGTACTTGAACCTTGGACCGCAACCCTAGTTTACTGGATATGACCGACCCCTCCGGTATACCCTACCCTACGCTAGGATTAGTGGTGAGATTGCTGAGTCTTCGACTCACTGGTGGTGGTTACCTTCCTTTCCAGATCCTGGTCGCCCGTGATGGCCGCCCCACCGATGCTTTTTGGGTTGCCGATTCAGATGGATACTCAGATCACCCTCCATTTGATATGCACGCTACTCTATGGCATAGGCACGTGACGATTGTACTAGTAGATCAGGGTGGACCCTACCTTGTACCCCAAAGGTTCGAGGCATGGTTTAGAGAGGGCCTTCATGGTTTTGAGGGACCGCAGCGAGACTCTCCGATACCCATGGAGGAGGACCCATTTTGGCTGCAGCCTGCCGAGTATGGAGGCCAGGTGATCGACCCCGACCCGGTGCAGGAGTTGCCGTCTCTTGGACGCTCTGAAATTGATGGCCACGAAGAGGGCGATGCCATGGATACCGATGAGGAGGATCTAGAAGAGGACCCCGTGGAGGATTCCGAGGAAGAGCCTGAGGACGACTGAGTCCTTGATGCTGGTCTAGTCTTTTGGGGTTGTTTGAGCGTAGGTTGTGGCTGTAGGTTGTGGTTTCTTTTTGGGGGTCTGTACCTAACGCTGATGTTATGTTATGTATATATATGGTTAATTGTGTTGATACTGTTCGTTCTACCCCTCTGTTTTGTATGCATGTATGTCTGGTTAGGAGGCACGTTTCCGCAAGTTCGAGAGTTAGACGAAGGACTCGTCGTCCGGTCGCGACGATAGGTTCTCCTGGGCCGTCGCATATTATAAACCTGACGAGCGAGGTGAGAATCTTCCGCAGGAACGGGATGCCGTGTGCCCGATTAGGGTTCGGGGCGTGACATCCCCGTTCGAGTGGTATCAGAGCAAGGTCAGCTCGATATGAGACCATTCGAGGTTTTGGAGTGATAAGGATGTTAATTTTGGGGTAGTTAGATAGACAGAACCTAGACCTAAAGATAGGAAAGGGGTACAATGCATGAATTGATTGGCGTATGTGAATGCTTAGTTTGATTGGTTGCCTAGAGTAGACTGAGGCAGAGGTACTCTGAACTAAGTTGCAGGTGCGTCAGGACCGGAGGTAAGGTTCCAAGGCATAGCCCCGTGAGTTGGGCGCTTGATTGCTGATTGCTGAGTGGTTAACTTGTTAGGTGCTGCTTGTGTTCGTATGCCCAGTCGGCTGTCGCGCACTGCTTGACCATCATGCATTGCATGATTTCTGCATCGAAAACGAAATGGTTTAGAAACAGACTTTGTTTGAAAAATGAGATTTGGGTTTAGAAAATACATGCATCTCATGTTGTTGGATTTGGTGACCGTCAGCCTGGTATGGGACAGGATTGACGGGACGTCTAAAAACTGTAATGAAGCGTGGTATGGGACACGTGGAACAGGATTCACTCTGTCTGTGGATAGCTTAGGACAACTGTTCGCACCAAGAAACGAGGAGGGCGGGGAGTGGTCGCCGGGGCAGAGACCTGATCAAGGAAGCGGCTCCCGACAGGCTTCTAGTTGAGGTGGCGAGCAGAGTGGCCTAGGTTGTGCACTGACAAGGTTGAGTCTAGATGTCAACTGGGTTCAACTGCATTTAAGCTGCAGCGACTATTTACATGCACATACATGTCAGTGGACGCGGCAGTAGACGAAAGCTTGGTTGCTAGATTTAGAATTCCGAATTCCTGAGTGGGAATTTCGTTTGTTTTAGGTGTGAGTGATTAGCAAGGATGAGCAATAGGGGCAGAAGACCGACTGCTGGTGCATCGAGCTCGAGGGCTCCTGAGTCTGAAGGGGATCCTAGGATCGAAGAGATGATGAGAGTTCTGACTGAAGTGAGTAACCTGATGGCTAGGCAAGCTGCTGAGAGAGCTGCCACTGTAGCCCAAGCAGCTGAGGCCGCCTTGGCCGCTGCGAATGGAGCCAATGGGGGCAATAGGCATGGAAATGGAGGACGTCAGACTCATCATATTGTGGAACAGTTTCTGAAGTTGCAGCCGTCAAGGTTTGATGGTAGTGGTGGTCCCGAAGTGGCTGCCTTGTGGATCGAACAGCTTGAGAAGGCTTTCACGGTTTTGGGTTGCACCGATGAGGAGAAGGTTTCGTTGGCAACTTATCAGCTCCAGGGTACTGCGGATGACTGGTGGAAAGCCACCAAAGGGCGAGTCTTTCCAGATGGCATGAGGCCAAACTGGGCTGCTTTTTGTGCAGCATTTAATGGAAAGTATTTTTCTAAGGCAGCCCAAGAGAGGAAAATGGAAGAGTTCATAAGGCTTCGCCAAGGATCTATGACGATGGATCAGTATGAAGGTGAATTTGCTAGGTTGTCCAAGTTTGCTCGAAGACTGATTGAGGATCCGTGGGACAAGGCTAGGAGGTTCAGAGAAGGCTTGAGACCTGAGCTGAAGAGTATGATAATCGCCACAGGACTGAGGGACTATAATGAGATTTATGAGCGAGCACTGGCGATAGAGCGAGACCTACAAGAGAAGGCTGCCGCATCTGGATCGCGGTTTATGCCAAGAGAGAACTTTAGAGATTTCGGCAAGAGGCCGATGAAGGACAACCGCAGGTTCGTTCCACCTGCGAGAAGGACTCTGGGAAAACCGTCACATTCTGGGAATCAGAACTGCCGAGACTGTGGCAGGAGGCATGGGAACAGCCCTTGTCCAAGGAAGACTGGAGGCTGCTTTGGATGTGGACAGATGGGGCATATTCTGAGGAACTGCCCGAGAAGAGGTCCGAGACCCCCGTTCCAGCCGCAGCAGCAGCCGCCGATGGCGAATGCTCCTTAGGGGAATCAGAACCGTCCACCTACTCAAGGACAAGCCTACGCAGTGGCGCGAAAGGACACTGAGAACGCGCCAGGGGTGATCACAGGTATCGTCTCTCTCTGTGGTCATACTGCTTATACTTTGTTTGATCCGGGAGCGTCGCACTCCTTCGTATCTGCACATTTTACTGAGTTAACTGGGATGAATGTTAAGCCGTTGGATGTGACTTTGCATGTAACCACCCCGTTAAAGGATAGAGTGATTGTTGCGTTAGGATGTAAGGGGTGTAAGTTAGTTCTGGGCGATAGGGAGGAAGAAATCGATTTAGCTGTTTTGCCTATGTTTGATTTCGACGTGATTGTTGGCATGGATTGATTGGTTAGACATGGGGCAGTAATAGACTGTGGTAGGAGTATGATACAGCTAAACCCAGTAGGCCACCCTGGGTATGAATTTAGAGGAAATCAAGGAGGAACGTCGATCCCTTGGATTTCGTTGTTGGAAGCGACCAAACTGATGGACGAGGGTTGTCTGGGATTTTTTGCTTCAGTATCAGATTCGTCTGCTCTAGAAGTGAAGTTGGAGGAAGTGCCGGTAGTAAGAGAGTACCCGGATGTGTTTCCTCAAGAATTACCTGGTTTGCCCCCAAAACGAGACGTGGAGTTTGTGATTGAGTTGGCACCTGGAACCGAGCCGATCTCGAAGGCGCCGTATAGGATGTCGTTGTCTGAGTTGAAGGAGTTGAAGGTACAGATGCAAGAGCTATTGGATAAAGGGTTTATCCGCCCCAGTGCTTCGCCATGGGGAGCTCCGGTGCTGTTTGTTAAAAAGAAGGACGGATCGTTAAGATTGTGTATCAACTACAGGCAGCTAAACCAAGTGACGATCAAGAACAGGTATCCTCTGCCAAGGATTGATGACCTGTTTGACCAGCTTCAAGGCGCAAGTGTGTTCTCCAAGATAGACCTAAGGACATGCTATCACCAATTGAGGATTAAAAAGGAGGGCGTGCCTAAGACTGCCTTTAGGACGAGGTATGGGCACTACGAGTTCACAGTTATACCGTTTGGATTGACGAACGCCCCAGCAGCATTTATGGATATGATGAATCGAGTGTTCAAGGAGTTTCTGGATCAGTTCGTGATAGTCTTCATTGATGACATTTTGGTCTATTCGAAGAGTTCTGAGGACAACGAGGAACACTTAAGGATTGTCCTGCAGACGTTAAGGGAACACTCGCTGTATGCGAAGTTTAGCAAGTGTGAGTTCTGGTTAAGCAGAGTGGCGTTCCTTGGACACATAGTATCTGGAGAAGGAATATCGGTGGATCCAGCGAAGATCGAGGCTGTAGAGAAGTGGCCGAGGCCAACAACTGTGACTGAAGTACGAAGTTTTCTTGGATTGGCTGGCTACTATAGACGCTTTGTGGAAAGGTTCTTGGTGATAGCGTCTCCTCTAACCCATTTGTTGAATAAGGAAACGAGGTTTGAATGGACGGAGAAGTGCGAGGAAAGTTTTCAGGAGTTGAAGGACCGATTAACCTCCGCACCAGTGTTGACCATCCCGTCTGGACCTGGAGGGTTTGAGATATACAGCGATGCATCATTAAAAGGATTGGGATGTGTCTTGATGCAACATGGACGAGTAGTAGCTTATGCATCTAGACAGCTGAAGCCACACGAAGTGAACTACCCGACGCACGATTTGGAGTTAGCCGCCATAGTGTTCGCACTGAAGATTTGGAGGCATTATTTGGTGGGAGAGAAGTTCCAAATTTATACTGATTATCAGAGTTTGAAGTATTTGTTTTCGCAGAAAGAGTTGAACATGAGGCAACGCCGTTGGATGGAGCTGTTGAAGAACTACGACTGTGATATTATGTACCATCCAGGAAAGGCAAATAGAGTGGCGGATGCTCTGAGTCGGAAGTCAAGCATTGCGCATATGATGGTCAAGGAATGGACATTACTGGAGGAAATCAGAGATTCTGAGTTCAAGGTCGAGGTAGGAAACCTCTCAAGTCTGATGGCTACGTTGCAAATCGAACCAGAGATTCAGCTAAGGATCAAGGAGTTACAGCCTACGGACCTAGACATTCAGAAGATCATGGCGATGAATGCAGATGAGAGGAAGGCTGAATTTCATGTAACCGCAGATGGAATATTGAAGTTTAGAGGACGTTTGTGCGTGCCAAATGATGAAGAGCTGAAGGAAAGGATTTTGTTTGAGGCGCATAGAAGTAACTACAGTATTCATCTAGGGAGTACGAAGATGTATCAGAATTTGCGTCAGCACTATTGGTGGAATGGAATGAAGGTGGATGTGGCTAAGCATGTAGCTAAGTGTCTGACGTGCTAACAAGTAAACGCACAACATTGCAAGCCTAGAGGATTATTGCAACCATTGGAAATCCCAAAATGGAAATGGGAGCATGTCACTATGGATTTTGTGACAGGACTGCCAAGAAGTCAGAGAGGCAATGATTCGATATGGGTTGTAGTGGACAGAATGACGAAATCAGCTCATTTCATTACAGTACGAAAGGACTCGACCTTGGAGAAGTTGGCTGAATTGTACGTGAGGCAGGTCGTGAGATTGCATGGGGTACCAGTAAGTATTGTATCAGACAGAGATCCTCGTTTCACAGCTACGTTTTGGAAGAGTTTGTAGGGTGCTTTGGGAACCGAGTTGAGATTCTGTACAGCCTACCATCCTTAGACAGACGGTCAGTCGGAAAGGACTATACAGACTCTAGAGGACATTCTGAGGGCGTGTATAATTGATTTCAAGGGAGGCTGGGAAGAGCAGTTACACTTGGTGGAATTTGCCTACAACAACAGCTATCAGCAGAGTATCAGAATGGCACCGTTTGAGGCACTGTATGGAAGGGCTTGCAGAACTCCGATTTGTTGGGATGAAGTTGGGGAGAAGAGCATAACAGGCCCGGAGTTAGTTCGGCAATCAGTTGAGGCAGTTAAAGTGATCAGGGACAGACTGAAAACCGCTCAGAGTAGGCAGAAAAGCTATGCAGACAAGAGACGTAAGCCATTGGAATTTCAAGTTGGAGATCACGTCTTTTTGAAGGTGTCGCCGATGCGAGGACTATCTCAGTTTGGCAAGAAAGGAAAGTTGAGTCCGAGATTTGTTAGGCCATTCGAGATTTTGGAAAAGATCGGGACACTGGCTTATCGTCTAGCACTACCGCCGAACTTGTCGCAGATTCATAACGTGTTTCATGTATCGATGCTTCGGAAGTACGAACCGGACCCTGGCCATATACTCAATCATGAAGTCATTGAAATGGATGACCGCGCCTCGTACGTGGAAAGGCCAGTAAGAATTGAGGATCGTAAGGAGCAGGTCTTGAGGAACAAAACAATACCGCTGGTCAAGGTTATCTGGGAGCACCATGGGACTGAAAGAGCAACTTGGGAAAGCAAGGACGAGATGAAGAAAAAGTATCCCTATTTGTTTGAGTAGCTCAGTGTAATTTCTGTTTTGTTGTAAGGACTGGTGGATTGTAAATTTCGAGGACGAAATTTTTATAAGAAGGGAAGAATTGTGACAGTCTGAGAATTCGACCCAATCATCAGAATTTCTAAATGAATGGAAATACTTCGTTAATACACTCTGATCGACGCTCACTCAGGATTAGTTACCCTGAGATGACTAACCGAAGGGGAAAGGCTATCTGGGAAGAATTTCCCAAATAGCCGCCCGTTGGCCTGAGATAGAGACAGAGTCGTTATTTAATGAAATTGACCACAAAATGGAATCCGACTTTGGACAATCGAATCAGTAAGATAAACACAATTAAGAAATGAACTCAGTTTCTGAAATGTCGCCAGAAGGGCAGACAGCTGGTGTACGTCGTGAAGCAAGACGTGATTGGAAAATTACCGAAATGCCCCCGGTAAATGCTCAGTCCTTAGAATTAGTTGAATTAGGATTTTTGAGAGTAGATTCGGTAAATCGAAATCAAATCTTGTCTGAAATTCGTTCGCGCTCGGGACCCGATCGGTGCATTTGGCACACAAATCGAGACGAGTCAAATCAGTTGTCAAATCAATCAAATGTCTTGTCAATCACATCAATCATTCATGGCACAATTTCCAATGCAACCCATCAAGTCAATCAAGTGTCATTCAAGCTCACATCAATGTACACATCATGTCACTATTCCATAAACCTACTCTCACTAACTCCATCAAACTTGAATTAAGCCTTGCCATCTCTCTCTCCTCCCTCATTTTCTTCATTTTCGGTCGGCACCCCCTCTCCCTCTCTTCTTTTTCTTCTTCTCCTTCCTTGTTTCTCCGTCCGCCCGAGCCTCCTCCCGTCGCCGTCATTCCACCGCCCGTGCCGCCACCGTCCAGCCACCGTCGTCACCTCATCTTCCTCCGGTGAGTTCCCTTGACCTTAGCCTCTTCATTCCCGTGACCGTATGGTCCTTGGAGGCCACGACCCGACCCTAACTCTCTCTCTCCCTCGGGTTTTCTCCAGTCGGCACCGCCAAACCGCCGCCATCATCGTCGTCGTTCAGTCACCGCCGGCCGCCACCATCCACGTACCCACCTTGGTAAGCTCCATAGCCTTCCCCTCTTTCATTTTCTTGGCCGTCCAACCCCATTTGAACACCGGACTAGGCTGATTTCTCCTTAGGCCGTGAACCTTCCTTGGCCGCCGGAGTTCCTTGCCATCCCCGTCGTCGTCCTCAACTCATATAGGTAAGCTCTACTACTAATCTTAGCCTAGGTTAGTGGTATATGCATGTAGGATGAAGTTTCAAGGGCTGGTTATACTAATTAGGGGGTTAGAATGTGATTAAGGTTATAATTAACTTAGGCTAAGTTAATGAGAACTTGATTGGGCCAATTTAAGGGGCTGTTAGTAAGTGAACTTGGGCTCCAAAAATGTGTTTGTGGGCTGCGATGAGAAGTATAGGCGTGTGAGGGGTGGGCCGAACCAACTAATGGGCCTAGGGTACTTAATTTGGACTAATTTAACCTAAAATGAGTTAACGGGCCTAATTTATGCTAATGGGTTTGTATATGCACGAATTTATAAATTAATTGGGCCTTAAAATGTGTCATTTGTGGGCTGCAAATTTCGGTGTAGGCGTGAGTGGATGGGCCGAATCATGAAGAGGGGCTTAGGGATCCAATCTTAAGCTATTTGGGTCAAAACACATCGAATTGGGCCTAATTATAGTTGTGGGCCACTAATGGACGAAAATGGTAAATTAATTGGGCCTAAGTTATGTTCTAAATGTTAAAATATGAAGTCCAATAATGTACATGGACTTAGGATAGCGAATTGGGCCTAAAATAGTCAAAATGGGCTTATTGGGTTAATCTTTAAAAATGGGCTTGGGCCTCACACGAAATTAATATAATAATAGGCCCAAACCATATATTTAATTTAAGAAATAAATCATGGGCCTCAAATCTAGAAGTGGGTCTTAGGCTCAGTCGAACTTAACTTAATTAGTTAGACCCTTACTTAGGTTAAACCTTGGCTCATATGGGTTCAATTAGGGAATCGCCTATGGTAAGCAATAGTATGACAGGATCGCGAGTAAGATGTTAAAATGGGCCTAGATGATCGAGAATCTGAGTGTATAGCACTAATCCTATGATCGTATGGCATGATGAACATGAGATTTATTAGACGATCAATTGATGTACTCTGTTCTTGTACTTGTGTACTTTGGCATGCATGCTCTGTGTTTGAATTACTAATGTAATCATTGGGCCCCGCATATATTCAGAGCATTGCATGAGTCACCAGAGTTGTGACATGAGAATGTGCCCAAATGGGAAATGGGGAGAAAAGGGAGACCAACGTAAGGCGTCAAAAACGCAGTGTGGTATTTGCCGTGTGGCACTGAGAATGAGCCCTGATGGGATTTGGCGTGGTAGGCGGGATCGATCCAGTATGGCCGGTTGAGGCCTGAGCATGAACCGTGGGATCCGATATGGCCGTTGAGGCCTGCATCATTACATATGGCATCTTGGTTGATTGTTTGTATTGCCCGTCTGTTTGTATGAACTGCATTGCTATGCACTATATGTTATGTTGTACGTTGGGACTTGGTAACTAGGGAGACCGAGAGTACTTGAACCTTGGACTGCAACCCTAGTTTACTGGATAGGACCGACCCCTCCGGTATACCCTACCCTACGCTAGGATTAGTGGTGAGATTGTTGAGTCTTCGACTCACTGGTGGTGGTTACCTTCCTTTCCAGATCCTGGTCGCCCGTGATGGCCGCCCCACCGATGCTTTTTGGGTTGCCGATTCAGATGGATACTCAGATCACCCTCCATTTGATATGCACGCTACTCTATGGCATAGGCACGTGACGACTGTACTAGTAGATCAGGGTGGACCCTACCTTGTACCCCAAAGGTTCGAGGCATGGTTTAGAGAGGGCCTTCATGGTTTTGAGGGACCGCAGCGAGACTCTCCGATACCCATGGAGGAGGACCCATTTTGGCTGCAGCCTGCCGAGTATGGAGGCCAGGTGATCAACCCCGACCCGGTGCAGGAGTTGCCGTCTCTTGGACGCTCTGAAATTGATGGCCACGAGGAGGGCGATGCCATGGATACCGATGAGGAGGATCTAGAAGAGGACCCCGTGGAGGATTCCGAGGAAGAGCCTGAGGACGACTGAGTCCCTGATGCTGGTCTAGTCTTTTGGGGTTGTTTGAGCGTAGGTTGTGGATGTAGATTGTGGTTTCTTTTTGGGGGTCTGTACCTAACGCTGATGTTATGTTATGTATATATATGGTTAATTGTGTTGATACTGTTCGTTCTACCCCTCTGTTTTGTATGCGTGTATGTCTGGTTAGGAGGCACGTTTCCGCAGGTTCGAGAGTTAGACGAAGGACTCGTCGTCCGGTCGCGACGATAGGTTCTCCTGGGCCGTCGCATATTATAAACCTGACGAGCGAGGTGAGAATCTTCCGTAGGAACGGGATGCCGTGTGCCCGATTAGGGTTCGGGGCGTGACACATTATATATATATTTCGATAATAAATCGTTTCATCACGTAAGCCGATAAATGATGATATCGTATATTTTATACACTACTGCTTGTTTCTCTTATTAGCTAAATTAGTAGATGACTTAGAAAAGATTAACTTGCTGAGATTATTTTCTCACTGCATTTATTGTTGAAATTTTCATAGGAAGGTAATATGGCCAGCTTAACAACCCTATCATATGGTGCCCCCTTTCACTTCACCTGGGAAGTGACGCCGCATGTGATACCGGAGCTTCCGCATTTACGTTTTATACAGATTGTTTGCTGCCTTTGGGTCGATGGGTGTCTAGATGTGGGACCGACCCTCCATCGTTTTGTGTCCATTTATGGGGTACTGGAAGGAGATCTCGGGCTTGTAGGCCCACTACCTTTTGATTGCGTAGCGCCATAGGAGCCCATGTGGTATTATTAGGGTAGAAAACAGTGTATGAACCGTTGTAAGAGTCCAAGTGGTGGTCGGGCCAGGTGGGAGATTTTTGGTTGGGGGCTTGGTTTCCTTTTTGTATGTATATCGGGTAGGGCTTCGGGCAACTTTTTGGTGCCACCCGACTATACTCCCAGAAGTGTGTAAGAAAGAACACGATATTTGTTGGTTGTAAATGAATGAAGTGCCTTGCTTTCATTTGCCTGCTTGTTATCTTGTACAAATTAAATCGTCAAGCCGATAGTATACGCGACGAACCTGGGACGTCACGACTCTGACACGGGATCGCAGCCCTCGAGCCGCGACAAACATCGACCTTTTCATCGGGGCACTGGGTTCGACTTGGTGCTTCCTTATAGACAGCATGCAAAACACCTGTGCTTTTGGTCCACATTTACATAAATAATGAAGTGACAAATTATACGTAAAACTGTTAGTATTTGCATTTCACGTTTCTTAAATAACATGCATTTTAAGTTATGATCAATAATTTTTTGTAAAATGTTTTATGTTAATAATGTTTCAAAAGTAAAACTTTTCAACTGTTACCAAACGAATTTCTATCGCAGAAGTACAAATTTTATCATGTTTATCAAATGCCTTTCTCTGACCAAAAATTAATATCAGAAGTAAAAGTTGAAAAATCAATTTTTGCTTCTGAAATAATTTATGAGGCAAATGTGTTACAATGCACACCCTAAGAGTCCAAGATTCAAATCATAAGACAACATACTAAGCTCCAAAGCAGCATCCACGCCATTCGTTTTCCAAGCAAGTAATGTGAGATCATCATGCTTCCGCCGAAGATACCACTTGTGGAAATCCGGCTCGAACGAAGGGAAACCTTGAAATCAAGAGGGTTATGTCGACCAAATATCCATCATAGAAGCCCTCTGGATAGGAAGCGATTCTTCATACTTAGCAGGGAAGCAAAATCGAAGAGAGGTTGGGATGCGTTGATGATTGAGGAAGCTGGGGCTAAGAACTAGCCGGTCTGGGTACTCTTCAAGTTGGTTCAAGAGACGGAAACGGCAATTATCAAATCAATCCTCTCGTCCTATGTCATTGAAATTCGCTATGAGTTTTGCAGGGGAAGATTGAGATGAAATTGACGCCATTTGAACCAGGAGAATGCTTGAAGAAATATGGACTAGATTTAAGGTTTAGGAATGCAAGGAAGAACAGACACAAGGGTTCGATCTCGATCTTCCAAGGCCGAAGTTAAAAACGGCTAGAGGTCCAAGGGAAATACGATTACAGTGATTCAATATCCATAGATGATTAGGAAACGTATCCGCATATGATTAGGAGACGTGTCAGAATGCCACAGGATTAATTATAGCCTAGCTAGTCGAGCGGGAGGAACGAAGTGTCAGGACACAGGTTACACATGAAACTTGGCCGCGAGGAAACCCGCGTGAAGTTGAGGTATTCTTTAAAGGAATTAAATTATTTTTAATTCATTTAAAAGGGAACATAGGTTAACACCCAAAATAGTTTGTCCGTTGACACATGGCCTAAAACGTGAGGAGAAGTTATTGAAGCATAATATCGAGAAATGAGAAGGTCATGAGCTTGACACATGAAGACTCTATGGTTATCGATCAATTGGAGAATATTAAGAAGCTTATCGACACTAGCACAGATCAATGTCGCATGTCTAGCTAAGCTGCATGAGATGAGGGAGACGAAACAGCCACAAATATTGGCATCGATAATGGTTAAGGCCACCAGGAATTTAGAACGTCTTTTGTAAAGCGCATCGAAAGAGACAGACGTTCTATATTCAAACACCTAGCAGAAGAACAGCTGTCGACAATTACACAAGCTCTGCAACAACCTCCTAAAGACTCGGCTCGAATGTTCTTAAAGAGTGGAGAATGTGGGCGTGGTCCATAAGAGCATAAGGAGAGAAGAATCAAACCACTACGAGCAGTTTGAACACTATCGACAGTTACATAGTGCATCATACAAGCTGAAACAACTACTTGAAGACCCAGTCAAATGAGCTCGTGAGGAATAATGAATGTGGTGGTAGTCCATTGGCTAAAAGCTATGACCTTTGAAGGGCAATTACATACACAACTATTACAAATACCACTAGGCTCTCATCGAGAAGCCTTCCGAACAAATCAATAAATGTATCTTTATTTTTACTTTCCGCGCTTTAATTTCCTTAACTATAACTTTCAGATTTTCATCATTGATTCAAACTCTAGCGTTTATCTTTGTCTTAGATATTTTTCCGTCAAGTGAAAATTTTGTATAATGTTGAAGCATGTTCAGGTATTGTCATTGAGTCAGACTCCAGCAAGGTTTGGATACGTTGGTTCATTATTTTGGCAGGAATTGTACCTTCTAAGCCACTCCATCGAGTCAAGCTCCGGTTTAGTCTACATTTGTGTAGTTTCTTCCAATTTTCTTTGTGTCGATTCTTTAGAGTTGTACTATCTGAGCCTTCTCGTTTAGTTAAACTCCGGCTTGGTTCACGTTAGTGCAATTTTATTGACATCTTTGCATAATCTACATGTTGATTTTATGACTATCTGGACACTCCTTTCTAGAATTGCCACATTACCTTTTCCTACATTTAAAAGCTGAAGAGCTAATATCGGTGAAAGATATGTTGTCATGGGAGAAATTTTGGTGAAATTGATTCATAAATTTTTCATTTGGATATCCAAACGAAAGATCCTTGCAATTTATTGTGGAAAAGCATTAGAAAATAAAGAGAGATGTACAAAAGAAGGTACTTTAAAAAAAAAAAAGACAACTTGTTATTATAAGCTAAGCAACACCAACATTGATACATCACACAACGTACCGAAACATCATTTCTGACAAAATAAAAAATTCAGACACGTTGGGACATTTTATATATTAAATATATATTTCTATATATAAGTGATAAATTAATATGTTTTAAATTAATTTTATTCAAATCCATATTATTTTCAAATAGAATATATAATATATTTCACATGGAAATTACTTGGATAGAAGGGACAATTATTTAATTGATTTGTTTTAATAATGGGGAGCTAAGCTTGACACAATATTGACACCTAAATTTTAATTTTTTTTAAAATTTAATCATTTATTTCAAAAAAAAAAAAGTAGGGACTAACCTTAGTCTCTATTCAAATAAATATTTATTTTATTTCACATAGTTTGCATTTAAAGAAGTTACATTTCGCATCTGATTGGACTGGCATTAAGGGCAAAATGAAATTTCAAATAAAAGATGTTAGCAATTGTAGATTCTAAGCGTTATGATTTCTTTGGTTTCAGGGAGCTCGTTACGGCAATTCAATTAGTATCTCGAAAGGAGATATGGATGAGATCTGTTAGTTATGCACAATAAAAGGGAAAATCTTTACAAATCAAAACAACCTGACGGCTTCATATTTTCCCGGAGATACATAGGGGATTTTTTTTTTTAGAGAGAATCAAGAGAGGTGCGGAGACGACATGAAAGAAGAGGAGACCTTCTCTCTAGAATGATCTCCCCAGGAGAACACTCACGGCACAACGGAAAGAGAAAAGAAAATTCAGAGAGAGAGAGAGATGATGGCCAGAGAACTCACGTTCTCCATTGTAGGGGGCAATGAATTGAAGCTCACCGGGAAAAGAGAGAGTGAGAGACGGATGGTCCTGGGGAAGACACGCATGGCCAGAGGGTGGGTCTCCTTCTCGCCTTTTCAATGAAAGCTTCGCACAAGCAGAGAAGTTTTGCGGAGGAGCACGTGGAGCTTGTAGCGATGTCCGGGAACCACCATCAGTGATCCCGAGAAGTCAACCGGTGCTCATCAACGTAGCAAATTAGTCCAGTACTTACCGCGGTGGTCTTGCGATCTCGACGAACGACGGCCTCTACTGAGTCGTCACTGCCCGTCATCTTCCAATCGTCCCTGTTCTTCGCCTATCACACGGGTGTCTTTCTCCTCCGACGATCAGATCACTTCACTGTCATCCAAGCAACGAAGCCTGCTCTAGCCTTCCTTGTCGCGACAGCCCTCGCGTCAAAGACATTCCTGTCTTCGCCTCGTTGGAACCCATCCCATTTGCTTCTCTATCTTGCAGGCCATTGAAGCCCGTCTTGCAGAAGAGGATTGGTGACCTGAAGAACGTGATATGTTCTGGTACAAAAAAAAAAAAAAAAATCCCAATTTGGCCAACTAAATCTACACGGTGGACCTGTGTTCGTTTGGGATGTCATCTAGATAGGACAGTAACGTTGGTGGATTTTATGATTTAACTTCGTTCATACAAAAGTGGTTCTTTTGTCTGGGAAGTCATGAGGAGTCCAGCTCCATTCTGTCCGTGGGGAGCAATCGAGGAGTCACCCCCTGCAAGAGCTAGCCATCAACCACCATTGTCCATCCATGACGTCCTATCTCGATTTGAAATAGGAAACGAATCCACGGATATTTGAATTAGTTACTGCTCTCCAATTGGCGGTCACACCAAGAGCTCCCTTATGCTGGTCCAAGCCAACATCGAGACACCATCAACTGGCAGCTCTGCCTGACGCCACTATCCCACAGCCCTACCGTCCGGGTCCGCGATCCACAATATTTAGTCGATTCGGTTCGGTTCGAATTTGAAAAGTTCATCCATTAATTAGGTAAATTTCTTATCTTTAGCAATTTGAATATTTGGTTGTGTGTATCGTTATTGACGGAATCTTTCAAGATACAGGTGATTAATTAGGAAAATCATTCATAATTCACAACCGCACATTTGGAACATTTGGATTTAATTCTTTTTCTAACGCTTTAAATAGAATTATTTCCATAGTGGGTATTTCAAATTTTTAGGATCGATCTATCAAGCTTTAGATCGGAACTTAATTCAAAAGAAATTGCAAAATATTCAAGTTGATTTATTTCTACATTTGAGTTTATCTGATTAGATAGCTATTTTTTTGCATATTTGATTCGTTGACTTTCCATATTTGAATTCGAACTGAACTGATCGAATTGCTATCCTTTTGCTATATTCAAATGCATGTCAAAAATCTCTAAAAAATATTGCATACAGATCATTATTGCATATAGATTAGAATTAACATGTTTGAATTAAATTTCATTTTAAGATAAAATCATATAGATAGGATTGCATGTTTAATTTATTTTTTGGAATAAATTATATTAGATTTCATTCTAGAGAAGAATATGCATATTTAGATAGATGATTATGTCCAAAATAGTTTATCTTTAATGGGTTAGGGTTTAAGTCAATTTAAATCTTGAAATGTGTAAGATAACTATCTTTTAGGCATAGTTTATTTTAGGGCCATAATTAAATAAAAAAAATCATCTTTGCCATGTCATCATGCATTACATGTCACATTTGCCGTGTCATTTAGAGTCACACGTTTAGGTTAATTAATTAATTCATCATGTAGATTGCATGCTAGGAATGATATAATTTTAATTGCATGTCATATAGAGTTAGTCATGTAGTTTAATTAAATTCGCTTGCATTTTTAGGACAGTTTGCATTTATTTTGGTCATTGCATTTAGATTAGATCTCATGTATTGCATTTAGTTTATTTTTCACTAGAAAAGTGAAAACAAAAAAGAGAGAAGACTGTCTGGAGCATGCTCCTTCTTAATTGTCTTGAATGCTGAGTGTTTAATTCAATTGTTTGAGCTCCCGTTTGATAACCTTTATTAGTGACTTAGGTTAAGATTTAATCAAACTTGCCTAATCACACTTTTTTCATGAAATAAGAAAATACCAAACGGGCGTTAGGGTAATCTAAGGTGATTAAGTTCCCGGACTCATTATCTCTAGTTTACAGGAATAAAATAGTACTTCCACTATTTTATTTAAGCTCCTAATCAATCTACCTTAAATGATTAGTGGCAACTCCAAGTTAAAAATATTTGCATGTTAAATATTGGACCTAAGTTACGATTTGGTAGAGCTTGAGGGAGCTCGAACTAAATAAGTTAATTTAATTAATTAACATGATAATCCATTAACCTAAGATTGGAAAATTCGATTTTTAGGTCGCGACACCCCAAAAAGTAATAAAAAGAGAAAAATTAAATATGATGGGCCTCCAATCTATACTGTTCATCTATCAAGAGTGGTAGGGTTTTCTCTTGCTTTATAAAGCTATCTTCTCCATTTCAATAACCCTCTACCTCCCCTTCTCCTTGCCCTACCCCAAAACCCCACGGCCTCTCTCAGCCTTCATTGTTCTCTTCTCTACCTTCCCAAAGCTCTTAGCTTTCATCACCCTCTTCTCGACCACCATCGTCTCGGATCTTCTCTACCACCATCGCCTCATATCTGACCCGTGCTACACTGTCACTATCTTTGCCGTCCACAATGCCTACCTCACCTTCTCCGACCTCATGTGGCGCCTCTTCCTTGCCTCCCTCACCGATATCCTTCGCCACCATGTTCGCCTCCAGTTCCTCTCTTCCTTTAACCTCTACCACATTCGCTTCGAACTTGCGTGCTGCTAGCAAGTTCAACTCATTAATCGCGTGTCGTACGTGTGTCGAACACTCAACACACGTCCTACAGCAACATGGTGGCTCCAGCAATGTGTCCGTGCTACCTAGACTATAGGTTAATGCATTGTTAAAAGAAATTATAGGTTAATGCACCTAAAAAATATTTGCTTGATAAGATTGCTTGTAAAACAGAAAATATTCAAATTTTAAAACCGAAATACTTAAAAGATAGAACTGAATGACTAAAATTAACGTTTTGGAGAAGAAAGAAAAGAATTTTTTTTTTCGCATACATACAAAGCTATTTTACTTCTACTACTGACATATATAGTGAAAATTATGACATTTTCTGTAAGCACAAATTATGAACATGCTGCTGACACTTCGACAAAAATTGCCTCCCTATTTTCTAATTTGGTGGTAAAAAAAAAAAAGAGCCTCTTTCCCGAAATTTTAATAAAGCGAACATCCTCAATTTTAGCAAACATATCAATTTGCAAGATAGGGGGTGAAGGTTTTTGCACGAGGACGAATCGTGGAAGACGGCGCCTCGCATACATAATTCATAGGCAGCTTCTTCTTCTTTTCGGCAATTCATAGGCTTCTTTATCACTCAGTCAAGAAGCCTATAAAGGCGATGCCGACTTCACAAGCCTCCCGTGAGGTGAATTTAACAGAAAAGAACCGTCATGATTCTTTAGTTTTCACAGAGTCATAACTAGATCTAACCATGAGTCTCGGGGTTCAAGATACCCACAAACAACCAAAGGCATCTTTGGGTGGGCCTGCATAGGCACTTGATTAGTAGGGCTCGAGCAAGGCCCACCCAGCCCGTAGCTAATCAGATATACTTTTTGTTGATGGGTAGATTGGACCATGATTTTGGTTCGACTGGAGGGCCCGACCAGGCCCTAAATCGCCTTTCGCTTAGTATGCTTATTAGTTGCTTGACGGGCACTCATTAAGAGGTATTTGAACTAAATATATCTTATCCTTGCAAAAAGATAGATCAAATTGATGGCGAGAAATTACTATCTTGTGACCTAACTTCATAGTATGTATCACCACCGTGCGTCATCATCAAAAGTGAAAAAAAATATGAAAGCAGAGCGACGACTGATTAAAGCAACAGAAGAGCCGCCAATCAAAAAGCAAACAAAAAGGGCTCCAAAAGAGACGACTGCTTTAGACTCAGGCGAAATGGTATTCGTTCTCAGCGCTGGCGTCCCGCACCCCAGGAAGAACGACGAAAGCCGCTCGGTTCTCATGCAGAAGGAAGGAGCCATTCGTAAAACCAACTAAGACCCACATGAGATCTTAATAGGATCTACTTACTGTAATGCCGGGATACGTATTGGTAAATGTACTTTGATTAGCTGAAGTTATTGCTTGGATTGGCGTCACTAAGGGAACAGAAAAAGATGGACAAGGAATGAGAACAAGCCATGCACTACCTTTTGCCATTCTTATGTTTTCCACTCTGATCGAAGAGGCGCCACAAGGCACACCGCGAGGCGATTGAAGATCCCGGATTGAAGAGAGAGAGAGAGAGAGAGAGAGAGAGAGAGAGAGAGAGAGAGCGCACCCCATCGTAGCCTGTTGAAATTCTAATGAAATTCGTGTCTAGAATAATCTAGACATCAACGAGGTTCTACAGCAATTGTTGGTAGCTGTGGATTGTGGTCTACTCGGGTTAGTTGCATTGTATGGGTAAACTAAAGAATGAGAAGTTGGTAGAGTCAGTGATAGAGAAAAAGTCCGGATGAGCTCCTGAAAAGAATCATATATTGAAGAAATCAGTCCATCAGGAAGCTCCTCCAGTCCACTTTACCTGTGCTTCCCATACTACTTCAGAAAACATCCCTCCGTTGTTCCAGTCTCCTTCATTCGAGAATCCCACATATTCTTACATCCCTAAATACAAACACGCTTGCACATCTATTCTGCCAATCCGACGCCGAATGTAAAGAGCCATTTTGCTTTAAAACTAATGTAACTTCAAGCAAAAGATACAAGGTGTGGCTAGAGCTAAATACCTCAGTACATGAGGGCATAGTACATGCATATATGGGAAATACAGTAATGTGAAGTAGCTGGTGAACCTACCGCAAGTGCATATGTCGCGTAGTCATGGCCACAGGCTAGATTAAGCCTGGAATATGTGGAATAAATTTTTGGATGTATCACCACATCCCTAAGGGTTAGGATCACTTTTTATAGGTCAATGGAATCTTTATACCCAAAACAATTAGCTAGAGTAGCGGTGCTGTAGCGAAATTGATTGCAAAAGAGGGGAAATTGACCAAATCGGTAAATCACGCCATTGATCGGGCCCATGGTTCAGAACCAAAATCAGCCTATGGCATAAGGGCCCAATTTTGATTTATTAAAACCTTGAACCGAGCTCGGATCCGAACCGTAAAAATGGGGATTAAAAAAAATCAAAAGAGCTGTTGCTTGGTAATGGTCACCTTTTTTAAAAAAATAATTTCTAACTTATGATATAAAATTATAAATTTCCCTTCCCATCTCTCATTTTTTACACAAATTCTCTCTTCATCTCAATTTTCTCAAATTCACTCTAACTCTCAATTACGTTCTTTAATTCCTTATTTTCTTTATTTATAATCTCTTTAACAATTTCCAATTTCAATTTCTTTTTTCACCACTATATTTTTTTAAATTATACCGTATATTTTTCTATGTAAAAAAAATGACATGTGGAAGTAGAACTAATGACAAAGGCAGAAGCAAGAAGGGGGAATCCGATCATCTTCCTAGTCCTCGTGATTATAAAGATTGAAAATTGATGTAGAGGATGAAATCAACATTATTCCTAATATGAAGCAAGTCCAAACGCAATAGAGTTTTCATCCTTCTACCGGTATCAAAGAAATATCGACAATAAAGGAGCAAGTGTTTACATCCGATATATAGGACCACTTTATGAAGATTGAAAGATTTGATATAGCTCCAAAAAGATATGATGTAGTTTGTAAATATTGTGAGATAAAATACAAATATATTGGTGGAGCCGAATATGGAACATTTAAATGGCATCTTAACACACAACTTCCAACTGAAGCGAGAATTGACATCAAGCAACAACAAATTTCCGAGGTATGCCAATCCTAGCACTCCTCCTTTATTTCGTTATAATGAAAAAAAACTTATAAAAAAGAATTAGATGAATTTATTTCCATTGAACATTTATCATTTGATTTTGGTGAAAGATTTGATTTTAGTCAATTTATACAAAATTAATGTGTTCCACAAGATGAACGTGTCCCTAGAAATACACTTGAATGCATAGTTAAAGATCTTTATAAAAAAAATATTTACAAAACTTGTTCTATGAATTTTAATGAGTGTGTGCATATATGTAGCTATATTTGGAGTGATCATTGGCAAGTTCATTCTTATATGGATATAACATATAATTAGATATATGATTAGAATAGTCAAAAAAGAGTTATTGCATTTGAAGTTTTTGATAATGGGCATACAGCAAATAATATTTATAGATTAATTAAGCAAATTTTAGAAGAATATTAATTCCTTAATAAAATTTTTCAATGGATTTTGATAATACCGCAGCAAATACTACTTCAATTATTAAAATAAAAAAGATTTGTAAACCCATTTTTGGTAAATAATTTTTTCACATTAGATATGATTGTTATGTTTTAAATTTATGCATATAAGATGATTTTAAAAAATTTGATGTTTTTTTGGCCAATAAAAATGTTAATTCAATTTTTATGGAAATTTTCCCAAATAATGAAAGTATGATTAAAATTTTGTAGAGCAAATGGAAAAGCAAAATCAAAAAAAAATTTAAGATATGTTCCGAATCATTGAAATTCTACTTAAGAGTTGTTTAATAAATATTTTTCATATAAAAATTTATTATGTGCATTTGTTTCAGATAGCATAACTCAAATTAATTTATACCCACCCAAGTGGGATGTTTGCAAAAAAAAATATATTTTAAAAATTTTTAGTGATACAACTTATTCTTTGTCTAATATTTATTATCCTACAATGCATTTATTTTTAATAGAATGTATTAATATTATTAGATTTTTTGAAAAACAAAATGAAAATGATGATAAATTAAGTGACACTATAAGAACAATGCAAATAAAATGGCTAAATTATTATAGGAAAATTCCTATTATTTATTTAATTGCTTATTTTCTTATGCACGTTATAAATTAGATGGTTTATGTGATTATTTGAATATGTATTATGAATGTTTACATTTAATTGATACAGTAAATATTAGAACTATATAAACAAAGGTTAAAAATGCAACAATAGAATAGCATTTAGGTGATAATGGATCCTATTAATCTAGTGACTTACAAAGTAGGAACATAGGTAAAATTAGTAAAAGATACCAACTTCTGTTATATAGGAAAAAAAGTAAAATGGAGTAATAGAAAGAAATTCTAAACTATAGAGCTATCTAGCCATTTCTTTTGGCGAAAAAAGCATTTCACCCAATACCCAATTCTTGCTTTAATAGCAAAATAAATTTTAGTAATACCTTATTCGACAGTTGTGGTAAAACAAACATTAGCACTGAATGCAATATTTTGGATGAACAATATTCAAGATTAGCTCTCGATTTAATTAAAACTCAAATTTATATTGATAATTGGACAAATGCTTAATATAGACAAGAGATAGATCACAATAATGAAGCCAAATTCTTTGAGGATAAAGATGCCACCGGTACTAATACCAAAAAAAGGTAATAACGATTGAAGATGAGGTAAGTATGAGATTATCAAAAGTAAGAGAACTATATTAGTTTTTATTCTTCTATTCCTAAGAAGATATATAGACACTTAATAATAATTCATTAAATTCAAGCTTTCTCCTCCTCGTCCTCGTATTTGATAATTAATTTTTTCATAATTTCATAATTCATTATTTTCTTTTATCTCATAATTCAGTATTTGATAATTTGATTCGGCGGTTCAAAATTGAAACCGAAACCACCACTTAAGGGCCTAGTTCCGATTCCCCTACTTTGAAATTGAAATCATACATGAACTAGAATTGGCGGTTCATGGACCATGGCCATGACTACTGTCATGGGCCAACTATTGCGGGTCGATCTATGCAGCGACTTAGGCTTTTTTGAATCATTGGAGTACCTAAGCTTAGCCTTTCCTGAGGATCACTTGGATGATTCTATCCTAATCATAGAGAGAGAAAGTTCTAGAGAGAGAAGCTTTAGAAAGAATGCTTTGGCATTTCTTTCTTGGATGATTAAAATGAAAGGAAGAACACCTCTTTATATAGTAGAGGGTCTCGCATTACAACTGTTAATCATATCTTGATCTAATAGCTTATATCACATCTTTTCATCTACCCAACCACAGACGTTAAATAAGAAAGTTCTCAAACACGAGACAATTGTCGTATTGCCCATCCTTGAGAATATTCTAAAGAATAATAGAAAACCCTAGAGCAGTAGCTTGGCCTCTTCTCAATCATATGATCAACTAGCTAGCTCATGGGACCCTCGATCCATGACACTCTAACCCACCCATTGAGCGCCATCC
Organism: Psidium guajava; assembly: GCA_016432845.1. Lineage (NCBI taxonomy): Eukaryota > Viridiplantae > Streptophyta > Magnoliopsida > Myrtales > Myrtaceae > Psidium > Psidium guajava. The sequence continues at coordinate 17,260,631 of CM028230.1, read as the reverse complement.
TCACTGCTCTCGACTCAGGGTGTTTAGCTTGGCTATTCATATCCTTCTTCTAGATCGTCAACTTCTCTAGGCTTTATCGGTTCTTTCATCCTCAAAAGCGCTTCTTCTTTGGCTTTGGGATGTGATGATTGCTTAGTTCTTAGACTGCAGCTTGTTCCATGAGGAATTCCTCCTTCGGTTTGGCCGCTTCCAAGCTATCCACTTCAGGAAAGAGCACCTAGATCAAGAAGTTTTGAGTTGGCGTGGGGGGTCCCCACCTTACCTTCAACTTCTCCAAAGGTTGGGTCTTTGTGCTTGACTCGAATGGCATCTCAACTCTCGATTTGGCATCCACGAATCGAATCGTGGAGATGTGCTTGCTCTCAATCAACCCATAGATCATAGTCACCATCGATGGGCATTGTGGGTCGATGATTAGGATTGACTTAGTTCTCATGTCAACCATTGCTTTTTCACTATCAAAGAAATCAATAACAATAATGAGATCATTTTCGTCTAGTAGGATTACCTTGAAATCGAGTTCACCTTTCCATTTGCCAACTTGAATTTCCATGTCTCTAGCAATGCCAGCAGTTGGTTTATCATTTGAGTAGACCATCTTGAACTAGTGTTCAGTGGGTTCTATGAGGAGTCCCATCCACTTCACCACTTCACTCGAGAAGAACATATTTGTTGCCCTTGTGTCAACCTAGGCATAAAGCGTTTTTCCATGTACCTTGACTTCCATGAAGTATAGAGTCGTTGTACTCAAGAATTTCTTTGGCAGTGATTGAGACTTCATGGAATTGAGAGCCTTTATTGCTCTGAGTCGCACTTCGCTTTTCTCTTCTTTCAGCTCCTCATCACCTTGTTTCGACGAGCACATTCTTCTTTGACGTAGTTGGATCTAGGACCTTTGCAAATGACGCGAGGAGAGGATGGTGGCATCTTGAATCTATCTTCATTGCTGATGTAGTTGTTTTCGGGTCAGTTTCCTTATTGTTGGTTGGGAGGCTTGGAACACAAGTCTCCCCATGTCTTTTCTTGTCTTCACCATGGTGGTCTTTTCTACTAGGATTGGCTTCTCTTTCTTGTTCTTTGCAATTGAGGGTTCGATCCGATTTCTATCCACTCCCCCTTGGACTTGGATGAATCGGCTTTGGTGAAGTCCATGAAAGACTCAACCCTAGAGATTGGCCTCGTGATGGTCCGAACATCCCTCCACTTGAGCTCAAGTTGTGCCCATGGTTTCAATCCATCCATGAATGCCCTAAGAGGCTACTCCTTCCCAAGGTTGGGAATTTGTAGTTTAAGCTTAGTGAACTCCTTCACATACTCTCATACCATGCCTTTTTGTTCAAGACGATGGAGCTTGCCACGGCATTCATGGGTAGCGAACTCAAGATAGAAGCAATCTCGAAACTCTTGATAAAGTCATCCCATGTATCGATGAGATCAGAGGTACCTTTCTTTGTTTCATCACAAACAAAGCACCACCAGAGTATAGCGTTATCGGAGAGGAATATCGAAGCGTTTTGTACCTTGGCCATTTCATCTTGGATACCAACGGCTTCAAAGTATCACTCCATACTCTAAAGAAAGTTGTCCACCTCCATCACAAGACTAGCTCAGTCTTTAGTTATTGTACCTCCACCTTCAAAGCGTAAACGTTGGCTTGGTGGCAATTTTATTTCTCTTGGATATCTAGCTTCAAAGTATTCATTGAGCCTTCTAAAGCTTCGTCCTTTAGCTGTATTGCAGCCACGATTTCATTGATGGCGATAGTGAAGTCTTGTTAGAGCATCTTGTTGACATTGCTAATTTGTTCCTTCACTTCATCGAGTCCGTCAATGAACTCTAACATCGCCTTTATTTTTAAGAGTTTTCATCAAGATAGTACATAGCGTCCGATTATGCTTCTCTTCTTTTTGATTTGGATCTCCCACATGTCTTCTCCTATGGGCCATTCTCGTGGAGAATTTCTCCATCCACAGCAAATTGAATGATTTTGGAGTTTGACATTCTCTTGACCAATTTGATGCTCCTCGATCTCACGAATGGTTCGTCTCTACATTGTTCTAACCAACAGTCATAGGCCGACTGTTGAGAGTTCATTCGTGCAGCAACTTAGGTTTCCTTGGATCATTCGCTTGGATGATTTTACCCGGATCAGAGAGAGAGAGACAGAGAGAGAAGTTCGAGGAGAAATGCTTTTGTATTTCTTTTTTAAATATTCAAATGAAGGGAAGGACACATCTTTATATAGTAGAGGACCACACATTACAACCATTGATCGTATCTTGATCTAATGGCTTACATTGCATCTTCTCATCTACCTAACCACAAACATTAAATAGGAAAATTCTAGAGCACGGGACAATTACCATATTGCCTAACCTTGAGAATATTCTAGAGAATGACAGAGAAAACCCTAGAGTAGTATCTCCTCTTTTAGGTCATATGATTGACTAGTTAGCTTACGGAACCCTCGATCTATGACACATGCGTGTCGAAGAATGGACAAGAGAAGACTCAAGACTCCAGCTAACAGCCAAACCCTTCCCAAATTCACACTTTTTTACTTAGTTTGAGATAGGAGAATAAATAGAGAGGGCGGCTTGGCTTTACTATACTTTCAACTTTCCCATTTTGCACCAAAGGAAGATTAGGCTGTTGCAACCACCTCTCAAACCTTGTAGTTTTGTTCCAATGGTAGATGAGAGAACCATGCTTATAAATGCTGAAAAGGTCCATCAACATATCATTCTCGGCATTGGCCTTTTGCGATGTCTTTCTTGTTCGCTTTTCATGGTGGTGCTGTTCTCGTCCATCTTCCGGTGGAAGGCCTCTTGCTCAAATGAGTATTCCATTTTATGACAACAGGTGCTGTTTTCCAACGTTGTTAGAAATCAGAAAATGGAATGCTCATTAGGGCACGATGCTTTGCATGGGAGGCCTCGCTTTGGCCGTCGAGTCGCGTCGTCCACTTTTCAAGGAACTGAGGAGGTGATCTGCCCTTGAACTTGCCAAGCAAACAAGTTACGAGTTCGTGGAGGTATGCGACTTTCATCCATATGAAGCTTTAACCGTTTATCATCTGCATTCACCCATCCTGTCTCTCTGATTCAAGAAAAATTTCACCGTCCGCTCACTATTGTGTCCACCATTTCTTCTTGAAATACCATTAATTTTAACTCATCTAGAAGCAGAGGATCTCGGCTTGCATCATGATAAAATTGAAGCAGACACCTACTTTGACAAGTCTTAGCTACTTTTCGAGTATATGTGCGTAATAATCAATCGATTTCTTTTTTCTTTTAGTAGTTATTTTCATGATGTTGCTGCAGATTCGATTCCAAATACCGGGTAACCGATGCGACTATCATACAGCGAAAGCAGCGATGAAATCGTAAAATGGAGAAACGCATATGAGATCATGTGGCTCTTTTGTCTGCCCTCCCGGGTGTGGGGTTTGTACTGAGATGTGGTCAACTTGCATTGCACCTGTTTTATGAACAATGAAATGTAGCTTATTTATGGACAAAAAATGATTTTGTGGGTCTATAGAATCTTGTGCACATGTAACACGGTTGACGCATCCATTCCAACAAACTATACATATGAATTAACTAAATGGATTTTTGCTTGCACAAAATTTTTTAGGGGAGAGTAACAACATATCGTAAGTCATAAATTCTCGAATGAGTAGACCCCACAATAATTTTTTTATTATTTATTATTTATTTTCATGGTTCAAAACAGAATGTTAATCTCATAATCAATTAAAGACAGTTACTTAATCATTTCTCTAACTAAAAACTCCCGCTCGTTATGATTCACTTGTTTCTTCTCGTGCAGAATCATGTGGAGTGCTCAAAGACACCTTTTCATTATGCACACCAGGCTGATGTCGGCAGCGCAGCAAAATCCCACTAAGGAGTCAAAAGAGGAAATTATTATCATCAAACGCAATCCTCAAAATTACACCGATATTAATTTTCACCATGTTTTAGCCCTTGGATATCACTGAAAGTGAAAGATTATGTCAAGAAAAACACATGAAAGAGTCTCTAATCTCCCCGAAGATGTCTAGCAATGGCTAAAAGTTTCGACCATCTCCATCCTAGATTGTATGATACTGCTTTTAATCAATCCTCTGAATTGTGAGCATAAACATTATTGCGCTCGTACAGATTTCTACTTGTTTCTACGTGTGGGAGATGACCATATTGTGATTCACTAATTAGAAACAAGGAAGGAATCAAGTTTGGAAAATACAGCCATCTCTCTCTACTTGGGGATAATTGTCCCAAAAGTTCTAAATATTTTGATGATTTAATAATTTAGCCCTAAACTTTTTAAGTGTGCCGAAACATCTTAAATTTTTGCCAATTTAGTCCTAAATCTATTATTTGAATAATTGATCGAAAGGACTATATGGATAAATTGTCAAAAAGTTTAAAACTGAATTGGTTCAATTAAAAGGTTCAGGACTGAATTAGCAATTGTACAATAAATTTAAGATTTTTTGAACAATTTTTCCCTATGCTTGAGCTGAAATGTTGATTTATATAAAGTGAAGATGTATTCATGGTAACAGAGTTATGTGCAGTGGCGCATTTGTAATATTCTAAGGATAGTGTTTGACTTTATTGTTTATAATAAACAAAAAGATTTAGGATTTGATGTTCTTAATGTGGTGACAGTCCCCCTTTCTCCATTCTTCTTCCCCCTCCTGTCCTCCTCCTCCTCCTCCTCTCTCTACTCAAGCGGTTAACCTTTTCCCTAATCATTTAGGAAAGTCCATCATGGTTTAAAATTATAGAAGGGTCGCGCTTTTTCTAGTCCTCTTATGGCTTAGACACTCCAATTTTTTTTATGTTTTGACCATTTTTTCCCTTACATGGCCCATACTTATGGTATAATTTTATATGGTCTTTTTTTTTTATTTAGTCAAATCATTTTAGGATCGTGCTTTTCTCACTCCTCTTATGACTTAAACATTTTCATTTTTTTTTTATGTTTTGACTATCTATCTCTTATATTGTCCATACTTCTGATACAATTTTATATGATCACTTTTTTTATTATTTACTCAAATCATTTTATTTCGTTTCTTTTTTTTTTCCCTTATGGGACCACTTCTCTTCTTCTTCTTTTCCACACCTTCCACTCACCTCTCTGTTTTCTTCTACAAGCAAGCCACGCCATTCTCTTCTTTCTACTCGTCCTACTTCTTCCACAAAACCTGTCGTTCCTCGATTTATTAGTGGAGGTTGAGAAGCTTCCAAGAAAGCTGACGAGGATGAGTGACCTACGAGAATTTAATTATTTTAAGAAAGTCACAGAACCAGATTCATGGATAGCACGCAAGAAGGCGATTCCAATAATTTTATCAAACATGGAATACAAAGAGATATCGAGCAAAGCAATCATCAATGTACCTTTCTCCTTTGCATATGATTGCCCAATTTTGTTTCCCTCAAGCATTCCGGAGACCTCTTTACCAGACTTAGAAGCCCTGAAGAATTTGTACTTGACATCCCTTATGCTTTAAACGAAATCTTTTGCCCCGATGATAATATACTTGGAAGGGTCCTCTCTTTAATGCCTAAATCTTTGTTTCTTGGCAGTCATTTCTACCTTAGAACTTGAACGTCCAATACCATCCTTGTCCTATGAACTTTGGCCCGAATCACTAGCACTATATTATGTGCCCAGCTATCTCACCTCATTAGTTGTTCATTGCTTCGAACCACCTGGCGGACCACATAGAATGACCAATTTACAAGTGTTCTCCACCGCCAAACAAAGGTTGTTACTTGTAGTGGACATATCACATGATTTCACGCAATCTTTCATTTTTTATATGAGGACTGGTTTTGCATCATGAAACACATTAGCTTCACTTGAATTCACCTTTAAACAATCAAGTTTTTCACCTTCAAATTGCGACCAGTCTCCAAAACTCTCGAAATATATCAACTCCACATTGGCCATCAATATTTAAGCTCTCATTTTCATCAATACGATCGAGGAAGTCCCAAGAGCCACTAGATTAGGGTAGCAAAGGGGGATTGGCGACAGGATCCCAACTGCCATCGTATCATCATCCAAAAATCTCGTACTAGAAAGAGGATTCAAATAGATGGTCACAGAAGTTGAGCCCCTCTATTTCATCAAACTCGTTAGTGGGCTTCCATTGTTCATTGAGGAATCCTACACATCCGGGATGTGTGAAGGAGATGGGGATGGGCATGGGGAACGCGAAGGAGTTTTCTCGATCTCGGTGGAGGAAAATGGAGAAGATGAGTGGGAGGTGTGGAAATAAAGAAGAAGAAAAGTGATCCCACAAGAAAAATAAAATAAAATAAAACCAATAAAAAGAGTTGACCAAATAATAAAATAAGGGCCATATAAATTTGTAAAGTGATGGCCATACAAGGGATAAGATTCTCATAACATATTAACAAAATAAATTTTAATAAAAAAAAAGCGTCTAAGCCAGTGGAAAAAGCGCTGCCCTTCTAGGAAACTAAAATTCTCTAGATAATCGTCATGCAACTTGGGAAAGTTTCTCACATTACTAGATTTGATTTGAATTAAATAATGAATATTTATGATCCTACATCACTATTTTTTTTTACACGTCGGATAATCATGTTTAACAAAAGTTGATAAATTTCTATGGTTTGAAGTTTCTTAAATTCCCATATACTCTAGTTATTTCTTTTTGCGATTGCATTAATTCTCATTAATTATAAATTCAATACAAGAAATTGTGAAAATTCAAGTGATTCCCTTTAGTCATCTCATATGATCATGACCTGAATAACAAGACTCGGTAGAGTAATTTCTATCATTTTACTTATGATCCAAGAAACTGGTGAACCAAATCATTTCATCCCATTTTGAAACTAGTTGACCCGACCCAAGCCAAAACTTTAGAAGCCATATGGGATTGACCTTATTTTCTTCGAATTGAAGTGAAGTCCCGGTACTCTATTTCTGAGTGGGTTCAGCCGAGTTTTCCGGATTTGGTTTATCTTTGCCAAGTTGTACTCAAAAGTTGATACCACAAGACAATAAATTCTAATATTTCCCGATGCAGATTGCAGAAGCAAACAGAAAGCAGTTGTCTACAAAATGATAGAGAAACAGAAATCAGCAAGGACTATAACTGTGAATCTTGTTCGAAAGATACTGACTTTCAGCAGATAACTTTTAATATGATCACTGTCACCAAATATACATCAGGGAGACCCTCACTCTGTACTCAGTGCAACACAACTAACACTATTTATAGACTCGAACGGCAGTGCCAAGAAAATGGTAGGATGTCAGAAAAAGAAATTTCACTCGAGAAAGACGAAAGTTTGGAAGTAAACTGACAATTTCCAAAGCCCAGCTAAATGTCACACCAAAGCAATGAACACTATACAGTCGCCCATTATACTCATGTTTCTATTTTGAGTAGTGAGTGGAGAGATGTACTGTTGAAACGCTGCGCAAGACCCCGGATGACAAGGACTACTATGTCACGCAAGTGTCTGGACTGCACCATCAAATCTACTTCATTCTCACTATCGACTACAATCCTAAGACGATGTTGGTCACTGCGGAAAAGCTCCACCTGTCACGGAAGATGCCTTTGTTATAGAAGCAGAAGCATTGAGAAATTGAAAGCGCATGTGAAGAGGGAAAGGGAAGTGGCAGATTTTTTAATATTTTTTATGGACTAGAAACTTTTCTTAAGCTTAAGTAATAGAGAATCTAGAGATGGAATCTAACTGTCATATGACAATAGTATTATTCGGATTATACTCTGTTCGTATCTACTGTTTGGATGACTATATGGTCCGCATAGGGCTTTTATCTTGTTTAAAGAAACAAGATTCCAGAAACTGGTCAGTCTGATGCGACTGCTTAAAGAAAGACAAGAACCACAGCGAAGTATGGGCACTTCACTTGTTTCACATGAGAAATTGTGTTGAAGACAGCACTGGACACCATCTATTACGTTTTTGATAGCTGGATGAGCCTGGTCAGAAGACTCAGAACTAGACATGACTGCACATTCGATACTACATTTCCAAGCAAATTTCAAGTGGCAGACAACTTGTTTCTTATCCTCCCAAACAATAGAAAATAGCATATTATTATCCCATCATAATCATCTCAGACAAATAGTGAACAGAAATCATTAAAACAGTACTCCTAGCGAATTGCAAACCAAAATTATCAATTCATCAGTGGGCGAAGGGTCACAAGTTGGTAGCTGGAAGGAAATATGTGATGAGATTTATGGGCCTTTTCTGATGCAACCATATGCTGTTAATACTAGCGTTCACACACTGAGACTTACATGGAAAGGAGGAGCATAGCTTCCACGAATTTCTGTGGTTGGAAAAGAAGTTTTTGAACCTGGCTTGACAACTTTGACTCTTTTTCTATTGATCTCCAGTATTCTTCTCTCAAGACTTCCCTCACCAGGAACCTGTGACCAACTCAAATAAGTGTCTAGCTTGAAAAATCTCTTTCCCATGAGAGACATACAGAAAAGCACATAATATAACCTTTTTTGGGTTTCGGTCCTTGTCACAGAGAACCTGCTTGCAAAGAGCTTAGTGTTATATCACCAAGATAAAGTGCAAAATGACAGTTCAATTACTAAGAGAACAGGAAGAGAAATGGCAGGGTTCTTCATTGTTTCACTTTGGATAGGCATCAGCTTGTCCCCAAACTCATTTCACATAGCCATACTTAAAAGGCTGCATGCTGCTGTAAAATTAAGCACTAAAACCAAAAACCAAAGTTTTTTTTTTTAGCAAAGTCCAAAAAAAAGGAGGAAAATTAAGCACCAAAAACCAAAGTTTTTTTTTTTTATAACTGGGGTGTCCAGCCGTGCCAGTAAGCTTACGCTCAAACCGACGGCGACTGACTAATCCCCGGGGAGGCACCGCAGGACCCCACCATCACGGCACTCCGAGTAAGACACCAGGGGGCGAGTAAGTTTCGACCCCAGGACCGCGAGTACTACTCAGCGGGGCCCCAACAGTCTACTCCTTACCACGCGACCACCTGATGGGTGGGTACCAAAAACCAAAGTTTATCACACTTAAATCTGAAAAAACAGGAAAGAGACGAATATAAGAGAACATTTGGTAGACAATAGAAGTACGGTGATGCCCTCCCTCATATACTTTTAAGCACAAAATTGATGCTTAATATGCTATTTAAAAAGGTACCAAGGAAAATCTCAGTGACATCCCCTTTACAAATCATCATCTATCACCTTTAGCCATACCATTGGACTTTCATGTACATGGTACAATATACTTTCACAAACTATGAGCTTGAGGCAAATAAGTCGCAGAACTTTAACAAATCATAATTAGCTACTCTTAGGTTCAAATCCTACAGAGCGTGATTCCAGTCTTGGTAAGGTTAATCCGAAAATTAAATTGCCGGTTTTAAGAATGAGTGATATATGAGGGCATCTTTTTAGTAGAACTTACAATGTTGAGTTAGATACACATGGTTCTCAATTTGCTAATTGAATTCCATCAGTGAACTGAGTTCTAACAAAGAACTGTTGCTCATCGATGCCCCGTAGTCCAAATGAACAGTACCTAGAATCTAGGACTTGGATGATGCTTTTACAAAAGATCATGAGCAATTACTCCCGCAGGACTGAGGTAAGTTTACAAGTCATGAATCATCATAAAGCTACAAGCATCACCTCAAATTTCACTGATCCAAGATCAATCTTCTGCTTAACTTCTTTAAGAACATCAGGCTCTGCAATAGAATGATATGGAAAATTCAGTATCTATATTGTAAACCAGATAGATAGCTTTTGAAGATATCACTAAAGACACAAACCAAATGGCAACAAGCCAAAAGGAGGCAATGGTGGGTGTGAGGGCACCAGGGAGGTCCAGGCCTCCCAAACATGATCTTGTATGCATAACACCTTTATAAAAGCGCAAGATTAATGATCGACATGCTAAAGACCAGTCTCATGAACTAATGTGCTGAGTGATTGGCAGATTTTTTGAATGTTAAAAATGGGTCAGCTGTTTAAAGGTTCATTTACAGCTTGTCACATCAGTTAGTATATGGTATGACTAATGTCTCAAAGTGTTATTATTATTGAGCTTTCAAATAAAGCTTTTCAGAAGTTTAAGGTTTTTGGCCACCCGATTCTAATTTACTTAATAAGGATTGTAATTCTTTATTAAACATGCATTGTTATGCCATATTTTTCTTTATATCTTCACTAGCTAGGCCCATAGAGAAGTTGAGACCTCATATGTGAGGAACATGATACTCAAATTCAACCATGTTCATTCATCTTTGGTTCTATGAGGGGAAAATCAGTAATGTTATCTAAATTTTGTCCAATGGTAATCCAATGGTTTTATATAATGATATCGATTGTGATTAAAAGGACATAAATAATTAAGATATTTAAGTTACTTTTGATAGATCACTTAAGACAGGAAACCAATTAAAGGACGGATGCTCCAACCATATACAACTAACCAACACCAATGAAGTAAGTATATTAACTTAGCCACCCCTTGCTATAACTCAAAACATCCATGCACTAGCCATAATCGTCCTTGGGAAAATTTCTTTCCTTTTCATTTTGGCCTGTTCCATGCCCTGAAGCAAGAATAAAATAAAATCCATGCTCTTGGTTTTCATTTAGTTGTCTAATACACCAGTCTCTGTTATCTTTCTTGCTTCGTAAGTAATAATTTCATAAGCAAAGTGAGGAATGGTGTCTATCTTCACATCTCCCTCGTATTGACTTTAATAACTTTTTTGAGTCCCTATCATGTTTTATCTCATTTAAGTAGTTACCTTTCTTAGTCATAATTTCAATTTTACTATTTGCAGAACTGCATGTATTCAAACCTTTACATTGATATGCCACAAATTTGAAACTTAGTCAGCTATAGCCTAGCAATTAGGATAACCGAATGAAGAAGAATCGTGGTAATATCATCACAGCAAACATATGCATACAATTGTAGACTTTGAAAAGGAAGAATAACCCAAGAAGATCCAGAAAACTCAAACGCGAAAAAGATCATTTTCAGTATGCTCATCTCAGGCGGACAAAAGAGGTGCAGACGAATAAGTTAGGGATTTTGGTTTGCTTACCAACTGCAATAGGCTCTGTAGATGCAGACACCGGTGGCCCCTCGACTCCGTCGTCCCTTACGGGAGTGTAAATTACAACTAACCTGTAACCTACGTCGTCAACATTAGCTTCGTACATTCTTCCCGTCTCTCCTGCAACATAGTTTGACCTCTCAAATCACATACAGCAAAAGTGGATGCGATACAGGGATTAAAAAAAATGATCCACTTGAACATACACAGCAATTCTCTTCTACATAAGGAACAAACTCATGTAATTCAAGGTCCATGGCTAGATAAAGATGAAACTTTCAAGTTTATGAAATTGGAAAATAATGGACTTGCATCCTCCTATTATTTTCATGGATCTTCATTCTGAAGAGGGAAAAACAAAATTCTTAAAAGCTAGCAGTTTTTTTGGCCAAAACAAGCTTTCAGTTGTAAAATGTAAGAACTTGTGGCAGTCATAGTATGAGCTTATGAAGCCCATTTCTCGGAGTAATGGCAATGCAAATCACCAATCGATTTCAAGGTAATAATAACTCTAAAGCTTAAAACGACACTTTTATTATGGGTACATTCAAAGAAAAGTGATTATGGATAGTTTTCTCAAGGTAACATTACTTTTGGTTGTAATGTCCAAATTATTCTAAACATGCTAGTAATTTCTTATCCACACCCGGGTTCAGATAAAAATCTATGAACCAACCCAACCTACAATGAAGCATAGACCTTCAGTTTCCAGAACCTTAAAGCCTTACCTCCATAAATCATACAATGCAGGTTACATTCTATGGAATCAAGAGTACATAGTGTATCTTTCTCCTAATGTGCATCCTCGTCTAATGCTAATGCTTGCAACTTTATATCAAGAACAGATAAGGAAACCAGGTCTCTTCATGAGTAGTTGTAACAGGGCAAATAACATTTAATGCTCGATAAACTTAATCATTAGTTTAGAAGTGAATACGAAGACCAAAAGAATTATTCATGGGGATGACATGCCTTGTATGGAGATAAGATCTGGACTTCCAACCATAGACCTAAGCCACTGAATCTTGCTTTTCCCTTCCTTCCCACCACTATATATTCCACGAACAGCATACAAATTTGTGTGGAAGCCCCTGCCCTCAATTTCCAGTTTATCTATTTTGGGAGAACCTGAAGATAGATGGCAGATAATACCATAAGAGTTAAAGAAAGACCAGGGATTTTCACATTGAAGATATCAAAAGATCTAACTTGAAAGTAGAAAGTATAGAGAGGAAAGAATCCTGCACTCCCAAAGAAGCCAAGACAAGTATAAATTGATGAGTTCGTATTTTATTTTATTATTTCTCGAAATTCACCAGGCAAAATTATCAGCAAAGCAGCTTTATAATCCTAACAAAGCATCTAAAGGACCAAGGAAAATCGAAACAGGGTCAACATCGTGTCACCAATGCCAAAGTGCAGAATACTTTTACTATTAAGAACCATTCAGGAGAACACCAGAACACTTCTCCCAGCTCACAACTCGTAATATAAGCATGTACAAATTTACCTGGCCCAAAGTCCATGGGTTTTGGATTAAGAATCCGGTTTGTTACCACCTATTTACTGTCAACAATTTCAGGTCTGTCTGTAGTAACACGTACTCTGTGTTAGCTTAAATCTTGTGGCTTTCATAATCTGATTTTCATTAATGCAAAGCAACCAACATCTTGTAAAATTTACATATTGAGATGTTCGGAATGTAAAGAAAGGTGAACAGACCCTTCAAAGTACTTTCTCATGGCAGTGATAAAAAGTGCGGATATTTCAACAATGTCCTCAACTGAAAGTTTGTTGTGGTTGTCACCGACAAGATATGATGTGGCACCAGCAACTTAAGATTAGTGACTCCCTTTCTCTGCTTTTGTCTATTTTTAAGCACTATAGTAGCCCACCAAATCCTGCCTATCCTAATTTATCCAATGACTTTACCATATCTTATACCAACCTATCTCAATCCTTGTCATATTCGCCAGCAGTCACCTAAAGCCATAAATGAGATAAATAATCTCATCAATATCATTTAAGGGCAAAGCACAATGAAACACCTTCTTAATGATCTTGAATGTACTCACAAGGTAAGCCAACAATAATTAAAATTGTAAATACCAAACAAGATTAAATCTGACGTACTATCTTTTAGGTTTTACAAATTGAAGAGGCACCAAGTGCCACCCCAATCTTTCAAGCAGAGCCATGATTATTTAATTGACCTTATTATAATCCTCGAATGATACACTTGGTCTTCTCTTGGGCTTGAGTTGTCTCAAGAAGCCTTTATTTAGTTTCATTTGTATCGACCTGCGTTGATCCACATAGGTCAAGCAACAAAAGGAATGCTTAAGAGGCAACCTTTTGGGTGGGGTCTATACTTCAGTATCAAATAATAGCCACACGTTTCCATTAATGTTGGCCCATGAAGCCTACAACAACAACAGGCAAGTAGGAAAAATCCCACACTTCCGACTGTCATACCGCTGTAACCCCAAGTCCATGCGGGCCAAGCCCCCCAAAGAAACACTCAAGGTGGTTGCCCACCCTCCCACACATTCCACACACACACACATGCATTCAAAATCTACACCACCTTACCTGGTAGAACAGGAGCAGTCTCAGCATATGCTGGTTCAGCTGATCTTCCAAATACATCAGTTACTATGCATTCGCATCTGAGGCATCGACCAATATCCTCAAAGCGAACCTTGTAGGAGCATGACAACTGTGATGTTAATGGTTCAAAAGATTCTCGATCTCCTGCCAATGAGTAGAACCTACAGAAAACTCAAATAAGTAAATAATATAGTATTACCCTAAATCATACATGAACATCAACATCACCTTTATCCCAAACCAGTTAGGGTCAGCGGTCGATGAACCCGAGGCGAAAAGCTTAAATCATACAAACATTAGTAATTTGGAGAGGATTCTTCGCATCCATCAGAACTCACCACTTGAAATAATGCAAAGCGATGAATAAATTTTAAACTGCAATTCACTTTACCAATTAGAGCTTCAAAGTAAAACTTTGTATTCACAAGAGTCCTGTTTTGTTCAATTAAAAGGTTTGGATTTGTACAGCTCTTTGTATTATTCATATGCCACTAGAGAATCCAAATTCCTCAAATATACTTCATATAGAAGAATTCCTCTCCAGTAGGAATTACATTCTCTCTTATGAAAGCTCCAATTGTGGGACGTAAACGATTATTGAGACATTTCTATAAAGAGGACAGGACACCACTGTCTAATCTACTATAGAATCTTAATCAATAGCACTAAATAAGTAAATTTGGGAGAGCAAAGAGAGTAAATACCATTGATATTTGACATCCTTCTTGTATTTGCTCCATAAATGCTGTTGGGTTTCATTTTCTGGAATCACTTCGATAGCAGTGAGTACATCGCGTTCTATAGCCTTTCCAGTTAGAGCAAGCATCTCCACTTTCAGATCCTCTGGCATAAATGATTAACAAATTTAGATTTGAATAGACCAGTTAAAGTATCATTGTTTCCAGGTAAGGTTTAGTTATTGTTGTCGTTGCAGTTGCAATTCAGCTCTCATTGTTTCAACTAATTTCAACACCAATGAACCCAGCATAACGATCAAGATTTAGCACTTCCAAAAATCAGATGTCTATGACATCAGAGTAGTATAATAGAACATATTCATGTCATGCTTACACAAATCCAGTTTTATGAGCAATTCAACTACCTGACGTCATCCTGCATTCAGAGAAATTATACTCTGTGCTCTCTTTACCCTTCCACAGACAACTAACAATCCACTCTGCAGGTTTTACCAGACAGTCTTAACAACGTACTTTTATATGATCAAGTACTCAGTTACATCAAGGCCTCTGATTCTTATAAAAACTATGCTCCCTTGCTCAGATTTCACTCAAGATGAATATCTTCCAGTCCAACATTGAATGCCCATCCTTACCAAGTCAATAGAACTTTGAATTACAATGAGATAAACTGCTTTTGACAGACAGAATACTCGAAACAAGAAGCACATTACAGGCAAATGCTTCTGTAATTCATAACTAATGGTCCTTCTCTTTTTTTTAATAAGGAAAAAAACTAGTGTTCTTCTCATTGGCCAATCTAGATGCAAGTGGAGTGGCTCACCAGGGAAGACAATGTCTGTCGGTTCAGACAATCTGAGTTCCCCAACAACAGAATCAGAACGAACTGGCATATATCTGTCAGACACAAATTGAAGACCAAGAAACAGGCAAGAATTAATAAATCCATAAGCATAGCACTATATACTGCTTGGATTAGCTTATCACAAAAGAAAATTGTCCCTCACATAAACCAATATAATTTATGATAAACACAAGTCTAACCACAGTAATTGATAGTTCTAGTTAAAATAAACCCTTGGCAAGCAACAATCTTTAATTATAGAAAAATAAAATAAAATGAGTTAAACTTTTATTTGAACCGTGACACGGATGTTTCTCAAATTTTGGAGGAGTCATGAGATGACAATTTGACTTAACTGGAAGAATAAAGCTATCTCCCTAACAACTTCCATTATGCAGGCATTTCAGTCGTACTTGGAGGCAACGCAAAAAATTGATTATTAATAAATGAACATTTTCAAGCTTATATAGCTGCCTTAAAATGTATCAATGTGGAAGACCAATAACTTCAACATCATATGAGAGACAAAAGCAAATGCCACAGTTTCTGACACTCAGGAACAGCAGTGTCTGCATCTTTCTTTTATGCATTTAGGCAGAGCAGTACTGGACTGAATTATGTGCGAAAGATCCAGTAACGGTCAGCTTTTTCCACAGTTATCATGCACAACTAAGATTTCCCCAAGATTCACAGGAATCTTTATCCTTGTAAGACACTCGCAAAATAAAATTGTACAGGAGAAGATGTTGAAAATTCTACAATTCATGAGTACCAAATACATCCAAGTATCCGATAAAGCATAGAACTTGCAATGTAAACCCCATTAAATATTAAACCACCTTTTTAATATTTTAAGCTTTTAAATTGGAAATGGTCCGACAAAATATTGCATTGTACTAAAAGCATGAGCTCCTGAATTCAAATCCTGCCCACAAGTGAGGTGGATGATATCATATTTAAATATTAAACCACGCTTTCATGCAATAACTCGAGCTTCCACACATTTTATGGTAAACCTTTTGTCTGGCTCACTACCAAGCATTGAGAAAGTTTGGTCGAGTGCTTATTTTCTAAGTTTCAGGTGAAAAGTAAAACTCACCAAAGTTTACGTTGTTAACGCAAGTTAGCAAAATAGGTGTCAGCAAAAACTTACCCGAATAATAAACGAAAATTGTAATCTGAATCTGACACTTCATAGGTTTTAGAATTTGCACCATTTATGAGGTTGATAGTTCCCTCAGCATTTTCTCTGTACCAATTGTAGAGACTCAACCCCTCATGTCCACCAAAATATTCTCCTTCTCCAGAATAAATACTTGAAGACAATTTCTTTATGCAAACATTTGACACCACGGGCAAAGCTGGCATAAAAATTTGCAAGAAGATGTTCAGAAGGGATGTCCCATCAAATTGACAAAATAAACGTTGTCATATCGCGGGTAGACACAAGAGGGGAGCTATATTGTACATTGTCACTCAGAAAAGTGTCAGTACCACTGGACTATTTCTATTTCCAATAATGCTTGCAAAACAGCATATCGTATGCTTATGCAAACTAAGAGAAAAGAAATAGCAATTTAATTCTAAGTCCAAATTTGTTGTAAGAACATCGGACAGGTGAAAATAAGAAAAATGCAAAATGACATGCTGCAGAGGGTTGAGACCATCACTTTGCATCACTTAGCATATATAAGACTATGTTTCTAAAATAACACTGGATGATATCCTACCAGGGGAAACTGGAGAGCTGGAAATTGCAACTAAGGGTTTTCCACATTTCCCATCTGCACGAGTAGGAAGCCAGTAGAGGGCCAAATATTCACCTACATCTGCAATTGATGGAGTGTAGGTTCTGCACAGGGGTAGATCTATCATCAATACCTACTCTACAAAATGAAATACTGGAAGCACAACATTAATCACAGATTGCTGAGTCTTCGAACTTACAAGGCTCTACCGCATTCGATAACACCTTCATGAATATTAACAATATCCAATAGTTCAGGCTCATGCAACTTGTCCTTGACCCGGAACCAGATATACTCCCCAAGCCCTTGCATGCCACCAAAATAGGATTTTTTTGGGACTACTTCCTCATTCTCACAGCAATCAGGAATTAAAAGCTCCATCCCAATAGGATCCGCTGTCACACCAAAATGGCAACAAGCAATACATGGGAGACACAATCAATTACGTATGTCTCTGACAAGCATTCCTCAGTGGGCAGTTATTATTCAAATTATCTGAAGCAATGAACAGAAAGTAATACTCACCCGGCCCAATAATATCAGACAGCAAGCTACTCGGGTTGCCTTTCATTCCATCAACCCGTACAGGAGTGTAAACAAGTTCAATGCAAGTACCCACATCCGCCAGAGTCAAATCAAGGAAATCTGTCAAAAGTAAAAGAATAACTGAACTGCACGATTTCAAAGGGCAACGTGGATAGCGCACACTGCAAAAATATAACTCACCTTCAGTGCTTAATTTCTCCTTAGCACCACTACCTCTCAACCTGAACCATTCAGATATGCAGTGACCTCTTTCACTGAAAAAAATAATGATTCTGTTAAATAACAACAACAAACAAACAAAAAAAAACCAAGCATATCCTACTAAATATGGATGACTAAGTGCATTCTATTATGCCATTGTGCTCGATCCTGTATTAAATCTTGCACGAGCTCCAAAAAATAAAACGCTAGAGTTCAGAAGTCATGAAATTACTGACAGATTCACATGTATCATACCCTCCGCTATAGGAAACTGCAACGCATAAGCGTTGTCCTTCTATCAATGATCCAACAAACTCTAGAGACTGACAAGTTGGGGGACCTGCATCAATACATTAACACAAAACTAATCTCAACTCCAATAAAATCCTTGGCATATTGGAAGAATAATCCCAGCATAATATCAGAAAATCATCACCCAGACACCAACCTGGCAAAAAGTATCTCACGAGACTTAGATTAATTCAAGAATATAGAATGTAAGAACTCAACTAACCCGGTGAAACTGGGCCAATTTGTTCAGAAAGAAAAATTGGCCCCCGAGCCCAGTCAGCTCTGACAGGCTCACAGGAAACAGAGACAAAGCAACCGATGTCATCAAATGAGGGCATGTATGATGCAGAAGATGCACCTCTAATTTCATACTGAGTGCCATCTGAGTTTGTCTGCATTAATTTTATATCTGTTACATAATAAGAATAAAAAGCTCTACACAAGGGATCATGCATACAAGGAAGAAGAAGAAGAAGAAGAAGAGATGATAATCTGTTGACTAGGCAAGAAAGTTAATAGCATTTTATTTATCAAAAGTACCCGGAACCATCTAAATATGGAGTCTCCTTCTTCGCCACCCCAATATCTCTTATCAACACTTAACAGATTTCCTTCAACTGCATCGCCAACAATTTGTAATGAAAGCAATTTGGGACTTCCTGCATGGCAAACCAGCATTCATAATAATAAATAACAAAAGCACAAATAATAACACCTCCTTAAATTCGTCTATATAAGTCACAAAATTCAAATGGCAAATGATGAATGCTGCATTGAATTTGGACAAGGATAAAGAGAACAAGACAAAAATATATATTTATATTTACCTATAAGTAATGATGAATCAAAGGTTAAATCATATTTAAAAAAAGACAATATCTCTTTTCATGTTCAAAAAAATGGAGGGAAATTCATAAATGCTTAGAAAAGGTTGAGGCAAACAAGCTCTTACAAATTCATTTTCAAGAGACGACACTATGATATTACATTAAAAGTCTTACATCTGTTCATATATCATGCTCTGTAAATCCTCTGCCTATTTAAAGGAGTAATTTCACATAGAAAGAGCTCTACATAGAAAGAAATCAGTAATTTCACATTTCTTAAAAGCGCTTTGTTGGTTAAAGCGGGAGGATACCAGTGAAAGAATTTGAAGTTTCGAAGGTGATCAAAAAAGACTAGGCTGCTGTGTTCGGAAGGAAGTAGCAGAGCTGGATAAATAACTTCTCCTGCCTTTTAAAGGGTTAGACAAAGGACAGGAGTGGCATCCAATGTTCCAATATTGGATGATGAACGATTCTGTCCCAGGTCAAATATTGCAATGGGATAGCATTGGCAATTTAAGGACATGAAATTGATAATCACTCCATGTCTCCTTGAGCAGAAGGAGTGCAGGTACTGGGTGATGAAGGATTCTGTTGCTGGTCATATTTTGCATTTTGATAACATAAGAACATAAGGTTACAAAATAGATAGGACTCTTCACTTTATCTATCCTGAGCAGAAAGATGCTGCATACCCTATGCAAATATTGGGTGATTAAGGTTGTGTTGCTAGTCAAATATTGCTTTTGCGAGACAGAGAAACCTTAAGAAAGCACAATTGAAAGAAATATGCACTGTCTTTGAGGAGAAGTACATGGACATAAAACAAACTTCGCATTAAAAAGAATCCAGACACAAGACAATTGCTATTAATGCAGGAATAGAGTGCTTTATTTGGGATACTGCTTCTCATGTCAAATCACCACCCTTTATGTATTAGACTGTTTACACAATTTCTAACTTGTTCAGTTTAAGGGGGCCGTACCCTTTGGTCCATAGAATAGGTTTGATGATCAGAATTTACATTTAGATGATTTTCCATGATTAGAGATGACAACCTACCCGGACGTATGCGTTCCTGTCCCATGCAAGTTCTTGGTTCACCAATGACACCATCATCACGCACTGGTGTACATTGGAAGGAAATGAACTTGCCAATTGCATCTTTCGATATGCAATATTGAAGAAGCCCTGAGACCTCAGCTACTAAAGCACCAGAGTCAGACTCCGTCTGCAGATTCGAAGGCACATGTTTGTCCCAAGCAGAGTATTTGTTAATACACATACTAAAGGTGAAGAAGATGGACTATAATTGAATTACACATTTTCTCCCTCAATTCCATTCACAAAAAGGCAAGTTTCCTGATATTAGCAATTTCCAATTTCATGTTCAACTACCTTATCATGAAGCCTCAAACAGCAAAATGAGTAGCATAAAACAAAAGTTAGAGGTGTCTATAAATTCTCTAATGACACTATGGACTAAAATTCAGAAAATCCTAAACCAACAGCCTCAGAGAAAGAATTTGTTTTCTGAAGATACATGATGACAATGAGGCCAAATATGTATAACAATTACTTAATCTTTCTCCATATCACGATAGCGAAAGGCATTCCTTTTGTGTAAACTATAATGACACCTCTCAATATATGTCAGGAAGACTTGAAATTAGCGACTTAAACTATCAGGATGGAATTGTCCCCCTAGCCACCTATCTTTTCATCGTCCCAAAAATCACAAAAAGGCTTTAATTTATTAATCATTGCATCAGTCAGATTGGATTTTTCAACATAGTTTCATTCCTTGGAAAAGCTCACAATCGAGAGGCACTTTAGGGTTATACTTTGTCAGCTGACAATTAGCTAGCAATTTGTAATTTTGACCTCATAGTCAGACAACCATCTGTTGATTAGTTTATTGTTACTATGATAGGTCTAGTATGGCCACGATCAAACCATTCTAGGATTCAAGAAATATTGCTTAGTCAAGTGGTTCAACCGTATCACCCAGTTTACAGATGATCAGCTTCCCATTGACCAGACACAATTTAACGCCAGTCAAGGGACTCTCATGCATAAAATAATTTACCTTCTTTTCACAGATGGCTTTTGCAATGGATATTACGCATTTTAATTGAAAGTCATAATTCACTATTAGTGTGATTGAGCCAGCCATGATGTCAATCTCCAGTAAACTCAATTAATTGATAGACAACTTAATGAGAGTACATTCCAGGGAGAACACAGATGCTGCGAGAAATCAGCCTACCGTATTGGATATGGAACTTCAATAAACACAGGAGTGGAGTATGCCCACAAGGAAGATAGATTTACCTCATGAAGATACCACTTGTAGATACTTTTTCCTTCATGGCCCCCAATATAACCATATGATGCTGTCAGTATCCCACCTTCCATATAATCACCAGTGATAGACAGAAAATTCAAGCTAGGAGGAAGATCTGTAGTAAATATACCAATAATCAGTTACGTTGGTAGAGTCAAGTTGCTGAAGAGTTAAAAAGGAAACTCTAACACGACACATAACCAATATATCCAATTTTGAAGCAGACTACGTAATGTCATCGGACATTTAAAAAGAAGACAAGGTAACTCAATTAAAAGTTGGCTTTTAGCTTTTCAATAATGCAATCCCCTCATCGCCTCTCTGTAAATTCTTTTTCATTATCCATAAAAGAATACATAAACTTTGGGCCTGTGGTTGTGGGGTCTGCGGATCCGTTGGAGGACTAGTCGTGCTTCACCGCTAGTTTTGGCGCAAGCTCGCTGGCCGCATGAACACCTCGGTCATCAGAAAAAAAAAAATTTTGTATGCTCCAACTCATATGGCGCTAGAATTCAGAAGATCTCAGAGAAAACCTGGCAAATACTATCAGAAACAAACACAGTTGTCCAGATTGTCTAAGACCAATCAATTTGATAGCTCAAAAACTTATTTATTAAGGCATGCTGGTTGTGGAATAGATGATAATTAACCATAATACAGGTTGAGACAACTAAGGCACTTCTGTCCCCCAAAAATAAATTTAAAGTTGAATTGCTCAGCAATAGATGCAGCACCATGAGACAACCAGAAGAACAGTACCTGCTGAAGCCAGATAAGTGCATTTATCCTTTAAGGAAAACAAAACAGAACCGATATAAGCCAACAAACTATTTTTGTCTAGTATCTTCTGAGACATATAACTTACTCTCAACAGCTCTTTCAGACACAACATAAGCTGGTTGACCAGTTTCACCATCTGGAGTCATGGGAATGTATTTTGCAACTATGTGATATCCAACAGCCCCCAAAGGTATGCGGAGTGCCTAGGAACAGGAAAAGCCAAAGTAAGAATTTTCATTGAATAACTAACCAAACTGATGTATGAACACATCATAATACATATGATCTCTCCAAACAAAGTACAATTTACCTTGGCAATTTTTGAAGCACTCATTGCTTCTAGACCATTTTCTCCATCTAAAATCGGAGAACTTGTTTTGAACCATTGCACTCTACTGGAGGCTTCAGTTCCCCCAGTAACATAGCCAGTAACTGTAATCTTACTATTCTCTCGCAAATCACCAATTATTTTAACTTGTGCCACTTTGGGAGGAGCTGAAATTTAGTCAAGGTAGAAGCATTAGAAACGAAAGAAGCCAACAGTGTAGTACAACATTAGCTCCACTGAGAACATACAAGCATGGGGGACAAGAAAGAAGGTTGTTTTTAAAAATTTATACATGGACATCGACCAGCTACAAAAGATAATACTTAGAAGCTCATGTCTGCTAATGTGACAAGAGATTGAATAATTCCCAGACGCCACTAAACGAGGGGAGCACCTCAAGACACCCCTGTTGGTGTTGGGTCGATATATCCAGATGAACAACTTCCTAATGGGTGATGGGCAAAACTTGCTGAACTATGCAAGGAAAGAGAATTGCTGTTGGCTGCCTGACAGAAGACATATAAGACTTCCACAATCTTCATTTATTGGCACCTATTGAGTGCAGTATATAAGCAGATGCATCTATGGATGCACGGACCCTTAAACTCATGCCTGCCAATTGCATCTTGTTGTTCTTGGATCCATAAGTCCTAGAATAACTATGAACCACAATATGGTACAAGATCTGCTTATTTTCTTCATAATCTGGAAAAGGAATAGTTATTGTTCAAGTTCAACCACATAAAGCCATCTGTTACGCTATTAGAATCATATACGGCGCACTGTTCGCAAAGATTAGTCCAGGATTGAGGATGCATTGTCAAAGGACACATAGTTGATAGCCCTTGCAAGCAAATAAATATAATCATGATATAGCAGGGTCTCAACAGCTGGCCCAGGATTCATTGGGCAAACATTGTCAACATCCTTATCAGATGTACCACATAAAGCCGTCTGTTATGCTATTAGAATCATATACGGTGCACTGTTCGTAAAGATTACTCCAGGATTGAGGATGCATTGTCACAAGGACACATAGTTGATAACTATTGCAAGCAAATAAATGTAATCATGATATAGCAGGGTCTCAACAGCTGGCGCAGGATTCATTGGGCAAACATTGTCAACATCCTTATCAGATATACCACGACAGATTGTCTAACTAAAACAAAAACGTCATTTTGGGAGAAAGAACATACGACAACATTTCTCTTAAGTATCAGAGTTACCTCGTTTTACTTTAGGAGACAACACAGAAACCGATTCCCCTTCTTGTCCTGAAAATTAGCAACTGCTTCGTCAGGAAAAGAAATAATAAGCTGCAAAATGAGTAAAGATCATAACAATTATTTACTTCAGTGGCAAGTGGACCCACCCTCAAAATTTATGGGAAAATAGACAAAAGCTAGTCTTCGCCCAACATCATCCTTGGTCAATGTGTACTCAGATGTTCCTCTGGATACCAACACAAAATCTCTGGGAAAAAATGCAAATGAAACAGATTATGTCAGAGTCATTTCTAGAATCATGTAGCATGCACAATGACAGCACAATTAGACTAACTTCAAACTTTTAACATAGTTTTTGATAACATAATGTTTAGGTTTGGTTACGTATTGATTTTCTCATTCCTCTTCACAGTGTTGGGAAGCTGTAACCATAAAAAAAAATATTCTGACGATAGGCTTATGTGGAGAAGTCTTAAAGCAGCGCTAAACCATGCTTCCATCAACCTATTTAAGATGAATTGGCATGGCCCAAATTCAGGTGTTGGAATTTCTACAACTCTCTTTTGTCTCCCCATAAATAGTCACTTTTATACTATATTCTCAAGCCAAATCCTAATTGTACATCAAGGGAAGTCATTATAGCATTTAATTATTAATCACAACTCCTCCTATGACCTTAACTTATGGAACATATTGTCAGTGGTCCCGCTTAATTTTAACAAAAGAAACAAGTATGAGCATATGTATGTCCTTACACATTATTTTGCGTACTTCCAATAACAAACCTTAAAATTTGCCGAGTAGTGACTAAAACTTTCAAGTAAATAGAGTGCAGCACAATTTTTTTTTAAACATGTTCGATAATTTGATAACAATGCAAGGACTTTAGTGCTACTACTAAGAAAACATATGTAGAAGGAGATGAAATGCTAAAAACACAATAAGTAAGAGATTTAACCTACAATCTCACAAAGAGATGATTAAAAGAATGTGTAGCAAATTCAGAAATTTGTCTAGTGGGAAGGGAATACATGCATGAACGGAATGGTTATACTAACCCACTGTCAATGTTCTCACGAAGCCACTCAAACATACTCGGACCCTCACGTCCTCCAAAGTAGTCTCCAACTCCCTTTATTGCATTCCCTTCAACAACCTCTCCAACGATTTGAACATTATTCACTGATGGAGGAGCTGCTAGAAGCAAGTACTGGGATCATTGCCACATATCACAAAGATTTCCATTCGCTCACATGAAAGTACAAAGAGCAACAGAACCGGAAGAAATATTATGACTAATGAAAAAACCAAACTAAGAACTTCAAAGGCAGACACTCAAGAAAAGAGCTAAAAGAGCAAGAAAAATGCAAAACCATCACGAGTGTATAGAGAGAAGCGAAATAGCTCTTATTACATGTCACCTGCAAATTATCTGGTGCCTAAGGAAAGAAAGGAGGAAACAAGCGAATAAAATCCACCACTCAGAGAGATTCATGAGAATACAAGAGGGACTTTGTATCCTTCATGCAAATGCTATCAGGAAAATTTATCCAGTTGTAAAATGAAAAAGGAATTTTCAACTCAATCAAGTTGGATGGTGTTTCACCACTATAGCTTTCTCGAAAAGCATAGAGCTTTTTCCTTTCAGTGGGCGAAGTAAGATCCAAGAATGAGCATTGAAAACAGGTGAAAAATTAGGAATATGCTGTTGATTGACAAGAACAGCATAATCAGGTCCATGACTGCTAAAAGACCAATCTTGAAGGGGGGATCCTCCATTCTTAAGACCAAAAACTACCGACTTACTGAAGCAACACTTCCTCTTATTTTTAGCAATACAGCTATAAATGATCGACAATGGTAGTTTCCTATTTAATCAATACTTTTAATCTATAGGTTATTTGTTCGGTGAAGTAACTGCCCTTACCGCACTCTATTACTTGTCAACGAAAGAACATCAAATAAGAGTAAAAAGGAGAAATGTCATTGATGAATGTGACTCGTGCATAGGTTTAATTGATCGATCAAAATGTTCAATCCCTCAACAAAAAGAAATTTCCTCAACGTGGCATCCTCATCCTTTAAAGATGCCATACAAACGTGCAGATTCAGTGTAAAAATGAAAATCAAATGTTAGTTCAAATAAAGAATCCTTGTAAAAAAAAGTACATTAAATAAAGAATGTCAAAGTATTATGACAAAATAAGTTCTAAGACCAGAACTTATAATTTTTATGCAAACGACTACTATCATTTCCACCTGCTTTGATGAAGTCAGTGTACTTATACTGAGGCTCTCCTTTGGCACCTTCCTCTGTTACAGGTGTGTACATAAAAACCAGACTTGTATCGATGTCATCCAGTGTCAACTGATACTCCTCCTCCTCTGCCCCAGGTATAACTGTTGGACTGCTGTTCCACTTTCTTCTTAACCAACTGAAAGATTAAACATCTTTCAATTTCTTCAGACACTATCAAGCAGGCAGGCACACAAAACAAATCTTGCATGCACTCAAGAAGCAAACTCACCTGGAAACACCTTTTCCTGGGATTCCACCACACCAAGCAACCTTTGCGTGGCCCCTAACTACATTTCCTTCCACCAGCTCACCATGCACTTCAAGGTCAACAACCTTTGGGATTTTACTTCCTATTGAAAGTACAGAATGAGTAAGGGAGAAGCTTAACATGCTACATATATTAAATGAATCTGTCATTCCCGAGTAGCTGAACATTCTTCATTTCCCAGGTAAGACAGGACTCAGTTCCTCAGTGAAGGAAGCCAGCGAAAAACAGATGAGTGGCCATCAATGGTCCAAGCAGAATCGAAACAGAAAATAGAATAGTTGTAGACATTAGGAGGAAATGTGTCCTAATTTAACACAGCAAAATTTATGTCCCGAAGAAGCTGTATCATAATAGAAAGAGGTAGAGTCATGCCAACAACACTTCACCAAAAGCTAAGCAGTTAACTTCGAATATTCACTGCAACAAATTATTGTTTCACCGTCTCACTGAACATCCTGGCGGGAAAAGGGAACAGAAAAAGAGGTCCCATATGCAATTCATCAATATTTCATTTGGTTTCTGAAATAAAAAAAACTAAGTGAAACAGTGAGACAGAGAAACAATAATTTGGTTTCCGAAATAAAATTGATCAATTGCACACGAGATGATAATATCTGCTGATTAGGCTTGTCGACTGATCAATAAAAAACTGATCAATACTGCCATTCTGTGAAGATACTTTCCCAAAATGAATGGTTCCAAATAAATATTCTACAGTTTACCTGGTGAGACTGGTGAAGATATGGCAAAAATAGGAGGATATTCAGTTTCCCCCAACACAGGAGTGCACTCCACTTTCAGTATTCTACCAATGTCCTCATTCTTTGGCCAATAAACCTGACCAGTCACAGAAAAAGCTTAAGAAGGAAAGAATGAGAATATCATCACCCAGCGTTAAGAAGCTTAATAAATATAAAACCTCCTCAGTAGCATCAGGAACCATGGTAAAATTCGATGGTGTTCTCTCTCCAACAAACCACTGATATTTCAATTCTAACTTCTGGTCAACAGTCAGAGTGCTGTCTTGAACAAAGGTGAAGTGGCAGCGGCAAACATCTTCTTCGAATGGTCGATCAACAGAGGCTTCTTTGAGCAGGTAGCCCGGAGGAAACTGATCCTTCCATTGCTCCAACAGAAATCGAAATGTTGAATCTGCTCATGGGAAAATACACTTCATCAAGAATTGAAGGTCGCACTAAACTAAGAAAATCAAGATATAGTGTACTGAACAATATGCACTAGCAATAAAAATTTAGAAACAACCACCTTATTTGTCTTGTTCCACCTCGACATCACAATGAACAGAAATTTAGGTGTAAAATTAATCCACACTGATGATTCATCCTCTTATAGGAAGGATGGCAATCCGATCCTTTCACAGCCATTCCCAAGAATAAGGTCCATTAGAGAGAAGAAGCTAGTATTTGAGGAGAACAAAGCCACTTTCTTTACTAGGAAAATAGCATACAACAAAATCTGGATTCAACAATTTGAGAGAAACAAAAGTCGAAAAACAGCCTTTGTTAAGGCTAAAATCAACAAGTCTCTGTCATTATGCAAGTGGAGAGGGTATATGGATAATTTCATCAATGGGAATTTGACGGATGCCAATCAGAAGGGCTATCCAACATTTGCATGGAAATGTGTAATAGGTTTCAAAGCAAAGACGTTTCCATTTATCTTCAACAAATATCTTTTTGTTTCGTGTGGCAGGAAATGA
Source organism: Psidium guajava (assembly GCA_016432845.1). Classification (NCBI taxonomy): domain Eukaryota; kingdom Viridiplantae; phylum Streptophyta; class Magnoliopsida; order Myrtales; family Myrtaceae; genus Psidium; species Psidium guajava. The sequence goes on along the minus strand of CM028230.1, from coordinate 17,232,732 downwards.
CTGGAGAGCCTACAAGGAAATTGAATTGATTTTGCTGTTACCAAGCTCACTAGGTGCACAAGAATAACACCAATAGAGACTCCATAAAAGAGCATCCCTAATAGATCCATGATTGACAGGCCTAATCGGCAGATAGTTTAGTCTGCGACAATAATAATTATAGAGTGCAATACGCATAGTTAATAGTTATGGAAATTTATTTTAGTATACTAGTTGACATTCTCTTTTTGTCTCACAATAACTTAGAAAGAGAGAGACAGAGATGGAACCTATTGGCCGGACCTCATATTAAATATATAGGAACATCTCCAGTTGTGAACCAAAATGCCATCCACCCAAAGCAACAATACGTAAGGAAACATACAAGTGCCATCCAAGGAAAACATGTACTTTAGATGGATAATTACGTCCATCTTGCAGAGCCATTCACCAGGTTCACTAGTATCAGAGCATGGTTAGAAAAGATGGTACTGAAGACTGAATATCATATTGCTTAGCAAGTGATCCAAACACATTGACAGGAGTTACTTTTTACATAAAAGCTCAATCCAAAGCCAACATGTGTTTACAATAATCAATTCAACCAACGTTTTCAGCATAGGACCTACAAAAAGTAGGGTATCAAGAAGCCATACCAGCCGCGTGATCTGGGCGACAGAATTCCCATCCATCTCTGATGCACAAAGCTGTGACTTTGGGATAACGCTTTGCAAGTGCCACCTCCTCACGTGAAAGATCTATTGCCAAATCATATAAATCAGTTCAACAGGAAAAGCAAAGAATTTAGTACCTAAAGCATTGGCTAATTGATCCCAGCAAATAATAAATTGACGGAGCTGAATAAAATTTAACGTACAGAATCTACCCTAATCCACAATCTATGTAAAATGATAGAAAATTGTGCAAGTTTGAGTGCCTAGGTTGAGTCGCCTGTTGCCCAACCACCAGTCTCCCTTCCAGCATCTCCACCATATATTACACTTAACTGAATATAAAAGAACCCTTAATTGCATTTATTTGAATATAAACAAAGTAGCTCTTACATCATTGTCATCTGGATATAAAACTTCTTATCTTAGACAAGGAAAACTGCAGTTACCTCTGTCATTGAACTTTTTCAGAGTAGGACCGACAAGTAAGATTGAAGCGGCTTCCAGATGAGGCATTTTAAGTATGGGATTCTCCTCTACTCGTAGATGCTACACCACAAGAGAGAAACAGCAAAATTAAAAGCAAACCTGCCCAGTTATAATTAATGTTGGTTGGATTCATTGTTGGAGTTCAAAGAGACAGACTCAAGACATATTTCTGCTAAAATGTAGACATTATCTCAAAGCTTTTAGAAGTTGATCCATAACCCTCATCATACACTACACTAAGCAGTGTCCATAACTGAATATTGAAATGAAATCACAGTTATTGGTCTGGTCAGCAGTGGATTAGTCAGAATCGGCCTGCGGGAAGAAGGGATCTTAGCGAACCCCCTTGGGATTGGCCGTAAGTTAAGTTTCCCTTCCACAAACATGGATTTTTAAGATTTCACAAACCACTGAATCGCTACTCTGAACGGAAAGAGCAGGAGCTACAACCAAATCCATTATCGACTATCCTAAGACATTCTACCTTGCTCGCCTCACTTTCTGGTGAATACCCATCCAAACAAGGGTCACTAGTTCAGCAGTTACTCCATAGCATATTGCTACCTTCCCCTAAACTTCTAGGCTAACACGTATCCATTTTCTTTCTTTAAAGAGTTTCTTATTCACAAGGGTCACTAGTTCAGCAGTTACTCCATAGCATATTGCTACCTTCCCCCAAGTTCCTAGGCTAACATATCCATTTTCTTTCTTTAAAGAGTTTCTTATTCACAAGTATTAATTTTAGAAAGGAAAGAAGAAATTTTTTAAGATAACGATCAACCATTTAGCTGGGAAGGGAGGTACTTCATTCTCGAAATTTGTACATTCCTCATGAATATTATGAATTCTATTGGCAAAAATAATATCGAAAAGTGTGGCAAATATTCAAGACAACCAAAAAAGAGACTTAAAAGGATGCTGAAGACTCTGGCCGTTTAAACTGAAGTACAAGTGATAAGACTGATATTTCAAAGAAAATAGGATGTGTAACAATTAGGGACTGGAGTTATTTAAGTAGCTAGTGAGGTTCGTATGTAACTGTTACATGGCTAAATAAGTGTGAAGTATATTGGCTTCTTGATTCAGGCCATGAAACATACAGCTGCCGCAGTATAAATATGGATTGACTTGTACTTCTTATAGAGCAGAGAAAACATGAGGATATGAGTATGCCGGTTGCCAACCCACCTCAAGTACAGGCAAATGTGGGAAACCCTTTAGAGTGGAAATTTTGTTCTTGCTAGCGGCTAAAACCTGCATGAAAGATGTATACCAAACAATCCAGGATGAGCTGCTTAAGAAGGAATAGGGTGGTGCCATTGGCAATACAATCACGTAATCTTGTACCTACCTGTAGGCGTGGTTGACTTGCCATTGCCAAAGACTTGAGCTTATTTTGAGCAACAGAGAGAAACTAGAGGAAGATAACACAAACAAGTAGACATTAGTTCAAACATCAACAAAATAAAAAATAAAATAAAAAACAATTGCAACCACCAATCACAGGATAAAGTAATGTTCCAATGAATTACCTCTAAATTAGGGAACTGAGGAAGACTTGCTAGGGAAGTGATTTGATTTCCAGCCAAATAAAGTTGCTGCACAGATTACATCTCTATCATGACAAAGGACATTAGCCTCCAGAGAAGCCAGGAAATTAAATACTGAAAAACATGCCTGCAAAGCCTTGCAATTTCCCAGTGGTTCAAAGCCAGGCCCTTTAAAATCATTGAAACTCAAGTCAAGAACCTGGAAAGAGAACATAAAATGCTTAGTATTTGTTGATTAACTCGCCTAAAGGCCCATTTGCAAGGAAGTATGTAACCAACCACAGTAAAAATGAGGAGACAATTTGCTCCAACTTTTAAAGATTGTTAATATTGCCGAACAGAATTAAGTAGCTAGAGGCACGATGACAGACCTTGACGCGGCTGAGTATCTCAACCCCTTCAAGTGTGGATAAAAGATTGTCCCTGAGGTAAACAAACTGCAAAAGAGGATTGTAAGTTGTGCAGCAAAAGAAATAAAACCTTTTTCTAATGCTAGAGCTTGTATTTATCTACAAACTGGAAATCTTGCTATTGAAATCTCAAGCAAAAACAATAAGAAGCAAATGTTGATAGGATTTTGTTGAACCTTTAAAAAAGAAAAAAAAAGTTTCGATGTTGAGGACATAAAAGTCATGGATGAATAGGATACACCACCCATTCAAGAGACGTGCCATCTAAAATTAAAATTCAAAGGGACATCAAAAGATCATGTATAGAAAATGAGATCCAACTATGGAACAAACTAGTTACCCAAAGTTCATCAAACATTCGGAGAATAACATATACTGCCATAACTGCTCAATCATGACCACACAAACTTCGTCTGATTAATATGAGAATTTACTGCCAAAAATCTTTGGATGCCAAAGAGAGGAAAGCGTGGTTGAAGTGTGAAGGGGAAGTATCTAGTGATTAGTATAAATGAATATTCAGTGTACGATAGCATACTTGTGATATAAACAGACATTCATTCTTTACAACAAATAAATAAGTAGCTGCGCAGAAGATAACAATTCTGTCTCAAGTCTTTTTCTTGCCTCACTTTGGCATGACATAAGAGCCATGTTTTTTAAACATAACTTGACAATAGGTCTAAGTTTAATTGCCATATGCGCCCCCCTCCCCAAAAAAAAAAAACCCACGAGCACAAATTTTACAAGTGCTTCTTATTTATCTTATTTCCTGCTATTCATCAAAGTTGCTCATGATGGTCACATGGACTGTTTAATGGAACTTATTCTGGCCTTTTCTACGTTTCATTTCCTCCACCTAATAGCTAAAGCTTTAAAATTGGATCATTTACCATAATATAGCATCACCATCATAATATATCATCAACCATTTGATGTGGATTGTGAAACCAGAGTACAAAGCTCTGGCTTTCACTACATGCTATCCATGCGAAAATTAACATTGTCTAAGAACTCAGGATTCAAACAGGCAGTGCCTATCTTAACAATGTGCGATCATTATTAGGCTGCACACACACAAAAAATGATTCCACTTTATTAGAGAGGAATTAGCTCTTGGTGAAATTGCACAAGCCTTCATGAACTTGCTAATTTCTTAATTATCCTCGTGTAAATTTCATTTGTAACAAGCTGAGTTTAATTGATATATATATATGCTCCAGCCATAAGGACACGTTTTAGGACATGTTTATGAAAGGATATGTATATGAAGCTGATTCTGTAATTAGTCATACTTTGTTTATCAGGGATGAGCTAAAATTTTATGGATTAACTTTGAGAGCAGATTTAAGCCTCATTTGGTTCAACCAAGTATATCTTGGGAATGGAACCATGATTTATTTATAACGTGATATCTCATTGGGTGTCCAAAAAGCACAACCAACCTGACAAATTAAACTAGAGTGAAAAGTTTCGATTACGTTACCATCCAACTCAAATTCAAGTTCATATAAATTTCACTTCACAGTCATTTTACACCACCATCCTCCCTTCCTTTGATGTTGCATGTCATTTACCAACACAGCCAAAATCATACTTCAAAGCTCTCTATGTACTAGAATAGACAATTTTAGTTCCAACTGAGGTCTGGCCACTCAAAGTGATACACAATCCACCCAGTGAGAGTACAGCATCCAAAAAGCTCAAGTTAAGGAAAATCTTTTACCTCTAAATTTGCTGTCAAGTTCAGTCCACCAGCACTGAGAGTACGCACTCTGTGACCCCTTAGGTCCAATCTCTAACAGGAAAAGAGAGGGTATTACATAGATGATAACTCGTAGACAAAACAATACAGCATGGTCAATTCAGTGGAAAATATCAGGCCATTCTCAGCTTGGGGTTGGGCGTGATGGTAAAGGGGGATTTACAGCACGCCTAGCATAATTAAATAAAAACAAAGATAACATACTCGAGCATAATCTAGTTTTGGTTGAGATAAGCAACCAAATACCAACTCTCTTGCAAATGCTTAGTTTCCCTGCTTTTCTTTCTTTATTTTGATGACACGGGTTATTCAACCTTAACCAAATACCAACTCTCATGCTAAAACAAGGAGAATTTCTTCAGTCCCTCTCGCTGTTTTTTGGCAGGAGAATAAGAGAGTTTTCATCGAAGAGGAGACACCCGTTTCTGCAATTACTGAAAGTTGGTTGAAAGTCTTAAACTTTTGGTTCAGTGGAAAGTTGTGTCTAGATATAAATGCTTTAATGGACATTGTAGATGATTTTTCTAGTAATTGAGCTCTTTTAGTTCCAAGCTCTTTTTGTATATGGGTTTGCACCCCCTTGATGTCCCTAGTAATCTTTTCCTTTACCTATCAAAAAAAAAGGCCTATCTAGTATAGTAATAACTTTACTTGTAAATAATAATCATATCATATAATTATGGTCATGTGTATTGTTTTAAGTAATTAAGTAAGCATTAATGATGTTTATTACCACAGTACGAAATTCTGAATAAGATATATTTGTATTTTATCTAGTTATGATGAATTAGAATACAACATAGTATACTTAAAATAGAACAAATATCATTAAAAAACAATAAACATGAACACTCTACTTAGTAATAGGGTTGTAGTGGCTAGTCATTACTTCAACGAAATGTGCTATATATGTTATGAATAGATGAATGCAAAGCTAAAAGCTACTAAAAGCTGTTACTCAAAGCTCCTAAGAATTGTCAACATGACCTCCAAAGTTATAAGTTCATTAATTTCCAATGCAGAATGAAAACTCAAGCAATTGTGTGGCACTCCATGAGCATCACAAAGAAAAAATCTTACCACATCATCGCTAGCTTTAAGCTCCACTTGAGGAAGCATCATGAACTTTGAATCCTTACTATCTGGTGTCGTCGTTCTCCGCCGGGCAGATAAACTAGAACTCCTATCTATAGATGAGGACAAGGAACCCTTTTTAAGTCCACTAGAGCCAGTAGGTGTTCGGGCAGATGAGGACGAAACCTTTGAAACTGTTTTCCTGGTCCCAACACTGCCCACGCTATCCACAGAAGTAGAAGACGCTCTTCTTACAGAAGGTGATGAAGCTGGCACTGCTCCCTTGACTGCAGACTGTTTCCCGGTTACTTGCTTTGTTCCCTCAGCTCCTGTTGTTGCTCTTGAACCCCGTCCACCCAGTGATTCCACAACTGCACCCTTGGTATCTGAAATGCTTGCTCTGCTGGCTGTCGGTTTAGTCACTACAGAGGGCAATGAGGTCCTCCTAAGTTCTGGGAGAGATCGTCTCACTGCTTCTGGAGCTGAAGGAGATACAGCCTTCTTGCCTCCAGCTGTTCCCACATTGCTCTTCATGGGAGTCGTTTTTTGGGCCAAACCTCCCGTGCTGTTTCTTCTTGTTGGAGGAACTGAATTTGCAGTCTTCCCTAGAGGAGTACCAGCCGATTTGATTGTGCTGGAATTTGAATCTGAGACACTTCTTGGGTCCATTTTCTTTCTACTAGACACGGTGGGTCTTGCGAACCCCGCAGTTCCTACAGAAATAGATTTCACACTTTTCGCGACAGATTTTGGAGTATCACTCGGAGTAAGAGACAACTGTTTCTCCGAATTTGCGGAGTTTTCCACTGCATGCTCACTAAATTCTCCTTCTGGGTCATCCATTTCGGCTCAGCACAAAGCAGTTAAATGACGTAAGGGGGGCTGAACAAATCCAAGACAACCAACAACCAATGTGAATGACTCCCCTACTCAATAGAAGTAGAATTGTTTGATATCTCGAAGGAAGCTAAACTTACGAAACAAGTAACCCACTGCATCTACTTAATATCAAATGGGTGATGTTCCAATATCCTAATGCACTAGATACTCAACTCGATATTCCCTGACCCAATAGTCAAAGCTACCACTCAAAGTAGTTCAGCCGAAACCACATTCACGATCTCAAGCATCATTCGACAAGAAAACGAACAACCAAACCAAAGAACAGAGTTCCGGCGACTTACAATATGGCCGTACTAAACCTCCGGGGACCGCAACTCCGCCTCTCGCAGCGGAACCATCGCGCCCGGATCTAGCGCGAAATGCAGCGCCTCCGACCAGCCACCGGACAACCTACATGATCCAAGCCAAAGCACCGTCAGAGACGCTAGAAAGCCCGTCGGACAAACCAGCAACGGCGGACCACAGACCGAGAGGTCCGAAGTGACGATTTCCACCGACAGGGGGCTCGAAATGCGGCGTGGGACCGCGGCGGAGAGAGGAGAGAGCAATGCGGCCAGATCTAGCGAAGGAGAGGGGAAAGCGAGGGGGGCGTTACCAGGGTCTCCACTAAGTAGTCGACAGCAGCGAAAGGCGAGTGAGAGAGAGTCTTCCGCAGCTTCGCACCAGACAGAAAAGCGAAAATGTAGAGAGAGAGAGAGTGGGAGGAGTGCTGGAGAAGACGAGCTTAAAGTACAGTGGAGTAAGGTTGAAGAAATTGGTTTTTCTTTTTCTTTTTTCTTTTTTTGGGTCTTTTTCTTCTTTTTTTAATTAAAAAATCCGCGAAAATGAAATGGCGGAAAACGGCAGTGGTTGAGGAGCGCAAAGTTTTTGGGCGTTTGAATTCACTGTTTGAATGATTGCATGACTGCGACGCATGACGTTGATCGGCGGCCGACGTCTTTTCACTTCATATGTTGCGCAAGAAAAAGACAAATGGTCCAAACTTTTCTAGTCTAACTTAACTTGTAACGGGCTCTTAAATTTTTAATTTATTTAATATAATTCCTAAAAAAATTTTACATTCCCTCTTTTTATCAAGTCCCTGAATTATATGAAAATTTTTAATTTTTTCGATGATAGTAAAATTACACTGGACATCTTTATATCGTTCGTGGACTACATTAAACATATATTAAAAGTTCATGAGATATATTGAACAAAAGAAAAGTTTAGAAATCACGTTGCGCATGGAGTAAAATTCAGAGCCCAAATTACACGTTTACCCAAAGTTTAGGGACTATTTTATGTTTAGAGCCTTCATTGCCACCACGAAATCAAATGCTACCATCGGCAAAATCAGTCGCCGCCACCGCGATCATCACATCTGATTGTCGTCATAAGTCCATTCGACGGCAGCCATTTGGACCGACGAGCCCCTCCGGCAAAACCAGACTCATCCGCCACCCACCACCATAAGCATGGTCAATCGGGGGCCAAGGTGAAGAGCGGGCCAAATATCGTTTTGGATGGGAATGCCGGTCGCGATCGATGCCGCTGTCGAAAACACTTGAGAAGTCCAAGGTCCTTAAATTCAGATTCCCACTTGTTCACCTTGAGCGACATCGGAAAAAGACGACTCGTCAGAGGACTCAAGAGAGTTTGAGCAAGACTAACTTTGACTCGGTTCATCCAACTGGATCTTCGAAGTCCCAGGACACTGGCGACGAGATCTATTTCCCTTGAAGCCAGGTCTTTCTTATTTAAAGCCTGGAGCTGGTGTATGAGTTTATTACCCCCTTTTTCCTATTAGACGCTCAGACTCCTTTGATTACTCGGACTTCTCGCTAAATCTTATGCCAACCTAACACAACTCGTGAATTTTCTAAGAGATGAAAAAGAAGAAAACCGTCGAGGATTCCAACGAGTATGCTCAACGTTGAGGGAGAAATCGAATCCAGTCCATCCTCCGTTGTCTAAGAAGAAGTCACTATGTTCGTCGACAAACGCCTCGTCCAACTTTGATGACCTTCGCCATCGATAAGGAGCGGTCGAGGATGGGTTGGAGAGTGGACAATAACTGTCGAGGAGAACCATCGTCAAAGTGCGTCGACCCTGCAAGGAAAACGAGGAGCCGGTGAATCCAACCTTACTCAAATCTCGCGTACGCTCGTCCCGGACACAAAATCTAAACCAAGAAGAACACAGTAGCCGAACCGAGAAAATCTTATATACACATTGTTGGCCAGCAACCTCGTCATTCTTATACATGCTCGAAAGAGCCCTAAAAACAAGAACCCCAACATAAGATGTGCCTCTCTCACTCTGATGAGATTGGGCATGGGACAGACGATTGCCTAGGATTCAAACACTGAATGCGAGACCAGATCAAATCAAGCAAGCTGCAATGCACGCCCTCAAGGACTCAAACCTAATGACAGGGAGCAAAGAGGGTAAAGACTGGATAGGGAAAAAAAAATAAGAAGTTCGTAACCAGTTTAACTCGTCCACGGGCCTAGTATGGTAATGGAAATAGCCTAAGATATAAACAAAACGCTTCTCAAATGGATATATTCTCCGAAAAATCTTTGAACAAAGCTTCTTGTGTTTTCAAAAAAGAGAGAAAAGCAAATAGGGGCCTAAGAAGTAATCAAAAGAAAAAAAAAGGTCGTGACTAGGAGTGATGAGATTTCAGGATGGGTGATTCCTACTTTAGAATCGAGAACCTCTCGCTAGGGACCGGTTTTACAAAATGCGAATCGTAAACCATCTACTCATTTTATGGATCCACCCAAGAACCGCACTATCGGTCTGGTCTTGTTCGAATCCCAGTTGGATTCCAGCTACGATCCTACCGAGCACAAAAATCAATTAAAAAAGAAAATAAAATCAATCCTTAGCGATTGAAAGAGGATGGCTCAACTTGAGATTTTGATAGTACATTCCCCACGTTTGCATTAAGTATTCTTTTCACATGAAAACCTCAAGAACAATGTCTTTACGAGCGATGGTATTATTGTCAACAATAGAGTCTAACATCGTGGAAAATACAGTAGCAATTGATCAACTAATTAACACAGATTTTCAAATGCATTTATAACGTACAACACATGTCACATATGAAAATAAGTTAGATCTAGACTCTTTTTTTTTTAGATAGATGGATCTAGACCATAGACATTTAAGGGAGACGGCTTCAATTAAAAGAATACATATTTATATTATATAAAGGGACTGATTTTTTTTTTTACCAATTGGATGGTTCTCACATGAAATCGCGAATCGAATCGATACCCATCAGTCCAGAAAATTAGGACCAAGAATCTAATCGGTACCCGTTGGTTCCATTCAAAATCAACGGATTGAATATGGTTTGGTCTGATTTGGGTGAATCGTGATTTTTTTGCTCATTCCTAGTTGCGACGTACATGTTCACGAAATTCACAACCTCGAGGATGAGTTAGTCGAGGCCTAACAAGAAATCGTTTGAGTTAAAAATATATAAATCATGTGTATTTGTTAGGGTTGAGCAATTACATATTCCATGACAAACCTAATGCCTACCCATCAAGACTAGTTCCCCATCTTTTAAAACTTGGAACCTACCCAACATACCCTGTCACAAGTTTTAAGGTCAATGCCAAGTTCCAAGATCTGCCAAAGTTCCACCTATATTCTTAATTGAATAATTGCAATGAATTATCATATCTAATGATCATCATTTACTACTACAAATGTACTAACCATGCTCCTATTGATAACATTAACAAAGTAAAAGTTTTAGTGTCGGATATGGTCAAAAATGAAAATTTAGATTAATAGTTTCAGATTCATTATCAAATACCATGGAATATCACAGGATTGCATAAGCATAGGACAAAAAAAAGGACTTATTCAAGGTTTCAAGTTCCATATTCCATATTTCATCTCGTGGAACCTACATGTAGGAACTGGTTACTAATTTTTGAAACACGAAACTTACAATGCATGCCCTAGAACTTGAAACCTACCATGTTCCACTTGTTCAGTTTCAATCTGGTACCCCTAGTATTTGTAAATCCTTTCACTATTACAGGTGTATTTATTTCGGGAAATTTATAGTTTGATCAATCTAAATAACAGAGATCCAATGTTTAAAAATCGTATCCAGAATGATTGTAAAAGTAGATATAAGATCAAATATAATTCGATCGTTGTGAGCAAATCCAAAATCTTTATAAACATAGCCAATTATTAGTTCCCAACCATGGAGCGAGTGCAATCCAATACACAAATAGTTAATAAATGGATAGAAATTTTTTTTATTGTCAACTTAAGTTATATAGGAATTCTTGAACCCAAGAGTTAAGAATAACAAATTATTCATTACCGAGGATAGAACAAGCACTTTAAATAAGGAAAGAGGTTATATTTTGCCGACAAGTGCAAAATCATATGATAAAAGAAAATGCTTCCCTAGAAATTATATTCCTAAAAAATGTTTCCCCTTTTCATCTTTGGATAACTTTATATGCACATATTTTCTCTGACTGTAAATGATTTTTTTGTAGACTAATTATTTTAAGCAACCCAGAGATGTGAAAATCCAGAAAACAAATTTGTAGAAAATAATCACTCACAAACACATCATACGTTCTTTTATACAATCCATACCACCGCATGCAAATTTCTTAGTTCACCAAATGCAGCATTAATAACTTCAGAGCAAGAAGCGATGGGACGTTGTTTAACATGGGGGCAGGAGTCGTTTCCTTTCTTTGCGGAGTCATCCAACGTTCCCAGCAGATCCCGCTTTCGGTTCGGGCCATTTACGGAAGCGATCCAACTGGGCAACCCGAAATCGCAATGGAAATTGGGACGAAGTTTGAAAAGTCAGAAAAAATTCTCATAGAAGTTTTAAATTGATAGTTCACACGCTTTTGTATTACCTCTTCTTATTTGCCTATTTACGTTAATGCATTTTCTTTGTAATTGTGTAAATTTAGTCATAAATATTTTTTTGCCAATCGAGTCATAAACTTCTTACATTTATGCCAATCTAGTCTATCCAGCTAACTTTGGTCGGTCAACATTGACATGATAATTTTAATAATTTTTTTTAAAAATTTTTTCTTTCTTCTTCAGCCAATCACATTCGAGCCTCCCAAAATCTAGGCTAGGTTGACCTTGCCAATCCTAGTCTCTAATTGGCCGCCAGGCAACTAATTAGGGGAAGAAGGAGAAGATAAAAAAGAAACAAAAAAGGACAAAAAGACCTAAAAGTTATAAAAAAAAATGTTAAAATAATATTAACAATTACCATGTTAGCTTCGGCCTGTCAAAGTTAGCCGGATGAACATAATTAGCATAAATGAAAAAGGCTTATTAGGACTCAATTGGCAAAAAAATAGATTGATGACTTAATTGACACAATTACAATATGTTCAAGGCATTTTTTGATAATTTTCCCTCGAAATGTTAGTAATCTATTCCAAAGAAATATGGGAATGATCTTGACTTCGTACCCAATTTCTTCACGCAATAATTCCGATTTGTTTTGACTCGTGCGCTTGCTCGCACCGAGCTTTGTTTTTTCTTCATTATCCAATGCTTGTGTGGTTTGCTTTTGGTGCTGGTTGGTCGAAGGTTCCCATCTTGCAAGAGACAAGAAAGAACAATGAAAAGAAGAGGACAATGAAAAATGGGTCCAACAGCATTCGCTCTTGAAAGGCAAAAAAAAGGATTCGAGATCCCGCCTCTCTCAAGATGCCTTCTATGGAAACACGAAATTCAACCAAATTGAACTTAAAACGATCGCTGTAAATGGCGATCGACTTCGACTGATGTCGTCAATCGAACTCGAAAGGGGACTCCCCGGCAACCGTTCCCTTTCGCGAGTTCCTTCGGGTTATGTAGTCATGCCCGGCGTCGGAAATGCCAAGTTGAAGCTATGTGGCGATCATCGAGATGAGGAAGGGCGCTGCTTTCCAAAACCCCGGACGAGTTTTTGACCATTGCTTAGCCAAATTCAGCTCACACATCTTGTCGATCGGGTGTTCGGTGCATTTACCACGAGAGTGATTGCATCCTTTTCTTTTAAGCGGATCGATCGTCACGCCTCTCGCCGGTGCAGGGAGTGTTCAAGTTGTTTTGAAGATCGCCAAAGTTTGGAAACTACTCGATCAAATGGACCTTCTCGAGGACGAACAGAAGTTCGTCAAAGTCCAGTCCTGCATAATCCTCGTACCATGGCAAGATTCGGAAGACAATGTCCCAGAACCTCTTTCTGTCAACATCCTTTGAGCAACCGTGTGTTGAGATATGGGATTCTAGACCCGTTTTGCCCTATCTATCAACTAATTATTGAACGTGAGCAAAAGATAACATTGCATTTGTGTCAATTCAGTCTATTTAGTCAATTTTGATAGGAAATCGTCGACGTAGACATCGACCATTCTATGTGACATGGCTGGCACTAACGGGCATATTATTCACAAATTTTTAAACAAATTAATTTTTTTTATTATTTCCTATATTTTCCCCTTTCATTTTGGCTTGCAAGGGTCATGGCCCTCACTAGATCAGGGCGAGGGCTGCAAAGGCTCTAGGTGAGGACTCACTTGCCAGAATGAAAGAGGAAAAAAGAAAAAAAAATTATCAAAAAGAAGAAGAAAATATTGCAAAATTTTTTATTAAAAAAATATCCACATCAACATCGATCATGCCGTGCAGAATGCTCGGTGTCCACGTCAACAATTTCCGGCTAAAGATGATCAAATGGACTGAATTGACACAAATTCAAAAAGGTTCAAGACTACATTAATTCAATTGAAAGATTTAGTACTTAATTATTACTAACACAATAGGTTTAAGATTTTTTTGGTTTTTTTTTTCGACAATAACTAGTTGGCCATCTGCCAAATAGATATAGATTCGACCCTGATTGGGGGCAAAAAAAAAAGAGGAGCTAAATTAAAATAATTATAGAAGATAAGAAATTAATAATGGGCCCCACTTTTTTCCTTAATCTTTATTGTCTGGGTAGGATTATAATTGATAGTCTTTGACTTCCGAAAGCATGCTAACATGTGATCCGCAAAAGATAACGTACTCAAGTTAAGATGGTAGGGATGTCTGCGGTCGAAAAAAGGTTGTAAAACGCGCGGAGAGAGGACCGTCCTTTTTTTTTGTTTTGTTTTGTGTTGTGTGTGTTTCCGTGATGTTGGTATCGCATCCATAAATGACCGTTGGAGTTCGAGCGGAGTTACCGCTCGGATGGCCAAATATTTTCGCGTCCGGCTTTGGAATTTGAATTTGATTTCTGATCAAAGAAATTTACGTGATGATCATTGAAATTTTTTCTTCCAAAACATTATTAACAGCAAATATTTTATGAAAAATTATTGCCGGTGGCCGAAAAATTTCTTTTTAAAAATAAATTTTTATTACTAAAAATATTATTTACCGTTTAACTTTTTTTTTAAAAATATTATTTATTTTTTACTCTAGTGACTAGAGATGGTGATGGCAGGCGGGTAGTCAATGGCTACGCTTGACAAGGGGGGTGGTGTCCGGTGGAGGTTGGCGGTAGGCAACGACGGCGGCTGGCGAGGGCGAAGGCGTGGTTGGGAGAGAGAGAGAGGCGCGTAAAATGAAAAGAGGCCGAAGTAAGAGAGATATTTATGTTGAGTGATTTTCTATTTCTAGAAGAAAAGTAATTTTTTTTAACTCCTGGAATTGGCTCAAAAATAATTTCGGAAGTAGAAATTTGCTTCAGAAATAGAAATGTAATGTTGCGTAACTAAACGGATTTCTGCTTCAGAAGCTACATTATGAAACGGATATTTGCTTCAGAAGCACTTATTGAGCAGAAATTGATAATCAAAAGCGTTACCATGCACGCCCTACGCTTTGGAGCAAGCTCTGCTCTAATCAAGGGTTATTATGCATGCATGATGAAGGGCATCTTCAGACCTTGACTGCGTCTCTTTTAGAAGCAGTAGTAAAGAGTGACTATCGATTTGGGTTGAATATCGAGCCTTCGTTATCCCAAGCATTAAGCGATGCCTTCTTCACGTTGCAATCCCGAGCCTCGCTAGACCGTTTTGACCGATGAACGTCGCGCAGCCGAATCTCAAAATCCAAAGGAAGACAACCCGGGCGCCTTGGCAGTTCCTTTTCGACCAGTGCCTAGCCACATGACCTCGAAAATCTTCTGGTCTCGAGAGACCATTCGCGAGCGATTTGAAGGTTTGCCATGTCGTTTCGATTGCGCCTTGGTCGTTTTCCATGCATTTGAATCACGCTTTAAAAATGATACAAGCATCTTTTGCTTATTTATCTGGAATGATGGGTGAGGATCGAACCTTGTGGTGCATCGGCTATAGGACTAAATGGTGTGATCTGGCGACCAATGATCTAACCACTGCTTGCACTGTTCCTAACTTGGATCATTGATTGAACAGGCTACTTGACGATCGGTGCGATTCAACAGTGATTTGAACCGTGCTATGATGACAAATGTGATTCTCGTTGACCTTTTGGAGCTTAGTAAGCCTTTCACTAACCTTTCAAAAATGAATCATGATGAACACATGCGTAATGAATTGCAAAACAATGAATTTCAACGTCACCTTTGCCTCTCAATGATTTTTTTGATTAGGACCTCTCCCATTCTTCGATTAATCAATCATAGGACCTCAGAGGGTTGAATCCGTGAGGCCTTTGCTTGAACACTTCAGAGCCGAATCCCTACCATCATTCGCTTAACCAATTAGGGCCCCTAGGATCAGAAATTTCGCACCGCTCTCTAGTCTCTGCTTCTAGTTCAAGTTTTGAAAACGAGCATCATTCAATCATGACTCCTCTCAAGAATTCTGAAAACCAAAGATAGGGGCAAAGCCAATCTTTTGTCATCAAATCATTCGAAGAAAAGCGATCACGGGCGTGCCATAATTTCGCGGCCTTACACTGGTTTCAATGGCAATACATAGATTTTGCTTTGGTGTTAAATTCTCTAATCTCGGGTAAGCCGTCACTGAATTCGCTGACCAATTTGACAACCATTTCATTTTGTTGAAGAATTAAATCGCGGCAACTTGCCCTAATTTTTGCCTAAATTTAGATAACATCTCTTTCATTTTTAGTTCCGATACAATTCCTGACAAGCGAAAACGATGATCAGTGAGATATGCAAGAGATTATACACTGTCATTTTTGGTCTATAGTCAAACGGGGTTTCTTGATAATTTGCCCCTTTTGAAGTCACTTCTGGAATTGTATACGCTGCTAAGAAACTTTGGAATTAACCAGATAAAATGACAGATGTTCTTTGGAAATAGAGCGGGGAAGGATGAATATTTCTGATTCGGGTCCAATATAAAAATGACAGATTTCCTTTTCCACAGCCAGCTTCACAGTTGATGACCGGCCAGGAGAGCAATGGATTAAATTGACAAGAAAATTTGGGGAGAGCGAAGATATCAACATAGAAGCCATGCCGCAAAAATATAGAAATCCCATTAAATAAATTAAAAGAAACTTGAGTTAATGAAAATACTTGTAGGCGGGTATCAATTTTCACGTCTTCTGGCCGGCGGATGCAATGGTGGGTAAGTAGTACATGGATTCGTCAAGCAGGTGGTGGCTTAACTCGCCAGTCGGATTGCCATTTGGTTGAAGTTTTCCCTGGACTTTCCAGCCATGCCGAAAGAACTCGATGAAGGATCGGGACGGCTTGAGAAGTAGCAGGTTCTACTGTAATCTGTTGAGATCTTGTCACAAGCGAGTATTCCATTAGCATCCCTTTGTTCTGGAACGGCTCATCTTTGATTGGATCCAGGACACCGGTTCATTATCCCATTTTCACTTTCCCGGCAATGAAAATATTCCCAAGGAACGTGTATCTAAGTAAAAGAGCAAGAACACAGACGGTGGCATCTTTCAAAAGAAGCAGCATCTCATTTTGACGATGTTGCTTTTCATTCTGCTCTTCTCTTTTCTTTTTGGGCCTTGGCTTTTCTTTTATTTATCGTAGGGAACATCTGTGCAAGTCCATGTTGGTGCTAGAGAAAAGCTAAACCTACCTTTGGCAGGAAACTTATTTCTTATAATTATAGACTTATTAAGATATGCTCAACTTTTTATTTATTATCTACGTGAATTTTTAATGCAGCCTGTCTACACGGAGCAACCGCTTAGTTTTGAGGACGAAAATCACTCATTTTATGTTTGCAAACTAGAGAGAGCTTTGAATGGCTTCAAGCAAGCACCAAGAGCATGTTTGATCGCTTTAGCTCATTTCTTTTGGAGTTTGGTTTCTTTTGCAGCATTTCGGATCCTTTGTTATTTATTCAAAAATCGGATCATGACATTTAAGCTCTACTTTTATACGTAGATGATATGATCATTATAGGTGATAATTCAAAATTGCTTGATGGGTTCTTTTCTACGTTGAGTAGTGAATTTGCAATGAAGGATGTTGGGCCGCTATACTATTTTCTAGGTGTGGAGGTTAAGATATTCTCTAGTGGTCTTTATCCGTGCCAACAACAATATGCTTTATTAATTCTTAAACGTGCACAAATGGAGGTCTGCAAGCCAATTTTCACACCTATGACTGCTAGCTTTCATTCCAGTACAGACGCAACACTATGTTCGAATCGTATCACTAGAGCTCTTCAATATTTCACGATTACATGGCCGTACATTTCGTATGTAATCAATTTTGTCTGTCAATTCATACATCCATCTACTATGAGTCATTTTCAAATTTGAAATGCATCTTGCGTTTTATTAGAAGCACAACAGATCGAGGCATGAAAATCTTGTCCAAGTCAACTTTGGACTTGCATGCTTTTTGTGATGCATATTGGGCAAGTCCTCCTTTAACTTGATGATTGACTACTGCTGTATTGCGTACCTTCTTAGGTAGCAATTGTGTATTGTGGAGTGCCAAGAAGCAATGAATGGTTGCTCAATCAAGTGCCGAGGTAGAGTATTATGCAATAGTGTCGACAGCTCCAGAGATTACTTTGATATCATTCCTTTCGAGGGATTTGGGTATTTGTCTCTCAAGTCCACCAATATTATGATGACATCAGTGCACTTTATATGTGGATTAATCTAGTGTTTCATTCAAAAACTAAAGATATCAAATTAGATTATCATTATGTTCGAGAAAAAGTGGCTCTTGGAACAATTGTGACTAAGTATGTTCTGTCTGTGCATCTAATTGCTGATCTCTTCACAAAATCATGTTCCGTTGGTGCATTAAATTGTTGAAATCTTCACAAAATCCCTGTCCAGGAATACATTTGGAAACTTATGTTGCAAATTGAGAATTGGGGATTCTCCCATTCCCAATTTGAAGGGGGAGTAAAGGCAATGATTTATCGATCAAAGAAGAAGACTATGGAGATATCAATCAAAATCACAAGCACTAATTCTTGGAAATGCTAGAATCAAGGAATTGACAACATTTGTAATATGATGATCTCTTTATTATTATTTTTCATTGTTGTATTGTTTCATTATGTAATAGTTTGTAATATCTTTACATAGTGAAAAATCATCTCAACAATTGTCTGTTGAGATCAAGAATCAGGCACATTTGTTCTTTTACAATGGTGTATGCTAGGAATTCATGGTACATGTTGTTCAAACTCTCTCTGTATTATGTATATTTGCTCTGTTTTCTTGTGTGTATGTCTCACCTTTGGTCAATGGCGATTGTCGATGAGAACATAAGTTGGAACCACTGATACGCGCTTGGATCTCTGGTGATTATTATTATTTTTTTTTTGTGTTTCATGATCCCAATGGCGGATAAGAAGTTATGATCTCAAGTTTTAATTTATGTACTATCACGATTGAATGAAAATGTATTTCTAATAATACAAAAGTGTATAAGAAAATTACGTACTCGATTGAGTTAGTGAAGAAATTAATAACATCATGGGACTTCTGGTTGCAAATACTGTCTCACCCAAACTCTTTTTTGTGTGTGTGTGTGTGTGTTGTGGTGTTCTTTACGATTCGCATGTTTTTAGCTTATTTTATGATGAAAAAGATGCATAAATGCATATGTTTGTGAGTTTGAAGAGTACGCTAATTTGGGTGAACCTGCTAGAAGTGGTAGACTGAGGACAGTTTTTTTGTGAGAAAACCATCATTCTTCTTTCTTGTAGAATACTATTTGGATAAAAGCCAAAAGCGATGAGAACAATGTGCCCATTCAAATGGATATTGGTCCAATTTTGGCCGGCATGCCACTTATTAACAAATGTTTTCAAAATGAAATAAAAACCATGCTTTCGGCTAGGCGAATGGGGGACATTCTCACAGTGTTTCCCCTCTATGTCGATATTTGCCATAATCGCTGTAGTTATGATGGTGATGATCTTCGAAGGCGTTTGCTCCTAATGCGGGTGTTGGATATTCTGATGTCAACCAGAATCACTTTTAGTTTATTTGATTGGTTAGCTGATGGAATTGTGGAGAATCATATACCGAGTGGAAACTTGTTTTCTGCATATAGGCCTTTAAATTCAGAATTGTCTTCTATTAGTATTCTATTTAAAATGCAGTTCCTTTATAAGGGTGATATTTTATCAATAAAATTTGGGTAAAACACATTCTGATGTCGATTTTTCTGTTTTATCGGTCAAATGTTCGTGATTTGGTTGTTTTTGCTTGTGCTAAGCATTTGTTAATTAAACCACCGTTACATGAGGAAAACAAAGCCCTAACTAGAGCTTTTGCCTCTTACACACACTGCATAGATTGTGCTTTGATGATTTGAGACGAAAACAACCCGAACCGATGCATAGAAAAATTGCACATGTATTTTACGTGCAATTTTCCATTTTTTTTGTAATGTTTGAAGTTCTTTTATTTTACGTTTATCCAAAGCAATTTAAAAGAGTGCAATGAGATGAAACTATAAATGAAAATATTTTTTTCTATAATTTATTTAATGAAAGAGACTTACGAAAAATAGATAAGTGACAAGTCTATAAGCTCTAATTTATTAGTGAGATTTGTGGACAAGAAGTTATGGTCCCAAGTATCAATTTAGGGAGCATCTTGATTGAATGGACATTTAACAATACACTAGTTAATAAGAAAATTACATACTCTAAAACAGAAATACGATTGAGTTTGTGAAGAAATTAATAATATTCAAACTATTTTTTTTTTCACTTTTTAATTAAGTTTACTGAAAGAGTGGAGTCCGAACCGGGGACATAATTTGTCACGCCCCAAACCTCCATGAGAGCATGACATTTGCATGATGATGGTCGATACATGCGACATCCCAAGACTGTTACCGACCTAAAAATCTTAATATCCAAATAAATGCTAGCGGAAGTGATACATTACCCTGACAACGAATGAGTAAGAACTAGTGCAACTATAACACTTCATATATATTCATAACCTCAGCTCCATATTACACATGAATATCAGTTTTACAAAGATTAATAACAACAAACAACCCAGGGTGATCACATTCATCAAAAACCGCTGATTCAATATCAATTGTCCTTTGCCAATTGGTACTCCACCACCTGGATATCAAATCTTGTGGTATCTCTGCCATGCTTATGTCCTTAGATTTGAAAGGTGAGGAAAATCACCGTGAGAACACATCTCAGTAAGCTCACCTCTAATCTCCCTCAAGATATTACATATCCTCATATCCAACTCTAACATGCTCTCCTAGATACTCGGGTCACAGAAATAGAAACAAGGGCAAAAGAAAAATAGCTCATCATCGAAATAATCAGGCATGCTAATAATTTACATATACATAGAGATCATTAATGCAAATGTGTGCACATTCCATGCTCAAATTTCAGTCTCGGCTCTCTAGCTAACTCGACTCGCGTTGAATGTATCAGGTCCGACCAGCATATCGTATGCATTAGGTCCGTACCTTTTACGCACTAAAATATACATTTTAAGCTCACGATATCTCAATAATTGACTCTAAATACAAATGGACAATATGTGAATAGTATTCTAGACTCGTGAACAGTACTCAGGGTGTCGTGAACAGTACCATAGAAAATCGCTCATGCCCGGTTTCGCCCAAAACGTTCCAAAATCTCATTTTTCGGTATCCAAACCTCATCGAACCATCGTCGACACCCATAGACAGCCTAAACTCGACATGAACAGTACCACATCGGGCATGAACAGTGTATAGAGTATGTACACAAAACTGATTTGCACAAAATTGTCAAATTAGTAATTTTTCTATATCGATCTACTTCGGATCGCACCTTATAAGCTATTTAACAATCATCTAACATCCTACTTGATGTTTAGGGGGTCGGCTTACTTTGACGAGGCTGATTCGAAGCCGAACGGGTGACGGAACGACGAACGGCCCGGCGGCGATCGGCAGAGCATGACGGCGACGACGGAATATGGCAAAACCCAAGGAAACCAAGGCTGTTCAAGGGCTGAACAGTGTGGTTCTCTAGCTGAAAATCAATTTTCACATGAAAATGAGCTTTAGAGGTCATTGGAGTTAACATATATCAACATAAGCTATATGTCAAATTTGGGTAACATAAAATTGGTTCATCAACTGAAACAGCAAAGTAGATTTGAAAGATCAAATAGCCTCAGATCGAAGTGATTCAAGTTGGAATAGAACCAAAAGATATTGAACTAAGACATATTTAAAAATCGCAATGATCAACGGTCGGATCTTTGGCAATGGCCATTCAAAATGGGCGGTAGAATTCTGGCGCCATCAGAGAGAGAGAAAATCGAAATTTAGAGAGAGAGGAGAGAGAAACCAGTGGTAATTATAGAAGAGAGAGAGTGATTTGACCAATAAATATCTTAAGGATAATTACCGCCGATGATTATTCACCGAAAGCGATATAAAGTTGAATGAATGAACTGATTTTTGAACTATCAGTAAAATTTAGATCAATAATTTCGGTCAAACTAGTCAAACTAGTCAAAAAGATGATCGACGAGATATTTTTCGGAAATCGTGAAATTTCGGGACCGATACGGGCTCAATCGGTGCTGATTTAGCTCAATCACGATTGGAAAATAACTCAGAATACCATCAAACAATCTTTATACCCTCGTTAAAATTATTAACACCTTATAGCCATGGATTTTAGCACAAGCCGGGAGCGAGATGGCAATTTTCAATTTTGCCATTTTCTTTAGGCATTCAAATACTAAGCTGCCAATTCATGTCTGTCGAGGAGAAATCCAATTTCAACCTCATTAACACTCTTGAGAGTCGATTGTCCTATTTCGGAACTCAATTCGTGGTCTCATTCATAAGATGACAGTTTTAAATAAATTTTCAAATTAACAAGTGGCTTTTAGAAATCACGCATATTGACTATTTGGTCTACGTGCTTATATTCCTAACTAGTTTTTTTCTATTTGGTTAGTCACCTCAGAATGGTCCGCTTCGAGTGAGATTTATTTATAGCACCTCCATGAAATAACCATTATGTATTTAAATTTCGAAAAAAAGGGGTCAAAACTCAGGATGTCGCATGATGGGACTTGGGTTGCAAATATTGTCTCACCCAAGCTATTTTTTTGCGTTGTAGTGTTTTTTTATGATTTGCGTGCTCTGACTTAGTTTATGATGAAAGAGATGCATAAATGCATATGTTTGTGAGTTTGAAGAGTATGCTAGTTTGGGTGGACTTGCGAGAAGTGGCAGATTGATAAGTTGATAAATGAGGACAGTTCTTTGTGAGAAAACCGGCGAAACACTTTCCTTAATTTTGAGAAGAAGGAAACACATTTTCCAGGGGAAAAAAGGGGCATATTGCGTTTCGAGGGTTTATTACTATTTTCTTTTAGGTCTGGTGTGGATAGATGGAGAGATTGGGGTAGTTTTGGAAAGAAATCGCCATATAAAAATTGACTATTACAAGATGGATCAGTTGCGGATGTAATTTGAAATGTAGTGTGAAAACTCAGGAGGGAAATTGTCTATTTTGAATTTGAAATGCAAATTGTCGTAAATTACTCAACCACACATACGAGTAAATTGTCTCTTCCGATCCAAGAGAACAGCTGTGACGAAACATCTTGGTATATTGTAGACGGCTCAGTGTCCGGATTCCGAATTGAGAAGATCTGACATAGCTACAACTGCATATCTGTAGTGTTTTCGACAGTCTGAGCTTCCGTTTGAAGCATCGACTCATCCGACAGTACGTCAAATTATGTTTGACGATTCCCCACTCAGCTCTCTTCTAAGAAGCTTCAGGACCTCCATAATCTGCAAGAAGCAAGGGAGAGCCAGCGAGTGAAGGATTAGATAATGCATCTGAAGTGTAAGTCCGAAATCAAATGTCTAATGACGCTACCCCATAGCCTAAAAGCAGGGAAGAGAAGAAGAACATTGAGCTTAGACTTGGAAGGTAGCATCTTCAGTTCTGCAGATGTCTTGCACTAGATGCATAGGCAGAGCCATTGACATTCCAGAACTATGTAACACCAGATTTATTACAGGTGGCAAATTCTACAGATTTCGAAGTGTGATGATTCCTCTTGGTAACATCATATTCAGTGATAATGTTCTCACAATCAAATACGTAATAGAATCTCACTTAATTTTTTTTTTTTTTCAATCTGAAATTTAAAAAACATACACAGCCATGACCAAAAGGCAAAAGCAACTTACTCCAGGATAGTGTTGCAAGATTGGAGAGTAGTGATCCAAACCAATATAAACTTTCTCCAGGAGATTCGACAATGTATCCACCTGGTCTCCCAGGAGATCGACCTGCAGATTTAAATAATTACTTTTTAACTTTCTCCACTTGTGTCGTCTATAAAATGCAATAGATTTTCCACCATTAAATTTGCAACCAGCTGAATCTCAGTAATCATTCGACACTTCAACTCCAAAAGTGTTTATGAGAAAAATAAAAAAAGCCCCAGAACACTCAAGCCCGCGCAAGAAAGAAATAAATTTATCCACGGAAATTTACCAATGAACAAGAAAGCCAATAATGTCCAAATTAACCAAAAACCTGTTGCAAGACAGGCACCACAGGCACCCAAACATCACCAGAGATACTGTGATGATTTTTTCACACTTACTTTACTTTCAAGATTTCAGCCACCATTAAAGAGCTATATCAAGATACGAAATACTGGGAAAAACAAAGGAAATGCGAGCCAAAATTTCCTATGTAAGTGGAAAATAAAAAAGAGTCCTCCAAAAATGCACAATGAAAACATACACTTTATGAGCTCCTCTAAACTTAAATGCACCGACTAACCTTTTTTCGATGATAAAAGCAAGACATGCAACTAAAGCCGATCTTCAGTGTAATATGAAATGACTTGCTTAC
The DNA here is from genome assembly GCA_016432845.1 of Psidium guajava. Classification (NCBI taxonomy): domain Eukaryota; kingdom Viridiplantae; phylum Streptophyta; class Magnoliopsida; order Myrtales; family Myrtaceae; genus Psidium; species Psidium guajava. The sequence continues at coordinate 17,208,573 of CM028230.1, read as the reverse complement.
CAAGTAAAAATGCATTGCTAGGTCTTGCTTACTCAAACTAGTAGCTTTGTGGTTTGTTTACCTCAGCTTCAGCTTTTTGGAGGTCTGAACATCTTCTTTCAAGTCTCTGCTCGTAAATAGATCCCATTCTTCTAAGTGCAACAGCCTTCTGCTTAAGGGAACTCAGTTGGGACCCCACAGCATCCAACCTAGAGAGGAAAGCCACACAAACAACTTTAGTCCACACTCACCACAAACCTTGCTGATGAAGACACCACCCTATCACCAATGTTATGCGTTAAACAATTTATACCAGCGAAGAGTGAACTAAACCTACTTTGACTAAGTATTTAACAAGTTCATTATTGAGGAAATTAAGATAAACCCCATAGTTTCCCTAGCTAAACAGTCGGCAAGAGCTACCGCAATTGCATGCTCAAGTGATAACAAAGGAAGATTACAGACATCTGCAAATGGAAAATTGTTGCATCCACTCTAAGTCGCAACAAGGGGTGAGCCTTGAAATTAGAATAAGGACATTTCATTGACAGGGAGGCCAGGGTTCATGGGTGAAAAAGCATCACTGCCTGGAATGCAGAGATATGGCTGAGTTGCTGCACCTGGCAATTTAATAGAATGCAGAATAGTCCATGCATGGGTGACGGCATGATTTCAGCTTGGAAGATTAATGGTTGTGTTCAGAAGGCAGCTTTGCTAGAGAGCATTGCATTCCAATGACCCCGTGGCGTTTCTCAAGGGCTTAAAAATCATGAGAACTATGATTTGTAGATGTTTTCCATCTGCACTAGGTATCCAAATTCTCAATCTCTGACCGTGATAGAGATGGTCCACAGGTAAATGCAACCTTCACTCTTTTAGAGAATTCATTAAACAAAACTAGGGAAAAAACCAAGGGAAACTCTGATTTTCCACCTTAAATGGCTAATTGCGCAGCCTTTTGAACATAATCGATGAAATGTCTCAGACACTCACTTTCTTCTTATCTTGATCTGATATTAGTTTTTCTAGGTTCCTGCCAAAAACATTACGGCAAGAGAGGCTTCACAGAAAATAACATTCTCTTTGTGTCTCCTTACTCACCTTAACAACGTTTTTCATACTTTTGAAATTTTTCTCCCCCAACTGGAGTCACTGACAAAGCAGATGCAATGGAAATTTCAATCGGAGGCAGCACTTGGTTTGGCCAAAATAACCATCGACTGAGTTAATCTTTGCCTAATCTCTTTTTTTCCTTCAGAATGAAGCCTATGAAAGTATATATTTCAGAATGAAAATGGACAAACACATTTATAACAATTTTCAAATTAATAAATCTGATAAACATCTTCTTCCCTTACACTATTTTTCAATGGGTCACAGAACTGAGATGAAAATTTCTTCAGGAAACCCCTTAACTGCATATCCATTACCACTATTAGCCTGCAACCACCCCATAAATCATTGGTAGTTCCCATCTTTCTCTGCCAAACCGCAAAGATATTTTGCTGCGTATAGCAATGGAACAAGTTCCCAGGGTATCTCCCATTGCAAGCACCAATAACATTGGGATCTCTATAAAAATGGGTCATTTCAATTGAAGACAATGCGGTTTCCTCTTGTAAAAGTCCACAACATTAAAAGCCGTTTAAAATAGTTCCACCAAATAACTTATCCAGCGCAGCAACCCGGTCGGTCTATTTTCTTAACTAAATGCAGCACATCTAAAAGCCAAAGGAAAAGCAAGGACAAAATACAGGACAAAAAGAGATGCAGCTTTCACTTTTCCGGATATAAAGGGCATCCTGAACTATTGCTGGCGGAAATGGAAAAGAATCTATTTGGTAGAGGGATCTTTATGTTCCAAAGCATGCTAATTGATCTTCAGATCTCTTAATGGTCAATATGCATTGTGCCTGCCAACGAAAGCTCTATGCTTTCCTCGATGAAAATGGTTAATCGTATAATTTCTTAAAGTCCAAGTATTTAAATAGAAAGCTGAATCCACATTCAAGGAAGATAGCTCTCTAAAAGAAAATTTAGATATCACATCGATTCAGGCACAAAGGCATTAGGACACTGGTTGAAAGCCACATAGGTATTAGGTATGGTAGAACTGGGTAGGGAACTGCAGACATTACATGGTATGCGGCGAGGCACTATTAGCAATCATACATAACACAATAAGACTACTAATTCACTGACCGAGATTGTTTCCATAATGTCTAGTTCAAATGTTGAACCTGAGAAGAATATTTTCGAAGTGCTGTTGCTCGGCTTTTCACTTCTATACCAGATGGGACACTTCCACCAAAGTTCAACTTTTTCATGATACTCGTCTACAAGAAAAGAATCCCTTGGGAAAAGCTTCTGTCAAAGATTACTCAAATTAAATGAAGATAACCAGTCCATTGTTTGATTCACTAAAGTATTACTCTAACAAAAAATTGGAAGACGAAAGGAATGGTGGTTCGAGCGGACGTGACTGTGGGTACTTAGGATCCGCGAACACAAGTGATGGGGGCTATCTATAACGGTGATTCAAACCGCCTTGAAAAAGTTACAAACAAATCAGCAAATAAGTGCAACCTAAGTCCTAGAGGGAAATAGGTCATCAACCCTTGGGAAGCAAGTGCTGGTCAGTCCAAACTCAGAAACTAGATGGGCTATTCTGACAATAAATGTGCCAGGTTAACTTTCAATCAAACCATCAGAGCCTAGTTCAATATACCAAAGCCAATAGATGCCCATGCTCTAAAAGACATTAAATCAGCAGCCGCTCCCTTCTGGAATATTTAAGTATTATCAACTAGACTGTCCCATTCCCTTTATCGACCAGAAGCCAGAGAAAGAAAATCTATCGTCGGACAACTTATTCAATTCCTCCCTAAACATTTTGTAAATAATGCAAATCCTACAAGTCAAGCACATATAACATAACGTTGGGTGGTAGAGAATACCTGTTCTACACTACTAGATATAATCTAGAAAATGCACTGAATGCTTCAATCTTGCTAAGAAACAAGACAAATCGCATGAAGCCCTCTATCCCGGCTTCTTAAAGAACTGTACGTGTCGTGAAGGTAAACTACAAAGAAGAGGAATTTTAGTGTGTACCTCATGTTTTTCATCTGAATATCTTCTGATATACTCTGTTCCAAGTGAGCTACTTTCTTCAGCATTTCATGGATAGTTCCAGTCGTTGACTCAAGCTGTTCCAAATTCTCTCTTTCTTTAACTCTAAGCAACATTAAACCATTCTCCTTCTCTTGATTAGCCGCAAGAAGCAAGCCTCTGTTTTCATTAGCTTTACTCAACTCTTTCACTGCTAAATTTAACTTCTCATTCAGATTGTTCAACTGCATTTCATATGTTTTGATTTGCTCTAGTCTTTGAGCAAGGTTAACTTCCATGAGTTCTGATTTTTCATTCATCTCTGCAAACAGGATTTGCTGTCTACTTGATTCGGCTCTCAATTGGTCAAGCTCTTGAGAAATTATTTCGCATTGTTTCATCTGTGCAGACAATTCACTAGCTGTTTCCTGAGCTAATTTCTCCTTTTCTCTCACCAAAACTGCCAACTGTGTCGTCTCCTGCTTTAGCTTTTCATTCTCTGAAATTTTCGATGCCAGTGATCTTTCTCTTTCCATTGCTTCCAATTCAAGTGAAACTCCAAGCTTCATTTCATTAACATACGAATCATTCAAGTGACATAATTTCTCCTTGGCATCCTTCAAAACTTCTGCAAATATCATTCCATCCAACGCTTGCAAAATAATAGAATCCATATTCAAATTCTCAAATTCAGATTGGCGTGAACAATCAGCAACATGTGCAATTTCATGAACATTTTCCCTGATACTCTTCTGATTATACAAATTGCCAGAAATATGGTGCACGTGTGCGATTATCTCCTTGATAATACATTTGTATACCTCTTCAGAAATGGAAGCTTCGACTTGTGCGTCTTCCTGTTTACATTTGAGATTCCTAATCATTTCCAACAGTTTTGCCTCAGTGGAATAATGAGAAGAGATTTGCTTCCCGTCTTCAGAAATTTGCGAGAGAAGACATTTTACCTCTTTTTTCTTATCAGCAAGATTGCCTTTTAGCCAGTGATTTTCAGCCAGAAGATCTTCCAATCTATCCTTCATGGTGCCTAAACTGCCAGCACCACCAGTTGATTGAGGTACGCTGTTACTTTCCATCAGAATGTCATCTAACTTCAAGACTACCTCAGGGATTTTTCTCTTCAATCCTTCAAATTCCTTGACCTTTCTGACGGTCAATGCAGATCCTCTTTCCTTAAGGTATCCTCGCTTGAGACTAAAAACCCCTTCAGTGATTTCCTGCACCCTGGACTCATAGTGTCTTTTCATTGTGGCCATCTCTCTCTTGAAATAACTTATCAGTTCATCTCTGGGCATATCTTTCACTTGTGCTTGATCCAAATTCTCTGGCATGGCAATTATCAGCTCATCATGCTTGCCACTACCCTCCCAGTGAGAAGCTGACGGCAAATGGTTACCTGACAGTTTCCCATTCAAGTTATCATATTTTGTATTGATCAAACACTTTTCACCATCCTCCAAGGACACTTGAGAAACTAGCTGCCCATTATCATTACCAGACAACAGATTAGAAAGCACAACCAGTTCCTCACGTAGAGCTGCAATTTCTTTCATCTTCTTCAGGGAACTGAAGTTTTCACAACCGCGAGAGTAACTGTTAAGATCCCAAACTTTCCTCTCAAACTCACTCTGAAGGCTCCTGAGGTACTCGGCTACAACAATGGGCTCAGTTTCTGCTGTTAATTCCCATTCCTGTTGCATCTCTCGAATGTCAACCACATCCTTCAGCTGGCTGAAGAACGAATCTAGTGTACTCTGGAGACCACCGAGTGTACTGTCCACACCAATCAATCTTTCAGACACCTCCTCCAGCATGATACTACCCAACCCTACCAACTCGTCACCTGAATTAATCCTCCTACAACGGTTTCCACCTTTAACGTTGTTTACCTCTTTTTTGAGTTTTGCCAGCTGCTCTTTCACTTCACTTATAAAGCTCCTCAGAAAATCCGAATTCCCGTCATGCTCTTTACGAGGGTTTGAGATGACTAAAAATGAGTCGTGTTGGGTATTCCCCTCATTCAACAGTGATAATGGAATATGCGAAAGCCTACACCCGTCCTCCACGGTACGACGTGCACGTAGTGTTTCCTTCAGTCCAGCTATCTCCAACAGTTTTTCACCAATCTTCTCCTCAGCCTCTTGCTCCACTGCACTCGCCATGCCCTTGATGACAGAATCGCTCACCATTCTCGAAGTGGCAAGTCTGTCATTGATATCTAGAAAGTAAGATTCCAAATCAGCCAAAAGTCAGCATCTAGATTTTCGTTCTCTCCGTCATTACTCACATGATTCATTGGCCTATCACTGCATGAGACGGCACCATTGTCCGTAACTCTAAAGCTCTCCAAATTACAGTCCTCCTCCATTGATTAAAGCGAATAGTGAAATCCTTATCTCCAACTAACCCTGCAGAGAAAAAGGAAAACAAAGATAAAAAGGAGGACAAGAGATCCATCAGGCAAAAAGAAAGGAAACGAAAAAGGAAGTTAGAGAACCGACAAGCATGAAAGAACGGAAGAGAGACCCCAGTAAACAAAAGACAACACTCCTCAAAACTAGCTTTTAGCTGCTTAGCTATTAAGCTACTTAACCAAGCCCCAGCAAACGAGAGCTAAACCAAAGTCGCACAATCTAACCAAATCTGTCGCCCCCCAAAAGGAAAACCAAGAACAAAGCCATCATTTCACGTCAACGGCACACTGCTTCACTTGACTTAACCACTGCTTGCGCTATTCCTAACTTGATCAATGATTGAAAGGCTACTTGATGATCAGTGCGATTAAACGGTGATTCGAACCATGCTATGATGATAAATGTGATTCTTGATGATATTTTGGAGCTTCGTACGCCTTTCAATAACATTTCAAAAATGAATCTTAACGAAACACATGCCTAAATGAATTCCAAAATAATGAATTTCAGTTTGCCGCGTTTGCCTCTCAATGATTTCTCGAAAAATGATGACTGTGATGTCTCCTTGAAAATGTTTTTTTCTAAACAGGAATCAGAATACGAGGCTTCTTCTCGATTCTTTCTTTTGCATTTGGAAAAGGATCACTTCGTATATCTCATTCTTTATGTCCCAAAATGGACTTCTTGTGATAAGGAATTTGAATGGAAAGGATGTGCTTCAGAGATTTTGATCTGAGGGAAAATGTAGTGGTAATCTCATCATTTTCTTTCTTGAAAAGTATTGCATCATCAATAGTAATGTCCCTTTTTGTCAAAGTATCTTTTACACCGGCAAGCAATCCATTACCAACAATCTTTAAAGAAAGATTTCATAAGGCTTGAAACTTGCCTCTTCAAGATTGTGTCTTTCTTTGAAAGGTTGTTTAGTTCCTTGTAAATTTCTTTGACGAACTCTTGCATTTCATCAATAGTAAATTTAGGGAGCTCTATCTTAGATTCATCATTAGCTGCAGAATCAGTATCAGCCATAATATAGATATTGGCATGCTCAGCATCATCATTGATGCTGGCACAATCAGTATCACTCCAATTGTCAACCTTAAGAGATTGCTTCTTCTTCTTTTGCAAGGGGTAGTCAGGCTTGATATGTCCAGGCTTTTGATAACCATAGCATATCACTTCTTTTGACTTGGAATCATCTTCGATCTTTATTACTTTTTGCCATTGTGATACTTGCTAGGTCTTTTCCCTTTATAGCTGCTTTCTTTTTTCATCACATTTTTGAACCGCTTTGTGAAGAGAGCCATTTCCTCATCTTCTTCGGTGTCTGATATTAGACAATCATCTGCATTGCTTTGGTTAGAGATTGTAAATAATAAAAGAGAGGAAAAAACTTCTTAATTCTGAAACACAAAGAGTACTTATAGGCTTAAGCTTAAGCCTAGTACAATTACATAATTGACCCCAACTTGCTAATACATCTAAAGTAATAAAACTAACACTCCCCCTCAAGTTGGAGCATACATATCAAATAGACCTAACTTATGACAAATATATGAAACTCGTCCACATTGAAGAGGCTTTGTGAAGATGTCCGCTAGTTACTCTTCAGAACGTGTGTGCACCAACTGTATGTTCCCACAATTCACCTTTTCCCGAACAAAATGACAATCCACCTCTATATGCTTCGTTCGCTCGTGGAACACTGGATTGCTAGCAATATGAATAGCAGATTGATTGTCACAACAAAGGATAGATGATTCGGTCATAGGCAGTCTGATCTCAGCTAACAACATACGAACCCATTGAAGTTCACCTGCAACATTAGCCATAGCACGATACTCGGCCTCTGCACTAGATCGAGAAATAACAGACTGCTTCTTGCTTTTCCACGATACAAGATTACCACCAAGGAAAACACAGTATCCCGAAATAGACCGACGATCCATAGGACAACCAGCCCAGTCTGCATCAGAATATCCTATCACCTCCAAAGACTCAGGATTAGAATAACCAGCTATACGGAGATGACCCTGATTATGGAATACAAGTCCTTAACCGGGAGCTCCCTTCAAATATCGAACAATTTGTAACGCGGCTTGCCAATGAGTTGTACAAGGAGAGCTCGTAAATTGACTTACCACACTAACAGCAAATGAAATATCTGGACGAGTAATGGTAAGATAATTCAACTTGCCTACTAACCGGCGATACTTCTCTGGGTCATGAAGTGGTTTTCCATTTTCATTATCAAGTCTCACTCCAGAGTCCATAGGTGTGTCACCAGGCTTACCATCATGTAATCCAACCTCCTTAAGAATGTCAAGAGCATACTTTTGTTGAGAGAGAGCAATACTGCCATTAGAATAGGCAACTTCAATGCCAATAAAATATCGAAGACAGCCTAAGTCTTTAGTGTTAAACTCATTCTGTAGAAATTGCTTGAGTCGTTGTATACCTTCAATATCACTACCCGTGACAATGATATCATCAACATAGACAACTAGAATAACACATTCCTTTGAAGATGACATACTAAATATTGAGTGATCTACACTACACCGATGCATGCCAAAAGTGATAACCGCATCACTGAAGCGGCCAAACCAAGCACGATGAGATTGTTTAAGTCCAAAAAGAGCTTTTCGCAATCGACATACCTTCTCCCCCTGAGCAACAAATCCAGGTGGTTGCTCCATATGTACTTCCTCGTGAAGATCACCATGAAGGAATGCATTCTTGATATCAAGCTGATGAAGAGTCCATTAAGACCGAGCAGCTAAGGAAATAATGATGCGGACAGAAGGAATTTTGGCTACCGGAGAAAATGTCTCATCATAATCAATACCATAAGTTTGAGTATAGCCCTTTGCCACAAGACACACTTTCAAGCGCTCAACTGAACCATCTGGATGGTGTTTGACAACAAAGATCCAGCGACACCCCACCAATTGTTTATTAGCCGGCAACGGAACCAGTTCCCAAGTTTTATTATGATGTAATGCAGCTATCTCCTCCTCCATAGCATGAGCTCAGCCTAGATGGGCCAAAGCCTCCTGCACACTACTCGGCACAGACACAAATGCAAGGGATGACACAAAGACAAACATCTGAGGACTTAAGTTATCATAAGAAACAAAATGAGAAAGAGGATACCGAGATCGAGTACGGTGAGCAATAGGAGAGCTGACAAGAGACGGTGGAATAGGATCGGAAGTCTGGACCGAAGATGGTGGTGGAATGCTCGCTGGTGGAGAGGTATGACCCCAGATAGGTCGAGGACCACACGTATAAACCTGAAGAGGAGTCGGTGGTGGTGATCCTGGATCTGGTGGAGCATCATTAGAAGTAACAGATGGTGGTTCCGGCTGAAATGTAGGTGCAGGTAGAAGATCCATAGTTAATGATTCATGACGACGAACATCATGAAAAAATGCTTGATCCTCAAAGAAAGTCACATCAGTAGAAATATACTCTCGACGACGAGGTTAATCACGTTATCTGCTTTAATTTGTTATTATATAGGTAATAGAGGGTGCATGTCACGCCTCGAACCCTACGGGTTTGCAACATCCCACCACACTTCGCGTCTGCCTGGCCCAAGTTCTATGACGACCTAGGAAAATTCATCACGGCCAGACGACGCATCTGTCCATACTCGTCAACTTGCGGAAGCTAAACTCCAACCCATACATGCACACACGATAATGGGGTAGAAGACAAAAGATATACAGTCAACAAGAACAGCCAATACATATATATGCATAACCAGCGTTAGTATACAGACCACCAAAAGAAGATACAAAATACGGGCCCAAAATCCCACGCTCAGCGAGACATCTCAAGCTAGGGGTCTACTCCTGGTCGGTGTCGCTCCAGTCTTTGCCAAGGTAGCTCCTCCAAATCCTCTTCGTACTCTGGAGAGGAAGGCTTAGTGTCCATTAGGTCGCCCTCGGCGTGGCCATCGATCTCCATACGCCCTGGTGATGATAACTGCTCGCTCTGCTCAGGGTTAATGACCTCTCCGCCCAAAGTAAGAGGACTCAGGAGGAAGGGTCACCCATCTCCTCGATTGGAACATTGAAGGCTCGTTTCGGTCCCGTAAACACCTGGCCTCTCCTAACCATCCATGTCTCGTACCTATGAGGTACCAGGAGTAGACTGCCATAATCTACCCATACAGTGGTCAAGTGTCTAGCCAAAATAGTACCATCAGTCTTGGCAAAATATCTTACGTCGATCTCCACCTCCACGGGGAGTCCAAAAAGTATTGGGCATGCTCATCACTGCGGTCAGGAGTCTGAAAATATTGACAACCAACGCCAGTGAGTCAAATACTCAATAAGCTCACCACTAATCCCAACGTAGGATAAAGTATGCTAGTCAGTTCGGCCCTAACCTGTACTCTAGGGCTAGTCGGCACTACCTAAATCGATTCTCTAGATAACGGTATAATTAAGGTGAAATAAACGTGACCTAATTACATAATAAATCATGCATAGCCATGACATAAATTCACGTGCCAACATATATACGAACAAAGCATACCATATTATCAAACTCAATGTCCAATGCCCAATGCACGATGCTCGATGCTCAATGCTTGGCATCTGAATATCATTCGACCTGCACCAGGTCCGGCCAGCGTATTGTACGCTTTAGGCTTGTGCCTCAACCTGCATATGGAACACTCTAAGTTGGCATGCTTATCCCTCCAGCTACCCCATGCCGCGTACGTCAGGGTGCACCGTGCTTCCATCAGGTACATTAGGTTCGTATGTTTATCTCTCTAACGTCCGCAGCATAAATACGCCTCAAGGCCATCCTCACCCTTATCTCTCCGAGTGCAAATCCATGCCATGATCGCAACTAATGCCAAAGCACGTCACATATGCCACAATGCATAGATCACAAGATTCTAGCTAACCATTCAATATGCGTGCATAACGTGGCATGCCACAAATCGATAGTAAAACATGATTTTCCAGGCATATGCTCAATTAATAACCAACGAGCGTAGACTTCTTAGTCATCTTAGCCCAAATTTCAGTCAAGCCCACGTTCTGGCCCACTATTCGCTCTTGGCCCGCTAATCTCAATCAGGCTCTCGAATTTCATTTCTAAATCATTCATGGACTACATTCTTCGTTCCCTAGATCAAGATCGACTTGCCTTGCTCAATTTCTCAAGTAAGGCCATTGGGCCTATTTGTTCAATTTCGGCCCATAATTGTCATTCTTTCACTCGTGGTCCATGACCTCACCTTGGGCTTGTAATCTTCCTCATATCAATCCCTAAGTATCCTCTAAGCCCAATAAACTAAGCCTAAGACTCTACCCAAGAGATTACACCTTAAGCCCATTTGTTTTAAACTAATTTGTTTGAGCCCAAATTGACTTTCGGCCCATAAGCATGCTTGGGCTTGCAAGATTTCACCCAAACCACTCTTAGGATAGCTCACTAAGCCCAATATTTCAAGCCTAACTCACTTCTCAAATGGCTCATAACCTAAGCCCATTAAACCCAATTAGCCTATTTAAGCCCAAATTACCAATTAGCCCAACAACTAATCTAGTCTCTCACATATACTGCCTAAGCCCATTTCTACAGCCCACATATGACATTCTCACGCTTGCCTTCACGCTACCAAGCCCATGAATCAGCCTGCTCTCTCTCTTGAACTCAAACCGGCCTGACCGTTCTAATTGTTACACACTTCCCTAGCCATTTCGCAAATGTTGTGTAATCTACCATCCAAACCAAGTCACATACAATGGCCATAGATTAAGATTAGTAGATTGTTTACCTAGAACGGGGCTTAATCTGCGACGGTAACGACGAAGGCCCACGGTAGCCGTTTGAGGCTCACGGCCCAAGGAAGAAGGACAGCAGCATGGGGGGCTGTTCCAACAGCCTTGGAGGACTTCTTGGGCCTAAGAACAACGCTTTTAGATGTTAGAGAGGCTAAGGAATCGATTGGAACAACCCTACATGGTCGGAGCTTCGTTGGTGCGAAACGACGAACGGAGAGACGGAAAGAACGGGGGCTGGTCGGGGTTTTAAATGGGGGTTTCAAGCCATGGAAATGAAGGAATAAGAGTTAGGAAGACTTACCAAGTGAGGATGGGCAGGGGGATGGGCGTGGATAGCGGCGGAAAGGCGGTGATGGCGATGGATTGGGCGGTGGCGGACGAACGGTCGAGAGGGAGAGAGATGAGAGGGAGATTTTGGGAGAGAGGAGAGGAGGAGGGGGCGGCTGAATGAGAGAATGGGAGGAAGAGAGAGAGGATTGAGAGATTATAATGAGGAAAATGACAAAAATTTCAAATGGTGTTAGTGAGTTTGTTGGAGTGGTTAGAGGGGTTTTTAATATGTGATGGACACTTAATGGATTTGACTTGATTGACATAAAGTTCACTTGATTTGGCATTGATTGGTTGATTTGACAAGATTGATTAATGTGACGATTGATGGAACATTTCCTTGAGATGCGTGCCAAATACACTGATCGGGTCCCGAGCGCGAATGAATCTTATACTGAAAATTCTACTGCATCAAAGCGCTCATTCTAAAATAATTCTAATCATTCTAATTCTAAGGACTGAGTATAGACCAAGGGCAATTTGATAAAATTCCAATTTATGTCTTTCTGCACGACGTTCTCTAACCGTCCGGTCAATTGGCAATATGACTGCAATTGAATCTAATAATCCATTGTAACCTTCATCAAAATTTGATTGTTCAAGATCGGAATTCATTTCGTGGCCAAATCCATTAAATAACGACTCTGTCGAATTCTCGAACCAACGGGCGGCTATTTAGGAATTACGCGCATCCATGTATTTTAGTATCCGTAGGTAGCCTTTCTCCTTCGGTTAGTCATTTTAGAGTAGCATTTCTGAGTAAGAATTGATTAGAGCGCATCAATAAAATATATCCATTCTTTATTGAAATCCCGATAATGGGTCAAATTTTCAGACTGTTACAGTGCATGCGAAAGCTGATTCATCTAAAAATAAACAGTGGCCACCCAAAAAAGAAATACAAGTGCAGGTGAAAAGAGAAGGCAAACATGCCTATAGGGTATAGTTGTATCATAGGGTTTCGTTACCTATATATCATGTGAGAAGTAGTATGCAAAAGCAACATAGGGCCAAAACACATGATTAATATTCATACATATAGATAGCTAGCTAGTTACATTATCCTTTTTACAAAACAAAGCTTCAGAATATATGAGAGGATTACAATAAAAAGGAACATCTGCTTTGGAATATTACCCACCACCGCCATCACCATGCTCCAATTCTATCAACTTTGCTCACCACTTCTTAAATGACTAATTCCTATTTGAAAAAGGGTGAATTCAATGGAAGTGACCCAAGCTCAGCGAGTAGATATGCTCTAAATCAATTGACTAAACTATCTATTTGTTGCACGATTAAATAGAAATTGCACACATATCAAACGGACTAAGCAAGCAAATTGCACGAACGACATCTAAGACAGATAATCAATTACACAAGAATGAGACTGACTACGACTTCATGCATTGTGACACAAAGAACCCACACGCATGATTATGTACAAAATCCATTGATTTTTCACTTTAGAATCGAGTACCATGAGACACAAGCCATGATTTCATGAGGGACAGATGCCTCATTTAAATTCAAGGGATACAAGCCTTGATTCTAGATTTTACCCCAACTTATCATCTATGGGAAACTGGCTATGGAAATCATGAGAGATACATGCCTCAGATTAATCGCGAGGGTCATAGGCCTCGATTTCCTCTACTTTGGGACTCCATTCTAATGAGATACAAGCTATGGACTTCTTGAATTCCATTAGGCTTCCACGGGAAAATCATCCGAACATAGGCAAATACTTATCTCGTCCTTATTGGGACACAAGTCGGTAGGACCCTTGTTTTTTTAAGTCAATTCAATGCAAACCATTCAATCTATCATACAATCTCACACTTTCTTCATTCAGGATTCCACACACCAGCATTTGACTTCAAACTCGTTATGCAAAACCATCAAGCTCACACATTCCAACCCGTCACTTTCCAAGCCAGCAGGATACACATGCTTTGATACTTAAATGAAATGTAGAGCAACACCATCAAACGGCCCTTTGAGGCTACCAATCACTACACAAGCCACATGACCACACAACTTCAAGGTTGGACACCAACATACCAGAAAAATCACATACATCACACAGTCACGAAGCCAAACACCTAAATGCAAGACAAACATCACACAGACTCCAACCATCCAATTAGGACACCTCATACACCATTCAAGTAACACAGCCACGTACATAAATACCTCAAGCAGAAAAATCTTAAACACAATTGGTGTTGTCTCGCCTATTCAACAAACTAATAGATAGTCTAGTGAAAAAGGTTAGAAGTTCTACTTGTCTTTGGTCCTTCGCAATGAGAATATTAAGTTCAAATCATCATCCAAACATTTAAAGGTTAGAAGTTTTCCCTTTCTTGCTTGCATAAGCCAAACCTCCCACAAACTATCCACATCAATTCACCTCGTTTCGATGGTAGATCGAATGATAAGTTCTTGAATCCTAATTACTCAAGACCATGGATTGTTAGCCTAAGCTATGGAACGGATTGTTCAGATAAATTCATTGCTTAGCTCATGTAATCCGATCTTTACCTCAAGAGAACCATTTCTAACATCAGAGATTCAACGTTAATCAAGCTATCAAGTACTAGAGCTAGGTAAGTACTTGCCTTATAGCCATACAATGGGCCCCCTTATCTACATGGGGGTTAACAATAGTATTGATGTAGGTATAAGACAAATAGTAATGGTCGTGGTTAGAGACAATTCGTACATGTCAAGTAGTATAGCTTCAGTCTTTATCAGGAGAGCAACAACTCTAGTGTTTATCAAAAGATCAAATGGCACAGCTCCAATTTGCATGCAAGGAATGATCTTGGATAAATACTGTTCATTTGTACTCTATACAATTGTCATCTTTCAACATTTTATGGAATCCAAAGCGTTAAATAATTCTATTGTAAAGTATCAATAGTCATGCTAATCCATGAATATCATACTTTTGTCACACAAATACTGTTACTCTAAAATCAATAGGTACGCACAAAATAACTAGTGCGAACACACATTTACTAGTGCTGCTTACAAGTAACTTGACAGACAATCATTAGTGATGACATCAATCAGATGATAAGTTGATTTTAACAAAACTTCTTACCACCTTTCATCAGTACCAAAGACTTCCAGGAACACTATTTGGACTAGTCTCTCTAAGTTGCCATGGTATGCCCTTTTGACACTAGTTCACTCATCTATCACAAGGTTTCTCGCTTTTGCTGATGGTGTAGGATCATTGATGATGGTAACTATTTTCACCTTCAGCCCTTGTCATGGTAGAAATTAGAACTAGAGATACTTTTACAATCACCAAAATATCACGGGGACATTTTCAAATAAATTGACTTTTAGAAATATCAGCGTCATATTGTAGTAGGATATTTCCTATTCTAATGCATGATCATACTCCCAAATGAGGTAATTGTCTATTGATCCATAGAGGGATGCCTATATAACATGAGCTTGAGATGTATTTAATATTAGTGGTTTATACATCTAAAGGTGGTGAGTTCATGAAGATTGGAATATATTCTCATGACAATTGTCATGTAGAGAGTATACAACTGCGTGTCATGCATTCTATCCAAATGTAATTATATGTCGATGTATGTAACTCTCGAGTTTTGGTGCTCACATGATGCTAAATATGCACTTTGTTTATTTTTCAGTCACCTTCTTCATAAATGGCAACTTCATTTGATGGAGGTTCTGTTGACACCTAAATTTTGATTTTTTTTTCATTCATATTACAAAATTGAGAATTAATTCTCACCAAAAAATATTTCTCCATGCATTAAATATTTATTTTTTCTTTATATTGTATTTTGCTTTGGATGACGAGAAAGTCAAGCCAATTCCAAGTCCATCCAGTCGCGAACCACGTACTGAGTTCAATCAAGATCGAGCGCATATTGGACGAGTTTGAGGGCATGGACACCAACGAGCTGAGCCTGGACGTCTACTTAGAACTTTTCAGAGTCTCGATCACAAAGAGCCCGACCAATTTCATTGAGCAACACCAATCTTCTCAAGATAATTAGGCAAGAGTTCTTGCGTACGACTCAATCATGCCTTGGTTTCTTGACTTGGCGATATAATACGGCATACATGGAGCTTCGTTCTTCACTCAATCTTGCACGGTTAGCTCCATTTACCCCCCCGTTCAACGTCGAGGAATATTAAAGCTTCCTCTAAAAGATTCACAAGGACACGGCCATGATGAGGGAAAGAAAAGGGAAAAAAAAAGAGAGGCATGATGAAGAGAGCAAAAATTTGTCAGCAGGATGTTGCTCTCCAACGGATGAAGGGGAGTGTTGACAGTTGGAAGTCAAAAAAAGAAAGTGGGTAGAGGACAAGCTCTAGTGGGCATTTACGGTGGAGAGCAAAGCAAATGGGAGAGGAGCTCACACTTTCCTTTAACAACGGGGACTTTACTCATCATCACCAAGACTTGCTTTGTCTCTAAATGACACTAAAACTGCCGTGGACAAACTTCATAATATGTTGAATGTTATCATATATTGGCCTGATTATACTGCAAGTTGACGTCACCCACTTTCTTATTGTCATAAGCTTGCAGCTTCTTGTCATGGCATTCATCTTTGGGAGTACCTGTAAGACTATTTTTGAAGCTATCATCTAACTCTTCGTAATATATCCATTTGATGTGGGTGATCATTGTGAGATGGACGGAGTACATATGGTGGTGACAAGGGAGAATAGAGACATCATCAGAGCTATTAGGTAAACAAACAAGGAGCATGATCAACAGAAAAAGGCTAATGGAGGCTTTCGATGATAAAGAGAAAAGAGGAAAGAGTGCAAAGAGAATGAGTGGGGGAGGTGGCAAAAAAAAAAGGACAGCTTCAATTGGGACACGGACACGTAACTTATCTAGGGTTTCATTTTCATAATCCTCCTGCTTTTTGAGAGAAAGAGAAGCAGAAAGGAGCACTAAAAAAGAGGAGAAAAATCTAAAAAAAAGAAAAAAAGATGGGTTGTAATTGGTACAATCATTCTCGCTAGTCTGGAAATCATTTTTCTCATGGAAAGGTGAAAGCTTGAAAGCAAGAGAAAAAAGTGATTAGAGAGAAAAAAACACCCCGGGAGCTGGAAAACAGGCTATTGAAGGCCCGTGAGTCGGGGACTTGGAGCTGGCTTTCAACGACGATCCAGGTGAGGCCAGACCCCCACGTTCGGTCCAGGAGCTCTGCATTGATCTAGGGAGCACACTGAACCATCTCGAGCGTGCCGACAACACTGAAATCGCTCACCCGCGTCATTCTTGAGCTCTATCAATGCCCATGCAGTATCATGCAAAATGAAGATTGGTGGACAAAGCGAAGTTGTATACGCACTTTCATCAGTTGCAAGTGAGAACTCCTGTGAGGTAGCTGTAAATCGAACTTCTAAATTTGCGAAGGAGTCAGCTATTTCTTAAAAAAAATGGCCACAAATAGCGAGAAGAGCTCTTTTAAGAGAGATGATTCTGTTTCAACCGAGGCTCATGATTCAAGCTCTTGTATCCATGAATCTCCATCCCTAACCACTGTTGGGTCTGCTAAAACAGGTATTGGTTTAACGCTACCTGATAGAGAGAATTTCATGAAGGCTGTTGTTGTCCGTAAAGGCAGTGAGGGTGTTTGCAGAACTGTCTACTTCACTCAAGAAGGAGATGGCTCAACCACAGTAACTGGAAGCCTGTTTAGCCTTAAGCCTAGATTTCATGGTATCCATGTCCATGCTCTCGGAGATACCACAAATGGCTCTATGTCAATAGGACCACACTTTAATCGTTGTGGCAAAGAGCATGGAGCCCCTGAAGACAAGAATCGTCATGTAGGCGATCTGAGGAATGTGAATGTGGGTGATGATGGCACTATTAATTTCATAATCATTGATAAACAGATTCCTCTCAGTGGACCAAACTCAATTATTGGAAGGGTGTGCCTTGCTGGAAAGTTGGGGATCAGGGGAAACATTCTTGATACATGGTGGCTCTAGTGGAATCGGCACATTTGCTATTCAGATAGTAGAATATTATGGTGCTAGGGTATTTGCAACTACATGGAGTAAAGAAAATTTAGCTGCTTGCAAGGATTTGGGTTCAGATGTGTGCATCAACTACAAGATAAAGGACTTTGTTGCATGAGTGAAGGAAGAAACTGGAGGAAAAGAGTGGAGTAGTCAAGCAAGTGGATCTGAGAGGCTTTCGGGCAAGATGACTCACTATGCAAGCGGCGGGCTTACGTAACAAAAGCACAGAGAATAAAGCTGCCATTGTAAATGTGGTGGAGACATGAGTTTAGCCAGAAAAGCAATCGCAAAGGTGATTCCTTGCGTACTAGCACCAAGACTTCGACTGCATATACAACCGTTCAAGTTGGCCACTTAAAGAAAGAAGTCTACAAGAGATAAAAAGCCAACATCCAGAGAGACACATAAAAACGTGTTGGTCCGATAGGGAGGAGATCAAGGCTTAATTTTTCTCTCGTTTTTCCTCGCAATCACTCACAGATGGGTTCCTGAATTTTGCAAATCCTCATGTTGACTTTTCTTACCCTCGTTCATACCTAAAATGTATATGTGAGGGACATGCAAAGGTCTCTTTGTTTGTGCACTTATGTACTTTCTTTCTTCGTGTTTGTGAAGCACCGTTGACGAAGACCGCGTGGTTGACAAACGCGAACACATCGAGACCGCGATCAGTAGCTTCCCTCATCAACGTACAAGCATTCGCCGCGAGCTAGTGAGCCCGATGAACCTCCCGATTGTCGAGCCTCCGTGATCGCAAGTCACCTCGCCAATCCACGATTCAAGAGATTGAATCTATTTGATATCGATTCAAATTCGGAAAGTTCATTTGTAGATCAAGTAACTTCGTTATCTTTAACAATTCGCATATTTGATTTGCATATCTGATTGATTGACTTTCAATATTTGAATTGAATTGATCGAATTGTTACCTTTTTTGCAATATTTGAATGCATGTTTAGGTAAATAATTATGTCTGAAATAGTCTATCTTTAATGGGTTAGAGTTTAGGTCAAATTAAACTCTAAAATATGTGAGATAGCTATCTTCTAAAGCATAGTTATTTTAGGGCCATAATTAAATCCGAAAATCAACATCAACATCAACATCACCTTTATCCCAAACTAGTTGGGGTCGGCGATCGATGAACCCAAAACGAAAAGCTTAAAATATACTAAAATAAAAGTAAAAATATGGTTGCCCAAAAATAAATAAATAAATAAATAAATAGAAAGCACTAGATAGGGCACTCTGGAACATAGAAAATCCCCCATTTTACAATGCGGATAGCTTTCCTCCACTCCGTCCTAAGGCAGACCATATGCCAATCTATTTCCTACTCTATTAAATCTTGTTTTACTACCTTCCCCCAAGTAAGTTTCGGTCGACCTCGTCCTTTCTTCATATCGTTTTCTCGATAACACACTTCTGTTCTTATCGGAGCATATAAGGGTCTACGAAGAATATGTCCAAACCATCTCAATCTATGTTCTCTCATCTTCTCTGCCACTGGTACTATTCCAACTTTTCGTCGAATATCGTCATTTTTTATCTTATCCATCCTTGTATGACCACACATCCACCTTAACATTCTCATTTCCGCTACTCCAATTTTATGCTCATGTTGCTTTTGTACCGACCAACATTCAGCTCCGTATAGCATTGTAGGTCTTATTGCTGTTCTATAAAATTTTCCCTTTAACCTAAGAGGGATTTTGCGATCACACAAAAATCCGGATGCAATGCGCCATTTCATCCAACATGCTTTGATTCTATGGCTAACATCCTCGTCAATCTCTCCCCTCTTTTGCAAAATTGATCCAAAGTATCTGAAAGCATCTTTCTTAGGTACCTCTTGTCCAAGCATATCCATAGGTTCTTGATCATCTCCTCTTATCGTGGCGAACTCACACTTCATGTATTCCGTCTTACTCTGATTTAACATAAATCCTTTGGACTCTAACGTGTTTCTCCATAATTCTAATTTAGCACTGACCCCAGCCTTAGTTTCATCAATAAGGACAATATCATCTGCGAACAGCATACACCACGGCACCTCATCTTGAATATCTTTTGTTAGCTCATCCATAATTAGTGCAAAAAGATAAGGACTCAGAGCCGAACCTTGATGTAAACCTACTGTGATCGGAAAATAACTTGATGTGCCATCACAGGCCTTCACACATGTAGTAACACCATCATACATATCATTGATTGCCTCTACATATTTTAATGATACTTTTTTCTTTTCAAGAATCCACCACAAAACTTTTCTTGGGACCCTATCATATGCCTTCTCGAGATCAATAAATACCATATGTAGATCCTTCTTCTTTTCTCGATATCTCTCCATCAATTGTCGTATTAAGAATATAGCCTCCATGGTAGATCTTTCTAGCATAAATCCAAATTGATTAACAGAGACCTTGGTTTCTACTCTCAAATGATGCTCAATAACTCTTTCCAACAATTTCATTGTATGGCTCATAAGCTTAATGCCTCTATAGTTGCTACAGTTCTGAATATCCCCCTTGTTCTTGTAGATAGGCACAATCATACTCTATCTCCATTCATTAGGCATCTTATTAGCTTGGAGAATCTTGTTAAACAGTTTGGTCAACCAACTTATTGCCACATTCCCTAAGCATCGCCATACTTCAATAGGGACACCATCTGGTCCTAAGGCTTTACTAGTCTTTATCTTCTTTAAAGCATCCTGGACTTCTTGTGCTCTAATTCTACGCACAAACCTTCTGTTTAACTCATCAGAAGCGTCCACCAGATCCACCTCGCCTCGATCGCCCTCCCAATTATAAAGCTTGTTAAAATAGCTCACCCACCTTTCCTTCACTTCTTTATCTTTTACTAATAGTTTTTGATTTTCATCTTTGATACATCTAATCTGTGTCAAGTCTTTACTTTTCTTGTCCCTTGTCCTGGTAAGCCTATAGATATCTTTTTCTCCCTCTTTGCTCCCAAGTTTTTTATACATATCAGAGAAAGCCTTGCCTCTAGCCTCTCTCACAGCTTTTTTGGCATCTTTTCGTGCCAATCTAAAGTTTTGCAAATTCTCTTCATTAGGACATTTATGCAGACATCTAAAGCACTCCTTCTTCTTCTTAGTTGCCTCTTGCACCTCTTCATTCCACCACCAAGTTTCCTTTGTCTAAAGTCTGTGCCCTTTACTTTCACCTAGCACCTCTTTTGCCACTCTCTGTATGCATTTAGACATCTCACTTCGCATCCTATTTACTTCTCCCTCTAGTTTCCACGGTCCTTCTTGAAACATATTTTCCTTGAAATCGGTATGTTTTCCCTCCTTTAACTTCCACCATATTATTCTGGGATTTTGAGCCCTTCACGGCATATTCTGTGCCTTATACCGAACCTCTAGGAACACCAACTTATGTTGCGTAGTTACACATTCTCCAGGGTAGACTTTGCAATCTATATACGAGGTTCTATCCTCTCTTCTAGCAAGAAAGAAATCAATATGACTACGATTCTGACCGCTACGAAAAGTGATTAGATGTGACTCTCTTTTCCTAAAGAAAGTATTTGCTAACATCAAATTATACGCTAGTGCAAAGTTCAAGATGTCTTCGCCACTCTCATTTTTAGTCCCATAGCCAAAACCTCCACGAACTCTGTCAAAACCTCCACTACTTTGGCCAACATGTCCATTAAGATCTCCTCCTATGAATACTTTCTCCTCACGTGGTATCCCCCTTAAAGTCTCCTCCAAGTCTTCCCAAAATCTGTTCTTATCAGCTACTGGCAATCCAACTTGGGGGGCATACGCACTAAGGATGTTTAAGATCAATTCTCCTACTACTAGCTTGATCAAGATAATCCGATCGCCTGATATTTTAACATCAACAACTTTATCCTTGAAACTTTTATCGATCAAAATCCCAACTCCATTTTGACTCTTCTTTGTGCCTGTGTACCATAACTTGAATCCAGTATCTTCCACTTTCTTAGCCTTCTCTCCAACCCATTTAGTCTCTTACAGGCACGCAATATTCACTCTCCTTCTAGCAAAAGTATCTGCTAACTCTCTTAACTTTCCTGTTAAGGTTCCTATGTTCCAACTCCATATTCGAATCCTTACTCCTTGGGCATTTCTTGCCCCCCACACTCGCCCATAAAAGTGTGAGGACCCTAGCTTACTTTTCACCACATCTGGGCAATGTGGCGCATCACTTTGGGAATGATGCCCCAAGGTTAACTTCCTTACCCCTCGCACCCGCCTATCTTGGTGCAAGGACCCTTGCCCATTTTTTGCTGCACCCGGGCGCCGATGCAACGCGTCGCTAAGAAGGGTATGCTCCAACGAAAAATCTTTAGGGTTCATCTCATAAAGGGTAGCTCTTTTTTTGCGGCCGGCTCGCTACGCCTGACGCCAACCCTCCTCCTTTACGCTGGCTTGGGACAGGCTATGTAAGCTACATAGGCGAAGTTAATTAAATCCGAAAATACAAAGAAAAAATCATTTTTGCATATACATTGTCATTCATGTCATTTTCAAAGAAATTCAATTCACAATCATCAGTGGAAAAAGATTTTTTCATGAAATATGGTACCGAAAGGGCGTTAGAGTAATCTAGCGTAATCAAGTCCCCGGATTTCGAATTTTTGGTTTATAGAAGTAATTTAGTTCTTCCCCTAATTTACTTAGGTTTCTAATTGACGTACCAAGAACGATTAGTGGTAACTCCAAATTGAATAAACTTTGCATGAAAAGAACCTAAGTTGCAATTCGGTAGGACTTGAAAGAGTTCGAATTAGGTTAGTCAATTAACCTAATAATCCATTAACCTGAAATTTCAATCACTGAAAATTTTAGGTCACGACAGCTTAGCGACTCTGCTGGGGAGATAAAAATAAATTTTTTCATCTCTTATGGTCATTCATATTTCTTTGCTGTATAAGGCTTGTTATACCGAGTCAAAGTCGCAGTTTGTCATTACTGTTTTTTTTATAATGTCTCTATTTAGCTACTTTCTCCATAGATTGAAAATGGATCTTAAATGTGGTAGATATATCTGGTGGGAAATGAAAAGCTCCTCCCAAGGCAGAAAAATTGGTTAAGTTCCACTTAGATGTTGTCAGAAAGGCTGTTGGTAAGTATTCTGGCCATCCATTGATTTTAGCTAGGAAATCTATAGGTTCAAGGTGACAGTTAAACAAAGACTTTACAAAAATGTTTGTGCACTTGTTTGTCATGAGTCCCAATTTGGTTTCCAGCACGCATATGTGGGAGATTGCTACCATTGCTTCTATTCTCTTACCACGTCTGTAATTCTAGTTAGCATTCATATTAGGAAAGATAACTCTAATGATTCATCCCATTGATGTATACACATTAGTACAGCTAGTGAAACTTGAAACTTTGGTTTTCCTTCTTGAGATTTGCGATAAATCTTCTCATTGCATCTCTGCTATCACCAGCTGCTAGATCGTGCAACATATTTATTGGGACATATTTACTGCTGCAGTTTATGGTTATATGATTTTCATGGATGAGAAAAATCTACTCGTGAGATATGTTTAGCCTTGTAAATACCAAGATACTTGTTGGGTACTTCAATAAGTAACAACACTTTCAGTTTTTACCAGCTTAAGCTCTGAATGATTTGAACATAGTTAAAATTTCTCATGAATAGTGACATCACTGATTGGATTGTAATTGGTAATAGCAGCTCAGAATTCTTCTCACAGTGATTTGCTAATTGTGCTAATATGCCTTTCAGAAAAAGTTCTTCGGGATGATGATCTTCAAGGAGCCCCTCTTTTGATATTGGCAAAGGTGAATTTTCATGTTATTGAATCTCGTTCTTCTGGGCTTGCTGAAGCTATGTGACAATTCTCTTCCTCAAGTTTATTTTCATATTGCGTTGGCATAGCAGACTATTAGCTGAGTATGCATGCTGTTTTTTCTCGTTCACTTTTGGTTGAGATATATATAATCATCCGTCACGTTTGGGGTTGCCTCTGTCTCCACCTCAGTAGTTATAAGTTTGTGGATTCATCAATGTGCTTATGCTATTTTGCTTAGTGTCGTTCTTTGATGTTTTGTGGTGGCAACTGTATTTTTCCACTAAGTGAGGTTGGATGTAAGGAACTTCTTGCATGATTGCATTTTGTCTAGTACTAAAATCTCCATAATATCCAAGCAGTTAAGATTTTTCTTCAATGTGTTTGTTTATTTCTTTTCTCGAAACTGGTGAGATCTTCTTACTAGAGCATTTGCATGTATTTTCAAATTTTCAAATTCTCTAGATTTAGTTTGTCTTATTTTTGAACTGCGAAGCTCGACCTCTTCTCTGCGTTTTGTTCGTTCCTGCTCGATGAAATCTTCGTCCTTCACAGATCTGTAGCTACTTTTCAGTCCTGTTTTGCTTGGTGCGAGAAAACTACAAAGGGTCTTTTAAAGTCTCACGCTTCTTCGTATCTTGCCTCACTTGTCTCTCAGAACGGACTTTGGAACCACGAGCTTTGTTCGCGGCCTTCCCTCCCTGCATATCCATCGCGTCAGACGTCATAGGTAATAGAAGATTCTTTCCTTGCCAAGCTGTATGTTGGTATTATCCTTTCTATTTTGCTCTTTGCGTGCTTCATTTTTTTTATTCATCTTGGACATGTCATCTCCACCAAATTTACTCTAACAATGGCAACCATTAGATTCTATCCACTCAACCAATTTTGATGCTATCTACTTTTGATATTCAACCAGTTAAGGTTAGATGGAATCCCAAAAAGAGACTGTTATGGTAAAGTGGACTGAGCCTTTAACCAATGTTTTTGTAAGTTTATTGGTAGAAGAGATGAAAAATGGAAATTGCACCACCTCCACCTACAACAAAGCAGGGTGGAATTACATACATGTCAAATTCAATAAACGGACAGGACTCAACGTGACTTTAGTTCAGTTGAAGAACCGGGCAAACAAACTGAGAGCACAATCTCACAAACTAGATTTGGATGGGATAATGTAAATAAAACGGTCGTAGTGGATGAGCCATCTATATGAGAGTTGGGTCATTTTGTTCTTATTGTGGGTACAAGTTTTTATTATGTTTGTTGACATTTGATTTTTTGGCCAATTTGATTTTTAGAAAATTTTTAGAAAATCCATAAAAATTCAGAAAATTTAAAAAATCAACTTTGGAGACCTTGGTCTACTCTCACGATCCAATTTTGAGCAAAAAAAGAATTCTTCATATTTTTGATATTTTTTTGCATTTTATTTTTCAAACATTCATAAAACAAATAAATAATGAGAAACAACAAAATCAACTTTGGAGGCCCTAGCATAGCCTAAGGAACCAATTTTGAACAAAAAATAATTTCCCTTATTTTTTGCATTTTAAATATTTTTTAGAAAATAGGAAAATATAAAAACAATTAATAAAAAATAGCATTCGTGACCAAAAAAATACAGAAAAATAGTCAATATTTTTCCATTATTTTTCTCTTCATTTTAGCCAAAGCAAGTTTGAAAAAATTAATCTGGAAATGGGGTTTTCTTTGAAAATCACATTTTCAAATTAATTGAAAAAATTCTAGAAATTTCTTTTTAATTCTGTAATTTTCAATTTTTAAAATTTTTTAAGTCGTGTCATCCCCTTCTATTTTCCAAAATTAAAATCCAGTCCAAAAATTCGCTGAATTGGTCAATTTCGTGCAAAAGGACCAAAGTGCAATTTTAAGTTTTTCAATTTAGTCCTTAAAAATGCTTAAAATGAAATTAAAAATTTTATAGGGACTTAATTGAAAATCAAAGCTTGTCACTCCCTAGTTTTTGGCCTTCTGAATCCATTGGTCACGTCAAAGTTTGCAAAAAAAGGCCGTCTAATGTTTGAAGTTTACAAAATGGACCCTCGGGTCGAAGTGGAAAATTGGGGGTTTTTGGATAAATCCTTAGAGAAATTTGGGGAAAAATTCTTTTTTAGATAGAATGGATACTCCAGAGTCCGATTTCGAGGTTTAATTGCCGAAATTTTGAACTTTAGGGGGTCAATTTGACAATTTTTCCTAAACCGGGTCAGCCGGGTCGGACGAAACCCGACCCAGCAACCCGAGGCTCAAGCTCTGGAGGAGTCTGGCCGAGGTCACCTCAAGCTTCGTCAACAATATCCAAGCGTCTACAGAGCCTGAAAATACATCCCCAAGCTTCGCAAAGGTCCAGGGACCGTCTGCAACTCTTTGGATCGAGGTTAGATTGTGTATAAATGTAATCGCCATTTTAGAGCTCGAGGCTTAGCTTTCATGGCAACTTCTTGATGCAATGCCCTTACTTCGAATTTCTTGATCGAATTGCACATATAGTAGACCCTAAGACTATCCCACTCCTCGTTTTGCATTGATTTCGCCTATAATGCCATGACTGGCCACCCGAGCTGGAATTTCTGTTGCGACCTTGCGAGCGTCTTCCATCGGAAATCGAGGCACAGCAACTTCAAGGTAAGTATTTCCGATCCCCTGCCGTACTTCCTTGTTGAGTAGAGTAGAGCTTGAATGTCGGAGTTTGATCATTCCTGTTCGTCGGAAAACCAGTCTCGAGTGAAGTTAGATAGGGGGCTGTTCAACAGTTTCTCACGTCAAATATGAGGTATATCGCATGGTTTGAGGCGTAGATTTGGTATGGATCAAAAGATAGGGGATTCTTGGCAAGGTTTTAGTGCAATTTAGGCCCTTCGATGAAGCTCCGGCCACTCACCGGCGATCGGAGATTCGCCGGTCGTCTTCTCCATCTGAAGGTTGACCAGGTCAACCTTCATTGACCTGGTCAACGATGACGTGTTAGCTCGGTTGTTATAACAAAATAAACGAATTGACAAACTTGATCCAACCGTTGGAGTTGAGCCACGTGTCAAGATCCTGAATTTTCTAGGATAAAAAAATCGTAATTCGAATTTATAGTCATTTTAGAGATTAAAATTGACGGACGGTGGTGATCGAGTTAGGGGGTTAATCGGGACCTTAGATTTGGTAAAGGAGTTGGATGGTCAAGATTTGGTTTACATGTCAAATCCTGGCCGTAGATTTCAGTAAGAAAAATAAATGATCAGATCATTGGCCACGTGGAGACCTCGCGGCCATAGGATGAAATATAGGCGGGAAATAAAAGAAAAGTTAATAAAAATTCTAAAATTTTGAAAAATTAGAAAATACAGGCAAAAACTACGTCGTTTTTGGTGGTTAGTTGTTAGGGCCAACGGGCTTTGGGCCGAGTTAGTTAGTGGGCCAGGTTCATTATACCCGGTCCGTATAACAAATAAAAAAACTAATAAATAAAAAGATAATAAAAAATTCAGAAAATTAGATAAAAATTAGAAAAAATAGAAAATTGATAAAGGACCAAAATTGAGTCGTTTAATCTAGGGTTCATGGGCCCAGGTCGACCCGACCCGGTCCGGAAAATTAAAAAAAATAAAAATAAAAAATAAAAAAATAATAAAAATTAAAATACATAATGAATAAACAAAAAAATCCCTTAAAAAAGTAAAAAACTCATAAAAGTCATAAAAAATATATAAAAAGATAAATAATAAAAATAATCAAAATAACAATAATAATAATAGCTATAATAATAAATTTTTTAGAAAGTGTTAAAAAGATGAAGAAAATTCATGAAAAGAAATAACAAATAATAAATAATAATAAAACAATAGTATAAATAAAAAAATTTAAAAAATAAAATAAATAAAAACCGAAAAAAATATAGGATACAAAATAGTAACAAATAATAAATAAATAAATAAAGTAAATAAATATTAATAAAAATAAACAATAGATAAACAAAAATAAACTAAAAATCCTAAAAATAATAATAATAAATAAATATTAAAAAAATAAAAAAGGTAATAAATAAAAATAATTAATAAATAAATAAATCACAAAAGTCATAAATGTTTTTTTTAAAATAAATAATAATAATAATAATAATAATAATAATAATAATAATAATAATAATAATAATAATAAATTTAAATAATTCGGGAATTGTAGAAAAATAGGAAAAATAGTGATAAAAAAGTCATAGAAATTTTAGAAAAATTTGAAAAATTTGTTAGAAAAATATAGAGGATGTTTAAATATATATAGGAAAATCTAGACAACCAAAAATAAAAATCACAGAAAATATAGAAAATGTTCCAAAAATAGGAGTGCCCTTAGAAAGTTTTAGAAAATTCTATAAATTTTTAGAAAAATCCAGAAAAGTTCCCAAAAATTGTGAAAATTCAGGAAAAATCACATTCAACTGGTTCAACCTATTTTCACAGTTTTGACTTCCCGAGCCTTTCAAAATGACCATTTTGCCCCTCTGGTCAATTTGACCCAAACTATTCCAAACTATTCTTGAACCCAGTTGGCTTGTTTTCTAGGCTTTCCTAAGATTCCCCTAAGCCTGCTTTAACTTGTTTTGATATGTTTTCTCTATGAATTGATTTCTTGATTGCGCATTTATTTTCATGAATGTGATTGATAGGATAGATACTCCCATTTGCATGAACCTATTAGACTTTTAAAGCCTACCTTGCCTAATTTCGTTTGAATGAACTCCTTAGATTAGGAAAATCACTCAACTTAGGTACCGAAAGGGCGTCGATAGTAATATCGATGTAACTAAGTCTCCAAACCAAAAATCTCTGGTTTTCGCAGAATCGAACGATACCTCCCAATCGCTCGATAGGGTTTCTAGTTATACCCTCCAAAGAATGACTGGTGGTGACTCTAATGACATGCACACTGAGCACATGTTACCCAACTACACTAAGGTCAACTTCGATTTAAAAAATTTTATAACGAGATTTGGTATTGACCTGGGAGGACTCGAGCCAAGCCCAGATATCTTGTAACGGGCCTGGCAAAATTAATCTATCTCATTTTTTTTGCAAAATTGCAGGAAAATAAAGATTGGGCTAGATTCAAGCATGATGGGTTTCCTCAATATCCAAATTTGTGTATTCTGTTTGGGGATACCTATGCTACTGGAGATTATGCATCAGGAAATGCAGAAGACTTGCTTGTGTCAGAGGGAGATGACAATGGTGGTGGTGATGGTGACAATAGTGGTACTGATGCAATAGGTGATCCGGAAGAGCTTAATGAACACGATATTCATGAAGAAATCTTTACACCTAGTGTCTTCCAGTCGAGTTCATGAGAAGCATCAGTTAGATAGGACTCCAAATGCCAAGAAGAGGAGAAAGAGCAGCACATTTGATATTTTTGACACTTGCAAAGCCCTTCAAGAAATGATAAAAGCAAAGACGGGTCAATCAACAAGTGGTTCCGTTATCTCACAGGCTCCATCACCTATAGACCCACTCTGTGGTAGTAGTGGTTGGTGTCTTAAATGACATTTCTAACTTAGACTAGAATCTATATAACAAAGCTATGAACCAAGCATGTCTTAATCCCACTTGGAGAGAGGCTTTCATGGTAGCTCTACCTGAAAGGAGACGTGGACTTCTTGAATATCTTTAAGTAGATGTTGTGAAATATGCTATGGATTTGTATTTGACTTATAACTTATGTAATTGAGATGTTGTTTTCTTAGGATGCAATTATGATGCTGTGGCTATTGTTGAATGTTATTGAATTCCCTACTTATCTGTTGTGTTTTTGTTATTCTTTCGTGTGATGGTATAGGTACTATGGAGGGGAATGGAAGTAGCGTGAATAATGGTCAGGTAACATTAGCTCAATCAGTTCAAGAGGAGTTTGATGATTTTGATATAGATATAGTGATAGCATCGTTGTGCCTTGTTGCGATGAATATGTCCATGTACACAAGAGAACCAATTAGGGACAGCATATTATCAAGACCCGAATGGGTAAAAGAGGTTCTTTGTGGACATTCAAATAGAGTATATGAAGCCTTTAGAATGGAGAGCCATGTTTTTCTCAACCTTTGTGGTTTAATGATATAAAGAGGTTGGCTAAAGGATAGCCGATTTATTAGGGTAGATGAACAAGTTGCGATCTTCTTATCTATGATTTGCCGCAAGAATTCCAATAGAAATTTATGTGAGAGATTTCAACGTTTGGGACAAACTATCAGCAAGTACTTCACTAAAGTGTTAAATGCAGTTTTTAAATTGGCAAAAGAGATTATCGTACCACCTTCCTTTGGTGTCGTCCCAGAGGAGATTCTTATGAATACTCAACATGAGCCTTACTTTAAGGTACGATTTTCATGCATTCCTCTAAATCATCGATTTTAATTTATTGATAATCTGATATAATGCTACTCTTTGACAAAATGATAGGGTTGTGTAGGCGCTACTGATGGCACCCATGTGCATGCTTCTGTACCTGTTGCTAAGTAGATCCCATTTAGAGGCAGGAAAGGAATTACCACTCAAAATGTGATGTGTGCCTGTTTGTTTGATATGAACTTCACTTTTATATATACTGGTTGGGAAGGATCTGCCAACCATTGTCGGGTGCTCTCCGCAGCACTCGAGACTCCTCGCTTAGAATTTCCTCAATCACCATCAGGTATTTACTTGTTCTATGAGGAGTAATTTCCTTTATGATTATATTGCAACTGCGCATCATGATCAATTTATGAATATCTTGTTATAGGAAAATACTACGTGGTAGATTTTGGTTATGCAACAGCTCCGGGATTTTTAACTCCTTTTAAAGGTGAACGACATCATCTAAATGACTACAGGGGTACATTGAGACGGCCAAGAACAGCAAGAGAATTGTTCAACTATAAGCATTGTTCACTAAGGAATGTCATTGAGAGAGCATTTGCGACACTAAAAACTCGCTTCTTCATTTTGAGGCACATGCCTTCATTTGCAATTCGAAAGCAAGCATGTATTGTAATTGCATGTTGTGCAATCCATAATTACATTCGTGATCAAGACAAAAGGGATAAGAACTTTTCACTATATGGAAATCCGGAGTACTTGTTTGGGCCTACAGAAGATGAGGTTACATTAGATGCATCGACTGCAGAGGAAATCAAGATGAATATGCTTAAGATAGGTATTACCAATGAAATGGCGAGGGATCATAATATGGCGGAGATTTCTTGAAATTATGTTCTTAACTTTTGCAATGCAATTTCATTATTTGTATTTCAGAATTTCCTATGTTGGCTCTCGTAATGTCATGTTTTTTGGGCTAGTAGTGGCTTCTAGGCTGGGTAGAGGAACAGAAACAAAATGTAGCTTGTACCCATCTTTTGTCAAGTGAATTTCCTATGTTGGCTCTCAGTGCCCTTCCTTCGCAATTTCTTTTTCATCTTTTTGGAGCATAATTTTTTTTATAATTTATATGATGATTTATTTATCAAAACATAGGTGGTCACATTTCTTTTAAGGCCCAGGGCCTTCTTGCAGACTTTCATCCAAGCAATGACGTATCACTTTGTCGTACCCCACAATATCTACACAATATCTGCACAGAGTTAAAGAAATTAAAATGTGTCTGAGCAAACGAGCCCGCGTTGCTAATGTAGCATACTTCATCTGAAACATCTTTTGCCAAAGATGTTGCTATAGTTTCTTTAAGAGGCACTACTACACATGTGGTATGTCTAATTTATGCTCATGCATGTAGATTGGAGGTTGATTCGGTATCTCTCCTCCCCCTCCAGAGGATGATCTGTTCGTCCTTAAATAATATAGGAACGCAAGGTACCAAATCTTGCATGGGTATACAACAGACATAATTTGATCTAAGCTCTTAATAAAAAAATTACATTAAAAGATGTTAGTCAAAAAATTATCATCCCGGGTAGAAATGGAAGAAAAAAAGGGCGAAATTTGGAGAGCATACTCTAATCAGTTTGCAGTCAATTGTGCCCACATGTTTGCAGTCGGAATGCCGTTTGCATTCTGATGGCTCGGAAAAAGGCGCTTAGAATTTCAATACTATAGAAGAACTGAACCTGGAGATGCATTGAATACAAACGAGCAAAGTCGGTCCTTAGATGTGTATTTGATACGAGGACTTTTTGATGATCATTGCCGTCTTTAGAACACCATAATAAAAAAAAAATTGCAATTTTTTGTTCTAGAAATAGAAATTTTTTTTGTTATCAAATGAATTTCTATTCCAGGAACAGAAATTTTATGTTGTTATCAAACGCTCTTTTTGGCACAGAAACTCATTTTGGAACAGAAATAGAAAAATCTATTTCTATTTCAGAAATTATTTCTGGAACAGAATGGTTGTCATGCCCTAAAAACTGATGTAGGGGGCTTAGCTTAGATAACCCATTTAAACTAACATCTGCCTCCTATAAATAACTGTTTCCTATCAAGACGGTTATTGGGCAAGATGCTTATCACGTAAAATTAATGTGTGTAATATAACATTGATATAATTTAAATATTGGTATTTCATTAATGTTGGATCATAATTAATTATTTATAACATGGAGTACAAGGAAATAGGATTGTGAATGGCTTAGATTTCTTGAACACTAGGCATGCCGCGAATATTGTTATGTAGATCTAACATTTTTAAGTGTGAACTAAGGAATAGGATAGCTTTGATACAAATAAGGTTGCAGGGGTGTCATCAGTATTATTTAGTGAAATCTTAGTACATTGCTTGTGTGAGAGAGTAGATATGGTAGCTATCGACGCGCCAAAAGTAATTACTGTCGAGGGGCAGTTACCTACTTAGCTATTATAAATACCACCAAGTATCCACAAAAAATCCCTCGAACCAATCAGCAAATTAATCTTATCTTCCCTTTTCCCACTGCACTTTACTTTTTCTAGTTGTAGCTTTCTCATTCTCGTTGTCAAGTCAAACTCCGGTATTTTTCTTTATTGTAGATTCTAAGTCGCCGAGTCAAACCCCAGTGTATTATTGAAGCGTATTTAAGCTCTGTAGTGGAGTCAAATTCCTGCACAATTTTAGCTGCGTTGGTTCGTTATTTTGGTAGGAATTACGCTTACTAGGTCATTCCATTAAGTCAAACTTTAGCTTGGTCTTTCTATATGTAATTTCTTACAAGCCTATGCGTATCAATTTCCTTGGAATTGTATTGACTAAGCCCTCCTTCCTGAGTCAAACTCAAGTTGGTATCGCATTCGAGTAATTATATTAAAGTCTTTAAATAGTTCTGTGTTGATTTTCTGATTATTTAAAAGCTAAAGATTGAATTTCGGTAGAATATATTTTGTAACAAAAAAATTCAGGTGAAACACCTTTTCTTTATTTTGAGAAGAAGGAAACACATTTAGCAGTTAAAAAAAAAAGGATATACTGTGTTTTGAGGGTTTATTACTATTTTCTTTTAGGTGTGCATAGGTGGAGAGATTGGGGTAGTTTTGGAAAGAAATCGCAATATAAAAATCGATTATTACAATATGGATCAGCTGCGGATGTAACTTGAAATGTAGTGTGAAAACTCAGGAGGGAAATTGTCTATTTTGAAGTTGAAATGCAAACTGTTGTAAGTGCCAAACTTGAAATTTTGCCCAAGTAAATTTGCCAGAAGCATAATCTATCACATCGCAGGAGCTATCTAATCTACGTTTTCGTTCACCAGATCCGAAAACAAAAGGGTGAAGACTCTGTATAAGCAAGTGGTAAAACAAAACAAAAAGATAAAAAAAGACAAGATGGAGCTGAAGATCTGACTCCGTGGGCAAAGAACCCTACCCGACGACGGCAAAACCGCATCACCATTATAAAACAAAAATCGGTTGGCATCTTCCTAATTTCTTCCTTAAATTTACAGGGGTCTATGCTAGACATCTACAATTCGCCTTGTTCCTTCAGAAGCCACTTGTCCTATGACATCCTAATCTTCCCTATAATAATTTAAAAAGGCATACTATCCACAGAAAAGATCCATGCCGGCCGCACAACTGCCCCAATGACAAAAGATGCGGATGCTGTAGAAGGAGACCGGAGCATGGGATCTGCAAACAGCGAGGAGAAGTATACTTACTATTCGATCAAAAAAAAAAAAAGAAGTATATTTACTACAGAATGGTCAAACTCAACCTTACCTAGGAGCACAGTACTCTTCAGATCCAAGAGAACAGCCGGAAGTTAACTTTTTGGTATCTTGTAGACAGCTCAATGTCCAGATTCCGAATTAGCAAGACCTAATATAGCTATAAATGCATGTCTGTAGTGTTTTATCAGTCTGAGCTTCTGTTTGAAGCATCGACTTATCCGACAGTCTGTCAAATTAACTTTAACGATTCCCCAGTCAACTCTCTTCTAACAAGCTTCAGGACCTCCATAATCTGCAAGCAAGGGGGAGCCAGCTAGTGAAGGACTAGAAAAATTCATCAGAAGCACGTCAGATGGCAGGTAAATACAATCTTTATACTGCCTGGAAGACAGACAAATTATGTTTCTGAGCATTTTTTTAATAGTTCACACCCACAGATTCGCTTACAAAATGCCTCCAAGTCCGAAATCAAATGTCGAACGACACTACCCCATAACCTGAAAGCAGAGACGAGACAAAGAAAATCTTTTTACTGGAAAGCAGGCAGCGGCACAATCAAATCAACTTTCCTTTTTCTATTTTCCTTTTTCCTTTTTCGAGAAGAATGACTAGCAAAGGGAAGGGTTGTGCTCATATTGGAAGGATGTTTTTTTTGGCTTTTATCTTTCAGATGACATTGGCTCAAAAGCCTTCCGTGGTAGCTAATATTTGGGAAAGTTTACACTTTGATGAATAATTAATTAGACCCTAAGATTGTTGCAAGACAAGGAAAAATAATGCCTATAGAGCATCACGTCCTGCCCATAGCCTACTTTGGGTTCCTCCAGGCCAAGAGAATCCCCCCACCAATCCTACTAACCCCACTCCACAAGCCCCTAAAACTGCTCAAACTGCTCCGGGACCTTTGCCCCAACAAGAGCATTCAAGGATAAATAAAACTCCCAGGACAAGGACATAGAGCTTAGACTTGGAAGGTAGCATCTTCAGTTCTGCAGATGTCTTGCGCTAGATGCATATGCAGAGCCATTGACATTCCAGTCCTATGTAACATTAGATTTATCACAGATGGAAAATACGACAGATTTAAATGTGTGATGATTCCCCTTAGAAACATCAGATTTAGTGATAATGTCCTCACAAGTTTTTCATCAGTCATACGCGCCGGATAATATCAAATGCGTAATAGAATCTCACTTAATTTTTTTTTTCAATCTGAAATTTAAAAACATACACAGCCATGACCAAAAGGCAAAAGCAACTTACTCCAGGATAATGCTGCAAGATCGGAGAGTAGTGATCCAAACCAATATAAACTTTCTCCAGGAGATTTAAAAGTGTATCCACCTGGTCTCCTAGGAGATCGACCTGCAGATTTAAATGACTTTTTAACTTTCTCCACTTGTGTTGTCCATAAAATGCAATAGATTTTCCACCATTAAATTTGCACCCAGCTGAATCTCAGTAATCATTCTACCCTTCAACTCCGAAAGTGTGTATGAGAAAAAAAGCCCCGGATGACTCAAGCCCATGCAAGAAAGAAAGAAATTTATCCATGGAAATTTAACAATGAAGAAGAAAGGCCAATACTGTCCAAATTAATTATTAATCACATATATAACCAAAAACCTGTTGCAAGACAGGCACCCAAACACCACCAGAGATACTGCCATGATTTTTTCACATTTGCTTTATTTTCAAAATTTCAGCCATTATTAAAGAGCTATGCCAAGAAACGAAATGTTGGGAAGAAAAGAAAGGAAAATAAAAAAAGAATCCCCCAAAAATGCACAACCAAAACATAAACTTGATGAGCTCCTCTAGACTTAAATGGGCCAACTACCAGTTTTCAATAATAAACACAAGACATTCAACTAAAGCTGATCTTCAGTGTAACATAAAATGACTTGCATATCAAGTAAAAATGCATTGGTAAGTCTTGCTTACTGAAACTACTAGCTTTGTGATTTGTTTACCTCAGCTTCAGCTTTTTGGAGGTCTGAACATCTTCTATCAAGTCTCTGCTCGTAAATAGGTCCCATTCTTCTAAGTGCGACAGCCTTCTGCTTAAGGGAACTCAGTCGGGACCCCAAAGTATCCAACCTAGAGAGAAAAGCCACACAAACAACTTTAGTCCACAGTCACCACAAAACTTGCTGATCAAGACACCAGCCTATCACCAATGTTATGCGTAAAAAAAGTTATACCAGTTGATAATATAGTGAACTAAACCTACTTTGATGAAGTATTTAACAAGCTTATTATCAAGGAAATTAAGAGAAACCCCATAGTTTCTCTAGCTAAACAGTTGGCAAGAGCTACCGCAATTGCATGCTCAAGTGATAAACGAGGAAGATTACAGACGTCTGCAAAGGGAAAATTGTTGCATCCATAATAAGTCGCAACAAGGGGTGAGCCTTGAAGTTAGAATAAGTACATTTCATTCACAGGTAGACCAGGGTTCATCAGTGAAAAAGCATCACTGTCTGGAATGCTGAGATATGGCTGAGTTGCTGCACCTGGCAATTTAATAGAATGCAGAATAGTCCATGCATGTGTGACAGTATGATTTCAACTTAGAAGATTAATGGTTGTGTTCAGAAGGCAGCTTTGCTAGAGAACATTACATTCCAATGACCCCGTAGTGTTTCTCAAGGACTTAAAAATCAAGAGAACAATGATTTGTAGATGTTTTCCAAATTCTCAATCTCTGACCTTGATAGAGATGGTCCACAGGTAAATGCAACCTTCACTCTTTTAGAGAATTCATTAAACAATACTATGGAAAAACCAAGGGAAACTCTGATTTTCCATGTTAAATGGCTAATCACGCAGCCTTTTGAACATAATCAACGAAAATACCCCCAAAATATGCCCTTCAAGTCACTTTCTCAAGCACCCACTTCTTCCTATCTTGATCTGATATTAGTTTCTCTAGGTTCCTGCCAAAAACATTATGGCAACAGAGGCTTCACACAAAATAATATTCTCTTTGTGTCTCCTTACTCACCTTAACAACGTTTTTCATACTTTCGAATTTTTTCTCCCCCAACTGAAGTCAATAATAAAGCACATGCAACAGAAATTTCAATCGGAGGCAGCACTTGGTTTGGCCAAAATAACCATTGAGTGAGTTAGTCTTTGCCTAGTCTCTTTTTTCCTTCAGAATGAAGTCTACGAAGGTATATATTTCAGAATGAAAATGGACAAGCACATTTATAACAATTTTCAAATTAATAAATCTGATAAACATCTTCTTCCCTGCACTCTTTTTTAAGGGTCACAGAACTGAGATGAGAATTTCTTCAGGAAGCCCCTTAACTGCGTATTCATTACCACTATTAACCTGCAGCCACCCCATAAATCATCGGTCGTTCCCTTCTTTCTCTGCCAAACCACGAAGGTATTTCACTGCATATAGCAATGGAACAAGTTCCCAGGGTATCTCCCATTGCGAACATCAATAACACAGGGATCTCGAGAAAAATGGGTCATTTCAATTGAAGACAATGTGGTTTCCTCTTATAAAAGTCCACAACATTAAAAGCTGTTTAAAATAGTTCCACCAAAATACTAATCCAGCACAGCAGCTTGGTCAGTCTATTTTCTTAACCAAATGCAGCTCATCTAAAAGCCAAAGGAAAAGCAAGCATAAAATACAGGACAAAAAGAGATGTAGCTTTCACTTTTGCGGATATAAAGTGCAACCTGAACTATTGCTGGCGGATATGGCAATGAATCTATTTGGTAAGGGGATCTTTATATTCCAAAGCATGCTACTTGATCTTCAGATCTCTTAATAGAAAATATGCGTTGTGCCTGCCAATGAAAGCCCTACGCTTTCCTCAATGAAAATGATAAATCGTATAATTTCTTAAAGTCCAAGTATTTAAATAGAAAGTTGAATCCACATTCAAGGAAAATAGCTCTCTAAAAGAGAATTTAGATATCACATTGATTTAGGCACAAAGGCATTAGGACACTGGTTAAAAGCCATATAGGTAGTAGGTATGGTAGAACTGGGTGGGGAACTGCAGACATTATATGGTATGCGCCGAGGCACTATTATCAATCATGAATAACACAACAAGACAACTAATTCACCGACGGAGATAGTTTCCCTAATGTCTAGTTCAAATTTTGAATCTGAGAAGAATATCTTAGAAGTGATGTTGCTTGGCTTTTCACTTCTATACCAGATGAGACACTTCCACCAAAGTTCAACTTTTTCATGGTACTCGTCTACAAGAAAAGAATCCCTTGGGAAAAGCTTTTGTCAAAGATGACTCACATTAAATGAAGCTAACCAGTCCTTTGTTTGATTCACTAAAGGATTACTCAACAAAAATTGGAAGATGAAAGGAATGGTGGTTGTGGTAGGTGTGACTGTGGGTATTTAAGATCCACGAACACAAGTGATGGTAGCTATCTATAATAGTAATTCAAACTACCTTGAAAAAATTACAAACAAATCAGCTTATAAGTACAACCTAAGCCCTAGTGGGAAATAGCTCATCAACCCTTGGGTAGCAAAGTGCTGGTCAGTCCAAACTCAGAAACTTGATGGGTGATACTGACAATAAATGTGCCAGGTTAACTTCCAATCAAACCATCAGAGCTTACTTCAATATACCAAAGCCAATAGTGCCCATGCTCTAAAAGACATTAAATCAGCAGCCTCGCTCCCTTCTGGAATATTTAAGGATCATCAACTAGACTGTCCCATCCCCTTTGTCTACAAAAAGCCAGAGAAAGAATCTCTATTGTTGGACAAACTTATTCAATTTCTCCCTAAAAATTTTGCAAATAATGCAAATCCTACAAGTCAAGCACATATAACAAAACGTTGTGTGGTAAAGAATACCTATACTACACTACTAGATATAATCTAGAAAATGCACCGAATGCTTCACTCTTGCTAATAAACAAGATAAATCACATGAAGCCCTCTATTGCAGCTTCTTAAAGAACTGTACGTGTCATGAAGGTAAACTACAAAGAAGAGGAATTTTAGTGTGTACCTCAGGTTTTTCATCTGAATATCTTCTGATATACTCTGTTCCAAGTCAGCTACTTTCTTCAGCAATTCATGGACGGTTCCAGTCATTGACTCAAGCTGTTCCAAATTCTCTCTTTCTTTAACTCTAAGCAACCGTAAACCATTCTCCTTATCTTGAGTAGCCGCAAGAAGCAAGCCTCTCTCTTCATTAGCTAAATTTAACTTCTCTTTTAGATTGTTCAACTCCATTTCATATGTTTTGATTTGCTCAATTCTTTGAGCAAGGTTACCTTTCATGAGTTCTGATTTTACATTCATCTCTGCAATTAGGATTTGCTGTCTGCTTGATTCAGCTCTCAATTGGTCAAGCTCTTGAGAAATTATTTCGCATTGTTTCGCCCATATAGACAATTCACTAGCTGTTCCCTGAGCTAATTTCTCCTTTTCTTCCACCAACACTGCCAACTGTGTCCTCTCCTGCTTTAGCTTTTCATTCTCCGAAATTTTCGATACCAGTGATCTTTCTCTTTCCATCGCTTCCAATTCAATAGAAACTCGGAGCTTCATTTCATTAATATACAAATCATTCAAGTGACATAATTTCTCCTTAGCATCCTTCAAAACTTCTGCAAATATCATAGCATCTGACCCTTGCGAAATAACAGAATCCATATTCAAATTCTCAAATTCAGATTGGCATGAACAATCAGCAACATGAGCAATTTCATGAACATCTTCCCTGCTACTTCTCTGATTATACAAATTCCCAGAAATATGGTGTATGTGTGCCATCATCTCCTTAATAAGAGATTTGTATACCTCTTCAGAAATGGAAGCTTCAACTTGTGCATCTTCCTGCTTACATGTGAGATTCCTAATCATTTCAAACAGTTTTGCCTCAGTGGAAGAATGAGAAGAGATTTGCTTTGCGTCTTCCGAAATTTGTGAGAGAAGACACTTCACCTCTTTTTTCTTATCAGAAAGAGTGCCTCTTAGCCTGTTATTCTCAGCCAGAAGATCTTCCAATCTCTCTCTTGTAGTGCCTAAACTGCCAGCATCACCGTTCGATTGAGGCACGCTATTACTTGCCATCAGAATGTCATCTAACTTCAAGACTACCTCAGGGATTTTTCTCTTCAATCCTTCAAACTCCTTGTCCTTTCTGACGGTCAATGAAGATCCTCTTTCCTTAAAGTATTCTCGCTTGAGACTAAAAATCTCTTCAGTGATGTCCAGTACCTTGGACTCATAGAATCTTTTCATTTTGGTCATCTCACTCTTGAAATAACTTATCAGTTCATCTTTTGGCATATGATTTAGCTGTGCTGGATCCAAATTCTCTGGCATGGCAATTATCAGCTCATCATGCTTGCCACTACCCTCCCAGGGAGGAGCTGATGGCAAATGGTTACCTGAAAGTTTCCGATTCAAGTTATCAGATTTTTTATTGATGAAACACTCTTCACCATCCTCCAAGGACACTTGAGAAACCAGCTGCCCATTATCATTACCGAATAACAGACAAGAAAGCACAACCAGTTCCTCACGTAGAGCTGTAATTTCTTTCATCTTCTTCAGGGAACTGAAGTTGTCACAACCGCGAGAATAACTGCTAAGATCCCAAAGCTTCCTCTCAAACTCACTACGAAGGCTCCTGATGTACTCCATTACAACAATGGCCTCAATTTCTGCTGTTAATTCCCATTCCTGTTGCATCTCTCGAATGTCAACCATATCCTTCAGCTGGCTGAAGAAAGAATCTAGTGTACTCTGGAGACCACCAAATGTACTGTCCACACCAATCAATCTTTCAGACACCTCCTCCAGCAAGATACTACCCAACCCTACCAACTCATCACCTGAATTATTCCTCCTACAACGGTTTCCACCTTTAACGTTGTTTACCTCTTTTTTGAGCTTTGCCAGCTGCTCTTGCACTTCACTTATAAAGCTCCTCAGAAAATCCAACTTACCGTCATGGTCTTTACGGGGGTTTGAGATGACTAAAAATGAGTCCTGCTGGGTATTTCCTTCATTCAACAGTGATAATGGTATATGCGAAAGCTTATCCCCATTCTCCATGGTACAATATGCACGCAGTGTTTCCTTCAGTCCAGCTATCTCCAAATGTTTTTCACCAATCTTCTCCTCAGCCTCTTGCTCCACTGCACTCACCATGCCCTTGATGACAGAATCGCTCACCATTCTCGAAATGGTAAGTCTATCATTGATATCTTGCAAATAAGATTCCAAATCAGCCAAAAGTTCAACATCTAGATTTTCACTCTCTCTGCCATTACTCACATGATTCAATGGCCTATCACTGCATGAGACGGCACCATTGTCCGTAACTCTAAAGCTCTCCAAATTACAGCGGTCCTCCATAGATTAATAAAGTAGATGGTGAAATCCTTATGTCCAACTAACCCTGCAGAAAAAAGGAAAACAACATAAAAAAGAGGACAAGACATCCATCAGTGTAAAAGATAACAAATGAAAAGTAAAGAACCGACAAGCATGAGAGACAGGAAGAGAGACCACAGTAAACAAAAGACAACACTCCTCAAAACTAGCTTTTAGCTGCTTAGCAATTACGCTACTTAACCAAGCCCCAGCAAATGGAGCTAACCAAAGTCGAACAATCTGACCAAATCTGTCGTCCCCCAAAAGAAAAACCAAGAACAAAGCCATCATTTCAAGTCAACAGCACACTGCTTCCCTTCTTCAGCCACAACACAACCACATGCACAGTTGCACACAAGTCCTACTCGACCCAAACCAAAACTCGAATTTTCAATCACATTCTAGCTCAATTAACGCAGAGGCAGCAGTCAAATTCAAGAACCTGAGCTCCGAGCTCCGAGCTCCGATTGACGCTCCAAACGAGACGACAAAGCAAAAGCTGCAGAGGACCTTGGAGAGCCGGGATTGAATACAGAGGCGAGCTCACAGGCGAATTGCCCTGTGTGGAGGGGCCGCCATGAGCGAAGAGCTTGGGAGGTCTTCGTCCGCTCCAGTGACTTCGAGTGGATTGTGCCTTGATTGTGTTTTAGGTTTCTTGCAGCGAGAAAACAGGGGAAGTGTTTTTGGTGAGCCGTGAGCGGGAGAGAGGGATGGGGAAAGAGAATTGACCCCCAGTCAAGCCGTAATTTACGGGAGTTGCCATTTCGTTGACTTTTCGTTTTACTGGAGGATCCAATGAGATTCGATTGGCTCGAGCTCGGGTTTGTTATTGCCGTCCCTGTGCCCACTTGAAGGATTTTGAAGGACCTAAGGAATGCCCATTTCATTCCTTCCCTACGACGGTCGGGACAAATTAGTCTTAAACTTATGGCACGGTTGTTAATTTAATCTTACACTTTTAAATTTTATCGATATAGTCTTAAATTTTTGTGCGAAATTCCAATAAATGTCAAATGTCGACGAAAATTTCTGACATAACGTAGTAGTTATCCAACGTCGGCTGTTTTAAGTAATACATTAATGTGGCAACTTTACTGGAAATGATGCCTTACATGGGTGGCCATGTTAACAGTCTCCTTCGGCAATTTCCCAGAAGAATTTCAATAGAATTTTGCATAAATGTTTAGAACTATATGGGTAAAAACTGAAATTTTGAACTGTATTGACATTTGTAAAATAGATTTAAAATTGAATTGATATCCAAAAAATAGATCTAAGGCTTACTAGATAATTTTTTATATTACTAATCATTGTGTACTTGAATTTATTATAGATAATTATCAATAATTATACGCTTTATACTCAACTAAGGACTACTAATTAAGGTAGTTAGTTGCAAATTAAATGCAAAATACAGAAATTTATTGAATTAATCGTGAATGATACTTATGTTTGTTAAATGAATTATTATGGGTATTACACTAAATAATTTTTTTTATAAATCAACAGAATATGATAAATTGTAATTATACAAAAATAATTACAAATCAGTCTATTATAAAATACGATACGTTTTAGTGCAATAATTTATTTTGTTTATGATAGTTATGAATGCTAATTTATTCATTACAATTTTCTTAATGTGTGGTAAAATCATGCAAAAATTCCATTATAGCATATTACTATTGCTGAAATGGCTGGGGAAGGGGATTCCTGGTTCAATTTGAATGGTAAATTCTATGCAAGGGATCCAAGGAATTCTTAAAAAGGTAAAGAAAAGGCTTCAAGTTCCCACAGAGCTTGCCTCGATGATAAGCGGATCTCCCTCCCACGAACTCCGATCTGAGGACTTCAACTCATTTATCAACCGGAAACAGTCGAACTCAAGCACTAAACTCTCGTGTCTTAAAGAATCTAGATGTTATGGTCTCTTCCCACTACAAAATGAGCAACAGAGGATGGAGGAAGGGGGATAAACTGTTGGAAAAATTGGTCAGAATTACTGGATGAAATGGGATCAGATTTTGAGGTGCGATAATAATCTCTTTAAAGATTTATTTGCTCCATAACGTTGCTAATGGTTTGCGATAAATATCTTCTAGGATATAAAAAAATTTCGATGAGAATAGCTTATAGCAATTTTGATTATTTTTTAGATCTCTCTAGGAAAATAATTGAAAGCAAGGTTGTACTTTTCTTGTTTTGAAAGAACGAAAATTGGTAGTAGAAGAAGTAAAGTTTTGATAATGAACAAAATGGTTGAATATATAATGAGAAAGAACAGAACTCTTCCCGTCCAAAAACAGTTAATTCTCATACAATTTTTCATGTTTGAGAATAGTATATTTGGACACAACTTTTCATTATCCAAAAAATAGTTTATTCGGACACAACTATTTGTTGTTCAAAAACTGTCAGGTCTGAAAAATTGCGACCTTTGGAAGGTCGTAAGAAACAAATATAAAATTCCAAATTACTAGTAATAAAAAAAAAATACCACAACTTCTAAGTTAAGAGTCACACTGTTTCGCAAGGACATTATAGTTAAATTATTATTTTAACTTTTGAAAATACAAAAAATATTGTTGATTAGTACTAATTCTTACCTATGACCGTGCAATCGCGCAAAGTGAGCCTAACAATGGCCCACCCGCATATGGGTATAGTAAGGTGCAGTCAATTTGCCCATTTCTTCATTTGAAAAACCTGCATAATCTCTCACTAATAAAGTGTTTTGGACTCTTCCATCTTTCTTACGAGGATAAGGAAAAACGTAATTTTGTTTGTTTTGCAAACAAACTTCACCATAAACTTCCCAGATCCAAGACAGAGAATTTTCTCACGAGTTTTCCTTTGTAGTTCTTCCTTAGGAAGAGCAAACTCCCTTTGTGAAAATTCATGTTTTAGTCTGCAAATTTCAATTTGTAGTTTGGGGTTTAAAGTTTCGACTATATCGGTGAGTTCAATTTTATGTG
The DNA here is from genome assembly GCA_016432845.1 of Psidium guajava. NCBI lineage: Eukaryota > Viridiplantae > Streptophyta > Magnoliopsida > Myrtales > Myrtaceae > Psidium > Psidium guajava. The sequence goes on along the minus strand of CM028230.1, from coordinate 17,164,534 downwards.
TCAACTAGTTTAAGTATTATTTAGTGTGAGGATAACGGTTACATCCTCTGTATTACTACGGCTGCTAGCACTAGCTTTGTGATTTGTTCATTGATTAATACTTTTATTGAAAACCTTTTGACAATTTTATCTTCAAGTTTATGTCCTCAGATCCGGACACTCTATCGGAATCATCATTTCAATCTCGTTTTTCTATCTTTCGCCAACTCATTTGGTTTCTATCCCAATAATTTTGGTTCTTCATCATCGCGACCTTCTTTCTTTGGTCAACTCATTTGGTTTTCTCTCTCCAATTGATCCCCTTCCACTTTTCCCAAATCCATATTTCAATAAGATTGGTATGTAATAATAACTCTTAATCATACATGCATGTGATCAAAATTCTCAGGTGTATTGGGCGTTCACTCCTCTCTTTCTTGATTTCTCTCTGACTAAACTTGCTGTAAGCCTCTTTGGCGTAGCTTTATGGTTCGGCGCCTTCATATAGTCCGCCGCCGATAGCACCGCAAGTTGTCCCGCTCCAGCAGCGATCCACTGCATGGTGTTTGTGTCGGAAGCATCTCGAGTGCTAACATGTACTCTCTACTTTGATATGTCGGTCTGTTCTCGGAGATCGGTTTTTTTTTTTTTTTTGTGATAATCGTCATCTGATTCGGGTGCTGGTTTCATCTTGTTCGGCTGCTGTCCAGGCTTCAAGCTTGATTGCTTTGCAGGAGCTGGCGTTAGCAGCTAAGGTACTATTGCTTGTAATCCCTGATCAACTGGTTCCACTGGATTTAGAGTCTAAATTGCGTGGTTCTAAAATAAGTTTTGAAGTGTGCTTTTAGGCTGTCCTCGTAGATTTAATCTGATGTGCAACTACTTTGGAGATGTTGGGTTCTTTTTGTGTGCCTAGTTTGCTTGATATGTAGGACAGGAATTCTTTACGTTGATTCGCAGATTGGAAATCCCTAGAGAAGAGAGACGGGACAAAAAGTTAGGCTGCCTTTCATCGTGCAGATTTAATTTGGGATAAAATGGGATAAAGTAGAATTAGAAATCCTCTCAATATTCTCCGAATCGTAAAATATTCTAGCATATATTTGGTGTAACCTGGATTGAAATTTTTTTTGAAAATTCTTCTAATGTCCCTCCTCATCATCCCGTACCTCCTCCACTCTTCACACCTTCAATCTTTCGCTAATGACCGGAGGAAGATCGTCTCTCCCGTAGCCATTTTGGCGAGCGACACCGCCTCATGAGTGGGCTGCTACGACCTACGGGAGAAGGCCACTTCATCTCCAAATCAATCGGCACCAACTCTTACATTGATGGTAATTACAACATGAAGTCAAGATGTCTATTTGCAACCAAGAAATTGAAGGGCGTGAAAAGAAAGAAAAAAAAAAAAAAAGGAGAGGATTCAAAAGACACCCACGAGGGGGCTCTCCCGTGTATGGCGGATCGTCCCTAATTTCTTCCCTTTGCTCACCCAGCGATTACTCATCATCTGCCGCCACCTGGGTCTCTGATGTCCCGTCGCCACCCCCACCGAGGCTCTCCCGTATATGGTAGCTTGGCATCGCCTAAAACAGCGACCATCGGGATGGACCTGAGATCCCCCTGTTTTGGTCTGCTCTTCAACTCCGTGCCCACTGTCGATGACCCAAGCCGTGCGAATCCGGATCCCCTAACACAGTGCAACTATGTCAGGGGTGACATAAGAGATTTGGACTATCCAATTAAAAAATAGACGGTTCAGATTGATAAATTCAAAATTTTAAAATTCCCGCAAAAAAAATTTTCTTCTTTTACAAAAATTATGTGGATCAATCTGGGCCGTCCATTTTAAATTGGATGGCCCAGATTGGATAATGTCACAAGCGGTCACGTTGTTGTAGACGCACGGTCTTATCCCCGGTATGACTCATTCACAAGGCGCTGACCCCTCCGAATCGTCAAGTTGGTCTTTTGAACAACCTTGACCTTGTGATGCTCTGCTTCGTGTAGCGGTGGGTGAGTAGTGAGTGTGGACAGAATAAACACAGGCCGAAGAAGAGGGAGAGAGATGATGGGAAGAGAGGGCAAAGGGGACACAGCAGAAGCTTTTGCCCAGATTATGAAATTTAGTTTCCAATTATTATTTTTTTTTTCAAATTTTACATTTCATATCGGGTCTATCCCATCCCTCGGTGGGATATTTTAATTCGGATTATATTCAGATATCCAGATTTTGTGTCATTCCAAATATCAAAGAGGGTAAAAGTTATGTTATCCAAAATTTTATTTGGCCCACCAGACGCAAGGGTGTTTATAAATCTCAAGTCGTCGCACCAATGCTTAAGCCAACCGAGGCTTTTCAACTAACGGAGCAAGATTAGTGATCGAAGTTAGGTCAAACCTGGTAGTTATGATTAGCTTGGTCGTTTGATGCCGTGTCCTAGATGGCTTTACCTCCATTGTTCGTTTGATTCAACTAGTTGGGCCTCTGGCTCACGGATGCTCCGCGATAACTTCCTTCCTTTGGGTCGAGCGTCACTTTGGGTGGGTGAGGACATGATTGACAAGCATCTACAGGGTAAACACACCACAAGTACCATAACTTATGTACGATGCTCATTTGACCGTAAAAAATTTTTTTTTTTTTGCTCACTTGAGTGGCATAACTTTTAGAATTGATTACTTGAGTGTTATCGACAATTTGGCTCACCAAAAATCCTATATGGATGTCGAAAAATCTAACGTGACGTCACCAGCGCTAGTTTTGAATTTTTTAACATCTTTTAGAATATATTTATTATTTTTTATTGATTTTAAAATGTTTTATTTTCCTTTGAATGTTTTTTACTAGTCTTTGACATTGGCTAGCGAGGGTCACTGGCGACCCTCGTTGGCCATGGATTCATCATCGAGGGTTGCCTCGCCCTCTATTGGCGAGGCTACGACGACCATGGGTGAGGGCCATTGTAGCCGCATCGGCGGCGAGCGGGGGCCCTCTCTCTCACCATGGTTGGCAAGGCTGCGAAGGCCTTCCCACTCTTTTACCATCGTCTCACCAACCGTGGGCCTCCGTGGCCATGGTTAGCGGGGCCGCAAGGGCCGACCCTTGCCCAAGTTTAGTGAGGGCCTTTGTGCCCTCACACGCTATTAGTGAGGCTGTGATGGCCCTTGCCCATAGCCATTATAGCCTCGTTAGCTGAGGGCAAGGCAACCTTCACCCTTTATTGTCGGATCCATGGCTAGTGAGGGTCACCAGTGACTTTCACTGGTGAATACCAAAACCAAGAAAAAAAAATAATAAATAAAAAATGATATATAATAATGACAAAAAAATTCACGTGTGACGAATAAATCAATAAAAAAAATTCACGTTGGTGGCATTCAGATGATCAATTTTGCTTCAATTTGGTCCTCAAGTGATTAAAAAAAAATTGTGACACTTAAGTGAGTGCCATACAAAAATTATGGTACTTGTGTTATACTTACCCCATCATCTACTACTTAGTTTTGTCGGAAACAGTTTGAACAATTTGTATTCACTCGAAAACAATTTATTCAAACTTATCTCGATTTGAATTTCAAGGTGATATCTACGTTCGGGTTGGTCACACCATATTGTCGTCTTACCGGACATGTCTATGAGAAAGCAGCGTCATGACCACGACATTATCGACCATTGGGATCAAAATTGTGCATTATACCTCTCATTATGGTTCACTTGTGCCCATGCATTATGGACCACAACATCTTCTGTTAAGTGATGGATGCATCTCGCAATGGAGAATTGTCTAAAGAGCCCAAAACCAATTTCAATTTTGTTAATTCATTCTTAAACTTTTTGATTTTGCCAATCAAATCCAAAACCTCTTCACGTTTTTTCAGTTGAATCCATCTAATTAATATTTGCCGCAAGTAACTGACATGGACGTCGGCCATCCTACGTGACATGGCTGGCGTTGACATGTATAATTTTCAATATCTTTTTAAAATATTTTTGAACTTTTTTTTATTTATCATTTTTCTATTTTTCTTTTCTTTTCTTTATTTCCCCCCAATAATTTGGCTGGCTAGGGAAAAAAAAAATATTACGTACCATATAGAAAAGATGACGTCCACATTACTGATTGGACAAAATTGGCTTGATGGACTCAATTGAGAAAATATAAAAATGCTTTGAATTCAATTAACAAAATTAAAATGTTTCAAACTAAATTTGAAAAAGTGGAATAGCTATTGTACTTTTTATACGCGATTTCCCCATCTTGGCTCAATATGGAATATGACTTACACTCACATAGAGTACTTGGTATTAACACTTTATTTTTAGTCTTTTCTTTTCTAGAAAATATGAAAGTTTCACAAAAATTTATTAAATAAAAAAAATCAACTTTGGCAGCTTTAGGACGTGCATGATAATCATTCTGTTCCAAAGATAATTCTGAAATAGAAATAGATTTTTCTGTTTCGGCCAAAAACGAAAATTTTTTGTTTTTGATTTTAGTCCAAAATCTATTTCTGAAACAAACTTTCGTTTCAGAACTAGAAAAATAAATTTGCGTTGCCAAACGAGTTTCTGTTCCAAATCTATTTCTAAAATAGGTTTGCAACAGAAATAGAGAAATAGAAACGTTGTCATACGTGCCCTTAGTCAAGCCTAATCAATCATTTTTTAACAGACAATAATTTTTAATTTTTTTTTCGATATTTTTAATATTATTTTAATTATAAAATATCCTAAAAATAGAAAAATAGAATTTATTACCCGAAAATTCCCAAAAAAATAGCGTTTAGTCTTTTTTAATTCCAATTACAATTTGGTCACTTTAAAATTCAAAAATTCAATCGGCAACCTACTTTTTCCTGATTTTTGTATTTAGGTCTCTAGTTTTCCAAAAATAACGGATTAAGTCCTTTCTACTACTTTTTTCACCTTAGTACAGTTATGACATTTTTTTTTCTAATGCCTTCAATTGGATTTTGGTCCAATCATTTCATAGATTGAGCAATTTGAGAAAATGGCTTAAAATCTTCTAAATTTAATCTTTGGTCTTCATTCTAAGTGCAATTTAAGAATTTTTTTTAGAGATGTTTATGCAAATCCTAGACCGCTACCGTATAATTTTTATCATTATAAATCCATTGGCGGGATCGGTTTAGCCTGATTCAATTATATAGGGTTTGCATCATTCAAAATTCTTTTTTCGAGTCAAACTTTGGATTTAGGGTTTTTTGCACCAAATTAAGCCATTTAATCCCGAAAATGTCATATTTTCACAGAATACATGTTGGAGAACCCATTCTTTTCTTCAATTTCACAAAATATGATCAATTTGGGGGCTAATTTGGCGAAAGTAGGGCAACTGGATCAGTCGGGTCAGCTGGCTTCGACTCGGCAACCCACTGTCGGCCATTATCTTTCCCAAAACCCCTTTCATGTGCGGCTTGAGATCTAGTCGAAAATGGCTGAAATTGACCACCAATTAACTCCTTAACTGACGATGCGAATGGTTGGGCATTGGATGCCACTCACTTCTAGTTTCAATGAGCCTATTTTGGCAAATTGGGGTTGTGGAGTCAGGACAACCAGCTCCTTTTCCACCACCGCGCACACCCGAGCTAAACTAGTGGATTTGTAGCAGAAATCAGGCCAAATTCAAGCCACCCATGCTACGTCCTTTCCCCAAAATGATTCTAAAAATGTTCCCCCTTGGCTTTGGCATTTTGCACACGCTGGCACAATACAAGCAAACTGGGCGAAGTGTGGGGGGGGGGGGGGGGGGGGGGCAAAATCGTTTTATTCCTTGACTGAGGAATCTCGGCTAAAAAAAGGACGTACGTGGCAAGGATAGCTAGGGATTTTCGTCCAAACACACTCCCGCGTACATATATAGAGAGAGAGAGGATTCATAGAGGGGGATTCCATTCGAAAAAGGGAGAATTTCCATTAAAAAACCAGCAATTCTGGAGTGACAAAAAAAAGTGATAGAGCAAGGATGGGGAGGAAAAATCGAGAGAGAGGGTGAGAGATTTGGGCGGTCCAGAGCCCCGGTGAAATAGGACCACCATCCACGGAGGTCCCATGACCATCACCCGAGCTAGCTGACTGTCGGCCCCGTTGTATACCTTCCCTAAATAGGTCTACCCGACCTCCCATGTTCTTGCACTCGCTCATTATCGAGTTTTGCTCTGTTTAACTTGAAAGTCAAACGAAGCCAAACCAACCACTCCTATGTTGGAACCAGAAAGAAAATAAGGGTGATTTTCGGATGTACGGAACGAGGCACGAAACGGATGGAGAAAAATACTCTTATTGGAATCAATTTCTGATGGACACGAGATGAAACTCGCTTTGGAGTTTTTTTGGCTTCTTGATGACAATATGAACAACCCCTCACGTACATATAAAAGAGCACCTACACAAACTTTCTAAAGACAACATAATAAGCACACTTAATGAACCACACAAAAGTAGTCAAAAGTTACATAAAGTGAAAAACATACTTAATGAACACACTTAATAAGCCACATAAAAGTAGTCAAAAGTTATGTAAAGTGTGAAAAACATACTTAATGAACCACACAAAAGTAGTCAAAAGAGAATATTATGTTCCATGATAACAAATCTTCTTTTTTGAAAGTCCTATTCATTTGTCTTCTTCTTTGGTCCAGATCAATTTTAATAATATTTTAACATCCCATGCATTGCCTTGTGTTTATTTAGTCCTCTTTGGGTGTTTGTGTGCCATGGTTTCACTCGTAGAGCCCCAATTTTGTGTTCCGATTTTGCATACCAGGTGTTTGATGGTTAGTCATTTGAACCCTCGTTTTTAAGCCCGTGTTTCGCCATGATCCTGTGTATTTTCATGCTTGTTTCTTGGGTTTTATTATTCTATGCATGTAGTAGTGTGTGTGTGTGTGTATGTTCTCTCGCCGTTGGTTACACTCAAGGAATGAGATATAGATCGAGAATATGCCCCGTTGGAAGTGTTAAACCTAGATTTTTCATAAAAAGGACTGAACCCGTGATTTCGTGCTATGTTTTTATTGTGATTTTGTGCATTTTAAGAGTTGTTCTTTAATTGAAATTGTTCCCTGTGCGAAGTACTTCACGTCCATATGTGTTTTTGCCGATGGTTATGACTGGAGTGCAAGAAAAATGTATGAGAAAATGCCTCCACAAATCGGGTTTGTCGTGCCAAAATTTTTCCGTGTCTTGTATAGCAGTTCAAACCCCGAACTTCAGTGGTGATTTTCTCGGTGATTTCTTGTGTTTTAAGATTCATTTATTCGTCAACCCTATTCTTGGTACGTAGTGCTTCGCGTCAATGTGTTGTTTTGTCCTTACTTGTGTTTGAGTGTCGAGATAATCATCTTGAAAAACATCTTAGCGTTCACTTAAGTGACATCTTCATTTTCGCTCACTTGAGTGCCACATCGAAATAAAAGTGTTCAGTTGAATGCTAATTCCAGCAAATCGTCCTATGTGTAAATTTGAATATTTTTTTATAATTGTGATGTGTAATTTAAACAAATTACCAGAAGTCCAACTTGTAAAATTTTATCCATTTGTACAAAAAGAAGCTACGTCGTTTCTTTCTCTAATAGAAAAATTATCATTTGTCAGTTGGTTGAAGTACTCACGAGAGAGCCAGAATTAGAGCAAAATCAATTTTGTCCCGAGACAATTAGGGCAAATCGATCGCGATCCTCTCTCTATCACTCTTTGTCATGCGATTAGGGTTTCGATCAGGCTCACACTAAAGCAAAGCTCTCTCGATTAAAGGTGAGAGCAATAGATATGTCAATAGGGCATGTGAGACGGGACGAATGTTGGTCGATAGAAGGTAAAGGTTAGTCGTTTGTTGTGTTTATGTTCACTATCAACAAAATGAGTGAAATCTTATTCAATGTTGTGTTGGTGATAAAGTGCAAAAGCGGGGAAAACAACATTGACTAAACGGCCAAAATAGCTTTTGGTGCCATAGTGTAAAGGGGAGTGCTTCATGTTGTTCGCAGTTAAAATTTGTTGTTTTGGATGCACTGACCAATGCCCTAAATTATGGTTTATTCGAAGTGTTGTGGTTGTGTGGATCAATTGTTAAAGTTGTCTTCTATCCCATTGTTTATTTAAAGTGCTTCCTGTAGTTGTATGCGACTGATTGTGAAAACTCTGTTTCATTATTTATTGAAAGTGCTATGGTTGTGGGGACCGATTGTGAAAGTTATCCTCTATTTATCTTGTGGTTCCTACCATTGAAATTTTTTCCTTACCTGCAGTGTAAACATGGTTGATAAAACAACAGCTCTTAGAGTTTGGAAAAGTGGTAAGTTCGTTTTTGGAGAAGTGTGTGAATATATAGGGGAAATATGGATGTTGTCCTCGTGGATGTCAATAGGTTGTCATATAAAAACATTGTCCAAGATATAGTTGAACACGAGCAATGCAAAGTAGAAAAAGTATACTATCATCTTCATGGTAAAAGTGTTAAGAATGGTGAGGCATGTTTATGATAATAATGATGTGAGAGATATTATTTACCATACATGGTCATAACATTTATTTGTGTGTTGAATACGATGGTAATGAACATCAGAAAATTGTAGTTGAAGCTAACATTAAAAGTGAAGTAGCTAATGATGGAGATTTGACAGGATAAGAAGCTGAGGCTTCTCACATAGCTTGAGTGTTAGAGTTATGTACAGAATCTCAGAGAAATGGTGGCATAGCTGATGGTGAAGACTCAGTACTTGTTGAAGAGACCAGAATAAACTTCGCATCCTACGCTTTTGATGATGAAGATGAGGAAACACTTAAGGATACATTTTGCACAAATGATGTTGATGACGAGAATACTACACAAGCAAAACTAGAAGTGAGGGAATATGAACAAAGGAGGAGATCACCATTTGTGGTAGTTGATGAAGGCACTTCAGTAAACAAGTAAGGAGGAGCTACTATGGTTGTTGGTGATTGTTGAGACCTGATTTTCAATTACTTTTTCTCTTTTAAAATTAATAGAAAATCTATAAAAATTCATAAAATTAAAAAAATCAATCTTGGGGACTTTGGCCAAGCCTAGGGAACCAATTTTGACCAAAAATAATTTTCCATATTTTCAGTATTTTTCGATATTTTTATTTTCGAAAATTAATAGAAAATCCATAAAAATTCATAAAATTGCAAAATCAACTTTGGAAGCCTTGACCAAGCTTAGGCAACTATTTTTGAATGATTTGTTTTTGTATTTTTTCTATTATAAATATTTTTTAAAAAATTATGAAAATATTTAATAAATAATAGCATTTGGGGCCTAAAAAATTCAATGTGAATCTATTTATTTCCATTTTTCACTTTTAAGAGTTGTGACATTATTATCTAATATTCCAAATTTTCATCTTGGCCCAATTATACTTAGAAGGACTCAATTTTATAAAAGGGCTTTAATTAAAATTTGCGTTATTTTCGGCGATAAGAAATGAGCTTAAATTTGATATGCAATAAATTTTGATGAAGCATAGGAGAGGTGTGTCGAAAATTATGAGGAGATTTAGACTGAAAGAAATATTTCTCCAGGGACTGAATTGTAAATACTTAAAATCTTAGGGACTAGAATACAAATACCTAACATTTGAGAGATTATTTTGCAAATAATTAAAAGAAGAGTTGGTGGAGAAATTAGAATAGAGAAGGGAAGATGAAGAAGAGGAGATGGAGCTGAGAAGATGGAGAAGAGGAGATGGAGAAGGGAAGATGGAGAAGAGAAGATGAAGAAAATAAGATGATAATAGAGAAGGGAAGATGAGATGAAGAAGAGATAAAGGAAAAATTAGAATGTGAGATGGATGAGTAGGTTATAAAAGGAGGAAGAAGTGAGCTTGTGAGGGAAGATTTTTTTGGGAGAGAAAATTTTGGATGTTTGAGAGGATTTTGAAAGATTGAAGAAAAATTTGAGAAAAAGAAAATACCAAAAAGAGAGAGAGAATTTTGAAGATGATGGGAGTTTAAAGCTAGGGAGTTATCATTACTATTTTCCTTCATCAATCAAAATAAATCAAGAGTTCATCCCCGTCATTCGAGCTGCAATCTTAATTCACAAGGTGATACGAGCTCCGAATTCGGCCATCAAATTCGTCAGATCAGGTAACGATCCTAGCCATTAAAATCCTCAAGAATTTCGTTACCCAAATGGATTGATTTAAATCTGGATTATGTCATGTCGTACTCATATGTCTCAATATCCGCATGTCGCAGTCGTAATATAATTTTATGCAATTTAATTCTCGCACCATCAAACCCCAGAATGAGAAGGACGATCTACCCACTGGTGGTCCTTTATTCTGCAATTTAAATTCATGCAATTTAATTCCTATACCATTAAACTCCAAAGGGAAGAGCCAAGCCAATGCTAGGCTGCCTATTGGAGGTTTTTACTTACTGTCATTTAAATTCATACAATTTAATTCCTGTACCATTAAATTCCAAAGGGAAGAGCCAAGCTAATGCTAGACCGGCCATTGGAGATTTTTACTTAATGTCATTTAAATTCCTGCAATTTAATTTTCGCACCATTAAACCCCAAAGGGAAGAGCCAAGCCAATGCTAGGCCGCCCATTGGAAGTTTTTACTTACTGTCATTTAAATTCCTACAATTTAATTCCCGCACCATTAAACCTCAAAGGAGAGAGCCAAGCAAATGCTAGGCCATCCATTGGAGGTCTTTATTTATCGCAATTTAATTTCCTGTAATTTAATTCCTGTAACATTAAATCCCAAAGGGAAGAGACAAGCCAATGCTAGGCCGTCCATTGGAGTTTTTATTTATTGTCATTTATTTCATGTAATTTAATTTTTGAATTACCAGATTCCAAAATGAGTAGGTCGCAGCACTGCACAAAAGTCGTTAACTCACTGCCTCTTTCGGCTTTAGGGAAATATCTAACATTTTGAAGATACAAAAAAAAAATGTCACTCATATGCATTCCATTTAAAAAGTGAAAATACAAAAAAATATAAAACACTCCACTAGAACCTTAGGAATAAACCAAGCCTGAGTTGCCAAATTAGGATATTCATGAAATTAAGGTACCGAAAGGGCATTAGTTTTAATTAACTAGTGTAACTAAGTCCCCGAACTCATAATCTCTGGTTCGTAGAAGTAATTTAGTCCTCCCGCTAATTTACTTAGGTATCTAATCAACCTATAAAAAATGATTAGTGGCGACTCCAAATTTTAAAACCATTTGAACAAAAACCAAAGTTGCGATTCGGTAGGACTTGGGAGGGTTCGTATTAGGTAAATTCATATAATAAACCTAATAATCCGTTAACCCGATCGAAAAATTTTTTAGGGTCGCGATAGACTGGCGACTCCACTGGGGACGAGATTTTTTTTAAATTTTCGAAAAGAAGACACCAATTGGAGTATTTAAATCTTTTCAAAATTTTAAAAGACTTAGTGGACTTAGGCCAATGAAAATTTCATGGGTATCTCGCTTCTGGCGATCTTTGTTGAAACTCATCCTTAGGTGTTAAATGTTTTTCCAAATGAGAGTTATAAGGAGTAAAATGTTTGGTTAATCCCTTTGTTTTGCAGGCTCGGTGTTGCGATTATTTGTTTAATTTCACACATTTTTAGGAGCATTGTTTTGATATCAATTGTTGTGCATGTCTTGCATATCCTGAGGATCACGACACCTGCATACACAAGCGTCTAAACTCAAGTCACGAAATTTTTCCTAGTAACCATAGATAGGGATCGAATATGCAAAGCTCTTATGTTGATTGCGCTTGGGTTGACCATATTTTATCCCGCTCATTATCTGAATTGACAATTCTTCCCACTTGTCGTTTGATTGCATAGAGGGTAAGGTTGTCGATTCAGATAGTGGATGCCTTTTAGGTCCATACCCTATCTCTCCTTTTTATTTTTTAGAGTTCACTCATCACTCGAGTCATGCGCATGTCTATGTGATTTGCATTTTTTCCAAGGTAAAAGTAAGTTTTCTAACCTTATCTTGTATTTATTTTCGGTCGATCCATGCTAGGTGTCAGTCAAATTTTGAACCAAACAGCATGGCCATCTTTTTCAAAAGAAAATAAAAATCAAATTCGCCTCTCATTTCTAAAAAAATGTGAAAAAATCCCTCTAGGAAATTTTTGTTAACCAATAAATGATTTTGTCACCTCTTTACTATTTCAATAAACATGAGATTTTCCTGACAAGTTTACCTCTGAAAATTCATTAAAAAAGAAAAATCCCTTCGAAAAATTTGGGAAAACGTCAAGTGATTTTATCACATTTTTCATATTATAAAAACTTGCATGAAAATACTTTTTGAAAAAAAAAATTCGCTCATGTTTTTCTAAGAAGATTTTCTAGTTTTGCAAAAATAAAATTGGACTAATATATGAATCATGGACCGATCTCTCTTGCGTCATGCACTAATTATGTCCTTTACTTTTGCAGGGAATCCTAGGTACCCCTAGGCGGGAATAAAAATTAGGCCCAACAATACACCAAGAATAATTTTCGAAAATACAAAAGGATGAAAAATACCGAGGCGTTAATCGTTAATCCAAGAGACAATCGAAAAAGTCCATTTCTAAGAGACAAAATTGTGTCAATCACTGAACTTGTATGGGCTGTGTATTCCGATACGAGAATGGATTTATACAAATCAAACACAGGGGCATTGTTAATGTATTGAGAGGGGTTCCTGTATTTTGTTGAAAAAAAAACATAGACTATGTAATCAAAACCCATGAAGTGAGTATGTCAACTTGACCTTGTGATGTCTTTCTAAGTAAATCAATCAAAATCTTGCCTTTTAGCTTTCTTGGATTTGAACAACATAGAGGATTTTGAAGGATCAATATTTTATTGCTAAACATGGCCCATAGACATTTCTGCCGGTATTTTGACCGACATGAGCAGGTGGACGCCAAAAGATAGCATGAGTAAAGCAGGGGCAGGCAGCAGGTGGCCCAATTCATTTATTGGGACACTGATCGAGTGGTTACGATTTTAGTAAGTTACACGATTGAGCGCGGCTCTCTAGGCGGCTGGTGGAGGCTACCGCTGAATGCTTCTTTAATATTCTTGATATCATTGTCTACTGCGGCTAACAAGACCATCATGAAGGATGTTAAGCCTCAGTATTTCCTGTGCCTTGAATCGATATATGGGAGAAGAGATAGCTGGGAAATTAAAGTATAAATATGCGTAACTTTCTTTCATTCCATTCATCAACGAGTTTTACAACAATTCACTGGGGAGGAAAAGTAAAACCAAACTGAGCCCTGATAAGCATTACAAAAGAGTTTAACTGACTCTCAATGAAGTTGATGCTTTGTCTACACTGAGCAATCTGGGATTCAAGATTTGTAATCTTGAAAAATAGGCGGGTACACTTCTCCTTGTGCCTGACTGCATTCATCTCATGGTGTTCAACGGCAAGTTTCAAGTTGTCGATCAGATCTCTCTCGAAAGCTATATCAGCAATTAGATCATCAAGTCTCCCCTCCAACCACTCACATCTGAACTTTATTACAATATCCCTTGGGTCATGCTCAAAGTATATCTGATTCAAAGCCAAGCGCTCCACCAGCTTCTCTCTCTCATGAACCAATAACGAGACCCGCTCCTCAGCAGACTTGACAGCATCTTTATATCGAACAACTGAGCGTTCTACAAATTCCAGGCATTCAAATCGATCTTGATAGCGACCCTTCATGACACGGGCTAAGGTAACCGTTTCCTGGGTGTTTCGACAAGCCTCCAGGAAGTTAATGAAGACGTATGGGAACGCCCTGTATTCCCTCTCCAAGTTGGTACCTTCGATTGAAGAGGCATTTACTTCCTTGAACAAACCATTGATTTCAGCTTCGACACTCGGATGATGGGCTATGTGAATATAGCCTCGACCAAGAAGATGGTAAAGTCTTTCCCATTTAAACATAACTTCAGCTGGGAGTATCTGTGTCAGAAGACTGGCCATTTTCGTTAAAAGATGGAGGAGAAAATCAGAGCCGGTGAGCAAAATAAGAAAGAAAAGAGGAGAGTGGTGAAGCGGATGATCGAAATGCGAGGTGATGATCTGTTTCAAGTTAATTATGGACTTTACAGGGGCAGTCTTTATTTGGCCAGATTTTCCTATCTGCTATTCTCTGTCGGCAACACCTCCACTGGCTCGAATTCCAGTCAGACCGCGTTCTCGAGCCAAGCAAATCTGACGTGTCTGCAGAAAAGTTGGATGGGACGCCACCATTATGAAAAAAGAAAGAATGAAAAGACGAGCTAAGGGGGAGAGAGAAATTTTCGGCAGAAAATGAGATATGACTCGTCTTTATTAGAGAACTCGTCAGCAAATCGATGGTGGAAATAGCGACAGGGGGCCTTTTATCACAAAAAGATGGAAGAAGATGAGCCGAGTGAAAGATACGATAAAAAAGGAAATATGAGAAAAGACTGAACTCTCGGAAGAAGCAATACAGTCTTCTAACTCTACGCTTGAATTTTAAAAGAAGACATTCTCCTCATTATCTTCATCTACGCTCTGAAGAGAGTTTCAAAGATGGTCACTCGGGAAAACCCAGAGAGAGAGTGGAAATACAAGAAGAAGTAGCAAACCTTGAGGAACCATTAACCAAATCGAAGATTTCTCAACCCAACACACTTGAGGGCTATTGTTACCTGCCGGATATGGGAGAGGAAGAGTTCGAGGCCATCTTTAGGATTTAGACCATGGAACCTGGCCCTTCCGCCGACGATGTCCAAGATCTCGATAAAGACAAGGACAACAACAACAATAAGAGTAAAAGGAAACATTACCGTCGCCATACTGAGGAACAAATACAAAAGCTTGAGAATTTCTTCAGAATGTGCCCCATGCCAGACGGCAAACAGAGAATGGAATTGAGCCAAGAGGTAGGATTGGAACTCTCGCAAGTCAAGTTCTGGTTTCAAAATAGGCGAACCCGAATGAAGACTCGATATGAGCGAAATGAGGTCGAGTTTTTAAGAGCTGAAAATGAAAAGCTTCGAGCAGAGAACAAGATGTATAAAGAAGCTTTTGATTCCACAACATGCCCTAACTGTAATAGCCTCCTCACCCTCAATGAAATGAGGTATCTGAGGGTCGAAAATGCTCGTTTAAGAGGTGAGTTAGATCGGTTCATAATAGGACAAGTTCTGTTGAAGCGACGTACGAAAAGACCGAGCTTATGGAGCTAATATTGATGCCTTCCGAAGAGGAGAAGATGTATCACCGCTGTGCAAGTAGTGTCGAGACGAGATCAACGCTATGATCAACTCGTTTGATGTTGATGAAGCATCGGGGCTGTAACGTACATGGAGCCCGTATTTTGAAGCTGGTGATCTCGAAACTTTCAACATAGCAGATGTGTACCTGATCCAGAACGGAGCTAGCTAATCACTGAGGAGCATGCGAAGGAAGAAAGACCAATCTTCGATGAATACATATGCTTCATTTCTTTGCATGGGACATGTTCTACTTTTATTGATGTTCGAAATTCATGCATAAGCAAAAAGTAATGGCTTTCCTTCCCCTATTAAATGCTCGGAATCGTTACCGCACCAAACTCGAAAAAAATTAATGACGAGTTAAAATCCGCCTAAACTCGAAGGGTAGTTCCATATCATTCCAATTTACCCATAATTGCTCTAGTTTTAAATTAGATCCATTCTATTTTCAGGAATTCGTAAATCCTCTTGAAAGAGAGGTATGGCTTCGGGAACGCGGACACAGGTGGTGCATGGCTGTCGTCAACTCATGCCATAAGGTGTTGGGTTAAGTCCTGTAATGAGCACAACCCTGCTCCTGCCACGACATTTACACATTTAGATACTACAACCGTATTATCAAGAGGATTAGCTGCTAAAGGTATTTATCCAGCAGTAGATCCTTTAGATTCAACGTCAACTATGCTCCAACCTCGAATCGTTGCGGCCATTGTAGCACGTGTGTCGCCCAGGGTATAAGGGGCATGATGACTTGACGTCATCCTCACCTTCCTCCGGCTTATCACCAGCAGTCTGATCAGGGTTCCAAACTCAACAGTGGCAACTAAACACGAGGGTTGCGCTTGAGAAATTGCTATATCCTCTATTCAAAGGGGAGAAATGAGTTTAGATATTCTGATGATTCAAAAGGATTTAACTCTTATAGAATTAATGAAAATATTTTCTTTCTGTGGCGGTAAAAAAAATACGCTTTTTTGGAGAGAGATACTATTTCACCAATTGAGTCACAGGTATGGGTTTGATGTACTTTTATCTTTAACGAATAACCCAGCATTTAATGCAGGACCTGAGAATATAGTCATACCCAAAATAAAGTTCCCTGGTCGGATTAATTGGGGCAAATCAATCCGTGGACATCATTACTAGATGGATAGCTTCAAACAAAAGGGAATATGAGCGAAAGACACGAACAATCTCAGAGATGGGTAACTCTGTATCGTTCTAATTTGCCCATAATCATCTTGAGTCTTGAATTTTTTTATTCCACTTTTAACAGGGATTGCAAATTACCTTGAAGGGCACAGTAACGTGAAATGGCCTAACACAATGCAACGAGGCCGTGCTGTCTCAAGAATTAGCATTTAAAAGAAAGCCCCATGGATACCTACGGCCCAATGGGCCTGGTGGCATAATAAATGTGAATGATCCATATCAGTCCGAGTTTGATCCCCAAGGATGGGGAACCTCTTAAGTATTGTAAATAAATAGATAATTTTTTTTACACATTTCTTGTTGCAGAAAGAAATAGGAATACCCGAAAAAATAGATCAAGGCCAATACTTTACCATAGCCTTGGCTCTAATGATAAAGTGTCCAACTAAAACTGGAGAAAAGCTCGACCTAGTGAGCCCGATAAAAGGATTATGCAAGGCATTCAAGACGAAGGGTAAATCAGTATTGTTTCCAATTTATCCATTTTGATACTAACTAACACGCCTTCTTTCATTTTCACAGGAAATATTTACACTAACATTTAGCATATCGAAGGAGACGACACCGAGGGGGTAAAATTATGATTATCTGATGAGATTCATTCCATTGAAAATGAGGCAATTTGACTGTTTGGTTTCAAGGATAATCTTTCTGCTTTTTGCATGGGCAAAATTAAGGACAAGCTACTGCTTGACATAGGGAGTAGATTGCCAATTGGTTCGATTTGTCCATATGCCCAGGGGAAACTCAAATTCTCCCATTCTTGATATATTTGCACATTTCGTAAACATGCATGATGCTTAAAAATTGCCACATCCGCATCGTGTTTGCACATTCCATAATTTATGCATGACTCCTCTGCATGTTTATTTTGCCAATTCAATCTTGGAACATAAATCACGCATGATGCATCGGATGTATAGAATGAGGCATGATAGGATGATGAAAGGCAAGCCATTCCCATACACGTCTTGTATTTTAATCCACAGTAAGTCGAGTGTTAAATAGGTCCCGCATTTCTCAAGGCAATGGGTTTTTTTACAAAAGGTACGATAGCTGAAGGGAAAGAGGCAATCACTTATTTATCCTAAACACTATAGGTGACCGTTGATAATCCATTTGAGCGACGGTTTCATTTCGTAACCCCTGTCGAGAACTACCCCCACATCGAAGCCAAATGAAGGTAGTCCCAGCAATTCCATGAGGTAAATGGTTAGAAATTTTCTGGCTCGGACTAACATCAATTTTCAAGTGATTCTTCGCTTTCGATCTCGCACGGTAATTCAAATGCCTTAAGATGACGAAAAGCATTCGTTTCTTTATCCAATACACCTTCACCCTTTGCGTCGCCTAATTGAGCCTACATAATCGTTTCTTAAAACCCCGTTGGTGGTCATTGCCTAGTCCAAGACAAAGATGTTAACGCCTTAAAGTAGACGAACTTAGACGGACTAAGGTCTACACAAGAATTCTCAAGTCAACTATTCAAGTGTGCTAGACTTTTGATATGCATGAGGTACAATCTTTGAAAATTCTTTTTCTAAATAGAACAGTAAATAGAAAAAGAGGAAAAAAAGGAAAAAAGTTAATCCCGAGCATAAAAAAGCAAAGCGCCTACCAAAAGCAAGGCCAATGCTCGTTCAAATCAATGTAAATCCTCAATGGGATCCGGATGCAAAAGAGAACTCTTCGAAGAAGCCAGATTGCAAGATACACACAGTTGAAGTTTACACCGTCCAGGAGCAACGACAGAATCAGTAGAAATTGACACCATCCTTATACAACGATGGTATTTTGGAAGGACCATTCAAAAGGCCAAAACTGGTGATAAATATGCAATGATCACCAACATCAAACCCACCTCATATATTTTCTGGGCCAAAATAAGCATTTTTACTTCTTTGGTCCCCAATCCCAACCTATGTTATAACCCGTAAAAGTCTTTTCTGATTAAGGTGCTTGAATTAACGTAGAGTTGAAAGATTTTAAGCATTGCTCGAAAAGGTATGAGCAAGATTATCTCTCTCTCATTTTTGCAGGGTTCTTGACTTGTAAACCCGGAGAAAATAATGAAAACCTTTTCGTCAATGGCCTTGACTCCAAAGAGTCCCATTTGGTAAGCCTTGACCCGACCTACATTACGGTCCTAATTAAGACCTCCAGATCAGTATGATCGTACCAGTTACGAAATTACTCAGACCCCTGTTGAATGCGATGATGGTAAGATCGAGTGATTCTTTTCTAATCCTACAATCAGGATAAATAGCCCTTCTCAAGAGTGAGAGAAAGCCCTTTCGGACTGAAATCCCCCATTCAGATTACATTCGAGGCATTCAAACTATAATAACCTCCATGAATAGAATTGGTAATGCGAACTTTACAGAATAGTTATGCATGATTCACATTTTGATTGAATGCATCATGAGTTACCACTATATTGTTTCTGATCACTGCAAACTCAGTTAAACAATTTTGCATGAACCAATGAACTCATTGATGAAAATGCTTGCACATGTTACCTCTGACATTGCCTAATAGGAAACAAGTTCCATGATGTTCAAGTTACCTTCCTAGGTCTCAAAATTCATTTGGCAATTAATGAATGAACAAGCCCAGTTATCGAAGAACCACCAAGAGTTTCTTCTAAATCTTTAGGTAAGTATATCTTCAACCTGAACTCCTTTAAAAGAATGAATTCTAATTATTGTCAAGGTGCTCGAATCCAGTGCGGTACATATAGGTATCCACCTTCTCCAATAAAGCTTGATTCGTCTCAAAAATATAAATATTCAGGACATTGTGATCTCTACCTGTTTGACTTATACTTGAGCAACAAGAGAATATAATCTGAGTTTGAGCTTCTGCAGGATTTTTGGTCTCCCAAGATCCCAAAATGGCACCATTCAAGGTAAGATAATATGGGTTTGAGCTTCTGCAGGATTCCTGATTTCCCCAGATCCTAGAATGGCACTTCTTAAGGTAAGATAATTTGGGTTTGAGCTTCTGCAGGATTTCTGGTCTCCCCAGATCCGAGAATGGCACCCTTCATGGTAAGTTAAATCAGGTTTGAGCTTCTGCAGGATTCTTGGTCTCTCCAGATCCCAGAATGGCACCCTTCAAGGTAAGATAATTTGGGTTTGAGCTTTTACAGAATTCCTGATTTCCCCAGATCCTAGAATGGCACCTCTTAAGGTAAGATAATTTGGATTTAAGCTTCTGCAGGATTTCTGGTCTCCCCAGATCCGAGAATGGCACCCTTCATGATAAGTTAAATCAGGTTTGAGCTTCTGCAAGATTCATGGTCTCCCCAAGTCCCAGAATGACACCCTTTGAGGTAAGATAAATCGGGGTTTGAGCTTCTACAGGATTCCTAGTCTTCCTAGATCCCAGAATGGCACCCTTCGAGGTAAGATAAATCGGGTTTGAGCTTTTGCAGGATTCCTGGTCTCCCTAGATCCCAGAATGGCACCCATCAAGGCATTCAAAGTCCTTCCTACAAGCACACAAAAGTCCTATCTACAGGTACATAAAAGTTCTTGTTACAGGCACCCAAAAATCCTTCTTACAGGCACCAAGTCTTTCTTACAGGCACAAAGTCCTTACAGGCACACAAAAGTCCTTTCTACAAGCAGAAAGTCCTTCTTACATGCATTTTCATGGAGTGACCTACCATGCGGATCAAATCTCAATTAAATTTTAAATCAGTAGAACCTTTTTATTATGAATCTACCATGTGGTGACCTACCATACAGGTCAAATTTCAATCAAACTTTAAATAAGTAGAATCCTTTCATTAGGAATCTATCATGGGGTGACCTACTATACAGGTCAAATTTCAATAAAATTTTAATTAGTAGAATCCTTTCGTTAGGAATCTACCATAGGGTGACCTACCATACAAGTCCAAGTTCAACCACTATAAGGTTTTCTTATAACGAATCATTAGGTTCTCATTCCATTTTCATTATGAATCTACCATGTGGTGACCTACCATACATGTCAAATTTCAATCAAACTTTAAATAAGTAGAATCCTTTCATTAGGAATCTATTATGGGGTGACCTACCATACAGGTCAAATTTCAATAAAATTTTAATTAGTAGAATCCTTTCGTTAGGAATCTACCATAGGGTGACCTACCATACAGGTCTAAGTTCAACCACCATAAGGTTTTCTTATAACGAATCCTTAGCTTCTCATTCCATTTTTGTCGCGACCTAAAAAAAATCCAGTTTTAGGTTAATGGATTACCAAGTTAATTAAGTGAAATTAATTAACCTAGTTCAAACTCTCCCAAGCTCTACCAAATCGCAACTTAGGTTCAATGTTTAATCATGCAAAGATTTTTAACATGGAGTCGCCACTAATCATTTCTTGGTAGGTTGATTAGAAACCTAAGTAATTTAGTGGGAGAACTAAATTACTTCTGCGAACCAGAGATTTTAAGTTCGGGACTTGGTTACATTAATTTTTTGAATTAATGCCCTTTCGGTAATAATTTCATAAAAAAAATGTTTGATTTGGCAATTTTGATGAATTTTGAATTGAAGTTCAAATGTGCAAATTTTTTGGGTTTTCTTTTGTCAAATGTGATGCAAATACAATCTAACTATATGACATGTGAAATGTAATGACGTGGCAAGGACTATGCTATATGCATGACGTAGCAGATATAACATGACAATATATGCATGATGTTTAATATTACATGTTGTGCAAAATGAATGACTTTTTTATGGTATTTTTTTTATTTTTTTTTAGATTTTGGATGTATTATAAAAGAATGCAAAATCACCCAAAACAAACAAAGATGTGAAGAGAGAGCAGGTAAAGTAAAACTACCCTAAGGATAGTGAAAATAAAACCCACAACTCGTCGGGCGAATAATTACAGACCAATTAAATAAAACCCGAGATATGATCGGGAATACAACAAAAATGGACCGGAATGGACATCGGTCAAACACCCGTCACCAAGCCTCATGGGTCGGGAATGCAACAAAACGGACCGGAATGGACATCGGTCATCCTCCAGTTTTCAAAGCATCGGGTCGAAAACCAAATGAAAATAATGAACTATCCAATCGGACATGCACAATCACCAATGAGTTAAGACAATTCAAACGCTCAAAGAAAGTTCAACACGTATTGATTAAACTTCATTGAGACCATTTTTTTACATTTTCCAATGCATTAACACAAAAAATACGAATTAAACCATACTGTCCATGAACATGCTTATGGAGAAAGCAGTAACCAATAAAATACAAAAGAAATAATGAAATGTATGCAAAATTTCTGAGATTTTTTTATATGGATGGAAAAATGTGTCATTGACAACTTTCATGTTTTGTATTCTTATTGAAAAGACACTCATTTTCATGTAGAAAATGGTCTTTCATGAGAACTCAGCAGCAAACAAACAAATTTCACAGAACAGACATACTTTAGGATTAAGCTCAAATGGACACTCAAATCTCAAAATTAATGCACCAAACCTTCCAGTCTACTAAACAAAACCCCAATGAACAACTTTCATTTTTTGTGAAGTTTCAAAAGAAGACTCTAAACATGAGATAAATACGAATTAATATGACCACGCACAGAAAAAAACACTCAGACTCAAGGACACCAACAGAATTGCATGATTTCATTAAATGCATTAAAAATATGAAACGTGCATGAATATTTTTTTATTTTTTATATGTTATGCATCAGGATGTTATGAACAAATGTCATGAAGAGGTCTTTATGAAACGAAGTCTAAAATAACCCATGGAAAATCATTTAGCGTGAAAGGTCAGATCAGAAAATTTCCTTCTCAGGTTCTGATCACCATATTTCCAGATTTTGCTTTCAATTTCGGGACCTTTTTGACATAGCAAACGACGTCCATTTTCATACCATAATATATCAAATCGAAGATCTCAAAGTCGTCTACAAAATTCCAGAAGATAAGTTTTCAAGATCTTGTCATCTAGGTATGAAAAATGCTGTTGCAAGACCACTGGGTATGCTGATCCGAAAATAAAAAAAAAAACTTGTGGACTTGCACCTCTCGTGACGTGGTGAGTTGCGTTGATGATGAACCCGGGACGGTGGCGCGACGAAGGGAGAAATATTCCGGCCTCCTCCTCCCTTGCTGTCCGCGGTCGCTCTTCGGTTTTTTTTTCTTTCTCAAGATCACTCTTATTTTTTCTCTCAAAATCTCAATCCTTCCATATTTTTTCTCTCTTCCTCCCCCCTCTTGGCTCTTTTTTCTCTTATGTCTTGCAAAATTCTCTTCAAAATGAATCCCCCCAACATCTTTCCTTCCTCCCCCTTTTATAGTGTGTTCCTCTATCTTTTTTTTTTATTTTTACATATCTCATATTTCATTTTTATTTTTCCACTAACTCTTTTTTTTATTTTTATTTCCCACTCTTGTTTTTCCACTAACTCTTTTTTTTACATCTTGTTTTTCCACTAAATTTTTTTTATCTTTATTTCCCACTCTTATTTTTCCACTAACCTTTTTTATCTTTATTTTCCACTCTTGTTTTTCCACTAACTCTTTTTTATCTTTATTTTCCACTCTTGTTTTTCCACTAACTTTTTTTTATCTTTATTTTCCACTTAATGGAAGACATCTTTTTTTTTTGTGGAGGACCATCCATTTTTTATTTAGTGGAAGACATCTTTTTCTTTTCTAATTTTTTCACTAACTTCTCTTTTTTTCTTTTTTCTTTCTTTTTCTTTCTTTTTCTCTTAATGGAAAACATCTTTTTTTTTTGTGGTGGAGGACCATCCATTTTTTATTTAGTGGAAGACATCTTTTCTTTTTCTAATGTCTCCACTAACTTCTATTTTATTTATTTACAAAATGATCCCTCAATTTTTAGATATTTGCATTCTAGCCCTTGAAATCTTGAATATTTGCAATTGAGTCCTTGAGATTTTGAGTATTTGCAATTGGGTCCCTGAGACTTTGAGCATTTGCACTTGGGTCCTTGAGATTTTGTGTATCCGCAATTCGCTCCCTGAAGAAATTTTCACAAAATATTCGGCACATTTTTCCCATGTCTAGTCCAATCACCTATCAAATTTCAACTCAAATTCACTGCCGTTAGCCTTAATGCAATGCAGAAAAATTAAACATGGAATGCATGAAATTTTTTTTTGGCGAGAATCAATTCTCATTTTTATGCAAAATAAAAAATAAAAAAAATCAAAATTTAGGTGTCAACAGCTGCCCCTCTTTGAGTGGAAGCTCGTAGAGGTTTCGCTCAAAGACCAAATTGAACCTAAATTTTGTCGATGCAAATGAGGAATGATGATGATTTTTTTTGTGAGAGTTTTAATCCCATTTTATGTAAATGAAATGATGAATGAATTTCTTTTTTGGGGTTTTAATCCCATTTTTTTTATGTAAATGAAATGATGAATGAATTTTTTTTTTGTGGGGTTTTAATCCCATTTTTTATGCAGATGAATTGATGCATGATATGCAGAACTATAAATAACATGTGTCAAAACTTCTCTGCTCCAAAGAAATGGATTAGAGAAACCTACACATGGATCGCACATAAAATACCTGGTTCACCAGATACCTCATAATGCTAATGATTCCCTTGATTTTCAAGCTTCTTGTGGTTGCGAGATTCTCAAGGCACTGAGTGGCCTGTCTGTTACTCGTAGTTTCCTACAAATGCGAAACAGCGCATGATATGATTTGAAAGAATGTGCTTGAACTATGGTTCAAGCGGCATCATTGTGTCTCTTGGGACCACCATAGGCCACCATGAGTCGGTAGAGGTAGGTCAAGATCACAAGAACCTGTCAATTGTGATTTGACAAAGATCAAGAACACGAGAACCTGTCAATCGTGAACTGATAAAAATCTCATGAGAGCATGTCGATCATGAGCTGGTAGATATAGGTCAAGATCACAAGAACCTGTCAATTGTGATTTGACAAAGATCAAGAACACAAGAACCTGTCAATCGTGAACTGATAAAAATCTCATGAGAGCATGTCAATCATGAGCTGGTAGAGATAGGTCAAGATCACAAGAACCTGTCAATTGTGATTTGACAAAGATCAAGAACACGAGAACTTGTCAATCGTGAACTGATAAAAATCTCATGAGAGCGGGTCAATTATGAGCTGGTAGAGATAGGTCAAGATCACAAGAACCTGTCAATTGTGATTTGACAAAGATCAAGAACACGAGAACCTGTCAATCGTGAACTGATAAATATCTCATGAGAGCGGCTCAATCATGAGTCAAAAGGGTTTAGAAAACTTACCTGTGTCTTCTGAGTTAATGATCAAGAAATAGACAGGCTGACTGTGTCATGCCTGCTTGTTCTAGCACTGAATAACCGTATGTGCCACCCTGGATTCGAACACCCTGATAATCGTCAGAATTCATTCTCTTGAAAGGTTCAGGTTGAAGATATACTTACCTGAGGATTTGGAAGAAAGGCCTAGTGATTTCTCGACAACTAGGCTTATTTATTCAGTAATCACCGAATGAATTTCGAGACCTTGGAGGGTAACTCGAATATTGAGAACATGTTACCTGTCAGGCAAATGTCATAGGTAACATGTGCAAACATTTTTATCAATGAGTTCACAGGTTCATGCAAAACCATTCAGTTGAGTTTGCAATGATTAAAACCATATGTGTATGCTCATAATGTGGATCATGCATGACTATTTTGTCGAGTTTGCATTTCCAATTCTGTCTAGGGAGGTCATCATGTCATGAATACCTCGAATGTAACCTGAATGGGGACTTCAGTTCGAAAGGACTTTCTCTCACTCTCGAGAAAGGCTGTTTATCCTGATTGCAAGATTTGAAAAGAAATCACTCAACCTTACCATCATCACATTCAGCAAGGGTCTGAGTAATCTCGCAATTGATACGATCAAGCCGATCTGGAGGTCTTGATTAGGACCGTAATGTGGGCTGGGTCAAAGGCTTATCAAAAGGGACTCATTTCGAGTCAAGGCTATTGACAAAAAAGTCTTCATCATCTGCTCCAGGTTTACAAGTCAAGAACTCTACAAAATGAGAGAGAAATAATCTTGCTCGAATTTCTTTGAGCAATGCTTAAAGTTATTCAACTCTTATGTTAATTCAAGTGCTCTAATCAGAAGAGACTTTCAAGGGTCGTAACGTAGGTCGGGATTTGGGTCTGAGAAACGAAGGGCTCGTTTTGGCTTAGAAAAATATATGAGAAGGGCTTGGTATTGGTGATCATTGCAGTCTTGTCACCGATCTTTGACTTTCCTGAATTTGTCTTCAATGAATACCACCATTGGCTGAGGGGTGGTAGTTCTTTTACACTTTGCAAACTGACTTCCTTGGGGATTCTTTTTCGGGAATTCTCAAAATATATGTTCGAAGTCAGAAGTTCATTACAAATGTATGGGTATTGGTCTTACTTTTGATAGGCACTTTGCTCTTTCTGCCCGAGGTTCTTTGGAGTAGCCTTTGCTTTTCTTATTCCCGACTCCCTTTTGGGAGCAGGCCCATTTTCTTTAGGCTACATTTTTTTTCTCTTTAACAATCTTGTGGCTTTGAATTTTAGCAACAAGATGATTTTTAAAAGATGATACTAGACATTACATGAAAAGTCTAGCATATGAAATGGGCTCATTCGAGAATTCTCTATTGCCCAATAGTCTTCAATTCTGCTCCTTGTGGGGGGAGGCATTATCTTTGCCCAGAAATGAGCAATGATCACCAATATGGGCTTGAGAAATGAATTTGCAGGCTCAATTGAGCTATGCAAAGGATGAGTGTGTAGGATAGAGAAACGAATTCTCTTCGTCATCCTAAAACACTTGAATTAAAGTTCAAGTATCATGCAAAGAAACACTCGAAGATTGATGTTAGTCCAAGCAAGAAAATTTCTAACCCTTTTCATGATGATATTGGTGGAACTATCTCCATTTGGCCCCTGATGTGGGGTGGTTCATGACAGGGGTTACAAAATGAAACCGCCGCTCAAATGGGTTGTCAATGGTTACCTGAAGTGTTTGGGATGGAGAATGAATGCCTCATTCACTTCGGCTATCGTATCTTTCGCGAGAAAACCCATTGCCTTGGAAAATGCGGAATTTATTCTTCACTCAACTCACTGTGGATTAAAATACAGGACGTATGTGGAAATGGCTTGCCTTTCATCGTCTTGTCATGTCCCATTCTGTATATTCGATGCATTGTGTACAGTTTATACTCCCAGCCAAAATTGACAAATTAGACATGCAGAATAGTTATGCATGAAACATGAAATTGTGTGAACACCATGCAAATGTGGCAAAAATATGTACAAGTATGTAAATTGCCCCTGGTTGAGTGGGCGGATTAATCAAATGAAAAATCTACTCCTTAAGTCAAGAAGCAGCTTATCTTTGACCTTGCCCCTGCATAATGAAATGCATGAGTGAAGGAGTCAAGTGAAGATTTGATGCGTTTGGGCTTGCTCAATGTTAACAACTGTCATGACCGTCGATAGAATGTTCCTGCAATAACGGAATCAGAAAGGGGTATTCTTGAAATAAGATGAGTTAAAAAGGACATACTCTCCCTTTCAATTCAGGATTTGTTATCACTTTGCCCCATTTTCATCGGAATGGATTTCATCATATGATTGTAATTTTCCCCTTTGGGGTTGTCTCCTTCAACATGTTAAATGTTAGAGTAAATATTTCCTGTAAAAAGGAAAAGAGACGTGTTAGCAAGTATTGGAAGGGATAAATTGGAAACGATACTGTTTTACCCTTTATTCTGAATGCTTTGCGTGACCCTTTTAGCAGCTTCGTTGGGCTGAGTTTTTCTCGGCTTCTGTTGGGTCTTTCTCATTCGGGCCAAGGTCGTGACAAAATATAGGCTTTGGTCTCGTTCATTGAGTATTCTTGCTCCTCTCTGCAAAAGTACAAAAAATTATATTATTTATTTACAACATTTACAACATTCCCCAATTCTGGGGATCGAACTCAACATTCCCCTTTGGCGTCTATGAGGGTTTTCTTTCAAGTATTAATCTTTGAGATGATGTGGCTTTGTTGCATTGGATTGGGCAATTCCACATCCCGGTTCTTTTCAAGGCCATTTAAAATCCGTCTTTCGCTCGTATTTTTCTTTGTTTGAAGCCGTCCATTCAGTGATAATATCCTCAAATTGATTTGCTCCCAGTTTCATTCAACAAGAGGATTTCGCATTCGAGTATGCGGTATTCTCGAGTCAATTCACAAATTCCTGAAAATAACAGGGATCCAATTTAAAATAGGGAGCAATTTGAGGGTAAATTGAAACGATACAGAGTTACCCTTCAGGTTTATGCAGATTTTTACTCGCCATCAATTTGCCACGAGGTTGGTGAGGTGGCAGATTCGAGCATTTAATAGGGGGAAGTCGAATTATTACTCCTTGCTTTTATATATTACAAAAGCAGAAAAACACATCATGCAAGGAAATAAAACATGTGTACTCATTCAGGATTGATTCTGCTTCTTCCACAGGCTCTCCCGTGATCAATTAACTTTATTCAGAGTCAGGTAGGCATCGAACCTATTGAAGGTCTGGTGATCACTGGCCGAGCATGTGCATTACAACCCCGATGCTTTACCGATATCAAACTGGTTGATTATGGCGAAAAGATCATCGTCAATATCCGCTTGGAGGTGATCTGTCCCCTCTTTCTCGGAAGGTATCGATGCTGATCCAGTAGCATTGGTCATTTTGTACCATGCTCCAACAGAACTCGATCCTGTTATAAACTGGTCTAACTCACTTCTTAAATGCGCATTTTCAATCCTCAGATCATGCATTTCACCGAAGGAGAGGAGGCTATTGCAGTTGGGGCAGGTGGCAGAGTCAAAAGCCTCTTTATACATCTTGTTTTCGGCTCGGAGGTTTTCATTTTCAGCTCTTAGAAACTCGGCTTCGTTGTGCTCATGACGAGTCTTCATTCGGGTTCGCCTATTTTGAAACCAGAACTTGATTTGCAAAGGTTCAAGTCCCAGCTCTTGACTCAGTTCCATTTTCTGTTTGCTGTTTGGCATAGGGCTGTTCTGAAGAAATCCTCAAGCCTTTGTACTTGCTCCTTAGTATGGCGACGGTAGCGCTTCTTTTGACCCTTACCGTTGTTGTCGGCATCTTTACTGATATCTTGGACGTTATCGGCGGAAGGGCCAGTCTCCATGGGCTTGATCCCAAACATAGTTTCGAACTCTTCCTCTCCCATATTGAGCAAGTAACGATAGCTCTCGAGAGTATTGGATTGAGACATCTTCGATTTGGCAAATGGTTCTTCAAGATTTGCTATATCTTTCTGTATTTTCACTCTCTCTGAACCGTGTATGCTTTAAAACTTTCTTCAAAGTATGGATGAAGATCATCAGGAGGACGTCTCCTTTAAAATTTAGCGTGGGCTTAGCATCTGTATTACGTCTCCCGAGAGTTCTGTCTTTCTCAACCTTTCCTGCGTGTTTCTTGCTTGGCTCGTCTTTTCTCATCTTTTCATAGTGGTAGGGCTCCCGACGTTATCTCCTCCGCCTGTCCCAAGCGTCGGCTTTACAGGCGATCCCTTTTCCCTGTTTATGAATGAAGACAAGTCTTCTCTTCTTTTCTGCTACAGATAGCCTTGTCTCCCACTCAGCTCCTCTATCTCTTATTTCTTTTTTAAAGTAGTGGAGTCCTCTCAAACTTTTTAGCAGGAATTTCGGATTCGTTCGGCTCGAGATTGTAGACTAACGGGGATTCGAGCCAACAGAGGTGGTGCCGACAGAGAATGGCAAATGGGAAAATATGGCCGATAAGGACTTGCCCCTGTGAAATCAGTATTTAAATTGAAGCAGATTATCGCCTTCGCATTCCGATCATCTGCCTCACCTCTCTCCTCCTTTCTTTCATATTCTGCTTTTCAAAAATGGCCAATTCTCCTAACCATACCTTCTCCGCCGAAGTCCTGGCTGGGTGGGAGAGACTTTACAATCTTCTGGGTAGAGGTTACGCTCATATAGCCCAAAATTCTACCGTTGAGGCTGAAATCCTCGGTCTATTCAGGACCGTGAACGCTGCTTCTGTTGAGGGTACCCAACTGGGGAGGGAGTATCGGAACTTCCCGACCCTTTTCATCAATTTTCTGGCCGCCTATAACCGCGCTTATGAGACGGTTCTTGTGACTGCTGTCGTGAAAGCTCGTTACCGAGACCGGCACGAGCGTCTGGAAACAGTTACATTTGTGGCTGATAATCATAAGAAGGCCCTCAAGTTTGCCAATGATCAGCTTTCGTGGCTGGTTCGTGAGAGGGGAAAATTGGTGGACCGTCTGGCCTTGGTCCGAACTTACGCCGAACAGGAGCCGGGCAATATTATGATGAGGTGTAAATGCGGTTGGCTGCAGGAGAGACTTGATGACATTACGGCAGACATTGCTTTCGAGAGGGCGGAGATTCCGAACCTGGAGTTTGCCGTCGAGCATTATGAGGCCAGTATGGCCCAGGCTAAGGAGAAGCGCGATCGCCTCTTCTTTAGGCTCGCGGAGCTTGATCCCGAGAATGCCCGGTGCACCCAGAGGATCAACTGTTTGGAGAGTCAGTTGAGCTCTTTTGTAATGGTTATTAGAGCCCAGTTTGGTTTCACCGTTCCACCCCAGTAATCCACTTTAATGCTTGTTAATCTATGGAATGAAATGAGAGTTTTCATACATTTGACTTTCAGTTTTCTCGTCATCTCATATTTCATGTTTAGCCGAATTTGATTCTTGCATTATCCATAACAACAGTACTGGGTGCTTCAGCAGTAATGTCATCTACTAAAACCTTGGTGATTTTTGAACATATTTTACGGCATCATCGGTTGTAGCATCAGAAAATGCTTGAGCAGGCCCATCTCCAATTTGCAGAACTCTGGCACAGCGCGTTTGGTCAAAAAAATGATCCTTCCGTGAATTATGTTCACCGAATACATCAACAGGACTTAACAAGGGTCGAGCAAAAAGAATCCACTTCAATTTCACGGATCCTTTTACAAATACATGAGTTACAAGCTTCTCTTCCTCGTATGTGCATTTTTTTTTAATATACCCCCTTCCAATGGTAAAATACAAAGTTGGGATGTCCAATGTCTACAACGACATCATTATCTTCAGAGGGCCTTCGATTCGGGTTGAGTGAATCGACCGAGGCAAATATCAGCGTATATCGCGCCTCATTAGATCGTGTACGTATCATGATTACCTGTAAAAGAAACATAAATGAAATGAGAATAAATCTATTGAAGGCCAATCCATGACAGGTGCCTAGACTCCTTCCCATCTGAGTGTAACTTGTGGACAAAGGTGATGGTGTACATACGGTGACAGGATTCCATTTCAGAAGATTTCAGTTCATCCACTTTTGACAAAAAATCGTGAAAATTCAACAAGTACTCAAAATGATACCAAAATTTACAGACACATGGCCAAGATAATTATACACAACTTTCGTGTTTTGAATTTATCCAAAAAATGTACCGATCAATACAGTTTAATGCATATTTCAAAAATATTCCGATGAGAAAAACTGATTTGTCCGGTTTTCATTTGGGAGCCAAACGAGTCATCAAAAACATGAATTAAACTCCCAAAATTTGCAGGCCAACTTTCGTGTTTAGCCGAATTTGATTTCTTGCAAAATAATCACTTTTC
Source organism: Psidium guajava (assembly GCA_016432845.1). Classification (NCBI taxonomy): domain Eukaryota; kingdom Viridiplantae; phylum Streptophyta; class Magnoliopsida; order Myrtales; family Myrtaceae; genus Psidium; species Psidium guajava. The sequence continues at coordinate 17,133,397 of CM028230.1, read as the reverse complement.
TAGTGAAAAATGACGGAACAAACCGGTGTCTGTGGTTTTTCCAAAAATCCAGATTATTTTTCCTTCATTATCAATTCGATAAAAAAAATGGAAAACATGATGGATTAATCTGAAATTTTTTTACGTGATAGTTCAAAATCTTCCAAACATTTTTCATTTAATAGCAAAGACCCAAAAATGGCTTAAAGGACGTCGACAAATTTGTACAAGGTAGCTAGATACATCCGAAATACAGCAACGTAGAATACCACTAGCTCAATATACTCGACTCGTCTATCAACGTCATGGACCGACTCCAAAAAATACATAAATGACTGAGAAGGGTTTGGAGACTACCTTTCAAAACCGAATATGCTAATCACAAAGACACGCACATGAATCGTGAGTTTAATTCTAACTCTCCTAGCAAAGTGAAGTGATAGACGGACCGACAGGTCGCAGCCTCGCGCACGTTCACCATGACTAGTCGCTGCCTCACGTACATAGGCATGGCTAGTCGGGTCTATCACTCCGGCTTAGTTCGGTCGACAAGGGCAATACTCATGCATCGTTGCCTCACGTGCAAGAGGACGACCCTTGAGCCATTTTTTGAAAAAGTTTCGGGATCTAAATGGGATAACCTTTAGCGAAGCCTTACCGCCAAGGTTAAAGAACCATTTGGATACCATCCTAAAACTACTAGTGTGACTCAGGTTCAGTCACGTGGTGTAGTGCAATTATACTAAGGCACACACAACATTTCAAATCAATCAACACTCCAATAATTCAAAGAATTAAAATCAAACTCCCTTATCACCAAACCTGCAAAATAAAGGGTTAGTCATAGACTACTCCCCTTGTAACTCCCTTTCTGCAAGACCATTTAACACCTAAGGATTAGAATTCAAACAAGATTGCCAAACCAAGTAAATTTTTTATAAAACTTTTCTGGCCTAAGTCCTCCTTAAATTTTCTTTGGAAAAATTCAATGTCCCCAGCGGAGTCGCCAAGCTGTCGCGACCTAAAAAAAATCCAATTTTAGGTTAATGGATTACCAAGTTAATTAAGTGCAATTAATTAACCTAGTTCAAACTCTCCCAAGCTCTACCAAATCGCAACTTAGGTTCAATGTTTAATCATGCAAAGATTTTTAACATGGAGTCGCCACTAATCATTTCTTGGTATGTTGATTAGAAACCTAAGTAATTTAGTGGGAGAACTAAATTACTTCTGCGAACCAGAGATTTTAAGTTCGGGACTTGGTTACATTAATTTTTTGAATTAATGCCCTTTCGGTACCAATTTCATAAAAAAAATGTTTGATTTGGCAATTTTGATGAATTTTGAATTGAAGTTCAAATGTGCAAATTTTTTGGGTTTTCTTTTGTCAAATGTGATGCAAATACAATCTAACTATATGACATGTGAAATGTAATGACGTGGCAAGGACTATGCTATATGCATGACGTAGCAGATATAACATGACAATATATGCATGATGTTTAATATTACATGTTGTGCAAAATGAATGACTTTTTTATGGTATTTTTTTTATTTTTTTTTAGATTTTGGATGTATTATAAAAGAATGCAAAATCACCCAAAAAAAACAAAGATGTGAAGAGAGAGCAGGTAAAGTAAAACTACCATAAGGATAGTGAAAATAAAACCCGCAACTCGTCGGGCGAATAATTACAGACCAATTAAATAAAACCCGAGATATGATCGGGAATACAACAAAAATGGACCGGAATGAACATCGGTCAAACACCCGTCACCAAGCCTCATGGGTCGGGAATGCAACAAAACGGACCGGAATGGACATCGGTCATCCTCCAGTCTTCAAAGCATCGGGTCGAAAACCAAATGAAAATAATGAACTATCCAATCGGACATGCACAATCACCAATGAGTTAAGACAATTCAAACGCTCAAAGAAAGTTCAACACATATTGATTAAACTTCATTGAGACCATTTTTTTACATTTTCCAATGCATTAACACAAAAAATACGAATTAAACCATACTGTCCATGAACATGCTTATAGAGAAAGCAGTAACTAATAAAATACAAAAGAAATAATGAAATGTATGCAAAATTTCTGAGATTTTTTTATATGGATGGAAAAATGTGTCATTGACAACTTTCATGTTTTGTATTCTTATTGAAAATACACTCATTTTCATGTAGAAAATGGTCTTTCATGAGAACTCAGCAGCAAACAAACAAATTTCACAGAACAGACATACTTTAGGATTAAGCTCAAATGGACACTCAAATCTCAAAATTAATGCACCAAACCTTCCAGTCTACTAAACAAAACCCCAATGAACAACTTTCATTTTTTGTGAAGTTTCAAAAGAAGACTCTAAACATGAGATAAATACGAATTAATATGACCACGCACAGAAAAAAACACTCAGACTCAAAGACACCAACAGAATTGCATGATTTCATTAAATGCATTAAAAATATGAAACGTGCATGAATATTTTTTTATTTTTTATATGTTATGCATCAGGATGTTATGAACAAATGTCATGAGAGGTCTTTATGAAACGAAGTCTAAAATAACCCATGGAAAATCATTTAGCGTGAAAGGTCAGATCAGAAAATTTCCTTCTCAGGTTCTGATCACCATATTTCCAGATTCTGCTTTCAATTTCGGGACCTTTTTGACATAGCAAACGACGTCCATTTTCATACCATAATATATCAAATCGAAGATCTCAAAGTCGTCTACAAAATTCCAGAAGATAAGTTTTCAAGATCTTGTCATCTAGGTATGAAAAATGCGGTTGCAAGACCACTGGGTATGCTGATCCGAAAATAAAAAAAAAACTTGTGGACTTGCACCTCTCGTGACGTGGTGAGTTGCGTTGATGATGAACCCGGGACGGTGGCGCGACGAAGGGAGAAATATTCCGGCCTCCTCCTCCCTTGCTCTCCGCGGTCGCTCTTCGGTTTTTTTTTCTTTCTCAAGATCACTCTTATTTTTTCTCTCAAAATCTCAATCCTTCCATATTTTTTCTCTCTTCCTCCCCCCTCTTGGCTCTCTTTTCTCTTATGTCTTGCAAAATTCTCTTCAAAATGAATCCCCCCAACATCTTTCCTTCCTCCCCCTTTTATAGTGTGTTCCTCTATCTTTTTTTTTTATTTTTACATATCTCATATTTCATTTTTATTTTTCCACTAACTCTTTTTTTTATTTTTATTTCCCACTCTTGTTTTTCCACTAACTCTTTTTTTTACATCTTGTTTTTCCACTAAATTTTTTTTTATCTTTATTTCCCACTCTTATTTTTCCACTAACCTTTTTTATCTTTATTTTCCACTCTTGTTTTTCCACTAACTCTTTTTTATCTTTATTTTCCACTCTTGTTTTTCCACTAACTTTTTTTTATCTTTATTTTCCACTTAATGGAAGACATCTTTTTTTTGTGGAGGACCATCCATTTTTTATTTAGTGGAAGACATCTTTTTCTTTTCTAATTTTTCCACTAACTTCTCTTTTTTTCTTTTTTCTTTCTTTTTCTTTCTTTTTCTCTTAATGGAAAACATCTTTTTTTTGTGGTGGAGGACCATCCATTTTTTATTTAGTGGAAGACATCTTTTCTTTTTCTAATTTCTCCACTAACTTCTCTTTTATTTATTTACAAAATGATCCCTCAATTTTTAGATATTTGCATTCTAGCCCTTGAAATCTTGAATATTTGCAATTGAGTCCTTGAGATTTTGAGTATTTGCAATTGGGTCCCTGAGACTTTGAGCATTTGCAATTGGGTCCTTGAGATTTTGAGTATCCGCAATTCGCTCCCTGAAGAAATTTTCACAAAATGTTCGGCACATTTTTCCCATGTCTAGTCCAATCACCTATCAAATTTCAACTCAAATTCACTGCCGTTAGCCTTAATGCAATGCAGAAAAATTAAACATGGAATGCATGAAATTTTTTTTTTTGCGAGAATCAATTCTCATTTTTATGCAAAATAATAAATAAAAAAAAAATCAAAATTTAGGTGTCAACAATTTTCAGTAGAGCACGCGTGTCAGTCAACCGCCACACAACGGCCATGTAAGTGCTAGGTAAGCTCTCCTTTTTGTCTCTCCCTCACTGCATGAAAGCCTTCTCCAACCGGGCCTAAATCAGAACTTACACAAAAAGGTATTGGAGATCAAATGTCATGATTCTTTTTATTTCATTGTGTTGAGTTGATTAGGATTTAGGTGTCATCTCGTCTTTGAAATGAACCTCTACCGAGCTTCCTTCTAAAGAGGGGCAGCTGTTGATACCTGATTTTCAATTACTTTTTCTCTTTTAAAATTAATATAAAATCCATAAAAATTCATAAAATTAAAAAAATCAACCGGGGACCTTCGCCAAGCCTAGAGAACTAATTTTGACAAAAAAAATAATTTTCCATATTTTCAGTATTTTTCGGTGTTTTTATTTTCAAAAATTAATAGAAAATCCATAAAAATTCATAAAATTGCAAAATCAAATTTGGAAGCCTTGGCCAAGCTAAGGCAACCATGTTTGAACGAAATTTGTTTTTCTATTGTTTTTGCATTATTATATATTTTAAAAATTAAGAAAATATTTAATAAATAATAGAATTTGGGGCCTAAAAAATTCAATTTGAGTGAATTTATTTTCATTTTTCACTTTTAGGAGTTATGACATTATTCTCTAATATTCCAAATCTTCATCTTGGCCTAATTATACCTAGAAGGACTCAATTTTGTAAAAGGGCTTTAATTAAAATTTGCGTTATTTTCAGTGACAAGAAATGAGCTTAAATTTGATATGCAATGAATTTCGATTAAGCATAGGAGAGGTGTGTTGAAAACTATAAGGAGACTTAGACTTAATGAGATATTTCTTCAGGGACTGAATTGCACATACTTAAAATCTTAGGGACTAGAATGCAAATACCTAACATTTGAGGGATTATTTCGCAAATAAAAAAAAGAAGAGTTAGTGGAGAAATTAGAATAGAGAAGGGAAGATGAAGAAGAGGAGATAGAGAGGGGAAGATGGAAAAGAGGAGATGGAGAAGGGAAGATGGAGAAGAGGAGATGAAGAAAATAAGATGATAATGGAGAAGGGAAGATGAGATGAAGAAGAGTTAATGGAAAAATTAGAATGGGAGATAGATGAGTAGGCTATAAAAGGAGGAAGAAGTGAGCTTGGGAGGGGAGATTTTTTTGAGAGAGAAAATTTTGGATGTTTGAGAAGGTTTTGAGAGATTGAAGAAAAATTTGAGAGAAAGAAAATACCAAAGAAAGAGAGAGAGAATTTTGAAGATGATGAGAGTTTAAAGCTAGGGAGTTTATCATCACCAATTCCTTCATCAATCAACATAAATCAAGAGTTCATCCCCGTCGTTCGAGCTAAAATCTTAATCCACAAGGTGATACGAGGTCCGAATTCGGCCATCAAATCCATCAAATTAGGTAACGATCCTAGCCATTAAAATCTTCAAGAATTTCGTTACGAAAATGGATTGATTTACTTCTCGATTATGTCATGTCGTACTCATATGTCTCCATATCTGCATGTTGTAGTCGTAATATAATTTTCTGCAATTTAATTCTTGCACCATCAAACCCCAGAATGGGAAGGCTGACCCGCCCACTGGTGGTTCCTTATTCTGCAATCTAAATTCATACAATTTAATTCATGTACCATGAAATCCCAAAGGGAAGAGCCATGCCAATACTAGGCCGCCCATTGGAGATTTTCACTTACTGTCATTTAAATTCCTGCAATTTGTTTCCAGTACCATTAAACCCCAAAGGAAAGAGCTAAGCCAATGCTAGGCCGGCCATTGGAGGATTTTACTTACTGTCATTTAAATTCATGCAATTTATTTCCCGCACTATTAAACCCCAAAGGGGAGAGCCAAGCCAACGCTAGGCCATTCATTGGAGGTCTTTATTTATCGCAATTTAATTTCCTGTAATTTAATTCCTGTACCATTAAATCCCAAAGGGAAGAGCCAAGCCAATGCTAGGCTGCTCATTGGAGATTTTTATTTATTGTCATTTACTTGATGTAATTTAATTTTTGAATCACCAGATCCCAAAATAAGTAGGTTGCAGCACTGCACAGAAGTTATTAACTCACTCTCTCTTACGGCTTCAAGGAAATATCTAACATTTTGAAAATACCAAAAAAATGTCACTCACATGCATTCCATTTAAAAAGTGAAAACAAAAAAAATATAGAACACTCCACTAGAACTTTAGGAATAAACCATGCCTGAGTTGCCAAATTAGGATATCTATGAAATTAAGGTACCAAAAGGGCATTAGTTTTAATTAACTAGTATAACCAAGTCCTCGAACTCATAATCTCTGGTTCGTAGAAGTAATTTAATTCTCCCGCTAATTTACTTAGGTATCTAATCAACCTACAAAAAATGAGTAGTGGCGACTCTAAATTTTAAAACCATTTGAATAAAAACTAAAGTTGCGATTTGGTAGGACTTGCGAGGGTCCGTATTAGGTAAATTCATTTAATAAACCTAATAATCTATTAACTCGATCGAAAATTTTTTTAGAGTCGCGACAATGATGATACAGAATAAGATGAAAGTGGTGATGATATGGGCGATAGCTCAAAAGATGAGGATAATGATGTTGCAATTTATGGGAAAAGGAAAAGTAAGTTTCCCTTTTATGATTCAACTAGCACAAGTCCAACATTTTGTGTATCGATAAAATTTGATGATGCAAAGCAATTTAGAGACGCTATTATGAGGTACTCAATCACTTAAAAGAGAAATGTTGAATTCACTAGAAATACCAAGGATTATTTTTAAGCAAAGTGTAGACGAGATAATTGCCCTTGGAGATATATAGTGCATTGAGCAAGAGGTCCGATCATTCCAAATCCGCTCACTGCATGAGGAGGACACTTGTGGTATTGTATTTGATAATAAAAGAGTGACTAGTATTTGGTTGGCCAAATATTTTTTTCAACACTATTAAGGCCATGCTAGAAATTAAGGGTCCTTAATTGTTATAGTCAATGAAAGAGCAAGTAGGTGTGGATGTTTCTCGAAGTCAATGCAAAAGGGCTAAGTATAAGGTGATGAGCACATTGATTGGTACCCACAAAGAAGAATATGCACAAATCTGGAATTGGGCAAGGGAATGTAGGCTTAAGAATCCTCATAGTAGAATTCATGTAGAGGTTGTGAAGAAGCTAATGCTAGTAATTGGACAGTTTGCTAGGATGTATATATGTTTCAAGGTATATACAAAAGGATTCTTAGTTGGGTATAGAAAAGTGATGGGGTTAGACAAGTATTTTATGAAAGGATTATGCAAAGGTGAGTTATTAGCTTCTATTGGGAGAGATGGAAACAACCAGATGTTTCCATTAGCTTGGGCTATTATGAAGGTGGAGAATAAGAATACTTGGTCTTGGTTTTCAAAAAATCTCATGATTAACCTTGGCATAACTAATGGAAGAGGATTAACATTCATGAATGACCAATAAAAGATGAGGGTGCCATAAACTTTTCAATTTATATTATCATTTACTAGTCGTAGCTAACAAATGTTTGTTCAATTTATAGGGACTTGTACTAGCAATTGTTGAATTGATGCAATATGCTAAGCATAGAATGTGTGCTTAGCACATATCTACTAATTGGGCTACGAAGTATAGAGGAGAGCAATTACAAAAGCAATTTTAACTGATTGCAAAGAGCACAAATATAGCGGATTTTAGAATTCAGAACGAAATTCTATTTCCCTTGTCACTTGAAGCATTTGAAGCATTGTTTTGAACTAAAGCAAAGCATTGGTGCAGAGCCTTTTTTAGTGAATAATTTATGTATAACACCGTAGACAACAACCTTCGTGAGACATTTAATAGCAAGATTATAGGAGCTAGATGCAAGTCAATCATCAATATGCTATAAAGATATTAAACTAATATTTATGACTAGATTGCAAAGGCTTAGAAATCAATATTCACACTGGCCTACACAATGTGGGCCTATGATTGTGAAAAAATTGGAAGTCAACATTACCGACAGTAGGTTTTGTCATCCAATTTAAAATGGGGACAATGGGTTCAAGATAATGAAAATGGTGACAAGTTTGTGGTTCAGTTGGAGAGAAGAAAATGTTCCTATCGAGCATGGCAATTGACTAGAATACCTTGCTCTCATGCCATTTGTGCCGTCCAGATGAAGCAATTCAATCTAGAGGATTATGTATATGATTGCTACAAGAAAAGCAAGTATCTTGATTCATGCCAATTTATGATGCAACCTCTAAGAAGTAACAAATTCTGGGACAAAACAAATTATCAACTCCCAAACCTTTATCTTTGAAGAAGCAAGTTGGTAGGCTTAAAAAGAAAAAATGAATGTAGGATATTGAGCTTTCAGTTAACAGAATGAGCAGGGTTGGTGGAACAATTTAGTGCCCACTATGCTATGAGGAATGGCATAATAAGATTGGTTATCCAAGAAAGAAGGACCAACAAGGACAAAAGGACAAAACATAGAGGAGCAATGATGTAGGGGCAGGTGAGGGTACTAGAGGAAGTAATGTTGCAGGACAAAGCTCGAGGATAACTCAGTCGACACAGATGAGCAAACTTCAGGTAAGTTGTTTGATTGAACCATTGCCTTTTTATGTACTTGTTATTGCATTAGATTAATTAATCTATGTCATTTTGCATGTTACAAAAATACAAACTCAACCTACAGGGGTAGGTCACAGCTCGCAGGAAGTAATGTTGCAAGACAAGGTGCAAGGACAACTCAATCAGAGGAGCCAACTTCAGATAAGTTGTTTGATTGAATCATTGGCTTTTTATTTACTTGTTTTTGTGTTAAATTAATTATGCTATGTCATTTTGCAGGTTACAAAAACATAAACTCAACTTACAGGGGCAAGTCATGAGAAGACAAAGTGTGGGGACAACTTAGTCGACTTAGAGGAGAAAACTTCAAGTAAACTATTTGATTGAACCAGTGCCTTTTTATGTACTTGTTGTTGCATTAGATTGATTATGCTATGTCATTTTTCAGGTTATAAAAACACAAACTCAGCCTACTAGGGCAGGTCACATTACCGCAAGAAGTAATGTTGCAGGACAAAGTGCGGGGACAACTTAGTCGACACAAAGGAGCAAACTTTAGGTGAGCTGTTTGATTGAACCATTGCAATTTTATTTACTTGTTGTTATATTAGATTAATTATGTTATGTCATTTTGCAAGTTACAAAAACACAAACTCAACCTGCAGGGGCAGGTCATGGCACCACAGAAAGTGATGTTGTAGAACAAGGCACAAGGACTAGTCAATCGACACAGAGGAGCAAACTTCGAGTAAAACCATTGCCTTTTTATGTATGAGTCGTAGCATTAGATTAATTGTGTCATATCATTTTACAGGTTACAAAGGGACAAACTCAAGCCATAGGGACATGTGAGTTAAACATTGTAGAAAAGCAAAGAGCGGGTGTAAAAAACTTTAATGTGAACGTAATACAGCCTATGCACTTGTCCATTAAGTAACTTCATTATGTTAATATGCCGGTTAGTGTAACTCAAGAGGTTTTAGAAATTTTTATACCTATCTCGACCTTAAGAATATTTCGATCGGGTGAACAAATTATTAGGCTAACTAGATGGATTAACCTAATCTGGACCTTCCCAAGTCCTACTGAATCGCAACTTTGGTTTTTTGTTCAAATGGTTTTAAAATTTGGAGTCGCCATTAATCTCTTTTTGTATTTTCACTTTTTTTAAATGGAATGTACGTGAGTGACTTTTTTTTTTTGCATTTTCAAAATATTAAATATTTCCCTAAAGCCGAAAGAGGGAGTGAGTTAACGACTTCTGTGCAGTGCTGCAACCTACTCATCTTGGGGTCTAGTGATTCAAAAATTAAATTACAGGAAGTAAATGATAATAAATAAAGACCACCAATGGATGGCTCAGCCTTGGTTTGGCCCTCTCTTTTGGAGTTTAATGGTACAGGAATTAAATTACAAGAATTTAAATGACGGTAAATAAAACCTCAAATGGGCGGCCTAGCATTGGCTTGGCTCTTCCCTTTGGGATTTAATAGTGCAGAATTTAAATTACAGGAATTTAAATTGCAATAAATAAAGACCTCCAATGGACGGCCTAACCTTGGCTTGGCCCTCTCTTTTGGGGTTTAAGGTGCATGAATTAAATTGCAGGTATTTAAATGACGGTAAGTAAAAACCTCCAATGGGCGGCCTAGTATTGGCTTGGCTCTTCTCTTTGGGGTTTAATGTACAAGAATTTAAATTGCAAGTATTTAAATGACTGTAAGTAAAAACCTCCAATGGGCGGCCTAGTATTAGCTTGGTTCTTCCCTTTGGGGTTTAATGGTGCAGGAATTAAATTGCAGGAATTAAACGACCTCTAGTGGATGGACTTTGTCCTCTCCATTCTGGGGTTTGAATTCTTTAAAATAAAATACAACGAATTAATTCAACAATTCGGGCCAACGTTCATCTACGGGTCGGTTGAAAATTTGATGGACATTTAGGGCTTGTCTGGGCCAACTTTGCACCTCCATGGTATTTACTGTTGACTTGAAGTTTTCCTTTGCTTGACATAAAAATATGGGGAAATAGAGAGATAAAGGAAGTGTATACAATTTGTGCTAATTTGCAACTAAAATCACAAATAAATGAATAAATAAAAACACTTAACTCGAATTTGCTTGCTTGTTGACGAGGATGAACTTTTGATTTATGTTGATCGGTGAAGGAATTTGTGATGATAACCCCTAGCGTTAAACTCCCATTATTTTTAAAATTCTCTTTTTCTTTTGGTATTTTCCTTTTCTCAAATTTTTCTTCAATCTCCAAAGCCCTCTCAAACATCCAAAATTTTCTCTCCAAAAAATCCCCCCTCCAAGCTCTCTTCTTTCTCTTTTTATAAGTCACTCATTTATCTCTCATTCTAATTTTTCCACTAACTCTTCTTCATTTTCATCTTCCTTTCTCCATCTCTATCTCATATTCTAACTTCTCCACTAACTCTTTTTCATCTTCATCTTCCCTTCTTCATATCTATCTCCCATTCTACTAACACTTTTTCATCTCCATCTTCCATTCTCTATTCTCATCTTATTTTCTCTATCTTCTCTTCTCTATCTCCTCTTCTCCATCTTTCCTTCTCTATCTCCTCTTCTCCATCTTCCCTTCTCTATTCTAATTTCTCTACTAACTCTTCTTTTTGTTATTTGTAAAATAATCCCTCAAGTGTTAAGTATTTGCACTCTAGTCCCTGAGATTTTAAGTATTTATAATTCAGTCCCTAGAGAAATATTTCTTTAAGTCCAAATCTCCTCATAATTTTTTACACACCTCCCCTATGCTTAGTCAAAATTCACCGCATGTCAAATTTAAGCTCATTTCTTGCCGCTGAAAATAATGCAAAATTTAGTAAAAGCCCTTTTGTGAAATTGAGTCATTCTGGGTATAATTGGGCCAAGATGAAGATTTGAAATATTAGAGAACAATGTCACAACTCCTAAAGGTGAAAAATAAAAATAAATTGACTTAAATTGAATTTTTTAGGCTCGATTCGAGATTATGCTCGTGAAGAAATACATGACCCCAAATTGAATTTTTTAAATTTATGATGGCCAACATGAAAAGGGATTTAAAAGAAAAATATTGATTATTTTTATGTATTTTTGTGGCCTCGAATGTTATTATTTATTAAATATTTTCCTAATTTCTAAAAAACTATATAAAAAACAAAAAATATGAAATATTATTTTTTTGTTCAAAAATGGTTCCCATGCTTGGCCAAGGTCCCCAAAGTTGATTTTTTGATTTTATGAATTTTTATAAATATTTTATTAATTTTTGAAAATAAAAATGCTGAAAAATACGGAAAATATGAAAAAAAAAATTTGGTCAACTTTAGTTCCTTAGGCTTAGCCAAGGTCCCCAAAGTTGATCTTCTAATTTTATGAATTTTTATGGATTTTTCATTCATTTTAAAAAAGAAAAGATGATTAAAAATCAGGTGTCAACAATATCACGACAAACACATGGTGTAATTGGGAAAAGGATAAGAGAGCATGGCCATGGGTTATTTACAGACAAAAACACTAGCATGATAATTTTGAGTGTAATTTTTTTTCTAGGATTTATGCATTTGTAAGTTATTTCACTCACATGGTAACTAGTAAAAGGTTATATGGTTGTATTATAGCCTAAAAGAAGTTCAAAGGTGTTGATATCTCAAGGATGCCCAACTAAAGAATCTGTTACACCTAGAACAAGAAGCCAAGTGAATGCACTAATAAAAAGTTCAATGATAACCCGTGCATAATCAGAAAGCTCCCAATGGCAACTCCAAAACAGAGGATACCAAGGCCACCTCAAAAGCAATAACTAAAAAAGGCTCTAACATCGGCTCCACTGGATCAAATGATCCTCCAAATGTCACTACATATTAGTGTCAGCCTCCTACCACAGTGCCAAGTATGAAGAAGGCTCCTCTAATAGATAACACAATTGAAGAAGAAACAAGAGCGAATGATGATGTGCCTAAAGTTCCACTCCGAAAGAGTGCAAGGTTCATGAATAATTGGAAGACAGTCGTTAATGACTGAGTTCTTAATATTGAATAATAGGATGATTTTCATGTATGGGCTGCCAGTTTTTGTTGTCTGTCTATGTTTATGTTTACGTTGTTTTGTGGATTACGACTGGTTGGTTGTTAGAGAAGACATTGTTTAGGTGTAAAGATGTGCACTGGATTTTATTGTTAGGATGTCTATATGTACGTTAGAGTTGCTGCAATTTTGGCTAGTCATATGTGAGCTGCAGCAATGTTGTTCATGAATATACGAACATGGTGATAATTTTAATTTAAGAGAATGTGATTTTTCCGATGCAATTGCTGAGTTTGATGTAAATGTAATGTCATTTTGTGTGAAACCAGCCCAAGATTGGATGTTACAAGATATGAAATGCATGTCATTTGTCAAACCTGTCATAGGATGTGTTTGACAAAGTGACACTAACTGGCCACTTCTTAACAAGTTCATGAACCTAATTGTTCACTTTTGAACTTATGTGTTCACTTTTTTTAAAAAAAATTAGCACTCAAATGACCAAACGTAAAGTTATTGGAACTTGTACTGTACTTTAACAACCATAGCACCATCGCCCAAACTAGGACAAAATCACCTGGAAAAAAAAAGGCCATATGTTCTTGTTGAACCACTCCAACAACAGCAAATATAGTCATAGAACCTTGAGAGGTGCACTAATCTGCCTTTTTAGATTGGCTATGAGCAGATGATTGAGCGGCTCCATAGTGTTGGGGAGACCAAAATGAATTCCATATGTTTATGTCATCTTCACTTCCCCCAACCCAGAAGGGAACATGTACTATTCTTTAATAGCCACAACACCATAGCTCAAATGGAAAAAAATCACCCAAACCAAATGCAACGAGCATTTGCTCTTGCTGCAAAAAATGAAAAAAATGTTGTAGAGATGATGCATGACTTGTATCATTCATAAGCCAAAAATAATACACAAATTGCATCACCAATATCCAAATTAACCATTGGTCATTCAATGAAATAATCAAGAACACCATTTCCAAAAAGTTGACCACATATGGCCATTCAAACTCACTCAACTAACACTTCAAAATAGGCCATTCAACTAATAGTCATTACTCGATTTGGAAAAACCATTCAAACTAATAGTAATTGCTCTAAATACTAAAACACATTTCATTGTTGTTAAACTACGGAAGACTCAGTTGGTTCTTCTTAGAACCCACCTTACATATGAACACAAAGAAGACTACACCCGAGAATAACACAAGCAACACTCCAAAAATATCATTTTGAATTTTTATCCTTGAAACTTGTTTCTTCAAATGGTTAACCAAATATTCCAGACCTTCATTTCTGCTTGCATTGAGTCGGCATCGTCCAACTCATTTGTCAATATGGGTCGACCTTTCTAATGTCCTTCTAGTAGCTACAAGATCGCTTTTGTTGCTCGATTTGGAAATTTTGTGTCAACCCACCTAACATATCCACAATTAAAGCCTTCTCTATAATTAGTGCATCCAACGTACCTCCTCCTAAGATTATCTCGAGTCCAGGTGTTGCTGGACTTCGCAGCCCACAATAGCAATAATTTTGACTTCCATCTTCGTTTTGCTCGTCAAATCTTGATCGGCTTCTCCTGCTTCTGCTCCCTATTACCAATATAATGAGGTAAAAAGCTCCCGATTGGAAGAATTTCAAATGAAGGATGGAGTTAGGGTTAGGGTTCTTCAATTAGACAGTTCGATTTGCCCCAATTTGTTTAAGAAGTTCAATTTTTTTTCAATACAGCGTCGTTTCTCATCTCTAATGCTAACTTTAATTTCCTGATGAGCCAAATTAGCGAATGGCACTTAAGTAAAATATTTTTTCAAAGTTGTGGTACTTAAATGAGCGAAAATGAAGTTATGGCACTCAAATAAATACCGTACAAAAGTTAGGGCACTCATAGTATACTATGGCCAACTTTTCCCCAGCCATTGATTATTTTGGAAACATGGTTCCACCTAGATTCATGTGACATGAATGATTTCTCTCAGCTATGCTTGTGTATTGAGATAACTACCTTCAAAAATGCCTTAGTGACTTGCAAATTTAGAGGTTCAAATTTTTCTAAGTTTAGACTTACAAATGAGCACTTGGTGACCTTGTTACAAATTGCTCAATTGAGCTTTTCTTGAGCCCATTGATTGTTTTCGAAACTTATTTCGACCTATTTTCCTATGGTATGCATTATTTCCCTAAGATATGTTCAAGTATTAGGATAATCACCTTGAAAAATACCTTAGTGAATTGCAAAGTTAGAGGTTAAAATTTTTTCTTAAGTATGGGTTTGCAAGTGGACACTTTCTCGACACTATTACAAAGTGTTCGGTCAAGCTTTTCCGGAGCCGTAAATTGATTTGGAAACTTCGCTCAATTTGGTTTCAGGTGGTATAAGCAGTTCCTTTTGGTTCCACACGAGAGTCGACATATGAGAGCAACAAAACACCCCAAGGGTTGGTTTTTCAAAAAAAAAAAAAAATCAGCCAAACTCGCAAATTTGAGTGAAATTCTTGTTTTATTTTGTGTACGATTGCCACCGATTGTAACCAACCTAACTTCCTACTCTTCTTTTGACCAAAAAAAAATTCCTGGTCTTCCAAAAAAAATTTGAGAAAATTTTGAAAATTTGAAAATTGACTTTTATTGCATTTTTTTAGCGCAATTAGCATTTCTAGGCATTGATTTTGCGTTGGAAGATGACCGATGTCCATTCTGGTCATTTTCATTGGACACCCTATCATGTCTCAGGTTCGACTTTCGATCTTTAAAAAATTAAATACCCGATGGCTGAGGTTTTTTTTTTTCATTTATCGCTTTAGTATAGCTTCTTTTTATTCCCTCTCTCTAATCCCTTCGAATTCTTTGATTGATTTTAATTTTTTTAAAGATAGAATTAAAAACTATAAAATGCCATGAAATGAAACCTTGCAAGAACATTTTTAGGAGTTAGAACCAATCAAACATTGCATGATCACATTAGATAACAAGCAATCTTTCGGTAATCAAAAGGACTCTAGTAGAAATACTAATGGTAACCTAATATCCTAACCAAAAATCTCTAGTTGTGTAGGATCAAGCGGTTTCTCCCGACCGCTTGGTAGGGTTTTCAATTTACCCACCTCAAAGACCATTGGCGACTCATGATTGCATGAACACTCACACATGCCACCCGATCATACTAATTCTCACGTCGCGACTTGGTGTGGGATTGGGAAGGCCTAAGCCAAAAGGTCCGTACTTGAGGTAGTCTTGGTAATCTATCAGCTTGCCACCTGATAATACGTAAATCAGGGGGCCGCGTTGCAATACACGTTGAGCTAAGATGACCATGTGAATCTAAAGCCTTATGGGTTGAATCTTCCTCCACATGCAATCAAACAAAACTCCCTCGAATTTATCTTCTGATTGGTCGCTTGCAAATTTGTGAATTTTAAGTAGAGGGAAATACTTCACTAATAGTACCGTCAGGGACAATACAATCTCAAATGTATATCTACATGTTAGAATTATCCTAATGTGGTCAATATTAATTCAAACTAATAAATGGGTTGGTTGACTAAAGTTTGACATATACTCTTAATATATGTTAACATGGGCTCGCTTAGTGTAGGCTGAAGAAGAATGGCCTGTTGAGGCGGACGAGGAGCAACCCGTGATGAGAGTATCCATGCTGAAATCTCTATAAAAGGCACAAGTCCCCCCTCTAGCCTTTTGATGTAGAAATTTCAGAATGCATTCTTTCGTTCTATGGTGGTTCTCTTATCGGCCAACGACAAATCAAAAGGAATAGATGGGAAGGCTTGGTCTTGAGAATTGTCGTCATTCCACATAAGGATGAATTCCAAATCAGGCATGTTTGCTAAACTTTTCTCTATGGCATGTGTGTTTCTAATTCTAGTTATAACGATCCCGAGCGTGTCACATTCATGGCCCTTACACCATACACCATCGCTATGTGTTTTGCATAAGATACCCATTGATTAGGGTATCGTGTGGTCAGAAATAGCTAATAATATCGTTAGACTAATAGCTTTCTTAAATAAATATTTAGGAAAAAGGCCATCATTTTCGTAACCAACGACTCATAAGCTACAGATGGAAGAGCATATGGTCACAACGAAAAATCGGTCGGTGGAAACGCATCGGTGGTGCTAATCATCTCAAACTAAGAAAAATGTTTTATGCATCCGTCGGATAACTGACATGAGGAACCAAGACAATCATTTTTCCGCCATTATATGCATGAATTATTGAATTTCAAGAAAGTCAACGTATGACACGTGATTCGAGGAACATATACATATATGACGCTTTCTCCTCGAATCAACATCCACTCATTTGTGGCTAGCCATAGCGGGTGATTCCTAGCAACGATTGCATGAAGAGATCGCACCATGCGCCAAAGCTAACTTTCAAATTCGTCAGGAAATCAAGTAGAAAAGTCCACGTAGAATATGATTATTTTTTTTTACTGTAAAAATTCAAAATTTGACGAGCTGTGGAAGCAGGCTTTTCACTGTTGCTCAAGGCCTCACGGGTTCATCCCCGAGTAATGGGTGAAACCCACGTGGTTTCACATGCGAAAACGACAAATGAAACATCGGCGACCTCCCAAACTTTTTACCTTTTCGTTCAACCAGACAGCGAGTCACGCGCGCACCCTAGCTATAGCTCGATTCATCCAATACCGGTGTCCACAACGTATTAAAAATACTTTGTTTTGATCGAATATACATATTTTTTGATACTCGAAATTATTTTAATCTTGTGAAGATTCAATCTAAGGTAATTATATCAAATGGGGATCAATAGATAATCGCACAACAACTGTGGGTACATATGTCTTATCGATCTTTATTAATGAAAATGATTCCATGGACGTCGCAAATTATTCTTCGAGAAATAGAAATTGGGTAGTTAATGTTGATAGAACCAATGATTACGGGCCACATGTGATTTTGTCTACAAACCTAGAGGCAAACAACTGAGTTTTAGGAGTGAGTAATTTCAGTTCAGGAACTGCCCAAGACTTGCCCAATTGGTTTCTAGCTAGCTCACACTAGATCAGTTCGATTTCCATTTCCAAAATTGAGAGATGTCCTTGACTAGTTTGGGTGAAACCTGAAATCGAACCTGATATTTCTTACCCTAGCTGATTTGTTCTTCATATGGACATAAATTACACTTTTCTTTTTGGTCAAAAGTTATTACACTTGTAAGCCAAACGTCGCTAAGCCAACTTACCCCACACACACACACACACACACAAAAGAGTTACCCCTGAGACGTCACCGTTTTAAGTGAAGTCAAAATTTCAATGCTTCGGAAGGTGATTTATAACCTCTGTCTCCTCAGTCTTCACTACTTTGTCACAGAGTGCACTCCAGTAGCTCTAGCTTCATCGCCGAACTTGGATATCTTCGGCACATAATTCAGAAGAGAGAGAGAGATGGTGGGTTCAAGAGAATCCATAGCCACCATGTTTACCGTTATACTCTTCCTACTCTCGACCACCTTCGGCTCATCGACAGCGAGAGAGCTCCGGCCAGCAGATCACGGCCTGGAGTACCAGAGCTCGCCGCCCGAGGGAGTGAACCCGTCGCCGGACATGATGTCATTCTTCGGGACATCCGCATCGGCATCGCGGCCATCCTCATCCTATGCTCCGCCCGGGGACACCGCATTGACAAGGCCGATGGAATCGAGCAGCTCCTGGGGGCCGCATCGCAGTGGCAACGGCGGAGGCGGTGGAGGAGGGAGGGATCACGTGAGGGACG
This sequence comes from Psidium guajava, assembly GCA_016432845.1. Classification (NCBI taxonomy): domain Eukaryota; kingdom Viridiplantae; phylum Streptophyta; class Magnoliopsida; order Myrtales; family Myrtaceae; genus Psidium; species Psidium guajava. The sequence goes on along the minus strand of CM028230.1, from coordinate 17,114,993 downwards.
TGCTGCTGGTGGCGAGCATCGCATGTGGGGCCGCCGGGGTGGTTCTGTTGGGGGCTTCGGCCTTTATGTTCCTCCTCCTGTCCAGAAGGGAAAGGGCCCGACAAGAACCTCAGTCAACAAGTCAACATGAAAAATGATATTCCAAAGGAACCGGTCTTCCTATTGCTTGCTTTAATTCTCTTTTTTTCTCTTTTGCTTTTTCAATTTTTTCTCGCTTTTTATTGCATGTAATGTAAATAGAAGAGATGGAGTTTATGATTTACATGGCTATGCTAAAATTCCTGAAGAATTCGAAAACACAAAGAGAGAGAGAGAGAGAGAGAGAGAGAGAGAGAGAGAGAGAGATCTTCACTGTTTGCCCATATTAAATTTTTTTCTTTTTGTTCTTGCATGTAAAATTTGGCGAGTGATAGTTATTTTATTAATCCTCAAGATGCCTGGTTATTAATTAGTCATTCATTTACGGTGTTGTTAGCTAGATCGGCGGTCAAATGGCATTCTTGTTTGTGGTAGATAACGGCTAAAAAATTGGTAGTTGGAGAAGGACAAGTTATCTATCAAAACACTCTCCAAATGGGACGCAAGTACTGCTAATCTCGATGAAGCACTGTGACGTCCAGAAACCTTCCATTTCAACAAGAAATTAGGCGCCACTTCACATGCGGCCTTGCCAGTAAAAGGATCGGGAGGGGTGGAGACGCCAGTGTCACAGGTGCAAAGTTTGATTCCCGCACTCTCTAAAACGGCAGAAAAAAAAGTCAGAAAGAGGAAAATTAGAAATAGAACAAATAAAAAACACAACAAATTAGGTTCGACGAAAAAAAATGAGACAAGCTCCCTGGTCTCCGTCGGGTCGGAAAATAATCTGCCTTTTTAGTCTTTTAACCTTGTACAATTAGCCATCGTATTCTCCCTCCGTGAACATTCTGCGTGACCTATATCGGAATTAAAGTGGCTGTGCCTATTGGAACTCGCATGTTGTCCACAGCGAAATTTGCTCGATTTACGGCTTTATATGTTTTTGTAAAGAATGGATGATCCAGAAAATATTTTTTAAATAAATAATCACTTATATTGCTGACAAAAACGAATGAACGGAAAAAAAATCATTATTTATGCAAGTGTTTAAACACAATTTGTTATCAATAATGAAATATTTTTTATTGATTAATTATTGCACGCGATTGTTGACACCTGATCTTTAATTATTTTTTCTATTGCTAAAGTAATAAAAAATCCATAAAAATTCATAAAATTAAAAAATCAACTTTGGGGACCTTAGCCAAGCCTAGGGAACCAATTTTGACCAAAAAACGATTTTTCATATTTTCAGTATTTTTACGTATTTTTTATTTATTTATTTTCAAAAATTAATAGAAAATCCATAAAAATTCATAAAATTGAAAAATCAACTTTGGGAACCTTAGCCAAGCCTAGGGAACGAATTTTGACCAAAAAATAATTTTTCATATTATATATATATTTTTTAATTTTTTTTTAAAAAAATACAAAAATATTTGAAAATTTTGAAAAAATAACATTTGAGGCCAAAAAAATACACAAAGATAGTTAATATTTTTATTTTAAATCTATTTTCATATTGGCCATCGCAAATTCAGAAAAATCCAATTCGAGTCACGTGTTCCTTCACGAGTATAATCTCGAATCGGGCCTAAAAAAATTTAATTTGAGTCAACTTATTTTTAACTTTCACTTTTTATGAGTTGTGACATTGTCTTCTAATATTTTAAATTTTCATCTTGGCCCAATTATACCCAGAATGACTTAATTTTGCAAAAGGGCTTTAATTAAATTATGCATTATTTTCAGCGACAAGAAATGAGCTTAAATTTGACATGTGGTAAATTTTGGTGTGTCAAAAATTGTGAGGAGATTTGGACTTAAAGAAATATATTTTTTCAGGGACTGAATTGTAAATACTTAAAATTCAAGGACTAAAGTGCAAATACCTAACTCTTGAAGGATTATTTTACAAATAATAAAAAGAAAAGTTAGTGGATAAATTAGAATAGAGAAGGGAAGATGAAGAAGAGGAGATGAAGAAGAGAAGTTGGAGAAGAATGGATGGAGAAAATAAGATAAGAATAGAGAAGGGAAGATGGAGATGAAGAAGAGTTAGTAGAGAAATTAGAATGGAAGATAAGAATAGAGAAGGGAAGATGGAGATTAAGAAGAGTTAGTGGAGAAATTAGAATGTGAGATAAATATGGAGAAGGGAAGATGAAGATGAAGAAGAGTTAGTGGAGAGATTAGAATGTGAGATAGAGATGGAGAATGGAAGATGAAAATGAAGAAGAGTTAGTGGAGAAATTAGAATGGGAGATAGAGTTAGTGGAAAAATTAGAATGGGAGATAGATGAGTAGATTATAAAAGGAGGAAGAAGTGAGCTTGAGAGGAGGAATTTTTTTTTTTTGAGAGAAAATTTGAAGTGTTTGAGGAATTTTTTGGGGTGAAAATTTGAAGTGTTTGAGGAATTTTTTGGAAAGAAAATTTTGAATGTTTGAGAGAGTTTTGGGAGATTGAAGAAAAATTTGAGAGAAAGAAAATACCAAAAGAGAGAGAATTTTGAAGATGATGGGAGTTTAAAGCTAGGGGTTATCATCACAAATTCCTTCATCGATCAATATAAATCAAGAGTTCATCCTCGTCAACGAGCAAGCAAATTCGAGCTAAGTGTTTTTATTTATTCATTTATTTATGGTTTTACTCGCAAATTAGCACAAATTGTATACACTTTGTCCATCTTTTTTTTCCCATATTTTATGTCAGGAGAAGGATATCTCTACGTCAACAGCAAAAATCTCGTAGAGATGCAAGAATCGGCCCAGACAAGCTCCTAAGAGGTCCACCGATTTCTCAACTGATCTGTGACTAAAAGTCCCTCTTGATTCAAAAGAAACTCTCTATATTGGGAACATAGAGAGCGAAAATCAATTATAGAAATCCCTCCCAAAAAAATGGGAGATAAGTACTCTTTCCACTCTTCTGGTTTTAGGTGCAGATTAGCACATATTTTGTATACTGACATTTCACTCTATTTTATGTCAGGAAGCCGCAGCTCTATATCAATGGTCAACCCTATGGAAGCACAAAATCGGCTTGGAGTCCTCAAGCGCGCACAAATTTCAAATTGTTGAATCAATTCGTTGTATTTTATTTTAAAGAATTCATACCCCAGAATGGAGAGGACAAAGTCCATCCGCAATTTAAATACCTGCACCATAAATCCCAAAGGGAAGAGCCAAGCCAATGCTTAGCCTCCCATTGGAGGTTTTTACTTACAGTAGTTAAATACCTGCAACTTAAATACCTGTACCTTAAATTCCAAAGGGAAGAGCCAAGCCAATGCTTAGCCTCCCATTGGAGGTTTTTACTTACAGTAGTTAAATACCTGCAACTTAAATACATGTACCTTAAATCCCAAAGGGAAGAGCCAAGCCAATGCTTAGCCTCCCATTGGAGGTTTTTACTTACAGTAGTTTAAATACTTGCAACTTAAATACCTGTACCTTAAATCCCAAAGTGAAGAGCCAAACCAATGCTAGGCCTCCCATTGGAGGTATTTATTCACTGTCATGTACTTCCTATAATTTAATTTTTGAATCATCAAACCCAAAAGATGAGTAGATCGTAATACTGCACAGAAGTCGTTAACATACTCCCTCTTTCGGCTTCAGGGAATCTTTAACACTTCAAAAATATAATAAATAAAAATATATACCATCCATGCATCCTATTTAAAAAGTAAAAACACAAAATAGAATACCCTACTAGAGCCTTAGGAATAAACCAAGTCTGAGTTGCCGAATTAGGATATCCATGAAATTAAGGTACCGAAAGGGCATTAGTTTTAATTAACTAGTGTAACCAAGTCCCCGAGCTCCTAATCTCTGGTTCGCAGGAATAAATTAGTTCTCCCGCTAATTTATTTAGGTTTCTAATCGACCTACCAAGAATGATTAGTGGCGACTCCAAATTTTAAAATCATTTAAACAAAAACCAAAGTTGCGATTCGGTAGGGCTTGGGAGGGTCCGCGTTAGGTTAGTCAAATCTAATTAACCTAATAATCCGTTAACCCCTTTTAAAATTTAAAATTAATTTTTTAGAGGGTCGCGACAGCGATACATACGACCATTTTTAGAAAAATGTTTTCTAAATCACTCATTTTTTTGCGAAATAAATGGAGTCTGGACTTCAAGACAATTGCCATTTGACAGTTCAAAGATGCGGTATTGACGATGGCGATTACATAGAATGGAAAGAAATGCCCAGTGATGTAATGATGTTTTGGACGATATCAACGGCCTAACTCTAGAAGGAAAGAATTATCTCAAACCCTCTTGGGCAACGCAAAAATTTCCTTTGGTTTCTTCTTCCTCAGAATTTTCTTTTTCTTCTATTTTTTCCTGAGCAATTTTATATTAGTTCCTGTTAGAAATATGCACATTAAAGCATGCGTGCATGTTCACCTTAAGTCCTAAAATAAGTAAAGCATCAATCGATTCAACGATGGCGGCCCTCGCTAGTCCAGGCCTAGGCGATAGTCAGCAACCTTGGCTAGCCATTGACGAGGCTTGGCAGAGGGGAAAATGAAATAAGGTAAAAGAAAAGGAAAATATAAAAGAAAGAAAAAATAAAGAAGGAAAAAAATTAATAAAAAATTAAAAGAAAATGATAAAATATTATTAAGAATTATTTATGTTAGCGTCGGCCATGCCACGTGGAACTGCCGGTGTCCAACTTAGCAATTTTATGATTGAATTGGCAAAAATGCATTAAGTTCGAGACTTTTTGAGGAAGCATATAGTAATGAGAAAGACATCGATAGTAGTGAAAGCAGTAGTTATGACTTAAATGTCCGTGCCCATGTTTCTTGAATACCAACCCCACCTTACTCACTTTTATTTACACTGTCATTTAAACTTCACTAGAAGAGCTGCGACTTTAAGTCAAAACCTGCATTTGTAAATGAAAAGAGCGGGGTTCATCAATGTAAAATCATGTCTCTTTTTAAAAGATAGGTTTTATTCATCGAATGGTGCATCTTAATCCTAAAAAAAAAAATTGTTTATATGAACTAATACAATAGAGATAACAACTACTTCTTTGGAAATTTATAAATACTCCATGACTTTTGTTCAATTATTTCCTTTACCCTTTACGCACAAAACTTCAAGGCTGCATCTGGTCATTCGGATTTGGATTGAGATAAGATGGGATAAGGTCAGATTATGAATCATCTAAATATCCTCCGAATCGTAGAAAATCCCATTGTATCTTTGATGCAATCCAAGATAGAACAATTATCTTTGAAGATATTTGAATATACCACCTGCGCAATAAAAACAAAAGCAAAGTTAGATGACAAAATATGAAGCACGAAATCAGTTGTATTGTCTAAAAGGAGAAGAAATAGCCGGATTTTATTGTAGTGGAATTCACCGGAAGAGGCGCAGCGGCGGAGGAACGGTGCCGATCGTGAGAAGAGAAATCCAGAGAGAGCTTTTGTTCTCAGGTCTCTATTTTTGACATTACCCAAGCGTGAGTGAGCTTCCCACTACCCGAGGGAGGAGACGATGTGCTAAGCCATCCTGAGTGAGCCGGTTACGCTCTTGTAGGCCACGGAGGTTCTACTACTCAACGATGAGTACAACGGCCAGTTTGACCTGCTTTTGCATGAACTGGACCATCTTCTCCAAAAACTATCCATTCTAAATCTTCGTTATTGCTCATTTAATAGGACTGAAGAATTTAGAGGTCATGGGATTTTCGATTTGATTACATATGAAAAATCATATATTTTTATTTATTTATTTATTTATTTTTGGGGGTATCCATGTCTTTGCTTTTATTTTAGTATAGTTTATGCTTTTCGTTTCGGGTTCATCGACCACCGACCCTAAATAGTTGTGTGATAAAAGTGACGTTGATGTTGATGTACATATGAAAAATCCTAACCGATTCATTATAACTCGGCAGGGAGAAATCAACAACTATTGCACCAAGGTAAGGTGGAAGCCTACTCTAAAATGAGCGCCAAGCCAATCATAGTGAGCTTCGATTCAAATTTTATTTCCTACCTTCTTTTTGAGCACCAGCATTTATATATATATGTAGGGGAATATGTTTGAGAAGTAAGAAATCCCTTTGATATCTCTTTATTTGCAAAGAATTCTCGATATGAAAGCATAGAGATAAAGGGTTAACCTTTGAATAGGAAAAAGAGTGGACCTGCAAGGTCCCAAGCAAATTGACTTATTGAAAAAAAGCCTTGTTCGTCGGAAGATCTATTTCATGTCTAGTATTGCATGGTTTCATTTTGCAAGAACTCCGAATTATTCTCTTAAAGCTCATCCTTTTAATCATAAATAATCTACTTACCTCAAAATGATCTTGCCTAATAGGGAAATCCCAATGAATTGGGTCTTTCAATACAATCAAATAGAAAAGCCCCCAGGATCAAATAGAAAGCCCCAACGGTGCCATATTCTAGATGCCCAAACTATGTGACGACATAGAAGTACTGAACTTTGTGTACGGTGCTCATTATTATGTTTTGTTGAATCACTTAATTACCATTTTTTTAAAAAAATGATTATTTGAGTGTCAACTCTAGTGAACTTTGTTGGAAATCTTGCGTCGCTCGCTAGAGAATCCTAGCTGCAATTAAAAAATCTAAAATAAAAATTAAAAACTAAAATATGAGTTATAAAAAATAAAAGAAAATTCTTGGCAATGATGAGAAATATTTTTATTTTTAAATTATTTTCCATTTTAAGACTGAATTTTTAATAAAATTTCCATGTGGACTATTTTTTTAATTAAAAATGCTTGGTGGACTGATTTTTTTTTCCCAAAAATGCCATGTTGACTTATTTTTCAATTGTAAATGACATGACACTGCAATATTTTAAATATAAATATCACATATTTGTTTTTGTCAGAATCTCTCGCCGTTGGTACTTAAGTGATCATTTTTTCTTCGAATTGATACTTAAGTGAGTCGGTGAAAAATTTTGGTACCAAAGTGAGTGTCGTATATAAATTTTGAAACTTAAGGTGTCCTTTTGCACTTCTTTTTTACCAACTATATTCTGGTTTGTGAACTTAAAGATATTTGTCGGAAGAACAGATGAACGCAATACTGATCCTTACCAAAAAAAAAAAAAAGATATTTGTCGGAGTTTTGCACCTAACATGCTTCGCATTTTGCATTAGTAGAGATTCACACCCTCAACATTTATGTCTAAGAAGAAAATTTTTGCAACAAGTAATAATAAAAGCATATTTGGGTAGTAGTCTTCTTTGGATATGGTCATTATACCACGAAACTACCTAAATTGCAAAGTGTGTGTGTGTATATTGTTTTCCATGTGCAATACGTGTTCAATCTTTACTATTTCCTTAGAATATGTGAGGCTCTTATGGTAGATTTTGATTCCCTGAAGTTAACCCAAAATTCCAATTTCATAGAGGATGACTAACCAATAAAATCAAAGGAGAGTAATTAGCATTCCACAATAAGCAAATTCCAATTTCATATTCGATATAGGAAAATGCCTGGGCGACGCCACCGGTTCTCTGCCTGGAGTAACGGTGCTTTCTACACCCCACAATTTCCCAAGGAAACCGAGTGACTTTTTTGTCCGGTTTTCATGGGAAATCAATTTTCATAAATAACAAAAATTTTCTAAAAGTAAGTTTAAGGAGAAAAAGATATAGAATTATTAATAACAAAAAGTCCGATAATCAAATATAAGAACATGCTAGCAATGCATGAGGTTTTTTCTTGTATTTAGTCTATTCAACTCTTGTATTATATTTTAAGATGATTTTTCTTGCATTTTGTTTACATCAATCTTTAATCACTTGTTTGTAACTTGTTGCCCAATCTGCAGTTGGTATTTTATTGGGGACTTAAATAGAATACGCTAGCAGTGCATGAGGCTTGTCCTAACCTCATCCAAACTTTTTTTTTTTCTATAAGAAAATATAGTAATATATCGGGGAAGTTAGTTTGAAAGGGTTTTTCATTAATTTCGATTTCTAAGATTCAGCTATGGAAGAATTTACACCATTGCTGGATAACCAAATGTGAAATGTGATCCCTAAACTTTTAATTTGTTCAATGTAGTAATTGAACTTTAGCCTAATTAGGGATGTGATCTATGGATTTTTAATTTGTTCAATGTAATCCCTGATCTTTTAATACATATGTTCAATTCAGTCCCTAAACTATATGAAAATAATCAATGTTGTCCTAGATTGAACAAATTAAATATAGTCCATAAACTATATTAAATATATACCAAAAGTTCATGGATCACATTGAACCAATTAAAAGTCTATGAATCACATTGCACCTGAGGTTAAAGTTCAGGGATGACATTAAACAAATTAAAAGTTTATGGATCGCATTATACATTGAACCAAAATTCAGTGACTATATGTGTTATTATCCCTCGAATTAAAGCATTGGTGATGAAATAGGACCGTTGGCCCTGTAAAAATAGACGGATACCCTCGGCTCATTGGTCCTCTCTCTCTTGCATCATCGTTATCAATTATGACATCATAAATTGCCACTTTCTATTCTGAATTTTTTTTTGTAATTCTCTTTCAAGTGCCGGCATACTCAAGTTATACATGTCTTATCCTACATAATCTCACATTGATGCAATCTTTAACAAACTATTCTCTATATATGAAAATTCGCTATGCAAATGCCCGTGTAAGTCCTGATTGTCACAATCGTGCTCGTTTTGCATAAATGTGAGAATAGTTTTGGAAAGCTAATTAGGTCCTTTTAGTAGCTTGCATTTTGTACTGCCATTGGCAATTTAAATCAACCACACGCCGGGTTAGATATCTAATGTTTCTCACTGTCATTCCATGCTGTCCAATTATCTATGTTCATTCAGAAAAATTTCATAAACAGTGCGGTTTTTTTGGTAGGTTGCTGAGTTCTCTTAATGTACTGTTATCTATATATATTTATCTTTACCATGTACAACAAATTGTCAAATGACCAAAATGTCCTTATCTCATCGTCCTATGAAAACAAAAGAGCAAAAAGACACCAGATATTATTAATAATTAAAATTTGATATCTTACTTAGTAAGGATATGCATGATAGACCGACTGAATCGGAAATCACCTGGACCAATAGGATTGGTTCAGTTTTGGAGGTCACTGGTCCAGTCCCCAGTTCCTCAAAATGGAACTAGTGTCCAGGCAGTCTAGTTCTCGATTCTAAAAAGGATCGGATCGATAGACCGCCCATCAGGACCGATAAATTTTTAATGTTAAATTTATCTATTTATTTTGGCAGCCACTTTGGTTCATTTCACCGTACAGGACCAAATACAACAATTTTATGGATTTATGATCCCCCAAATCCCAACCTCAACCCTGTCGAAGATTATGAACTTCCCTCGCTCACCAAACATTGAAAATGCCCTGAAAGTGTGTACTTGCTATTCTTTATGCATAAAATCTTAGTAATAAAGTTGCTTAATTCTTTAACCCAAAAAAAAAAGGTTACTTAATCCACCACCAGACCCAGATCCAAGAGGAACTTCCGCACAAAAGTCTCGCCGGGACGACAAGTGAGCGTCCACCCTCTCTTTGAGTTTTTTGCTTTTATTTTCATTTTGCCCATTTCATTGGCCTGCCCAAAAACCGGAACAAACCGGTGGTCCAGTTCTAGAAATTGAGAGCTTAGACCACCAGTCCGGTCTCCGGTTCCTAGGGGAGCCATAACAATCTGGACCATGCATACCCCTAATTTGTAGGCAATTATTTAACAAATCTCCTATTTTGATTTTGATGAGCACATATTCTTAATTTTTCAAATTCATGGTCCCTTGTCCTGCTTAAAATATCAAAAGTTGAAATCTAAACTAGTGGTTACCACAAAACACACGTAAGCCAATTATGCACATCTTTCCAATTGATTCGAACCACTCCAACTCCCTCTGAAGGTGAGGATTTGAACTCCTTACCTCCCCCTTATCAAATGAGAACAGTGGCCACTGGAGCAAATCCCCAGTAATTTGGAAAGAATTCTTTACTTTACCTAATATTTTGCTATTAGGATCAATAGTTGTTATGACAATGCGAAAACTAAAATGAAATTAAAACTGAGAAGAAGAAAAGAGCATAAAAATTTATGTGGAAACCTTTGTGGGAATAATCATGGGGAGAGGAGAAGCAAAATGTAGTATAGAATCAAGGATTATAAAATGTGGCTCAAAAACCTTCGTCAACATATTAGCTGGATTGTTTTCTGTACCAATCTTCAAGACCTTAATATAGTCATAAAAAATTGTCTCGAATATAATGATACCACACATCAATGTGCTTTTTCCTCTCATGATACATCTGATCCTTAGCAAAATGTATAGCACTCTAATTATCACAATGGACAACAGTCATATCATAATCCACACTGAGCTCTCCAAAAAAGCCTCGTAACCATATAGCCTCTAACTATTTCTGTAATAGCCATATACTCTATCTCTGTGGTAGACAAAGCAATAATATACTATAAAGAAGCTTTCCAACTGACTGCATAACCTCTAATAGTAAAGTTATAGCTAGTCAAAGACCTCCTCTTATCAAGGTCACTCGCATAATCAAAATCAACACATCTTATAAGAGTATCACTAGTTTTCCCAAACTCTAAACCATAATGTGAAGTATCCTTCAAATATCTCAAAATCCACTTCACTACTTGCCAATGAACTTTGCTTGGGCATGATAAATATCTACTTGCCAAACTAATAGCATGTGAAATATCGGGTCGAGTGCAAACCATAGCATACATAAGGCTACCAACTACACTAGAGTATGGAATATGTGACATATATTTTGTTTCCTCATTTGTAACTTTTTTGGGAAAGATACAAGTTTCCCCTTTTTCGATCTTGCCAAATTTTCATGCCTAGGATTTTCTTTGTTGCACTCAAACCTTCATATGAAATTTAGCACTTAAATGCGCCTTCAAATTTTGTATATCATAGTTATATTTTGCTACAATCAACATACATCAACATATAATATCAAATAAATATAAGAGCTAATTGAAAGTTTGCATAGATATACACAACTGTCATATTTGCTCATACAATAGCCAAGTTGCCCCCATAAATGAATCAAACCATTTATACCACTATCTAGGTGATTGCTTGAAATCATAGATAGATTTTTTTTTAATAAACAAACATGATCTTCCTTACCTTCAAACTGAAAACCCTTTCGTTGACCCATATAGATTTTCTGTTCAAGTTCACCATGCAAGAAAATTATTTTCACATTAAGTTGTTTTAACTCCAAATCATATATAGCAACTAACGCAAGAAAAACCTGAATAGAGCTGTGTTTAACAACAGGTGAAAATACATCATTAAAATCAACTCCCTTTATTTAACTAAAACCTTTAGCAACTAGATGAGCTTTAAATTTGATGTCGTTAACTCTAGGAATGCCTTCCTTTCTTTTGAAAACCCACTTACGATCCATAATTTTCTTTTCTTTTGGTGGTTTGACAAGCTCCCAAGTCTAATTCTTTTCAAGAGATTCCATCTCTTCATCCATAGCAGCTAACCATTTTGCAGAATCTTTTGACGAAACAGCTTCCTTGTAGGTTTTAGGCTCATTATATTCATTGACTCTATAGTTAAAAGAGCATAAGCAACAAAATCTGAGTACTTTTACAGAGGCTTCACTGTCATTCTTGTATATCCTTGGCAATAGAATGATGTTCCTCTTCAGGTTCTTCAGTCTCAAATTCTTAGTAGATGACTAAATTGGTTGCGAAGAAGTTACTTCAAGCTCCACTTTTTCCGCTGCACTTTTAGAATTTTCTTGACAAGTAATAGACAATTCCTGCAGGCACTATCAAAGTGAATGTGACTACAGTTGAACCAGAAATTGTAGTGCCTTGCAACTGATATAAAGTACCAATTTTTAGCCCTTTCATCAACAAAATTGAACTTCTCATAATTTTCATAACTCCATCTTCAGTAGTAAATCTATAACCTTTAGCATCAAGTGCACTAAAAAAGATGAGGTTCTTCTTCAAATCAGGAACATATCTGACATTATTTAAGGTTCTAATCATGCCATCACGCATCTTAATATTAACAGTCCCAATCCCAATGCTTTGCATTTAGTATTATTGCCCATTAGAATAACACCATCATTATATTTTTTGTACATAGAGAACCAATCACAATTAGGACACATGTGGTGCGAACAGCCTAAATCAAGAATTCAACTATCACAGATTTTGTGTTTATCATTTGCAACCAATATCCAATCTTCATTTTCTTTTTTAGCAACACCAGCTTGAGAGGGATTTTTGTCTCCTTGATTCTATCTGTTCCGGTAGTTGTGATTATTATGATGATTGACAATCCTTTGATTTTGTTGACTCTTGCTATTTTCTCTTACTGTTATGCCTTCAGTTTCAAACAATTTATCTTAATATACCCCTGAGACTTGCACTAGTTGCAAGTCAAATCCCTATGCTTTGATTTTGATCTACTCCTGCCACTATTGCTTCTCTCAATATATGTTCCCCGAGCAACTAAACCAGTCCCATGATTATTACTATCTTCAATATCAATGGTTTCTCTACTAACAATCATGGTCTCTCTAAAATTCTTGATCCTCATTTTCAATTTTAACATCAATATTTCTTGATTTAGAGATAATAGCATTGAACTCGGAAATATGAAATTTAAGAGAAAAATCTTCATCCATACGAAAGTGAAGAGTTGTTGCTTGAGCCTCAATGGATTAGTGAGAGGTTTTGTCAGAAAAATAGTCTCCAAGTTCATCCATAAACTTGTAGCTATTTTCTAATCTAACTACAAAACTTCATTCGTGAGGCATAACTGGATAGTGGACAAAGCTTTCTCATCCAATTCTTCCCATGTTTCATTTGACATGATCTCCAATTTTTTCCCTTTACTAAATAGATTTTTCTTCAAACCCTGCTATAGAAGAATAGCTAACATATGAACCTACCATAAGTTGAAACTGCTACTCCCATCAAACTTCTCAGTATCGAATTTCGTTGTTGAACTTGAAGCCATAAGCATAAAATCGAAAAACCCTAAGGTTCCATGACAATGCAGAAACTAAAACGAAATTAAAACCGAGAAGGAAAAAAAAAACACAAAGATTTATGAGGAAACCCTTGCATGAAAAACCACGGGGAGAGGAGAAGCAAAATCCAATATAAAATCAAAGATTACAAAAGTGGCACAAAAAGTTAAAAACTCTTCTAAACATAATAATTTGAGAAAGAGCAATATTTATACTACTACCCTCAAACCCTAACATTGGCCCAAGTCCATAATTAATTCAAGACATATCATAAAACTAAATTACTTGGACATCCCTCAATTTGGAAAAATACTCGAACACCCTTGCATTTTCAAAATGCACTCTGCCCCCTTTTTAAAATTTAGGTAAATAATAATAATAATAATAATAATAATCGATGGAACAATCTGAATTCGCTTTTTTATCGTTGGATCAATAAAATTGACTTGGAATTTATAAGACTCCACATATCGAAGGCAGAGACATGAAAAACAGGGTCCAACTTAAATGACCCTACCTTCGTGATTAGAAGTACACAAATTTCTCGTGTTTAAAAAATGATTTTGAATTTTTGCTTTTTTTAAATCATTGTCCATTGTTCGATTCCACATGTGTAAACCCTAAATTAAACCTCATCGTGTTTCACAATAGTTTCTCGCTCAAGTACTTATTGAGCGCGATTCATCTCGCAGTTCGATCTAGATCAATCTAGAAGTAATTCCCCACTTCAAACCACAAAACTCCATGAAGAAGCTGATGATGTGCACAAATTTCTATTCATTGTGGACAGCCCATGATCTCATATCTGACTAACTTGGTCTACTCATAATTGGAGATGTCACATTTCCTCCCATTAATTTGGCTACTCTTTCTCCACTTCAAACTCTTGAGATAACTTGTGCTGAACCCCAATCTCTTATGGGACTCTAATCGAGTCTTAAATAATTGACTATATGCGTAGTCAAGTCACGGATGGAAAGGTCACTCTTTTCCAACTTGACACATCTCTCAAGTTTGTGCCTTCATAAATGTCGGCAGAGGGAGTTCGAATTTGATGATATGCTTCGCAACGTCTAGAGAAACCCCATCTAATAAAGGTGAGTAATGGTGAATTGCTTGAGAGGTCATTGGCATGAGGTTTATGGGAATTAAAGAGGCCCCAACTGTTCGACATGTTTGATAGCCCCAGGCTAATTGAAACTCAAGGTGTGGAGAAATTGGAATCGCTAGAGGCATTATTTATTTTCAGATGTAATTTCTCGGAAAGGTTGCCCGATCTATGAGAAGTAAAGAAACTATGGCTCTTGAGGATCGCACGTAGTCCACCACAAATTCTTCCCCATCTGCGTCTTCCAGAAAAGTGTCGTTTGAGGATTGCAGGATGCGGGACTTCGCCTACCATTTATGGCTATTACAAAGAGCGGGAGGATGCTCAGCCATAGTGTGGACGATGTCGACAACCAACGCTAAAACGAAAGAATAATCTCAGTCATAGTGTGGACAATTCGATAAATGTTGGTTGATCATATATTTCATTGTAGTTCTATGCATTCAAAATATCATTTCCTATTTGATCTATTTGAATTCCATATTCAAAGTGGCGATCAGATCTACTCATTAAAAAAAAAAAATCGATTCTATACATTTCTTATGTACTAATAGGTGCTATATTGGATTTGAATCGGATTTCGGCTCCATCTATATTAATTGACTGCCTCTATTATGTTGTCACTAGCAAATACCACTAGTTTTGGTTTTGGACCTTCCAAATCATTCCCGCAAGAGATCCGAACCTTTTTTTTTTCAATCATTCGATAAAAAGGTTCATTCTCTTCATAAAAAGGGGAGGTAGAGCCAAAAAAACATCAATGTTCGCCTTAATTCTAAAATAATTAAAGCACGAATTACTCTTTAAATATTCATGAATTTAGAAAGAGCAGGAAAAAGAAGGTCTTACTCAAGATGGGTGGATTAATATTTATGCTCCTGAGGAATAATATCGTCGCTCGTTAATGGGATAACGATTATACAAGCATTGGTTGATGGAACAATGGTTGTTCACATACTTTAATAGAGATGCTTAGAAGGACTTCGTGTTTGCTAAGACAGAGTGGATTTGATTCCTTGAATGGTAATGATATTCTCGCAATGATATCAATTATTTCCTCAATCTAAGATCTAGAAAGTTTTCTTTGACGGCATTTTATAACTTATATGGAACAAAATTGTGTAAGAGTAGAGGAAAAAGTTATTCAGGGTGTGGAAATATCGTTAGCCTCGCTTAAATGGTGTTTGCGTAAGGAGATTGATTTAGATAATTTTCGGATTGAATGGTAGAATTTCATTTGGCATTATATCAAAAACTTGTTAGAACGGGTTGTTGAAATCTTCATTGGTGAAGATGACAAGAGAATCGTTTTTGTTTTGGTGATGCTAAGTAGTTGAAAGTTTAAGGTGGCAAATAGATTGTTTTAATGCAATAAAAGCGTGGTTATTTTCCTGAATTTTATGTAATTATGTCTTGGTTATTACAATTTTTAATTATGTCTGATGGTTGACTCTCGCATATTTGGCGGCATAATATTCATCATATCTAGATATCTAAGTCCTTGTAAAAACTTTTTCCAAACATCATGTAAATCACATTTCTTTTTCCGAAAACATGAATACTCGTTCAAATTGCCATTGTTTTTCCTATAATTTTCAAAATTCGTCCTATCTAACTAAGCATAGTCTCAAAAAAGTGAAAATTTTTAGAAAGGGACTATGTGTTGGTTTTCTAATGGTCCCAAGCGCTCGTCACATGCATAAAAACATATCATATGCGTACCCTAGACTGTCTTAGAAATCCTCGTGTACTTAAATAGAAAATCGAACTTTCTAAAACTAATTTAGAAACGTACCTGAACAACAGAGGTTGGATGCAGCTTTGCTTCTTTGTCCTCGAGCCCAAGAGATGTCGGGCCTCTAGTTTAGACACGCTCCGACACCCATGCGACCTTGAAGATGGAGATTCGGAGAAACGATTCTCGGATTATGCTAGTAATTCTCGCGGCGTCTCAATCCGAGCCATTCGTTTTCAACCAATAGAAACATAAATTTTGTGTATCCGAATTGATCGATTTTCAAGCCCACTTTCTCATGAAATTTACCACGAATATGTGTGACTCTCACATGTTTCTAACCTGTTTATTTGAGGCTCCTCACGTATATTTATAGAGGTAAGATTGAGAGAGAGAATGAGGGGAGAGGCGGTTTAAACTGCCCCTCTAGAAACCGCCCTACGTGGTGGCCAATGGGAGGGCGCCACGTGGGCTGCCAGCTCACTGTTGGTCAAACCACCTTTGACCAGCCACATGGCACCGCCCTAGTGGGCGGGGTCAAAGGCGACGATTTTTGCCACCTTTGACTAGCCCGTTGGCCGATCATGGTCGCCCAATTGGGCGGCCCAAATGGCGTCGTTTTCGGCAGCGATCCTCATCCACGGGCCCTAAACATTCTAAAATTCAAGTCCATCAAGTTTCGTGATTAAATCATGTCGTTTGACATGCCAAACGTCTCTATCAAACGGATAGAAAATATTATCTTACTTTTGACTTTTCTAGAAGATAATCTTTCTTATATTTTGTTTTGGATAACTATTCTTATCCAACAATGATGCAGGCATGATGTAACCATTACATCATCAATGACATCATCCTGATGTCATGCCTGTGTCATCTATTTCGTCCTTTAGTGAGCATTAGAAAATGGAAACGAATCCAATCCGTTTCAACTTCTTTTGACTATCAAAATAGTCTTATCGCATTCTCGCGATCCTGTCTTCGTTATGGATGCCGCCAAATATCGGTTAAAGCGTGTGACATCCTAGATTCACCCCTGAGCTGGCAGTGAGATTTCTCAAGGAATTGATCATCTCAAATTAATCCTTAGATCCCACAAACCGTGAATGACGTCTAATAACATATCACGGCTACCCAGTTAGAATGAAGTGCAAGGGCAAAGTGAACCTGTTAGCCTTGGCTCGGTGTTATTCGGTCCTTCTATCTTACCATATCCCGATTGAATGAGGGCCATGGATATCCGAGTCAAACCCACATATTCGATCATATGGACAAATCTATCTAATGTGCATTTGGCGAGACTCCTCTCGACTTCTGCCTTGACCAAAGACTTTCTAATACACCGTCACACATAGATCGCATAGGACATCAACCTCATCTTATGAGGAGACAGATCCCAACTGTTGCCCATGCCTATGACTTCGTATATGGAGGACTATGATCATCATGCACAGAGGTGGATCAATGATCGACCAATAGCGTACGTGTGAACCACAGCCTTCCAATAGACAAGCCAGCATCGTAGCTCAAGTCTGAGGACCATTAACACACCAAAGCCAAGAGCGATCGAGATATTGACCAAGCACGAAGCCTCCATGTTAGTCAATCGTTCTTTCATCACATTCAATGAATTCGATCGAACTTGTTTCGATATGAACACCTGTGTTTCAGCTTAGACGTCTAACGTTCGATGACTTATGACTCGTCATTCCCATTGGGTATCCAATGCTCAATAGCGAGGTTGAGAACACACTGGTCTCAAGCGGCTCATGGATGCCCAATCCATGAGCCTTCGACCAGGAACCAATTTTGAATATCAGAGACCAACCGATGACCCGTCACACATATTCTTGATGCCTCAAGAATGGGTATCAGTACCAACTGATCTAATGGACTTTATTCATCTAAAATAAAGGGACAAGATAAAAAAAAAACATGCGTCTTGCCATTAATAAAATATCGATAGTACAATATTTATGCCATACATGTGACTATCACATGATTGTTTTAGAGCATACTCCTAACACTAAGACCTTCCCAAACTTCGTGGAGCAATTTGAAGACGCATACCGATAATGTTGAGCACCAGAAATTGATAACTGAACCATAATCATAAAAGCTACTAAATCGGACAATAAAAATTGTCCCAACAGAGTTTTATCAGACTAGATAATTTGTAATTTGCAAAAGAGAAATTCCGTGAGTTGTAAAAGAAGCTTAGAGAAGCTCTGTTTTTGTGCTCTACCAAACTGAGTGTAACATTTTTAAGTTATATATGGTTTCAGCTTACAAAGTATAAATTGAGAAGCATGGCAGCCCTATGATGTATTATTCTACCGCATCACACCAAAGAGTAACATAGCGGCAACATGGACGCGAATCAGAAATTGGTGAGCGTATTGGCTATGTCGATGACGAATCGAAACCGAACATCTCCTCTGGCAAGGCGGTCCATGGCTTCGTTCACGTAATCCATTGCGATAACCTCCACGCTCGACGTTATGTCGTGCTCCGCTACGAAATCCATCATCTCTTGCGTCTCCTTGATTCCCCCGGACATACTTCCCACCAAAGATTTCCGCCCTGCATTTTTTGAACTTTCGATTATCTGGGAAATTTTGGTTGAAGCATTGGGAGTCTATTTACATAAGATGGATCGAGCAACTTCGGAAAAGAGATTGAAATATTTCTAAATTACCGAATAGTAGAAAGAGCGGCACTTGAGCTGGTGTCTCCAGATCAGGCGCGGTCAACATAATCAGCTTCCCATCTGCTCTCAGAAGGTCCAACAACGGCTTCAATGGATGTGTTGCTGAGACCGTGTCAACAATCCCATCCATCGTGCACATGACGGCCTATAATTTATTTATTTTTTTAAATCAAAGTTAAAAATGAAAAAAAAGGAAAATTATGAAGTAAATAGTGGAAGTTCTCTTTTCTATATATGCTTAAACTGCTCGAGTTAAATGTGGACATTATTTCCATGCGCTAGACGTAATGGTCAAATTGTATAGACAAAATTTGATTTACAAGATCGACATATGATTGGATAATAATACATTGGTTCACTATATTCTTTTTTTTATTGCTCCATACCTGCATTTGCTTCAAGTCATGGCTTACTATGAAAGAGTCAGCCTTCAATTTCTCAATCGCTTCCTGTCTCTTGCTCTCCGAAGTACTTATGACGGTAACCTCGGCACCGAACGCCTTTCCAAACTTCACCGCCAGATGCCCCAGCCCTCCTAGGCCCACGACGCCGATACGCTTCCCGGGCCTGTCCAAACCGAAATGCCTCATTGGGCTGTAAACCGTGATCCCGGCGCAGAGCAGCGGAGCACAGCTGGAGAGCGAAAGGGCATCGGGGATACGAACCACAAAGTGCTCATCCACGACGAGGATGTCGGAGTACCCACTGTACCGTTTGGTGTCGCCCTCGGATTCGAAGATCGTGTACGTGTAGACCGGTTTGGGACAGTAGTTCTCCAACCCTCGATGGCAGTTGTCACATTCTCCACATGAACCAATTAGGCAACCAACGCCCACATTGTCCCCAACTTTGAATTTGTTCACTTTGCACCCAGCTTGAGTCACCACTCCTACAATTTCATGGCTATAATGAGCCGGCCCCAAAAAAAAAAAAAAGTCAAACCAGTAATTGACTTTTTTTAATTTAAAGGGAAGATTATTTCCTCTCTAACTTCCTTAATTCCAATCCAGAAATTTTTCCTTTACAATGTCTACTGTCGGTATTACCTTGAGTATTATAAAGTAAACGTACCCAGGAACGACAGGGTAGCTCGAAATCCCGTGTTCATTCTTGATAATGTCGAGGTCGGAATGGCAAATTCCGCAGTATAGGATCTTCACAGTAATGTCATGCTCTCCGGTGGCCCTGCGAGGCGGAACATATGTGATGGTTAGGTCTCCATGCTCGTATCCTGAACTGAAAAAAAGAAAGAAAAAAAATAGAAGTGAGAATAGATAGAGACCTTCTGGTGAAAGAGAAACGAGAAAGGACTCCTGAAGAGTCCCTCGCAGCATAACCAAACGCTCTTTGCACTTGCTCTTCCCCATTCAGCTTCGACGCCTCCATGTTCTCCTTTCCTATTCTCAGACTCAGTTTTTGTGCTTGTCCTAAATTTCTTAACTTTGGGTTAAACAAATCTCGTAAAAGCGTAGGATGTTTATATAGGAAACCGTACGGTTGGAAAATTCTCGGTTCATTGTTTCTGCCTTGTTCATTTTCCGTCCGATGTTTGGGAGTTAAAATCATTCTTGAATCTTCTCCAAGAAAGAGGACGTCGATTATTCTTAACTCTTCTCCAAGAAAGAGGACGAAACGTAGATTAAAACAGTGGAGTTGAATATTTCATTGACCTCAAATGCTGTTGTGGTCGCACAAGAATTTGCGGGGACGCGTCGGCTTTTTTTTACTAAGGAATCAAATTTTGATTTTGATGCATTCATCTGGTCGTCATCGCCATGCGATGAAATTTGTTGTTGACTTGTGAAGCTTACTTTTCAACCATGTGACGTGCTTAATTCTAAAAATTACACCACGTCAACATTCCGCAGTTTTGTAACTTTGGCCAGATGTTGTATGACTCCATTTGAGAAAGTTCTAAAAAGATCTTGTGCATGAAATCGTTGCCCGTTATCATAATAACATGGTTGTCGCTTCGTCGTAAAGTTTGTGACCCGGACTTATGGAAAATCCAGTCGAATGGTGAAGAACCATGAAGCCAATGGTAACCATTCCATATAACATTGATGAAGCAGCTACAATGGCATTTTGTCTCTGAGTTAGCAGTTTTCATGAGTTTTCATGAGTATACCACTAACAAAGAGGATGCCCTCAGACAGATCTTGCCATATTATTTCACCTGCAGAAGAGCACCCGAAAAAAGGAAGAATGGAAATAGATACATTGACTTGAAGACAATCAAAGCATCAATAAGTTTATGTTCCACTTTTCTTCTCCAAAAGAAAATAGAAAACTTGTTCCATGAGATAAACGCAATTACTGCGATAGCTCAAGGTCTGGTCTACAATCAACTATTCCCCCTTTAGAGTCGTTGGAAAATGCATCAGGATATGTGGCCAGAAGCTTTGCCTTCATACTCCTGGCATTACAAAAAGAAAAGACAATTCTATCAGTTCATTGACATTCAGAGTAATGATCTCCAATTTAGCCTCATCCCATTTCACCCCACTACCTTCAATCATCATCACCTAAGAGAATAATAACAGCTTAAAAGATCCACAAACTTGATAAAAGTGGAGTATGACCTAGATAATATACGATGACATGTGTATCAGACCATCACGCAACATGAACTTCATTTCCTTTCCAAATTTAAATTTTTTCTTTGAAAGTTTCTAATTTAGTACTTTACTGTAAACAAGACATATGTCAGCTAGCAGATGCATTTTAGGTCATCAATCCCTTCTTTGAACCTTAAGCACGGACAACGCCATCAATTTCCCACAGTATCAGCAGTTATTCAATCCAGAAACCGCTGAAACCCTTCCATCACCTGGTAAAAACCAAGCCTTAATTTCAACCTTCAACTCTACCAATGCTGTCCCTCACTATGGAAGCACGGACAGGCATGTGCACTGGTGTTTCCATGAGAAATGGGAGGGCAGAACATTCAGAATGCCTAAGCATGGTTAGTTCTTCCCATCCGAGCATGTATGTTTGTGTTAATCAACTTAAATGACATTTAAGTAGAAAATCTTAGCTTTAGTCTCCATTGTCAATAGGAAGTTAGACTAGAGTACCTGGACCACAATCTAGCAGTTCATTTAAAGGACACAGCAATTTCTAGAAGATATCCCCATAAGTCTGATGAAGTCTGCATATTTTTTACAGAATTTATTGATGGAAAAGTCAAACAAGTTATAGCAAATATAACAGACACTATAGTAATCATGATAAGGAAGACGACAACCAAATGACTAATCACCTTATGGTGCTTTTTTGTTTTGGAGACTTTCCAGAATATACCGAATAGGTGTTTACATGCAATTGAAACGTCCCTGAGAAGTGATGATACTCTAGGATGGCATATTATGAATTCATTGTCAAAGAAATTTTACAATGCAGCACATCATAACTTATAGCTCAAAAAATCAAAACAATAAATTATTAGCCAGCATGTCACAACAATAAGAACACGACCAAAGATAACAATAGTGTACCTTAGCTTCTGAAAGATGTAGTCAAGGTCCAACTTCATGGACCTCAAGAGACGGGTATTTTTGGAGAAATCACCTGATACCTCGTTAAAGCAATTCTCAGAATACTCATTAAAATGTGAGAGCACTGCATTGCTGTCCTGTAGCCTTCCTAAACTGCAATTTGAACCACATAACAGGAAGCAACCATCAAAAGAAGATAATATTACAATCGGCAACCCGGCAGTCCAAAGATGAAATGGTAAAAATTACACCGCACGTCATCCCATAGAAGAATTTTATCAACATAAGCAATCCATCTCAAGGAACAAATAATCGACTCAAAGATTAAAAGGGGGACAATCATGCCTCAAGTCATCCACAGAAAGGAAAACAGTAGCATATGTACTTATTTAGCACGTCCACAGAGATATGATTAATCTAAATTGATTATGCGAAACATAGACAGACCTCAGTTTTTTAACTATCAATGGACAGAAAAACAGGCAAGACAGAAATCTCCCACAACCTGTCGTGTAACTGGACAGAACAACATAAAGTGTGAGTGCACTTCCAATGGGTTTAGCATTCTTTACAATGAACTGGAAACTCAAGAAGAGAATATCTACTTCTCTTCTCACTTCATCTGCTTCTCCTTTTCCACTCTAGCTTGACTCTATTTTCTATTACTCAATTCGTTTTTATAAAAACTAGCCTCCTAGAACTAAAAAACGTATCTAAAGCTGTATGGTCATTCTATCAGGCATTCAGATGATAGTTAAAAGTGCGTGTTTTTCATAGTTGGCCCAGCATTAAGAATCCCATGTATGAACCTCAGTTCACAAAAATGACCCAAAACACTGCGTTAAATCATATCTACTTAAACTCAAATGAATCAATCATCTAACTTTGACCATCCAATTTAAGGAGTTGAGCATTTCCTATGAATTACATAGTACATTAACTTATTTTTCCACAACCATCTCATGTTGAATTATCATCCTAGCTTCCTAAGAGTTAGATAATTGAGGCATTTATTTTTCCACAACCATCATATGTCATCATCCTTGTTCACCCAAGGAGTGGAAAGTACATGTTTACAATACAATCTAAACATTTGAATCAAATCAGAAGCTTCCCCAAAGGAGAAGAAAAAGTATATTTTATATATTGAGTGCAAAACATGAATGATTATTTTGACAAAAGTAGAAGTTATTGATGCTTTTCTGTAAATATCATCAATTTGTTCTACCATGTAAAAAGTAGGGGCAAATAATCATAGAAGAAGAAAACCACATCAAATGTGTAAAGTTTCACTTCATTGGACTTATTCTCCTTCGTCCCTATGCATCTTTGACTGGGAATAAAGAAAAATGGCAATTTGAATGAACCTGAGGTAGCTTTCTTATTGATAGATGAGAATATGATGAGACATACATAAGGGAGAATGCAGGGTATTTACCAAACGAAAGGACTCACCTATACACATAGATCATACTTGAAGAACACAAGTATAGATATAACTTCCTCTTTCACTGATTAAAAATTTCGCACAAAAAAGATGCTCTACCTTTACTGTAAACGAAATTATTTTTTAGGAAAACCCAACAGTTGACCTCCGTGTGTTCCCCATATTTATTTGTTTTTTGTTGACATGGACCCATTCTAACTCCTTGGCAGGGCTACTTGTGTGGTAAATTTCCTAATTCCTAATATTCCACTAGGCATCACTTTCCAGAATTCAATCCAATTTATAGTTCCAATTCTGACTAAGAATAAATGCTGTATTCCAACTCCACAGAAGAAACTACAATATCCCACCGCAAGAGAGAGAGAGAGAGAGAGAGGGTACATGAGGTGCTGTATTTGCTTAAGGGAATCAACATCATCTGCATTAACGAGGGTCTTGAACTCTTGAGAAACCTCCACTGATGCCTTTTTTATTGATTCTTTCTCTGATTCTTCCATTGATGATAGAGTGCAAAAACTTCTACACATTGAGAAAACTTCAAATAAAGGGTATGTAACATGGAACTGCTTACAATTTCTCAATGTTGATAAAGAAACAGTAACTTGACATTAACAACCAGACCATACAGTTCAGAATATGAGAGAACCATAATCAAGGATCTTCTTTCATGCATTTTGGTTTTACTAAAGACCAAATCAGCAAATTCAGCAATACAATACTATGTTTGACAAGTAAGTTGGAATGGGTACATAGGAGTCGAACAAAGACCTCTTGGACCTTGGTGAGTTGGAACCACGACAGCCAGTGTGAACAGCTATGATTAAAGGCGTTAGAATTCAGGAAACCAAAAAATCCCAAGATTGATTAAGCATTTAAGATAAATTTTACCCTTTAGGTAGTCCGTGCTATACAAGTTCACACAGAATTCTATCAGCAAAGGCACAAGAAAGCTGATAACCCTTCATCAGCATATATCATGGTACAGAAAATCAGTAAAGGTTCAAAATGGTAACGCAAGGTGGAAGAGGAAACGAGCTAAGCCTTCCCCTCACTTACCGCCTTTTAGATTATTGGACCATGATCTATTAAGGTGGGTCCAGCAATGCGGGAGATGACTCGTTAACATGTACATGAATGACAGGACCTGAATACAAAACCTAGAAAGTAAATCCAGATATAGCAAACGCATAAAAATAGTACTACGAAATGACACATCCTGTTTCCCTTATAGAGCCGTATGGAAGCCTGCAAAGCTAATTATACCATGGCAATGCCAGTGACTTCCTTAACATCTTAAGAAGCCGCTTAAAGGAGAAAAAAAAGCTAAAATCATCAGCAACCACATCAAGTGCTAATAGTTCCAATTATCTAAAATGCCATAATCCACTACAAATCTAACCTTTTACCTGGGTGGACATCCAATTAGAACCATCAGGAACAAACATCACAACATCACTATAAATTCCCCCCTACATCATTTACAAGAGCAAGGTACTTCAGTTGTCTGAATCAGGCAAATACAATCTGTTGACCTGCTATCTTGCAGAAATAAAATCACCCGGAAAAGGGCATCGACTGATGAGCAAATTATGAGATTCAATATCAACAACTTTCAGTGCACTACCCATAATACTAAGCGCAATTCTCCCCCCTGAATCCTTACCTTGAACCCAAATGCTGTCCGAGGGCAACTCAGATTCTTCACATCACACTCGAGTCACTGTGGCCATTTAATCTGCACAGAGAATTTTCCGACCAGTAGAAATTCGCGGGGATAACAGCCGAGCCCGTTTTATGGCAATTGGACCTGCTCCTCTCCGCAATTACTGAAGTTGATCGCAGGGAAAAAAGGAATGGGAAATCAATATAGTTTGGAGAAAGAGAGAGAGAGAGAGAGAGACTGCGTCGGTTCGAGGAATCGAATGGTTTTTCCCCGGAAGAAGGAAAGAGGAAGGAGGAATCGATGCTCCGAATCCTAACTAGCGAGTTCTGTTCCACTTAGCACGGTAATGGACAAAAAACTCTTGAAATTTGAGAATTGAGTATTTTCTCATCTTATTCAAATAATACATTATTTTTTTCGTGAACATTGCGAGGAACCTTGGGAAAATTCTTAAAAAAAAAAAATTAAAGTGTCACCGTTTCCTCAAATAAAGATCTAAATGAATCTTGTTTCAAATAACGGTCTAAAACGCTCAAATTATTTCAAATAAGGACCTAGCCAAATGGCATTTTATCTTTTACTTTTTCGAATTTTTTCCTTTTTTTTCCTTTTTTCCTTTTCTTTTGTTTTTCTTTTTTCTTTTCATTTTTTCTCTCCTCACTAGGCGAGCCCTCGCCCAAGCCGAAGTTGGCCTACCCTTGCCGGAGGCAGCATCAAGTGAGTGCAAGGGTTGCCCTTGTCGGCATTGGGCAAGAGCAGCCCTTATCAAGGTGGGTGAGGACGGCCTAAGGAGGGGAGGGGAAGGGAGGAGAGAAAAAAAATAAAAAAAGAAAAGAAAAGACAAAAATAAAAAAGGAAAAAGTAAAAATAAAAAATGAAAAAAATAATTCAAAAAAGTAAGGGACAAGGATACTCTTTAGCCTAACCTTTTTTTTTAAACAATTTGAATACTTCAGGCTTTGATTGAAATAAGATCCACTTCAAATCTTTATTTTAAAAAAGAAAATGGAGCACTTATGGCCCTTAGTTGGAATTTTCCTAAAACCCTTTAAGATGAAAATCTCACATAAGATTTCATAAGGTGACAAATTATTGTTAAAAATTGCAAGTAAAATTATTTTTGTTATACGGTTTACGTAACTCTTTTTGAATTCAATTCACCTTCACTATAGGTATTATGTTATCTAAGTTCAATCTATAATATACAAAAATGAGTTATAACATTTCAGCATAACTCTACACAGATCGGAAATAGTCATTCAGTCCACCAGCTAAATGCAAACATCAGTGATCCCATCGATTGATATATCTATTGTTTAATTTCAAAACCATTGCCACCCTTTTGTCCTATAAGAAGGCTTACTAAGGCTTCATTCATTCCGCAAAAAATTAAATATTTTTGGATTATATTTTTTTAAGAGTTTTTTTTTTCAGAAAAATGTCAATATTTGTTCATTCTCCGCTAGAATTAACTGAAAAAATATTTTTCGCTGTTCAGTATTGAAAAACGGATCTGATTTTCCAATCACGCACTTCTTTTAATAAATTTTATTTTAATAATTGTTTTCTTTTCTTTTTAGGGCATTTCCTCAACATAGATAGACTCTATTTGGTTGCTCTGTGCTATGGAGGCGCTCCAAATACACGTCCTCTGTCAATATCAATAAGTGGTTAGGGACTTCTCAAGCATCCCAATTGATGCCCACTCGGCGAGACATTCGCCCATACACCTTGTCCTTCACAAATGATAATTATCGTATACACACATATTTGTACTTTTGGGAATTGCCTCAAAGGAATGCACAAACAGGACGACGTCGCACACAACAACAACAACAACAACACGCCGTACGTGGACTCGAGCCAAGTTGCCACATTTTATGAACCTGAATGGACATTAAAGACACCAAGAACCTCTCTCGTTTGTAACGTGGTCTTGGGATTAGACCAAGAATCCAAATATTGTCTGCTTATTAAGCTTCTCCGAGTTCGACAATGCACACTTTCAATCTGCAATTGAATTCGTAATCGCATCCTAACTCTATTCAGTTCGTCAAGTTTTAAGGAGATTGGAGCATGCCGCTCTCTAACCGCAATCGCTTTTTTGCCTTCAAGAATTTCGACTTCCACTCTTACGCTTTGCTGGAATGCTATCACGAAAGCCTTTAGTAGTCTTGATTTTCACATTAGCCTCCCTGCTTTGTAACGAAAATAATTGCAAAACCGACGAAGATTGAACGTACCACGAGCGAGAGCAGTCGTTGACCACGCAGAAGAAAGTCGCATCAGATTACAGTTGCCAACTACTGAAATAAAGCGACATGCAACCGCAGGTGCTTGGCCATAAAAGCACAATCTTGACAACTACAAGCTATTTATTAACGTGACCCATGTCACGTCCAACGAAAAAAAAAAAACTCGTAAAATCAATAACTAAGGGACTAAATACATCCTCGTCTCAAAGACATGCGACCTCTGGGAAAAGGCCAGAATGAACATTGATATTCACCCCCACTGTAAAGGTAACATTTTGCACAGTACAACCAAAACCATGACGACTGCTCGGTACCGTATTAGCTTATTGTCCCATTCTCTTGACAATAAATTTATACAAGGGCAAATGATACGCTACCACCACCAACATATTCTAGGATACACCGCTGGAGCATCATAATTTAACAAGAACAAGCCGACTCTCTTTCTGCAAACTCAAACTGGCCACATATTCGAGCGCAATGGCCAGATCGAACATCTAGCTCTTGATGCCAGAAGAGCTACAAGAAATGACAGCTTGAAGACCTACTCAAAACTACCATCTATGCAGCAGGTATCTCTTAGAACTACAAGCAAATTCACACTAACAACTAGAGAGACTGACCTACAAGCAGAAGAGCAGGGGTAATTAGTGAGGCTAGACTAGGTACGGGCAATCTATTGATGAACAGGTATGATCCATGCACAAAAGAGATTACTTTGCAGAGATCAGGAAGTTGCATCTCAGGATGAGCGATCGCTTTTATCAGAGTTGAGATTGATATTTGCCTGTGATTTGTCGGCAGAAGAAACCTCGCTCTGCTGATTTTCATTCTTCTTTGAGTTCAGGAACCGCCCCCCACATCCTCTGGCTCTTCTCAATGCATGCAAATGCCGAGATTCATGCAAGTATGGCTGTAACATTTGGTACGCGTGAGAGATGTCAGAGATACAGAAGAAAACATGGAGAATCACATAGCGAACTTGTAGCAATACAGAAAACTGAGACACAACAGACAGATGCTTGAAAAGTGAAAATAGCACATTATAAGATGACAGAACACTCAAGATGGAGTTGTTATATTGAGGAAATGCCATAGGATAAAGTATTTTATAACTCAAGAATAATCAGCGCAACAATGCTTTAGGATAAACATGAGTAATCAAATGAAATAAAGCGGCTCGAATGGTCATCACAAATGTTGACTTTGTAAGCTCAAGATAGTAAATTTCACTTAGCACGATGTCCTTAAGTAAGTGACAGTTTGTTACTGCTTTCCTTTTTCATATTCCAGCTGGATTGAATTACTCTAAACCTAGCTACTCTTAAGACTCGAAGTCACACAACAACAGAGGGTCAAGATATATGCAAATCTCCTGGAAATAGACAGTATAGGGGTGAGATAAAGCAATCATCAAGAGTTTAAAGAGTTAAGATTCAACAACCCCTACAGTTCCTAATAGAGTGATCTAATTGAAAATCCATTTTGCATTTCTCAAACCAACAATGCCAGTCCATATGTTCGTGTGACCATCGAGACCAAATAAGTTCTCATCCTGGTGCCCCGTCCATGCAGTCAAACATATGTGGTCAGACGGAGCCCACAAAAGGGGGATTGACCGAGTTGCGTTCCTATGTATCTCACACTACTATAAAGAAATGCTAAATGCAAGCAACTAGACACGAATTTGGGGGGACATTGCAAGTAGTCCAAGACACTAAACTATCGTGACAAAGGATCCAATAACACCTTCTATGACTTAGAACTTCAAAAATAACCGATCATCCAGTCTCCATGACATGGAATCAGTTTTTGTCCACACCCAGCAGTTTGTCCTTCCTGTATTATCTGCTGGGGAGCTTACAAGATAGTTTGGAAAAAGATTGTCATCCTCTTCTCAAATAAAACTCTTTCCTTCAGTAATTTCTGCACTTTCTAAAGAAATATAATAAGAACAAATCACTGTCTAACTTCTGATTAATCATAAGCTTTTATGTAAGCCTAAAGGTCATACATTTATGAGAACACCAACAAAGCCTTGAGTTGCAGCAACTCAAGCACATATCTCATCGAACAATGTTGGAATTTCTTACATGAATTTGTTCTTTCTCACAAGAAAAGAAACCAGCACAAGAACAAAACAACATGCAGGATCAAAATGACGCATTGCCATCTATCTACTTACACAATATCTTGTAGATTCTTCTTCACTTACCTAAGCTAGAAATTTTGTGACACTAGTTCCTTCAGTATTTGATATTTAACCCTTTCATATCTGTCATCCTATGAGAACAACATTCCAAGCTTAATACCCGAATTTCAACATACCTTGCGAGACTTAAGAGCTTTGTTTTCTAACTCAGCTTTTGCACGAGACTGTCTTCGCCGCAAGATGCCATGATATTGTTTTGCATTAACAAATACAGGTTCCTCAACTGCATCTGATGGCAAAGGCACTCCAGCTTGTTGAATTCCCATTAATTGCAGATGGACCTATGCAAACAAATTTTGGATGGCAGAAACATTCAAATGCATGAGAAATCAAAAGTCCTCACATCACAGAATATGCTACTTCATACAATAAAGAGAAATGATTCCAGTAATTTGATATTCAAAAGCATTATACCATAGGCTGCGCACCATAGGGCTGCTGTGGGTACGACTGCGCATCATAGGGGGCAAAGATGCTTCGATAATAAGGGTCTGGATATGGGTAAGCGGGTGGCGTCTGCAAAGAAATGAACCAAAAATGGAAGTTGGTCTCAGAGAAAAAGTCCACAAGTGAAAACTACTCCTAAGCCTTCTTATATCTAGCAGTACCAGACCATGATATATTGCAGTATGCTAAAGAAAGTAGAAAATAAGAACCATTCTTGAATCAACCCTAAAAAACATGAAATATCAATATAGGCACTAAATATTAATAATGGGGACAGAGTTACCCATTTGAAAACAATTTGAAGGGAAAGAGCCTCATTGCTTCGTCCACCCTCTAACTTGTCCACAGAGAGGGAGAAATTTCACCAAAAAATTATCAAACATAGAAGGGGGCCAAGATGGCAAATTCAACTCTAATCATGATACCAGTTAAAGAAAGGACAATCATCATCAAACAAATTGCTTGCCCACCCATAATTGTGGGAAAACTGAGTAAGGGGAGTGATAATCGTGCCCTTCACCACTTTTTGTCCACTACAGAGAGAGCTATTAAGGATAGAACTAGAATTCTCCAGTGCAGAGGATGGATAGTCGATTCTTTTTTGCATACAGTGGTCATAGAAGCAATTTAGAATAATTTAGCTGAATTCATAGATCATTCGTCCACTGAAGTACGTTGTAAACAAGTTACTACCCACTTGGTGATTTATCCAGGAGCAACAAAATTATAATAGATAGAGTTCAAGGCAGAAGTTACTGACACTATCAAAATTGTCTCAAGAAATGAAAACTCTACAAACCTAAGGATGTTGATGATTAACCATTCAATGTATCAGAAATCCCTTGTACCTGAGCCATTTAACATAATCACCCGCAAGAACTACATTAGCCATTCGACACAGTAAAATACCTCATCTAAAACATCTTTCCGCTACAGCAAAAGGCTTGCGAAAGAACAAAGTCAATCGGTCCATGTCAAGAGTCTAAATTTCAATTGGCTGGAGTATTTTTCTTCTTAATACACATATCGTGACCCAACGCCACAATAACTAAATCTCAATGATTATAAAAACCAAATTACTCATTCAGCTATATTTCAGTCATCAATCACATTAAGACAAAAGCAAGCACTTGACTTTGTAATTTTTATATTTTTCATCAATCAAATTACTCGTTCCGTTATATTATTCAAGCCTTAAATGATTACTACCAAAAAGCTATGTCCATCAAAAGAACAGTAGACTCAGATGCATAAGAAGCAACTAGCAAAAGATGAAAGTAAACAGCTTCCCGTGTGAAATCATGTGATTCATCAAACCAAATAAAAGTAACTCAATCTGGACAAATAGACTAGGTACGTGCCCCGGGCAAAAAGGCAACCTATGTTTGTATGACAAGACGCCATCTCATTATCCAGCCAAAAAACTGCCAACCCTGGGTTTATATCAATTAATGGTTCACATCCCTTGCAGTTGAGACTATAGCACTATACTGCACTTGTAAGATTTTGCAGGTCTTTGTTTCTTCCATCACTTACCAAAGGCAACACAACCCTTGGAAGGAGAAGAAAAACGGAAAATGAAAGCTCTTACTCTCCTCAACAAGAGAACACTAGGAAAAAAAATAATACCAACATACACATTAATTAACATTATAGAGGCAACATAAGCATAATACCATGGCATGTCCAGCTCCCAGTTGTGGAGGTGTTGCATATTGGACATTGGGCAAAGTGGCACCAGGATGAGGCACTCCAGTTGCAGGGGAGGACTCGTGCTGTTCTGAATGTTTTTGTTGTTCATCAGCTTCCCCATTTTCTGTGACGTGTTTTGTATTGAGGATCCAAAAGAAGTCAAATAAGTATACAAGCTATAAAAAAAAATTTATGTTTATGTTAATGAGCAAAGATGACAAAACTAGGGCTATATTGCAAATAAGACTTTTTGCCCATAGCTGTAAGCACCAACACAAACAATTCCTCAAGAGATATCAATATTAACCAGATTCAATCCACGTAGTACAGGACTTGAAGGTGAGCAATTCATCAAGAACAATTTCAAAAATCCAATACAAAAGGAAAAGCGTACGATAAAATGGAGCCTACTAAAGGAAGGTTTTGTCCTTACAAGCCCTGGACTTGGCTTAGTGACTACGGAAGTAACTTTGGAGTATGAAATGGCACAGAACATGAATTTGATTGCCCATACCACCAAGTATAAATCATTCCACATTGCGAACACCCTATGGGCCTTGGCTTGCATCTTAATGGGTCCACAAGGTTACTAGGGCACTTGTGAACCAGAAGTTTACCAACCTAAGGTGTACTTCCTTACCATTAAAAAAAAAAGTTCTGCTTTTACAAAGGCATTCATTGAAGTACGAAGGTGACCGAAAGAACAATATGCCATGAGTCAGGTCATAGCAAAGACATCATTGTTCTCACAGACATTCATAGCAACTCCCTCTTTGTTGTCAGGTCACCCCACCGTCATTACCTCAACTTATAACCTATAGTATGCATAGGATGGTACAGGGACAAAATGTAAGCAAGTTAAAAACAAAGGACAAATAGCAAGAACTC
Organism: Psidium guajava; assembly: GCA_016432845.1. Classification (NCBI taxonomy): domain Eukaryota; kingdom Viridiplantae; phylum Streptophyta; class Magnoliopsida; order Myrtales; family Myrtaceae; genus Psidium; species Psidium guajava. The sequence goes on along the minus strand of CM028230.1, from coordinate 17,082,199 downwards.
GTCTGATGAAAGGTCCATCTTTAAAAGATAATAAAAGGAATTTAAGAACTCATAGATTGATTCTGCTACCAACTCAGGCACTGATAAGTCAAAGAGATTGGTCAGTTGATAGTATGAGACAGAGAAATCTACCAACACCGACAATTTGTCATATGAGCATCAGAAAATCCATATCAAAAGCAAATAGACAACACCAGCAATCATTTAGCAGAATACAACACATAATCTCCAAAGAAGAATATCAAAAACACCAAAATGACACATAAATATTGATTGAATGTACCTGAGACATCATGCACAGAGGAAGTCATCAGGAATGATACGAGTAAGTTCCCAAACCTGATGTCTGCAGGCACCAAAAACATAATATGGACATAAGATAATTAAGCAACTCAATTAACAAGCAAACCAACTCACATGATTATTGATCCATCATAATTATAAATGTCAAAGCTCGTTGCAAATCAAGTTAATTGCCATATAAAAAAATATCAATTGATTGCACGGAAATTCCAGCCTCACTGACAACAGTCTCCATACATCATAACCACATTGTACTCACTTGAGGATATAACATATATAGTACTCACTTGAGGATTAGATAAGCATGGAATGTTGTCCAATTTCTTGTCAAAACATGCCCCAACAAGAAAATATTATATTTATCCAAAAAGAAAACAAAAATGAAAAAGAAAATATCAGCATGATAGGAAAGAACCCTGAAACATGCTGCCTTACAGCAACAGGACGTACCAAGAAAGAATTCATTTGGGACTTAAAGACTATCCTGCTTGCACTCGAAGGCCTCAACATATATTCTTTATTAATATGATTCATATTGTCAAAAGCATCTCAAATCGAACCCCATGAGGGATTTAACAGATTGCTAGCGGGCGTGAATAATCCTCTCGCCACATGGTGCTTATGCTTCAATGTGAATCTCTCATGCTCTATCAAACAGAACTTGGTTTCTCACACTTTTTGGATTAACTCACTTTCATGCTGGAGTTGCACTAACCTATTCTAGACCAGTTAAGAGCCAAGCAGACCACAGAAAATTGCTTTAACTCTGTGAACCAGATATTGGATACAAGGATTTGGTTATGCCACATTAAGCCAACACTTGTTACCGGTATCACATTTTTAGGGAGAACTTTTCATGAAATTTTGTTTATGCAATTCTAATGACCAAACATCAAAGGTCATTGATAAAAGCTTATGCAATTACCAAAAATGACTACCATAACCTAGCAAAACACAAAATTCGTGGAAACTCTAGAATGAACAACAAAATATTCCACTCAAATTTGGACTCAAACAAGTACACATGGATCATATCACCTAGAGACAAGACTGAGCCTAACTAGGCTCAAAATTACCCATGCAAGTAGGCAAAACTAAAACCAAACAGAGAACACCCACCATCAGTCTAACATCACCTTATGACGAGATCAAACAGAGATCTGCCACTCAGAATTCGATTAAGCATGAGATTGCCTCCTAACCTTAATTGGTGAGCTAGCACCAAATAGACATCAGTTTCTCTCGTCATTAAAAGTTCCATAATCAAGAATAATCCCGTCAACTCCAAACAGCAACTAAATTGGAACAATTTCAATTGGACCAAGCATGCATTCGTCGCGTGATTGAAACCACGATCAATGAGGTACACGCCCTATGTAAAGTCAATCACTCCCTAGTCTAATTCAAGAAAATGATTAAAACCCGAGCTCCACCTTACCTGATCGTGACGAAAAGCTTACAAGCTCTGTGTGAGGTGATGGGGGCAAAGAGAAACGGCCACTCAGCGACAATTCAGCAACGTCTCAGCAATTTTGGTGCAGCGACTCAGCGACGGCTCGGGACAACCCCTCGCGACAACGAGTCAGAGCAGATTAGGCGAGGACCAGCAGCAGCGACTGTGCGAGAGAGCGGCAGAGTTAGGTCCTGACAGAAGAAACGGCGAGCGAGCTCCGGCCACTTGGATCGGAATCGGCGACGCGGAAGCCGGACCCAGGATCGGCGACGGACGAAGATCAACGACTCGGCGAGGAAGCTGACCCCGGACCGCCCAAGGCGGCGGCGAAACTGAGAAGGCGGCAGGGTGGGCCGACGCGCGAATTCCGGTGATGTGGCGGAGGTTCACGCTGGTGGTGGGCTTGTGTGGTGCAGCGAAATTGGCTGAGAGAGAGAGAGAGAGAGAGAGAGAGGGAGTGGGGTCTGGTGATGGCGTTGTGTGGAGGTGAGGGAACGATGCGATGGAGGAGACAAAAGAGGGAGAGAGAGAGAGAGAAGAAATCAGTCCAGGCCGCGACCTTCGAATTTTCTCGATGCCTAAGAATTTTCCCCAGGCCCGGGACGCTTGAAGAATATTGGATTCTTTTCCTATTTATAGGAACCAAAAATATATATAGAAGAAATAAATAAAAAAAAATACGGTAAAAATACACACGCTCACTTTAACGTCGCAAATCGTCGTCAAATCATTTTATGGTCACTTTGACAGAAACAAGATCACTTAGGTGCTATTGGAAAATTAGGATGCCGCAAACGTGACATGACAATTTTCTAACATTTTTGTCGCCCCAAGTGGTTTACCAAAAATTCAATGCGACAATAATTCAGCATAAATGCCCTATAACCACATCACTATACATGTTTGTCCCAAATTTAAGAGAAAAAGGGAGAAATTGGCTCAAAAACGCCCCCCCCCCTTCCTCTTCAAATCCTAATACAGACCGAGACATTTTGGGGGCACAATTAAGAGTCGAATCTTGCAATGGAAAGCAAGAGTAGAACAAGCAGCTTAAGTTCGTTCTAAGCCAAGGCGAAGGTGAATAATATTGCTATTGTGGGTGCTGAAGTCCAAGAAGGAACACCTAGGACAATGTTGATTCGAGAAAGAAGGTTTCATGGAGCAAAATTTTCATGTTGACAAAGGTAATCTTCGAAAAGACAACATTTCATGGATGCACAAGTATAAAAAGGCTCGAAATATGAATATGTCATATGGCCAATGCAAAATTTTCATGTTGACAAAGGTAATCTTCGAAAAGACAACACTACAAAAAAAAAACAAGATTTTAGCAACGGAATTAGCGATGAAATTTTTGATAAAAATTCGTCGCTAAATTCATTTGCGACGAATTTTGCGACAAAAATATATTCATCGCTAATTAGGCGTCACAAAATTTAGCGACAAAAAATTTCAATTTTCGTCGCTAAATTGTGACGAAATTTTTTTGCGACAAAATTCATTGCCAATTTGCGACGAAAAATACTCGTGGGAATTTTCGTGATGAACATTATTCATGGAAAAATGCGTTGCTAATTTAGCGACAAAATTTGCCGCGAAATTGGCGACAAAACATATTCGTGGAAATTTTCATCGCTAATTTGTGACGAATATTATTCATTGAAAAGTTCCTCGCTAATTAGGGACGAACGTTGCGACGAAATTTGCGACGAAAGTAGGAAATAAAATAATTTTGTCGCCAATGCCGGTCACAAAATTTAGCAACGAAATTTTTTATCTTTCGTCACTAAATTGCGACGAAAATGGATTTGCGACGAATATTATTTGTGGCAAAATGTTTCGGCTCGTGGGCCGCGATCTTACGTCAGAGCCGTGACATCCCAGGATCGCCACGAATTCTATCGGCTTGACAATATAAACATTGTTTAAAAAAAAAAAGATAGACCGATTAGTTGATTCCTTAAAATTCATTGATTGAATTCCTTAAAAAAATTATATTTCCACAAAAAAATATTATTTTTATCTACCGAGAAGGTTTTTGATGATTTTTTTTTTCGTTTTCTAATTGATTGTCCGCAACTATTTATGATACATTAATGGGAAAAAAATCCCCTGAAAATCCCCTTATCTTACGTCCTTTTTTATTTTGACTTACCTGAAAAGGGTCAAATTGTCCTAACCCTTCTTATTTTAGTTAGGTTTAAGTCTGACGAGAATAATATTCTATGACCAAAAAATCCCCTTAGCTTTAATTTCCTCATGGGGGTATGAATCAAGAAAATTTTGAATCATAGCTCGCGATTTTTGATCATCCCTCGCCGTAATAATATCTCGTGGTTTGCAGCGATAACTTGGTATATCGACTATACAGCCATTAACTAAAATATGTCTATGGTTAACTAATTGACGGGCTTGAGGAATAGTCGAAGCCATACCCAATCGGAAAGATAAGCAAAAATACCAATTCAAATGAAAGAATAAATTCAATTGATAGTTGTTAACTCGTCAATCATTATAGACGGGATTAACAAAAACATAGAGTAAGGGAGGTAGAAAAAGAGATCAATTGAGAATTTGTAATATCTGCCTATCCCTTAATTTCGAATCAAGGGATTCATTAGACAATTCTTGAGTAGACTAATATTATTATTCCCTCTATATTTATTTTCTATTAAAAATGAATTCAAATTAATAGAAAATAGAATATAAGAAAGAACATAAATAAGCTAAGCTAAACGACGAATTATAAACGTTTCTTATTTAAATCATTCAAAATAACAATATCTTTGTTGAGATAGAAATCTCAAAAAATAGATGGACAAGTTGCGTCGCTAAATTAGCGATGCAGCGACGACCACGCTTAGGTGTAGGTCGTGGCTAATTACCAATTAGCCACTAAAATTATATTTCGTAGCTAATTGTATAATTAGCGACGAACAAAATTTTGTCGTTGCTAATTAGCGACCAATAATTCTTACATCGGTACACAATTACCGACGAAAATCATTGTTCATTGCTAAACTAACTTATTAGCAAAGAAAATCATTTTTTGTCGCAAAAATTAATGACCAATTTCATTTTGTCACTAAACTAATAATTGGCGACGAAAATAAATTTTCGTTGCTAAATCAACAATTAGCGACGAAAAACATTTTTTCGTTGCAAAAATTAGCGACGAATTTCATTTTGTCGCTAAACTAATAATTAGCGACGAAAAATTACTTTCGTCGCTAAGCTAACAATTAGCGACAAAAATCATTTTCCATCGCTAAATTAACAATTAGCAACGAAAACCATTTTTCGTCGCAAAAATTAGCGACGAAAATCATCTTTTCGTCGCAAATATTAGCGACCAATTTCATTTTGTCGCTAAATTAATAATTAGCGACAAAAATCATTTTTTCGTCGCAAAAATCAGCTACCAATTTCATTTTTTCCTAAACTAATAATTAGCGACGAAAATAATTTTTCATCGCTAAATCAACAATTAGCGACGAAAATATTTTTTTGTCATAAAAATTAGCGACCAATTTCATTTTGTCGCTAAACTAATAATTAGCGACGAAAAATTATTTTCGTCACTAAGCTAACAATTCGGGAGTTGCCAAATTAACAATTAGTGACGAAAACATCTTTCATCGCAAAAATTAGCGACGAAAATCATTGTTTCGTCGCAAAAATTAGCAACCAATTTCATTTTGTCGCTAAGCTAACAATTAGCGACGAAAACCATTTTTCGTCGCTAAATTTAGCGATGTAAATCTCTTTTTCATCGCAAAAATTAGCAACCAATTTCATTTTGTCGCTAAAACATTGCGACGAAAATCTTTTTCGCTGCTAAACAAAAATTAGCGATGAAAGTAATTTTTCATCGCAAAAAATTAGTGACGGAAAAAATTTTTCGTTGCAAAAAGTAGCGACCAAAATAATTTTTTCGTCGCTAAACCAACAATTAGCGATGGAAATAATTTTCGTCGCTAATTATTGGTGACGAAAAGGCTGTGATCGTCACTAATTAGCGACTAATTTAGCTACAAATCATCGAAAAGGTAGAAAAAAATTACACAAAATTTACCAAGGTTCACCCCAAAATAGGACTACATCCTGCAAAAGGATTCTACTGTATTTTTTATTTTCACCACAATCGCTTCTAGTAATCTATTATATGAGTACAATATATAGTACTTAAAAAATAGGTTAAAAATCCTAGTCTATCTGAAAATCCTTTCATCTCACAATAAACAAGCCAACTTTAAAAAAACAAACAAACCGAACAAGAACAATAATAATAATGACAAAAATTTTCAAAATTCATAATCTTCATCTTCATCTTCCTCTTCCTCTTCATCTTCGTCTTGATCTTCGTCTTCGCCTGCTTCAATATCGTTATCTTTAACCTCTGTTTTAAAATCAAATTCTTCAACACCTTCAAAATTTGATTCATGAATTTTAGTTGGATCCACATCTATTACTGCTCCACATGGATCTCGTAAAGTTGGAATGCAAACTTCCTCAATTTCAACCGTGTTACGAACTTCATCTTGTTGATATGCTGTATCCTTCCAATGTTCCTCTATTTTTCTTCGTGCTTTGGTTTTACATTAAACCCATCAATCAGGTTTGTCACGTTTTAAACTAGGATATCATCCATAATATACTTGAATTGCTTGTTGTGCCAAGACAAATGGTTCATATTTCATATACCTTTTCTTGTGATTTATTTCAACCAAATTAAATTTCATATGCACCTTCATTCCTTTAACGAGATCAAACCACATGCATTTAAATAACACAACCTGCATGAATAGTCCAGGGTATTCTATCTCTATGATTTCATCCAACAAATCATAAAAATCATCTTTTGCACTGCCAGCATTGGATAACCGAATACACCCACTATTCATTATGGCTTTTCCCATTCCATATTCTTAAGTGTGAAAATTATACCCGTTTATGAAATTTGCTGGCCAAGTTCGTACTCTTGAATTTAGACCCCATGATAGATGATATACCAATTCTTGCTCTTCAACTTAATTGTGATTACTATGAACCTAAGATCACACACGCAAAGTCAATAATATACATTTTAATTAATGAGATATAAAATATTAATAATTTGATTTTGGTCTATAAACAACTTACATATGTTTTGAACCATGCCGCAAATTCTTCATTGCACAAACAGTCGAACTCATTTGGTGGTAGTCCACACATTGAAGTTTGAAAAATTCTATTACCAAATACCATTTATATATAAGCTAATATTTCACACACAATGTATATTTGCAAATGTATACTTACTCGAAGTATGGTCCACTTCTAGACAATTTAGTAAAACATACTTATAAGTTGCTTGCCATTCTTCGTTTATTAAGTAACGAAACTTACATGCCCCACTTGGTCAACCAAGATAATTGAAAAATAGAGAATGATTTGCAATTAGGATCAACGAGGCCTTCATCATTTCTTACTACTCTCTGCCTCTTACACGGCACGTGCGGCTCAAAATAATACGATGCAAATGTTGTCACTTCTTCCACAATATATACATTACAAATTGAAGCTTCAACACATGCCTTATTCTTTACTTTTTTCTTCAAATGATATAAGAACCTAAATGCAATAGAAAGTAGTTCATCAGAACAAAACATATAATAAAGAATTTTAAAATTTATTTAAAAAATATTTTACCTCTCTGTTGGCACCTGATTTTCAATCACCTTTTCTTTTCTTCTTTTTTAAAATTAATAGAAAATCCATAAAAATTCATAAATTTGAAAAAATTAACTTTGGAGACCTTTGCCAAGCCTAGGGAACCAATTTTGACCAAAAAATGATTTTTCATATTTTCAGTATTTTTCGGTATTTTTATTTTCTAAAATTGATAGAAAATCTATAAAAATGAGAAAATTGCAAAATCAACTTTGGAAGCCTTGGCCAAGCTTAGGCAACCATTTTTGAGTAAAAAAAATAATTTTTCATATTTTTTGTATTTTTTTAAATATAATTTTTAGAAATTAGGAAAATATTTAATAAATAATAGCATTTGAGGCCACAAAAATACATAAAAATAGTCAATATTTTTCCTTTAAATCCCTTTTCATGTTGGCCATCGCAAATTTAAAAAATCCAATTCGAGGTTGTGTATTCCTTAACGAGCATAATCTCGAATCGGGCCTAAAAAAATTCAATTTGAGTCAATTTATTTTCATTTTTCACTTTTAGGAGTTGTGACATTGTTCTTTAATATTCCAAATTTTCATCTTGGCCCAATTATACCCAGAATGACTCAATTTTACAAACAGGGCTTTAATTAAATTTTGCATTATTTTCAATAGCAAGAAATGAGCTTAAATTCAACATGCGATAGGTGTGTCGAAAATTGTGAGGAGATTTGGACTTAAAGAAATATTTCTCCAGGGACTGAATTACAAATACTTAAAATCTCATGGACTAGAGTGCAAATACCTAATACTTGAGGGATTATTTTGTAAATAACAAAAAGAAGAGTTAGTGGAGAAATTAGAATAGAGAAGAGAAGATGGAGAAGAGGAGATGAAGATAGGAAGATGGAGAAGAGGAGATGGAGAAGAGAAGATAAAGAAAATAAGATGAGAATAGAGAAGGGAAGATGGAGATGAAGAAGAGTTAGTAGAATGTGAGATAGATATGGAGAAGGGAAGATGAATATGAAGAAGAGTTAGTGGAGAAATTAGAATGTGAGATAGAGATGGAGAAGGGAAGATGAAAATGAAGAACAGTTAGTGGAGAAATTAGAATGGGAGATAGAGTTAATGGAAAAATTAGAATGGGAGATAGATGAGTGGTTTATAAAAGGAGGAAGAAGTGAGCTTGAGAGGAAAATTTTTTTGGAGAGAAAATTTTGGATGTTTGAGAGAGTTTTGGGAGATTGAAGAAAAACTGGAGAAAAAATTTTTTTTGGAGAGATTTCAAGAGAAAAAAATTTTGAGAGAGAAAAATTCGCCGCCGTGGAACAAGCCTTGGCGACGCGACGGATTCATCTCCAACGAGCTCTAGGCGCATCAGCATGTGCAATTATTTGGTAACTCAATTTTTCGTGTTTAGATGACGAAATCTCGATTATTTGGCGTCCTTGAGTCTGAGTGTTTTTCTGTGCGTGGTCATATTGATTTGTAGTTATCTTATGTTTAGAGTCTTCTTTTGAAACTTCACAAAAAATGAAAGTTGTTCATTGGGGTCTTGTTTAGTAGACTGGAAAGTTTGGTGCATTAATTTTGAGATTTGAGTGTCCATTTAAGCTTAATCCTGAAATATGTCTGTTCTGTGAAATTTGTTTGTTTGCTGCTGAGCTCTCATGAAAGACCATTTTCTACACGAAAATGAGTGTCTCTTCAATAAGAATGTAAAACATGAAAGTTGTCAAAGACACATTTTCCCATCCACATAAAAAATCTCAGAATTTTTACATACATTTCATTATTTCTTTTGTATTTTATGGTTACTGCTTTCTCCCTAAGAATTTTTACATACGCGACGGATTCATCTCCAACGAGCTCTAGGCGCATCAGCATGTGCAATTATCTGGTAACTCAATTTTTCGTGTTTAGATGACGAAATCTCGAAAATAAATGTACTGAACATTCGTAGATGACTTCGAGATCTTCGATTTGATATATTATGGCACGAAAATTGACGTCGTTTGCTATGTCAAAAGGGTCCCGAAATTGAAAGCAGAAATCTGGAAATATGGTGATCAGAACCTGAGATGGAATTTTTTTTATCTGACCTTTCACGCTAAATGATTTTCCATGGGTTATTCTAGACTTTGTTTCATAAAGACCTCTTCATGACATTTGTTCATAAGATCTTAATGCATAACATATAAAAAATACAAAAATATTCATGTACGTTTCGTATTTTTAATGCATTTAATGAAATCATGCAATTCTGTTGGCGTCCTTGAGTCTGAGTGTTTTTCTGTGCGTGGTCATATTGATTTGTAGTTATCTTATGTTTAGAGTCTTCTTTTGAAACTTCACAAAAAATGAAAGTTGTTCATTGGGGTCTTGTTTAGTAGACTGGAAAGTTTGGTGCATTAATTTTGAGATTTGAGTGTCCATTTAAGCTTAATCCTGAAATATGTCTGTTCTGTGAAATTTGTTTGTTTGCTGCTGAGCTCTCATGAAAGACCATTTTCTACACGAAAATGAGTGTCTCTTCAATAAGAATGTAAAACATGAAAGTTGTCAAAGACACATTTTCCCATCCACATAAAAAATCTCAGAATTTTTACATACATTTCATTATTTCTTTTGTATTTTATGGTTACTGCTTTCTCCCTAAGAATGTTCATGGACAGTATGATTTAATTCGTATTTTTTGTGTTAATGCATTGGAAAATGTAAAAAATGGTCTCAATGAAGTTTAATCAGCGCGTGTTAAACTCTCTTTGAGTTTTTGAATTGTCTTAACTCATTGGTGATTGTGCATGTCCGATTGGATAAGTTCATTATTTTCATTTGGCTTTCGGCCCGATGCTTTGAAGATTGGAGGATGACCGATGTCCATTCCGATCCGTTTTGTTGTACTCTCGACCCACGAGGCTTGGCGACGGGTGTTTGACCGATGTCCATTCCGGTCCATTTTTGTTGTATTCCCGATCATGTCTCGAGTTTTATTTAATTGGTCTGTAATTATTCACCCGACGAGTTGCGGGTTTTATTTTCACTGTCCTTAGGGTAGTTTTACTTTACCTGCTCTCTCTTCACATCTTCATTTGCTTTGGGTGATTTTGCATTCTTTTATAATACATCCAAAATACAAAAAAATGTAGAAAATCCAAAAAACCAAAAAAAAAATGGAAAATCTGAAAATACAAAAAATGCCATTCATGTGCATCTCATGTAGTATGTCTCATGTATGTTTGTTATGTTATCCGTATGTTCGTATAGACATATCGTATTTGTTTGTTCTCGTATGCACGTCACGTACGCGACGTTTGCAAATCCACATTTGTTTGTTATGATATGTTATTAACCCATGCATATTCATTCAGAAAAATCAAAAATTTCAAAATAAGGGTTTTATCCCCTCTTTTTCAAAAATGAGGGTTTTATCCCATCTTTTCAAAATGACGACTTTGCCCTTTATGGGCAAAATCGAAATGTACGTATTTACATACACATATCACTATGCATGTCACATATATATGTCACGTATTTGTATGGTGTATGTATGCATGTTACATATCGTATTCGTGCGTCTTCATACGCATGTCACATACGTATTCGTATTCGTCTATCCCCGCATACATGTTGTATTCATACGCATGTCACGTACGCATATCATTCGCATGTCCACGTACGTATGTCCTTCGCATGTAACGCACGTATATGTATTCGTCTATCTCGTATGCATATCGTATTCATACACATGTCACGTACGTATGTCGTTCGCATGTCATGTACGTATGTCATTCGCACGTCACGCACGTATTCGTATTCGCATATCTACGTATTCGTATATCATATTCGTATGTCCGTATTTGTGTGTCGTATTTGTATGTCAACGTTTGCGTTCATACCCTTTATGCATTTCATTTTAAAGTGAAAACATAAAAAGAACACCTTACCAGGGTCTTAGGAATAAATCAAGTGAGAGTTGCCAAAATAGGATATCCATGGAATTAAGGTACCGAAAGGGCATTAGTTTTAATTAACTAGTGTAACCAAGTCCCCGAACTCATAATCTCTGGTTTGCAGGAGTAATTTAGTTCTCCCGCTAGGTTACTTAGGTTTCTAATCAACCTACCAAAAATGATTAGTGGCGACTCCAAATTCTAAAATCATGTGAAAAAAAATCAAAGTTGCGATTTGGTAGAGCTTGGGAGAGCTCGAACTAGGTTAGTTAATTTAATTAATTAATCTGGTAATCCATTAACCTAAAAATGAATTTTAGGTCGCGACAGCTTGGCGACTCCGCTGGGGAGTTGTTCTTAATTTTTGAAAAATTTAAGAACTTAGAGGACTTAGGCCAGTAAAATTTCATGAATATTCACTTGGTTTGGCAATTGGTTGAATTCTAATCTTTAGGTGTTAAATGGTCTTGCAGATGGGAGTTATAAGGGGTGGAGTGTTTGGCTAACCCCTTATTTTGCAGGTTTGGTGTATGGAAATTGGAATTTAATTTTTGCACATTTTGAAGTGGTGTTTGAATTTAACTGATGTGCATGATAATTGTTTTTTAGCACTACATCACACACGTCCCGTGACCGGACTTGGGTCACTAGTTTTAGGATGGTATTGTGATTTGGTTCTAGCGTTCGGCGGGAGATCACGTTGAAAGTTAGTCCAGATTCAATCCCGAACCTCTTTTCAAAAATGAGTTTTAAAAGTTAGGCCTCAGGCTTGGTAAGATTACCAAAGCAGTGGTTTTAATTTTTGACTCGAGGAGCCGAAGTTGGGAGACCCGGCTAATCCTGATTACGTCGTAGGGGTCACGGCTAATCTTGATTATGTGTGCGAGATTGTCGCCTTGCCGTAAGTCTTTCGCTTCAATTTGTCAGCCTTTAGAGTAGATAGGCTAAGATTTAAACTCACGATTCATGTGCATGTCTATGCGGCTTACATGGTATTTTTGACGGTGAAAGTAAGTTTTCTAACTTCATCTTGTATTTATTTTTGGTCGGTCCATGTTAGGTGTCGGTCAAATTTTGAATTTAACATCAAGGTCATTTTTCAAAAGAAAATGAAAATCAAATTAGTATCCCATTTTTGAAAAAAATAAAAATAAATAAATAAATAAGTGTGAAAAATCCCTTAGGAAAATTTTGTTGACCAGTAAAAGATTTTGTTACATTTTTCTACTTCAATAGAAATGAGATTTTCTTGACAAATTTATCCCTAAAAATTCATTCTGATAAAAGGAAAATCCCTTCGGGAAATTTGCTAAATTTTAAGATATTTTATCACATTTTTCAAGTTGTAAAAATTTGCAAGAAAATTCTTTTTGAGAAATTCACCCATGTTTTTCTAAGAAAATTTTCTCTAAAATTGAAAAATAAAATTGGACTAATGTATGAATCATGGACCGACCCCTATTGGATCACATACTGATTATTTTCTTTACTTTTGCAGAGAGTTATAGGTACCTTGGGGTGGAGAAAAATCGGGCTCGTTGGTGATAACAATCAGGGGGCAAGCGAAGATATCGTTAACCCTAGGGGCATATGAAGAGGCCAATTCTTCCGGAGACAGAATCGTGTCAATAAGTCAGCACGTATGGGCCATGTATTTTGATGAGGGGTAGTGAATGCATCCAGATCGGGCCTGGGGACATTTTTAATATATTAGAAGGGTTCATGTATTTTTGTTGAGAAAGTCGAGACTGTGTAATCAAAACCCATGGGGCAAGATTATGAACCCGATCTTGCGACGCCTTTCTAATTAAATTGAACAAAGGCTTGCCTTTTTACCTTCCTCGGATTCAAAACACATAAAAGATTTTGGAGGACTAGTATTTTATTACCGAGCATGGCCCGCAATCATTTCTCCCAACGCTACAGGCGACCGACACATTCAAGTGGACGCCGAAAGAGATAGGCAGGAGTAAAGTGGGGCACGCAACGGGCAGCCCGGTTTGTTTATTGGAGCACTAATCGAGTGGTCGATTTGCAATAATTCACACGACTGACTCACGGCGCTGTGACCGGTGGGGGCCGCCACCGAACCCTTCGCCAATGTCCTTGATATCATCGCCGGCAGCAGATAACAAGAACACCGAGAAGAGTGTTAAGCCTCAACGTCTTCAGTACCGTAAATCGTCCTATCATGCTATATGGGCGAAGAAATGGCAGGAAAATGAAAAGCATAAACACGTGAAACTTTCTCTTCATTCCATTCACCAACAAACCTTACAACAACTCACTGGGGAGGAAAAGTGAAATCAAATTGAGCCCTAATAAGCGTCACAAAGGAGCTCAGCTGGCTCTCCATAAAGTTGATGCTCTGGGTGCACCGGGCGTTCTCGGGATCAAGCTCCGCGAGCCTAAAGAAGAGGCGATCGCACTTCTCTTTAACCTGGGCCATAGTGGCCTCGTAATGCTCAACGGCAAACTCTAGGTCCGGAATCGCCGCCCTCTCGAAAGCAATGTCTGCCGTAATGTCATCAAGCCTCTCCTGCAGCCAACCGCATTTGCACCTCATCACAATATTGCCTGGCTCCTGTTCGGCGTAAGTTCGGACCAAGGCTAGACGGTCCACCAGCTTTCCCCTCTCACGAACCAGCCAGGAAAGCTGATCGTTGGCAAACTTGAGGGCCTTTTTGTGATTATTAGCCACAAATGTAACTGTTGCCAGACGCTCGTGCCGGTCTCGGTAACGAGCTTTCACGACGGCGGTCACAAGGACCGTCTCATAAGCGGGGTTATAGGCAGCCAGAAAATTGATGAAGACGGTCGAGAAGTTCCGATACTCCTTCCCCAGTTGGGTACCCTCAATAGAAGCAGCGTCCACAGTCCTGAATAAACCAAGGATTTCAACCTCAACGGTAGAGTTTTTGGCTATATGAGCGTAACCTCTACCAAGAAGATTGTAGAGTCTCTCCCACCCAGCCAGGACTTCGGCGGATAAGGTGTGGTTAGGAGAATTGGCCATTTTTGAAAGCAGAATACGAAAGAAAGGAGAGAGATGAGGCAGATGAGCGGAATGCGAAGATGGTAATCTGCTTTAATTTAAATACTGATTTCACAGAGGCAGTCCTTATAGGTTTTCCTATCTACCATTCTCTGTCGGCAACACCCCCGGTGGCTCAAATTCCAGTCAAGTGGCAACCTCGAGTCGAACAAACCTAACGTCTCTGTGGAAAAGCTGGACGGGACTCCACCGCTTTGAAAAAAGAAAGAACGAAAAGATGAGCTGAGTGGGGGACAAAGAAATTTTCAGCAGAAAGAGAGATATTACTCGTCTTCATTGGAGGACCCGCCAGTAAATCGACGGTGGAAATCTTGACAGGGGCCCTCTATCGCGAAAAGAAAGAAGAAGACAAACTGAGCGATAAACGAGGATTTCCCCTTTAATCAAAAGCTGAATGTCAGATTTTCCCCTTGGTAAATCTAATAGCACTGCCCGTGAAGGGGGAAGTCGTTGCTATTGCCAGAGAGAGAATTTATCCTCATTTGATAGTGAGGGTTCATCTGCACGAACTCGCAGGAGAAAGATAGAGAGGAAGGAGTTCTCGTGGGAGAGGAATTCAAAACCTTCACCATCAAAGCATTGGCTTTCAAAGCCTGTTACGAGAAGCCATCAACGATCCCGTGATCCCTCAAGTCCGAGAAAACATCCTGAGGCGGTCTCGAATCGGCAGTCCTAGATCCAGAAATATGTCGAGCATTAGGGAAATGGGCGCATGTTCAACCCTGGTCGAAGCTGATGAAGTTCCTTACCCTGAGGGTCTACTGGTCATGGCCATTGACGGTAATCCAGTCTCTCTGTCAATCCTTGTTACCGTATTAAGAAAATAAGGTTGTAGCTCAAGCAAAGGCGACAGAGGCCTTAGAGATATTAAGGAGGAGTAGTGACCAGTTTGATATCGTCGTCACCGCCATGGTAGGGATTGACATGGATGTTTTCACTCTCTTGGAAGTCATCAATTCTAAATTAAACATGCCAGTCCTCGTAATATCGGCAAGCGATGATCAGCAAGCCATGATGAAGGCTGTCTTAAACGGGGCCCAAGACGTCGTAACGAAACCAGTTAGGGTTTAGATGCTTCAAAACATATGGCAGCACGTGGTAAGGAAGCAATTGCACGACCATGAGAACAAGCATCAAGCCTTCAATTTTATTCCAAGCAACTGGAGAAAGAAGATGAGTTGGTCTCCCGAGCTGCATCGTATGTTTGTTAATGCAGTTCAGCAACTAGGAATCGATTCGGCACGGCCGCAACATATACTGGAAATTATGAAGGTAGAGGGACTCACTAAAGCAAATGTTTTGAGTCATCTTCAGAAGTACAGAAAAAGGGTGAGAGAACACAATGCAGCTCAGAATCAAGAAAACCAAGGCGGGACTGATCCAAGCCTGAACGTCGAGTCTCCTCGCCACCATAAGTTCCACAGGTTAGCATGGGGCGAGCCACTTCCCATCATCAACCAAACCAGTAGCCGTGCCATCAATCCCCCAGGCGTTAATCAAAGTATCCCCCAGAATCACCCTAATGCTCTTCAAGAGTATAGACCGCAGGGGCAGTGTATTCAGACTCCTTGGTTTGAGCACCAACCCGTGGCTAGAATTCATCCCATGATCAGCGTGCCTGCGCAGCTAGAGAATCAGACAAGAAATTATCCTGAGCACTTCCACTTCTCTAATCCTCAAATGGAAGGAGTTCTTGGCAGCAGGACAGTTGGTGATCCCCACACTTTCTGGAGTAATGATGAAGACTTCAGCTCGAGAAGTCAAATTGCTCATGGCAAGGACAGAATGAGAAATCTACCGCCAGCATTTGCCAACAATAATGCCCAATTCGAGCATCAGTTGCTGGAAGGTTCAAGAGATTACCCAGATGATGAGCTTACTGCCCTGGTCAACCAGTTTAAGGTTGACAGACATCCGAAGCCATAATCGGAAGCCAGTGATTAAGGACTCTCAAACATCGGTCATCCATGCCTGAACCAGCATGAGACTAGCTGATTATCGAAGAGCCGCAGGAGAGGCAGAACTGACCTTGAACAAGTGCACCTTTCATTTCATGCTTAATTCCCCTGCGTGTGATATTTCCAGCTTTCTAGGTATCTAGATTTAATTCAGGGGCATGGGGTAATTTGTTTTTTATCCCGTCGAATGCGTGAATCCCTTTTTATGCTAGACTCAGGGCGGATCAATTTGTGGCAACGTTGCTGACTGCCATAATGAGAAATGTTGAATGACCTCACGTAGGGAAATTTCAAGTGAAAAGCCCAGGCGAACTCGAAGACGGGTAACTGTGTGTCGTTCCAATTTACCCTCAATCGTCGCAAAATGCTAAATTGGATTTGTTCCATTCTCTTCCAGGGGATTGCAAATTGCCTCAAGAGCGTCGCAAAATGAAATGACCCAATGGAATGCGATAGGACTCATTTGCCTTAAAGGTAACCTTTAAATTAAAGGAGCCCTCCGATCCACGGACCCGATGGCATAAAAAATGATGATGGTCCAAAGCAACCCGAAAGAAAATAAGGCCCAACTAAGCAAAGCACTTATGTGGCAAGCTCAAAGTGAAGGGCAACTCGGGACATACAATCCAATCCAATCCAAATGAAGGAACTTCCTCAATTCAAATTCAATGGAAGTACATACAAGGGTAAAACAGTATCGTTCCAATTTTTCTAGAATATGAAGAACATATACTGCCGCATTCCCTTTCATTTTTGCAGTGAAAGTCTCTACTGGCCAGATTTTCCTGTCTACCATTCCCTATCAGCATCACCTCCGCTACTCGTCTCCAATCTCGAGCTAAGCAAATCCGACATCTCTGCCAAAAGTTTGACGGGATGACACAACTTTGAAAAAGGAGAAAGAAAGGTGACTTGGGTGGGAGACAAGGAAAATGAGATTCGTTTTTATAGGAGAACACGCCAGCAAATCGACGGTAGAGACGTTAATAGGGACCCTACCACTATGAAGAGATGAGAAAAGACGAGCCAAACAAGAAACACGCAGGAAATGTTGAGAAAGACAGAAATCTCGGGAGAAGCGATACATATGCTAAGCCGACGCCAAATTTTAAAAGAGACATCCTCCTGATAATCTTTATTCATACATTGAAGAGAGTTTTAAAGCATACACGGTTCAGAGAGAGTGAAAATACAGAAAGATATAGTAAACCTTGAGAAATCATTGACCAAATCGAAGATGTCTCAACTCAATACTTCCGAAAGCTATCATTGCCTGCTGAATATGGGCGAGGAAGAGTTCGAAACCATGTTTGGGATCGAGCCTATGGAACCTGGCCCTTCCGCCGACGACGTCCAAGATCTCAGTAAAGATAAGGACAACAACGGTAAGGGTCAAAAGAAGCGTTACCATCGCCATACTAAGGAGCAAGTACAAAGGCTTGAGGATTTCTTCAGAACATGTCCTATGCCAGACGGCAAACAGAAAATGGAACTAAGTCAAGAGCTAGGACTTGAACCTTCACAAATCAAGTTCTGGTTTCAAAATAGGCGAACCCGAATGAAGACTCGTCATGAGCACAACGAAGCCGAGTTTCTAAGAGTTGAAAATGAAAACCTCCGAGCGGAAAACAAGATGTATAAAGAGGCTTTTGACTCCGCCACCTGCCCTAACTGCAACAGCCTCCTCCTCGCCTTCGATGAAATGCATGATCTGAGGATTGAAAATGCGTGTTTGAGAAGCGAGTTAGACCAGTTTATAACAGAATCGAGTTCTATTGGAGCAGGGTACAAAAAGACTAATGCTACTGGATCAGCATCAATACCTCCCGGGGAAGGGGAGATGTATCACCACCAGGCAAGCGGCATTGACGATGAACTCACCGCCATGATCAACCAGTTTAATGTTAATGAAGCACGGGGACTGTAATATGCACAGGGAGTCTGTATTTCGAAGCTGAGATCACGGGTCCTTCAACATAACCGATGCATACCTGGTCCAGAATGAAGCCAGCTGATCATGGGAGAGCCTGCTGAGGGAGCAAAATCGATCTTGAACGAATGCAGACGCTTCATTTCCTTGCATGTGATGTTTTCTACTTTTATTGATGTTCAGAATGAACGCAAAAGCAAGAAGCAGCAATTTCCTGTTCTCCTATTAAATGCTCGAGTCTGCTACCACACCAAACTCGTAGTGAATTTATTGCGAGTAAAAAGTCGCGCGAACTAGAAGGGTAAAGCAGTATCGTTTCAATTTACCCTCAAATTGTCCCGATTCTAAATTAGATCCCTTCTGTTTACAGGAATTTGCAAATTGATCCAAAAACGAAATTCCCCGATTAATCAAAACTTTGGGCAAATAGATTCGTGGACATCGCCACAGAATGGACGGCTTCAAATGAGGAATATGTGAACGAAAGACCCAAACAATCTCAAAGAAGGGTAATTCTGTATCGTTCTAATTTGCTCATACTCATCTCGTGTTCTGAATTATTTTATTCCATTCTTAACAGGGTTTGTAAACCGCCCCGAAAAATACAGTGACCTGGAATTACCTAGTACAATACAACAACACCATGTCATCTCAAGGATTGACTCTTAAAAGGAACCTCCATGAGCGCCTGCGGTCTTGTGGACTAGATGGCATGGGGAATGACAGTGGTCCGAGACGTCCCGCGTTCGATCCTCGAGGATGGAAATGTTGTAAGTATTGTAAATAAATAAAACAACTTTTTCTCGCATTTCTTTTTGCAAAAAGAAACAGGAATACTCGACGAGCAATACCAAGGTCAGTATTTTGTTACGATCTTAGCTTAACGTTGAAGTGTCCAGCGAAAGCCAAGGGAAACTCAATCCAGTGAACTTGATAAAGGCGTCACGCAAAACATTCAAGATGAAGGGTAAACCAGTATCGTATCCAATACATCATTTCTAATACTAACTAATACGTCTTCTTCTCCATTGTTTGACAGGAAATGTCTAACTTGACATACCCACGGAGAAAATCCCGAGTGGTAAAATTGGTAAAGGAGTTGCGCGAAGCACTCAAGGGTAACTCAGTATCGTGTCCAGTTCATCATTTCTGATACTGGCTAACAGGTCTCCTTCCTTGTTACAGGAAATGTTAAACTAACACCTGATACTTCAAAGAAAACAGCCCAAAGGGGCCAAGTTATGATCGCCTGATGCGATCCGTCTGATGAAATAAGGGAAATCAATGGCGAACCCTAGATCGAAAAGAGGCAAAACCAGAAACAAGCTACTCCTCGACTCGGGGAATAGGCCCCCAACGTGTCTGATCCGCCCACACAGCCAGGGGCAATTTCCATACTTGTACTTGTATTGCCATATTTGCATGATGTTTACACATTCCATGATTTATGCATGACTGTTCTGCATGTTCAATTTGTCAATTTTGACTGGGGGTATAAACTGTACACGATGCATCGAATGTACAGAATGGGGCATGACAGGACGATGAAAGGCAAGCCATTTCCACATACGTCCTATATTTAATCCACAGTGAGTTGAGCGGTAGACAGATTCCGCATTCTCCAAGGCAATGGGTTTTCTCGCAAAAGATACGATAGTCGAAGTGAAGGAGGCATTCATTCTCCATTCCAAACACTTCAGGCAACCATTGACAACCCATTTAAACGGTGATTTCATTTCATGACCCTGTCAAGAACCACCCCGCACTGGGGTAAAACAGAAGTAATTCCAACAATATCAGGAGATAAATGGTTAGAAATTCTCTTGCTTGGACTAACATCAATCTTCGAGTGTTTCTTTGCATGATACTCGAATTTTAATTCAAGTGCTTTAGGATGACGAAGAGCATTTATTTTCTCTATCCTACACACTCATCCTTTGCATAACCCAATTGAGCCTGCAAATTCATTTCTCAAGCCCATGTTGGTGATCCTTGCTCATTTCAAGGTAACGACGACACCTTCCCCCAAAAGAGCAGAATTGAAGAAATTGGGCCAATAGAGAATTCTCGAATCAGCCCATTTCATATGCTAGACTTTCATGTAATGTCTAGTATCATTTGTTGAAAATCATCTTGTTGCTAAAATTCAAAATCACAAGATTATTAAACAAAAAAAAAAGAGAGAGACAAGTGTAGCCTAAAGAAAATGGGCCTGCTTCCAAACAAAAGGGAGTTGGGAGTAAGAAAAGCAAAGGCTACTCCAAAGAATCTCGGGCAGAAAGAGCAAAGTGCCTATCAAAAGCAAGGCCAATGCCCATATATCTGTAATGAACTTCTGACTTCGAACATACATTTTGAGAATTCCCGAAAAAGGATCCCCAAAGAAGTCAGTTTGCAAAGTGTAAAAGAACTACCACCCCTCAGCCAATGATGGTATTCATTAAAGACAAATTCAGGAAGGTCAAAGATCGGTGACAAGACTGTAATGATCACCAACACCAAGCCCTTCTCATATATTTTGCTGAGCCAAAACGAGCCCTTCGTTTCTCAGACCCAAATCCCGACCTACGTTACGACCCTTGAAAGTCTCTTCTGATTAGGGCACCTAAATTAATGTAAGAGTTGAATGACTTTAAGAATCGCTCGAAGAAGTTCGAGCAAGATTATTTCTCTCTCATTTTGCAGGGTTCTTGACTTGTAAACCCGGAGCAGATGATGAAGACCTTTTTTTGTCAATGGCCCTGACTCGAAATGAGCCTCCTTTGATAAGCCTTTGACCCAGCCCACATTACGGTCCTAATCAAGACCTCTAGATCGGCTTGATCGTATCAATTGCGAGATTACTCAGACCCTCGCTGAATGCGATGATGGTAAGGTTGAGTGCTTTCTTTTCAAATCCTGCAATCCGGATAAATAGCGTTTCTCGAGAGTGAGAGAAAGCCCTTTCGGACTGAAGTCCCCATTCAGGTTCAATTCGAGGTATTCATGACATGATAACCTCCCTGGACATAATTGGAAATGCAAACTCGATAGAATAGTCATGCATGATCCATATTATGAGCATACACATATGGTTTTAATCATTGCAAACTCAACTGAATGGTTTTGCATGAACCGATGAACTCATTGATAAAAATGCTTGCACATGTTACCTCTGACACTGTCTGACAAGTAGTGCATTCATAATAGTCGAGTTACTCTCCGAGGTCTCGAAATTCATCCAGAGGCTATTAAACAAACAAGCCCTGTTGGCTAATGCTCGCCAAGCATTTTCAGGTGAGTATATCTTCAACCTGAACCTTTCAATTCTGATGATTGTCTGGGTGCTCAAATCCATTGCAGCACATAAGGTCATTCAGTGAGCAAGCAGACACGATACAATCGGTCTGTCTATGCCTCGATCATTAACTCAGAAGATCCAGGTAAGTCTTCTGAACCCTTGCAACTCATGATCAACATACTCTCATGAAGTCTTCATCAGCTCACGATTGATACAATCTCGTGTTCTCAAGCTTTATCAAATCATGATTGACCAACTCTCGTGTTCTTGATCTTTGCCTCATCGGTTTATTCCTAAAGTGATGGGACAACAAAAATTAGGTTTGAGCTTCTGCAGGATTTTTGGTTTCCCCAGATCCCAGAATGGCACCCTTCATGATAAGTCAAATTGGATTTGAGCGTCTGCAGGATTTCTGGTTTCCCCAAATCCTAGAATGGCACCCTTCAAGGTAAGTTAAGTCGGATTTTGAGGATTCCTGGTCTCCCTAGATCCCAGAATGACACCCTTCAAGGTAAGTTAAATCGGGTTTGAGCGTCTGTAAGATTCCTGGTTTCCCCAGATCCCAGAATGGCACCCTTCATGGTAAGTTAAATTGGGTTAGAGCGTCTGCAGGATTCTTGATCTCCTTAAATCCCAGATATACCCAAAAATCATTTTCTCAATCAATACCTCTTCAGTCTACCCAAAAAAGGTGAAATCTAGGGTATATTATCTCCGGAGCCCTTCCATTGGAAACCCCAATACGGAACGGTCCATTTCCAAAGTCCTTTTTACAGGCGACCAAAGTCCTTTCTACAGGCGAGCAAGTCCTTTCTACAGGCAATCAAAAATCCTTTTTACAGGCAACCAAAGTCCTTTCTACAGGCGACCAAGTCCTTTCTACAGGAAACCAAGTCCTTCTTACAGGCAAATCAAGTCCTTTTTACAAGCATACCAAGTCCTTTTTACAGGCATCAAAGTCCTTTCTACAGGCACAAGTCCTTCTTACAGGCATCAAGTCCTTTTTACAGGCACCAAGTCCTTTCTACAGGCACACAAAAGTCCTTCTTACAGGCACCAAGTCCTTTCTATAGGCAACCAAAAGTCCTTTCTACAGGCACACCAAAGTCCTTTTTATAGGCAAAACAAAGTCCTTTCTACAGGCACCAAAGTCCTTCTTACAGGCACTAAAGTCCTTCTTACAGGCATTTCCATGGGGTGACCTACCATACAGGTCAAATCTTAATTTAATCAGTAGAATCCTTTCACTAGGAATCTACCATGGGGTGACCCACCATACGGGTCAAAATTCAATCCGATTTTAATCAGTAGAATCCTTTTATTAGGAATCTACTATGGGGTGACCTACCATACGGGTCCAAGTTCCACTACCCTAAGGTTTTCTTATAACGAATCCTTAGGTTCTCATCTCATTTTCAGCAGAGCACTCATGTCAGGCAACCGCCATACAACGAGCAGGTAAGTGCCAGGTAAATTCTCATCTTTGTCTCTCCCTCATCGCATGAAAGCCTCCTCAAACCGGGTTTGGATCGAAATTTGCTAAAAGGGGTATTGGAGATCGAATGTCATGACTCTTTTTATTTCATTGTGTTGAGTCGATTAGGATTCAGGTGTCGTCTCGTCTTTGAAATGAACCTCTACCGAGCTTCCTTTCAAAGAGGGGCAGCTGTTGACACCTGATTTTCAATCACCTTTTCTTTTCTTCTTTTTTAAAATTAATAGAAAATCCATAAAAATTCATAAATTTGAAAAAATTAACTTTGGAGACCTTTGCCAAGCCTAGGGAACCAATTTTGACCAAAAAATGATTTTTCATATTTTCAGTATTTTTCAGTATTTTTATTTTCTAAAATTGATAGAAAATCTATAAAAATGAGAAAATTGCAAAATCAACTTTGGAAGCCTTGGCCAAGCTTAGGCAACCATTTTTGAGTAAAAAAAATAATTTTTCATATTTTTTGTATTTTTTTAAATATAATTTTTAGAAATTAGGAAAATATTTAATAAATAATAGCATTTGAGGCCACAAAAATACATAAAAATAGTCAATATTTTTCCTTTAAATCCCTTTTCATGTTGGCCATCGCAAATTTAAAAAATCCAATTCGAGGTTGTGTATTCCTTAACGAGCATAATCTCGAATCGGGCCTAAAAAAATTCAATTTGAGTCAATTTATTTTCATTTTTCACTTTTAGGAGTTGTGACATTGTTCTTTAATATTCCAAATTTTCATCTTGGCCCAATTATACCCAGAATGACTCAATTTTACAAACAGGGCTTTAATTAAATTTTGCATTATTTTCAATAGCAAGAAATGAGCTTAAATTCAACATGCGATAGGTGTGTCGAAAATTGTGAGGAGATTTGGACTTAAAGAAATATTTCTCCAGGGACTGAATTACAAATACTTAAAATCTCATGGACTAGAGTGCAAATACCTAATACTTGAGGGATTATTTTGTAAATAACAAAAAGAAGAGTTAGTGGAGAAATTAGAATAGAGAAGGGAAGATGGAGAAGAGGAGATGGAGAAGAGAAGATAAAGAAAATAAGATGAGAATAGAGAAGGGAAGATGGAGATGAAGAAGAGTTAGTAGAATGTGAGATAGATATGGAGAAGGGAAGATGAATATGAAGAAGAGTTAGTGGAGAAATTAGAATGTGAGATAGAGATGGAGAAGGGAAGATGAAAATGAAGAACAGTTAGTGGAGAAATTAGAATGGGAGATAGAGTTAATGGAAAAATTAGAATGGGAGATAGATGAGTGGTTTATAAAAGGAGGAAGAAGTGAGCTTGAGAGGAAAATTTTTTTGGAGAGAAAATTTTGGATGTTTGAGAGAGTTTTGGGAGATTGAAGAAAAACTGGAGAAAAAATTTTTTTTGGAGAGATTTCAAGAGAAAAAAATTTTGAGAGAGAAAAATTCGCCGCCGTGGAACAAGCCTTGGCGACGCGACGGATTCATCTCCAACGAGCTCTAGGCGCATCAGCATGTGCAATTATTTGGTAACTCAATTTTTCGTGTTTAGATGACGAAATCTCGATTATTTGGCGTCCTTGAGTCTGAGTGTTTTTCTGTGCGTGGTCATATTGATTTGTAGTTATCTTATGTTTAGAGTCTTCTTTTGAAACTTCACAAAAAATGAAAGTTGTTCATTGGGGTCTTGTTTAGTAGACTGGAAAGTTTGGTGCATTAATTTTGAGATTTGAGTGTCCATTTAAGCTTAATCCTGAAATATGTCTGTTTTGTGAAATTTGTTTGTTTGCTGCTGAGCTCTCATGAAAGACCATTTTCTACACGAAAATGAGTGTCTCTTCAATAAGAATGTAAAACATGAAAGTTGTCAAAGACACATTTTCCCATCCACATAAAAAATCTCAGAATTTTTACATACATTTCATTATTTCTTTTGTATTTTATGGTTACTGCTTTCTCCCTAAGAATGTTCATGGACAGTATGATTTAATTCGTATTTTTTGTGTTAATGCATTGGAAAATGTAAAAAATGGTCTCAATGAAGTTTAATCAACGCGTGTTAAACTCTCTTTGAGTTTTTGAATTGTCTTAACTCATTGGTGATTGTGCATGTCCGATTGGATAAGTTCATTATTTTCATTTGGCTTTCGGCCCGATGCTTTGAAGACTGGAGGATGACCGATGTCCATTCCGATCCGTTTTGTTGTACTCTCGACCCACGAGGCTTGGCGACGGGTGTTTGACCGATGTCCATTCCGGTCCATTTTTGTTGTATTCCCGATCATATCTCGGGTTTTATTTAATTGGTCTGTAATTATTCACCCGACGAGTTGCGGGTTTTATTTTCACTTCCTTAGGGTAGTTTTACTTTACCTACTCTCTCTTCACATCTTCATTTGCTTTGTGTGATTTTGCATTCTTTTATAATACATCCAAAATACAAAAAAAATGTAGAAAATCCAAAAAACCAAAAAAAAAATGAAAAATCTGAAAATACAAAAAATGCCATTCATGTGCATCTCATGTAGTATGTCTCATGTATGTTTGTTATGTTATCCGTATGTTCGTATAGACATATCGTATTTGTTTGTTCTCGTATGCACGTCACGTACGCGACGTTTGCAAATCCACATTTGTCTGTTATGATATGTTATTAACCCATGCATATTCATTCAGAAAAATCAAAAATTTCAAAATAAGGGTTTTATCCCCTCTTTTTCAAAAATGAGGGTTTTATCCCATCTTTTCAAAATGACGACTTTGCCCTTTATGGGCAAAATCGAAATGTACGTATTTACATACACATATCACTATGCATGTCACATATATATGTCACGTATTTGTATGGTGTATGTATGCATGTTACATATCGTATTCGTGCGTCTTCATACGCATGTCACATACGTATTCGTATTCGTCTATCCCCGCATACATGTTGTATTCATACGCATGTCACGTACGCATATCATTCGCATGTCCACGTACGTATGTCCTTCGCATGTAACGCACGTATATGTATTCGTCTATCTCGTATGCATATCGTATTCATACACATGTCACGTACGTATGTCGTTCGCATGTCATGTACGTATGTCATTCGCACGTCACGCACGTATTCGTATTCGCATATCTACGTATTCGTATATCATATTCGTATGTCCGTATTTGTGTGTCGTATTTGTATGTCAACGTTTGCGTTCATACCCTTTATGCATTTCATTTTAAAGTGAAAACATAAAAAGAACACCTTACCAGGGTCTTAGGAATAAATCAAGTGAGAGTTGCCAAAATAGGATATCCATGGAATTAAGGTACCGAAAGGGCATTAGTTTTAATTAACTAGTGTAACCAAGTCCCCGAACTCATAATCTCTGGTTTGCAGGAGTAATTTAGTTCTCCCGCTAGGTTACTTAGGTTTCTAATCAACCTACCAAAAATGATTAGTGGCGACTCCAAATTCTAAAATCATGTGAAAAAAAATCAAAGTTGCGATTTGGTAGAGCTTGGGAGAGCTCGAACTAGGTTAGTTAATTTAATTAATTAATCTGGTAATCCATTAACCTAAAAATGAATTTTAGGTCGCGACAGCTTGGCGACTCCGCTGGGGAGTTGTTCTTAATTTTTGAAAAATTTAAGAACTTAGAGGACTTAGGCCAGTAAAATTTCATGAATATTCACTTGGTTTGGCAATTGGTTGAATTTTAATCTTTAGGTGTTAAATGGTCTTGCAGATGGGAGTTATAAGGGGTGGAGTGTTTGGCTAACCCCTTATTTTGCAGGTTTGGTGTATGGAAATTGGAATTTAATTTTTGTACATTTTGAAGCGGTGTTTGAATTTAACTGATGTGCATGATAATTGTTTTTTAGCACTACATCACACACGTCCCGTGACCGGACCTGGGTCACTAGTTTTAGGATGGTATTGTGATTTGGTTCTAGCGTTCGGCGGGAGATCACGTTGAAAGTTAGTCCAGATTCAATCCCGAACCTCTTTTCAAAAATGAGTTTTAAAAGTTAGGCCTCAGGCTTGGTAAGATTACCAAAGCAGTGGTTTTAATTTTTGACTCGAGGAGCCGAAGTTGGGAGACCCGGCTAATCCTGATTACGTCGTAGGGGTCACGGCTAATCTTGATTATGTGTGCGAGATTGTCGCCTTGCCGTAAGTCTTTCGCTTCAATTTGTCAGCCTTTAGAGTAGATAGGCTAAGATTTAAACTCACGATTCATGTGCATGTCTATGCGACTTACATGGTATTTTTGACGGTGAAAGTAAGTTTTCTAACTTCATCTTGTATTTATTTTTGGTCGGTCCATGTTAGGTGTCGGTCAAATTTTGAATTTAACATCAAGGTCATTTTTCAAAAGAAAATGAAAATCAAATTAGTATCCCATTTTTGAAAAAAATAAAAATAAATAAATAAATAAATAAGTGTGAAAAATCCCTTAGGAAAATTTTGTTGACCAGTAAAAGATTTTGTTACATTTTTCTACTTCAATAGAAATGAGATTTTCTTGACAAATTTATCCCTAAAAATTCATTCTGATAAAAGGAAAATCCCTTCGGGAAATTTGCTAAATTTTAAGATATTTTATCACATTTTTCAAGTTGTAAAAATTTGCAAGAAAATTCTTTTTGAGAAATTCACCCATGTTTTTCTAAGAAAATTTTCTCTAAAATTGAAAAATAAAATTGGACTAATGTATGAATCATGGACCGACCCCTATTGGATCACATACTGATTATTTTCTTTACTTTTGCAGAGAGTTATAGGTACCCTGGGGTGGAGAAAAATCGGGCTCGTTGGTGATAACAATCAGGGGGCAAGCGAAGATATCGTTAACCCTAGGGGCATATGAAGAGGCCAATTCTTCCGGAGACAGAATCGTGTCAATAAGTCAGCACGTATGGGCCATGTATTTTGATGAGGGGTAGTGAATGCATCCAGATCGGGCCTGGGAACATTTTTAATATATTAGAAGGGTTCATGTATTTTTGTTGAGAAAGTCGAGACTGTGTAAGCAAAACCCATGGGGCAAGATTATGAACCCGATCTTGCGACGCCTTTCTAATTAAATTGAACAAAGGCTTGCCTTTTTACCTTCCTCGGATTCAAAACACATAAAAGATTTTGGAGGACTAGTATTTTATTACCGAGCATGGCCCGCAATCATTTCTCCCAACGCTACAGGCGACCGACACATTCAAGTGGACGCCGAAAGAGATAGGCAGGAGTAAAGTGGGGCACGCAACGGGCAGCCCGGTTTGTTTATTGGAGCACTAATCGAGTGGTCGATTTGCAATAATTCACACGACTGACTCACGGCGCTGTGACCGGTGGGGGCCGCCACCGAACCCTTCGCCAATGTCCTTGATATCATCGCCGGCAGCAGATAACAAGAACACCGAGAAGAGTGTTAAGCCTCAACGTCTTCAGTACCGTAAATCGTCCTATCATGCTATATGGGCGAAGAAATGGCAGGAAAATGAAAAGCACAAACACGTGAAACTTTCTCTTCATTCCATTCACCAACAAACCTTACAACAACTCACTGGGGAGGAAAAGTGAAATCAAATTGAGCCCTAATAAGCGTCACAAAGGAGCTCAGCTGGCTCTCCATAAAGTTGATGCTCTGGGTGCACCGGGCGTTCTCGGGATCAAGCTCCGCGAGCCTAAAGAAGAGGCGATCGCACTTCTCTTTAACCTGGGCCATAGTGGCCTCGTAATGCTCAACGGCAAACTCTAGGTCCGGAATCGCCGCCCTCTCGAAAGCAATGTCTGCCGTAATGTCATCAAGCCTCTCCTGCAGCCAACCGCATTTGCACCTCATCACAATATTGCCTGGCTCCTGTTCGGCGTAAGTTCGGACCAAGGCTAGACGGTCCACCAGCTTTCCCCTCTCACGAACCAGCCAGGAAAGCTGATCGTTGGCAAACTTGAGGGCCTTTTTGTGATTATTAGCCACAAATGTAACTGTTGCCAGACGCTCGTGCCGGTCTCGGTAACGAGCTTTCACGACGGCGGTCACAAGGACCGTCTCATAAGCGGGGTTATAGGCAGCCAGAAAATTGATGAAGACGGTCGAGAAGTTCCGATACTCCTTCCCCAGTTGGGTACCCTCAATAGAAGCAGCGTCCACAGTCCTGAATAAACCAAGGATTTCAACCTCAACGGTAGAGTTTTTGGCTATATGAGCGTAACCTCTACCAAGAAGATTGTAGAGTCTCTCCCACCCAGCCAGGACTTCGGCGGATAAGGTGTGGTTAGGAGAATTGGCCATTTTTGAAAGCAGAATACGAAAGAAAGGAGAGAGATGAGGCAGATGAGCGGAATGCGAAGATGGTAATCTGCTTTAATTTAAATACTGATTTCACAGAGGCAGTCCTTATAGGTTTTCCTATCTACCATTCTCTGTCGGCAACACCCCCGGTGGCTCAAATTCCAGTCAAGTGGCAACCTCGAGTCGAACAAACCTGACGTCTCTGTGGAAAAGCTGGACGGGACTCCACCGCTTTGAAAAAAGAAAGAACGAAAAGATGAGCTGAGTGGGGGACAAAGAAATTTTCAGCAGAAAGAGAGATATTACTCGTCTTCATTGGAGGACCCGCCAGTAAATCGACGGTGGAAATCTTGACAGGGGCCCTCTATCGCGAAAAGAAAGAAGAAGACAAACTGAGCGATAAACGAGGATTTCCCCTTTAATCAAAAGCTGAATGTCAGATTTTCCCCTTGGTAAATCTAATAGCACTGCCCGTGAAGGGGGAAGTCGTTGCTATTGCCAGAGAGAGAATTTATCCTCATTTGATAGTGAGGGTTCATCTGCACGAACTCGCAGGAGAAAGATAGAGAGGAAGGAGTTCTCGTGGGAGAGGAATTCAAAACCTTCACCATCAAAGCATTGGCTTTCAAAGCCTGTTACGAGAAGCCATCAACGATCCCGTGATCCCTCAAGTCCGAGAAAACATCCTGAGGCGGTCTCGAATCGGCAGTCCTAGAACTAGAAATATGTCGAGCATTAGGGAAATGGGCGCATGTTCAACCCTGGTCGAAGCTGATGAAGTTCCTTACCCTGAGGGTCTACTGGTCATGGCCATTGACGGTAATCCAGTCTCTCTGTCAATCCTTGTTACCGTATTAAGAAAATAAGGTTGTAGCTCAAGCAAAGGCGACAGAGGCCTTAGAGATATTAAGGAGGAGTAGTGACCAGTTTGATATCGTCGTCACCGCCATGGTAGGGATTGACATGGATGTTTTCACTCTCTTGGAAGTCATCAATTCTAAATTAAACATGCCAGTCCTCGTAATATCGGCAAGCGATGATCAGCAAGCCATGATGAAGGCTGTCTTAAACGGGGCCCAAGACGTCGTAACGAAACCAGTTAGGGTTTAGATGCTTCAAAACATATGGCAGCACGTGGTAAGGAAGCAATTGCACGACCATGAGAACAAGCATCAAGCCTTCAATTTTATTCCAAGCAACTGGAGAAAGAAGATGAGTTGGTCTCCCGAGCTGCATCGTATGTTTGTTAATGCAGTTCAGCAACTAGGAATCGATTCGGCACGGCCGCAACATATACTGGAAATTATGAAGGTAGAGGGACTCACTAAAGCAAATGTTTTGAGTCATCTTCAGAAGTACAGAAAAAGGGTGAGAGAACACAATGCAGCTCAGAATCAAGAAAACCAAGGCGGGACTGATCCAAGCCTGAACGTCGAGTCTCCTCGCCACCATAAGTTCCACAGGTTAGCATGGGGCGAGCCACTTCCCATCATCAACCAAACCAGTAGCCGTGCCATCAATCCCCCAGGCGTTAATCAAAGTATCCCCCAGAATCACCCTAATGCTCTTCAAGAGTATAGACCGCAGGGGCAGTGTATTCAGACTCCTTGGTTTGAGCACCAACCCGTGGCTAGAATTCATCCCATGATCAGCGTGCCTGCGCAGCTAGAGAATCAGACAAGAAATTATCCTGAGCACTTCCACTTCTCTAATCCTCAAATGGAAGGAGTTCTTAGCAGCAGGACAGTTGGTGATCCCCACACTTTCTGGAGTAATGATGAAGACTTCAGCTCGAGAAGTCAAATTGCTCATGGCAAGGACAGAATGAGAAATCTACCGCCAGCATTTGCCAACAATAATGCCCAATTCGAGCATCAGTTGCTGGAAGGTTCAAGAGATTACCCAGATGATGAGCTTACTGCCCTGGTCAACCAGTTTAAGGTTGACAGACATCCGAAGCCATAATCGGAAGCCAGTGATTAAGGACTCTCAAACATCGGTCATCCATGCCTGAACCAGCATGAGACTAGCTGATTATCGAAGAGCCGCAGGAGAGGCAGAACTGACCTTGAACAAGTGCACCTTTCATTTCATGCTTAATTCCCCTGCGTGTGATATTTCCAGCTTTCTAGGTATCTAGATTTAATTCAGGGGCATGGGGTAATTTGTTTTTTATCCCGTCGAATGCGTGAATCCCTTTTTATGCTAGACTCAGGGCGGATCAATTTGTGGCAACGTTGCTGACTGCCATAATGAGAAATGTTGAATGACCTCACGTAGGGAAATTTCAAGTGAAAAGCCCAGGCGAGTTCGAAGACGGGTAACTGTGTGTCGTTCCAATTTACCCTCAATCGTCGCAAAATGCTAAATTGGATTTGTTCCATTCTCTTCCAGGGGATTGCAAATTGCCTCAAGAGCGTCGCAAAATGAAATGACCCAATGGAATGCGATAGGACTCATTTGCCTTAAAGGTAACCTTTAAATTAAAGGAGCCCTCCGATCCACGGACCCGATGGCATAAAAAATGATGATGGTCCAAAGCAACCCGAAAGAAAACAAGGCCCAACTAAGCAAAGCACTTATGTGGCAAGCTCAAAGTGAAGGGCAACTCGGGACATACAATCCAATCCAATCCAAATGAAGGAACTTCCTCAATTCAAATTCAATGGAGGTACATACAAGGGTAAAACAGTATCGTTCCAATTTTTCTAGAATATGAAGAACATATACTGCCGCATTCCCTTTCATTTTTGCAGTGAAAGTCTCTACTGGCCAGATTTTCCTGTCTACCATTCCCTATCAGCATCACCTCCGCTACTCGTCTCCAATCTCGAGCTAAGCAAATCCGACATCTCTGCCAAAAGTTTGACGGGATGACACAACTTTGAAAAAGGAGAAAGAAAGGTGACTTGGGTGGGAGACAAGGAAAATGAGATTCGTTTTTATAGGAGAACACGCCAGCAAATCGACGGTAGAGACGTTGATAGGGACCCTACCACTATGAAGAGATGAGAAAAGACGAGCCAAACAAGAAACACGCAGGAAATGTTGAGAAAGACAGAAATCTCGGGAGAAGCGATACATATGCTAAGCCGACGCCAAATTTTAAAAGAGACATCCTCCTGATAATCTTTATTCATACATTGAAGAGAGTTTTAAAGCATACACGGTTCAGAGAGAGTGAAAATACAGAAAGATATAGTAAACCTTGAGAAATCATTGACCAAATCGAAGATGTCTCAACCCAATACTTCCGAAAGCTATCATTGCCTGCTGAATATGGGCGAGGAAGAGTTCGAAACCATGTTTGGGATCGAGCCTATGGAACCTGGCCCTTCCGCCGACGACGTCCAAGATCTCAGTAAAGATAAGGACAACAACGGTAAGGGTCAAAAGAAGCGTTACCATCGCCATACTAAGGAGCAAGTACAAAGGCTTGAGGATTTCTTCAGAATATGTCCTATGCCAGACGGCAAACAGAAAATGGAACTAAGTTAAGAGCTAGGACTTGAACCTTCACAAATCAAGTTTTGGTTTCAAAATAGGCGAACCCGAATGAAGACTCGTCATGAGCACAACGAAGCCGAGTTTCTAAGAGTTGAAAATGAAAACCTCCGAGCGGAAAACAAGATGTATAAAGAGGCTTTTGACTCCGCCACCTGCCCTAACTGCAACAGCCTCCTCCTCGCCTTCGATGAAATGCATGATCTGAGGATTGAAAATGCGTGTTTGAGAAGCGAGTTAGACCAGTTTATAACAGAATCGAGTTCTATTGGAGCAGGGTACAAAAAGACTAATGCTACTGGATCAGCATCAATACCTCCCGGGGAAGGGGAGATGTATCACCACCAGGCAAGCGGCATTGACGATGAACTCACCGCCATGATCAACCAGTTTAATGTTAATGAAGCACGGGGACTGTAATATGCACAGGGAGTCTGTATTTCGAAGCTGAGATCACGGGTCCTTCAACATAACCGATGCATACCTGGTCCAGAATGAAGCCAGCTGATCATGGGAGAGCCTGCTGAGGGAGCAAAATCGATCTTGAACGAATGCAGACGCTTCATTTCCTTGCATGTGATGTTTTCTACTTTTATTGATGTTCAGAATGAACGCAAAAGCAAGAAGCAGCAATTTCCTGTTCTCCTATTAAATGCTCGAGTCTGCTACCACACCAAACTCGTAGTGAATTTATTGCGAGTAAAAAGTCGCGCGAACTAGAAGGGTAAAGCAGTATCGTTTCAATTTACCCTCAAATTGTCCCGATTCTAAATTAGATCCCTTCTGTTTACAGGAATTTGCAAATTGATCCAAAAACGAAATTCCCCGATTAATCAAAACTTTGGGCAAATAGATTCGTGGACATCGCCACAGAATGGACGGCTTCAAATGAGGAATATGTGAACGAAAGACCCAAACAATCTCAAAGAAGGGTAATTCTGTATCGTTCTAATTTGCTCATACTCATCTCGTGTTCTGAATTATTTTATTCCATTCTTAACAGGGTTTGTAAACCGCCCCGAAAAATACAGTGACCTGGAATTACCTAGTACAATACAACAACACCATGTCATCTCAAGGATTGACTCTTAAAAGGAACCTCCATGAGCGCCTGCGGTCTTGTGGACTAGATGGCATGGGGAATGACAGTGGTCCGAGACGTCCCGCGTTCGATCCTCGAGGATGGAAATGTTGTAAGTATTGTAAATAAATAAAACAACTTTTTCTCGCATTTCTTTTTGCAAAAAGAAACAGGAATACTCGACGAGCAATACCAAGGTCAGTATTTTGTTACGATCTTAGCTTAACGTTGAAGTGTCCAGCGAAAGCCAAGGGAAACTCAATCCAGTGAACTTGATAAAGGCGTCACGCAAAACATTCAAGATGAAGGGTAAACCAGTATCGTATCCAATACATCATTTCTAATACTAACTAATACGTCTTCTTCTCCATTGTTTGACAGGAAATGTCTAACTTGACATACCCACGGAGAAAATCCCGAGTGGTAAAATTGGTAAAGGAGTTGCGCGAAGCACTCAAGGGTAACTCAGTATCGTGTCCAGTTCATCATTTCTGATACTGGCTAACAGGTCTCCTTCCTTGTTACAGGAAATGTTAAACTAACACCTGATACTTCAAAGAAAACAGCCCAAAGGGGCCAAGTTATGATCGCCTGATGCGATCCGTCTGATGAAATAAGGGAAATCAATGGCGAACCCTAGATCGAAAAGAGGCAAAACCAGAAACAAGCTACTCCTCGACTCGGGGAATAGGCCCCCAACGTGTCTGATCCGCCCACACAGCCAGGGGCAATTTCCATACTTGTACTTGTATTGCCATATTTGCATGATGTTTACACATTCCATGATTTATGCATGACTGTTCTGCATGTTCAATTTGTCAATTTTGACTGGGGGTATAAACTGTACACGATGCATCGAATGTACAGAATGGGGCATGACAGGACGATGAAAGGCAAGCCATTTCCACATACGTCCTATATTTAATCCACAGTGAGTTGAGCGGTAGACAGATTCCGCATTCTCCAAGGCAATGGGTTTTCTCGCAAAAGATACGATAGTCGAAGTGAAGGAGGCATTCATTCTCCATTCCAAACACTTCAGGCAACCATTGACAACCCATTTAAACGGTGATTTCATTTCATGACCCTGTCAAGAACCACCCCGCACTGGGGCAAAACAGAGGTAATTCCAACAATATCAGGAGATAAATGGTTAGAAATTCTCTTGCTTGGACTAACATCAATCTTCGAGTGTTTCTTTGCATGATACTCGAATTTTAATTCAAGTGCTTTAGGATGACGAAGAGCATTTATTTTCTCTATCCTACACACTCATCCTTTGCATAACCCAATTGAGCCTGCAAATTCATTTCTCAAGCCCATGTTGGTGATCCTTGCTCATTTCAAGGTAACGACGACACCTTCCCCCAAAAGAGCAGAATTGAAGAAATTGGGCCAATAGAGAATTCTCGAATCAGCCCATTTCATATGCTAGACTTTCATGTAATGTCTAGTATCATTTGTTGAAAATCATCTTGTTGCTAAAATTCAAAATCACAAGATTATTAAACAAAAAAAAAAAGAGAGAGACAAGTGTAGCCTAAAGAAAATGGGCCTGCTTCCAAACAAAAGGGAGTTGGGAGTAAGAAAAGCAAAGGCTACTCCAAAGAATCTCGGGCAGAAAGAGCAAAGTGCCTATCAAAAGCAAGGCCAATGCCCATATATCTGTAATGAACTTCTGACTTCGAACATACATTTTGAGAATTCCCGAAAAAGGATCCCCAAAGAAGTCAGTTTGCAAAGTGTAAAAGAACTACCACCCCTCAGCCAATGATGGTATTCATTAAAGACAAATTCAGGAAGGTCAAAGATCGGTGACAAGACTGTAATGATCACCAACACCAAGCCCTTCTCATATATTTTGCTGAGCCAAAACGAGCCCTTCGTTTCTCAGACCCAAATCCCGACCTACGTTACGACCCTTGAAAGTCTCTTCTGATTAGGGCACCTAAATTAATGTAAGAGTTGAATGACTTTAAGAATCGCTCGAAGAAGTTCGAGCAAGATTATTTCTCTCTCATTTTGCAGGGTTCTTGACTTGTAAACCCGGAGCAGATGATGAAGACCTTTTTTTGTCAATGGCCCTGACTCGAAATGAGCCTCCTTTGATAAGCCTTTGACCCAGCCCACATTACGGTCCTAATCAAGACCTCTAGATCGGCTTGATCGTATCAATTGCGAGATTACTCAGACCCTCGCTGAATGCGATGATGGTAAGGTTGAGTGCTTTCTTTTCAAATCCTGCAATCCGGATAAATAGCGTTTCTCGAGAGTGAGAGAAAGCCCTTTCGGACTGAAGTCCCCATTCAGGTTCAATTCGAGGTATTCATGACATGATAACCTCCCTGGACATAATTGGAAATGCAAACTCGATAGAATAGTCATGCATGATCCATATTATGAGCATACACATATGGTTTTAATCATTGCAAACTCAACTGAATGGTTTTGCATGAACCGATGAACTCATTGATAAAAATGCTTGCACATGTTACCTCTGACACTGTCTGACAAGTAGTGCATTCCTAATAGTCGAGTTACTCTCCGAGGTCTCGAAATTCATCCAGAGGCTATTAAACAAACAAGCCCTGTTGGCTAATGCTCGCCAAGCATTTTCAGGTGAGTATATCTTCAACCTGAACCTTTCAATTCTGATGATTGTCTGGGTGCTCAAATCCATTGCAGCACATAAGGTCATTCAGTGAGCAAGCAGACACGATACAATCGGTCTGTCTATGCCTCGATCATTAACTCAGAAGATCCAGGTAAGTCTTCTGAACCCTTGCAACTCATGATCAACATACTCTCATGAAGTCTTCATCAGCTCACGATTGATACAATCTCGTGTTCTCAAGCTTTATCAAATCATGATTGACCAACTCTCGTGTTCTTGATCTTTGCCTCATCGGTTTATTCCTAAAGTGATGGGACAACAAAAATTAGGTTTGAGCTTCTGCAGGATTTTTGGTTTCCCCAGATCCCAGAATGGCACCCTTCATGATAAGTCAAATTGGATTTGAGCGTCTGCAGGATTTCTGGTTTCCCCAAATCCCAGAATGGCACCCTTCAAGGTAAGTTAAGTCGGATTTTGAGGATTCCTGGTCTCCCTAGATCCTAGAATGACACCCTTCAAGGTAAGTTAAATCGGGTTTGAGCGTCTGTAAGATTCCTGGTTTCCCCAGATCCCAGAATGGCACCCTTCATGGTAAGTTAAATTGGGTTAGAGCGTCTGCAGGATTCTTGATCTCCTTAAATCCCAGATATACCCAAAAATCATTTTCTCAATCAATACCTCTTCAGTCTACCCAAAAAAGGTGAAATCTAGGGTATATTATCTCCGGAGCCCTTCCATTGGAAACCCCAATACGGAACGGTCCATTTCCAAAGTCCTTTTTACAGGCGACCAAAGTCCTTTCTACAGGCGAGCAAGTCCTTTCTACAGGCAATCAAAAATCCTTTTTACAGGCAACCAAAGTCCTTTCTACAGGCGACCAAGTCCTTTCTACAGGAAACCAAGTCCTTCTTACAGGCAAATCAAGTCCTTTTTACAAGCATACCAAGTCCTTTTTACAGGCATCAAAGTCCTTTCTACAGGCACAAGTCCTTCTTACAGGCATCAAGTCCTTTTTACAGGCACCAAGTCCTTTCTACAGGCACACAAAAGTCCTTCTTACAGGCACCAAGTCCTTTCTATAGGCAACCAAAAGTCCTTTCTACAGGCACACCAAAGTCCTTTTTATAGGCAAAACAAAGTCCTTTCTACAGGCACCAAAGTCCTTCTTACAGGCACTAAAGTCCTTCTTACAGGCATTTCCATGGGGTGACCTACCATACAGGTCAAATCTTAATTTAATCAGTAGAATCCTTTCACTAGGAATCTACCATGGGGTGACCCACCATACGGGTCAAAATTCAATCCGATTTTAATCAGTAGAATCCTTTTATTAGGAATCTACTATGGGGTGACCTACCATACGGGTCCAAGTTCCACTACCCTAAGGTTTTCTTATAACGAATCCTTAGGTTCTCATCTCATTTTCAGCAGAGCACTCATGTCAGGCAACCGCCATACAACGAGCAGGTAAGTGCCAGGTAAATTCTCATCTTTGTCTCTCCCTCATCGCATGAAAGCCTCCTCAAACCGGGTTTGGATCGAAATTTGCTAAAAGGGGTATTGGAGATCGAATGTCATGACTCTTTTTATTTCATTGTGTTGAGTCGATTAGGATTCAGGTCTCGTCTCGTCTTTGAAATGAACCTCTACCGAGCTTCCTTTCAAAGAGGGGCAGCTGTTGACACCTGATTTTCAATCACCTTTTCTTTTCTTCTTTTTTAAAATTAATAGAAAATCCATAAAAATTCATAAATTTGAAAAAATTAACTTTGGAGACCTTTGCCAAGCCTAGGGAACCAATTTTGACCAAAAAATGATTTTTCATATTTTCAGTATTTTTCAGTATTTTTATTTTCTAAAATTGATAGAAAATCTATAAAAATGAGAAAATTGCAAAATCAACTTTGGAAGCCTTGGCCAAGCTTAGGCAACCATTTTTGAGTAAAAAAAATAATTTTTCATATTTTTTGTATTTTTTTAAATATAATTTTTAGAAATTAGGAAAATATTTAATAAATAATAGCATTTGAGGCCACAAAAATACATAAAAATAGTCAATATTTTTCCTTTAAATCCCTTTTCATGTTGGCCATCTCAAATTTAAAAAATCCAATTCGAGGTTGTGTATTCCTTAACGAGCATAATCTCGAATCGGGCCTAAAAAAATTCAATTTGAGTCAATTTATTTTCATTTTTCACTTTTAGGAGTTGTGACATTGTTCTTTAATATTCCAAATTTTCATCTTGGCCCAATTATACCCAGAATGACTCAATTTTACAAACAGGGCTTTAATTAAATTTTGCATTATTTTCAATAGCAAGAAATGAGCTTAAATTCAACATGCGATAGGTGTGTCGAAAATTGTGAGGAGATTTGGACTTAAAGAAATATTTCTCCAGGGACTGAATTACAAATACTTAAAATCTCATGGACTAGAGTGCAAATACCTAATACTTGAGGGATTATTTTGTAAATAACAAAAAGAAGAGTTAGTGGAGAAATTAGAATAGAGAAGGGAAGATGGAGAAGAGGAGATGGAGAAGAGAAGATAAAGAAAATAAGATGAGAATAGAGAAGGGAAGATGGAGATGAAGAAGAGTTAGTAGAATGTGAGATAGATATGGAGAAGGGAAGATGAATATGAAGAAGAGTTAGTGGAGAAATTAGAATGTGAGATAGAGATGGAGAAGGGAAGATGAAAATGAAGAACAGTTAGTGGAGAAATTAGAATGGGAGATAGAGTTAATGGAAAAATTAGAATGGGAGATAGATGAGTGGTTTATAAAAGGAGGAAGAAGTGAGCTTGAGAGGAAAATTTTTTTGGAGAGAAAATTTTGGATGTTTGAGAGAGTTTTGGGAGATTGAAGAAAAACTGGAGAAAAAATTTTTTTTGGAGAGATTTCAAGAGAAAAAAATTTTGAGAGAGAAAAATTCGCCGCCGTGGAACAAGCCTTGGCGACGCGACGGATTCATCTCCAACGAGCTCTAGGCGCATCAGCATGTGCAATTATCTGGTAACTCAATTTTTCGTGTTTAGATGACGAAATCTCGATTATTTGGCGTCCTTGAGTCTGAGTGTTTTTCTGTGCGTGGTCATATTGATTTGTAGTTATCTTATGTTTAGAGTCTTCTTTTGAAACTTCACAAAAAATGAAAGTTGTTCATTGGGGTCTTGTTTAGTAGACTGGAAAGTTTGGTGCATTAATTTTGAGATTTGAGTGTCCATTTAAGCTTAATCCTGAAATATGTCTGTTCTGTGAAATTTGTTTGTTTGCTGCTGAGCTCTCATGAAAGACCATTTTCTACACGAAAATGAGTGTCTCTTCAATAAGAATGTAAAACATGAAAGTTGTCAAAGACACATTTTCCCATCCACATAAAAAATCTCAGAATTTTTACATACATTTCATTATTTCTTTTGTATTTTATGGTTACTGCTTTCTCCCTAAGAATGTTCATGGACAGTATGATTTAATTCGTATTTTTTGTGTTAATGCATTGGAAAATGTAAAAAATGGTCTCAATGAAGTTTAATCAACGCGTGTTAAACTCTCTTTGAGTTTTTGAATTGTCTTAACTCATTGGTGATTGTGCATGTCCGATTGGATAAGTTCATTATTTTCATTTGGCTTTCGGCCCGATGCTTTGAAGACTGGAGGATGACCGATGTCCATTCCGATCCGTTTTGTTGTACTCTCGACCCACGAGGCTTGGCGACGGGTGTTTGACCGATGTCCATTCCGGTCCATTTTTGTTGTATTCCCGATCATATCTCGGGTTTTATTTAATTGGTCTGTAATTATTCACCCGACGAGTTGCGGGTTTTATTTTCACTTCCTTAGGGTAGTTTTACTTTACCTGCTCTCTCTTCACATCTTCATTTGCTTTGTGTGATTTTGCATTCTTTTATAATACATCCAAAATACAAAAAAAATGTAGAAAATCCAAAAAACCAAAAAAAAAATGAAAAATCTGAAAATACAAAAAATGCCATTCATGTGCATCTCATGTAGTATGTCTCATGTATGTTTGTTATGTTATCCGTATGTTCGTATAGACATATCGTATTTGTTTGTTCTCGTATGCACGTCACGTACGCGACGTTTGCAAATCCACATTTGTCTGTTATGATATGTTATTAACCCATGCATATTCATTCAGAAAAATCAAAAATTTCAAAATAAGGGTTTTATCCCCTCTTTTTCAAAAATGAGGGTTTTATCCCATCTTTTCAAAATGACGACTTTGCCCTTTATGGGCAAAATCGAAATGTACGTATTTACATACACATATCACTATGCATGTCACATATATATGTCACGTATTTGTATGGTGTATGTATGCATGTTACATATCGTATTCGTGCGTCTTCATACGCATGTCACATACGTATTCGTATTCGTCTATCCCCGCATACATGTTGTATTCATACGCATGTCACGTACGCATATCATTCGCATGTCCACGTACGTATGTCCTTCGCATGTAACGCACGTATATGTATTCGTCTATCTCGTATGCATATCGTATTCATACACATGTCACGTACGTATGTCGTTCGCATGTCATGTACGTATGTCATTCGCACGTCACGCACGTATTCGTATTCGCATATCTACGTATTCGTATATCATATTCGTATGTCCGTATTTGTGTGTCGTATTTGTATGTCAACGTTTGCGTTCATACCCTTTATGCATTTCATTTTAAAGTGAAAACATAAAAAGAACACCTTACCAGGGTCTTAGGAATAAATCAAGTGAGAGTTGCCAAAATAGGATATCCATGGAATTAAGGTACCGAAAGGGCATTAGTTTTAATTAACTAGTGTAACCAAGTCCCCGAACTCATAATCTCTGGTTTGCAGGAGTAATTTAGTTCTCCCGCTAGGTTACTTAGGTTTCTAATCAACCTACCAAAAATGATTAGTGGCGACTCCAAATTCTAAAATCATGTGAAAAAAAATCAAAGTTGCGATTTGGTAGAGCTTGGGAGAGCTCGAACTAGGTTAGTTAATTTAATTAATTAATCTGGTAATCCATTAACCTAAAAATGAATTTTAGGTCGCGACACTCTCAAATGGATACATCCATCCAAATTGGACAGAACCAGCAACTTTAGCTTCGTAAGGCAAGTGAACTAAGAGATGCTCCATTGAATTAAAAAACGATAGAGGAAATATCCTTTCTAAGTTGCAAAGAATAATTGGACTATCTCTTTCTAGTTTTTCCATGTGTGATACTTTCAACATTGTTAAACGAAGATCATGAAGGAAATTACTTAACTCTATAATTGCGCCCCATAAAAAGTTTGGTAGAAGTTCCTTGAAAGCTATTGGAATTAATCTTTGCATAAATATATGGCAATCATGACTTTTCAAACCTGTCAACTTGCATTCATTCAAATCAACACATCTCCCAAGGTTTGAAGCATATCCATCAGGAAAACGCATAGATTTCAACCATTGACACAGAATCCGTCTTTGCTCCTTGTCTAATGTATAAATTGCTTTTGGTTTTGGTCCCCTGCTGCTTGCGTCCACGTCTAGTTCTGGTCGATCACAAATAACTCTCATATCTTTCCTTGCATTCAAGTTGTCTTTTATTTTTCCAGTAACATCCATCATAGTATTTATGACATTATTGAAAACATTTTTTTTTATGTGCATGACGTCAAGATTGTGATGAATAAGATGTGTCTTCTAATATGGTAGATTTCAAAATATACTGCGTTTAGTCCATTTATGTGTACTTCCGTACGCAATAGTTGTGCCATGAGGGGTTTCAACAATAGTTGGAAAGTTACACACTTTCTCTCAAATTTGATCACCAGTCAACCTCAATGGTGGACGTATTCTTTTAGTTCTATTCTTGATGAACGCTTTTTATTCATTCTAAATGTATTACTTATCGGCAAAAATTGTCTGTGACAGTCAAAATAGCTGGCCTTCTTACCATATTTTAATCTGAATGACTTTGATCTCTCCATACATATCGGACATCCTAAGATCCTAGCTGTACTCCATCCAAATAACATTCCATAAGCTGAAAAGTCATTTATTGTCCAAAAAAGAGCAGTCTTCATTACAAATGTTTGATTGGTAGAAATATCATAGGTAAGGACACATTCATCTCATAGCTGTTGTAACTCTGCAATTAATGGCTGCATATACACATCTATCAACTTTTTCGAATTTTGCGGTCTAGGCATGATTAATGTCAAAAAAAAATATAAGGTGTCTTCATGCATATACCGGTAAAAGATTGTACGGAGTTAAGATAACTGGCCAACATAAATAAATTTTTCCTGATTTTCCAAATGGGGCAAATCCATCGACACAAAGACCTAATCTGATGTTTCGAGGCTCGTTTGCAAACTCAGGGTATGTTCTATCAAAATGTTTCCCTGCCTCTGCATCTGAAGGATGACACCTTAGACCCTCTTCTGTTTCATGATTTACATGCCAAGTCATTTGTTCAGCAGTGGCTTGAGACACATAAAGCCTTTGCAATCTGAGAATTAAGGGTAAATAAAACATTTGCTTACATGGTCTACCCTTCTGATTACGACCTTGCCTCCTGTTAATCTTGTACCTAGGTTGGCTATAGAATTCGCAAGATTCTGCATTTTCTTCATCTCTCCAATATAACATGCAATCCCTGCTACATACATCAATCCTTACAACTGGAAGATCTAAGTTATCCATTAACTTCTTCATATCATAAAAATCACTTAGCATTATATTATTACGAGGCATTGCTTCCCGCATTACTTCAACAAAATGGTTGAAATAATTTTCAGACACATTATATTCTTCCTTGATATTTAACAGTCTTGAAGTCATTGATAATTTAGTGTGGTTGTCACAACCTGCTCATAAAGGTTCATCTGCTGCTTTCAATGCTTCATAGAACTGATTAGATGAAAAGTTTCATTTTCATCAAAATCCGTTATCCTACATCTTCCAACTGTGATGCATAACTAGTACCAACCTGTTCAGATGTATGAGTAAAACTGATACTTACATGGTTCGATTCTAAAATAAAATATTGACCAGCTGCATCAATCACCATCCTCTAGTATGGGTTCAATTGGTTATAATAGTTGTATTCTTCCCTAATTAAAAATTGGTCACTTCCTCAATATCCTTCATCAGATATAAATGGTTCACCATGACAAATCCAATTATAGTAGTTCGAAGTAAATCTAAATCTAAAAAGATGTTCTCTAACTTTATCACACACTTGAAATTTACCATTGCTGCACTTTTTACATGGACATCTTAAGTTATTTCCATCCATGAACTCAAATTTACTACTAGCAAAGTCCAAAAACTATTTCAACCCAGTGCAAAACTCATCGGTCAATCCTCGACGTCTAGGTAAGTTCTTATTATACATCCAAGCTCTGTCTCTTTGCATTGTGTCTCTATAGAAATTAAAAATTCTCATAAAATATTAAAAATATCATATCTACTATTTAATATTCTTAATTAATACTATAAGTCGTTCACCATGGCAAAAAAATTATAATGGCTCAAGATAAATCCAAATTTATAAAAATGCTCCCTAATTTTATCACACATATGAAATTTACCATTATTATATTTTCTACACAGAACTATTATGGTATCAATTTAGTGGATAAAAGTTGTCGCAAATGTCATCAGCAATAAGCGGTGAAGCCTTACAAATTAGCGACGAAAAGTGGGTTCGTCACTAATTAGTGACAAACATCATCTATCATCGCTAATTTGCAACGAATTTAGTGACGAATACGTACACTCCTTCAAGTGAAATATAAATGTACTCAAAGAAAAATTCAAGCGAAAAAAATGGAAAAATTACTAAATAGAAGAAGACTTACCCAAGTATTTGGTTGAATTTTTTGTAGTGGAAGGTGCTCAATTTGATGAGAATTGCAATGTCTCACATCGACATGTACCTAAAAAAGAAGGAAAATTACTCAATATGGATGAAGCTTGTGGCAATTGATGGAAGACAATGATGAAATAAACAACAATTTATTTCATACTTACCATATAATACAAATAACAAAAGAGAAGAGAGAAGAAAGTGGGTGAAGGGAAGAGCGTGGAGAGAAAAGTGGAAGAAGAGATTTCAAAAGGAAAAATTTTACTCGGTCTCGAAAGTAAT
Organism: Psidium guajava; assembly: GCA_016432845.1. Taxonomy (NCBI): domain Eukaryota; kingdom Viridiplantae; phylum Streptophyta; class Magnoliopsida; order Myrtales; family Myrtaceae; genus Psidium; species Psidium guajava. Next base: position 17,037,490 of record CM028230.1, on the reverse strand, counting down.
GGCGAAAAAGTGTTGGTGGATTTTAGCGATGAAAATGGTTCGTCGCTAAAATAGTGACAAAAGTATTGCGACGAAAAAGTATGTTGTCGCTAATTACCGACGAATTTTGCAACGAAATTTTTTTCATCGCTATTTTCGCTGCAAATTAGCGACAAATTAAATTTCAATGCTAATTTTTTGTGGCTAAGAGCTTTTTGTTATTTTGGGACGAATTTTGCGACGAAAATATTTTCGTCGCTATTTTCGCCGCAAATTAGGGACGAAAATATTTTCGTCGCTATTTTCGCCGCAAATTAGCGACGAATTTAATTTCATCGCTAATTTTTAGTGGCTAAATCCTTTTGTTATTTTGCGACGAATTTGGTGATAAATTTTGTGACGAACATATTTTCATCGCAAAATTTATCACAAATTAGCGACGAATTATTCTTCATGGCTAATTTTTCATTGATAAAAGTCTCTTGTTGTTTTGTGACAAAATTTGCAACGAATTTGCGATGAAAGTTATTTTCGTCGCTAATTTCGTCACAAATTAGCGATGAATTACACTCCGTCGATAATTTTTCGTGGCTAAATTTCCCTTTTTTTTGTAGTGCAACATCAATCTCCATCTACATTAACAATTGGTTTGAAGGATGTTGACTCAATGCAAGCAGAAATGAAGGCTTTAAAATCTCTGATCGGCCATTGGAAGAATGAAGTTTCAAGGATGATTAAAAAAAAGGATTGTCAAGAGTAGCTTGAGTTGTTTCTAATTTGGCCTATACTCAGATGTAAACTAAGTGATGAGAAGAAATTTCTCAATCTACCATAGTTGAAGGTCAATAGAATGTATTGTTATACTAGGCAATATAAGCTAGTTATTGCTTTGTTTGATACTGGAAATGTTGTTTCATTACTCAAATGCAAAGTAAATTTGCTAACCAAACAAGCCTCAACTAGTTAATCTTTGGTAACTTTAGCAAGAAAAAGTACACCGAAATTACGAAAATTTGTGTACGGGCATACACTTTAGTGCTAAAACTTTTAAAATGTTCACTTAAGTATCAAGTTCGGAAAAAATTGTGCGCTTCAATACCAATCCAGCCAAAATCTGATCAAATGAATTACATGGATTTTAAGATTTATTTTATAAGCTTATGTGGCAAATTTTTACAAGCTGATGCACAATGGAAATTCGACATAGCTTATGCAAGGGGAAAAAAAAACTACGTCGCTTGTATTATGATTCACAAATGGCGTCACTCATTCTCTCTTATTATCGTTGATTGCGCTCCTCTAATACGAAGGAGTGCAGGTCGTGCACGCGTGGAAATCTAACCACGTGGTCGCATGTGGAGTTGCTGCAGTCGCTCATTCTCCTTCTTTGATCTCCTCTAGGCTGTCATCGTCGCCCGTTCGCCTTTACAAGGCACGCGTCTTCTGTCCTAATTTAAAAGTTAGACCTCGACGTGAAATTAGGACTCCGACTGGAAATTAGGGCTCTAATGGGAACATTAGGGTTCAGAGGGCACAATTAGGGGTGATATAATAAAATTAAGGCTCAAAGTTAATGCGTTAGAGATGTGTACTTGTTTAATCACAATCTCTGACTTCGGTTTCTTAATAAACGAAGATAGTGTCTTTCAATCCCTTCAATCCCTTTCGAAAAATTGATATGTTTGGATCCCTTTCGGTCCACTTCTTTAATAACAACCTTGGATGCCTTTGCAGACTGAAAATATTTTTTATTTGCTAGGAAATATTGAAATTAATACCACAAAGTCCTCAAATTCATTAATGTAAAGCACTATGCATTGATTTTCCTATTGCTTTGTGGACATTACCCAATAAAAATGACTCTTCAATCAAAAGCAAGCTTGTGGGGACCTCCATGTGAATTTGTTGTCCTTTTTACGTTGTGGTCCCAAAAGCTGATACATTTAGTGACTTTGTTTTCCCCTTTGGTGCAAGCATGGACAAAAATCTTGTTGCTGCCATTGTTTGCTATCGTTGAGATTTTGTGATTGGCACCAATGAGTGGGACTACAAAGGTGGAAACGAAGAAACTATTTTCTTAGATGTAAGGACATCGTCGTATATTTCATTCATGAGAGATATAGTGTATATTTTAGGCTACAAAGTAGGAACATTGCTTTATTGTGTTCCTAAGAAGGGCTTAAGGGATGAGCTTAGACTATTGTGTGATGAGAATAGGTTTAAGGATCTGATTTATCACTATTTTCATGGCAACGAGGCAAAAGTATATGTCAACAGTGATAGTGACAGCGATGATGAAGATGATGATAATGTTCAACGTGAAGAAGTAACTGAAATAGGAGATGTAGGCCTTCATTCCACTTCTCATAGTGAAGATGATACTATTGTAGGAGGACATCAAGAGCGGGCAGACAAGGAGGATTAGGAAACCAGGCAAAATTATAAGGAGAGGGAAGACAGGGAGGAGAGGTAGAGCAATGATGACAGGGGGGTTATCCATATAGGTGATGAGGAAATAACTAGATTAAATTAGCAAGTTTCACAATTTAGTGACGATGACAATAAAAATGAAGTTTTGGGAAATGTCAAATTCCTATGAATTGATGATGATTATGATTATGAGCTTACACGATCAAGGAAAAACCACAAAGAGTTTGTGAAAAAGAAAAAAGTAGCATTTGGAGAATTAGAGGAAGCTAGATTAATAAATAGGGAAGAAGAACCTACAATTGCTACACCTACTGGTGCAACTGAAGAAAGTGCTAGTAACCATTGGATCGGTACCTCCGAGGATGAGCATGAAGAAGAAGGAGTAGTGCCACATGTGCATAGGAGGAGTAAGTATCCTTCTTATGATCCAACTCTAACATGTCCTGTCTTGTGTGTTGGTATGAAATTTGAGGATGCGAAACAGTTCAAAGATGCTATTCTCAAGGATTCTATTGTTGAGTAGAGGACTCTGGAGTTTGTTAGAAATATGAATGACTTTGTAAGAGCTAGATGTCTACAATGTAATTGTTCATGGGAGATTTATGGCTCATTGAGTAAGAGAAGTAGGTCATTCCAAATTTGGTCCTTCGAAATGGAACATATGTATTCAATTGCTTTTAACAATAAAAAGATAATAAATAGGTGGTTGTCGAAGCACTTCTTCAACATAATTCAAACGATGCCTGATATTAGGGATCCTCACTTAAAGCAACTGGTGAAGGAGCAAATAGAGATTAATGTGCCGGTAAATCAGTGCAAGAGAGCCGAGTATAAGGTCGTGAAAACACTTATGGGTTAATAGAAGCAAGAATATAGCCAAGTTTGGAATTATGCGTATGAATGTAGACTTTAAAACCCACTAAGTAGAGTGTATGTGGAGATTGTGGAGAAGCCATTACCTAATTTTGAAACTATCTTTGATAAGTTTTATGTGTGCTTCGATGCATGCAAGTATGGATTTTTATCTGGTTATAGAAAGAGTTATAGTATTAGATGAGTGCTTTCTAAAGATTTGTGCAAAAGAGAACTATTAGTTGTAGTTGGTCAAGATGCCAATAACTAAATGTTTCCAATAGCTTAGGCTGTTATAAAGATAGAAAACAAGGATACTTGGTCCTAGTTCATCAAAAATTTGATGATTAACTTGGAGATAATCGACGGGGGAGGTTGGCTTTTATGAGCGACCCATAGAAGGTAATAATTATTATTATCAATTGATTCTTTCAAAATGTTAATTGTATTATGTTGTACTTGTCCTTATTCTTATAATTATGTCTTAATTTAACATTGTAGGGACATGCTCTTGCATTGGTTGAGATGATGCCATATGCCGAGCATAGGATGTGTGCAAGGCACATATATGCAAACTGGTCAAACAAGTACAAAGGGGATAAGCTATAGAAGCAATTCTGGCAACTTACAAAGAGAACTAAGATGGCTGAATTTAGGATGGCCAAAGAGGGCTTGCTTCAGTTGACTAAGGATGGTTTCGAAGTGCTATTCAAAACTGAAGTGAAGCATTAGTATAAGACCTTATTCAGCGAGGAATTCAAGTGCGATATCATCGACAACAATCTCAGTTAAGCGTTCAATGGTAGCATATTAGCCGTAAGGTACAATCCAATCACTACCACGCTTAAGGATATATGACTTAAGGTCATGAGTAGACTGTGCAATAAAAGAGATGAGGCTGTAAAGTGGACTAGAGTGTGTGGTCCTAGGATTGCCAAGAATGGTAGCAGGTTCTATCATCCAATTTAGAATGGCGATGATGGATTTGAGATCAAGAAGAATGACGACACATATGTAGTTAACCTAGAAGAGAAAGTGTTCATGTCGAGTATGGCAACTGACTAGAGTTCCCTGCGTACATGCTATTTCTCCCATATATAACCTGTAAAAAAAAACCCAGAAGATTACCTAGCCGATTGATTTAACAAAATGCAATATCTTGATTGGTATCAATTCATGATATAGCCCATTAAAAGTAGCAAATTCTAAGAGCCAACAAATCAGGATGCCCCTGCACCTTTGCCACTAAAGAAACAAGTAGGAAGGCCAAAGTGGAGGTGAAGAATGCAAGAAATAGAGATTCAATGCAAATGATGAATAAGGCTGGTGCAAAGATGACGTGTTCGCATACCCATAAGGGAGACCACAATAAGAAATGCTGTGAATTGAGAAAGAGAACCAAGATGGTTGAATTTAGGATGGCCAAAGAGGGCTTGCTTCAATTGACTAAGGATGGTTTAGAAGTGCTATTCAAAACTGAAGTGAAGCATTAGTGTAAGACCTTCTTCAACAAGGAATTCAAGTGTGATATCATCGATAACAATTTCAGTGAACTGTTCAATGGTAGCATATTAGCCATAAGGTGCAATCCAATCACTGCCATGCTTGAAGATATATAACTTATGGTCATGAGTAGCCTGTGCAATAAAAGAGATGAGGCTGAAAAGTGGACTAGAGTATGTGGTCCCAGGATTGCCAAGAACTTAGATGAAAACTTGGGTAGTAGCAGGTTCTATCATCCAATTTAGAATGGCGATGATGGATTTGAGATCAAGAAGAATGACGACACATATGTAGTTCACCTAGAAAGGAGAAAGTGTTCATGTCGAGTATGGCAACTAACTGGAGTTCCCTACCTACATGTTATTTCTCCCATATATAACCTGTAAAAAAACCCAGAAGATTACCTAGCTGATTGCTATAACAAAATGTCATATCTTGACTCGTACCAATTCATGATGTAGCCCATTAAAAGTAGCAAATTCGAAGAGCCAACAAATCGGGATGCCCCTGTACCTTTGCCACTAAAGAAATAAGTAGGAAGGCCAAAGTGGAAATGAAGAATGCAAGAAATGGAGATTTCAATGCAAAGGATGACTAAAGCTGGTGCAAAGATGACGTGCTCATACTCCCATAAGGGAGGCACAATAGGAAAGGCTGTGAACTGAGAAAGCAACAGCTTGTTGCAGATCCCATGCAAGAGCTAAGTGAAAGGTCAATAGATGAACAAGTTAGACAGCTAACTGAAGTGGTAATAAGAGGGCATGCTATATAGCTACCTCGAGGGCCAATAGAAGAGCGTGCTGGGTCTACTATTCAATAATCGAGGAGAAAATACTCAGTAAGTTATACATTATTTATTTGTCTTATTTTATGGCCATCTGTCTAACCTTGTTTCCATACTTTAGCTAAGAAGAAAGGCAACAAAAGGGCATATTGTACAACCACCTCAAAGGCCAGGAGAAGAGTATACTAGGTCTACTATTCAACAATCGAGGAGAAAATATATAGTAAGTTGTACATTATTTGTTTGTTAATCTGTTTTTATGGCCACTTGTCTAATGTTGTTTTCGTACTTCATGTAAGAAGAATAGCAAGAGCAGGGCATGTTGCCCAATCGCTATCACCACTAACTGAAGGGCCAGTAGAACCTGCTATACAACCACTACCACTACTTCTAGGGCCAATAGAAGGACATGTTTCACAGCTAACACAGCTAACTGAAATGTTAATAATAAGGTGTTATGCAGCCAGGTGAAGGCCATTAGAGGAGCGTACTGAGTCTACTATTAAACAAATGAGAAGAAAATATCCAGTAAGTTGCATGTTATTTGTTTTTCTTATTTTAAGGCCAGTAGTCTAATCTTGTATCGATACTGCAGGTGAGACGAAGGGCAAGAGTAAGGTATATTACCCAGCCACCACCACTGCCACCACCTGAAGGACCAATAAATCCCGCTGCATAGCCGTAGCCACTACCACTACCTCAAGGGCCAATAGAACCTTTTGCACAACTGCCACTATTACCGCCTCAAGGGCTAATAGAACCTGCTACACAGTCATCACTTCCACAACGAACAAGAGGAGCTCTTGGGAAAAGGCTGAGGGAATATGGTTATGGCTTATTTCAGGACAAACGTACTGGAATAACTATATTATATGTAAGTTTGGTAGGACTTATGCATTTAATTTACGGCATTTGCAATTTTAACACCAATTTACTTATGTTGTTATGTTGTTATAGCCTGGGAGAAGCTTAGAGATGCTTACCTAAAAGAAATTAACAAAGAAGAAGACAACAGTTGCAGCTCAGAAATATCCATCAAGAAAAAGGCCAATAAGGGTTCTATCTCAACTAAGCCTCAAAAGACTACTTGAAGAACCACTACCTACGTATGTTAGAAAGAGTGTTAGGATTATAAGCCAAGTGAAAAAGCCATCAAAAGGAAAAGGTATTAGGGGGGTTGTTAATGTTAACTTATTAAAGGGGAGTAGATAAGTCAGTATTAGTTTTTTTGTTATAAAACACAATTGCCTGTGTGTTGAACATTTGCTAGGAAGGACATGATTGTTTATCAACTTATATAAATTATGTCGACGGAGTAATGTAAAAAATTTTCAATTATGCTTTTCCTATTTACGTTGCTATAGTGGTTGTACTTATTGTGTTGTCGGTTGTTTGTGGCTGTTGTCGGGTGGTTATACTTATTGGTTATGGTGGGCACATGAAGGCACCTAGTATTATTGGTGCAGGTTTTGGTAATGGAAGTTTTGTTGGTGCACCATTTGCTATTGCTAATGTACATTTTAATCAGATCAGACATACAAGTAAGGTGCATCTTGTGAATGCACCATAACTGTTTTGGTGCACCAGTGCACTAACTAGCTCTTAGTGCACATTGTGAATGCACCAACAAAATAAGATGGATGCCGACCGAGCTTAACATTTGGGGTGCCTTTGCAAGAATGATATGATGAGGGGATCGGGCAAAATAGTCATTGAATTTCGAGCGGCTCAGCAAACTGAAATTGATTCCTTTGTCTTGTTCTTCATCTGCTTTAGCGGCTGAACTTCATAAGAATTCAATTTTAATTTAGTCGATTAGGGTTTGCAATTTGAGGTTCAATTGTGGATTTAGGGTTTTTGATTGGGTGAAGTGAAAGTGAACGACATCGTTTGATCTTCAAATTGTTGAGTTAGCCTCTGATAAGCCACATAATCTTAAGTTTTTAATGTAAAACATCTAAGCAGACTTCCGGCATGCCACGTATGCTTCAGATCAAACTTGGTACTGAAAAGCACGATTTTCTCCAAACTTGATACTTAAGCGAATATTTTGAAAGTTTTGGCACTAAAATGCACGCCATACATAGCTTTGGCACTTGTTGTGTACTTTTGTCAACTGTAAAGTGTATTAGTTACCTTATCGTGTGGTCAATTTGCTGAAACTTTATGTAATGCTTCAATTAAAGGCTGAATCTCTCTTCTATTTTTCCCTTTCTTCCTGATTGAGCTCACTTTCCTCTTTCCTTGTTTTCAACTCACTGCTTGTCTTATTTGTTCTGTTTGGTGGCTCTCTTTTTTTGTCAGAGCGTTTAGTGACTTTTTTTTTTGTCAAAATACTAAGACTTTCATAAACGAGGGGTCCTTGAAAAAGTAGCACTACTAGCATCAAGACATGACAGATCCCACAAGGGTTAGGAGGCAAGAAAGCCAACTAGGAGGGGGAGACCCAATTCTATGAGCCTTTGCGATGCAGTCCGCACATTAATTTGCTTCACAAGGGGCAAAATTGACTCGACTTCTTTTAGTTGGGCCAACAAAACATTGTAGTCTTCAAGAACATTTCTTATGGGCCATGGACTCTGGTCCATTCTGAGAAGGCCCACCACAATAGATTTGCAATCAAAAACAAGCGCAAGGTAGATATCTTCTTTTTGTTTCAGATTTAACAACTACAACTATCTCCCTCTCCCTCAAAGCTTCCCACAAACGCTTTAGGCCTCATGCAAAGCAAGGGTTTCCACCATTATTGCAAAGTCTGCTTGGATTATCAAGGCAAAGCCATCAACCAGACTCTATTGGTTCATCTACAAAAGTTGACAATCGAAGCTTCCGATTTTTCCTCCGACCATGAGGCATCGACGTTAAACTTGCACCAATTACGATCTAGAGGTGACCACTTTTATGACAACCCTAGGACCATTGCATTGTTTTGGATTATCTTATATTTATTGCTCTGAGAGTTTTTCTCTCTATAGACTTCATGATTGGACTAATTATTTCTACTGAAATTATTTTCTTATTTGTTGCCAACCTGTATTCTTAAATTGTAGAAATGATAATAGCTAAATTAATCTAACAAACATAGTAACTTCCAAGACAATTTGAAACATGTGACATATTATATTATAGTAGTCATCTGTAACAGTCTGGAAATTCGACCCAATTATCGGGAGTTCAATAAAAAATGGATGTATTTCATTAATGCGGTCTCATCAATTCTCACTCAGAATTAGCTACTCTGAGATGACTAATCGAAATGGGAATGGCTACCTAGGATACTAACATACGTGGACCTGATCAGTCGATACGTTTATATTTACTAAACAGTTACCCATTGGTCCGAGAATTCGACAGAGTCATTTTTCAATGAATTTGGCCACGAAATGAATTTCGATCTTGAACAATCGAATTTTCATGAATGTCACGATGGGGAATTGGATTCAGTTGCAGTAGTATCACCAGTTGGCCAGACAGCCGAAGAACGTTGTGAAGCGAGACATAAGTTGGAATTTTATCGAATTGCCCCTGGTCTATGCAAGGTCCCTAGATTAAGAATGATTATAATCTTGGTAGAATGAGCGTGTTAGTGTAGTGAGATTTTTAGTCTGAGTTTATTCGAGCTCGGGGCCCGATCAATGTATTTAGCACGAATCACAAGAAAGTATCTCGTCGAATATCCCATCAATCAATCGTGTCATATCAATCAAATCAAGTCAAATCAATCATTTCAAGATCACCTCAATCCATCAATCAAGTCTAAATCAAAATCAAGAAACCCCATAACCTACCATTCTCTTGAGAAAACTCCAAGATCTTTCTTATCAAATGGGCTACTCCTCACAAGCTTCCAAACTCTTATTCAAATCTCTAATTATTTTCTCTCTTGGTCTCAGTCAAATATAACAATTACTAAATACTTAGCTTTGTTTACTTGGGCCACTTATCACTCTATGGTTCTCTTAAGTCAAGTCTAAGAATAGTTTAGCTACTTGGCTTTATTTCATTGGTCCACATCATCCTATTCTAAAATGTACTTAATTAAGTCCTTATTAGCTTAATTAAGCTATCTAATGAATATAATATAATCTTTTCTAATTTAATCATTCTTTTAGAGTATTAACAAATAAATATTCATAGATGATGGGACGAAATGAAGCAGGTAATGGTACCATCAGCTTTGACTGACCGATGGCATTTCTACTGAACGAAGGTGGCATAGGCATGGTCGTCCCAAGTTGCACTTGTCGGCGGTTGCGTTTGGTCCACCATGGGCTGATCAGGCATGGACCATCTGAGTGCTATCCACGTTAATCATAGTTTGGGCGTGCCTCCTCCCAATTTCTAGTCATTCGTTGTTCATTCTTCATCGATTAATTAGCTATCTTGTATTTTCGTTATCCCCTCATTTTATCCAATATGACTTCTAAGTCATTTAATAAGAGCTTATCTTATTTATTTTTTCTATAACTATGAATACACTTGTTAATAACCTTACTCATTAAGTTTTCTACAAATGTGAATGGATTTATTATATCTTAACTTACATTTAGCTACTTTTTGATCAAAACTAATAACTTTGCTAATCAAGTTTCTATAATGTAATGTATTAATTAACCTTGCTCGTTTTCTATGGATTTTTACAAAATGAATGCATTAACCTAGCAAGTATGGATACTCTCTAGGAGTGATGGTGTCGGTGTCAGACATGTGTCGCATGTCGGACACGCGACACCATGTTCGAACTCGCATGTCCGACTTTGGACATGCTGAGTCATCGACGCATAGAAATTTTCTGTGAATGTTTAAGTTTTTAGGGGCAAAAATGTCAGTCCCCCAAATACTTAATTTGCCCTAACTCTCTCCTCCTCAGACTCCCCCAATTCTAAAATCCCTTCTCTCCCACGTCACACCTCGGAATGCACCTTTATTATAGAGAGAAATGCGCTTTCACATCTTTTTAACCCCCTCCTTCCTTCCTCTCTAAAGCTCTTACTCTTGAATCATCTCTCTTCTTCTTCCTCTCTATTCTAGCTCAAAAGTTTTTTGAAATATCTATAAAGAAATGGGGTTTCTCGACTTGAAAGCTGCTGCTACTTGATTTCATCTCATTTTAGACTCTTTATACTTAAGCTCTCTCTCTCTCTCTCTCTCTCTCTCTCTCTCTCTCTCTCTCTCTCTCTCTCTCTCTCTCTCTCTCTCTCTCTCTCTCTCTCTCTCTCTCTCCCCCATGGTTTTTAAACTAGTTCTACTCTCCCTCTCACTCTTTAATGGGAAGTAGCATTTATTGTGCTCGTTTGGTTGGTTTACGATTCGCTTATTGTGTTCATCTCAAAGCTTCACGTGATTTATTAGGGTGACGTCTTTTATCGATTTCCATTTCTCTTCTACTCTTCCGTGGACAATGGTTAGTGATTGATGGCTATTCTGATTGTACCGATGTTCCGTTCCATTTTAACGGATGGTTTTGTATTTGATTTTGTATTTGATTTTGGTCTAAGGCATTTTCTGAATTTATATTTGGTTAGAGACTAATGGCCTTGAAGAAGAGAGAGAAGTATACAATTGCCAACTCTCTACAATTATCTGTGAAGCAATTATCCTTGGTTAGACTGGTTAGTAAGGTTTAGAAATTTGAAGTAACAGTTACGGACAACAATCCCCTGGAAATGCTTATGCGTATGTTTATCTGTGATGCTAATGCAACAACTCTCTGGTTAGTAGGGTTTCATTGTATGCTAGAACCATTGATGCATGATCAAATTGATCAAACTTGAGAGTTTATTGTGCAATTGGAAAGAAATACAAATTCTATACCCCGTAAATTTGATGCACTTAGAGTTCCTGAACTCGAAATGGATCGAAATTTGGTCAGTTGCTTAGAAATGAGCTATAGATCAAGAGTCATAGCTTTGCTATGATTGACATCATTTTTTCATATTTCATGGTCGTTTTGATAGGTTTTTAGCCAATTCTTTATTTTTTTAACAGCGCTTTTGTAATTGTTTTTTAGTTACACTTCTGACTCTCTGATTTAATCTTTTACAAATTTGTTTTTATATATCCTCAGTCATCAGACAACTCAAGTCATAGATAAGAAGATACGAAAAGGGAGTAATTGGAGTTGATGCTTGCGGTTATTGAAAAATTAGTGGACAAGATAAAAGGATTTAGTCTAATTGAGATTTATATGAAAATTATTGTTGAATCAGGATCTATAAGTGATATAAACATTTATTGTAGTGATGGTCTAAGTATGAGTTTATATTGATTCTTAGATATTGCTTTCTAACTTCTCGGAATGAAGTGCTTGTCAAGTTGTCATGTGTTTGACAATGTCATTGCCATGTGTGCTTATCTTTCATTTGACCACCCATATTCATGGATGAGTTATGGTGTTTGAATATCTTGTTATTTATAACTTGCTTTGTCGTATATATTTATTTATAGTCCTTGTAATTGTATTTTTTGTAAAATGACTTTTTCAAACATGGATAGTAGCACTTCTAGTGTACAACAATCTACATGGAGCGATGAAGATTCAAATAAACCATTATGGAGATATACTACTAGGTTAGCTAATCATGATGATGTTGGGGGAAATTTGTCTTGGAAATGCAACTTTTGTAAAAAAAAAACGATTTTAAGAGTTCATACATGAGAATTATGGCCCACTTGTTGATGATAAGTGGAAAAGGAATTGGAAAATGTGAAAAGTTATAAAAGATAGATCTTTTGGAAATGGAAAGATTAGATAGAGGTATCAATACTAGAATGGGTAATATGCATAAAAGTGTACCTTTGCCTCCTTCTAATTTTTCAATTGATGGAGGTAGTAGTGGTGGGATGGGTTCATGTTTTGACTTCAAAAAAAAAAAAAGGAAGTTTGGGAGTGGGTGTGGGAGTGGGAGTGGAGGATCACTTGAGAAGGCGTTTAACATGACTCAACGGGAACATTTAGATTGTGAGATTGCTAGGGCGTTTTATTTGGGAGGCTTGCTATTTAATTTAGCAAAGAACCCTTATTTTCAATCCCCTTTCACTTATGCTTCTAATCATAATATTGCAGGTTATATACCATTGAATAATTTGTTGATGACCACCTTGTTGCAAAAAGAAAAAGAAAATATTGATACGTTGTGTGCACCTATTAGAAGCATGTGAAGGAAGAAGGGTGTAAGTATTGTGAGTGATGGATGAAGTGACTCATAAAGGAGGCCACTTATTAATTTTATGGTGGTGTCAAATGGAGAGCCCATATTTTTAAAATTAGTTGATTGTTTAGGAGGAACAAAGGATAAGTATTTCATTTTCAACTTATTGAAAGAAGTAACAGTGAAGTTGAGCATAAGAATGTGGTTCGAATAATTACAAATAATGCTTTGAATTGTAAGGGCGCGGGACAACTTGTTGAGCAAGAATTTCCATCCATTGTTTGGACACCTTGTATGGTACATACTCTTAATCTAACTTTGAAGAACATTTATGCCACGAAGAATGTGGAGAGTAATCAAGTGGTTTATGGGGAATGTAGTTGGATTTCAGAGATTGTTGAGGGTTTAATGCATATCAAATATTTCATCATGAATCATTCTATGAGATTAGCAATACACAATGAATTTGTTAACTTGAAGGTGCTTTCCATAGTAGATACACGTTTTGCTTCGATGATTGTGATACTTAAGAAGTTTAAGTTAATCAAAAGTAGTCTTCAAAGCATGATTATTTGTGACAAATGGAATATCTATCAAGATGATAATCAAGAGAGGGCTATGTTGGTCAAAGAGAAAGTGTTGGATAACTTTTGGTAGGATTCAATTGATTATATACTTTACTTCACGGCTCTTATTTATGTCATGCTTAGAATTTGTGACACCGACAAGTCTTGTCTTCACTTAGTTTATGATATGTGGGATTCAATGATTGTTAAAGTAAAGAGAGCTCTATATGCAAAAGAAGTGAAAAGGCTAGATGAGGAGTCTACATTTTACGAGGTAGTTCGTACAATTCTTGTGGATCGTTGGAGTAGGAACAACACTCCACTTCATTGCTTGGCACATGCCTCGAATCTTAGGTAATTTCTAAAATTGTATAAGATCATTACTTTATTAATCGGTATATTTTCTTTGATATGATAATATAATATCCTTCTTATATATTATGATTTTCGATTTTTATTTTGTATGCACTATAATGATCGATGGCTCAATAAAGATCCTACTCTAGTTTCTTCATACAATGATAAGGAGATCAACCAAGAAAGACTAAAATGCTTTAAGAAATACTTTCCTAACTTGGATGAGCGCAACAAAGTAAATTTGGAGCATGTACATTTTGCATGCATAAATTGGGATTTTAAAGAATTTGATTCCATTTAAAATTAGCATTCTATGGATCCTAAGGTTTAGTGGGTTATTCGTGGTGGATGTGCATCTATGCTTAAAAGTATAGCCTTAAAGCTTCTTGCATAACCTTCATCTTCATTGTGTACCAAAAGGAATTGGAGTACTTACTCCTTTGTACGCTTGGTGAGAAGAAATAAGATGACCCCAAAATGTACAGAAGATTTGGTTTACAATTCATAGCAACCTTCATTTTCTATCAAGAAAAAATCCACAATATGCGGAAGGAGAGACCAAAATATGAGATATTAGCGGAGATGCATTTAACACGTCTGAAGATGTTGGGGTGCTTGAAGTTACGAGTCTTTCATTTGATGAGCTAGAGATGGAGTCTATTTTTTTTAAGAAGAAGTGAGTAATATAGATGTAGATGAATGAGTTATTGTTATAGTTGTGATGATGAAATGTGAATTGTTTCTTTTTGTTGAACTTATTGGTAAATGTTAAACTTAATGGTGGAATGGTGAAATGTGGAATGATTATCCTTTTTCCCTCAAGTTTCATTGTGGAGTTTTAGATTTGCTAAAGCTTTTTTACTTTACTATAGAAGTTGTGGATATGCAATATTTCAAAGCAGACGTAAAATGAAATGTCAAAGTTGAATGGCTTACATTGTACTTTGAGCACATACAAGTGAACTATATTTCCTTATTGATAGGTAGAATGAATATTAGATTGGATCAAATCAACTATAATTTATCATGTATATAAATATATGTATTTAATATACATGTCCTAACATGTTGAAAATCTATACTTTTTAGAAATGACGTGTCAGCGCATCGTATTATGTCGTGTCACGTGTCCGTGTTGGTGCTACCTAGGTATTTACTAACCTTGTTCATTAAGTCTCTATAAATTTATATAGTGTGAATAAATTTATTTAGCCTTGACGTCCTTATCCCATTGGTCAACTAGAAAGCCTAGCCTTTTTAGATGTCTAAATTAGCCACCTATAAGCACTTAATTGGTTTACTTGTATGGTTATAATTAATCCTTATCCATTTCATTAAATGCTTGAAAATGACATTCTTTTTATTCTTATTCAATTAACTTACTATTGCCATTGACTTGTGCATCATTTTCCATTAGAAAATTGACTTACTATTACCTATTAACTTTCCATTGACTTGTGCATTCTTATACATTAAAAAGTCGACTTATAATTGACTTCACATTAATTTCATTCTGATGTTTTAGAAATTTGACTTATAATTGACTTAATTGACTTAATATTGATGTTCCTGCATTATTTGTTTCATAAATATAAATTTAGGACTATTTATATTTTCTAATGCAATTTTCCAAGACATCTCTTAAATAGGCTAAATAATAACTTTCTTAAGAAAGTTTGAAATAACTTTCCTAAAAAGATATTAATTGGTCTCTTGTAGAATTGCTTAAAAATCATGTTTGAAAGATTTATTTTACCATCTAATTATTTCTATTGTGAGGAAACTCGAGATGTCATGACTTCCTTGGTTCAAAAGGTTCGATCTTTACCGTAGATGCAATCTTCTGCTCATTAAAACAATCATCTTTGTGCATGGCTAGGGTATATATTAGAGTGGATAAAGGGGAGACTTTGAGTCCTTTGAAGATTAGAGCATTGCATGACTTCCATATCTACAGACTAAACTCGCAAATGTCTCTTTTTGCAAACCCCATGAGTTATCGGTGAGTACCTCAAACATCCATTTGTCGATTCTCATAATTGTCCATAGGGATGTGTCGATGTTGGTTCTCGAGTCATCCTAAATAGTTCTGGTGCGCTGGCACTGCATGAAGAGGTGTTCAATTGTTTTCGGAGCTAGGCGACATATTGGGCAAGTAGGTTGTTAAGAGAGGAAAAACTGAATTGAATGCTTAGTTAGGTCAATATAACCCCCAAGCTATCTATTTATAATAAAACCAAAAGGCCAAGGATTACAAGATTTCCCTTATTGCTACTATTCATAAAATAATAAAGAAAATAGATAAATATGCCCCCATTGTCCATATACTCTCAACATTCCCTCTCAAAGATATTAGTAAGTTGATCATCAAACTGAACAAAAAGCATACAAATTAATCCACTCTCCAACTTCTCCTTGATGAAGTGTTTGTCAATCTTCACATATTTTGTACAGTCATGTTGTATAGGATTGTGAACAATACTAATGGTTGCCTTATTATCACAATATAGCATCATAGAAAGATGAACGGATACACCAAGATCTTCAAGTAATCCTTTAAGCCATAACAACTCGCAAACTCCCTATGTCATGGCATGAAACTCTACTTTAGCACTAGACCGAGCAACCACATTTTGCTTTTTGTTGTACCAAGTCACATGATTTTCTCCTAAGAAAGTGCAATACCCAGAAATAGACTTTTTGGTCTAGAGATTCAGCTCAATCACCATCTGTATAAGCTTCAACTTTCAAGCCATCACGAGGAGATAAAAGAATCCATTTTTCAAGACCAGATTTCAAATATTGAAAGATCCGAAGAACAACATTCATAAGAGTATATTATGGATAATGCATAAACTGACTCACCAGGCTTATAGCAAAAGCAATATCAGGTCAGGTGTGGGATAAATAAATCAACTTGTCCATTAATCGTTAATAACGACCATTATCCATCGGATCACCATCTTTTTCTTGAAGACAAGTTTTGGCCTCAATAGGTGTATTAGAGGGATGACATCCCAATAGCCCAATTTCTATCAAAAGATCAAGGGCATACTTCTTTTAAGATAGAAAGATATCTTTTGAAGATCGAGCAACTTCAATCCCAAGAAAGTACTGAAGCTTTCCAAGATCTTTTATCTCAAACTTTTATCTAAGAAACTTCTTTAACCAATTGATATTTCATCACTATCATTCCCTATGACAATAATGTCACCTACATAGATAATGAATATAGTGATTTGAGTACCTAATTTCTTCACAACTAAAGTGTGATTAGCATTGCACTAAGACCATAACTCTCTAAAACCTACCAAACCAAGCTCGAGATAACTGCTTTAAAGCATAAAATGCACGTTTCAACTTGCACACTTTACCTTGAGTTTTATCACAGAAAAAATCTAGAGGAATCTCTATATACATCTCATCTTCTAACTCTCCATGAAGAAAGACATTCTTCACATCTAACTGTTGAAGATCCCATCTTTGGTTAACAACAGATGAAAGTAGTACTCGGATGGTATTCAACTTGGCAAGAGGAGCAAAGGTTACTTAATAGTCGATCTCAAAAGTCTGAGTAAATCTCTTTGCTACTAATCGTGTTTTGTATCTGTCCACAGTACCATCCATCTTCTATTTGATTATAAACATCCACTTACATCCTATTGATTTTTTCCCAAGAGGAAGAACAACAAGATCTCACGTGTTATTTTTCTTCAGAGCATAGATCTCCTCTACATTTGCTACTTTCCACTTCTTATCTGCAAAAGTTTTTTGCCAATTTTGTGAAATAGAAACAGAAAATAGAGAAGACACAAAGAATGATAAGAGCTAACAAAGAGTCATATGAGACAAACTAGATATAGGTTATGTAGTATAAGTTCTAATACCCTTTTGAAGTGCAATAGGAAGATTAGAAGAGAAAACTTTACCAAAAAGAGTACTAGAATCCGGATCCGGAGATGATGACTAAACAGGCAATGTATCAGTGCTCTTAACCTACTTATTAGTAATGGGCTCCCTATGACAATATGTCTTCAATGTTTTACTACTATCAATAGTTTACTCCTCCTAAAGTGGTTGCTTTATTATCGTCCCTTATGGTATTATACTATTCTCTTCTTGTGTTGTATTATTCTCATCTTGGGAAGAATGAGAACTATCAGAGACTATCAAAGAAGAAGGGTGTGGTACTGTACCATTATCTTCTTGTAATGTGTTATTCTCCTCTTGAGAAAAAGGAGAACTATCAAAGACTATCGGAGAAGAATGGTAAGTACTATCCACTGGAACATTCAGAGTAGGGAATAACTCTACACTAGGACACTCCCCCTAAAGAGGTGGAGTTAAATAATAGGAATTAGACTCGTGAAAAACTACATCCATAGATACAATGGTGCGCCTAGAAAGAGGATGATAACACTTATAACCTTTTTGAGTAGTTGAATACCTAAGAAAAATGCAATGGAGATCATGGGGTTCCAACTATCTCTTAGAGATGGTGTTATGAGCATAAAAAACACAACAAAAAATTTTTGGGTAAGAAAAAAAGTTGATGATTCCTGCAAAACAATAATAGATGTGCGAAAATCAAAAATTCTAATAGGCATCCGATTTATTAAATAGGCAGCAGTTAAGATAGCATCACCCCAATATTAAACTAGGACATGACGAGCAAACGTAAGAGACCCAGTAACTTCTAATAAATGTTAATTCTTTCTTTCGGCAACACCATTTTGTGCTGGGGTATCAGCACAATTGGTCCGATGAATAATGCCATGATCAAAGAGATATCATTAAAATTGACCTTCAGTGTATTCAGTTCCATTGTCACTGCGAAGAATTTTCAAAGTGGCATTGAATTAACTCTAGACCATTTTGTGAAAATTTTGTAAACAATAAAAAAAACTTCACTCTTATATTTCAACAAATAAACACAAGTTGTATGAGAGTAATAATTGATAAAAGTGACAAACCACTGATGATTAAAAATAAAAGTATATCGGGAAGGACCCTACACATCAATATGAATCACATGAAAAGGGAAATAGCTTTTGTTATTTGAAGATGGATATGTTAAACAAGTTTGTTTAGCCAAAATATAGGCTTCACAAAAAAAAATCATCTTCATTACAAGCCAAAATAAGATTAGGAATTTTTTTTTCTAAAGTTCCTAAAAAGGGTGACCTAATTTACAGTGACACTGACGAAGATCTGCCAATGTGAATTAACTTCATAAGGCATAGAAGACAAAGTAGAAGTAGAAACCCCACTACCCTCGAGCAAATAAAGACCATCATCCAATCTACCATGTCTAATCTCCTTCTCCATTACCAAATCTTGAAAAACACAATAAGAAGGAAAGAAGGTTACTTTATAATTCAAATCTCGAGTCAAACTACTAATAGAAAGAAGATTAGTATAGAATGATGAGATATGTAAAATAGAAGATAATGGAAGAGTAGAGGAACAATTGATAGACCTTTTTTAGCAATGGAAGAAAGGGTTCCATTAGCTATGTGCACTTTGTCTCTGTCGAAAATAGGGGTATATTACTCGAAGAGACTAGAAAAGCATGTCATGTGATCTATAGCCCCTATATCGATGATCCATGGGCTAGAAACAACAGATTATTAAACGCCCCAAAGAAGATACATAAAGTGGCTAGGTTTGAAACAAAAGGAGAAGATAAATTGGCAATTCTAGAGGAGGTAGCAATAGCAGAAGCTTTCAGTAGATGTCAAAATGCTGGAAGTTCTTCCTACGATAAATCGATATCGGTGGTAGGTACATTAGGAATAGTTTCAATACGATTTGCCTTGTTTATTCCTTTTCTTTGAGCTCTTTGTGCCTCAAAATCTGCAAGTTTTCCATGTAACTTCCAGTAGTTAGCCTTAATATGATACGGCTTATGACAATATTCACACTTCACAACCTTCTTAGAGGTATCAAATCGAAAGGACAAACCAAATTTGGCAATAGTGCCAACACTAGTTTATAGAGCAGATTGATCAACAGTAGGAGGATGAAGTATTATTGTCCTATGACTTTCTTCAGAGTGAACTAGGGTATAGGATCATCCCAAAGTAGGGAATGGAGATCAATTAAGGCCTTGAACACATATCTAATCATATTCAATGTTTAATCTTGCCAAGAAATCATAAACTCTAATCTTGCCCATATGCCTCTTGTAGGTAGAAACTTCTGCATGATTGGTTGGGTGATAATCGGCATCATGGTTTAGCTCTTGTCACAAACTCCGAAATTTAGCATAATATTGAGATATAGTCATCTCCTTTTGAGTGGTGTCACGAACCCCTTTTTCGAAGTTCATGCACCTGTGCATCATTCCCAAGTTAACCATAAGTATCCCTTACAGTCGATCAAATCTATGCCACTGTATGAAGAAGCAAATATCCCTTTGCAATATGTAATTGCATTGAGTTAAGAAAAAAAGACATTATCAAAGTGTCATTCGAGATCCACTTTTCCTAATTAGTACCTAATGTAACTGGTCTCACTAAAGTGTCGTTGATATGTCCTATAAGCCATCGGCCTGCAATGGTCAAGAATATCGATCGAGATCATATCAAATAATTTGTGTCGTCAAACTTCACAAGCATTGCAGCAAAATTAATATAATCTACATAGCCATTTCGTGGAGGTCCAGAGCTCACAGTTGAATTCTCAGACATTGTGTCTCAAAATTTCGACTCAAAAAGTGTAAACATAGCAATCGAACCACCAAAAGTTACCAAAAAAAAAGGCTAAAATTTTGATAGAAGTCCTTTTGTAATAGGCTGAAGTTGTCCTCCAAGAAATAGCCAAATCAAATCAAGGGAAGGAAAAAAAATCAAAAATTTCCAAAGTTTTGAAAACCTGAAAAAAAATTCAATAATTTTAATTTTTCCCCAAGAATCTAATAATATATATGGTGGTCCACAAACTGTAGTACTTTGGTCTTCATACACGAGAGGATAGTCCAGTGGCAAGGGTAAAATTATCTCAAACAAGAAGATCCAAAAAATCACAAAATGGGTTGAACCACCTATCTCAAACTGCAAAGAAGCTTTAATTTATCTCACAAAAGTGAGGTTTAGGGCAAATATCAAATTCAAAGAATCATCTCATTAGTGCTACCCTATGCTATGAAAGAGAGTAAAGAAGAAGGTGAGAAAGAATTACGATGGGGTGAGAGAAGAGAGAGAAAAAAAGAATGTAGAAGAAATTAGGATTAGGGTTTCAGTTCGGCCCTTGCTCTGATACCATGTTGAGAGAGAAAAAAACTAAATTGAATACTTGGGTAGGTCAAGTGACCCCAAGCTATCTATTTATAATAAAACCAAAATGCCAAAAATTACAATATTGCCCTTATTGCTACTATTCATAAAATAATATAAAAAAAGACAAATATGTCCCCATCATACAAATACTCTCAACATATGGTCAATATAACATTTCTCTTGTACAGATTATCTATCGTAGGAAGTGCCTTTTAGCACTTGTTCTGCATGAAAAAATGAATCTTGAGGCTAATTTTTAACTTTCAGATAAAGTACCAAAGGGATATGGGAGGCTAATAAAACAATGTTGCTTGTTTTGTCTGCTAGTTCACAGTTGAAGTGGGAATTTGTACCCAATTTTCACCATGCATATTCCATTCTTGTTTGATGTCTACACCAATTTATCCCTTATCAGATTAGGTCATAGAGGAATAGTTAAAATTTCATGCACTACATTTGCTTCAAACATTGAATTCAATTTTGGAAGCTCTCATTCTCTTTTCTCATGGTCTATAAGATCAACCACTCATAAAGAATCATCTTGGTTTGTCGGGACATTAAGTGGATTGATTGTTAGCTACATATCTTCCTAAGCTCTGATGCTTTCCCCATCCCCAATAACCCATTTAACTTTTTGACTAACCACCTCTCTTTCAACCATTAAGCTTTACCATCCCTAAGATGGCGTAAAGCCTCTTTTGGCCTCTCAAAAGTCTCCTTCTGGAAAGTATATTCCCCTCAAGATTTGACTCTAAAGGGTTGATGGTGATTGTGCTAATCTCTAGGCTTACTTTTCTGGCATGGCCTTATTGAAGGAGATGAAGTCTTTGAAGCACAGACCACCTCTATCATTCCTATTTTCAAAATGTCCCATCTTTTCCTGGTTTTCAAAATGTTCGGTGGCTTCACAAGCACCATATAGTGAAGAAAAATTGAAGGTGGGCTCAAGTATGGCTATTGAAAACATGGGCTTGAGCTTTCTTTTTAAAGTTTTGTTCTAAGCCCAAATATTACATTAGTGCTCCTTGCAATGAGCCAAAAGTATTTTTGCAGTTTATTCCCTTTTACACGTTTTTACCCAGCTTGTGTATATGTATCTCACAAGCATATGGAATCAATTCTGCTAATACAAGAACACTTCCCTGTAATAATTCAAACCAACAGATATTGTTAGCATCATATGTAATTGATATTAGATATACAATAGTTGACAATAGCATTACCTTTTGTTGCATTGACCTTCCCTATCGGTTATCTCAAGTTCAACCACCAAATTTTTAAGAAACCATGAGGCTACATTTGGTAGTCAAGATACAAAGTCAGGGCATGAAAAGATTTATCTTATCTTGTATTTGGTTTCTGCCCTGGATAAGTTAAAGTTGGATGTGAATTTAACAACTTGAATTTCTGCCAAAGCAATTTATGAGTGGAATAGTCAAGGTCAATGGCGGGTTTTAGAATTATCTTATCAGGGATTGTGATTTTGGGGGATGTAATTACTTGGATGGTCGACCATTGAACTTAAATCAGTTGGGCAATGTATTAATTAGACAGACCATTTGTGGATAATTAAGTGTATTAGTGTAAGTTAAATCAGTCCAGAGCAAAACTGGCTCGTGATTGGAGCGTGAAGCTTGCCCATGGAACCCCACTAACCGACCTTGCCCTCTTCCACTATATAAGACCCTCTTACTTCTCTCTTCTCATTTTCTCTCCTCACCCATTTGATTTATTTGTGGTATAACTTAGCTATTGTAAATACAAATATAACAGCTATGTATATCTATGCAATCTTCCAAACAGCTCTTAGATTATCAGCTAGCTTATATTCACAAACAGATGAGGAAATAAAAATGTCACATATTCCATACTCTAATGCAGTTGGTAGCCTTATGCATGCTATAGTTTTCACGTAACCTAACATATCATATGTTAATGACATGTTGATTATAACAAAAGATAAATATGATATACAGAATTTGAAAGCATGATTGAGCGCTGAATTTGATGAAGGATTTAGGTGCATCAAAGAAAATCCTAGGAATGGAAATTCAGCGAGATCAAAAAAGGAAAAACTTGTATCTTTCCCAGAAAAGCTACATTGAGAATGTGTTAGATCGTTTTGGCATGAAAGATGTCAAATTAGTAAGTACTCCTCTCGCTACTCACTTTAGATTTTCAGCTAGCTTATGTCCACAAACAAATGAGGAAATAAAAATGTCACATATTCCATACTCTAGTGCAGTTGTTAGCCTTGTGTATGCTATGGTTTTCACTCAACCTAACATATCACATGCTTTTAGAATGGTAAGTAGATATTTATCATACTTAGGCAAAGCTCGTTGGCAAGCTATGAAGTGGATTTTGAGATATTTGAAGGGTTCTTCAGATTATGGTTTAAAGTTTGGCAAAACTGGTGATGCTCTTATAGAACATGTTGGTTCTAATTATGCAAGTAAACTTAATAGGAGGAGGTCTTTGATTGGGTACATCTTTACTATTGGAGATTGTGCAGTCAGTTAAAAAGCTTCTTTATAACGTATAATTTCTTTGTCTACAACAAAAGTAAAGCAATAGCCATTACAGAAACAGTTAAAGAGGCTATATTGTTAAGAGGCTTATTTAGAGAGTTCACTGTGGATTATAATGTGATTAATGTTTATTGTGATAGTCAGAGTGCTACCCATCTTACAAAAGATCAGATGTATCATGAGAGGACAAAGCACATTGATGTGCGATATCATTATATTTAAGACATTTTTGCTGATGGCTATATTAAAGTCTTGCAAATTGGTATGGAAAATAATCCAGTTGATATGTTGATGAAACCCTTGCCTATTGCTAAATTCAAGAATTGCTTGGATTTGGTTAATCTTTATTGCAACTAAGTTTTCCTCTGGTGGGAGGAGAAGATTGTTTATTACTTATATCTATTTGAGAAATTCAAGCCAAGATGGAGATTTGTTGAGTATATCTTTAATTCTTTATGGGCTTGAGTCAACATTAGGATTTCAAGGCAGTAGTATAAATATTGCTCTTATGTTAAGAAACAAACAGAAGAAAGAGTGTTTAGTTTTGAGAGCTTCCTTTTGTAATCCTTGAATTTCTATAGTGGATTTCGCTTCTCCTCCCCCCATGATTTTTCCTGCAAGGGTTTCCAAGCAAATCTTTGTGTTCGTTTCTTCTTCTTAGTTTTAACTTCTTTATTTTTTTCGCATAAGTCATAACACAAGACCTACTTGTCAAGATGAATTCCCTCTACTAACATGGAATGAGCATTAAAGAATATATTGGGGAGTTTGAACAATCGTTTATGAGGTGTGATATTCCTGAATTGTCCAAGCAAACCATCGCTCATTTCCTTGGTGGTTTGAATAGAGAGATTGCTAATTTGGTTGAAATTCGACCATATTGGTTTTTTGAATTTGTTTGCAAACTGTCTATGAACATGGAGAAATAATTAAAGCATGGCAAGGGTTTGTCGATTAAATCTTCAACAAAGGAGACATCCTTCTTTAGTGGTGATTCTTTTTGGAAAGTCGAAACATCTATTAAAGAAGTTCCTAAAAAGATAGATGGTAGTGTTAAAAAAAATGCTTCAAATGCCATGGTTATGGACATTTTGAGCCAATTGCCTTAATTGAAGAGTTATAACTCTTCAAGAAAGCAAGAAGATTGATATGGGGCTTCAAGAAGCTGTGCAAAACAACAACCAAAATGAGTCTAAATTTGAAGTAGAAGATGAAATCGTCAAGCAACTAGACGAAGGATAACTGCTCATTATTCATAGAGCTTTACATTATACAATCACTTCAAAGGCGAACGAGCAAAGAGAGAATATTTTCCAAACCTTTGCACCATTAACGGGAAAGTGTGTAACTTGATCATCAATGGTGGAAACTACACAAATGTGGCATCGACAAGTTGAATCTACCTACTTCCAGACATTTTCAACCAGACAAGTTGTAGAGGTTGAACAAAGGAAACTATCCCCGGGTAAAAAAAACATGCCTTGATTTCATTTTCTATTGGGAAAAGCTATCGCGATCAAGTTCTTTGTAATGTTATTCCGACAGATGCATGCCACTAATATTGGGAAGGCCATGGCAATTTCATAGAAAAGTTGTCCATGATGGACAAAAAAACACTTTCTCTTTTTAGAAAGAGTAGAAACTCATCAATCTTGCACCTTTATCCTCAACCTTGATACGTAAAAGTCAACCTGGGAAGGGAGACACTAGCAAAGAAAATATTTCTTAAATGAAATACAGATGGAGAGAGCCATTAACAAACATAAAAATGTTTTTTCTTTGCTTATGATTGAAAATAGAAAGGTGAGATTGAGAGATCTTGCATCCTAAAATGCAATCTTTGATAGATGAGTTTAAGAATGTTTTATTGGAGGATTTGCCACCTAGATGACCTCTCATAAGAGATATTGAGCATCAAATCGATTTGATCCCTAGTGCATCTCTACCGCATAAAGCTGTTTATGGATGCAATTCTAAGGAAACAAAGGAGCTACAATGAGACTTCGATGAGCTTATTGAGGAAACATTTTTCGGTCCTAGCGTTGCTTGTGCCAAAAAAAGGATGAAACAAACAGGATGTGTGTTAATAGCCGAGCCATCAATAACATCACAATCTGGTATAAGTATCCTATACCTAGAGTTAATGATATGCACTATGAATTACCTGGATCGACGTTGTTCTCAAAGATCAATATAAGGAGTGGTTGTCATCAAAATCCGTGTGAAGGAAGGTGATAAATAGAAAACAACCTTCAAGACGAAAAGGAGGCCTTTATGAGCGGCTAGTTATTCCATTTGGATTGTTGAATGCTCCCAACATCTTCATGAGACTAATGAACGAAGTTCTTTGTTCCTTTATTGGTCAATTTATTGTTGTTTATTTCGATGCCATTCTTGTTTATAGAAAGAAGGAGGAGCATGTAATCTACTTTAAATATCAAGCCTTGAGAAGCAAAAGCTATTTGCCAAGATGGAGAAGTGCGAATTGTTTTCGACAAGCATCATATTCTTGGGATGTGTGGCATCAAAACAAGGAATCTCTATCGATCAATCCAAGGTGGATCAATCAAGATTTGGCCCAAGCCAAAATCAATTTCTTACATGAGGAATTTTCATGATCTTGCATCATTCTAAAGATGGTTTGCGAAGAATTTCAAAATCGTCATGGCTCCCATTATGGAATGCATGAAGAAAGAAACCTTCAAATAGACAATGGTTGCCCACAATGCCTTTGAAATCATAAAATAAATCTTTATGAATCTCCTATCCTTTTCCTTCCGATTTTGATTGAGTGTTTGAGGTTGAATGCGATATTAGTGTAGTTGGAATTTGAGCTGTTCTCACCCAAGCTCCAAAGTCTCTAGCATATTTCAATGAAAGGCCCACAGAATCAAGGAAGAATTATTTTACCTATGACAAGGATTTTTACGCGATTGTGAGGACTCTTGGTCATTGGATTCATTATTTTAGGCCTAAGGAATTTGTTCTCCATCCTGATCACGAGGCTTTGAAGTTTAAAGAGGCTAGAACAAACTTAATTCAAGATATGCCAAATGGGTAAAATTCTTTCAATCTTTTTCCTTTGTCTTGATGTATAAACCTGGCAAAACTAATGTTGTGGCTGATGCCTTATGGAGAAGATACTTAATGCTTGCTGTTTTGGATTCTAAAATTCTTGGTTCCCAATCGATGAACGAAATCTATATTAATGACCTTGATTTCTCACCCATTATCAACAATTTTAAACATGGAATTCGAGGCACTTATTCGATCCAAGATGGTTTTGTCTCTAAGGGAAATCGATTATATGTGTCAAAGAATCCCTTTGAAGAGCTGCTGATTCAAGAAGCACATGGCAGAGGAATAGAATGTGACTTGAGAATTAACAAATCTCTTGAAGTCCTTCAAGAACACTTTTATTGGCCAAAGATGTATGGAGATATTCAAGCCCTCATTTCCAAATGTGTGACATGTCAAATGGCAAGCGTCATTTCCATGGAGGACTATACTCCCCTATAAATACCAATATAGACTTGAGAAGACATTAGCATGGATTTTATTGTGGCACTTCCAAGAAATCAAAGTGGTAAAGATACTATCATGGTACTTGTCAATCAATCTCAAAAATGGCACATTTCATTCCCTGTTACAAGATGGATAATGCTTCTCATTTTGCTAACTTATATTTCAAAGAGGTTATTCATCCACGTGGGGTTCCCAAGACTATTGTGTCTAATTGTGATTCCAAATGGCTCAATTACTTTTGGAGGACTCCATGTGAGAATATTGGCATCAAACTCTTATTCAGCACAACTTATCATTTGCGAATCGATGGACAAACTAAGTTGACCAATTGCACCATCAATACTCTTCTTCAAAGCATGGTGCGTAAAACTTCGAAAGATCAGGACTTAAAGCTTTGTTGAGATTGCTTATAATCAATCACCAAGTTACCCTACTAGTCGATCACCTTTCGAAGTTGTGTATGGAATCAATCTTCTTACACCCATCGACATGATATCCGTTCCATCCAACTTACAAGTCAACTATGATGTTGAAGAGAAGGCCAAGGTCATGAAAAAGCTTCATGAGCAGGTTCTATCCAAGATCGAAAATGTGAATGAGTCTTACAAACAGAAAGCAAACAAACATTGAAAAAACACTTCAAAAAAGAGAGATTTCCAACTCGTCAAAAGAAAAAAAAAAACTCATGCCTATGGTTGATGGCCCATTTAAATTTTTCGAGATAGTCGATGACAATGGTTACAAAATTGATCTCCCTGGAGAATATGGTGTCTCAACAACTTTCAATGTAGGATACCTCTCTCCATATATTGAAGATCCATATATTGTGATGCTAGAGCATCAAGCCTAATCGATCCATCCTCAAACTCAGCTCATGTTTCACCAATTGAATCGAACAATTTATCATTCACACTAGCAAAAGCTAATTTTTGCTGCAAGTTAATTATAATAGTTCAAGGATGAAGCTTGCTGATTATGCGATATAGTTGTCGATTTACAAGACTTGTTGCTAATTTCGGAACTTCCATCGACCACATGAAGATTGAAGGCTATTTTGGTCTGTTTCTATCGTTGTTTGATGACCTTTTATAGTGTCTTTTGGGCTACCCAAGCTGGTACACAAATTTAGAGGTCTTCATACTGCAATGTATCTAGTTAAATGCATTTGGTCTTTCAATTCATAGCTTTTTGTGAGTCTTTATCGTGGTGTTGTTTCTAAGAGTCATAACTGGGTAAATTCCCCAATAGTCTATTTGGTTTTGGGAATTCAAAAAGTCTTTTCTTTTGTTCCTCTCTCTCTCTCTCTCTCTCTCTCTCTCTCTCTCTCTCTCTCTCTCTCTCTCTCTCTCTCTCTCTCTCTCTCTCTCTCTCTCTCTCTCTCTCTCTCTCTCTCTCTCTCTCTCTCTCTCTCTCTCTCTCTCTCTCTCTCTCTCTCTCTCTCGTGTAAGCTCCATTGTAAAGGCAAATTTGATGAATGAGAATTTTAGAGATTTGCCTCTATGTGAGCAAATATCTTGAAGAATGGATAATTCATATTTCAGTTTCTTTGTCCTTGAATAGTGGATTATCGTAACTCACTTTGGTCCCACGAGGAAAATGCTTTAGATTATAGATTGTGGGTTATCTACTAAGAATTATAGCAGAGCAGTTTATGAATATCTTTGTAGTGGACCTAATTGAAAAAAAAAAACTCCTCCTTGGTAACAAAACTGGTTATGCCATTAAGTAGGGAAGTCCTATTTTCAAATCCGAAATCTTATGTCTGTGCTTTTGCAAAAACGAACTCAGCCTAGATGCTCCCATTTTTAGTAAAATTCTAGCTAGAAGTATACAGGTGCCATAATGTTCCTCTCCAAGGGTGTCTGATAACCATGTATGTAAGAGTATAATCAGCAATTTAACAACAAAAGCAATAAGAAATTGAATATAAAATATTATTTTCGGTGCCATCGGATACAATTGATTACTAATGTTTTCAAATTTAATATCGGTTTGTTGGAACCATATAACCTAGGATATAGAAGATCATAATATGAGTGATTTGGCAAATTTGAATTCTCCTGTATGGAACACGCAACGCGCCTCTCCTCTGCGGTCTGTAGTTTTTTCAATTTCAAGAAGCAAGCAAATTCGAGAGGATTAATTACGTAGTAATGCGAGACAGAAACTGTAACCCTTTGTGCGGATTAGTTGGGTGTTCAGAAAGATGGCGAGAAAGAGAGAATCGGAGAGCCACATGCTTTTCCTTACCAATTACGTTATGTGTCAAAGGCCCATGAGAAGTTGACAAAAAAAAAAGGCCCATTACAACAATACTTTTATAATAAAGGGCAATTGTTTGCGGGCTAGGCCCAAGCCCCCTTTATATCCGTCCTTTGCAGTTTGCAATCAAATCACTACATTTAACATTATTATTCTTAAGCCAAGCTAAATATAATATCTGATATACAATCTTAAATCGACGATCCCCCCAAGTTTATCTTGATTAAAAAAATGCAGTAGGTTACTTTGTGAAGCAGCAGTAGACCTATTCCTACCTCCTAAACTCCTACTTTCCTTAAACAAACCCCCCCTCCCCAAACCCCCCCCAAAAAAAGTCCAACTTTCGTAAAGCGAACGGAATCAACATACAAGAATGGTAATTAGATAGTAGCAAGCCGTGAAGTCTAATGGCGGAACAAGTGATAAGTACGCCAAAAACCCATCGTTTCACCTATAAATTCGGGTTACACGATGCTTAAAAGTTGTATAGGATATTTTTTGGATTCATGAAGTGCTACCAAAGAGCTTTCGATGATAATTCCTAATCTGGCTCATGGAAGTGTATCATCTTTCACAATAACTTGTCAGGATTTCAATATGAGAGACACCCACTTTATAACTTGTTAAGAATATGTCTTAAGTTTGAGTTCGTGAAGAAAAAAGCCAATCTAAGTAGAAATTCTCAAATCCATATATGGCTTATGTTTTGACGTTTGAACAAGTAAGAAATGAACGTTACTATTTTCACAGTGGAAATGGATTTCTAATTTGAGTTGGCCAATCATATAAGAATATATTAAAAAGGGATTCTCAATTAGTAAATACTGGAGCAAACAAGAGAAGTGTTTAAGGTTTTTCTCATTGAGTTTTCCCGAGTAAGCTCTCTATGAAATACCATGAAATTACTTGTGGATTTGCATTGAACCTAGTTTTAGAGCGAAAAACACTTGAGCAATTGAAAGATTGCAACTCTTGTAATTATTCGCATTACAAATAGATTTCTTCATAGTTGGCTCTTTCTGTAGAGTATAGTGTCGACACTTGAATTGAACCTCGTAAATCCGTAATTTTTTTTAATCTCTTTCTCATTAATTTCTTTTGTAATTTTTCCTTCTCTCGTCAGGTTTGAGTTGCAAAATCTCTTAGTTCTCCCGCTATTTTATAACAATATCATTAATTCAATCGGCCAAAGCTAAAATTCCAAATACATTGAACTTCCATCCGGTCAATTATTTTAGGACAACAGTCTTGAGCCCACCAAACATACCGACGATAAGGGAACAAGAAAATCATCCATTTGCAAGAAATCATGGCATTGTTTGGAAGGAGACCACATGGGGTGCTTGCAAGAACGACAATCTCCCAATTCACTGGCCACTAAGATTTATTTATTTGTTTATTTTGTTCTCTAATTCGTAGGGTACTGCTTTTGGTACGGAGGAGGAAAGAAGACAAAATTCAGCTTTTTCAATTATTGGGTGAAAATGAAGGCAAGGGCAGTTTCGTAATTTGAGACCAAATAATTGCACTCTTCCTGCTTATCAACCTCCAGACATGAGCATGTGACCCACCTTCGCTGCCAACAATAATGGAGTCCCATCAGCCAACACGAGCTGGCAGCTCAACAAGCAGCAAAAGTTCTCCATCAAATTTATTATAATGCCTATGTCTATATTTCTGCACATAATGTAACATCCATTGGTAGCAAATAATTAACCCTTTTCCCGTGAACAGTTAACATGCAAGAAAACATTTAATAAATTTTGGGAAAAAAAAAAGATAGTTCTCGCCGTTCGACCAATGATAAAGCAATTAGAATTCGAAAGTTTCGGGATCAAGAGGCTTTTGAAGGCGCGATCGAAAGCAAAAACAAAAAAAAAATGTAATTGGCGATTTCAGAAATGTTGATGTATAGAAATTCTCAAATCTTAAGTTATGAGCATTTTCAAATGAGGAAAAAGAAAACACAGAGCTGTAAATGCCAGATGTCTTAGAAGTTACATAACAGTAGTGAGTGAGTGCTCATTGATTACAAGGAAGTAAATTTGATGCTGCGTTCTTTTTCTTTTCGCTTTAATCTTGGGCAGCGGCTTCATGCCAAAGCAAGAGAAATTCTTGGGATCTGCTTCTCATCATTTTGCCATTCCGGGACCTTCAGCTTCTGTACTCCACCGAAAGCGTTGTCCTTCTGGCTGTCCTTTTCCAAGATAATTACCCACCTCTCTACATGGCAGTCTCCTGTGCTTAGCTAACAAGCTCTCATCTTTATCCTCCACATCGATAGTCTTTATTCAAATCGTTCTTCTTCATGTTGCTTTTTTTCCCTTTTGTTGCTGGCTCTGTAACAGTTCAGATCTGTGGGGCGATTTGAGTGCCCATTTCAAGAAAAAGTTCAGTCATCCCCAGAAGGAAAAGTTGCAGGCGAGTGTCTCTCATCATCTTTCCCAGTGTTGGGCCAGAGAGGTTAGAGTCAGAGAGATGGAATTCGGACCAATGCCCGTTTGAGCTTTGATGACAGACCTCACCTTCAAAGTGGAGGCTTTTAATAGGAACCGTCATCCTGGGTACGTAGAGTTTTATGCATTGGGGAGATGATCTTTGAAATTTTCTCAATCGCTGGAGTTCTGTGAATCTTTCTTGTGCTGCTGAACATCATCGTTGTTGGGTTGCTCCGTTCGGATTTTTTGGATTTGAGAGATTGTTACTAGTGGGTTTTTGAGGAAATGCAGATGGGAAAGTTAGCGACTTTGGTCTTGCTATGTGTAGTATCCTGTTTAATGGTTGGAACAGGGGAAGCCCAGTTGAAGACTGCCCTGATAAATTGTGGTACAAATTCTAGTGTTGATGTGGACGGCAGGAGATGGGTTGGTGACTTGGCCGCTAACAATAATCTTACCCTTAGTTCCACTGCGGCGGCAGACACCACCACCGCACTGAGCAGGAACACTTCTTTAGGTCCAATCTACGGATCTGCCCGTATTTTCACAGGTGGATTGAACTATACCTTTCAAGGAGTTCAGGGGGACTATTTTGTTCGGCTTCATTTTTGCCGGTTCGCCTTCGATCGTTATAATGCGAACGAATCTGAGTTCAGCGTTGCAGCCAACGGTTTGGGACTACTGTCGCAATACAGTGTTCTGAATGATATCGCAACCAGGAATGGGGACTTGCTGAGTTCGGAAAGCAATGGTTCGTCCTATCTGATCAAAGAGTTTTTCCTCTCCATCAGTTCGAACGAGCTCGTCATCGAGTTTCTTCCATCCAAAGGGTCATTCGGATTCGTAAATGGACTAGAATTGGTGGCTTCAGAGGATGACCTATTTGCGAGTGCAATCACTAAAGTTGGAGGGAATAGTGTGAATCTGAATCTGAGCGGACGGGGTATGGAAACAATGTACAGGTTGAATGTTGGGGGGTCTCAGATCAAACCCAGTCAAGATCCAGATCTCTGGAGGACATGGGAGGTTGATACTAGCTACATGACCAATGTCGATGCAGGCTTTCCAATGAAAAACAATTCCAATATTACTTATGCTTCTTCAAATGACTCGTGCACGGCTCCCCTTCTTGTGTATGAAACGGCGAGAACTATGTCCAACACCCAGGTTCTTGAGAAGAGGATCAATATGTCGTGGAAACTCACGGTGGATCCGGGTTTTGACTACCTGGTCCGGTTACATTTCTGCGAGCTGCTCTTTGGACAGCCCAACCAGAGAAACTTCAGGATCTACGTGAACAACAGGACCGCTGCTGCTAACTTTGATATCTACGCCCGAGCCGGAGGGAAGAACAAAGCGTATCACCAGGACTATGTGGATGAGGTGTCGTCGAGAGTCAACACGTTGTGGGTTCAGCTCGGGCCTGACACGGCCACTGGTGCATCCGGAACTGATGCTCTCTTAAACGGTCTGGAGATATATAAGCTGAGCCGAAATGGTAATCTTGCCTATGCAGGAACATACAAATCAGCTGAAAACACCACAAACAATCCGAAAGCTCGTATTATCCTGGTTGGAATTGCAGCTGGTATAGGCTCTGTACTGATCCTTGCATTAGTAGCTACCGTCATCTTCCTTCTGAGGAAAACACGAAGGAGTGAGATCGGAAGTAAAAATGACGCTCCTGTGTGGCGGCCGCTCTTCCTTCATGGGACCGCATTGAATACAACCACTAATGCCAAGGAAGCGGCAGGTACCAAGAACCAGAATGGGTCTGTGATCTCGACGAGAATGGGGAAGCGATTTACAGTAGCAGAAATTAGAGCAGCAACGAAGAATTTCGATGAGAAAATGGTCATCGGAGTAGGGGGCTTCGGAAAGGTGTACAGAGGCGAAATTGAATATGGCACCCTCGCCGCCATTAAGCGTGCCCATCCTCAGTCGCAGCAAGGCCTCACCGAGTTCGAGACGGAGATCGAGATGCTTTCGAAACTGAGGCATAGGCATCTTGTCTCCATGGTTGGGTTCTGCGAAGAACAGAACGAGATGATCTTGGTGTACGAGTACATGGCCAACGGAACTCTGAGAAGCCATCTCTTTGGCAGTGATCTCCCGCCTTTAAGCTGGAGGCAGCGACTGGAGGTCTGCATAGGAGCTGCACGAGGACTTCATTACCTCCATACTGGAGCCGACCGAGGAATAATACATAGGGATGTCAAAACAACTAACATTCTACTCGACGAAAACTTGGTGGCGAAGATGTCCGATTTCGGATTGTCGAAAACAGGTCCTGCCCTGGAACATACCCATGTCAGCACTGCAGTGAAAGGGAGCTTCGGATATCTCGATCCTGAATACTTCCGGCGACAGCAGTTGACACAAAAGTCCGATGTATACTCCTTCGGTGTCGTGCTATTCGAAGTCATCTGTGCTCGGGCTGTCATAAATCCCAGCTTACCAAAGGATCAGATAAACCTTGCGGAATGGGCTTTACGATGGCAACGGCAGAGATCACTGGAAACCATCATCGATCCGCGTCTCGGGGGACAATATTCGCCAGAGTCGATGAAGAAGTTTGGGGAGATAGCAGAAAAGTGTCTTGCTGACGAGGGGAAGAGCCGACCGACCATGGGAGAGGTCCTTTGGCACTTGGAGTACGTCTTGCAACTCCACAAGGCTTGGTGTCAGGCGAATGGCGAAGGAAGTTCACCCCTCACTGTCGAGAGTTTGGAAGATCACCGAGCGGGAGGAGCGGAGGAGAGGCGAAACCCTCTGTTTACGGAACCAGATTCGGCAATTAGCTGAAACAAAGAGCGAAACGACGAATCTGCGGCCAGAGACGAATAAAGAGTGGGTGTTCGTCAGCCTGACATTTCATGAGGTCTATGGGGGCGAAGGCACGGTGCACGTCTAGCAAGGGATACGGACCGCGTATTTTACGTTCTTTTATATGTTCTTCCTAATTCATTCCCATTCGTTTCATTCAATTTCGTGGGTGCCCTATAAGGCTCATAATTGTTCTAAGAATCCTGAGGAGGTCCAGTCGTAAGAAAAACGAGGGTTTTCGCATAGCATCTATGCTTCTATATTTGATCATTCATCGTCACTTCATGTCTGATTCAGCGCCTCTTTGTTGTTTGAATGCTTCTTGGTATCAACACAAGGAAGTGAAACTTGAATTGACAGCCTAACGAAACTTCGGCGGTAGCTAAAGAACACTCCATTGCGCCTACGACTGTTACTAAGCACTTTGCGTGCCTACTCTGAAGACTCGTTTCCAGCTTCGCCCCTACCAATGGTCGCAGTTTTCACCCTGCCCTTCCCAGAAACTTAGAAAGCCTCCTCTCTTTTTCTCGAGTCTGCACTGTTGCTGGATCGAGTCCGACCACAGAAGCGACAAAAGATTTAGATCGCTGGCAATTTGTTTTGAGAAATATATTCCACTTTTCGTCCTATGCTTGTGCCAATAACTCGCGTCGACATGCCCACTTGAGCGTGTCAATAATCATTTTGTAAACGAATCACAGGAATCACAGGGCGATGATGAGCGGCTTCACTAAATTCTCCTTCTGACCACTGCTTGGCCATCAAAGGAGAAATTTGCACTCCATAAACGAAGAAAATTTACGAGAGTTCACATCTCACTCATAAAGACCGTAGAGGTTTTACGTCTCGGTTGAGAAATTATTCTGTTCCTTCTCTGCGGGTTACGGTCCCTCCAGTTCCTGTAATATGCATGCATGATCACTCCTCTTGCCCGTCACTCCTCACCCGGCATAACAGAGCAGCACACAAAAAAAAAAAAAAAAAAGAGAGAGAGAGAGAACTAAATAAAGTGATCTTAGAAAAATGCTGTCTGACCTGCTTGAATGTGCCTACGCTTGTCCTATTTAAAGAGTACCAATGAATCAATCAATGGTTTGTCCGTGCTCCATAACATGAAGTGCGACTCTGTTATTGCTGATGAAAGAAGAACCAGAATCAGAAATTAAAATCTTCCGATTCTGTCGCTCCTTTTTTTTTTTTTAATGAGTATCGTAACGGTGCCCCTTTGAACCATCAACCATGTACAATTCTATAACCTGATTCATCAGCCCCCAAAAACAAAATCTATCCCACCTATATCCAATAGTTTCCCTCAGGAGTTCTCTGTCCAATCTATCTGAGGCCTCGGTCCAATCAAAATCTGTACAGGATCTACGAGTCCATCAGTCAAAAGATTTCGATGTCTCGCAGTTACTCCATTCCCAAATAACATTGTAAAGATGAACAGATTCCCCGTCCTCCAAATGCTCATCTAGCTGCGGCAATCTTTTGAAAAGAGCAATCTGTGAAGCAAACCCAGGTTCATGGTCAGCAGAACCACCGACCCCGCTAAACTCGACACTGTAGTTATGCCTTGAGGCCAAGTTCCTCGCCCATGAGCCAAATTGCTCTCTGGTCCACTCAAACTTGTGATCATGGTTGCGGAATCTACAAGACTCTGACTGTCCTTTCCCGTCTGGGGCCTCCTCATGGTTCGGCAGGTCAGATTTCTGGAGTATGACATTGTATTCATAGTTTGGTGTGGAAACAATCAGAACACTGGGTCGAAATGAGCTCAGTACAAGGTCTCCAAATAAAGATGCCTGATCTTCCTCCATGTGCTCGATCACCTGAAGTATTTCAATGTAAGTTGCAGGTAATAATTACATTGAGCAACTAAAGCTCCTACAGAGCAAAAATATGTTTCTCTCTGCACGTACTAGCATGCTACTGTCCAAATAGCAAAAGCACCGGAATCTCAAAATTGACATGTGTTGTATGTGAACTTTCAACAAACTCAAGATGGTACATATAATGAACAACAATAAAACATAAATCATGAAACTCACTGGAAATTAACAGACGACAGAATCTAAAATGAACCAAATATCCGCAGGCCACAATCTTTTGTAAGTACTTGCAAGTACCAACTCATTCCTAAAGCCAATCAAACTCTTGACTATATTCAAGACACCGCTTCTGGCAAGTGCATTCAAGACCCTTTTAAGTATTCAAGTGCCACCTAAGTGACTTGATTACCTGAGGGTGAGCAACTTTCAGAGGTGACCATGGATTGGATTTAAGTACTCCTGGACCTTAAGTTCACCATGTTTAGTAATAATAATACGAACAATAATAACTAGACAGAAAACCTGAATTGCGAAGGGAGACCTAGAAATACTGGGCTTCTAAGACTGGGAGTTAGAGGATCCATCTAGTTACACAGTGATAGAGTGTAGTAAATCATGTATTCGCTGGGTCTAATCATCCTCACTTCATAATACATAAGTTATACAATTGCCCCAGCATGCTTGCAAATGTCTAAACATAGAAATTATAACCTCTGTTTATTTCTCATTTGGAACATTTACTCTTTTAAAAGTTAAATCTGTATAACATGATATGTGTGCACTACAAGAACTTATTGGCATGAATTCCTCTTTTTTTCAAACAAAAACCATGTAAAGATAAGAACTCACATGGTGCATACACGGGTCAGTCAGATAGTCATGAAAACTCATCAGATTAATTAACTACACATTTTATAAATATCAAATCATGTAACCTATTTAATAAGCAGTTTATTCTAGCATTGAAAGATTTGAAACAATTGATATACATGTCCTGTTCATACCATCAAAGTCAGTAACAACCCTCACTTGATCCATTTGATACTTCTCATTTAACTAAAATAACTATGGCACAGAAACACCAATGCAAGTCTCTAGTCGAAGACAAAAACCAATTACATAAATGTTTAATGTAAGAAGAGGCCCTAATGAAAAAATAGTAAAAGTTACAAAGAAAGAAAACAAGAAGCAGAAAGTGTCATATCTGCTCAATTTTAGAAGAAAAATGAAGGGTCAAAATGTAAGAACTTTAGATATGAATGGAAGAGATAGGACAAAGATATGCATCTAGCTTCTAGAACAAATGTAGGATGCAGATTAAGTTTAAAAACAACTTCTGTAAGATCGAGATCTGACTAAGATACGTTTTGGGACAGAGTCAAAATGGTTAACTCCCAAAACTGACGTAGGCAAGTGAAACGAATATGCATCTTTGCAAGGAGCTTTTTCAGTTGAATTCTCACTCTCTTCCTCCTCATCTCATCTCCTCGCATTCAACTTCAATTAGTTAGTGGAAAACAGAATATGTCTTTGGAATGAGGGAATTAAAAATAATTACGTCGTATCTTCATCATAAATTCACTATTGCATTAATTTGCAACATCAGCAACAGAAAAGATGGAAAGTGCAGAGAAAGTAACGAATGTAGAAAATATTGAACTCAGACTGCAACAGGAAAGATTATTGTGATTATAGAAGGAACAGCAGACACTCAAACAATTGGACTCCACATTATTTACAAGGAGAACAAAGAATTAGGTCATACCTCTAGGCAAGTGCCAATGTCAAAACCACACATACGAGAATCAAAGACAGTGATTGAACCATCATAAAGTGTTGCAGACTGGATGCCTTTGCAGGGCATGTCAGCATCTAAACTTTTGCTTAACTTCGAGTGCAATACCTACAATAATGCAAGAGAAAAGCCCTTCAAAAGACAAGTTATCACCAAGAGAGCAAAGAAGTGCCATCTGGTATGGTTAGCTGAAAGTAGAAATGCAAATTTCTCCTATGCTGGCTGAATTAGTATGAAAAAGAAAAAGGGTATAAAAAGTTCTGAAAAATGAGAGGAAGCATTTCAGTTGAAAGGTGTTGCAAGTGTTAAGCAAATCAGTTAGGCGCAACCTCCAGGATGAAATGATGGTTTGTGTTGCAAGTGGAAATTGACTGCATAGTGGATGAAAATAGACTTGTGGAAACTGGAGGATTCAAAGATTATAGTCATTTGTAGGGGATAGCTTGTCAGAAATCAAATAACAGCACACAGCAGCAGTACCGGCATCATAATTTTGTTGATCGTGAAGTGTTCCAATTTCATCACTTCTCTCTAGCAATTACAAAGGAATATTTGCATATTATTATTTTTTTTTTTTTTGGTCAAAGCATAAAAAAATTGAATGGTCAGATTTTTGTTGTAGTTATGACAGGTCTACTTCAAGCATAAAAGGAAAGGAAAAAAAAAATTTATACACATGTTCAGTAGAAAGATCAATTTGAGTTGTATAATCATCAACGTCACAACATCTTTTTGGAATTATAAAATTATAAAGACAGGTATCGAATCCTGTTTCAAATTAACCATGAATCTAAATTAGCCTATCTGAAACCACTTGAATCCAAGTTGCTATACTCAGAATTTTCTCCTGGTACACATGAAACAATGCACAACTGCACATCAGCAGCCCTAAGTAAGGAGAGGGTTAATGATGAAGATCTAGATGACCAGTAGCACAACTTCACCTGAAAATGCATCAACAAATGCTTCAGAAATTTTTTTTTTGACTCTCAAGTGCTTAGATATGCAAAAGGCAACAATATAAAAGATCTCCATAGCTTACCCCATATAGAGAATAACAGGCCCAGTTATTTATTGTTGGTTAAATACCCATTCCGGTTAGTCTTCGTATACTTTTGAAATTTACGAAGACATGAAGAAGATACTCTTCCTCACTGTGAGTAAAAGAGCATGCAAAATCCTAAGTTTCTGTATCTCATAGTCGCAAGTGCAAATCTACCCTAACTCCTGTCATCATGCAGATGATTAGATGAACAAAAAACCATCATGACATTTAGCAAATGATTCTAAATTAATGAGACGAAAATAGGTTCACTACCATCCGGAGTAGACTAGATTCCGCACAGTTTTATTTTATTTCTAGCTAGTGGATTGTGAATGGAAGTAGGTATATTCACAACATCCCTCTCACACTTAAACAACTGTCTTTGCAAGAGAACTTGAAAAGAAATGTACATTTAAGTTACAAAAGAAAAAAGAAGAAACCTTTGCTGCACGACTAAGACTCTTGAGTGAGAGGTCAACACCCACAATCTTTCTCAGTGAGGTTGGATAGTCCAAAAGGGATTCCAGCAAACTTCCGGAACCACAACCAAAATCAACCTGCAAAAGCAAGCTGAGAAGCTAAATATCTACTGTCATTCCAAAATTAGACAGTTTTGAGCTGAGACAATGTGAATTGAACTGGTACCAAAGTAGTTGCACCAGATTTCTTAATATGTTCCACAGCATAATCAACCCGTTGCTTTGAAAGAGGAGGGCTAAAAAGGGCCTGCTCCATTCTGTCCTCCAGAGGCTCTGTTATCTTCAATAAGGTGATGCAGTATTCCAAGCCGCATATATCTGTAACATCAAGAACAATGCACAAAATGCAAGACCCAATCATTATCATACAAGAATCCCGATAAGACAATGCAGTATTCCAAGCTGCACATATCTGTAACATCAAGAACATAGGACGAAATGCAAGACCCAATCATTATCATATGAAAAGCAGCAAAGAAGTGCACAAAACTGCAACAGAATGAAGTTCAAGATCCCTATGTCAAATAGTTGCTTAAACAACCCCCCTGCAAAAATAAAATAAAATAAAATAATCTACTTGATTTTCTTGAAATTCAAAGGTTAATGAACTAAGTACAACATATCAAAAAATGTGGTTCTTTGTCCAACGAAGCAATCATGAACCATGATGAGGAAAAGAAAAAATATCATGTCAAGTGACATGACTACGATTCAACCAGGCTGTATTCATGAGATAAAAGGAAGAGCCAACTGACTTGAGTTAATTAATGAAAGCGCCCTTGCAGAATCATTAGCAGCAGCCAAAATTAGCTCTTGTGAGGGCAAATCTACCAAGAAAAATGCAGACTGACCAACAGACATCGGAGCCACAGCTGTTTCAACATGAGCATTAACTGCTCTGGCCCCCATCTCAAATTCAAATTCATGAGAACTTTCAATCAGCTCCTTTGTATGCCCAACTTCTGTCACCAAGCATGCAGAATAACATATGCATGCCAAGGACCCATTAGATGGACAGATGCCTGATTCTGGCCCTTCTATCCTTAGCAGAGAATGTTCATGTTCTCCTGTGGCTTGTGGACCATCAACACAATTGTTGGCTTCAATTGTTCTTTGCTGGTTGAGGTACATGGTAGAGCAGAATTTAAATTCCTTAAATAAATGTTGGGGATTAATCTTTATATCAAGTTCGTCAGCTAATGAATTAAGCTTCTCCAATGGCATATTAAAATCCTGAAAATATGAACTCAACCAGGAGAGAACTTTCAGAGAAGCATTCTGGATACAATCAGTCTCCTTCCTGTAAAATTCTTTGGGAGAACACTGCAATAACAGATCCTGTAGCTTTGACAGTACTTTTACTTCACATCTGAAGTGGCTCACTGACTCCACAGTTTCATCGTCATCATGATTATCAGCATTTTCGTTAGTGTGCCCTGTGTCCTCTGTTGATTCTGTAACTTTCAGCTTCTTTTGTGATCCAGACAAGTCAGACAGTGCTTTTACAGGATATCTTGAAATAGTGAAGACAGGTTCAGACAATCGATGCTGACGACAGAATGTACAGAGAATTTCCCTTGGGAAAGTCCCCCTCCAGTTACTTTTTATTGTGAAGACAACTGGCA
This sequence comes from Psidium guajava, assembly GCA_016432845.1. Classification (NCBI taxonomy): domain Eukaryota; kingdom Viridiplantae; phylum Streptophyta; class Magnoliopsida; order Myrtales; family Myrtaceae; genus Psidium; species Psidium guajava. The sequence continues at coordinate 16,996,233 of CM028230.1, read as the reverse complement.
ACTCTGCAGCAATTGTTGACTCTCTACACAACTTGTAAGGTCCACTTGGTGTCTTATAAATGAGTATTCTGCACAAGCAGTTACGAAATGGATTGCATAAGTATTTGGGAGTTGCAAAGAATGAATGATGCAAGCTTCATATTACTCTAGAAGCTATTTGCCTTAACTTAGCAAAAGTGAGAAAATACTTCCTAAGCCACTTTAGCTTTTACACTAAAACAGTGCCAAATTTGTTTTTGGCAAAGAAAACTTTGCTCATCTTAAGTACCTGTAATATAACTTCAAGAATACATCTTCGTGAAAAAGGTCTTTGGCCTTCCATCTATATCCAATTGATGCCAGAATTGCACCACCATATACCTCTTGACCAGCTAAATAACTAGCCCTAGTATTCATAGAGCCTTCAAAAATATCAGGTTTCTTTCCATTCAGATCTGATGATGGCTCCACAAACTGCAGGTCAGAAGCAACAAAATACAATCTTGTCTCCGAAGAAGCTTTTCCTATAGGACTGTCCACCAGAAAATATACAACTTCAGTGCATCAAGAATTATCAAATGACGTGACATTTCAAGAAACAACCCCCCTCCTTCTTTCCTTCCTTTGTTTTTTAAGTGGGGCATAGGCAAGGAGTGAGGAATAAGGAGATTGCACTTACCGTGAGACTAGGATCTTAGAAGCATCAAGTAGACCAAGCTTTTGTGCAATGACATCCAGGTAGTACATGGACGAGGAAACATTTAATGTTACAGGCTTGACATCCTCATTCAATGAACTTGGAATTAATAAGGCCTCGACGCATACACAACCAAGGGTGGAAGATTGTTCAACTAACAATGGCTCTATAACCTCAGGAGGGTACGGATTTTGCCTCCGAATCCAAAGCTGTCCTTCAGTAGCAGTAACCAGGGTAGGTAACGTTGCAGCAGCTCGCAGAACAAAGGAGATTACCAAACAGGGATTTGACTCCACCTTAGGATCAATTACTTTACATAAAGTACCGATCTTCCCATCGTAGACAGCAATCACAGAAACAGGAACTGAACCACAGAGATCACCTTCCCGGCTTAAAGATGCTCTAAAGTGACTACTCAGCGGATGTTGGGATGCAAGGAACTGTATCATAATGAACAGGTTGTAAAAAGAATGTACATGGTGCCAAGAATGAGCAAAAAAGTTCCACAGTCCGATAAAACTGTGGAACTGTAACATGCACACTACCGGTTGATTTAGGATGATTGCCCCCTAACCCACCATCCCCAAAATTCCTAACGTGATTAACCTCGAAGGACAAAAAGTTGTTTTCCTTTTCCTGGTTAAAAACAGCTCATTAAGGATATTGCAATAAAATTCATCATGCAACTAAAATCACAGCTCCAAGCTCGAATGATTGCCAATGATCAGCAACAACAATCCAAGAATCTTCAGATAATATAAAAGAAGGGATTAAATAGACCATTCATGTACAAAAAGCTATTCCAAAAAACATGTTAATGCAGCAATGCTGAATGCCATATTGCATCTTCTAATTAGCTTATTTGAGGCACTAAGGAATGCTGGAAGGTTACAAACCTCATTTGAGAATAAATATGCAACCCGAGAAACTAAATCTTCCCCTGCGTCATGTACATTGGGATTGTGCGTTAACGGGTGAATACCCAGCTGCACAGCAAGGCACAAATTGATTAGAAAGAAATTCACAAAAGAAGAGACTGACTTCAATAGCAGTAAATCTCGAAAATTAAGTGTAATACAAAGAGGAAGGAAAATTAGAACTTCCTCATCCCACTTATATGAAAACTTCACCCGAAACCATGGCTCTCAAATATGTATGCAGGACCCTCCACTACTACCCAGACAACACATCACTAGCAAACCCATTTCCAATGCCCATGCCACACTCAATGCAACTTTGTAAGACAAAGTTAGCAAACTTTATTACAACCCTTAGACAACTAGTTAGATGATGGTGCATAAATTCCACAAGACAAACTAATTTGGCAGATGGCACCTAAATTGTTGGTTGGCCACTAATCAACCATTCCAGCTAATGTTCCAAAGTAAAGATCTCTCTCCTAATGAGGATCAGTGCAAATTCTAGTTATAATTTCAGTCTGAGTGTTAAATAAAATCAATGATTTCAAGGGATTCAACTCCTCTGTTTCATAAATACACTCAGCACCTGGATACTGACAAACTGAGAATGATTATTAACTCAGTCAGATGCAATGCAGAGGACTTTACTCTGTCTCTGGATTCCAGTATCTTTCTGGGCCCATATATCCAGACCATATTTTGTGGAAATAATCACATCTTCACACCATCATTCGCATTCCATTATGATGTACAGAAAACCCAAAATTTTGTGCCAGGATCATTCCTAACAGAACCATATTGTGCTTTTCAATGCTGCTTCTGATTATATATTTCTAGACAAAATAGTACAGAAAGGAGGGTACTCTTAAAAGCATCCACATTGATCTCCATTGCAAAACCAGATGCAGGAGCCGTAATTACATCCAGCTTCAAATAGCATTTCAATGAAATTCAATTACTAAATAAAAAGCATAGAGAGACTACACTCAACATGCATATCTAGTTCATAGAACAGCTATTTACAACAGAAATTGCTGGTGAAGGGAAACCAAGGGATGAAAGCTAGCACACTGTACATCCTGCCAAGCCAAGGTAGAAATGCCGTGCCACGAAAAGGCTAACATTGGCTTTCCTTAATATGAACAAAAAAAAAATTATGGATAACCGGAATGAACAATCCACACATTTTCTTAAAGCAATTCACGAATAGCAAGAGAAACAACACTTCCAATGTAATCTCATTGAGATTAGACAAACAAACAATGCAGTTAGTGATAAATGACGATAAGATCAACTTTTTAAAGCTCGACCACACTTAAAATTACTTCACACTAAACATCAAATGCCCACGGGGTAAAGTAGCACAAGGCAATTGCAATGTTATCAAATAAGAAATAGTAGTACGAAATGGACAACCTTCTGAAGAGCCATCTCAGCAGCAGCTTGCTCAGCATCCTTCTTTTTCCTGAAAGTTCCAGAGAGAATGGAAAGTTCAGGAAGGTTCAACCGGCAGCGATAGTGACAAGGGCCCTTTTGTGGGATACACAGTCCAGGACACCCATTTTGAAGAACCTCCTGAACTTCCTCCACTTCATACGAAGCCCTGCTTCCATATTTCTGGTATACAACAGCTTTCGGTGTGATCTTCGTCTTCTTGCCCTCCGGAGTTGCAGCCCCTGAGCTTCCCATGCATGAACTCCTGCAGTTTGAAGGCGATGAACTATAAGCGATTCGCACAAAATGATATTTGCAGAGAAACTACTCACGCAACGGTCAAGCACCGACATCATGTCCGACTACTCTCCTCCACCAACATATTGAGACAAACGAACATAAAACTCGACTCTCCGTCGGAACAACGCATAAAAACAGGAAGAATAGCAGAGATATCTATCGATCGTCTCCGACAATGTCGAGCGCTTCGTGAACCGTCGCGATGAACCATTTGGAACCGAAAATAGCACACCCGTTCGAGTTCATTAGCGGTGGAGAAATCTAAAGGCGTATCGTTTTCGAGAAAAGGCGTGGAAGAAAAAACTGAAGGGGAAGGTGCCGGCGGCCGATTGAAGAGAGAGAGAGAGTCATTTCTACCTTTGCGATTACGGAGGAATGCGCATGGAGAGACTTCGCCGGAGGTTGGAGGTTATCGAATCGGTCCGCGGCGGAGAGCGGCGGAGGGAGAATCGGTACCGAGAGAGAAAACCAAGCAAGGAGGCTTCGCTAGCGGCGTCGCCGTGACCGTAACTGTTGAGAGTTCAGAGAAGGAAAGAGAGCGTTCCTTTTTATTTTTTATTTTAAATTTAATAGGGGGGCGGTTCGTTGAGGACATTCGTGTATCTCCAACGCTGAAGACGCGCGTGGTGACCAAGCACCTTCTGGCCGAGGGATTTTTCTGAAAAGGAGAAGAACGTCGTGGTCCCCACGCGACCCGGCGCTTTACGTGGGCTCTGTTTTTGGGGTCCCAAATGGAATTTATCTTCTTCTTTTCTTCCACGGCTAATGTAATTTATTATTTATAAAAAAAAAAGGAATTTATCTGACCAGAAAAAAAAAAATCGAAGTTCGAAAAACTCGCGTTTTGCTTGACTGAGAAATCGGTCAAGCCAGGTGCTACCCTTGACTACATTAAATTTATAGTTCTTCCATTAATGCACAAAAAATGAGGAAATAATGTATATAAAACTATAATAAATAAATAAAAATGAAAGGTGAAGTAAAAACTAGAGGCGCAAAAAAAAAAAAAAAAGAAATCCGGAAGCAATCTTTATGAATGAAAACCCCACTTGAAATCAAGCAGAGATTCCGGGATTGCATTCAACATTTGAACTAGACACACACAAAAAGAAAGGTACACGCTCAAAGAAAAGGATTCTTGCATCATTTAATTAAACTTATTATTCATTTAAATGAATGAACAAATGTAACGAGGGAAACAAATGACGTGAAAAAATTAATTTTTATGAGAAAATAAAATAATAATTAGCCCTAATCCAAATGAAGTAGAGTTTTAGGCAAAAAGTATACACTTAAAAAGTGAAACTTGAATCCTTCAATTGAATTTACCATTGGATATTGTTAGACTGATGGAACAAGAAAAGAATGATGTGGAAGAACAATAGTTTTTGTGAGAGGAAAATGGTAGACAGCACTGATTAAAATCTACTAGAAATCAATAAATGTTTTTCTTTTGGATTTAGAGATAAAGTCCATGTGTTAAAGAAAATGACTCTCAAATCCTTTAGTTAAACTTATTATTCAATTGTTAGTGATCTGACATAAGAAAAACAGATAACGTGAAAAAGAATAATTTTTATGAAGTTTCAATTGTCGATAACCCTTGTCAAAATTAGACCAGAACAAAAGTACACCCTAATTAAAAGAGAAAATTATGAAAAAAAGTCTTAAACCTGTTATAATTATATCAATTTAGTTCTAAACCTTTTGCATTTGAGTCAATTCAATCTATTTGACAAGTCAGCACTGACGTGGATAATTTTAATAAAATTTTAATATTTTTGAATTTTTGAATTATCTTATATATTTTTTAATAACTTTTTTTCTTTTCTTTTTTTGGTTAGGGCCAACAGGAGGCGACCACTGGGCAAGGGTCGTAAGCCCTTGCTTGCGTGCTGGCCCTAACAAAAAAAGAGAGAGAGAGAAATGAAAAAGATAGGATAAAAGTTATTAAAAATAATGAAAAATCGAAAAAAAATTGAATTATTATTAAAAATGATTCACGTCAGAGCCAATCGGCCAAACGGATTGAAATGGAACAAATACAAAATATTTAGGATTGACTTGGCAAAAAAAAATATATGTGATTAAATTATCGCAATGTTTAGGATTTTTTTGATAATTTCCCCCTAACTAAAATCAACTAGTATTATGTAATGCATGTCAATTGGAATTAGACAAACTTACATAATTTGAAAAAAAAAAAAGTTGCCCTTGTATTTTACTTTCATCATCTTTCTTCTTCAAGTTCATCTTCACGCCTATTTCTCCTATGTCTCAACTCTCGACACTCTCGACCTTCAACCATTAAGACCGTAACTCTCACCACCACGAGCTACGCTCTGACTAACTTCTAGGCTCCTCGAGGCATGAATTGAGCGACAATTGAGTTCACGCTTTTCTCCCCTCTGTCGCGACTCTCTTGGCCTCTTGCCCGAGCACCACTTCGAACACTGCCGTTGGATTTTAGACATTTATTTTGGGAATCCTTGAAATTTGATTACTAGGTGTTGGATGTGAGATTGTTAATTTGGATAAGATTTCACCTTGATCAAGAAAAATTGGGTTTGATTCATTCTCATGTTCCCAAAGAGAAAAATGTTTAGTTTCCCCTTTGTGGGATTTTATTTCTCTTTTTTTTTGTTTAGGTAATTAGGACTAGCCTCAATCTACCGGAAAAAAAAATGCCGGGTTACTTTTGTTTATTCATGTCACAAGAATTTTTTAAAAATAAAAACACGGTACACATGTGCCATATTTATCTTAAAGTGATACAACCGTGCCACATTTAACCCAACAATTTACCACAATCTAGGACGAATATGGCAAGGGTGTTCAATTTGGGGTAAATGCAATAAAGATATGATGGCTCTGGGTTTTTTTATGACACAAAAATTAGTTTGAAGGAAATGTGATATGAATGTACCGGTTTGAGGGCTCTTCCGACAAAATTTAGTTTTAGGTAAATGTGGTGCAAATGTGTATGTATAGGAATTTTTTGTGGTATTAGCCTCATTTAATTTTGCTATTAAGGCTAATGTTTGTTCGTTTGAATTAGTTGATTGCATAAAATAACATCGGATCACACAAAAACACGATGAAATTCTCTTACATCTTATCTATAAGACTAGGAAAGGTGGATATATACTACCCCGTGTATAATAATATTAGCAAAAAGAATTCTCTCTCGTATATAAGGAAAAGGAATAATGACCATGGTCATGCCTAACCATAGCGAGGCGGCAACCTCTCAGAGGGAAGCTAACTCATGCAAGGTGGCAACCTCTTTGAAGAAGCGACTCCTGGATTTGTCATTTTGTCCCTTCGTCTGACGAGTCAAGGGGCTTCGTGAAAGCTGAGGTCAAGATAGGAAGTGACATTAATTGCTCGATTAGTCCCGAGGGAGATGCTAGCGAGGAATCAAATGGAAACGAGATTCATCATCGATTCATTTTATATACACCGATTGATTCAGAATTGTACTAGATGCTTTCTTGGAGGGATTTGAAGAGAATGCTTTTTTAGGGATAAATACTCCGCAAATACCAAAACTTTTGTATGGCCATTACTTGAGTATTATCACTTTTTTTTTTTGCTCGCTTGAATGCTAAATCGAAGCAAAATCATTCACTTGAGTATCACTTCCAGCAAATCATTTTGCATTGACTTTTTATTTATTTTTTCGGTGACACGTGAATTTTTTATATTTTTAAATATTTTTTCGAATATTTTTTTGATATTTTTCTTTTTATTTTACTTTTGTTACTTTTTCCACCCTGGCTAATGAGGGTCACCAGTGACCCTTGCTGGCCACAATCGGCTGGCCCAAGGGTAGAGGGTGCCTCGCCCTAGGTCGACTAGGCCGCGATGCTTTAGGCAACAGCCATTGCAGCCTTTGCGGCCACAAGCGAGGGCCCTCGCTAGCCATGGGTGAGGGCCGTTGTGCCATCGCTTGTAGTCGAGGGTTGTCCGTTATTTTGATTCAGTAAAGTATAAGTGTAATCCCACTTTGAACTTGATTCTCTCCAATTCAAGAAGAATGATGCAATAGCATGATCATGTTTCCGTTGTTTTAAGTACGTTTCTTCCTAATTTAGTATTTTTTTGTTTTAAGTATGTTTCTTCCTAATTTAGTATTTATTATTATTATTTTAGGGTTATGAGTATTCATATAATGGTTATACGATGATCATGTGTATGTTTTATTATATTGGATGATTGATATTTGAAGTTATTAGTTTAAATCTAAGGATTAAATTTCTAGAAGAAACTAATATTAACAGTCTCACCGAGACCGAACCAGATCATCGGACCGGCCCGGACCATGCACAATCCTACATGCTGAAGTAGCGCCCCATTTTGAATGTCACATATTAAGGGCTAATGACGCAAATTACTTTGCTGTTTTTTTTTTCTCTGTTTGGTCAGGGGAATTCAGTTTGCTGTTAAGTGTCAATGCGTCTTCTTTTATCCCTTTTTTTTTTTCTGCTTATTGCATTTTTTTTTATGTCATTGAAAAGATAACTCATTTTCCTATGCTAATATACTAGAATTTCCTACACCAAACTCGTTGCGTTATTCTTGCCACCCCGAGGATTGCCCCGGGCCAGACAAAAAGAAAAAGGAAAAAAAAAGGTTGCAAAAATGTGGAAAAAGTTATTATGAACAGCAAGGGCCCCACACCAGTCAAAACCATGAAAAACTGGTGAAACCTTGCGGTTCCAAACTCAATTCAGAGATTTGACCCCCAACAAAAAAGGTGTAAAAAAAAAAAAAATCAGTCCAGTGCCTTCAACAACCCTCCCGGGAAAGTTATCCGACAAAACGGACAGAGGGATGCCATGAGCATTATTACCATATGATATTGAAAAATAAAAGAGGGTAAATATGGTAAAGTTTGGTCGAGTCGATTTATAGTGGTGTCGCTCGCCAGCTCTATTCCTTGAATTTATTCGGAAGTTTTCCCAAAATCACTCATTTTATCCGAAAATCATCGGAATGTCGCTTGATTTCCGAGCACAATTTCCTCCTTGCAAACTTAATTTCGAGCCTCAAAAAGTCTTACAATGCACACTTTCGTGTATTTCTCACCTATCCTAAAAATGTTTCTTACACTTAGATATGCAATACAATGTGTATTTTCTTCCTTTCAAGGAAAGGGGAGGGGGAAATGGGTCAATAACCCATTTTTTAACTCACATTTAATTGACTGGGTAGAAAATGAGCTAGTTGAAGCTTTAATATGGGTATGGGATGGACCCATTTCTAACCCATTAAGGCTACATTTGGAAAGGCTTTTGGGAAAAGCATTTGAAAAAATGCAAAATGCCTTTAGTCCGAAGGAATTTGGTAAAATACAAAAACTATTTGATAAATTGTAATTAAAAAGTGCATTAAACATAAACATAAATTCGGAAAGTCTTTTAGATGCGATCAATTTTAGTTTTTAAATGCAATTTGTTTAAAATTTAAAAATAATTATTACATATGGATAAATTTATAATTAAAAAATCACATTAACATGGATATTTCAACTAAAAAGAGAGCAATTGCACTATAATAAACGTGTTCACATATGTCTCAAGGAAAGAAATGAGAAAAATTACCGAAAAAAATCCTAAACATACTATAATTGTGTCAATTCAGTTCTGTACTTTTTTATTTTTGCGAATTCAGTCCAAAAATTTTCGCAATTATATCATTTTAGTCCATTCGGCAAATTTTGATTGGGCGGTGTCAAATGTTTTAATATTTTTTATATTTTATATTTATAATTTTCTTTTCTTTTTTTTCTTCATTTTTTTTTTCCTTTCCCAATCCCTCTCCTATCTCAAGTCAGTTCAGTGAGTGGCTAGAGGCATAGTCGGCCGAGCCTTACCAGGCTATGGTAGGGTTGGGTTTGAGAGGTTGACTCCCACCATGGCCAAGCGAGGCCCTCACCCTCACAAGCCCAGATATGAGGAGGTGAGGTGCGTTGGGATCATGGAAAGAAGGTGTAGTTATTGTAGTGGAGGGCATGAGAGGGGGCTTGATGCAACGGCGCTTGTGTCGGCATTTGGTAGCAACCTCCTCGGCAGCACTTGCCATGGCAACGTTCTGTAGTAGCCTTCCAATGGAGCCAAAGGCCAAGGGAGCAATGGGAGCCAAAGAGGGAAGGAGGAATTATGAAGACAGAGAGGGTAAATGTGGAATTATAAAGACCGAGTGAGGATAATATTGAAAATTCAAAAAATTCACTAAGTCTTGACACTATTGCCTATCGAGAATGATGAAAGCTCAAGGTAGCCTTGGGCTTTCTGCCTTTTGAAGGCTCAGTTTGAGCGAAGGATATTTTCAAAACATTTGCCAAACACCTAAATTTTGGCCCAAGGAGCATTGGCACTTTGAGCTAAGGATATTTTCAAAAAATTTGCCAAACACCTAAATTTTGGTTCAAGGAGCTTGGGACACCTAGAGCCTCTTGGGAAAGTAGTTCCCAAATGCAGCCTAATAACTCAACTTTAGACCCACAAGTTTCCATGACGTCCTAGCCAAAAATCTCCATCAGTACATCTTATGCCCTTGTTCGCTCTCACCCAACCGCCACCACAAGTCTCTCCTGCTCATCGCCATCCGCCGCCCCAATTGTGCAGCACTCACTGCCATCTCTTCAAGGTTTCGCTGCCTCAATGGGCAGCAATGGTTCATCACTCTTCCAGTTAAGTTCATAGCCTCTTTCATTGCTCGAAAACCATCACGAGGTGATGAGAGCTAGCGAGACATGGCGAAGCGAGGCTGCGGTGGCTTTGTCTAGCGCGATAAGGTGATGGCGAGGGAAGACATCTGTGAGTTGCCAGATGAGCAAGCCAGGAAGCTCCACGTAGGCTCCCCTGACTACAGATCAAAAAATAAAAACAAAGGGAGGAAAATAGAATAATGTGGCTTGGGGTTGGGTTGAGTCGGGCATGGGTCATGAGAATTGTACTATTTGAAAATGGGTAAATATGGGTTAAATGAGTTAATATGAATCGGGTCATTTTCGATTCAACCCATAACCGACCCGATCCACCCATTTGGTGGCTCTATGGCAAGACTAGAGATTTAATTTATAGTAGATTTTGGCTACACTAATTGTTAGACACACTTCTTTAGCCGTTGCAACTTTCAAGAGCCCGCCTGACCATCACAGGTCAGTCGGTCGCCTCTCTAGGACTTTTGGTGGCATTTCAAAAGTGTCGCTAAATTCTAAATAATTGCTTCTCAACCCACCTTTTGCGATATTTCCACGAGTGACCCCAAAACCTTCGTATCTTGATATTTCTTCAAACTTAGTCTAACTTGAACATGTATTAGAAAAAATTGTTAGTGAGTTGTTTATATGATCATCAAAATCCAAATGGTCAACAAGAGAGTTGCTTTCGTGCTAGAGATCCTCACAAGGGGCTAGGCGGGGATTCTTGTCTCTCTTCGCCGTATAACAATGGTGAAAAAAAAAATAATTTCGTTCATAGAAAGAACATTGCATCTCGCGTTCCTTGCTTCAACTGAACATTTATAACTATCATAGCAATTTGCGAGTTCGGTTGAGTGAAGTGGATGGATTTAGAGATTCACTTGTTTGAAGTTAAAAGATGAGAGGGGGTGAAAGCTTCTTCTTCTTCTTTTTTTTTTTTGTTCTCGAAAAAGATAAATTACGAACATACTCAGATTCTACCAATTGTGTGAAACAAATCTGACACAATCACTTTTGGATAGGTGCGACCGTGCCAGTGTCCCTTGTAGCGGGAATTTATTACGTCATCAAATTCTTCTACAAGTTAATTATTACGGCGATGATAGGGGAAAAATAATTTTAATGCCATTAGCGACACTTTATGCAATAAAAAGTCCGGTCAGCGGCAATAAAAATTTCATGTTCGGACCACTCATTCTGCTTGGGTTCGAGTCTCACTTGAATTTAACAAAAAAAATCAGTTTTTTAGGCCCTTTCTTTTTCCTTTGTGGGTCCCACTCTCGATTTATAAATATTGCGTACCTTTTTTTCGTTTTCTCGTCAACAGCTAATATTCCTTGTAATACTTTGTTCCATGTAACAATGTTTTAGGGAGCATTTTCTTTGAATTTTCAGAATAATAGTGAATATTTAGAAATTTTAATGTGTATTTTTTTTGGTCCCGAATTTTTAATGTACTTAACTTGGTCATATTTTTAAAATTTTCTATGATATCTAAGAAAAATCGAGCAATGATGGCACAAAAAAATTTGCATTATCAGATTCACTAAATTAAATGAAAGTTGAGTAGTTAAAATATATGGACTATAATCCAATGAAAAATATAAAGTTATAATTAAACCAAGTGCATTCATTAAAACTTTTAGATAATTTTTTGCTCTTATATATTTAATTATTTTTTTGATAATGGTATGATACTAGAAAAAAAAAATAATAAACGAATTGCATAACTCACTAATACAAGGGTAGCAGCGCGAAAAACCTCAAACTAATAAACATGATACAAATTACCATACATTAATTTTTTAACCATAAAAAACTTCACAACAGTACACTTATTACAAACTTACCCCAAACTAATTTTTTTTAATACAAAAAATCTCAAGTTGATATATTTATGACAAATGTACCCTTCATTCATTTTTGTTAAATTGGGTTAATATCACAAAAAGCTCTAAACATTTACATTTATGACAAATGAAGGGTAAAAATACCAAGCTGGTATACCCATCAACTGCTACGTATCATTCAACTCAGCAATTTGATAGTAGAATTTAACGGAAAAGTAACAGGAGGGTAAATTTTTCAGTTTGGGATAGATGTAGTAGTTTGAGATTATTAATGGTCAAAAAATTATACCATGAAAAAATTTAAACTGATATACATCTGACAAATTTATTCCAAATTAAGTTTTTTACCACAAAAAATCTAAATTGGTACACTTATTATAAATTTATCCCAGTTAATTTTTTGACCACCAAAAATCATAAAATGGCATATCTATGATAAATTTACCATTTGTTAATTTTTCATTAAATTTGGCATCAAATTGCTGAGCTGAATGACACATTGCAGTGACGGGCATATAGGGTTTTTATGCTCATTTGTCACAGATATACTAGTTTGAAACTTTTGTGGTATTAACCCAATTTTAAGAAAATTAACGAGGGTAAAATTATTACAAGTGTACCGGTTTAGGTTTTTTGTGGTCAAAAAATTAATTTAGGATAAATGTATGACATGTATACTAGTTTGGTTATTTGGAGGTCAAAAAATTAGGTGGGGGTAAATTTATCATAAGTACACTAGTTTGGGGTTCTTTGTAGTAAAAAATCAGTTCGAGGTAAATTTTTCGCATGTGAACTAGTTTGAAATTTTTCGTGATGTTAACCCTAAATTGGTTATTTGTCAAGTAAACTATTTTTTTTAAAAGTGGGACGCCAATTTCATCTCAGATTGGAACAAATAGAAAAAAAAAAAAGAGAGAAGAAAACAGAAAAAGAAAGACAAAAAAAACGTAAAAATTAATCTTAAATAGAGAGTGGGCTCCATATTTGACGTCTTGTTTGAGACAAGCATGCGTAATTTTTTCCTGTAGTAAAATCAAAAATAATAAAATATGAAAAAATAACAAATTTAAATCAAGAATGGCACCTGCAAGGGATAGTGTGATCAATTTAAGGTGATAGAGGTTTTGGAAGCCAAAATTAGTGTGCATGTTTGAAGTTTTTTTTTTAAGTGGATTTGAAATCATTTAAAAAGTTCATCGACATGAAAATAAAATGAAATAATAAATATCTATGATCCACTTAATTTGAAATTAACGGATAAAAATAGAGAATTATAAGATCTGATTTATTAGTAAAATGAATGCGGATTCTCTTTTTCTCAATTATTCCTGTAACACCAAATGGTTATCGTGTGACTGAAGTTACTTATGCATTTTCTCCTAGACAAAGGCTTGCTGCTGACTAGGAATGGTGGGCTGAAATACATGGAGTTGGTAAAGAGATGGGGCTTCTAAGATAAAGCGAATGCCCCTTTTCTTTTTGACAAAAAAAAAAAAGCTAATCTCCGATTTGGATATTTGGTGATTAGGGGTAAATTAGGAAAATTTTACTAGTAATAGATTTAAATTATGCTTCGATGATTTGGGATAAAATTGCCCCTGGCTAAGGCGTGGAAAATTGCACGCAAAATGAACATGCAACTTCCCACTTGTTTTTAAGGTTTGAGTTCTTTTATTCTAAGTGTACTCGAAATCATTTAAAGAGTTCATTGAGATTAAAATTATATATTGTCCACTTAATTTTAAATTAACCTATAAAAATAGATAATTGACAAGTTTATAAATTCGAATTTTATTTGTAAAATGAACATGGATTCTCTTTTTATCAATTGTTTTCTTGTAACACCAAACGGTCATGGATTAACTAAAGTTATTCATGCATTTTTTCATAGATAGAGGCTAGTTCATTGAATGAGAATGTGATCGGAAATGGTGGATTGAAAGACGGAGTACGTAAGAGATGGGGCTCCAGGATAAAGTGAATGCCCCTTTTCTTAATAATAATAATAATAATAATTATCATCATCATCATCATCATCATTGTCGCGACCCTAAAATTTTTTTCGATCAGTGGAAAATTTCCGGGTTAACGGATTATTAGGTTAATTAGATGGATTAACCTAATACAGACCCTCCCAAGTCCTATCGAATAGCAACTTTGGTTTTTTGTTCAAATGGTTTTAAATTTGGAGTCGTCACTAATCATTTTTAATAGCGGGAGAACTAAATTACTATATTTCGATATTTTTATTTTCGAAAATTCATAAAAAATCAAGAAAAAATGAGAAAATTGTAAAATCAACTTTGGAAGCTTTGGCCAAGCTTAGGCAACCATTTTTGAGTAAAAAATAATTTTTCATATTTTTTTTGTATTTTTTAAATATATTTTTTAGAAATTAGAAAAATATTTCATAAATAATAGCATTTGAGGCCACAAAAATACATAAAAATAGTTAATATTTTTCTTTTAAATCCCTTTTCATGTTGGCCATCGTAAATTTAAAAAATCTAATTCGGGGTCGTGTATTCCTTCACGAACATAATCTCGAATCGGGCCTAAAAAAATTCAATTTGAGTCAATTTATTTCATTTTTTACTTTTAGGAGTTGTGGCATTGTTCTCTAATATTCTAAATTTTCATCTTGGCACAAGTATACCCATAATGACCCAATTTTACAAAAACTGCTTTAATTAAATTTTACATTATTTTCAGTAACAAGAAATGAGCTTAAATTTGACATGCGGTGAATTGTGTCAAAAATTGTGAGGAGATTTGGACTTAAATAAATATTTTTTTCAGGGACTAAATTGTAAATAATTAAAATTCAGGGACTAGAGTGTAAATACCTAACTCTTGAAGGATTATTTTGCAAATAACAAAAAGAAGAGTTAGTGGAGAAATTAGAATAAAGAAGGGAAGATGGAGAAGAGAAGATGGAGAAAAATGGATGGAGAAAATAAGATAAGAATACAGAATGGAAGATGGAGAAGAGAAGATGAAGAAGAATGGATGGAGAAAATAAGATAAGAATAGAGAAGGGAAGATGGAGATGAAGAAGAATTAGTGGAGAAATTAGAATGGGAGATAAATATGAAGAATGGAAGATGAAGATGAAGAAGAGTTAGTGGAGAGATTAGAATGTGAGATAGAGATGGAGAAGGGAAGATGAAAATGAAGAAGAGTTAGTGGAGAAATTAGAATGGGAGATAGAGTTAGTGGAAAAATTAAAATGGGAGATAGATGAGTGGGTTATAAAAGGAGGAAGAAGTGAGCTTGAGAGGAGAATTTTTTTGGAGAGAAAATTTTGGATGTTTAAGAGGGTTTTTGGAGACTGAAAAAAAATTTGAGAAAAAGAAAATACCAAAAAGAGAGAGAATTTTGAAGATGATGGGAGTTTAAAGCTAGAGGGTTATCATCATCAATTTCTTCATCGATCAACATAAATCAAGAATTCATCTTAGATTTGAAGCTAAGTGTCCCTCTACTATCTTTGATTTTTTAGTATAAACTAGCTCAAATTTTCTACTATTCTCCCATTTCCCCATATTTGATTTCAGGCAGGAACCAATTATATCCATCAAGCACTTCTCATAATGCCATTGAAGCTAAGTGCCTCTTTCATTGTTTTAATTTTTAATGTGAATTAAATCATATTTGCTTAATTACTCCATTTCTCCATATTTTTATGTCAGGTAAAGGACAACTCCAAGTCAACGGTAAATCCCATGGAGGTGTAAAATTGGCGTTAACGAGCTCTTGAGTGCCCATTAAATTTTCAATTGATCCGTCGATGAATTTCGGCCCGAATTGTCAAATCAATTCATTTTATTTTAAAGAATTTAAACCCTAGAATGTGAAGGGCAGAGCCCGCTCACTGGAGGTCATTTTAAATTTCTGCAATTTAAATTCATGCACCTTAAACCCCAAAGAAGAGAGCCAAGCCAAGGCTGAGCTATCCATTGGTGATCTTTATTTATTGTCATTTACTTCCTGTAATTTAATTTTTGAATCACTAAACCCCAAAATGAGTAGCTCGCAGCACTGCACAGAAGTCGTTAACTCACTCCCTCTTTCGGCTTCAGGGAAATACTTAATATTTTGAAAATGCTAAAAAAAATGTCACTCACGTATATTCCATTTAAAAAAGTGAAAATACAAAAAGAGAACACTCCACTAGAGCCTTAAGAATAAATCAAGCCTGAGTTGCCAAATTAGGATATCCATGAAATTAAAGTACCGAAAGGGCATTAGTTTTAATTAACTAGTGTAACCAAGTCCCCGAACTCATAATCTCTTGTTCGTAGAAGTAATTTAGTTCTCCCACTAATTTACTTAGGTTTCTAATCAACCTACCAAAAATGATTAGTGGCGACTCCAAATTTTAAAACCATTTGAACAAAAAACCAAAGTCGCGATTTGGTAGAGCTTGGGAGAGCTCGAACTAGGTTAGTTAATTTAATCAATTAATCTGGTAATCCATTAACCTAAAAAATAAATTTTAGGTCGCGACAAGGGAGTGAGTTAACGACTTCTGTGTAGTGCTGCGACCTACTCATTTTAGGGTCTAGTGATTCAAAAATTAAATTATAGGAAGTAAATGACAATAAATAAAGACCACCAATGGATAGCTCAGCCTTGGCTTGGCCCTCTCTTTTGGGGTTTAAGGTGCAGGAATTTAAATTGCATGATTTAAATGACAGTAAGTAAAAACCTCTAATGGGCGGTCTAGCATTGGCTTGGCTCTTCCCTTTGGGGTTTAATGATGCAGGAATTAAATTACAGGAATTTAAATGATAGTAAGTAAGAACCTCTAATGTGTGGCCTAGCATTGGCTTGGCTCTTCCCTTTGGGGTTTAATGGTGCAGGAAATTAAATTGCAGGAATTTAAATGACAGTAAGTAAAAACCTCTAATGGACGGCCTAGCATTGGCTTGGCTCTTCCCTTTAGGGTTTAATGGTCTAGGAATTAAATTGCAGGAATTTAAATTACAGTAAATAAAAACCTCCAATGGGCGGCCTAGCATTGGCTTGGCTCTTCCCTTTGGGGTTTAATGGTGCAGGAATTTAAATTGCAGTAAATAAAGACCTCTAATAAACGGCCCAGCCTTGGCTTGGCTCTCTCTTTTCGGGTTTAAGGTGCAGAAATTTAAATTGCGGCAATTTAAATTGCAGTAAATAAAGACATCTAATGGACGGCCCAGCCTTGGCTTGGCCCTCTCTTTTGGGGTTTAAGGTGCAGGAATTTAAATGACCTCTAGTGAGTGGGCTCTGCCCTTCACATTTTGGGGTTTGAATTCTTTAAAATAAAATACAACGAATTAATTTGACAATTCAGGCTGAAATCCATCGACGGATCAATTGAAAATTTAATGGGCACTCAAAAGCTCGTCAGTGCCAATTTTACACCTCCATGGGATTTGCCGTTGACTTGGAGTTGTCCTTTACCTGACATAAAAATATGAAGAAATGGAGGGAGTAGTGTAGATAATTTGTGCTAATTTGCAACTAAAATCACAAATAAATGAATAAATAAAAACACTTAGCTCGAATTTGCTTGCTCGTTGACGAGGATGAACTCTTGATTTATGTTGATCGATGAAGGAATTTATGATGATAACTCCCAACTTTAAACTCCCATCATCTTCAAAATTTTCTCTCTCTTTTTGGTATTTTCTTTCTCTCCAATTTTTCTTTGATCTCCCAAAACCCTCTCAAATATTCAAAAATTTTTCTCTAAAAAAATTCCCTTCCCAACTCTCTTCTTCTTTCTTTTATAGGTAACTCATTTATCTCTCATTCTAATTTCTCCACTAACTCTATCTCCCATTCTAATTTCTCCACTAACTCTTTTTCATCTTCATCTTCCCTTCTCCATATCTATCTCCCATTCTACTAACTCTTCTTCATCTCCATCTTCCCTTCTCTATTCTCATCTTATTTTCTCTATCTATTCTTCTCCATCTCCTCCTCCCCATCTCCTCCTCTCCATCTCCTCTTCTTCATCTTTCCTTCTCTATTCTAATTTTTCCACTAACTCTTTTTTTGTTATTTGTAAAATAATCCCTCAAGTGTTAGGTGTTTGTATTCTAGTCCTTTAAGTATTTGCAATTCAGTCCCTAGAGAAATATTTCTTTAAGTACAAATCTCATCATAATTTTCGACATATCTCCCCTATGCTTAGTCGAAATTTACCTCATGTCAAATTTAAGCTCATATCTTACCGCTGAAGATAATGCAAAATTTAATTAAAGCCCTTTTGCAAAATTGAGTCATTCTAGGTATAATTGTGCGAAGATGAAAATTTAAAATATTAGAGAATAATGTCACAACTCCTAAAAGTGAAAAATGAAAATAAATTGACTCGAATTGAATTTTTTTGGCTCGATTCGAGATTATGCTCCTGAAGAAATACATGACCCCGAATTGGATTTTTTTTTTAAATTTGCGATGGCCAACATGAAAAGGAATTTAAAAGAAAAATATTGAGTATTTGTATGTATTTTTTGTGGCCTCAAATACTATTATTTATTAAATATTTTCCCAATTTCTAAAACAAATATATAAAAAATATGAAAAATCATTTTTTGTTCAAAAATGGTTGGCTAAGCTTGGCTAAGGCCTCCAATATTGATTTTTCAATTTTCTCATTTTTGCTTGATTTTTTTTTATGAATTTTCGAAATTAAAAATATCGAAAAATATTGAAAATATGAAAAATTATTTTTTAGTCAAAATTGATTCCCTAGGCTTGGCCAAGGTCCCCAAAGTTGATTTTTAAATTTTATGAATTTTTATGAATTTTCTATTAATTTTTCAAAATAAAAATGCCGAAAAATACTGAAAATATGAAAAATCATTTTTTAGTCAAAATCGGTTCCCCATACTTGGCCAAGGTCCCCAAATTTGATTTTTTTTTATTTTATGAATTTTAAAAGAGAAAAGATAATTAAAAATCAGGTGTCAACAATCATCATCATCATCATCATCCCCACTTTGGAAATTTGGCGATTGTCATTAAATTGGGGAATTTGTTTTTGTTAACATTAGGAAATTTAGATTATGCTTCGATTTTGGACAAAAATGCCCCTCAATAAGGCACGTAAAATGCATGCGCAATTTTATTATAAGGTATCCAAAATCACTTAAAAGAGTTCATTATAATGAAAATAAAAATGAAAACAAATTTGTCTATGATCCACTTAGTTTGAAATTAACTGAAAAAAAGTAAAAACTCTATAAGCTTTGATTTATTAAAGGGTTAAAACCGTGAAAAATCCTAAATTGGTACACCTGTGACAAATTTACCCCAAACGATTTTTTGAACACGGAAAATCCCAAACCGGTACACTCATGACAAACTTATCCCAAACTCGTGTACTTGTGACAAATTTATCGTCTGTTAGTTTTCATTAAATCTAACTCTAAATTGTTGAGTTTGATGGTACGTGACAGTTTATAAGTATACCAGTTTAAAGATTTTACCCTCTATTTGTCATAGATGTATCAATTTAGTGTTTTTTGTAATATTAATCTAAAATTAACGAAATGCAAATTTGTCACAAGTGTAATAGTTTGGAGGTTTCATAGTAAAAGAAATTAGTTTAGGGTAAATTTGTCATAGATGTACTAGTTTGAGATTTTTGGTGGTCAAAAAATAATTTTGTGTAAATTTATTACAATTATATCAATTTGGGGTTTTTCATGATATTAACCCTTAATAATAAGATTAACACGAATTCTGTTTTTCTCAATTATCTCCCGTAACACCAAATGCTCATCATGTGACTAAAGTTACTCATGCATTTTCTCGTAGAAGAAGCAAATTGTAATATGAACAATCGAAATGAATCCAAATTGTATATTTGGTAGAGGCTAGTGATCACAGCAAAGAGCATGTGGTACATGCCCTTCTTCTTATCCCTTTTTGTCTTCTTGTGTGGGACTTTTTGGTTCGTCTGTGGCCTCCTTGGCCATGACCTCTCCATCTCTAAGTGATTCATATTCTCCATTCTCCGGTGTCATTTCAAAATTATGATGAATTTTTAGCTAGAAAAAAAATTAATGATGAGACTTTCTTGGTGGAATGGTTTGGCAAATACGCAATGGCTTTTCATGCGGGCTTGGGGCAGTGCAACGATATTATACGCCATTTACTATAAGCTAGAGGAAGCTACTGGCATGACTCAGCGAAGCATTAGCCCGATTAAAGTGGATTAGCAGGTTTAGATGAACAGAATTAGTCGACATTGTCCCAATCCAATTGGAGAGAGTGAAGAGGGGGAGGGGGGGACTGAGAGAAGGATATAGGGAAAGAGAGAGATAATTACATAGAAAGAGGTGTTCCAGAGAAATGCGCGAAGAGAAATACCCTTTGCAAAGACTAGGAGAGCTCTCACGAGTTGAGCAATCTAGGAGAGCTTCACCCTATTCTTGGATGTCTCCACGTAATTTAATTCTCTACTTTTGGATAATCTTCATTTGAGCAGTTTGAAACTTCTTAGAAGCCTATTAGCACCTTAAAACTCTCCATTTAATCCCCTTTTTTTTTGCGTTTACTTTTTCTTGACTCAAGGAAGTGGGAGAGTAGTATCCATGGGTTACATGTAATATTGGCATTTCTTTTTAACTAGGTTAAAAGCCGTGGGACCCCAAAAATACAAAAAAAAAAGAAAAAAAAAAGAAACGTCACAATGGATGCTTTAGTTGCTAACACCTTACAATGAAGTAAATAAAATAAAGTTACAGTAGGTTCTAAAAAAAAAAGAAATGTATGCAGAAACAGAAAGTGAAATAAAGGCAGAAAAGGGCGTACAAGAAAAGAGAGGGAGAACGCTCCTTAGAGAAAGAAAAGAGAGAAAAGAAGACCAAAAAGGAAATAAATTAAAGTTACAGTAGTTTCTTAAAAAAATGAAAATGTATGCAGAAACAGAAAGTGAAATAAAGGCAGAAAGGGGCGCACAAGAAAAGAGAGGGAGAAACGCTCTTCAGAGAAAGAAAAGAGAGAAAGGAAGAACAAAAATGAAGAAAAGAGAATGTACTCATGATCTAACACCTTGACAAGCTAAAACGCCTAGTAAGTAATCGAAGCTTTTATTCATTTATTCAAAAGAATTTCCAAAATTAGGGTAGTCTGAGTAGCTGCGTTTAATTGAGGGGTTTTAGGGCTATGTGTATATATATAGAAATGAAAGATTATGGTGCTATGGAGCCATGGGAGTTGACGGGAATCAATTTGGGGTTACAGTTTAATTGGAGTGAATTTTTCAAATTCAGCGCGCTGCTAGACAATTTCTAATTTCTAATTTAGGTAATGATTTTCCTTCATCCTCATCTGCCTTTTGGGTCAGCCATATTAGGGGTTTTGTAGTGCTTCGAAATAGCTTTCTATTGACTCTAATTTTGCTAGAAATGGGATTTAGTGAAGGAAGTTATGGCACAAACGTTTCATCATGCAAGTTGTCCGTAGTGGACAACGGTGGGTTTTCACTATAGGTGAGCACTTTTCGTTGTTGTGTGTGTCATTTTATCGATGATTAGTCGTAATTTAGTCGAGTCACTTGTTAGAATATTATTTTAGTCAATTTTTGATATGATTGTTCGCTTTAATTTATAGGAATTTGAGTACGTTGATTCAAGTAATCACCATAAGTTGGTTTCCGTCTTTCCAAGGTGAGTGGTGCTGTCTCTTCTATAAATTTAAAAATTCATGTCTTAAAAGTGAGAGATTTGATAAATTATGATTACAGAAGACATGTTTGTTACATAAAAAAAATCTGGATCGAGCATTTATTGCATTTTGGTATTTGTGAATGATTTGATGTTTTAAGAAATGGGTAGAAAAAAGTTATAAATATGCATTTGCCGATTTGTGAGTCTGGATTTGAAATTGTGAATTATTAGAAGATGATTGTTTGATGCTCAATGTGACTGTAAACTTGGATATGGGTTTATGAGTATGCATACTAGTGCTAGGATATCCTTTTGGATCGCGCCACCAGCTAATAATAAGTGGAGAGCTTGCCAAATGGGGAAGCTTGGTCACCTAGTCACAAGGCGTTGTGTTGTGACCATAGTTTGATATTGAGTAATAGATTAGTTTGTGGAATGGACCATCAACATGTGATTTGATGAGATTGATCAGTGGCCTTGACCATTGATATGTGTTTTAATATTATTGATTTAACAAACGTCTTTTGATATGTATACAATTATGTTAAAGCGATATAGCTCTTTCTTATTTTATATGTGTGTTATTTAGCGAAAATGATATAAGTGAGTTTTGATTTGATTTTATAAAGTGCATAATCGATGTTCGATCTGCTTAGAACATATACGCACGATTCACTAGGCTATGGTTTGCTCATTCCATTCATCTTTATTGCTTTTCAAGTTCTTCAGTGAATCATAAGTACGATGAGAGAGTTAGTGTTGATAGGAAGATATTTTGATAGTATGGATTTTTGGTATGGGTTGTATCAAGCTTTTTGAGCTTTTGAATTAGATGTTCTCATGATAGAGATATATGTAACTATATAAATATATCTTTTGATGGTTTATAAAAAGCTTCGATATAGTAAATATATTTTTCGAGGCTGCATCCTTTAGGGGAAAGGACAGTCATGTCATTGCCCTTATTTATGTAGGATTAGGGTGTGACATTTATTGATATCAGATCCAAGTAATCATGAGTTCGCGTTTAGAGCCACTTGTCTATTACAACAAGAATAACAAAAGTAAACAAGTCGCTAACCTTGACACCAGAGACGTACCTCAAGATTCTCGAAGCGCAGCTTCAAAAAGAGGACTAGAGGATCAAAATGATAGGAGTTTCGATTCACAAGAAGTTAGGGAAGAGTTTCAAGAGCATAATCCCTAACTGATTTTGTTAAAGCAATGATTTATTTGTATCGTCATGCAAAAGAATTAAATCAAGCTAGGACAGCTGGCTCATTCATATTTGCACAATTTAGAAAGGTGGACTTACTTAAATTCAATGAGAAGTTTTTTTTTAAAGTAAGAAGCATATTGACTAATTAAATGGTGCACAAATATCGAGAGGGAACCCAAGCAAGACAAAAATCCACCCAAAATGACAATAATGTCAAATTAGGTGCATGGGTGTCAGGGGTAATGAAGCAACAAGGAATAAGGAAAGAACCAAAGAGCAATATAGGGAGAAATCCCAGAAGGCTACCAACAGAAGAAACAGGCTAAAATAGCAACCAAGGGGGTACAAAAATAAACCAAAAACATTGCACAGTAGCCCAAAATTAAGCAAAAGTCGATGATGAGCATCCCTAGCTAGCCTGCATTCTCCAGTTGAGGGAGGTGTCGTTAACATTATTAAATGCTAAGACTTTATCCATGACAACTTTAACAAGATGGGTATTGAGAGCCGACAAAATAAGGGACTGATTTTTGAAGGGGATATCATTGCGCTCTGTCCAAATCATATGACATAAAGCGGCAAAAGAAAAAGGAGCAATATATGGATGAAACTATCGATTAGCAATACGATCCGTAGCCCAAAGGAGGTTATCTTACCACGAACAATTAAGCCAAGCCATGTTACATTTGGTGGCCCAAAAGGATGTGAGAGAACCTGTAAAGTTGCACCCAAAGAAAAAGTGGACAATAGAATCCGATCGACACCGATAAAAGACACAACACCTTTCGAAATCCTATGACAGTTCAACAAATAAACCTAGGCGGGAAGTCTATTTAGAGTAATCAGCCAAAGGAGAAAAATATGTCGACGGGCAATGCCTTAGTCCCACATAAAACGGTGCTAATTAACGATCCTCCTCTATGCCTGATGTACTCCTAGGTAAAGGAAACAAAGAAAACACCTGAGGGGTAACATAGCCAAATAAAATGATCACTTAAGCCGGGGGTAATAGAAGGGAGAGTGTCAGATCAGGAGGTTATAGTGGTCCAAACAAGAGATGGTGGGGGCACTAAAGGCAAAAACTGCAGGACCATGGCATTCCTTGGGATACCTAAACAACAAATGTGCTTATCTATGAAGACCTTATGTAGAGGTCTGTCGTGACCCTCCCGAGGTTTCTGGATCCTCAAGGGAACTAATGGATTGTTAGATCCGTTTTGATATCTAGGCTTAGCTCAAGCCCTCCCAGACCCACACTAAATCGCGTCAGGAAATTCAAAATCCGGGATCGACCTTAGTGTGGTCAGTGACATATGCATCAGTACACGTGCAATAGGAGTCGCCACCGATCATTTTTGAAGGGTTTGGGGATCATTTTTGGGAGGAATCGCTCGATTCTGCGAAAATCAGAGATTTTGGGTTTGGGGACTTAGTTACGCCAATATTGTACTAACGCCCTTTCGGTACCTAAGTTGAATGATTTCTTAATCAAAGAGGTTCATGCAGGTATTCTTTGGGTAAGGTAAGTCCTAAAAGTTTAATAGGTTCATGCAAATGAGAGTATTTATCATATCAATCACATATTATTGAGATAAATGCGCAATCAAGGAATTAATTCGAAGAGAGACCACATCAGATCAAGTTAAAACAGCCTAGAGGAGTCTAAAAACCTAGGAAGAACGCCAACTAAGTTCTAGGGTGATTTGAAAAAATTTGGGCCAAATTGGCCAGAAGGGCAAAATGGTAATTTTTCAAGGCTCGGGAGGTCAAAATGTAAAAATACGTCAAATCAATTGGATATGGATTTCCCCTAATTTTCACGATTTTTTGAGAATTGTTTTTGAATTTTTCTAAATTTGTTTTGTGATTTTCTAAGGACTTTTCTATTTTTGGGACATTTTTTGAGATTTTTTAGATTTAATTTACAATTTTTTATATTATTCCTACATTTTCCGAATTTTGCTGATTTTTTAAGATTTTTTGAATTTTTTTTATAGAACTTCCTCTATTTTTCAATTTTTTTTGAAATTTTTTGTTCTTTTGTTTTTTTAGGAACCTTTATGATTTTTATGATTTGTTTATGATTTTTTTACTTTTATTTTGTCTTATTTTATTTTTCCTTTATTTTTACTCTATTTTCTTTATTTCCCTACGATTTATGAATTTGTTTTTACTTTTCTAAGATTTTTCTAAATTTTTTTTGTGATTTTCCCTGATTTTTCTGATTTTTTTTATTTTTTTACTATTTTTCTGTTATATTTTTTATTTTTATTTTATTTTTGTTTTATTTTTTATTTAATTCCCCGGACCGGGTCGGGTTGACCCGGCCCATGAACCGACCCAACCCTAAAATCCTAAATGACACCGTTTGGATTTTTATTGATTTTCCATTTTTTTTTGTTTTGTTAATTTTCTGAATTTTTCATTATTTTTATTCTTTTTTTATTATTATTTTATTATTTGTTATACGGACCGGGTCTGATGGACCCAGCCCACTAAGCTGACTCGGCCCGAGGCCTACTATTTTAAACCCGACTCAAAACGACGTAGTTTTAAGACTTATTTTTTTAAATTCTTAGATTTTTAGATTTTTCATTATTATTTTTTATTTTCCCACCCAACTTCTGATCCTACGGCCAAGACTTCGCCACCTATCACTACATCTAGCCATTCCTCCCTCTTATCGAATCTACGGTTCCGATTAGATCTAAGGTTGAATCTTGGCCGTCCATTATTTCTAATTTCTTAAAATGATTAAGAAATTCGAATTAGAGTTTTTTATTACCACAAATTGCCAGATCTTGACATGTGTTATTATCTCAACCGTTAGATCAGTTTCGTATTCACTCTTTCACCGCGAGTATCCCCAGTTGACATGGCTGCCACACGGCGCCATGTCAGGGCCACCTAGACTTTGACCTGGTCAACTTACGTTGACCGATCAAAGTCTCCACGAAGGAGATGACCGAAGCGTTCCAGTCTCCGGCAACCTAGCCAGAACTTCGCCAACAATGCTGAAACAAGCCTAAAACTACAAGATTTCTTGCCGATTTCAAGTCCCAACCCATCCTAATCAACCTAACGCCAACATGCTACGATTCTAGGCTCGAAAAAATGCCTAAACTTCCTAAACCCATGCCGGCCGAGGACGACGCTCCGGCAAGTTTTATACATGCGATTTCTACATTTAAATAACCAAAACAAATAGTTGATCATCCTCACAGAAGCTTCAGAATACTTACCAAGACATCCTTGAAGCTCAAAAACGTCTGATGCGAGCTATGAAGCTCACGGCATGCTCAAAGGGTTGCGGGGGTAGATGATAGGGTTTTACGTAGCGAAAATGCAAAAAAAGGGGATGAATGGAATCAGGAAGAATACAGAAGCGTATTGCATCAAGAATTTCGAAGAAAGAATGACAGAATTTGCTTCTGCCATTGAAGGAGCTTTGACTATGCAACCATGGGGGTTTACCTGTTCAGAGGTCGTTGACAAAAACGGATGGGTCGAGCTCGTTCTTTATGTCACGGTGAAGCTCCGAGGCACGATGGCGTAGCTCCACGTCGCCTGAATCGTCTTGGGCGTCAACTCCAGACCTCGGACCCACCTTCAATGGCTTCCCTTGATTTTTTTTTGTTCTACCACCTCAGACTCTCCTCACTCCCTCTTTTAAATCCTTTCCCCATTGTTCAGTTCCGAAAAATCCTCCTCTTTTCACTTGTTCCCTTATCGTAATCTCTCAACTGAACCAGAATCCCTCATCTTTCTCAACCTACGAATCTCAATCTGGTGGGAATCTCACTTCGTCCTGCCTATTCGCACGAAAGGGAGGAAGACGATGGGATGGTCTCCTAGGTTGAATGGTTAACCAGGTCATTGGGTCGAACCCGATCCGACCCAAGTGACCCAGTTGACTAAATTCACTGCAATTACCCTAAAAAAAATACAAAATTAAGAAAATTGAAGCCAAAAATTGGACTCAAGAGTATGAATTCCCTTAGAACCTGTGAAAATTTTGTAGGGAATTGCATGAAAATTGGGATCTTCAACATTGTCCCGAATACCCATTTTGCACAATCCAAACTCTAGATGGCCTTTTTTGCAAAACTTGACACCACAATAGATTCAGGAGGTCAAAACCTAGGGGGTAACGTGCCTCGATTTTCAATTTGGTCCTCAGAAAATTTTTAATTGCATTTTAAATATTTTTAGGGACTAATTTGAAAAATCAAAAATTGCATTCTGGTCCTTTTTAGCGAAATTGGACAATTTAGGGGGCTTTTGGACTATATTTTAATTTTAAAAAATAGAGGAGGATGACACGACTCTAAAAATACGAAAATAGAAAATTACAGAGCTCAAATGAAATTTCTAGAATTTTTTTTAAATAATCTGAAAATGAAATTAATAAAGAAACCCTAAATTCCACATTGAATTTTTCAAAATTTATTCATCCAAAATGAAGAGAAAATAAAAATAAAAATATTAACTATTTTTTGTATTTTTTTGGCCCCGAATGCTATTTGTTTTATTAATTTTTCATTATTTTTCTAATTTCAAAATTAGTTTTCTAGGCTTGGCCAAGGCTTTCAAAGTTGATTTTACAATTTTCTCAGTTTTTCTTGATATTTTATGAATTTTTAAAAATAAAATGCAAAAAATAATGAAAATATGGAAAATTATTTTTTGTGCAAAATTGGTTCCCTAGGCCAGGTCAAGGTCCCCAAAGTTGATTTTGTAATTTTCTCATTTTTTTTAATTTTTTAATGAATTTTTAAAAATAAAATGCGAAAAAATAATGAAAATATGGAAAATTATTTTTTGCTCAAAATTGATTCTCTAGGCTAGGTCAAGGTCCCCAAAGTTGATTTTACAATTTTCTCATTTTTTTTATTTTTTTAATGAATTGTTTAATATAAAATGTAGAAAAATAATGAAAATATAGAAATTTATTTTTTGCTCAAAATTGGTTCCCTAGGCTAGGCCAAGGTCCCCCAAGTTGATTTTTCAATTTTATAAATTTTAATGAATTTTCTAAAAATTTTCTAGAAATAAAATTGGCCAAAAATCAAGTGTGAACATGGTATTCGGGAGTCCTACAAATCAAACTAAAAGGATATGGAACTATCATCACCAATCCGCTAGTGAGATTGTAATAGGAAAATTGGGCGTAGTATTGGAATTTTCTTCTATACCCACAAATAGAAAGTTGGTTTGGTAGCAATTCAGAAGTTCCTTTTGAGGAAGGTGGAATGAATCCTTTTGCATCACAAATACTCCTTATCTGTAAATAGTAACCAGATATGCTTAAGCATCGTAGCATGACTACAATCAACAAACTCGCAATTCCCAACCCACCTTCTTTCTTAGGGAGGCACATGTCAAACCAAGAGACTTTGGCACCACCCACACCCAAACTAGGCCTTCCATAAAATCGATAAAGGACCAATTCAATACATGCCAGAATAAACATTGGGAAGGTAAAAACACTGGCACGATGACATGGATGGCTTGTTATACAGACTTGATAAATTGTAACCGTCCAGCAAACGACAAAAATCTTTGGGACCATGATTGAGCTCTAGAGATAATAGGGTCTACCAAATAGTTACAATCAGCCTTACTAAGTCTAGCACCGATGATAGGAACCCCGAGATAGCAAAAGGATAGCATACCCTTGTGGAACCCAAGGGTAGACACAAGTTGGTCTTGCATATTAGCAAAGGCACCAGAGTAGAAAAATTCACTTTTGTTTACATTTGGCTATAATCCAAACCACTAAGAGAACTTGTCCAGTCCAGTCTTTAGCAGGGTAATGGAAGGCAAGTTCACTTCAACAAATAGAAGAACATCATTAGCAAAAAAAAAAAAAAAACAAGTGAGTAAGCCGAGTCGAATTGCATTGCTAGAATATTTAAAGCCAGGAAGCCTGGTTTTAGCGATGAGGATGCTAGAAAAAATTTCCATGATAAGAGTACAAAGGTAGGGCGATATAGGGTCGCCTTAACGAATGCCCCTACCACTTGGGAAGAAACCATGTAATTCCCCGTTGATAGAGAAAGAGAACTTGGATTAAGTAATAGGCCCCATAACCAATTTAATGAACATAGCCAGTGTTGACACCTGATTTTTAATCATCGTTTCTATTTATAGAAATCCATAAAATTTATAAAATTGAAAAATCAACTTTGGAGACCTTGCCCAAGCTTAGGGAACCAATTTTGACCAAAAAATGGTTTTTCGTATTTTCAGCATTTTTCGTTATTTTTTATTTTCAGAAATTAATAGAAAATCCATAAAAATTCATAAAATTGAAAAATCAAATTTGGAGACTTTGGCCAAGCTTAGGTAACCATTTTTGAACAAAAAATAATTTTTCATTTTTTTTGTATTTTTTATGTATATATTTTAAAAATTAAGAAAATATTTAATAAATAATAGCATTTGAGGCCACAAAAATACGTAAAAATAGTCAATATTTTTCTCTTAAATCCCTTTTCATGTTGACCATCACAAATTTTAAAAAAAAATCCAATTCGGGGTCGTGTATTTCTTCACGAGCATAATCTCGAATCGGGCCTAAAAAATTCAATTTGAGTCAATTTATTTTCATTTTTCACTTTTAGGAGTTGTGACATTATTCTATAATATTCTAAATTTTCATCTTGGCCCAATTATACTTAGAATGACTCAATTTTGCAAAAGGGCTTTAATTAAAGTTTACGGCAAGAAATGAGTTTAAATTTGATATGCGATGAATTTCGACTAAGCATAGGAGAGGTGTGTTGAAAATTTTGAGAAGATTTGGACTTAAAGAAATATTTTTTCAGGGACTAAATTGCAAATACTCAAAATCTCAAGGACTAGAGTGTAAATACCTAACTCTTAAGGGATTATTTTGCAAATAACAAAAAAAAAGAGTTAGTGGAGAAATTAGAATGGAGAAAGGAAGATGGAGAAGAGGAGATGGAGAATAGAAGATGAAGAAGAATAGATGGAGAAAATAAGATAAGAGAAGGGAAGATAGAGAAGAGGAGATGGAGAAGAATGGATGGAGAAAATAAGATAAGAGAAGGGAAGATGGAGAAAAAGAAGAGTTAGTGGAGAAATTAGAATGGGAGATATATATGGAGAAGGGAAGATGGAGATGGAGAAGAATAGGTGGAGAAATTAGAATGTGAGATAGAGATGAAGAAGGGAAGATAAAGATAAAGAAGAGTTAGTGGAAAAATTAGAATGGGAGATGGAGTTAATGGAGAAATTAGAATGGGAGATAAATGAGTGGGCTATAAAAGGAGGAAGAAGAGAGCTTGAAAGGGAGGAGTTTTTGAGGGGGTGAGAAAATTTTGAATGTTTGAGAGAGTTTTGAGAGATTGAAAGAGATTAGAGAGAAAAAAAATAAAAAAAAAGAGAGAGAATCTTTTTTCCAAAAGAGAGTCTTGAAGATGGTGGGAATTTAAATATAGGTGTTACCATCACCTATTTCTCTACCGATCAACACAAGTCACGAGTTCATCCCCATCGTTCGATCCGCAATCTTGATCCATAAGGTGACACGAGCTCCGAATTTGATAATCAAATTTGTCAAATCAGGTAACAATCCTAACCATTAAATCTTCAAGAATTTCCTTGCCCAAATGAATTGATTTAAATTTCGATTATCTCATGTCGTACTCGTGTGTCTCCATATCCACATGTCGCATTCGTATTTGTGTTGTCATTAATTCACGCGTATCCACCTAAATTTTTTTTTGACTGGCAAATCATATCTCTGATGTTTCCACCTCTCGATCCTTAAAAATGGCCATTTCACTCTTTTGGTTAGTTTATTCCAAACTTCTTCCCAATCATTCCAAATGAGCTTTTATGAAATAAAATGGTACCGAAAGGGCGTTAGAATGATCTAGCGTAATCAAGTCCCCGATCTCATTTTTTCTGGTTCGCAGAAATAAGTTAGTTCTCCCGCTAATTTATTTAAGTTTCTAATCGACCTACTAAAAAATGATTAGTGGCGACTCCAAATTTTAAAACCATTTGAACAAAAAAAACCAAAGTCGCGATTTGGTAGAGCTTGGGAGAGCTTGAATTAGGTTAGTTAATTTAATCTAATTAATCTGGTAATCCATTAACCTAAAAAATGAATTTTAGGTCGCGACAGCTTGGCGACTCCGCTGGGGACTGGTTTTTTGGAATTTTCGAAAGAATAAAGCAGTAATTGGAGTACTTGAATTTTTTTCAAAATTTAAAAAGCCTTAGTGGACTTAGGCCAGAAAAATTTCGTGAAAATTCATTTGGTTTGAGAATTGGTTGGATTCTAATTTTTAGGTGTTAAATGGTTTTGCAGAATGGGAGTTATAAGGGGTGGAGTGTTTGGCTAACCCTTTGTTTTGCAGGTTTGGTGTGTGAAACTTGTCATTTAATTTTTGAATTATTGAAGCGGTGTTTGCATTTAATTGTTGTGCATGATTAATCGCTTTAGCACTACATCACACACATCCCGTGGCCGGACCTGGGCCACTAGTTTTAGGATGGTATTGTGATTTGGTTCTAGCGTTAGCCGTGAGATCACGTCGAAAGTTAGTCCAGATTCAATCCCGAACTTCTTTTCAAAAATGAACTTTAAAAGTTATGCCTCAGGCTTGGTAAGATTACCAAAGCGGAGGTTTTAATTTTTGACTCGAGTAGCCGAAGTGAAAAGGCCCAGCTAATCTTGGTTACGTCGCGGGATAGTGGCTAATTTTGATTATGTGCGCGAGATTGTCGCCTTGCCGTAAGTCTTTCGCTTCAATTTGTGAGCCTTTAGGATAGTTAGAATAAGGTTAACCCACGAGTCATGTGCGTGTCCATGTGATTGTTTATTTTCCTATCCCACGGTAAAGTACTCTTCTGAACTTCATCTTATCTTATGTTATTGTTTGGGTCGGTCCATGACATTTAGGATTGTGGCGCGTGATTTATAGACAATGGGACACATTGATATCCGTTTCGTGTACATTCCAAAGGCCGAGTTGAAGCAGATGTGGAGGCACTTGAGCATTGATGCACAGACCTATGCCCTTAGTCGTATGGGTCACGTATTACCACTTTTGGATATCGAATTACAGACTGGGGTCATGCAGGCGCTTGCACATTTCTGGTGCCCATATACTGCTACTTTCATTTTAGGTAAGCACGAGCTCACTTCGACTTTGGAAGAGTATAGCATTGCCATTGGAAAACCTTTGAGCATTGATTTAATTCGCCCTTGTGTGGAAATGGATCCAATTTTCATTTTTGCTGAGTTTTTTAAAATTAGCGAAAATAAGATGAGGAAAATTTTAAAAGGAAATTGTCATATGTGCCCTTTCTCATTCCTCGTTGAACTTTTTTATGAGAGCAATTCATACTTGCAAAGCAGGATCTTTATTCTAGCTTTCTTCGGACTTGTGATCTTTCCGCTCCAAAAGGATTTTATTAGTCCATCCATGGCTTGGATAGCTAGGCAAGTCTGCAGTGGAATGAACTTTACTAATGCTATCATGGCCGATACTTTTATATCTTTGACTCGTTTTAAGCAAAACAAGGAAAAAACATTTCACGCTCCGGTTGGACTTTTGTAAATGTGGTTTTTCTCTCATTATGCTAAGTTCGGCTCAAAAATGACAATTTCACGGGTAAGTCAAGAGGAAAACCCAATTGCAAAATTTCAAGAGTTGCAAAAAAATATTGCTAGATTGTCTTATTCCGAGTGGATTGATTTATTTAAAGATCCGAGTCCCAAGGTTTTTCTATGGCAAGCTATATGGTTTCAAGTCTCTAAGGCTCGTTTGTACCATGGTGAGCGAGAGCCTATACTTCTTTTGGGTATTACCGGTATGACGCAGTATCATCCTCTCCGTGTGATACGGCAATATGGAGTTTTACAAGATATTCCACCACCTTTGGGGCCAAACACTTTTCAAGTTGAATTCGTTGCAAGTGAGAATTATAGAACCGAGATCAAGCATCTTGACCAAACTTGGCTCAAGTCCAAGACTCGCTCACTATCACTACCCAAAGAGAAGCTCGAGGGAAAGGAAAAATGTTATCATGCGAAGGCCCGGTATATTAAGTACCATTTGATACCAACTCACATGCTTCCGAAGTTCCCGTTGGTGATTGTGAAGCCCACCTGTCAAGCCGAGATCGAGACCTATGCAAAGAAGACGCAAAAGGCGAAAAGACAAATGAAGACTTTGGCTAAGGAAAATGCACGACTTCGGAAAGAGTTGGAGGCCCATTTGTCTATAGATTGCGTCGCTACAAAGAAAAGAAAAACAGCTTGATTTTCCATGTTTAGGATTGTTGTTCCATGTTTAATTGCATTTTCATGACTTTATGAGCTTTTCTTATAATAAAGGTTACTGTTCAGATATGACTTTCTGGTATTACATAATTTTTATTGAACTTTATAGTTTTAATTGATCTATAGAGTCTTCACAGAAAACATTCACAAGACCCTAATTCATCACTCAAAAATTTTTTTTTGAATCAATTCAATGTATTTTCCATTTATTACTGAATTTAATGTGAAAGAAAAACTGTCTGGATTCTGGAATTTTCTCGACTTCACTTTTGTTTCTCCATTTATCACTAGAAAACATGCTCTTTTGAGAAAAATTAAAACATGAAAGTTGTAGATTGGGCTTTTAATTAGTGCATTGGAAATTTTTGGGCATCAATTCACATTTTTGATGACCCATTTATCCTCAAAGTAAAAACCGGACAAATCAGTTTTCTGAATAAACTTTTTAGAAAGAAGTATTAAACTGTACTAATCCATGAGGAATCTTCCCAAGCTCAAAAAATGAAAGTTGTACATCATTGTCTTAATTATCAGCTCGCAAAGTCTGGTACTTTTTTGAATTCTGTGGGAATTGATACGAATTTTCTCGTAAAAGCTGACGAAATCGAAATTTGTTTAAATTAATCCTTTTATCATGTTGGCTTTGTTTCTTGGGTCTAGAGGGTTGTCATGGACCGACTTGTCATTTTCATTCATCATACTCATTTGTATTAATTCTTTTTTCAGGTACCCATTGATCACGGAAGTGCCACGCAGCCGTATCAGAACCCGTCTTAGGACAAGAATGGAACGCGAGGAATTGAGCCCCAGGGTAGTTAACCTTGAGACGCAGATGACAACCATGGCTACGATGCTGGCAGAAATGAAAGCTATGATGATAGAAGCCCAGGCGAAAACTAGTGCGCCAGTTGATCCGGCCCAAACTGCTCACCCGTCATCATCCCACCCTTCGAGCGTGACTCAAGCTCCAGGGGAGGCGCACATTCCAAGAAAGGTGCCGAATGTCGAGCCGTCACCCGAGTCCCCGCCAGTGGTAATCGACCTCGATACTGAAAAAAATGAAAAGCCTGTGAGCAAAGCAGAGGAGGGTGCAAGGAGGCTCGCAAAGATTGAGGAATGCCTCAGTAGCCAGGGATATGAACTGGCCCGTTTCGACAAGATATCCCCTTTCGCTAAAGTGGAAGTCCTGCCTGATTACAAAGAGCCCGAGTTCGTCAGAAAGTACAATGGAACAGGCTGCCCCCGAGCTCATCTGAAGTACTACTTGCGCAAGATGGCGCATTATTCCGATTATGTTCCGCTATTGATGAACACGTTTCTGGAGAGTCTGGCAGGTGCTGCTCTAGCATGGTTCATTGAGTTGGATCTAGAAGATTATGACGGTTGGGAAGATTTAGCTGAGGACTTCTTGCATCAGTATAAATTTAACACCGTGACGGCTCCTACTAGGGAAGAATTGCTGAGGATGGTAAAAGGAAAAAATGAAGCAATTCATAACTATGCTCAAAGGTGGCGGGCTTTAGCTACGCAAGTTAAGCCATCAATCCCTGAAGACAAGCTCGTCGACCTGTTTCTGAAGGCACTACCGTATGAGTACTTCGACAGACTGAACACTTCTGGGTGCCAGACCTTCGTACATCTCATAAAGGTTGTCGAAAGATTTGAATGGGCTATGAGAGAGAGAAAGGCTCTTGAGACTACGACGAGACGCCAGTATCCACCTAGGAAGGAAAGAGAGCCCAACGTCGACGTGGTTTTCGTACCTAGTCTATCGCAAGCAAAGCAGTTCTCCAACTCTACCATGGCACAAGGAAGCTCGTCATGGTTGACACCGAAGCCGCCTCAACCTCAAAAAAGGAAGCCACCTCCCAAGCAGTTCGCTCCGCTCCCTAGGCTACTATCCAAGCTGCTACCAATGCTGTTGGAAGGGAGGCTAGTCGCCAAGGAACCACCGAGATTAAATCCTTCGAGATTTCCGGGTTTTGATCCGAGCCAATCATGTGTCTATCACATGGGAGAGAAAGGCCACAATGTTGACAATTGTGTCACCCTGAAGTTCAAGGTTCAGGCCCTCATTGATAATCACATCCTTCAGTTCGATAAAACGGAGCCAAATGTACAACAAAACCCACTCCCGGACCACCAGGTAGTGGGTATGATATCCGAAGAGGAGTTAGACGAAGAGGAGTTTAGACTAACAAAGGCACGCCATGCAGACAAGAGATTTGTCTGCGAAGCTAGCAGGAGGGGAAAAATTGTGGACACCCTGGGGCAGGATAGCGGAGGCTACAACTATAAGGTTTTATATTCAATCCCACCACGTTTCTTCGAAAAGGCGGAAGAAATAATGCCCAACCGGTGGAGAGGCATGGACGACATAGAGGAGGTGCCAAAGAAGGGGCCTTCCGAGAAAGACTCCTTTGAGACAATTGATGAAATCATCCATATTGCGACAAATGAAAAAGAAGCCGACCCATTAAGCGGATTAAGCGTCGCAGAATGCTTCGATAACATCGAGAGAAAGCTGAACTTCACCTCCGAAAAGTTGTTAGATTTGCTTCAGCGATCGAGAAAAATGAGTCAAGCGCGGGTCATGAGCGACGCATTTGAACTGGAGTTGCACACAAGGGTCGAAAACCAAGGTCGCATGATGACTGTAATAGAGAAGCGACTAGGGAAATTGGCAACTGTGGTTGATAAGTTGAAGAAACGAATGAACGAGTGCGGATCTGGCATTGGAGGAGCCCCCACCCGAGCTGACCTCCTTCAAGTGGTCAAACAAAGCGATGAGCGATTCCAAACTTACGCGCATAGATGGAGGTTGCGCGCCTCTCAAATAAATCCTTCGTTAACTAGGGAGGAGCTGATCGAGTACTTTCTGAGAACCCTCCCGTACGAACTCTTCCAATATATGGCCGAGACCACCTACGACTCGTTCTCCCATCTGTTGCGGGTAGGCGAGGGAGTTGAATGGGGACTCGCCAACAGAAGGCTGAAGAGCAAGGATGCTAGAAGAACCAATGCGCCACCCTCTGATAGACCCGATAAGACGGCTCATACTGAACCCAGATGCGGGTACAATTCTAAAGACTTGGATGACCTCATTGGGATGATTGAGACTATAGAAGCTTTTGTAATTAACCTAGACAAGGTTGACAATTGGGAAAATGGAGATGATTACTTAGTCAAGCCACTTACAATCAGCATCTCTAATGAAGAGGCGAATGATGACCCTGAAGGAAAGGCTGAGGGTGTCAGGCCGGTTGTGATAAAGATCCCTCCAGTGGAAGAGTACGATCCCAAAGCGGTTCATTGGGACTACGGGACGAGCGAAATAGATGCAGTGATGAGATCGGGGAGGTGTTATGCACCCAAAGAGGGAGAGACCGAGAAGAGAGACGTAACTAAAGAAGATGCCGAAAAACTGTTAACCATAATCAAAACGAGCGAATTTGAAGTGATAGAGCAGTTACGGAAAATGCTGGCCCAAATCTCACTACTGGATTTGTTCGTAAACTTAGAAAAGCATAAGAATGCGCTGATGAGGGTCCTGAATGAGGTACACGTACCTGAGACGATTAACGAAATATAGCTGGAAAGCTTCGTTAGCGCTATCCTATTAAAGGATCAAATATCCTTCTCGGATGAGGACATTCCTGTGGATGGATGGGCCCATAATAAGGCTCTGTACATATCGACGAGGAGCCACGGCAAGCAGGTCTCCCACGTACTAATTGATAATGGGTCAGCATTCAACATATGTCCGTTGGCCACACTCAGGAACCTAGGTGTGAATGAGGAGCTTATTCGTGCCTCCAATGCTACAATCAGAGCTTTCGATGGAATGAGGAAGAATGTGGTTGGTGAAATCGAGCTAGATGTCCTAATTGGGCCAGTAGAGTTCTCCATTGGATTCCAAGTCATGGACCTCCCGAGTGCTTTCGGATTTCTATTGGGCAGACCATGGATCCACACTGCAGGCGCAGTACCGTTGAGCCTGCACCAGAAGGTTCGATTTGTGGTTGATGGGAAAGTGATAACCGTGCATGGGGAAATGGACTTCACCGCATACCAGAAGAGCGCGGTCCCATATGTAGAGCCGGAGCACAAAGAAGAAGCTAGCTATCATTCTCTCGAGTTGGTGGCAGTCACGCATGCACCTCCAGGAACCAAAATGAGGGCTCCTGCGCCCTCCAAGTATACTCTAGCACCTGGAAAAATGCTATTGGCATATGGTTTTATCCCTGGACTCGGTCTAGGAAAGAATGGTCAAGGGATTCGCTCGCCGCTGTAATTGGACACCAACAAGCACAGAACAGGCCTAGGATATACTCGTGAATCCAGTAAGGGCCTTACTTCCAGAAGCTGTCATGGATACCGAAGCGGAGGCCATCATAGGGGCCGTGGAAGTCGAGGAGGCAGAGTTAATTCATTCATTGGCTCCAGAGCTTGGAAAGGAAAAATTAACGCGATTGGGAGTTCACTGGGTCAGTATTTCTCCGAGCGCCCCAAGATGCTAGCAGATGAAGCTATTCAAAGCGCAGCAGAGCTTGATATGTCCAACTTATTTCTAGAAGACACCGTCAACGTCATCATCGAGAGGCTTGACGAGGACTCTATCTCGCCTGAGTAAAGAGGCTCTTCTTCTGCTTCTTATAGCATCTCTTTAACCGCAATTTTAATTCAGTTGTTGCATTTCGTTTGGTTTCTCTCTTTTCAATTCCAAGAAAATACCTTTGGATCTCAAGCCGTTGGTCCAAATGGTTGCCTTGTAATGCGGCCTTATCAGTAAAATTCAATAAAATGCGTGTGCACGTTTTATTAAGGACGTGCGGGAACATTCCAAACTAGCCCAATGATGATGCCTATCTTCGATTCTCAAAGATTTAAGGCCTGGATTCCCGCACGCTTCCTATTTTATCAAGCAAATTAAGAAAAGCAAAGGTGTCCGAGGATATGAGGATTGGCTCTCTTATTACATTTTTTCAAATGGTTTTTGAAAATCATGCATGAAAACTACTTGCTGAAAGGGACTAATCATCTTCATGACATTTTAGGCATATCATTCCAAGCATGCATAATAGGCTGTTGTGTGACTCGGATCACCAAGGAGATTACTCTTGTGGCATTGGGGAAGAAGATAAGGATTTCATAGATATTCAGAG
This sequence comes from Psidium guajava, assembly GCA_016432845.1. NCBI lineage: Eukaryota > Viridiplantae > Streptophyta > Magnoliopsida > Myrtales > Myrtaceae > Psidium > Psidium guajava. Next base: position 16,957,965 of record CM028230.1, on the reverse strand, counting down.
AGATTGGAGTCGATACGAAGAGTTTAAACCCCTAACAGCAGAAGAGGCAGTGGTAGTGAACTTGGGCGACTCACAGAATGTTAGAGAAGTGAAGATTGGGGAGTCTTTGTCACCCTATGAAGCTACCCGAATGACTGAACTTCTCAGGGAATACCAAGATATCTTTGCTTGGTCGTATGCAGACATGCGCAGCCTCGACCCTAACATTGTGGAACACGTACTACCCATTGACCCTAGCATCCTGCCAAAAAAACAAAAGCTTAGGCGAACGAGGCCCGAACTTTCCAAGAAAATTGAGGAGGAAGTGATAAAGCTCCTCAAAGTGGGATTCATAGAAGCGATCCCCTATGCCGATTGGATTGCTAACATCGTGCCAGTGATGAAGAAAGACGGCACAGTCCGAATCTGCGTCGATTACCGAGACCTGAATAAAGCCATCCCAAAGGATGATTTTCCTTTGCCGCACATAGACGTGTTGGTCGATAGTACAGCCGGGTTTGAACGGTTTTCCTTTATGGATGGATTTTCTGGCTATAATCAGATCTTAATGAAAGAGGAAGACAAGGCGAAGACCTCATTCATAACACCATGGGGCACCTTCTGTTATAGGGTTATGCCTTTCGGGTTGAAGAATGCTGGGGCGACATACCAAAGAGCCATGGTCGCTCTATTCCATGACATGATGCATAAGGAAATTGAGGTGTACGTAAATGATATGATTGCTAAGTCCAGACCAGGAGAGGACCATGTTCTAGTACTAAAAAAGTTGTTCGAACGCCTATGAAAATATAAGCTGAGGCTGAATCCCAATAAGTGCATATTCGGGGCGAGATCTGGAAAGCTTTTAGGATTTATGGTTAGCAGTCATGGCATCGAGGTCGACCCTTCCAAGATCAAAGCTATACGGGACATTAATACCCCAACCTCAGTAAGGGAAGTAAGAAGCCTGCTGGGGCGGTTAAACTATATTGCCAGATTTATATCCCAGCTTTCTGATGTGGCAAAACCATTCTTTAAACTCCTCAAGAAGGGCGCCAAAGTCATTTGGGATTCAGAATGCCATCATGCATTTGAGAAGATCAAGAAGTATCTGGTCCTACCTCCAGTATTGGTACCACCAACCCCAGGAGTCCCCTTGACTCTGTACTTGACGATTTATCAGGAATCATTAGGAGCTCTACTCGCCCAGACGAAACCGGAGGACGAGAAAGAGCGATCAATTTATTACCTGAGCAAGAAGTTCACGCAGTCAGAGGCTAATTACCCGATGGTTGAAAGGACATGCGTCGCACTGATTTGGGTACTCCACAGGTTGAGACAGTACACCCTCCATCACCATATCCAGTTGGTAACAGAATGCGACCCAATTAAGTATTTGGTGGAGAAACCCTCCTTATTGGGAAAGCTGGCCAAGTGGCAAGTTCTATTATCAGAATTTGACATAAGGAGTTCACCTCAGAAGTCAGTCAAGGGGCGAGCCATAGCCGACATGTTGGAAAAAAAATTCACAAGGACTTGTAATCCCTGATGAGGAGGAGGCAGAGAATCGAATCATCGCATTATCTGATGATAAGTGGACCATGTATTTTGATGGTGCCGTTAATTTGGCCGGATCTGGAACTAGGGCAATACTGATATCCCCGGACGGCCTACATTATCCGGTTTCTGCGAAGTTGGTATTCCCATACACCAATAATATATCAGAATATGAAGCCTGTATTCTAGGCCTGCAATTAGCCATCACCATGAAGGTGCGAAGGTTACAGGTTTATGGAGACTCCATGCTGATTATTCTCTAAACGCAGGGAGAATGGAAAACAAGGGATTCTAAGCTCATCCCATATCATAATTTCCTAGAGGAGTTAACCGATAATTTCGACGAAATTTCGTTCGAATATCTGCCAAGGACCCAGAATCACTTTGCAGACGCGTTAGCCACTCTATCTTCATTGTTGCAAGTGGAGGACGGGCTCGACATCAAGCCTTAAAAAATCAATGTCATGGATCAGCCAGCCTACTGCATGGTGGTGGAAGGCGAATTCGATAGTGAGCCTTGGTATCATGACATTAAGAATTATCTTTCGAAAGGAGAATTTCCTCAAGGGAGTCAGGTCGGGGATAAGAAGTACATATCAAAGATGGCTACCAAATTCTTCCTGAGCGGGCAAACTCTCTATAAAAGGTCATTCGATTCAGTCATATTGAGATGTGTAGACGCTAAAGAAGCAAATATGCTCATGAAGGAAATCCATGAAGGGATATGCGGTCCTCATATGAACGGCCACCTCCTCGCAAAGAAAATCATGCGGCTTGGTTATTATTGGATGACCATGGAAGCGGACTGCAACCAACATGTAAGGTCCTGTCATCAATGCCAGGTATACGGTGATAGAATTAACGCACCCCCGAACGAGCTCCACCAGATGTCGGAGGCTTGGCCATTCGCCATGTGGGGGATAGACATGATCGGTCCGATTCACCCTAGTGCTTCCAATGGGCACCGCTTCATCCTGGTGGCGATCGACTATTTTACGAAGTGGATTGAAGCAAGCTCATATGCAAATGTCACAGCAAAGAACGTGGCCAAGTTCATCAGAAGGGATATCATCTCCCGATATGGGGCCCATCAAGCGATAATCACAAATAATGGCTCCAATTTGAATAATAAGATAGTCGATGATCTGCTACAAGCATTCAACATTCGACATCTTAATTCGTCTCCCTATCGCCCACAAATGAATGGAGCTGTGGAGGCGGCAAACAAGAACATTAAGAAAATCCTGGCAAAAACTGCAGAGAATTATAGAGACTGGCATGAGAGACTGCCGTACGCATTGATGGCATATCGGACTTCGATACGGACCTCAACTGGAGCAACCCCATATTCCCTAGTTTACGGTATGGAGGCAGTTCTACCGATAGAGGTTGAAATCCCCCCTCTGAGAATCTTATCCCAAGTCAAACTCTCCGAAGCGGAGTGGACGCAGCAGAGATATGAGCAGTTGAACCTGATCGATGAAAGGCGTCTGAAGGCAATATGTCACGGCCAGAGCTACCAGAGAAGAGTTGCCAAAGCGTTCAATCGAAAAGTCAAGCCCAGGAATTTTGAAGTAGAAGATCTGGTAGTGAAAAAGACAGTTCCAAATGTTTCTCATCCCGAGGGCAAGTTCACCCCAAATTATGAGGGTCCTTATATCATCAGGAAGGTCCTTCCTGGGGGAGCCTTGATTCTTGTAAACATGGATGGGAAAGAGTTAGGATATCCTGTAAATACAGATGCAGTCAAGCAGTATCATCCTTAAAATAAAAGCAGGAGCCGATTTGGCTACCTTTGGGACAATCTGAGTCACTTTAGGACTATTACATGCATTTCATGCATTCATGCATACACGCATTTGTTTCATGTGATCCTAGGTTCAGGAAAAGCTCCCGAATCAATAAGCCACCAAAGTCACTATTGAGGGACCCACTGATGCAGATTTACTAGAACAGGTGAAATGTATTCGTTCCAATGATATCCCATATACGGTACTTTCCTCAGGTGAATCCATTTCTCCGACAGGAAATCGACGGTGATTCAAGGAGCTGCAACCAGAGTTGGAGAGGGGCACTCGACCAATGACCATGACAATTGTCAACATTAAACAAGCTGAAATGCTCCTTCACCCATGCATTTCATTGTGCATGGGCAAAGTAAAAAACGAGCCACTCTTCGCCTTGAGGAGTAGATCTTCAATTTATTCGGTTCGCATGTCCAGGGGCAATTCGAATTCCCTCTTTCTTGAGAAATTCTCTTCCATTCTTGCACATTGCCACATTTGCATTGTGTTTACATATGCCATGATTCATGCATGACTCTTCTGTATGTTTGGATTTTGGCAATTCTGACTTGGAGCATAAATTGCGCATGATGCATCGAATGTGTGGAATGGGGCATGACAGGATGATGAAAGGAAAGCCATTTTCACACACGTCCTACATTATAAGCCATAGCGAGTCGTGTGTTAAATAGATTCTGCACTCCCCAAGGCAATGGGTTTTCTTGTAGAAGGTACAATACCGAAAGGAAGGAGGCATTCATTTCTCTATCCTAAATACGACAGGTGATCATTAATAACCTATTTGAGCGGTGATTTCATTTCATAATCCCTATTGAGAACCACCCCTCATTGGGGCCAAATAAAGGTAGTCCCGGCAATAGCACAAGGTAAATGGTTAGAAATTTTCTTGCTTGGACTAACATCAATCTTCGAGTGTTTCTTTGCATGATACTCGAATTTTAATTCAAGCGCTTTAGGATGACGAAGAGCATTTATTTTCTCTATCCTACATACTCATCCTTTGCATAACCCAATTGAGCCTGCAAATTCATTTCTCAAGCCCATGTTGGTGATCCTTGCTCATTTCAAGGTAATGACGACACCTTCCCCCAAGGAGCAGAATTGAAGAAATTGGGCCAATAGAGAATTCTCGAATTAGCCCATTTCATATGCTAGACTTGCATGTAATGTCTAGTATCATTTGTTGAAAATCATCTTGTTGCTAAAATTTAAAATCACAATATTGTTAAACAAAAGAAAAACAAAAACAAGTGTAGCCTAAAGAAAATGGGTCTGCTTCCAAATAAAAGGGAGTCGGGAGTAAGAAAAGTAAAGGCTACTCTAAAGAATCTCGGGCAGAAAGAGCAAAGTGCCTATCAAAAGCAAGGCCAATGCCCATATATCTGTAATGAACTTCTGACTTCGAACATACATTTTGAGAATTCCCGAAAAAGGATCCCGAAAGAAGTCAGTTTGCAAAGTGTAAAAGAACTACCATCCCTCAACCAATTGTGGTATTCATTGAAGACAAATTCAGGAAGGTGAAAGATCGGTGACAAGACTATAGTGATCACCAACACCAAGCCCTTCTCATATGTTTTTCGTTTCTCAGACCCAAAATCCCGACCTACGTTACGACCCTTGAAAGTCTCTTCTGATTAGAGCACTTGAATTAATGTAAGAGTTGAATGACTTTAAGAATCGCTCGAAGAAGTTCGAGCAAGGTTATTTCTCTCTCATTTTGCAGGGTTCTTGACTTGTAAATCTGGAGCAGATGATGAAGACTCTTTTGTCAATGGCCTTGACTCGAAATGAGTCCCCTTTGATAAGCCTTTGACCCAGCCCACATTATGGCCCTAATCAAGACCTCCAGATCGGCTTGATCATATCAATTGCGAGATTACTCAGACCCTCGCTGAATGCGATGATGGTAAGGTTGAGTGATTTCTTTTCAAATCCTGCAATCAGGATAAACAAGCCTTTCTCGAGAGTGAGAGAAAGCCCTTTCGGACTGAAGTCCCCATTCAAGTTACATTCGAGGTATTCATCACATGATAACCTCCCTGGACAGAATTGGAAATGCAAACTCGACAGAATAGTCATGCATGATCCACATTATGAGCATACACGTACGGTTTTAATCATTACAAACTCAACTGAATAGTTCTGCATGAACCGATGAACTCATTGATAAAAATGCTTGCACATGTTACCTCTGACACTGTCTGACAGGTAGTGCATTCCTGATAGTCGAGTTACCCTCCGAGAGATCTAAATTCATCCAGAGGCTATTGAACAAACAAGCCTTGTTGGCTAATGCTCGCCAAGCATTTTCAGGTGAGTATATCTTCAGCCTGAACCTTTCAATTCTGATGATTGTTTGGGTGCTCAAATCCATTGCAGCACATAAGGTCATTAAGTGAGCAAGCAGACATGATACAATCAGTCTGTCTATGCCTCGATCATTAACTCAGAAGATCCAGGTAAGTCTTCTGAACCCTTGCGACTCATGATCAACATGCTCTCATGAAGTCTTCATCAGCTCACGATTGATATAACCTTGTGTTCTCAAGCTTTATCAAATCATGATTAACCAACTCTCGTGTTCTTGATCTTTGCCTCATCGGTTTATTCCTAAAGTGATGGGACAACAAAAATTGGGTTTGAGCGTCTGCAGGATTCCTGGTCTCCCCAGATCCCAGATTGGCACCCGAAAATCATTTTCTCAATCAATACCTCTTCAGTCTACCCAAAAGGTGACATTTAGGGTATACTGTCTCTGGAGCCCTTCCATTGGAGACCCCAACACGGGATGGTCCATTTTCAAAAGTCCTTTTTACAAGCGACCCAAAGTCCTTCTTACAGGCAACCCAAAGTCCTTTCTACAGGCAACAAAAGTCCTTCTTACAGGCACAAAAGTCCTTTCTACAGGCACCCAAAGTCCTTTCTACAGGCAACAAAAGTCCTTCTTACAGGCACCAAGTCCTTTCTACAAGCATACTAAAGCCTTTCTTACAGGCACCCAAGTCCTTTCTACAGGCACCAAGTCCTTTTTATAGGCACAAAGTCCTTCTTACAGGCATTTCCATCGGGTGACCCACCACACGGGTCAAATTTTAATCAGTAGAATCCTTTAATTAGGAATCTACCATGGGACGACCTACTATACGGGTCAAATTTCAATTTTAATCAGTAGAATCCTTTCATTAGGAATCTACCATGGGGTGACCTACCATACGGGTCCAAGTTCAACCACCCTGAGGTCTTCTTATAACGAATCCTTAGGCTCTCATTCCATTTATAGTAGAGCATGCGTGTCAAGCAACCGCCACACAACAAGCAGGTAAGTGCCAGGTAAACTCTCCTCTTTGTCTCTCCCTTACTGCATGAAAGCCTCCTCAAAGCCGGTCTGTATCGGAACTTGCAAAAAGGGATATCGGAGATCAAATGTCATGACTCTTTTATTTCTTAGATTGAGTCGATTAGGATTCAGGTGTCATCTCGTCTTTGAAATGAACCTCTACCGAGCTTCCTTTCAAAGAGGGGCAGCTGTTGATACCTGATTTTTAATCATCGTTTCTATTTATAGAAATCCATAAAATTCATAAAATTGAAAAATCAACTTTGGAGACCTTGCCCAAGCCTAGGGAACCAATTTTGACCAAAAAATGGTTTTTCGTATTTTCAACATTTTTCGTTATTTTTTATTTTCGGAAATTAATAGAAAATCCATAAAAATTCATAAAATTGAAAAATCAAATTTGGAGACTTTGACCAAGCTTAGGTAACCATTTTTGAACAAAAAATAATTTTTCATTTTTTTTTGTATTTTTTATGTATATATTTTAAAAATTAAGAAAATATTTAATAAATAATAGCATTTGAGGCCACAAAAATACGTAAAAATAGTCAATATTTTTCTCTTAAATCCCTTTTCATGTTGACCATCACAAACTTTAAAAAAAATCCAATTCGGGGTCGTGTATTTCTTCACGAGCATAATCTCGAATCGGGCCTAAAAAATTCAATTTGAGTCAATTTATTTTCATTTTTCACTTTTAGGAGTTGTGACATTATTCTATAATATTCTAAATTTTCATCTTGGCCCAATTATACTTAGAATGACTCAATTTTGCAAAAGGGCTTTAATTAAATTTTGCGGCAAGAAATGAGTTTAAATTTGATATGCGATGAATTTCGACTAAGTATAGGAGAGGTGTGTTGAAAATTTTGAGAAGATTTGGACTTAAAGAAATATTTTTTCAGGGACTAAATTGTAAATACTCAAAATCTCAAGGACTAGAGTGTAAATACCTAACTCTTAAGGGATTATTTTGCAAATAACAAAAAAAAAGAGTTAGTGGAGAAATTAGAATGGAGAAAGGACGATGGAGAAGAGGAGATGGAGAAGAGAAGATGGAGAATAGGAGATGGAGAAGAATAGATGGAGAAAATAAGATAAGAGAAGGGAAGATAGAGAAGAGGAGATGGAGAAGAATGGATGGAGAAAATAAGATAAGAGAAGGGAAGATGGAGAAAAAGAAGAGTTAGTGGAGAAATTAGAATGGGAGATATATATGGAGAAGGGAAGATGGAGATGGAGAAGAATAGGTGGAGAAATTAGAATGTGAGATAGAGATGAAGAAGGGAAGATGGAGATGAAGATGAAGAAGAGTTAGTGGAAAAATTAGAATGGGAGATGGAGTTAATGGAGAAATTAGAATGGGAGGTAAATGAGTGGGCTATAAAAAGAGGAAGAAGAGAGCTTGAAATGGAGGAGTTTTTGAGGGGGTGAGAAAATTTTGAATGTTTGAGAGAATTTTGAGAGATTGAAAGAGATTAGAGAGAAAGAAAAAATCAAAAAAAAAGAGAGAGAGAATCTTTTTTCTAAAAGATAGTCTTGAAGATAGTGGGAATTTAAATATAGGTGTTACCATCACCTATTTCTCTACCGATCAACACAAGTCACGAGTTCATCTCTATCGTTCGATCCGCAATCTTGATCCATAAGGTGACACGAGCTCCGAATTTGATAATCAAATTTGTCAAATTAGGTAACAATCCTAACCATTAAATCTTCAAGAATTTCCTTGCCCAAATGAATTGATTTAAATTTCGATTATCTCATGTCGTACTTGTGTGTCTCCATATCCACATGTCACATTCGTATTTGTGTTGTCATTAATTCACGCGTATCTACCTAAATGTTTTTTTTTGACTGGCAAATCATATCTCTGATGTTTCCACCTCTCGATCCTTAAAAATGGTCATTTCACTCTTTTGGTTAGTTTATTCCAAACTTCTTCCCAATCATTCCAAATGAGCTTTTATGAAATAAAATGGTACCGAAAGGGCGTTAGAATGATCTAGCGTAATCAAGTCCCCGATCTCATTTTTTCTGGTTCGCAGAAATAAGTTAGTTCTCCCGCTAATTTATTTAGGTTTCTAATCGACCTACTAAAAAATGATTAGTGGCGACTCTAAATTTTAAAACCATTTGAACAAAAAAAACCAAAGTCGCGATTTGGTAGAGCTTGGGAGTGCTCGAACTAGGTTAGTTAATTTAATCTAATTAATATGGTAATCCATTAACCTAAAAAATGAATTTTAGATCGCGACAGCCAGGAAACCAAAAGAGTGCATAACCAACTCTAGAAAACCCAGTCCACCGTATCATAAGCCTTTTGAAAATCTATTTTAATTGGACACTTCAAAAAATTAGGCATTTTTTGAAAACCACAGAAAAGTTTGTGGGGATGTTGACGATAATCTAACTGCCCTTAACAAAAGCATTCTAAGGGGCTAGTCAAGGCCGGCAACACACTTGTAATTCTATTAGCCAGGATCTTGGTAATCCATTTGTAGAAAGTATTACAGTAGGAAATTAGTTTAAAGTCACTCATAGTGAATGCATTAGGGATCTTAGGCACTAAGGAGAGAAGTAGTATTAATTTGCTTGAGCAAAAGGCCTGTAGCAAAAAATTCCTTAATAGCGACTGTAACCGAGAGGCTAATGGTCTCCCAAGTAACTTTGAAGAAATCTACATTAAAACCATCCAGCCTAGGGGCCTTATCAACAGCCAAGGAAAATAGGCCTAAAAAAATGAATTTGATGAATGCTAAGGAAATTTGCAATAACCAATTATAACTCTAGAGTTGGCGGTAGTCCAGGCTAAGGAGGAGATGCAAAGAGATCCTCAAAATCTGAGACAATATGGTGCTGTACTTGAGGCGGATCACATAAAAGAGTAATGGAGTAGTCCACAATTGAGAGAATCTGATTGCAAAGGTGTCGCTTGTTAATGAAATAGTGGAACTATTTAGTGTTTAGATCACCTTTTTTTAGCCATTGTATACGAGATTTCTACCTGAAAGAACCTTCGTCTAGTAATCGGAGGTCCGAGGAGATACACAAATTCTCCTTTTCTCGATTAGTAAGGCTTTGATTAAGAGGATCCAAAATAAAGCATCTTGAGCAGCCAATAGATAGGCTCTAGCATTGGAAGTGCGCATGATATATTCGAAAAGGAGTCTCGATTAAGTTGTTTGATATAGCCTTTTAGAATCTTTAGTTTACGGCACAAGATGAACATTGGAGTACCTAACACTTGAATATCCCAAACCTGTAAAATAAGCGTAATAAAAGAGAGATTGGTCATCCAAAAGTAAAAGAACTTGAAGGGTTTCTTGGAAACCAGCAATGGAATAATACGAATGATCATGGGAGAATGGTCTAAAACCCCCAAAGCCAAGAATGAGGGCTCTAAGAAAGAGAAATCCCCACTCCACTGGTCGTTGATGAGGAAACGATAAATGTTTCTTTGCTTACAAGAAGCGCCAGAGGAGGTAGACCAAGCGAAATGATACCCAGTGTGTCTGAGATCATCAAGGCTAGCATGAGACAAATAGAGACTAAATTCATCGAAAGAGGGGATCCAAACATTTGAACTATCAATTCAGTCAGACGAATCTTTAATTACATTAAAGTCCCTAGAAATAAGCCGCAGTAATGCAGCAAAGGAGATTACTATTAAGCTCAATAATAGCCCACAAAGAGCATTTGGAAGCGAAAGTATGGTCCACATAAACAACCGAGAGGTAGCAGTTTCTACTTATAGTTAAGAACAGCATGTGCCTATGGATAACTTAAGCCGAGGAAGAAAGCACATCAAATTCAGCAACATGAGGATTCTAACCAACCCATGTCCTACAGTGAGGAGAGTGAGAATAGTTGGGTGTCCATTTCCAAGATAAGAATAGACCAGCAGCAACACTTGCAAACAGTGAAGAAGGAACTTTCGTTTTAAGAATACTAATACAGCAAAGATGATTGGATTTAACTTGGCTTGTAATTTCAACCTGCTTGAACGGATCAACAAGACCTCAAATATTCCAAATGCCTATATACATATGTATAGAAGATAAGGGAGATCACCATTGTTTCTTTTGGTCTCCCCATTTCTTCTTAGAAGTTAGTTTGGCTATGTTAGCAAGACTAAGGCTGCTATTTGAGTTGAAGTCAACATGGGCAAGCTCCACCAGAAGAGAGGATGGAGCAACAATCTATTGCATAGCAGAAGAACTACAGGTGACAGGGTGAGTGGAGGGAGGGAGGCCCACCTTCACATTGCTACTGATATTGCTAGCCACAACCCCATCCAAATTCTCAAAATCCGAATATACCACCAAAGTGGATTGGGACAACACTGAAGCTAGGATTAAGGGTAACTGAGAGGGTAATGTAGTATCGAAGAGACTGAATGGTGCAGCAAAGGCATCCACGAAGCTGGTAGGTGGTGTAGCGATAACTACCAAGGTAAGCGGGATAATACACAAGCTACTATCACCCCCATAAATAGATTTCCAACCACCATGAAAAGGAGTATGAGTTCCAATAGATGCTGGTGCCATTTGGGAATTAATGGGATCAGTAGTAATATTAAGACAATTATGGCCAAAGTTGCCACATCGCTTATAGGAGATCGATTTCTATTCATATTCCACACTAATGGATCAAGAATCATCATCATCGTCCAAGAGGACTTCAACAGAATCGCATTGGGGTTGATTGGCATTAATCTCTACACACATCCAAGCATGGGATATCATTTGCATATTTTCCATTTGAAGATCAACATATAGAGGCTTTTCAATCGCACCAGCCACCGTGCTAATACCAAGGGATAAGTGGTTGGACCCTTTAAAGGCCGATAATTAGATTGGAAACATGGAAGGGATATTTAGAGCAGAAAATGGACATGATAAGTCAGTTTTGCCACTCGATATTTGAAAGATGAAGTTATTTGTTGGTGGGGAGGATCTAGACCCATCCTTGGGGATAAAGATGCAACTATTTCATGAAAAGACTTCATTGAGGATTTCAATGCTTAATTCTTCTTGATGTCATTTCAAGTGAAGATTAGGAGTGACTTTGTAAACACATCTTAAGGTGGCTCAACAATTATGGAGTATGTGGGCCCTTTTAATCAAGTGGATTTGAGGAAGGTCTCATGACCAATTAGGGCTAAACACTTTTAGCGAGGGTTTCGACCGATTCCAAAATTATACTCACACCTTTTTTTTATTGATAACGCATAAGTATGTTTTGGATTGGGCAATTAGAATTGAGCAAGATATGTTGAAGAACAACATACATGGTGCACCTCAGCACAAGAGGTCTAAGTTGATGAACTATGAAGAAAGCCATGTAAATGATAGTAGCGAGTGAAAAGGTAGTGACCTGCCAGGAAAGTCTAGAACTCAGAAGACTTAGAGCCCTTGTAATATATGTAAGAAATGTCACCCCAGTAAGTGTCGCTGAAAAAAAGGGGCATGCTTTTTATGTGGGAAGATAGGACATATGAGGCAAATGGTGAGTGTCGTTGAAAAACGAGGGCATGCTTCTTATGTGAAAAGATGGGATACATGAGGCAAAATTAAATGGATGTCCTTGTGGAGAGTAGAGTATGTTTTGTATGCGGGCAATATGAACATCTAGTATGTACTTGCACCATGAGAAAGAGTGTGCCTTTAGTTGATAAGCCTCAGGAAAATCAACAAAAGTAGAGGACAACTGAAAAAGATTTTGTGATGATGGGGGAGGGAAAGGCAAGACACAAACCCCCTTACTTGTTTGATAATTGAGGTATGTTTAAATTTCAAGAATGAATTTTCTTCAAGAAGGGTAAATTATAATATGTGTGATTCTTTTTACCAAGTTAAAAGCTATGAGACCCCAAAAAAGGGGAAAAAAAGAAACGTTACAATGGATACTTTAGTTGCTAAAACGCTACAGTGAAGTAAAAAAAAAACATTATAGTAGGCTTTAAAAAAAGTATGTAAAAACAAAAGGTGAAATAAAGGCAGAAAGGGGTACACGAGAAGAGAGAGGGAGAAACACTTGACATAGAAAGAAAAGAGAGAAAAGAAGAACAAGAAGAAAGAAAAGAGAAGGCAATCACGATCTGGATACCTCGACAAGCCAAAACGCCCAGTAAGTAATCGAAGCTTCTGTCTGTTTATTCAAAGGAATTTCAAAATTAGGATGAAATTTGGATTTATATGGGCTTGAGTTGTTGCGTTTAACTGAGGGGTTTTAGGGTTACGTGCGTGTGTGCATGCGTACGTGCCTGTCTGTGTATATATAAGGTGTTGTACAGCTGTGGGAGTTGACGGAAATCGACTTGGGATTATGATTTGATTGGAGTGAATTTTTGAAGTTTTGCACGCACTACTGAGCAGTTCCGAATTTTTGATTTAGGTGATGATTTTCGTCCAACCTTGTATATCTTTTGGGTCATCTATATTAGGGGTTTATAGTGCTTCGAAAGAGCTTTATATGAAATATAATTTCACTAGAAATGGGATTGGTGAAGGAAGTTATTGTGCAAATGATTTCAGTGCACAAGATATCCATAGTGGACAGTAATGAGTTTTCATTATAGCTGAGCTTTTTGTTGACACATATGTGTCGTTTTATCGACGATTAGGCATAATTTAGTCAAGTCGCTCATTAGAATATTATTTTAGTCATTTTTAATATCATTGTTAGCATTAATTTATAAAAACTCGAGTACATTAATTCAAGTAACCATCATAGGTTGGTTTTCATCTTTCCTAAGTGGTGCTATCTCTTTTATGAATTTATAAGATCATGTCTTAAAAATGAAAGAAACCTAGATTGAGCATTTATTGCATTTTTGTATTCGTGAATGGTTTGATGGTCTAAGAAATTGGTAGCGAAAAGTTATAATTATGTATTTAATGATTTATGAGTCTGGTTTATGAAATGGATTAGAAATGTGTTGTGATTTGTAAAATATTTTCTGAATTTAAAATTGTGAATTATTAAAAGATGGTTGTTTGATCCTCAATATGATTGTGAACCCTGGTATGGGATTTTGGATATGCAGACTAGTGCTAGGATATCCTATTGGGCCATGCCACTAGCTTATAATATGTGGAGACCTTGCCAAAAGGCATTGTGTTGTGACCATGGCTTAATATTAAGTAATAAATTGGTTAATCAAATGGACTATGAACATGTGATTCGATGAGATTGATCAATGAACTCAACCATTATATGTGTTTTGATATTATTGATTTAACGAATATCTTTTGATATAACTCTTTATTATCTTATATGCGTGTTGTTTAACGAAATTGATATAAGCAAGTTTTGATTTGATTTTATAAAGTGCATAATCGATGTTCGATCTTCTTGGAAGATATATGCACAACTTACTGGGTTGTGGTTTTCTTATTCCATTCATTTCATTACTTTTCAAGTTTTTTAGTGAATCACAAGTAAGATGAGAGCATTAACGTTAGCAGAATGATATTTTGATAGTAGGATTTTTGGTATGGATTGTATAGTGCTTTTTGAGTTTTTGAATTAGATGTTCTTATGTTGACACCTAAATTTTGGAATATCAATTGAGTTGTTGAACAAGGGGAGGGGGATTAACTCACTCATTTATAAAAGAGGAGGCCGCATATAACGCCAAGAGAGAGAGAAAAAAGGGAGAAGTCTCTCTTGGTGACCATTCGTTGAGAGATATACACAAGGGACATGAGTTTTTGAATTTTCTGAGGGACTTGGGGGGCTTGGTCACGAAAGTAGAGAGTCAGAGAAAAGCATAGAGGAAAAAAAAAGCAAAAAGGTGAGAAGAGAGAGTTTGAAAGCAAATAGGGAAGAAAAGTAAAAAAAGGTGAGCGCCGGGAGGCTCTTCTTTGACGTAAAAGGAGAGTCCACCCAAAGAAGAATCAAGGGGGAGAGTGTGAGTCAAAGGCTTTTGGGTGCTACGAGTCTAGTCAGTCCTTTGTCGCTTCGAATTTTGCTCTTCCATTACTACTGTGCTTCCATACTCATTGGCTTGCGTTTTCCCTTTTGAAGCTATAGTTCACATCCCGTAGCTTGCTGCCCAAGAAGCTTTGGTACCAAGTTGACTTCCCGAGCCAGCGCGTGGCTCCCCCGAACGATTGCAAATCCTTGGGGCATCATCTGCAAATTTCGTGCGAGATCAAATTCGAAGAGAACTTTGTGATCTAGGTTTATATCAAGTGGCGTCAAGTGAGATCCGCATTCTGAGAAAGTATCAAGCTTGATTGTTAAAGTTTCATCGCAATCAAATTTCGAACAGGTATCTTGTCGGTTTAGGTATATTTTTCTGAATTGGAAATTCTAAATATTATGTTGCCGATATTGTGTGAGTATTATCTTGAGTGCATATCTTGATGAATTACATTATTTGATTTAAAATATGTAATATTCAGTGGCTAAATTGAAAGATTGTATATCTAAAAAAAATCCAAATAAAAAGAAAAAAATCTTGCAAATCTAGATATTTTGCCTAATCTAAGGTCGAGGTATTTGATTGCATATTGTAAAGATTGTACGGCAAATTTCAAATGTCTAATTGCTTGAATTGAAAGATTGCAAGTTAATTTTGGAAATTGAAAACTCCGAAGGTATCTTGTAGTATGTTTTGTATTATAATTGGGAATCGTGATACAAATTTGAATATTCTAAAGATTTTGTGATATTCATGAAATAATTGAAAATTTTCCTGAATATAATCAAGATATCCAAAATATTTCAAAATGTAATTGACTAGGAAATTTCCTAATCCACATGCACACATGGAAATAAATCGATCTATCAGGCTTTAGATAGAATTATTTTCATAGCAGGTATTTCGAATTTTTAGGATCGAAACTTAATTTGAAATAAATATTGGCTATTATCTTGAAAGATTTTTCGACTTGAATTTGAATTCATAAAAACAAAAAAAAATCACAAAAAATCTCAAAAGATTTTTTTTAAAAGATATAGCAGGATATGGTTTCTTAAAAACCAAATCTTATTTTTTAAAGATATAGCAAGATATGGTTTCTTAAAAACCAAATCCTATCATAGGGTTTTCTAGAAATCCTATTTGATAATAAAAAATCTCTTTTTTTCCAAATCCATTTCATTCTCTAAAAGATGTAGACTTAGGGTTAAGAGATTATCTTAAAATTTTTTGGGATTAATTCAAAATTAAAACCCAAAAATTTTCAAGATAATCAAAAACCATTTCTTCTTTTTTCCATAAATTTCAAAAAGAAATTATTACAAAAAAATTAAAAAAATAAAACCCAACAAAAAATCACCTTTGAATTTTAACTTAGAATTCATCAAGAATTGTCAAATTAAACATTTTCATGAAAATGGTATTGAAAGGGCGTTGATAGAATATTAGCGTAATCAAGTTTCTGAACTCACTAATCTCTTGTTCATAGAAATAAATAGGCATCTAATTAGCCTACCATAAAATGATTAGTGGCGACTCCAAGCAAAAAAATCTTTACATGTTAAACATTGAACCTAAGTTGCGATTTAGTAGGAGAACTCGAACTAGGTTAGTTAATTTAATTAATTAATTAGGCAATCCATTGAGTGGAGGAAAGCTATCTGCGTTATAGAGGGGGGATTTCCTATGTTCCAGAGTGCCCTATTTAGTCATTTATATTTATATTTACCTATATTTATATTTATTTCTTATATATATTTTTATTCTTTTATTTTATTTTTCATTATTACTAATATTATTGTTTTTCTTTTTTAGTACCCATATTTTTGCTTTTTTTTGTATATTTTAAGCTTTTCACTTCGGGTTCATCGACCGCCGATCCCAACTAGTTTGGGATAAAGGTAATGTTGATGTTGATGTTGAATTAGGCAATCCATTAACCTAAAAAATGGAAAAACCAATTTTTAGGTCGCGACATCTTATGATAGATATATGTAAATATGTAAATATATCTTTTGATGGTTTATAGGAAGCTTCGGTATGGTAAATATAACTTTTGAAATTATGTTCTTTAGGGGAAAGGACATCCATATCATTATCCCTATTTATGTAGGATTTGGGGTGTGACATTACAAACTAGGCATTGTACATCTCACGTGTATATTTCATGTATTGCATGTACATCTTCCGTGAGATGCAAGCAAGATGTTGGCTCATCGGTTGCAAAGATTTGGCCTATGGTGAGAAGGGAAGAGGGGAGGAGGTATGTCATTGCTTGATGGCTTTTTCTAAATAGGAAAAAGATAATAGGACTTTGTTGTCACTTTTTGGAAAGTGACGCGGACACTCTTACCACACACCTAATGTGATATGCATGGCAATAAGCATTTAACACTTCTCCCAAAATTCAATACTTGAAATGTATGGTCAACATATCTCTATTAGTTGACAGTGTTGTCTTCCTAGCATGGCCCTTCTAGATATGTCTGGACATTAAGATTGTTCCTTGCTATTTTTCTCAATCTTAAATACCACTAATTTTCTTATGAAATACTCATTGAAAGGCATGATCATTGGGAGAATTTCTTCTCAAGATTCAAGTACTTGACACTCTTCATCTCATTGAAGGACAAAGGAATCGTGCCTTTGAGCTGATTAAAGCTATGACATCCAAAATATTTGTACATTAATTAATAGAATGTAGAAAATGTATGCAAAAAATATCACAAGTGAAAACTCTTGGCGAATTATTAACCTAGTAGTGGCATAAGACCAAATTGTATTTTTCGTAACTTTTGGTAAATGGTATTATTAGTATCGACTTATTGAATAATTACTCTTTGGTTAATTATCTAGGGTGACGAGAAAATGTGTATTGCCGATTTCGATGTTAGTGGAGAGTGATATGCTCCAAGTTTAAGATATCGATTAAGTGAGAGTTGAAATTTACTGAGTTGAATCTCTCCTTGCGTCCGATAAATTTTGCTGAATGATTTGATGGGTTTCAAATATTTCCCGAGTTACTGATGTTTAAAATTGAGATTGATTCTCTTGTTTACATATTGATTTAGTTAATATCTCAGCAATTTATCAAATATCTATTTTGGAAGTATATGATTGAGCCACTTGTCTCTCTTTAAATTGTACCACATCTCTTTACTTTCCACCAATTATTTTAAGCCACATGATTTTTTGAGTTATTGATAGTCACATTGCAGATTCCTTCAATTATTGATGTCATGATGTCAGTTACTTCAATTAGCGATGTTCACGTGGCTAAATTTTTAAGAATGTATGATTTGCTTGCAAAGAAGTGAAAGGACATAGGTAATCACCAAAAGAGCAAGGTAATTATATTTCGAAAATGAATTACATGAAGAGACATGTACAACTGATGATTTCATTGTTGATGTGATGAATGAAATTTCCACAAGTTAGATTATTAAGCAGGAAAGTTAAATTGAACTTGGATTAAAAGTGATTATAAGTTGGCTTTTAATCCACATGGCGATAGTTACTTATTAGGATTTCGGGACGTCAATATTGATTTTGGGTTGACTAGGTATGCTTGCATAATTGTATATCGTAGTTAAGACCACGAAACTCCCCCTAACTAACCTACCCTTACTTCTTCACTATAAAATACCATCCACTTTCTCTCTCCTCTTATTTTCATTCCCCGCTTACTTTCGTGGACACCCCTTCTTTTTCCTCATTGAATCTATCCTCCCTCCCCCCCCTCTCTCTCTCTCTCTCTCTCTCTCTCTCTCTCTCTCTCTCTCTCTCTCCCCCCCCCCATTTCACCTCACTTGATGCTCGCTCCTCTCCCTTTCATCGTTCGATGATAGCTTTCCCTCCCATGAACATCCTCTTGCCTATAACATAAACTAGCAGTTCAACGTTATTACTCAACTCCTAAGGCCAAAAACATCTCACTCCATCGCCCCATTCTAACTTGTCGTCGCACCAATCTAACTTGTCACTGCCCTCTCTCTCACCCAAACTCTCATCCCTAGCAATGATAGCTCAACTAGTAGCTCCCTTCACCCTAACTCAACCACAATAGCCCCACAAGCTCAGCCACACCTAGGACTAACAGCACACCACCCTCTTTCTCCCCTTCAGTCGCATGCACGTGCTCAAGAAGAAAAGAGATGGCCGAGCTTTGTTCTTCATTGTTTAAGCTTCCACTTCTTCATGGAAAATCCTAACGTAAGTCTTCATCCTTCCTTGACCTTATTTTATCCAATCATACTTCATTTTAGCTCGAATTGTGAAAATTAGAAATGGGTATCAAGAATGGAAGTTTGCCTTGCATGAGGTAGAAAATGAGTTTGATTGTATAATCCGTTGCTTTTATTGAGGTCCATTAAGCATGGGAAAGTTATTTGCGGAGGTCGATCATGTTAATTACTGTCTATTGAGGTGAATCGAATTTGAGTGACCTATGGAGTGGTTCAACTGAATGTAAGCCAAGAGAAAAGGGTCACAACTTTGAGTGTTTAAACAACAAATCAAGCTCCATTTTCCCAAGCCAAGGACCTTGGCAAGAAGATTTCTAATCCTACCACTAACCTATCCATTGATCACTTGATTGGGTATAAAACATAGGTTAAGTCATGAATATTATGAGTCAAAAGTGTGTTTGTTTGGATGGAAAATTGCTTTGCGTGTGGTATTATATCATGTGGTTTGGGTGGTTAGTCTTAAGGCCATTCATATGTGTGGTGTGCCTAATACGTGGTGTCCTAGAATGGTCACGTCAAGGTGTCAATTACATTGCATCTAAGGATCAAAGCACGCATGTGGTCTTTTGATTATTTGGTAGAGCCCAAAGATGGAGGTATATGTGTGAATTGTGTGGCTGAAGATGGTTAGGCCATATGTGAAAATGTAATGAACCACGGGTCTTGTCAATTTGTGTCGCAACGAGGACCAGATAAATGTCCGCTTGTATCCGGATGATTTCCCTGTGGGAGCTTGATGAAATTCAGGAAGTCCACGACCTGTGTCCGTTGCAATGGAGTCCTAGAGTACGAAAAATCGAGGCTCGTGTCCCTTGCAATTAATATGGTGCATGTGTCCCTCATAGTTCTCATGGTTGGTGTCCCATGGACAATAAGTAGGAGTAAAACCTAGAATCGAGGCATGTGTCCCTCATATATGAATAAGGCTTGTGTTCCTTATGAAACCATAGCCTGTGTCCTATAGTACTCGGTTCAAAAGTGATAACATAATATAAAAGGTGAATCATGAGTGCGCCCATACATATGATGGTCAATTGAAGGATAGAAGTCGTCATTTGTGATGCGTGGGATCATGGTCAAGTCTTATTTGCTTGCTCCTGAAATCGTGCGCATCGTTTACCTATTGAGTCTACATTAACACGCGTGCGAGTTTGTCCGAGTTAGGTAAGTTCTGCTTGATTGAATGAGATATAGATAATTTAGTCATTAGGTCAGACATCTTTCTTGTGGAACTTCAGCTCACCCCTTGTTATTAACACTTTTTTCAGATGCATAGGTTCCTGCACTTTCCGGTGAAAGGTTGTCGATGGAGATGAAGCTAACTTAGTATTCGAAGTAGAGTTTACTTTTGTATTCCTCCCAATATATTTGCGTTTACTTGATTGAAAATGAATAGGTGTAACTAAATAGGTTATCTATATATATACATAAAATCAAAAGCTTTTCGCCATGTGTAGCCTTTGTATAATGTTTCTCACATGTAATACAGTTTAGTAAACAATATGAGTAAGGTCATACCCCTTTTAGGCATCGCCTACTCTTTTGGAGTGCATTTGTAAGTGATTATTGTTGCGACCCTAAGAATTTTTTTCGATCGGGTTAATGGATTATTAGGTTTATTAGATGAATTAACCTTATACGGACCCTCCCAAATCCTACCAAATCGCAACTTTGGTTTTTGTTCAAATGGTTTTAAAATTTGGAGTCGCCACTAATCATTTTTAGTAGGTTGATTAGATACCTAAGTAAATTAGCGAGAGGACTAAATTACTTCTACGAACCAGAGATTATGAGTTTGGGGACTTGGTTACACTAGTTAATTAAAACTAATGTCCTTTCGGTACCTTAATTTCATGGATATCCTAATTTGGCAACTCAAGCTTGGTTTATTCCTAAGACTCTAGTGAGGTATTCTCTTTTTGTATTTTCACTTTTTAGATAGGATGCTAGGTGGTATCTTTTTTTATTTTCAAAGTGTTAAAAATTCCCTAAAGCCGAAAGAGGGAGTGTGTTAACGACTTTTGTGCAATTTTATAGTCTACTCACTTTGGGGTCTGGTAGTTCAAAAATTAAACGGCAGGAAGTCAATGACAGTAAATAAAGACCTCCAATGGATGGCCCAGCCTTGGCTTGGCTCTCTCCCCTTTGGGGTTTAATGGTGCAGGAATTAAATTGCGAGAATTTAAATAACGGTCGGTAAAAACCTCCAATGGGCGGCCTAGCATTGGCTTGGCTCTTTCCTTTGGGGTTTGATGGTGTAGGAATTTAAATTGCAGGAAATAAACGACCTCCAGTGGATGCGCTTTGCCTCTCCATTCTGGGGTTTTAGTTCTTTAAAATAAAATACAACAAATTGTTTCAACAATTTAAACTAAAATCCGTTGACGGGTCGGCTGCAAATTTGATGGCACCTTAGAATTTGTTTGGGCTCACTTTGCACCTCCATGGAATTTATCGTTGATACGGAGTTGTCCCTTTTTTTTTTCTACCTACCATAAAATATGGGAAAAAGGGAGATGGAGAAAGTGTATACAATTTGTGCTAATTTGATACTAAAACCACAAATAAATGAATAAATAAAAACACTTAGCTCGAATTTGCTTGCTCGTTGACGAGGATGAACTCTTGATTTATGTTGATCGATGAAGGAATTGGTGATGATAACTCCTAACTTTAAACTCCCACTATCTTCAAAATTTTCTTTCTTTTATGGTATTTTCTTTTTCTCCAATTTTTCTTCAATCTCCCAAAACCCTCTCAAACATCCAAAATTTTCTCCCCAAAATTTTTTTTCTCTTAAACTCACTTCTTCCTCCTTTTATAACCTATTCATCCATCTCCCATTCTAATTTTTCCACTAACTCTATCTCCCATTCTAATTCCTCCACTAACTCTTCTTTATCTTCATCTTTCTTTCTCCATCTCTATCTCACATTCTAATCTCTCCACTAACTCTTTTTCATCTCCATCTTCCCTTCTCTATTCTTATCTCCCATTTTAATTTCTCCACTAACTCTTCTTCATCTCTATCTTTCCTTCTCTACTCTTATCTTATTTTCTCCATCCATTCTTCTTCATCTTCTCTTCTCCATCTTCCATTCTCTATTCTTATCTTATTTTCTCCATCCATTCTTCTCCATCTTCTCTTTTCCATCTCCTCTTCTCCATCTTCCCTTCTCTATTCTAATTTCTCCACTAACTCTTCTTTTTGTTATTTGCAAGATAATCCTTCAAGAGTTAGGTATTTACATTCTAGTCCCTGAATTTTAAGTATTTACAATTTAGTCCCTAAAAAAGATATTTCTTTATGTCCGAATCTCCTCACAATTTTCGACACACCTACCGCATGTTGAATTTAAGCTCATTTAATTAAAGCCCTTTTGTAAAATTGAGTCATTCTGGGTATAATTGGGCCAAGATGAAAATTTGAAATATTAGAGAACTATGTCACAACTCCTAAAAGTGAAAAATGAAAATAAATTGACTCAAATTGAATTTTTTTAGGCCCGATTCGAGATTATGCTTGTGAAGGAATACACGACCCCGAATTGGATTTTTTAAATTTGCGATGGCCAACATGAAAAGGGATTTAAAAGAAAAATATTGACTATTTTTATGTATTTTTGTGGCCTCAAATGCTATTATTTATTAAATATTTTCCTAATTTCTAAAAAATATGAAAAATTATTTTTTACTCAAAAATAGTTGCCTAAGCTTGGCCAAGGCTTCCAAAGTTGATTTTGTAATTTTCTCATTTTTTTTCTTGATTTTTTATGAATTTTCGAAAATAAAAATATCGAAAAATACTGAAAATATGAAAAATTATTTTTTGGTCAAAATTGGTTCTCTAGGCTTGGCTAAGGTCCCCAAAGTTGATTTTTTAATTTTATGAATTTTTATGGATTTTGTATTAATTTTAAAAGAGAAAAGATGATTAAAAATCAGGTGTCAACAATTATATGGCCATTACTTATTTTTAGTCCACTAAGCTTCCGTATACGCTCTATTATATAAGTAATAACAAACTAAATTAGACCTTGATTAGCTTAGAAGGGATGGCGTCTTGAGACACTATAGTTCATGCAAGGAAAATTATATTGTTACAATGTCATTATGTGTATAATTGCTATGTGATTAAAATTAGAAAGTATTATGAAAAGTTATAACCATTGACCACATACCAGTGGCAAAGATGTCTAGTAGAGTTAGGATGCTGCAAGAGTGTTCGAGATGCCTCGGAGTAGAGATGCCTTGTAGAGTCAGGATGCCTCAGAATTGAGAGGTCCTGTAACATCGGAATGCCCTAGAGTGTTCAGGATACCTCAAGTGGGGCAGTTCGGTGTGTTAAGATACCTCAGGAGTCGGGATAAAACTAGACAAAATAATTGGTATAATGCATTACTTGTGCATACAAGCTTATTAATAAACTAGTTAATGATAATCGTGGATCACAATATGGAGAAAAGGGCACTATTGGTGCTGAAAGTTATGCATGGAGATTACTTTGGTATTAAAAATTTTGATCGAATCACTTCAATAACAAGTTGAAGACAAAATGATCACTTTGGTGCCTTTGGCGAGAATTTTCAACCAAAATCAATATATGGCTTTTTCAATTAAAATTATTAGCTGAGCTGGCAAATTTTTAAGAAACCCTATCCACATGGACTTGAAAAAACAACGCCATTTCATCCGACATGGCACCACGTCTAAAAATGAGGTCATTTTCTTCATCAGATTAACTAAAGAAATAAACAAATCGCACGAAGGAGTGATTCCCCTTCACAAGAACAAAACTAAAACTTTGTCTTGTCCATTGCGACATCGTGCCATTACTCTTCACATTCTTGTTGCTCATTTGCCATTAGTTGCAATCGCTTTCCATCACTCACTATTGCATTTATCAATCGTCGGCTTTGATATGTATGTAAGCTTCCCCATGGCTCATGAAATTTATTGGAAAAGAAAAATTAGGACTCTAATTAGATAGAGAAATTAGGGCTTTTGGAAGTAGAGCAAAATCAGGGCTCCGTAGGGCTTTCTCCATCGCTGTTAGTGAATGTGTAGGGACAATGGCGCTCTGGGGGAATTTTGCATAAAAGTAGGGTTCAATGGGACCTTCACATGAAAAAAGCTTGGTCTTTGTTGCTTTGGTCTCTGTTGAGTAAAAAAGATAGAGCTTAATTGAGACCTCGAAATAACTTTTGTGACATTTGTGATAAATTATTGGAGATTTTTTGCTTGGTAGGACCTCCGTGTGAAACAAATTGGGTGTTTCTTGCATTTGATCTCTATTGTGTATAAAAATAGAGCTTGGTAGGGACCTTAACAATGCATTTGTAATAATTATTAGTCTTTGTTGCTCATTGGGGACCTCGTTAAAAAAATTATTTTTTTTAATCTTTTTTTGCTTTGTTGCTTGTTGCTCAAAAAGTTATGTTGTGGTTCCAACATATAATAACTTTTTTCCTTGGTTGTAGTGTTGGCATGGGGACAAGCAATATCTTGTAGCCACTATTGTATAGTATGGTGCAAAATTTGTTGTTGGCTTCCATGAGTTGGAATATTAAGGTGGGCTTAAAGGTACCATCTCTATTGATATAAGCAACGCATCTTATATTTAATTCCTTAGGGAAATAATGTATTATTTTATATGCAAAGTAGATAGGTTGCATTATTGTGTCCATAGAAAGTTCTTATGTGACGGGTTACGAGCCATAGGGGGTGACAGTGGGGAATCTTGGACAATGGGCGAAAACCCGATCCAGTAATATCGCGCAAGTGAAGAAGGGCAATGCCGCTTATAAAGCTCTTTCATCAAGTGCGCAATCATGACAGGATTCAAGGAAGAAGCCCCGGCTAACTCTGTGCCAGAAGTCGCGATAAAATGGGGGGGCAAGTGTTCTTCGGAATGAGTAGGCGTAAAGAGCATGTAAGCGGTGAATTGGGTTCTAAATGAAAGTCGCCAAAAAGTAGCGGAATGCTTTCGAAACCAATTCACTTGAGTGAAATGAGGAGAGTGGAATTTCATGTGTAGGGGTGAAATTCGGAGATCTACGAAGGAAGACCAAAAGCAAAGGCAGCTCCCTGGGTCCCTACCAATGCTAGTGTGCGAAAGCATGGGGAGCAAACAGGATTAGATATCTTGGTAGTCCATGCCGTAAATGATGAGTGTTCGCCGTTGGTCTACGCAGGTCAGAGACCCAGTTAATGGTGAAACACTCCGCCTGGGGAGTACGGTCATAAGACCGAAACTCAAAGGAATTGATGGGGGCCTGCACAAGCGGTGGAGCATGTGGTTTAATTCGATACAACACGCAAAACCTTACCAGCCCTTGACATATGAACAACAAAACCTATCCTTAACGGGATGGTACTGACTTTCATATAAGTGCTGCATGGCTATCGTCAGTTCGTGTCGTGAAATGTTTGGTCAAGTCCTATAACGAGGGAAATTCTCATTTTGTGTTGAGGAGACATGCACCTAAGAAGAAAGTCTTTGCAACTGAAGTGAGCTGAGGAGCCGAGTGACATGCCAGCACTTTTGATGATGATAATGGTCTTAGAAATATTATTTACTATTATCTTCATGATGAGGAAGCAGCGGTAAATTTCAATTATTATATTTCATATCATTGATTATGTGATTATTTTTGTAGCCTGGCTAAATACTGAGATTCTTATCACTTAACATGATCTAACTCAAAAGTCCGGTAGTGTGCCAAGGAAAAGTGCTACAAAGAAGAAAACATCACCTGCAGCACCAAAACAGTCATCAACTATTAGAGCTCATGCGAGGAAGGTGCATAGAATAATAAGGGCAATTGAAGTACTTGAAACATTTGAAGAACCTATATGTGATGATGATGATGAACCTACAAGCTCAGCTAAGGTGAGACAGCTTGAATTTATACTGAATTATTTAACGAGTGGATTTGGTGATTTTGATCTTAAGTGTCAAAGATTATAAATTGGAATGTTAGTTATGGTAGGGTAAAGTGTGGACTACTATTTTGTTCATTGCTCCTGGGTTAGAGTAATTTTGTTCACGCAAAAAATGTGCTTTGAAATTGGGGCACGAAACTTTATTCCAAGAACCCCTCTAACTTTACCCAATATAAAGGCCCTATTCTCCCCCTCCTCACTATTTTTCCTTCCTTCTCACATGAGCGGCCCCCCCTTCCACCTTAGTTACTTTGCCCTTCCCCTCTCCCTTCCCTCTTCATTTTTTCTTCTTTCCTCCCTTCACCGAAGCCTTCCCTCCACCTAATTCTTGCACCAATGATGCTGTAGCTCCATGACGGTGGTTCGTCAAGCTTCCCAGCTTCAACGATAGCTCCTCGACATCACCACTTGCTTCAATTCCCATCTTCTCCCTCACGTATGCAAAAGAGAAAAATGACATTTCAAACTCATCCGAAAGGTGAATCGAGCTCCGTTTTTTCATGTGCAACCCTAAGGCAAGTGTCCAACTATCCTTGTTACTAATATGCTCATTTATCTCTCATTAGAGCACAGATCGTTGAAATTGGAAAATGAATACTTGAGATTGAGTTTCGTTTTGCATGAGCTAAAAATTGTGTTAGATCGTATAATTCGTTACATGTGTTGATATTTACGAGTCTTGGGTAAGCCAGACATGTGAATTGATCATGTTAATTTAAGTCAGTTTGTTAGGAATTCGAATGGATCCAAAGAGGGCAACTCAACTGTGCACATTGGGGGTGATTTCATGTGGCTTGTGAAAGCCATGTTGACTCTGCTAGTTAAAACATTACTATCTAGAATTGGGTAAGTGGAATTTGAGAGCTGATCATCTTGATTGTTGTTCATTTGCGATGAATCGAAGTGGGAACATGAAGAGGAAATTTTGACCACATGGATAAGGAAAGGATTTGTGAGGTTCTATTGCTTGAAACTAGCATCTACGAGTCTTGGGTAAGCTGGATTTAAGAATGGAACATCCGGATTGTCGATGATTTGTGAGGAATTGGAGTGGAACTATGTATAGAGTTTGGCCACAAGGTTTCGTGAAGAGGCTCGTGGGGTTTATAACTTGTCTGAAGAATCTAGTAGTTTAAGATTGCCATTTGATTTTGGGCAGATTGAAACTGAGTTGGGATCGTTTGACAAGTTATTAGATGGATGTAGATTGGAATTGAGTTTATGTGGATGTTCGACTAGGGGGTCTGGTGGAGGGAATGGAGGAATCCTTGTGTTTTTTTCATGTTCGCTTTGTCAAATAGAACCATAATTGATGTGTGCCTTCTTTGTGTGGCTATATTTGATATTCTACTACCTGGGTTCTTGTTGTAACTTCCCTAAGTATTCTATCGACAAAGAGCTTGGTAGGGTTTGCTTGAATGAATGGATGGATGATTTGGACATTCGGCTAGATATTCGTTCTTGCTAAACTTTGGCTTACTCTTTCATTGTAAACCTTTTTCAAATAACTAGGTTTCCGAGGCTCAAGATAATAGCATTGGTGTTGGAGTTTAGCAAAAGAAATAGTGGATAGTGTTCCGGATTAGATGTTACCATTTCACTCATCCTAGTGTATTCTTTTTCTTTAAAATGAATAATGTACTTGAATGTTGATTTCTTATAAAAGCATGTAATTTCCCTTTGGATGAGTGCTATGCTATCTATGGTAAGACATAGCGAACATAAAGAGGCCGTACACTTTAGGCGTGCTTGCCTTTTCTTCTCGCATGCACTTGTTTTTCTTTACTGCTTGTTTTTAGTCTGATCAGCTCTCGCAAGCACCCTCTGTATTGCAAGTAATATGAGATTAAAGTAGATAACGTGGTTAGCCTAAGAAGGTGGCGAATCCGAGCCCCCGCTATGATATGAAGAACCTAGACGATGGGTTAGAAAGAGTGCAAAGATCATGAATCAAGTAAAAAAAAAACTATCAAAAGGAAAAACAATCTAGGGGTGGTGGATATTGACTGAGTTGTTGATCTTGTTATGTCTTTTTCTTTTTCACATGTTTGGTGGGAGGTGAACCTTGAATGATGGTGGAAAGCATGCCTAATGGATGCTTTTATTTGTGAATTATCGATTGAATGTCAATGGCAATAAAGTTTTTATCATTGGCTTACTTTTTTGTTATTGTGTTGTTCTTGACTGATGTGAGGTTATTGGTGTTATATTGTTGATTGATGTTGTTGGAGTTTTTGTCCATGCAGGTTAGGTTATGCTTACTCTAAATAGCTACCGGTACATCTACATCTTCAAATTGTGCGCCAATAACTATTGCAACATCAATGTAGTTGTTGCAGGTGCAAGCTACTGAAGTATGAATTAAATTTGTTCATTAAAGGTTAAAGGTTTGAGTGGAACTAAAGTGGGTTCGAGCGGGTTCGAGCAGCGGATTAATTGGAGATCCAAGTTGCTGCTGCTGTAGAAGGTTCGAGTGGCATTGAAGTGGTCATTATGTAACCACTACCAGCACTTAAATGGCCATTTTCACTAAAACTTGGCACTGAAATGATCATTTTGACAAAAAAAACTTAGCACTTGCCTAATCAATTCAGTAAAAAATTGGCATTGAAGTATTAATTTTTTTAAGCATAATTAGCATTGAAATGATCACCTTTAGCAAATTACTGCTCTTTTATTTGACCAACGTTTGCAGCTAACATTGTAGCAAACTAGCAAGTTACCAACAAGTAACATCTCATTCAAAAACAAGGCAAAGGATGTTGACAATGCACAATATCTAATCTCAATAAAACTTGTAATTATCCACACTCGAATTCCAACCTCGACTTCAACCAAAAGTAGATAGCAAAATCTTATTTCATACAACAATTAGGGCATAAGAACACCTCAACTGACAATATTTGTGTACAATACTACTTTGATGGCAATATTGTTTTGGATCACTTAAGTGCCAAATAGGAAAAAAAAATGATAACTTTAGTGCTAACGGCAAGAAATTCTGGTGACCTCGTCAGAGTTGGCACTTAAATAATTATTTTTTTAAAAAAAATTAGCACTTAAGTAATCCAAAAAATAATCACTTTAGTGCCAACGACGACGATCTTATCAGAATTGACACTTCAATAATTATTTTAAGAAAAATAATAAGCATTTAATTGATCCTAAAAAATATTGGCACCAAAGTTAGCATTGTACACAAATATTGGCAATTGAAGTGTCTTTATACCCAATAATGTTTCATTTATCTTCAATTATGGTAAATTGAAAAACCTATTCTCACCGATCCATTTACATTTGCCCACGAAATAGGCTATACAACCAAACAATAAGACAATCAATGCTCGAGAACAAATTCTTTCAATTTTCATGCTTGAAACTTCCTTCTTTAAATGTTTCACCAAAGAAGCTAAAGCCTTCATTTCAACTTGCATTGATTGAATATCAGCATCCTCCAGCTCGTCCACTAATGTAAGTAAAGGTTGATATCGTGCTTCAAGAAGCTCCAATATCACCTCAATCGCTCATCCGGAGAATTTCGCATCAATCCATTGTTGCAAACCTCTTATCTGGAGTGGAGGTGGATTTTAGCGATGATTATTATGCCTAAGGATCCATGACAACCCTTAAGTTAGTTTAAAATCTTCCAAGTCCTCACCTCATGCAATGGCGGGATTAAAAGTTGTTTCAACCTTTGATATAGTCATATCACATGATTGTAAGTGTACATGTTTTGGAGTCAACATAAATCTTTAGGGAAGGTAGATAGAAAACCTCATCGGGCGATTGGAGAAACTGTACAACTCAAACGGAAATGGAGATTTGGGATCGAGGACTTAGTTATGCTAGTGTTGCCGTCGGCATTCTTTCAGTACCTAAGTTGACTGGTTTTTCTCACTTGATTTCATGTAGGCTCAATTTTGGTGAGGAAAGTCCCAAAATTTAGGGTTTCATGCGGATGTAAGAAGTTAATCATAACAATCACAATCAATAAAGGAATCGTGCAAACCAAAGAGTCAAGGACATATAGATAAAACACATCAAGTTAATACATTGCATCTTTAGTATAGTCCTATATGCTTAAAGAAGGTTTTGTTTAAGTTTGGAAGGAGTTTGGAAAGATTTGAGACAGTTTGCCCAAAGAGGGAAAATTGTCATTTTGCGAAAGGATCGGGGAGGCAAAATCAACAAAAATAAGATTGATTAGTTAAATGGAGCCATTTCCTAATTTTTGAGATTTTTTTGGAATTTTCTGAGATAATTTGCCCAAAATGGATAAAATCATCATTTTTGAAAGAATCAAGAGACAAAATCATCAAAAATAGGATTGGCCAGTTAAATAGACCCATTTTCTAATTTTTTAGATTTTTCAAAAAAATTGAATTTTTTTGGTATTTTTTCCAATTTGTTTGGATTTTTTAATCGTTTTCTATTTTTTGAATTTCTTTTTATTTTATTTTTTTCTAAAAATTATATGGACTAAATCAACCCAACCCGCGGCTTTTGGGCACTGACCTAGACCGTACAGATCTTGAGTCGGCCTAAACGACATGGTTTTGACATTTTTATGAATTTTCTTTTTTTTAAGCAATTTCTTTTTTCTAGAATTTTTTAATTTTTCATTCTCCAATGATCGAGATCGTGATATGTGGCTAATCCACAGCCATCTGATCATTTTATATTATTTTTATTACTTTCATATTTTTTAGAAAACAAAAACCTAGAAAATCCAAGAAGCTGACACGTGGCCAAACCTAGGCCATGCGATTGGAATTTATAATTTTCGAAAGCCAATTTTAACATTAGAAAATGGTTTTTATTCAAAAAATTCCATATCTCGACACATGGCACAACATCCAACATCGGATATGGGTTCTATCTTTATGCTGAAAGTTAATTTTTTTAATTCAAAAAATAATTTTTTATTTCCAAAATTATCCGTCCGCAACACATGGCCAAATCGTACTCGTCCAATCAATCTTTTATTTTTTATTTATTTTGCAAAAGTAAGTAAAAACTAGGCGCTGATGTGGTATGTCACGTGGTGCCACGTAGGCATTGACCTAGTCAACTCTCATTGACCGATCAACGTATCGTCGAGGAAGACAATGGGAGACATCCTTCTCTGGCCACAATCGCCGAAGAATCATCGGAGACTTGTAAGGGAGACTAAAACTAGTACAACACTCCTTGATTTTGATCTTATTCTCATCTTTGATGTTAAACGTGCAACATATATCTATCTAGAACCTATTCGAAGCCTACATCGAGCCTAACAACTCCGGCCGGAATGCGGTTTCCAACGACTACCTTCAACTCAATTTTTCAGCTATTTATTCTACAATTTAAGCGCATGAAGAGCATTAGTGAGGAGTATAGAGACTTACCTAGACATTCTTGAAGCTTGGTGATCATCTTTTTGATGAGTAGTAGTTCATGACTCCGATCAAAGTTCGGGAGGTTAAATCAATGGATTTCGGACAAAAACAATGAAAAAAAAAGGCAGGAAGAAACTTAGGGATGACTCTAGCTGTGATTCATGCGATCAAAATCAAGAAAAATGGTTGGATCGAAGATCCTCCATTAAAGCCAAATTCAAAATTCATCAATGGCACATACCTATTTTAGTGATGAAACAAGAATCCCGATAGTTGCTGGTGTTTTGCTTGACCTCGCGATGCTCAGGGATCGATCAGTATAGCTTGGCATAGCCTGGAAGGCTTTGAAAGAAGCTTTAAAGCCTCAGACCCAAGCTCCTTCAATGGTGATCATGAGCTCTTGAAAGCTCTTTCCCTCTCCATTTTCCCCTCCTGTTTGTTTGTTGGGGCCTCTCTAACCAAATGGGAGACTTTCTTACTACCAAAAATCGCCTAAGACTTGTATCTTATCTCAAAACATTTCATACACTTCGGGGATTCAACTATGACTCGTCCTCACATGCCCAACGTTGACACATGATTTTTAATCATATTTTCTCTTTAAAAAATAAAAAATTAATAAAAATTCATAAAATTAAAAAAAATCAATTTTTGGGACCTTAGCCAAGCTTAGGGAACTAATTTTGATTAAAAAATAATTTTTCATATTTCCAGCATTTCTCAGCATTTTTATTTTCGAAAATTCATAGAAAATAAGACAAAATGATAAAATGGAAAAAACAAATCAACTTTAGAAGCCTTGGCCAAGCCTAGGGAACCATTTTTGAACAAAAAATAATTTTTCAAATTTTTTGTATTTTTAATATTTTTTGAAAATGAAAAAATACTTAAAAATTCAGGAAAAATAATATTTGATGCCATAAAAATACATCAAAATAGTCAATATTTTTATTTTAAATCTCTTTTCATGTTGGCCATTACAAATTTGAAAATCTAATTCGGGGTCATGTATTCCTTCACGAGCATAATCTCAAATAGAGCTTAAAAAATTCAATTTCATTCAATTTATTTTCATTTTTTACTTTTAGGAGTTGTGACATTGTTCTCTAATATTTCAAATTTCATCTTGGCCCAATGTACCCAGAATGACTTAATTTTGTAAAAGGACCTTAGTTGAATATTGCATTAAAATCTTAAGGACTAGAGTGCAAATACCTAACACTTGAGGGATTATTTTGTAAATAACTAAAAGAAGAGTTAGTGGAGAAATCAGAATAGAGAAGGGAAAATGGAGAAAGTAAGATTAGAATAGAGAAAGGAAGATGGAGAAAATAAGATGAAGATAGAGAAGAGAAGATGGAGATGAAGAAGAGTTAGTAGAGAAATTAGAATGGGAGATAAATATGGAGAAGGGAAGATGAAGATGAAGAAGAGTTAATGGAGAAATTAAAATGTGATATAGAGTTAGTGAAGAAATTAGAATGGGAGATAAATAAGTGGGTTATAAAAAGATGAAGAAGTGAGCTTGGAGTGGGAACTTTTTTTGAGAGAAAATTTGAAATGTTTGAGAGGGTTTTAGGAGATTGAAGAAAAATTAGAGAAAAAAAAAGAGAGAAAATTCTTTTCCAAAAGAGAGTCTTGAAGATGGTGGGAGTTTAAATCTAGATATTACCATCACCAATTTCTCTACTAATCAACACAAGTCACGAGTTCATCCCCATCGTTTGAGCTGCAATCTTGATCCATAAGGTGACATGAGATCTGAATTCGGCAGTCAAATCTGTCAAATCAAGTAACGATCCTAACTACTAAAATCTTCGAGAATGTCATTACCTCAATGGATTAATTTAAATTTCGATTATGTCATGTCATATTCATATGTTGTATTCATATTACAATTTCCTGCATTTTTTGCTTAAAAGATCCGAATCTCAAATTACGGCAGATTCTACCCCATACTTGGTGGTGTAAAGATCTCTTGTACTTTACTTTCTGCAACATCAAACCCCAAAATAGGAAGGCTGACCCACCCACTGGAGGTCCTCTATTTACCGTATTTAATTTCTGTAATTTAATTTTGTACCATCAAACCCCAGAATGGGTAGACCAAGCCAAGGCCCAGTCTCTCATTAGAGGTCCTTTATTTACTGCATTTAATTTTTGTAATTTAATTTCTATACCATCAAACCCCAGAATGGGTAGGCCGAGCCAAGGCCGAGTCCCTCGTTGGAGGTCATTTATTTACCGCATTTAATTTCTACAATTTAATTTTTGTATCATCAAATGCCAGAATGGGCAGGCCGAGTCAAGGCCAAGTCCCTCGTTGGAGGTCCTTTATTTACTGCATTTAATTTCTGTACCATCAAATCCCAGAATGGGTAGGCCGAGCCAAGGCCGAGTTTCTCATTAGAGGTCCTTCATTTACTGCATTTAATTTCTGTAATTTAATTTCTATACCATCAAACCCTATAATGGGTAGGTCAAGCTAAGACCGAGTCCCTCATTGGAGGTCCTTTATTTACCGCATTTAATTTCTGCAATTTAATTTTTATACCATCATACCCCAAAATGGGTATGCCGAGCCAAGACCAAGTCCCTTGTTGGAGATATTTTATTTACTGCATTTAATTTCTGTACCGTCAAATCCCAGAATGGGTAGGCCAAGCCAAGACCAATTCCCTTGTTGGAGGTCCTTTATTTACTGTATTTAATTTCTGTAATTTAATTTATGTACCATTAAACCCCAGAATGGGTAGGCCAAGCTAAGGCCGAGTCCCTCGTTAGAGGTTCTTTATTTACCGTATTTAATTTCTGCAATTTAATTTTCGTACCATCAAACCCCAGAATGGGTAGGCCAAGCTAAGACAGGGCCTCCCTGTTGGAGGTCATTTATTTGCTAAATTTACTTTCTGCAATTTAATTTCTAAATTATCAGACCCCAGAATAAATAGGGCGAGCCACCTGCTGGAGGTCACAGCACTGCACAGAAGTCGTTAGCTCACTTCTTCTTTCAGCTTTTGGGAATTTTTAATTCTTTGAAAATACCAAGAAATGTCATTCGTATGCATTCCATCTAAAAAGTGAAAATACAAAAAGAGATCACTTCACTAGAACCTTAGGAATAAACTAAGTCTGAGTTGCCTGTCACGACCCGAAAAAATCGGTTTCCCAATTTTTAAAGTTAATGAATTACCAGGTTAATTAAATTGAATTAACTAGCCTAGTTCGAACCCTCCCAAGTTCTATCGAATCGTGACTTAGGTTCAATTTCATCAAAAGAAGGATTTATCTTGGAGTCGCCACTAATCATTTTGGGTAGGTTGATTAGATATCTAAATAAAGCATCGGGATAAATACTTTATTCCTACGAACCAAAGATTAATGAGTTCGGGGACTTGGTTACGCTAATATTTCTACTAGCGCCCTTTCGGTACCAATTTCACGAAAATGTTCAACTTGGCAATTTTAATGAATTTTCACTTGAGATTCAAGTGTGCAATTTTTTGGGTTTTCTTTTTTAAATGCATGCAATGCAAATGCAATTACATAAATGCAATTAAGACATGAAACTACATGATTTATGCATTCTAGATTACATGACAAGTATGATGAATATGCATGATGGCTTTTAAAAAATTGGGTTTTGATGCAAATAAGTATGAATCCTATTTTAGATGACACGCAATATGAAATCTAATTTATATGTCATGCGAATACGAAGACATATGAATACAACATGCAAATGTAGACATACAAATGTGACATGAGAACGTAGACATACAAATACGGCATGCGTACGTAGATATACGAATGACATACGTACATGGACGAACGAATATGACATACGTACATGGATATATGAATACAACATGCATACGTGACATATGTACGCGACATGCGACATGAATACACGAATACGGCATACGTACGTAACATGCGTACGTAGACATGCATACGCGACATGCGACATGAATATATGAATACGACATACGTACGTGACATACGAACATGGACATGCGTACGTGAATATGCGTACATGACATGGCAAAATATGCATGAGCTATACTATATGAAATGCACATGAAAGACATTTTTTGTATTTTTATATTTTCCACATTTTTTGTATTTTTGGATTTTCTACATTTTTTTTAGATTTTGGATGTATTATAAAAGATTGCAAAATCACCCAAAGCAAATAAAGATGTAAAGAGAGAGTAGGTAAAATAAAACTACCCTAAAGACAGTGAAAATAAAACCCGCAACTCGTCGGGTGAATAATTACAGACCAATTAAATAAAACTCGAGACATGATCGGGAATACAAAAATGGACCGGAATGGACATCGGTCAAACACCCGTTGCCAAGCCTTGTGGGTCGGGAGTACAACAAAACGAACCGGAATGGACATCGGTCATACTCCAGTCTTCAAAACATCGGGCCGAAAGCCAAATGAAAATAATAAACTATCCAATCGGACATGCACAATCACCAATGAGTTAAGACAATTCAAACGCTCAAAGAAAGTTTAACACGTACTGATTAAACTTCATTGAGACCATTTTTTACATTTTCCAATGTATTAACACAAAAAATACGAATTAAACCATACTGTCCATGAACATTCTTAGGGAGAAAGCAGTAACCATAAAATACAAAAGAAATAATGAAATGTATGCAAAACTTCTAAGATTTTTTATGTCGATGGGAAAATGTGTCGTTGACAACTTTCATGTTTTACATTCTTATTGAAGAGACACTCATTTTCGTGTAGAAAATGATCTTTCATGAGAGCTCAGCAGCAAACAAACAAATTTCACAGAACAGACATACTTCAGAATTAAGCTCAAATGGACGCTCAAATCTCACAATTAATGCACCAAACTTTCCAGTCTACTAAACAAGACCCCAATGAACAACTTTCATTTTTTGTGAAGTTTCAAAAGAAGACTCTAAACATAAGATAACTACGAATCAATATGACCACGCACAGAAAAACACTCAAACTCAAGGACGCCAACAAAATTGCGTGATTTCATTAAATGCATTAAAAATATGAAACGTGCATGAATATTTTTATATTTTTTATATGTTATGCATTAAGATCTTATGAACAAATGTCATGAGAGGTCTTTATGAAAAGAAGTCTAGAATAACCTATGGAAAATCATTTAGCGTGAAAGGTCAGATCAGAAAAATTCCATCTCAGGTTCTGATCACCATATTTCCAGATTTCTGCTCTCAATTTCGGGACCCTTTTGACATAGCAAACGACATCCATTTTCGCGCCATAATATATCAAATCGAAGATCTCGAAGTCATCTACGAATGTTCAGTGTATTTATTTTCGAGATTTCGTCATCTAAACATGAAAAATTGAGTTACCAAATAATTGCACATTCTGATGCACCTAGAGCTCGTTGGAGATGAATCCGTTGCGTCGCCAAGGCTTGTTCCACGGCGGCGAATTTTTCTCTCTCAAACTTTTTTCTCTTGAAATCTCTCAAAACTCTCTCAAACATTCAAAATTTTCTCACCCCAAAAATCCTCAAAATTTTCAACACACCTCTCCTATGCTTAGTCTAAATTCATCGCATATCAAATTTAAACTCATTTCTTGCCGCAAAATTTAATTAAAGCCCTTTTGTAAAATCGAGTTATTCTGAGTATAATTGGGCCAAGATGAAAATTTAGAATATTAGAGAATAATGTCACAACTTCTAAAAGTGAAAAATGAAAATAAATAGACTCAAATTGAATTTTTTAGGTCTGATTCCAGATTATGCTCGTGAAGGTATACACGACCTCGAATTGGATTTTTGGATTTTTTTTTTTAAATTTGTGGTGGCCAACATGAAAAGGGATTTAAAAGAAAAATATTGACTATTTTTATGTATTTTTGTGGCCTCAAATGCTATTATTTATTAAATATTTTCCTAATTTTTAAAAAATATATATAAAAAATACAAAAAAAAATGAAAATTTATTTTTTGTTTAAAAATGGTTGTCTAAGCTTGGCCAAGGCTTCCAAAGTTGATTTTGCAATTTTCTCATTTTTCTTGATTTTTTATGAATTTTCGAAAATAAAAATATTGAAAAATACTGAAATTATTTTTTGGTCAAAATTGGTTCTCTAGGCTTGGATAAGATCCCCAAAGTTGAATTTTTTATTTTATGATTTTTTTTTTATTTTTTTTATTAATTTTAAAAGAGAAAAGATGATTTAAAAATCAAGTGTCAACATTGCCAAATTAGGATATCCATGAAATTAAGGTACCGAAAGGGCATTAGTTTTAATTAACTAGTGTAACCAAGTCCCCGAACTCATAATCTCTAGTTTGTAGAAGTAATTTAGTTCTCCCGCTAATTTACTTAGGTTTCTAATCGATCTACCAAAAATGATTAGTGGCGACTCCAAATTCTAAAATCATTTGAATAAAAATCAAAACTGCAATTCGATAGGACTTGCGATGATCCGTATTAAGTTAGTCAATCAAATTAACCTAATAATCCATTAACTTAAAATTTTTCCATCGATCGAAAATTTTTAGGGTCGCAACACCCGACTCCTGATCACGTATCATTAGGCACGTCAGCATCGTGTAAGGTTTAGCAGCTCTGTCCGGTCCTCCGGCATGCATGAATGTTGCCTCTAAATCAACTTCCTTCCTCTACATGTTCCTACATGTGTAAAAGCAATGAAGAAAAGGAAGATGAGCGGTAGTCGGGACTGACCCAACTTGCCTCAATTTGACTAAAATTTTCCAAATAATTGTCAAAATTGGATCCTAGAGCATGAAATCCATCTAAAAATGACAATTTTGGGTCATATAGGTTTGGATTAATACGAAACCCCCTCATTTGAAGTTTAACCTGAATGAGAGAGATAGCAAATCAAAAAACCCTAATGATCAATTCAAGCAAATTGAAAATAATTTTGTCCATTTTCCAATCTATTTAAATTGTACAAACTATTGGACCAAAATGTAATTCAAGATATCAGGATCAAATGTCATGACTAACTCAGAGTGAGAAAAAGCCTAGAAAAGGTTGAATTTGATATTATTGGTAATCTAGGGACCTAGAGGTAAAATTTTGAAAAAGTAGATTTACGATTGGAATTAAAACAAGACTAATGCCTTTTTTCATATTTTTTAGTCACAAATGCCAATTTTGTTAATTTTGAGCTCTTTTCTAAATAAAAGAAATGCCGAAAATTTAGAAAAATTGTTGAAAATATTTTTTTTTTCAAAATTTATTTCTTGGGCTTGGTTAAGGCTTCCAAAGTTGATTTTCAAATTTTATGAATTTTTATGACATTTTAACATTTTCCTAAATAAAAATCGATTAAAAAATCAAGTGTTAAGATCCATTTGAAATATTTGTATTTCAAGCCTTCTCTATACCTGGCGTATCCATTGAATCAAATCAATCAATTCAATCAAGCCCAAGATGCTCTTATTGGACTCGGTAACTCATAATAACAATAATGCTCAACTTCTTCACTTCGAGAAGAATCGGGGTAGGGTTTGAGGCATTGCTGAAGCTGTTGTTGCCGCTCATGCAGCCCCCATTTGCAAGTTTGAGCTGTCATATTTCTTGGGAAAATCCAAATTGAAATTGGAAATTTTCTTGAATTGATTGATTTAGGGTTTGAAGCGCTGCTAAAGCTCCATTTGCAAGTTTGAGTTGTGATTTTTTTGGGGCAAACTAAAATTGGGGCCAGGATTTGAAATTGGTATTTTTTTTCCCTTGAATTGGCCAATTTAAAATTCTTATTTGAAGAACTATGTCCAAAACAACATTGTGAAGGCGTTAGCTACTGACTGAATTCTCCAGCAGCCACGTGTACTTCACTTATTAATAAAATAGAGCCACGTCAGAATTCTGACAAAACAAAAAAGAGTTGGCACGAAAAATATCATTTTTCAAAAAAATTGGCATCGAAATAATCTTTGTACATAACCTCCTTACCCACAAAAAAATAATCTTTGTACATAACTTTTGACATCAATAGTGCCCTTTTCTCTGCAATGTGTTATGTCACCTACTTGCATTTGAGCGAATAGTCCTATATTGATATCATTCATGATTTTCATTGGCATGACACGATAGGTAAATTAGTGCATGTATTTTTAAATCATTTCTCCTAGTTATTTTTTATGTGCTTTTGGGATCGTTATGCTATGCATGCACCATGTTGAGTGGTGAGATGATCTCCTACCTTAGACTTACGGATTTCATTTTCAGCTCACTCTTTATTTTTCAGACATGTGGGATGGTTCCCCGGATATGACGATAGAGGGGACAAGATGATGCTGGTAGGCATCAACCCCTGAGTTGGATGGTGACTTAGTTAATGTTTAGGCTTGCTTTTAGTATAGTATGAGAGTAGGTGCTAGTCCACCCAACCATTTTCCCAAGACTTTTATATTTTGTTCGGACGATATAATAAACTTGTAAATTGATGTTGAATATAAATAAATGATGCATAAGTACATTAATTAAATTCGTGTGAGTTTCTTGTATGGTACGTATTGACTATTTTGTTGCTTCTACGAACAATTAAAAAAAAAAAAGAGATGCAATGAGAAATGACATGTATCGCGGGTGACGTTATGGAGAGTCACAAAAGCTCTAAGCAACATGGACAAGGCCCGTGATTGCGGACATCAACTCTAGGATTGCTCCTTGCGGCATGCACAGCCTCTTACTGTCTCGTATGTCAGCAGTTATCAGTCCTGCTACAGACGATGGCAGTAATTCATCTAGCAACAGCGATAATCACCCCAAGCCACATAGGTATGTTTTTGATTTTGCAACTTCATTTTCTTTCATTGTGTTAGTTATTCCTGATTCACCTATCTAAATTTGTAAATGATATATAGACGCGAACTCATTGTTGCCAAATTGGAAAAATAGAAGTCTTCGAAATAGAAAACAAAAGCAAATTCTCATAGATTTAGTAAAAAGAATTCGCAAGTTAGTGATGATTTAATTGCTTGATTCCTATGCATGAGAGAGTTCATGAAGAAGGTAAATCGTAGAGGGAGATAAAATAAGATCATGTAGAGAAAAAAAAACAAAAAAGAAAGACTTGAGAGTAATGTGATTGTTACTATTATTGTTGCTCCAATTAGCAACTTTTGAAGGAAGGTGCAGTTTGATTTTTTTATTAATTATTTCCTATGTTTGTTTGGGGTTGTAAGGTGATTGTTTTGCATAAACCATGTGAAAATGGTTCACTATTTGAGCTGGAAAGAATCATTTACTTAAATCTTTTGCTCTTGCTCAGTCGTTAGTCCTCTGTTTCTCAGGCAAACATGATTAAATATGATTATTCCCATTTTATCTTTCTGAGGAGATGATGCACGAGGTCCAAATATAAACTTCTGTCTTTAAGACACAGTGACAAAACATCCATTCAAGGAGGAAAAAGTAGCTAGGTTCATTTATAAGCATTGCTTTTTGACCAGAACCAATGTATACTGTCGCCAAATCGGCATTTCATTAACACATAGTGACAAAACATCCTGTTCAACATCATCAACATCAACATTGGAGGAAAAAGTAGCTAGTTTCATTTGTAAGCATTGCTTTAGCTAGTGGAATTAGAGGCATCAATGACAACGATGTATCCACCTATTACATCACTCGGTTGCGTAGGAAGTGCGAGATATACTCATGTACCTAACTTGATTTCTAATCAACCCCAAGGCTAATTGCAACTCCTCATATAGAAATCTCAAAGGGTTAATCAAATTAAAATGATAATCCTCAAAGTCGCACAAGGTAAGGGTTTGAGAGAACTCACGCCAATTGAGCACCATTCACCCTCAACTCAATGTTACCTCTAAACCTGTTCTTTTTAACCCCTGTCGGGATGGTCGCGACATATTTTATGTACTCTTTTAAATGAATTCAGATAGACTTAAAGTAAAAGAACTCCAAATGTTTTCAAAAAAAAAAAAGTTTGTGTTTTTTCCACTCCATTTTGGGCTTCGATACTTCTAACACCTTAAATTGACTACATTATCTTTTATGGTTTTCATTATTGATTTAGGATTATATTTCTTGTCTTTTTGCTTGATTTTAATTTAGGTTAATACCACAAAAAATCTCAAAGTGATACGCTTGTGGTAAATTTATCCCAAACTATTTTTTTTATCATAAAAAACCCTAAACTGATACTTTTGACAAATTTACCCAAAAACTAGTATATCTTGTGACAAATTTACCCTCCATTAATTTTTGTTAAATTTTATCATCAAATTGCTAAGTTAGATGACATTGTCAAATTACATTTGGGATTTTTACCATCTATTGTATCAATTTAGGTTTTTTTTGTGGTATTAATTCAATTTAATAGAAACTAACAAATGGTAAATTTGTCACATGTATACCAATTTGAGATTTTTGATGGTCAAAATAATTATTTTGGGATAAATTTATCACAGATGTATCCGTTTCAAATTTTTTGTGGTCGAAAAAAAATTTGGGGTAAATTTATCACATGTGTGCCAGTTTCAAATTTTTTGTAATAAAAAATTAGTTTATGGTAAATTTGTTGTAAGTATATCAGTTTGAGGTTTTTCGTAGTATTAAAATTTTTAATTTTGGTAATAAACAAAGCTACACATGTCCCTCTCAAACAAAAGGTCAAATGTGAAGCACACTCTTGATGTGAAATTATTTTTTACATTTTTTTCCTTTCTTTTTTGTTCTTCTTTTCTCTATCTTTTTCCCATCTGAGACGACATTGCGTGCCACTTTTCCCAAAAAAAAAAGTTTATTTGATGGATAATCAATTAATTATTGTATTAAGGAGTTGGGCATCTCTTTTTATCTATTTTGTACTAGCAAACCATTAATCTAAAATAACTAAAGACAAATAAGAGAAAAAAAAATTATCTGCAAGTTTTAATGAATGCATTTGGTCTAATCACAACTCTATCTTTTCATTTGATTCAGTGAATCTAATAGTGCAATTTTTATTTAATTTGCATGCCATCATTGCACGATTTCTAAAAGATGTAATCGAAAAATTTAATAGTATGAGAAAGTTAAGTACATTAAAATTTCTAGACGTTTGTTATTATTCCACAAATTTAAAATAAAATACTCCCTAAAATATTCTTATATGGAATATTGTATTTGTCTCGATTACATGGAACAATTAGTTGTTGATAAGAAGGGGAAAAGGTAAGTAATATCTTTTTTTTTGTTTAAATTCTCCTAGGCATTGGATCCATTCACTCTTGAAGGTTTGGTCAAGGCGACACCTCAGCATGCACGCACGAGCGAAGCTCACACGTGCGACCAGGTCCCGGCCCACAACGGCTAGTAATAATTATAAAAACGCCTCCTTCCCCTTTTTACCGTTCCGGATTCATTTCAATTGCTCTGCACAATTCTCACTCTTCTTTTTCACTTCCTTCCTTTCCTTGGATCGA
This sequence comes from Psidium guajava, assembly GCA_016432845.1. Lineage (NCBI taxonomy): Eukaryota > Viridiplantae > Streptophyta > Magnoliopsida > Myrtales > Myrtaceae > Psidium > Psidium guajava. The sequence goes on along the minus strand of CM028230.1, from coordinate 16,915,331 downwards.
CGAGAAAGCTTTCTGTGCAAACGAGGAATCTTGATCTTGTCTCGCGCTGGTGGTGGGCGATCAAAAAGATAGCGAGAGAGAGAGAGCCGAGCGTTCGGCCGCGCAAATCCCCTGATCATGTGGGGCAACAGGGAGAATTTCCCGGCGAGGGGCTACTTCACGCCGCAGCCGCCGAAGCGGGCCGCGCGGCCGCCGGTTTCTCCGGTGACGATGACGGTGCCGACGTCGGAGAGGAAGCAGCGGTCCTCGCCGGATCTCTTCCACATCGTTCACAAAGTGCCTCCCGGGGACTCTCCCTATGTCAAGGCCAAGAGAGTCCAAGTGAGAACCCCAGCTTTCCGCCCTTTTCTCAAATTATCTTCGTTCTGTTTCAGTTGAGTAGATGTGCATTCGTTTTCTTGATTTCACCTGATTGTCCTGATCTTGATTTCGGCGTGATCATGGAGGTCATTTTCCTTTTATTGTGATTTGGAGTTCCTCTCGTTACTGTTCATGGTAGTTAGTTCTTTGCGATCATGTGGTGTTGTTATAGTAAAATTGGTGTGATTTGGTTCCGATTAACCAGTATATTCCGTTTGGCAATCTTGTAACCATTGATCAGTTGGTGCAATTCGAGCAGATTTTAAGCAAATATAGAGTTTGTACGTCCCCTCTTTCGCACAAAAGGGCGCGCTCGCGTGGTTGCGTGATCGAGTCTCTTTGGAACGAGCTTTACAATCTTGTATGAGTTAAGACTTTGTCTCTCATGGGTCGCAGTCGAATTGATTTTCTGGTTCTCAATTTCAGTTAATAGACAAGGATCCGAGTAAGGCCATCTCTCTGTTCTGGGCCGCAATAAATGCGGGGGATCGAGTGGACAGTGCGTTGAAGGACATGGCGATCGTGATGAAACAGCTGAACCGGTCGGATGAGGCAATCGAAGCCATCAAGTCTTTCCGCCATCTCTGCCCCTTCGATTCTCGGGAATCTCTCGACAATGTGCTGATCGAACTCTACAAGGTAATGCCGCGGATTTACTGCACGAGTAGTTCTATTAGTTTCTTGGGTGAATCGCTTTGCTTTGTTTTTCATGTGGATTCTCCTTCCAAGCTGAAACTATCTTTTAATTGCGCAACCAGATTTGGTAGTTTCTCAGCTTTTGTTCAATACATGAAGGGATGTCAATTTGGTTTAAGAGGCTCACCGCTGATTAAAGAGAGATAATTTACACACTTTGTGCATTATGCAGAGGTCAGGACGGATAGAAGAAGAGATTGAAATGCTTCAGCACAAACTGCGGCTCATTGAAGAAGGGAAGGGGTTCAGTGCAAGCCGAACAAAGACGGCGAGATCACAAGGGAAGAAAATCCATGTAACAAGGGAACAAGAGAGATCGAGGTCCTCTCAAGTAGCCAAACTTATCTTTTTCTTTCTGTTGTTTCGCAATTGGTCCATTCACAATGCCCGCTTGTTATAACCGTATCCAGGATAATAGGGAACTTGGCCTGGGCTCACTTGCAGCTAAGCAATTATGAGATTGCCGAAGGACTTTACCGGTACGCTCTTGATGAGATATGCATCCTAATTATTGAACATTTCCCACTTACGAAAGAAGGAAAGGTACTATTTTTTTACATGTTCAATGTATGCATTTGATTTCAGGGAAGCATTGTCTCTGGAGCCAGATAAGAATAAGCAGTGCAACTTGGCAATCTGTTTGATGCACATGAACAAAATAGCCGAAGCGAAAGCAGTATTGGATGCAGTCAGAGGTTCATGCAGCGTTAGGGACATGGACGATTCCTATGTTAAATCATTCGATCGCGCCCTTCAGATGCTGAATGAGATTGAATTGTTGTCAGTCAGGCAGAACGAAGGCGATCATAAGGAGATCCGAAGACCCTTTACATCGCTTGAGTGTAAGAATTCAAGGGAGAGCACTTGCTTTACCGAACGGGTTATCAACCATGGAGCTCGGTCACTCGCCCCAACAACCATTGCAAGTGGACATGGAGAAGAAACATGGATCTTAAACAAGAGAAACGGTGTGCTGTCCCGGGGCGAAGCGTGGTCATCTTCACAAGTCATATTCAGTGATAACCGTAGAGAAGTTTCTCACTTTGGAACTCCACTGAGATATGTCTCACGAGGAAATCTCCATGCCAAAGAAAACTGTATTGAGACAAATAAGGTGGGTTGGAGTTCCTCGAGCAAGAGTGTATATGCTTCACCGGCTTCTGCTAAGAGAAACATCGAATTTTCTCCTGGGGAATCAAGGAGGCATACATGTGGGAGCTTATATGCTTCCCCAGCTTCATGTAGAGAATCAGAATCCACGTCAAAGGCTACTACTTCAACTGGAGACACAGAAATCATGGGAAATTGTTCTGTGGCAATAGCCAAGCCGAAGAATTATGACGAAAATATGATTCACAGCATAGCCATTGATGCATCCAGCAAGGGAGATGCTGCCAAATTGGTCAAAACTTCCACCAACGACATCAAAGATTCTGGTGGTAAGTTAAATGCTACAATTAAATGCTTTTTGGAAATATTCGTGGTGGATTCTCATGTAATAGATGAATTAGTTGTTGCAGGGAAGAGTTTCTGGGTAGACAAGCATAAGAAGAGTTGGGCCGATATGGCTGAGGAAGAGGAACAAGATCTGACTGATCCTCCTGTGCACCTGTGGGACAACTCGCCTCGAAAACCTTCTCCTTTCCGAACTCCGACAAGGAGCACTTGCAGTGCAAATCACAAAGATGAAGGGGGGTTCAATGATGAGAATCTAGATATCAACATTGCAGGCCAATCTCCCCGTGAACGGTGGACTCTGGCCGAGAATTTAAGCCAGACTTTAACATTTTCCAATCTAGACTGTGGCTTTAAGTCGCAAACGGTGGATATTTCATCAAGGACCTCAGGCCGCTCAGCAGTTCGACGCTCTTTGAACTTCAATCAGATCCAGAAACAGGAACTAGACTCGGTCATTCTATTAGAGTCCAAGAAGGCGGATGATGGCTCTCTTCGAGGAAACAACTGGGTTTCTGATGCCGTGCCTGTGAAGAAAGTAGGACAACCGAGGAGGAAGAGACTGCAGGTCTTTCAGGACATAACACGCTTTCCTCCTCACACCACATGAACTACACATACCCGAGAATTTGATTGATCTGTCATGGTCTTCTTCCTCATAAGTTCAGTTGGGTGTTCCGTGTTCGTTCTTGCCTCCATTCATCTTCCTTTCCTGGAATTGGTTCTTCCTTATTTGCTCGATTCTCAGGATTAAGTTCAGTTTCGGCATGATTGCTTCCATTCCTAGACTTTCGAGGTCCCAAAACTGTGAACAGTTAGGACAGTCACTGGTTCTTAGCACGAAGATTCGTGGAGCCGAGTCGTTCCATCCCTACAGATGATTGCTCAAAGATGCCTTGTGTCGCTGCCCCTTGTCACCGGTGCGAGTTTGGATCACAAAGCTGAGATGCACAGCATGAGGGCCTCTTCAAAAAGAGGCAGCGCCGGCTTCTGTGAACCTTGTAATTTGGCTGATGAATCTTGTGGCCGCTATTGATCATGTTCTTCCCATGAATCTTCCTCCCTAAATCCTGCATTTTCATGAGAAGAAGTCTTCACTTCGAGAAAGGTACCCAAATTCGAATTCTACATCTCGAAGTCGGCGGCTTCTCGAGCGAAGAAAGTACCAAAAAAGTCAATGAAATGTAAAGACAATGTATTACCTATGGAATTCGGTAAAAACCGTCCCAGCGGTGGAAAGTAACTGAAAAATAAATGGGCACACTAGTAAGTAATTTGTTGATAATCTACTATGAAATATAAAAAGTGATAAAAATGAATATTCCGTTGGTAAATTACTGACAATTAAATAGTGTGACTTGCGAAATCCAAACGCGATTGGTAATCTATCAGGATATTTATGGTAAAATCATAATTTTGTTGATAAGTCATTAATTAATAGACGGTTTCACTTATCAAATTGAAAAGCAGTTGAAATAATGTGACAATGAGAGTCCTTTTGTGCCAATGATTGACAATCAAGAAAGTTACCCGAACTCGAACTCTAGATCTTGAAGTTGGCCAAGTGCCAAAAAAGTCTTAAAACTTATTAACTTATATCACTTGAGTCCTAAATCTTTTGACAATGTGCCTGTGTAATTCATCTAACCACTTTTGACTGGAAATTACCGACATGGACACTAGCCATTCCACATGATACATGACACGGGCCGAGGTCTTCGTGCTCCAGCCGGTCGATCATCTGGCCAAGAAACCCCCCAAGACTTGCTATGTCTGGGTCCCTAGGGTTTTCTAGGATTTTCTACTAGAGTTTCTAGATTACTCCGGAGAGGGGTAATATTGTAAATATCCTTAGTTTCTGAAATGTTCCGTAGTTATGATGATGGTTAGGGAGTCGGTAGACTAAATCTGATCTAGGAGAGATCTAACAGATGTAATCCGAGGCCATCTACTATATAAAGAGGCCTCCTCCTTCTCATTTCAATCAACCGACAGAAAATCGACATAAAATACAAAGGCCTTCTCCCAGAGTCTATCTCTCTAGAATTCTCTCTCTACGCGATTCGAGTCAAAACAGGCTTAGCTTGGGCGCTCCACCGATCAAAGAACGCCTAAGTCGCCGCACGAGCCGACCATCCACAACCGGTCCGTGACAAGTAGTATCAGAGCAGCCCCATAGAGACGACGGTTCGTGAGATCGCAAAACGTCAACCTAGTCGAGAGTATGGCCAACCAAGAAGAAATTCAAACCAATATCGTGGAGGCAGAAAACCCCCAAGAGATAATGCCACGAGAAAGACATGGAAGATCAAGACGACGTAAAGAGTCAGCGGAAACGTTAGCCGCGCTCAACGAAAAGTTCTCGAAGATAAGAGCCACGATGATAGAGCTGGTCGATGGTCTTGACGACGTCAAGGATCGAATCGCCGAAGTTGATAGAACGCTTCGCGACGACTTCTCCCTCGTGATGAAGACGAAGCTCTCGACGCGTCGATCGAAGCCTTGAAGCTGGATGTCCAGGAAAACGATATGTCCCACCAAGCCGAGATTGAAGCGTTGAAGATGGAGATTCAAGGGCTCAAGACCCAGCTGGTCTTGTGCAAAACCAGCATCGTAAACGGTGCAACCACTACACAAAATGCCTCGAGGATTGACGTGCCGAGGCCGAAGGATTTCAAAGGCGAGCAATCAACAATAGAGGTGGACAACTTCGTCTGGAGCATGGAGCAGTACTTCTTAGCTATGGGTATAAGCGACACTGCGGCTAAAGTACGAGTTGCTTCATTATAGCTTGCTGATAACGCATGTTATGGTGGTGATTCATGCTTGATGAGGTGAGGAAAGGCTCGTCCGACTACATGGAAACCTGGGACAAGTTTGTCCAAGAGCTCAGGAATCACTTCTACCCTGAGCATGCTCCCCAAGAAGCTTACAGCAAGCTGCATAGCTTGAAGCAAAAAGGAACAATCCAAGAATACGTGAAGGCGTTTTCCGAGCTCAAACTCCAAATCCCGAATCTTGGTGAAGAGGAGGCACTCGGAGCGTTCATGGACGGACTCAAGCCGTGTCGCAGCTCGAGCTACGGCGACGCGATGTGAAAAGCATCACAAAAGCCATCTCTGTGGCTGAGTCACTAGTCGATTTTCACAAGGCCGATCTGTCCAAGCACAAAGGCAGCGGGTGGAAGTCTGATCATGGCGCGGAGCGTAGGGACAAAAAAGTCGATTCCTACCGTGGTAGAAAAGACCATGGTGAAAAAAAAAGAAACTAGGGCGAAGGTTCATTCAGGCCTTCCTACCAACACCGGGGTAGCCGAGCCCAAAACTACATCAACTAGGAGAACAGGTTTAAGCATCCTCCATCGCAGCCATGCAGAATCTGCAAAGGCGGCCACTGGACATAGCTTTGTCCAAAGAAAAATCAAGGCAAAACGCTATACTCCGTCGTTACCAAGGAAGGTAAAGAAGAGGAGCAGAAAAAAGAGGAACTAAAGGAAGTGCGGCTCGGTACGATCCGGAAGATCAACACCGTGCGGCCTGGTTCACCACCAAAACCATCTCCGAGCGCGCAAACTCTATACTTCGTGGACGTCAAGGTGTACGGGAAGACTCTCCAAGCCTTAGTGGACACGGGGGCAACAGACATTTTTCTCTCGAGCGAGGCGGCGAAGTGGCTGAAACTTCGCATCGATCTATCCGATCATTGGTACAAACCAATCAACGGGGATGATATACCAGCTACCGGTGTTGCTCAAGGCGTCAAGATTGAAGTCGGCGACTGGACAAATAGGCTCAATTTCGAGGTAATCCCACTCAACAACTATGACATGATTTTGGGGATGGACTTCTTTGACAAGGCTGAAGCTATAATCGACTTGAGAACCAAGCCGATCATCATAACCGACCAAATATGCCCGACCGTGGTGAGCTTGCGCACCGAGGTGAAGGAGTCAAAATGCATCTCTACAATCCGACTCATGGATGGCAAGTGAAGAAATCTAATGCCGACCAAGCCGAAGCACGGGTTCTGACCTGTGCAAAAGCCAGAGAAAGAGTGGGAGCTGCCCACAAAAACACAAAACAAGATGCCAACCTAGGTGCTGTTCCCGAATATGGAAACCTTGGAGCGGCAAAAACAAAGAAGGAGTCTCGAGTCACCGACCAAGACTCAGCTCCTGAAGCCGAAGAAAAAGCGCTCTCGTGGATGAAAAACAGAAACCAAAGGAAGCCGACGACTCGAGGAAAGGAGGCAGGCGGCCAAAAGAAAGCTGTTGCTGAAAAGTTCGACCCCAAGCGAGGAGCACCCAGGGCAGCGCTCGAATGGGTGGGGGAGAATAACACGGGCCCAGCCGGTCGATCATCTGGCCAAGAAACCCCCCAGGACTTGCTATGTCTGGGTCCCCTAGGGTTTTTCTAGGGTTTTCTACTAGAGTTTCTAGAATACTCCGGATAAATATCCCTAATTTCTGGAATGTTCCGTACTTATGATAGTGGTTAGGGAGTCGGTAGACTAAATCTGAGCCACCAGATCTAGAAGAGATCCAACGGATGTAATCCGAGGCCCTCTACTATATAAAGAGGCATCCTCCTTCTCATTTCAATCAACCGACATAAAACCGACATAAAATATAAAGGCCTTCTCCCAGAGTCTCTCTCTCTAGAATTCTCTCTCTACGCGATCCGGGTCAAAACAGGCTTAGCTTGGGTACTCTACCGATCAAAGGACGCCTAAGTCGCCGCACGAGCCGACCATCCGCAACCGGCCCGTGACATACGATTGGCATTTTACAACTCTAGGCTAACAACCCTCATCTAGATGCCCTCGCCAGCCACAAACTAGGGCGTCGAGCCCTCACTAAGACCTCCCTTGTGGCTAGCACGGTTCGCTGACAACCTCATATGTGGCTGGCAAGAGTTCACCAACGACCTTACCAACCCACTGTTTGGGAAAGTAGAGAAAGTGAAAAAGAAAACAAAAAAGAGTAATAAAAAAATCTAGCAAAATTTAAGAAAATCTAAAAATTTCAAAATGTTATCCACGTTAATATTGACACCTAAATTTTGATCATTTATTTCATAAAAAAAGAGAGATTAAGTTAGTCCCTAACAAAAATATTCAATCATTTGTTGTCTTTAGCGTTCATCACATCGCATTTTTGGACCGACGGCTAATGGGCTCGAGCATATTGGACTAAGTTCGTAGGGGTCAAGATGACCCGGTGGTCGAAATTATACGTAAGATGCGATCGCGTGGAGAATATCGAGCTAGATGAGATGCTACGAACGTGGACAAGAGGCAAACTTCCTGGAAACCCATGAATCAAGGGACACGGGTCTTATCTATAGGCTTGTGAACTTATTTTTCAAAAGTCAAATTCTTGCGGCTAAAATCAAAGCTAATATCAAGGATAAATCGATTGAAAATCTGGAAAAATGGAGAGCATCTCCGTTTACTTTGATATTTGTGGACGAATGGCAAGTGAACGAAGACAAGTTCACAGCCAAAGTGGGTGAAACAGAAATGAGGAAACTGGGAGATTGCGTCCGTTCCGAAAATCAAGGAAAATCCTCGAAGATCAAAACAACTCCACGATCGACAGGGGGTTTACGAGCGACTTCTGCTTATAAAAGCAGCTCCTTCGTTCACGAAAAGGGGGGTCGGAGGAGCGCACAAAATTTATGAGATGAGAAATTCATACACAGCCACAGGAGATAGATGCCAAAGAGAGAGAGAGGGTTGTGCGAGGGTTATACCCAGTGAGTTTAAGAGAAAATTACACGTGAGTTTGAGAGACTTGAGAGTCCAAAAAATTCTGGACTTCCTTTCAAACCGAGATTACCTTGGGTGTTCCTCTTCCTGAGTGGTGCCGCCACTTTGCACCCCTGCTCAGTCGGCGTTCCAGTTTTGCTGCGAAGCTCCTGCGATACCGAAGCTTTCCTGCAGCGCCGGAGCTCTCTACAGTGCCGAAATTCTCCATCCATCGGTCCTTGTAGCCTTCCCGTGTGCCAAAGTTCCAGATTTACTTCCGTCTTTCACTACTGGGCTCGGTGCGGTTTTTCCTTCCCTGTTTCAATCTTCTGGAGTCAATTGATTCGGAGCCCTTGTTGTCGCTTTATTGAAGCTCTCCCTGGTCAAAGTCCAAATTGGTGGACGAGGTGCAAACGTGGGCTAGCTGTACCCAAACTTTAAAAATCAAGGTTTTGTGTAACGTGGGCCAGCTCTTTCGTGTGCAAAGAGCGAATCCGAGAAGGAAAAATTTGCAAGTTCGGGTACATTTCTCAATTAAAAAATTTTGAATGTTTAGCTATAAAGTTTGAATTCAATTGCATATCTTGAAGAATTACGTTGCAAAGTTGAGATGCCAAATATTGCTTAATTTGAAAGTTTTGCAATTGTGTCAATTGGATTTGGTTATTCACGTGTCAATTTCACCGGTTTAATTTGCATATAAAAATTGCCTTGCATGTTTGATTTATTCGATTGGTGTTGAATTTGGAAGTTTAAAATCACGAGTATATCTTGCAAGCATAATCTTGTGCACGAATCGGAAAAGTTGGTTCATTATGGATAGTTCGGAATCTTCCTAACATTTTGAAATTTTCTCAAGATAATCCAAAATATTTCAAAACATCATCGATTAGGAAAATTTCCTAATCCGCAACCGCATATGTGGAAATGAATCTGTCTATCAGGCTTTAGATGGATTTATTTTCACAGCGGGTATTTCGAATTTCTAGGGTCGATCTATAAGGCTTTAGATCGAAACTTTAATTCGAAAGAAATGGCGGTAATTGATTTTTGCAACTCGAACTTAAATTTGCACCCACACAAATAAAAATAAAAATAATAAAAATTCAAAAATATTAAAAAAATCCTCATTGCTCATTTTTAATTTCATTTCCAAAAATCTCAGAAAATTCAAAAAAAAAATTAGCAAGATATGGTTTCTTAAAAACCACGTCTCATCATTTTTAGAAAGATAGGGTTTTCTAGAAATCCTATCTAATGGGTTGCATTTCATGAATAGAACCTTTTGAAATCCATCTTAATTTTTAAAAGATTTAGACATAGGGTGAAAAGAGTCTCTTAAATTTTTTTCGGAAATAATGCAAATTAAAACCGAAAACTTTAAGATGATCTTGAACCTGTTCACATTGTTTTAATTAATTTCAAACTTCGAAAATCATTTAAAAATACAAAAAAATTCATAAAAAAAGAAAACCCAAAAATTGCACCTTTGAACCTCAAGTGAAAATTCGTCGAAATTGCCAAATTGAACATTTTCATGAAATTGGTACCGAAAGGGCATTAATTGAAAAATTAATGTTATCAAGTCCCGAACTTATAATCTCTGGTTCGTAGGAGTAATTTAGTTCTCCCACTAAATTACTTAGGTTTCTAATCGACCTACAAAAAAAGATTAGTGGCGGCTCTGAAAATTAAATCATTTGAACATAAACCTAAGTTGCGATTTGGTAGAGCTTGGGAGAGCTCGAACTAGGTTAGTTAATTTAATTAATTAATCTAGTAATCCATTAACCTAAAATTGCGTTAAAAACCCGATTTTTAGGTCGCGACAGTTAACATCGATCGTGCCACATAGGAATGTCGATATCCATGTTAGTGATTTTCAACCAAATTTGATTAGATGAACTACATTGACAAATAATCAAAAATTTTATGACTCAATTCCCTATCTCAAGCATGAATCTAAATTAACACCAATAGGAAAGTAAAGATGCAATAAATTAAAGGATAAAGTTAAAACAAATAATTTATCATGTGAAATACGTTTGAGAAAAAAATAAAAGACAAAATCTTGTCCACTTGCAACTTTCCTCTTATTCAAAGTTATGTCTTATCGATCAAAAAAAGTCATGTCTTATCTATCCAAGTCAAAGTAACTCTAATTTGCCAAAGCAAACCTTCATGATCGCTTGCACAACACAAGTCAAGCTTAGCCTAACTTCTACCGAATCTAGATGATTCACATCCAATGTCTAAGTTCTAACAAATTGCAACATGTTAGAAATTTCTATAGTAGAGATGTTGTGGACGTAGCGCCACAAAAAGGCATGGACCGTTCACAATAGTTTCATTTGTTCGCTCACAAGAAGTTAAAATTCGAAAAGAAGAGGAAGAAGAAAATCCACGCTCATGGTGATGTCAACAATTACATCGGTCAATTACTAACACTTGATCGAACCTACTAGCAAAATGTGAGAGAAATTTGATAATCTATTACCGAATTTTATAATGATTAAATAGTGTCATCAAATTAATGCAAAACTGAGAATTCATATGTACGGTACAAAAATTATGTTCTAACGGGGTCCAATGAACCCATGATCATCAAACTAGGGCACCTTCCCTGGCTAATAATCATTCGTAATTCTGGAATCATCACCATGTGTCACTTTGAGCTTTGGAAGAAGACTTGAACTCAATTTAATTGCTTTGCCAAGCTTCACTCAACGGCAAAATCAAAGCTCCAAGGGCTATCATTAAGGTTGTTAATTTTGGGGCTTACTCTGCATGATATTGTGCGCCTATTTATTTCGTGAGAAATATATGATTTAAAAGAAAATTTTCAAAAATAATTTTTTTTTTGGGTAAGGTTTCAAAAAATAATTGTTCGTATCATTAATAAAGATAAATAAATGAAAAAATTTCATCATTTACGGAAGTATTTAGATATGAATTATTTTTTATAATGAAAGCATATTTCATTGACTAATTATTTCAAAAAATATAAGGAATTATTTTTTAAAACGTAGGAAAATTTTCAAATAAGGATCCAAAAATGCTTTCATTCTCTCAAATAAGGGCATAATGAATTTTATTTTAAATAAGGGCCTGAAAACTGAAGTGTCATCTTTGTTTCAAAGAAGAACCTAACCAAGGACATTTTGGTCATTTCTTTTATTTTTTTTCCTTTTTTTCCCTTGGTAACCGGCCTGGTCATCAGTAAGGACTGGGAAGCCTTGCCCGGAGTCGTCGAGGCTAGCCGTGGGTGAGGTGAGCCCTAATCCAAATTTGGCAATCCCTGTGAGACACACACACACTCTCTCTCTCTCTCTCTTCTCTCTCTCTCTCTCTCTCTCTCTCTCTCTCCACCGCGGTCCCTCTCCAAGTCTCCATCCCCTCTCCCAAGCAAAAACACCATTGACGCAGAAAAGGACAAAAGAAACCAACCAGAGTGAACCCATTTTTCATCACCATTAAAAACTCATAAATCTCTCTCTCTCTCTCCACACCACATTTCAATTTTTCTAACTCCCATTTTCGAGTTTCGGCTGCCGTGATAGGGATACCAAAGTTGGTCTCAACGTCCCACTGTCCACTCTTTTCCCTCTTTTTCTTCTTAGTTGTCATTATCACCATCAGACTAATAAAAATCACCCATATATTCGACGATTCAAAAGCTGCCGCAACCCGCAATGGTCACCTTGACTGCCCCAAGGGCCACTCAACCCTCGCTGGTGGCCTGACCAATGGAAAAAAAAAGAAACAATAAAAAAACAAAAATCGAAAAAAATTAAAAGCTAAATGACAAAAGTGCCCTTAATTAGGCTCTTATTTGAAGCAAATATGGCATTTTAGGTCCTTCGTTGAAACAAAGTCCACTTCTGGCCCTTATTTGAAATTTTTTTCTAAAATATATTTTCAAAAATCATCCATTTCCATGGCACAAAACAACCCTTTCACAAGGGTAATCTGCAACGGTGCTAAAGCTCGAGGGGGGTATTTAAGCAATTATCTTCGGCGCCGTCGTGCGGGATTCACATGAGCCCACGTAAGCCCATCGAGGGCTCATGTGGGCTGTGCAAGTGGCCATGCCGACTAGGACCATCCATAAGCATATATTAACAAGTGAACGGGCTTTTCAAGCCCAGCTTTGCACCCACCAAAGCCTTATCCAGCCGTTTTAAGCCCTTTCATAATATTTTTCCTCATATTATGCATCATAGACCCGTCAAATGGTCAATCGGGTCGAAAATGGCTCAGCCTAAACTAGAGCCGTCAATATGGGTCTTTGACCCATATTTTGTATAAAGTAAGTCTTATATAGGTCATTAACATTTAAAGGACTTACTAAATATGGGTCCAAAAGGTTGAAGTAAAATTAAATGGGTCAAAATTGGCCCACGCATGAAACCCATTTTCGACCCATATTGGACCCATTTTCGACCCATAACTCTCACAAATTACAAATGGACCTAGGGCCTTTCCGTTTGTTTCATGAAAAATGTGATACTTTCGAAAATCATTTTTCAGGAAGTCATTTTTCAAGAAAATAATAATATTTTCCAATGTTTGATTAATACTAAAAAATGAACTAGAAAATAATTTTCGTCGTTTGTTATGAAATTGATTTCCAGGGACCGACGGTGGTGGCGGCCGACGATTGGCCGCAGCCGGCCACCCGCCGCGGAGACCTGTGTTCGGCCGCGGCGACCGGCGGCCAACCGAGGAGATCGGCCACGGTGACCGGCCAAGGCGACCTGTGGCCGGCCGCGAAGATCGGCCGAGGTTGGCTGCGACCGACCGAGGCGACCTGCTGCCGGCCGCCTTTGCCCACCCGTCGCCGCCGGCTGCCGCCACGCGCCGTAACCGGAGAAAAATGAAAGAAAAAATAAAGCAAAATAAAATAGGTTAAATGAGTTATATAATTTTTCTTAGAATATTAGTGTGATTTGGCAATATGGGTCAAAATAGGTCAGGTCAGGTATGGGTTGGTTGCGGGTTGGTGTTGACACCTGATTTTTAATCACGTTTTCTCTTTTAAAATTAATACAAAATCTATAAAAATTTGTAAAATTGAAAAATCAATTTTGGGGACCTTGGCCAAGCTTAGGGAATCAATTTTGACCAAAAAATAATTTTTCATATTTTTGGTATTTTTCAGCATTTTTTATTTTCGAAAATTAATAGAAAATCCATAAAAATTGAGAAAATTATAAAATCAACTTTGGAAGCCCTAGCCAAGCCTAGGCAACCATTTTTGAACAAAAAATAATTTTTCATATTTTTTGAATTATATATATATTTTTAGAAATTAGGAAAATATTTAATAAATAATGGCGTTTGAGGTCACAAAAAAATATGTAAAAATGGTCAATATTTTTCTTTTAAATTTCTTTTCATGTTGGCCATCACAAATTTAAAAAAAAAAAACCCAATTCGGGGTCGTGTATTTCTTCACGAGCATAATCTCGAATTGAGCCTAAAAAATTTAATTTGAGTCAATTTATTTTCATTTTTTCACTTTTAGAAGTTGTGACATTATTCTCTAATATTTTAAATTTTTATCTTGGCCCAATTATACCCAGAATGACTCAATTTTACAAAAGGGCTTTAATTAAATTTTGCGGCAAGAAATAAGCATAGGGGAGATGTGTTGAAAATTTTGAGAAGATTTGGACTTAAAGAAATATTTCTCCGTGGACTGAATTGCAAATACTTAAAATCTCATGGACTAGAGTGCAAATACTTAACATTTGAGGGATTATTTTGTAAATAATAAAAAGAAGAGTTAGTGGAGAAATTAGAATAGAGAAGGAAAGATGGAGATGAAGAAGAGTTAGTAGAATGGGAGATAGATATGGAGAAGGGAAGATGGAGATGAAGAAGAGTTAGTGGAGAAATTAGAATGTGAGATAGAGATGGAGAATGGAAGATGTTGAAGAAGAAGAGTTAGTGGAGAAATTAGAATGTGAGATAGAGATGGAGAATGGAAGATGTTGAAGAAGAAGAGTTAGTGGAAAAATTAGAATGGAAGATAAATGAATGGGTTATAAAAGGAGGAAGAAGAGAGTTTGGATGGTGGGAATTCTTTGGAGAAAAAAATTTGAAGTGTTTGAGAGAGATTTTTTAGGGGGAGAGAAAATTTTGGATGTTTGAGAGAGTTTTGAGAGATTCAAAAAAAAATTAGAAAGGAAGAAAAAATCAAAAAAAAGAGAGAGAATCCTTTTTTTCAAAAGAGAGTCTTGAAGATGGTGGGAGTTTAAATCTAGATGTTACCATCCATAATTCCTCTACCGATCAACGCAAGTCACGAGTTCATCCCCATCGTTCGAGCCGCGATCTTGATCCATAAAGTGACACGAGGTCCGAATTCGACAATCAAATCTATCAAATCAGGTAACAATCCTAACCATTAAATCTTCGAGAATTTTCTTGCCCAAATGAATTGATTTAAATTTCGATTATGTCATGTCGTACTCGTATGTCTCCATATCCACATACCGCATTTGTATTTGTGTTGTCATTAATTTACGCGTATCCACCTAAAAAATTTTTTTTCGACTGGCCAATCCTATTTTTGATATTTCCACCTCCCGATCCTTGAAAAATAACCGTTTTATCCTTCTGGTCAGTTTGACCCAAACTTCTTTTAATCATCCCAAATGAGCTTTCATGAAATAAAATGGTACCGAAAGGGCGTTAGAATGATCTAGCGTAATCAAGTCCCCGAATCCATTTTCTCTGGTTCGCAGAAATAAATTAGTTCTCCCGCTGATTTATTTAGGTTTCTAATCGACCTACCAAAAATGATTAGTGGCGGCTCCAAATCAAAAATCTTTTGCATGAAAAGAACTTAAGTTGCGATTCGGTAGGACTTGGGAGGGTCCGAATTAGGTTAGTCAATTAACCTGATAATCCGTTCACCCGATTGAAAAAAAATTAAATTAATTTTTTTCGGGTCGCGACAGCTTGGCGACTCCGCTGGGGACTGGTTTTTTGGAATTTTCGAAAGAATAAAGCACTAATTAGAGTACTTGAATTCTTTTTCGAAATTTTAAAAGCCTTAGTGGACTTAGGCCAGAAAATTTTCGCAAAAATCCATTTGGTTTGAGAATTGGTTGGATTCTAATTTTTAGGTGTTAAATGGTTTTGCAGAATGGGAGTTATAAAGGGTGGAGTGTTTGGCTAACCCTTTGTTTTGCAGGTTTGGTGTGTGAAACTTGTGATTTAATTTTTGAATTATTGAAGCGGTGTTTGCATTTAATTGTTGTGCATAATTAATCGCTTTAGCACTACATCACACACATCCCGTGGCCGGACCTGGGCTACTAGTTTTAAGATGGTATTGTGATTTGGTTCTAGCGTTCGCCGTGAGATCACGTCGAAAGTTAGTCCAGATTCAATCCCGAACTTCTTTTCAAAAATGAGTTTTAAAAGTTATGCCTCAAGCTTGGTAAGATTACCAAAGCGGTGGTTTTAATTTTTGACTCGAGCAGCCGAAGTGGAAAGGCCCGGCTAATCTTGGTTATGTCGCGGGATAGCGGCTAATTTTGATTATGTGCGCGAGATTGTCGCCTTGCCGTAAGTCTTTCGCTTCAATTTGTGAGCCTTTAGGATAGTTAGAATAAGGTTAACCCACGAGTCATGTGCATGTCCATGTGATTGTTTATTTTCCTATCCCACGGTAAAGTATGCTTCTGAACTTCATCTTGTCTTATGTTATTGTTTGGGTCGGTCCATGACACTTAGGATTGTGGCGCGTGATTTATAGACAATGGGACACATCGATATCCGTTTCGTGTACATTCCAAAGGCCGAGTTGAAGCAGATGTGGAGGCGCTTGAGCATTGATGCACAGACCTATGCCCTTAGTCGTATGGGTCACGTATTGCCACTTTTGGATATCGAATTACAGACTGGGGTCATGCAGGCACTTGCACATTTTTGGTGCCCATATACCGCTACTTTCATTTTAGATAAGCACGAGCTCACTTCGACTTTGGAAGAATATAGCCTTGCCATTGGAAAACCTTTGAGCATTGATTTAATTCGCCCTTGTGTGGGAATGGATCCAATTTTCATTTTTGCTGAGTTTTTGAAAATTAGCGAAAATAAAATGAGGAAAATTTTAAAAGGAAATTGTCATATGTGCCCTTTCTAATTCCTCATTGAACTTTTTTATGAGAGCAATTCACACTTGCAAAGCAGGATCTTTATTCTAGCTTTTTTCGGACTTGTGATCTTTCCGCTCCAAAAGGATTTTATTAGTCCATCCATGGCTTGGATAGCTAGGCAAGTTTGCAGTGGAATGAACTTTACTAATGCTATCCTGGTCGAGACTTTTATATCTCTGACTCGTTTTAAGCAAAACAAGGACAGAACGTTTCATGCTCCGGTGGGACTTTTGCAAATGTGGTTTTTCTCTCATTATGCTAAGTTCGGCTCAAAAATGACGATTCCACGGGTAAGTCAAGAGGAAAACCCAATTGCAAAATTTCAAGAGTTGCAAAAAAATATTGCTAGATCGTCTTATTCCGAGTGGATTGATTTATTTAAAGATCCGAGTCCCAAGGTTTTTCTATGGCAAGCTATATGGTTTCAAGTCTCTAAGGCTCGTTTGTACCATGGTGAGCGGGAGCCTATACTTCTTTTGGGTATTACCGGCATGACACAGTATCATCCTCTCCGTGTGGTACGGCAATATGGAGTTCTACAGGATATCCCACCACCTTTGGGGCCAAACACTTTTCAAGTTGAATTCGTTGCAGGCGAGAATTATAGAACCGAGATCAAGCATCTTGACCAAATTTGGCTCAAGTCCAAGACTCGCTCACTATTACTACCCAAGGAAGAGCTCGAGGGAAAGGAAAGATGTTATCATGCGAAGGCCCGGTATATTAAGCACCATTTGATACCAACTCACATGCTTCCAAAGTTTCCGTTGGTGATTGTGAAGCCCACTCGTCAAGCCGAGATCGAGACCTATGCGAAGAAGGCGCAAAAGGCGAAAAAACAAATGAAGACTTTGGCTAAGGAAAATGCACGACTTCGGATAGAGTTGGAAGCCCATTCGTTTATAGATTGCGTCGCTACAAAGAAAAGAAAAACAGCTTGATTTGCCATCTTTAGGATTGTTGTTCCATGTTTAATTGCATTTTCATGACTTTATGAGCTTTTCTTGTAATAAAGGTTACTGTTCAGATATGACTTTCTGGTATTACATCATTTTTATTGAACTTTATAGTTTTAATTGATCCATAGAGTCTTCACAGAAAACATTCACAAGACCCTAATTCATCACTCAAAAAAATGTTGAATCAATTCAATGTATTTTCCATTTATTACCGAATTTAAGGTGAAAGAAAAACTGCCTGGATTTTGGAATTTTCTCGACTTCACTTTTGTTTCTCCATTTATCACTAGAAAACATGCTCTTTTGAGAAAAATCAAAACATGAAAGTTGTAGATTGGGATGTTAATTAGTGGACTGGAAATTTTTGGGCATCAATTCAAATTTTTGATGACCCATTTATCCTCAAAGTAAAAACCGGACAAATCAGTTTTCTGAAGAAACTTTTTAGAAAGAAGTATTAAACTGTACTAATCCATGAGGAATCTTCCCAATCTCAAAAAATGAAAGTTGTACATTATTGTCTTAGTTATCAACTCCCAAAGTTTGGTACTTTTTCGAATTATGTGGGAATTGATATGAATTTTCTCGTAAAAGCTGACGAAATTGAAATTTGTTCAAATTAATCTTTTGATCATGTTAGCTTTGTTTCTTGGGTCTAGAGGGTTGTCATGGACCGACTTGTCATTTTCATCCATCATACTCATTTGTATAAATTCTTTTTTCAGGTACCCATTGATCACGGAAGTGCCACGCAGCCGTATTAGAACCCGTCTTAGGGCAAGGATGGAACATGAGGAATTGAGCCCCAGGGTAGTTAACCTTGAGACGCAGATGACAACCATGGCTACGATGCTGGCAGAAATGAAAGCTATGATGATAGAAGCCCAGGCGAAAACTACCCCGCCAGTTGATTCGGCCCAAACTACTCACCCGTCATCATCCCACCCTTCGAGCGTGACTCAAGCTCTAGGGGAGGCGCACATTCCAAGAAAGGTGCCGGATGTCGAGCCGTCACCCGAGTCCCCGCCAGTGGTAATCGACCTCGATACTGAAAAGAAAGAAAAGCCTGTGAGTAAAGCAGAGGAGGGTGCAAGGAGGCTCGCAAAGATTGAGGAGTGCCTCAGTAGCCAGGGATATGAATTGGCCCGTTTCGACAAGATATCTCCCTTCACTAAAGTGGAAGTCCCGCCCGATTACAAAAAGCCCGAGTTCGTCAGAAAGTACAATGGGACAGGCTGCCCCCAAGCTCATCTGAAGTACTACTTGCGCAAGATGGCGCATTATTCCGATTATGTTCCGTTATTGATGAACACGTTTCAGGAGAGTCTGGCAGGTGCTGCTCTAGCATGGTTCATTGAGTTGGATCTAGAAGATTATGATGGTTGGGAAGATTTAGCTGAGAACTTCTTGCACCAGTATAAATTTAACACCGCGACGGCTCCTACTAGGGAAGAATTGCTGAGGATGGTAAAAGGAAAAAATGAAGCCATTCGTAACTATGCTCAAAGGTGGCGGGCTTTAGCTACGCAAGTTAAGCCATCAATCCCTGAAGACGAGCTTGTCGACCTGTTTCTAAAGGCACTACCGTATGAGTACTTCGACAGACTGAACACTTCTGGGTGCCAGACCTTCGTACATCTCATAAAGGTTGCCGAAAGACTTGAATGGGCTATGAGAGAGAGAAAGGCTCTTGAGACTGCAACAAGACGCCAGTATCCACCTAGGAAGGAAAGAGAGCCCAACGTCGACGTGGCTTTCGTGCCTAATCTATCGCAACCAAAGCAATTCTCTAACTCTACCATGACACAAGGAAGCTCATCATGGTCGACACCGAAGCCGCTTCAACCTCAAAAAAGGAAGCCGCTTCCCAATCAGTTCACTCCGCTCCCTAGGCCACTATCCAAGCTGCTCCCAATGCTGTTGGAAGGGAGGCTAGTCGCCAAGGAGCCACCGAGATTAAATCCTTCGAGATTTTCGGGTTATGATCCGAGCCAATCATGTGTCTACCACATGGGAGAGAAAGGCCACAATGTTGACAATTGCGTCACCCTGAAGTTCAAGGTTCAGGCCCTTATTGACAATCACATCCTTCAGTTCGATAAAACGGAGCCAAATGTACAACAAAACCCACTCTCGGACCACCAGGTAGTGGGTATGATATCCGAAGAGGAGTTAGACGAAGAGGAGTTTAGACTAACAAAGGCACGCCATGCAGACAAGAGATTTGTCCGTGAAGCTAGTAGGAGGGGAGAAATTATGGATACCCTAGGGCAGGATAGCGGAGGCTACAACTACAGGGTTCTATATTCAATCCCACCACGTTTCTTCGAAAAGGCAGAAGAAATAGTGCCAAACCGGTGGAGAGGCATGGACGACATAGAGGAGGTACCAAAGAAGGAAACTTTCGAGAAAGACTCCTTTGAGACAATTGATGAAATCATCCCTATTACGACAAATGAGAAAGAAACCGACTCATTAAGCGGATTAAGCGTTGCAGAACGCTTCAGTAACATCGAGAGAAAGCTGAACTTCACCTCCGAAAAGTTGTTAGATTTGCTCCAGCGATCGAGAGAAATGAGTCAAGCGCGGGTCATGAGCGATGCACTTGAACTGGAGCTGCACACAAGGGTCGAAAATCAAGGTCGTATGCTGACTGCAATAGAGAAGCGACTGGGGGACTTGGCAACTGTGGTTGATAGGTTGAAGGAACGAATGGACGAGTGCGGATCCGGCATTGGAGGAGCCCCCACCCGAGCTGACCTCCTTCAAGTGGTCAAGCGAAGCGATGAGCAATTCCAGACTTACGCGCATAGATGGAGGTTGCGTGCCTCACAAATAAATCCTCCGTTAACTAGGGAGGAGCTGATCGGGTACTTTCTGAGAACCCTCCCGTATGAGCTCTTCCAACATATGGCCGGGACCACCTACGCCTCGTTCTCCCACCTGTTGCGGGTAGGCGAGGGAGTTGAATGGGGACTCGCCAACGGAAGGCTGAAGAGTAAGGATGCTAGGAGGACCAATGCGCCACCCTCTGATAGACCCGACAAGACAGCTCATGCTGAACCCAGATGCGGGTACAATTCTGAAGACTTAGATGACCTCATTGGGATGATTGAGACTATAGAAGCTTTTGTAATTAACCTAGACAAGGTTGACAATTGAGAAAAAGAGGATGATTACTTAGTCAAGCCACTTACAATCAGCATCTCTAATGAAGAGGCGAATGATGGCCCTGAAGGAGAGGCTGAGGGTGTCAGGCCGGTTGTGATAAAGATCCCTCCAGTGGAAGAGTACGATCCTAAAGCGGTTCATTGGGACTACGGGATGGGCGAAATAGATGTAGTGATGAGGTCGGGGAGGTGTTATGCACCCAAAGAGGGAGAGACCGAGAAGAGAGACGTAACTAAAGAAGATGCCGAAAAACTGTTAACCATCATCAAAAAGAGCAAATTTGAAAGAGCAATTACGGAAAATGCCGGCCCAAATCTCACTACTGGATTTGTTCGTAAACTCAGAAAAACATAAGAATGCGCTGATGAGGGTCCTGAATGAGGTACACGTACCTGAGACGATTAACGAAATACAGCTAGAGAGTTTTGTTAGCGCTATCCTATTAAAGGATCAAATATCCTTCTCGGATGAGGAAATTCCTGTGGATGGATGGGCCCATAATAAGGCTCTGTACATATCGGCGAGGAGCCACGGCAAGCAGGTCTCCCACGTGCTAATTGATAATGGGTCAGCATTCAACATATGTCCATTGGCCACACTCAGGAACCTGGGTGTGAATGAGGAGCTCATCCGTGCCTCCAATGCTACAATTAGAGCTTTCGACGGAATGAGGAAGAATGTGGTTGGTGAAATCGAACTAGATGTCCTAATTGGGCCAGTAGAGTTCTCTATTGGATTTCAAGTCATGGACCTCCCGAGTGCTTTCGGATTTCTATTGGGCAGACCATGGATCCACACTGCAGGCGCAGTACCGTCGAGCCTGCACCAGAAGGTTCGATTTGTGGTTGATGGGAAAGTGATAACCGTGCATGGGGAAATGGACTTCACCGCATACCAGAAGAGCGCGATTCCATATGTGGAGCCGGAGCACAAAGAAGAGGCTAGCTATCATTCTCTCGAGTTGGTGGCAGTCACGCATGCACCTCCAGGAACCAAAATGAGGGCTCCTGCGCCCTCCAAGTATACTCTAGCACCTGGAAAAATGCTATTGGCATATGGTTTTATCCCTGGACTCGGTCTAGGAAAGAATGGTCAAGGGATCCGCTTGCCGCTGCAATTGGACACCAACAAGCACCGAACAGGCCTAGGATATACTGGTGAATCCAGTAAGAGCCTTACTTCTAGAAGCTGTCATGGACGCCGAGGCCGAGGCCATTATAGGGCCCGTGGAGGTCGAGGAGGCAGAGTTAATTCTTTCATTGGCTCCAGAGCTTGGAAAGGAAACATTAACGTGATTGGAAGTTCACTGGGTCAGTATTTCTCCGAGCGCCCCAAGATGTTAGCAGATGAAGCTATTCAAGGCGCAGCAGAGCTTGATATGTCCAACTTGTTTCTAGAAGACACCGTTAACGTCATCATCGAGAGGCTTGACGAGGACTTTATCTCGCCTGAGCATATCATTCCAAGCATGCGTAATAGGCTGTTGTGTGACTCGGATCACCAAAGAGATTACTCTTGTGGCATCAAGGAAGAAGATGAGGATTTCATAAATATTCAGAGAGATTGGAGTCGATACGAAGAGTTTAAACCCTTAACGGCAGAAGAGGCAGTGGTCGTGAACTTGGGCGACTCACAGAATGTCAGAGAAGTGAAGATTGGGGAGTCCTTGTCACCCTCTGAAGCTACCCGAATGACTGAACTTCTCAGGGAATACCAAGATGTCTTTGCTTGGTCGTATGCAGACATGCCCGGCCTCGACCCTAACATTGTGGAACACGTACTGCCCATTGACCCTAGCATCCTGCCAAAAAAACAAAGGCTTAGGCGAACGAGACCCGAACTTTCCAAGAAAATTGAGGAGGAAGTGATGAAGCTCCTCAAGGTGGGATTCATAGAAGCGATCCCCTATGCCGATTGGATCGCTAACATCGTACCAGTAATGAAGAAAGACGGCACAGTCCGAATCTGCGTCGATTACCGAGACCTGAATAAAGCCAGCCCAAAGGATGATTTTCCGTTGCCGCACATAGACGTGTTGGTCGATAGTACAGCCGGGTTCGAACGGTTTTCCTTTATGGATGGATTTTCTGGCTATAATCAGATCTTAATGAAGGAGGAAGACAAGGCGAAGACCTCATTCATAACACCATGGGGCACCTTCTGTTATAAGGTTATGCCTTTCGGGTTGAAGAATGCTGGGGCGACATACCAAAGAGCCATGGTCGCTCTATTCCATGACATGATGATAAGGAAATCGAGGTGTACGTAGATGATATGATTGCCAAGTCCAGACCAGGAGAGGACCATGTTCTGGTGCTAAAAAAGTTGTTCGAACGCCTATGAAAATATAAGCTGAGGCTGAATCCCAACAAGTGCATATTCGGGGCGAGATCCGGAAAGCTTTTGGGATTTATGGTTAGCAGTCATGGCATCAAGGTCGACCCTTCCAAGATTAAAGCTATACGGGACATTAATACCCCAACCTCAGTAAGGGAAGTAAGAAGCCTGCTGGGGCGGTTAAACTATATTGCTAGATTTATATCCCAACTTTCTGATGTGGCAAAACCATTCTTTAAGCTCCTCAAGAAGGGCGCCAAAGTCATTTGGGATTCAGAATGCCATCAGGCATTTGAGAAGATCAAGAAGTATCTGATCCTACCTCCGGTATTGGTACCACCAACCCCGGGAGTCCCCTTGACTCTGTACTTGACGATCTATCAGGAATCATTAGGAGCTCTACTCGCCCAGACGAAACCGGAGGACGGGAAAGAGCGAGCAATTTATTACCTGAGCAAGAAGTTTACGCAGTCAGAGGCTAATTACCCGATGGTTGAAAGGACATGCGTCGCACTGATCTGGGTACTCCACAAGTTGAGACAGTACACCCTCCATCACCATATCCAGCTTGTAACAGAATGCGACCCAATTAAGTACTTGGTGGAGAAACCCGCCTTATTGGGAAAGCTGGCCAAGTGGCAAGTTCTGTTATCAGAATTTGACATAAGGAGTTCACCTCAGAAGTCAGTCAAGGGGCGGGCCATAGCCGACATGTTGGCAGAAAATTCACAAGGACTTGTAATCCCTGATGAGGAGGAGGTGGAGAATCGAATCCTCGCATTATCTGATGATAAGTGGACCATGTATTTTGATGGTGCCGTTAATTTGGCCGGATCTGGAACTGGGGCAGTACTGATATCCCCGGACGGCCTACATTATCCGGTTTCTGCGAAGTTGGTATTTCCATGCACCAATAATATATCAGAATATGAAGCCTGTATTCTAGGCCTGCAATTAGCCATCACTATGAAGGTGCGAAGGTTACAGGTTTATGGAGACTCCATGCTGATTATTCTCCAAACGCAGGGAGAATGGAAAACAAGGGATTCTAAGCTCATCCCCTATCATAAGTTCCTAGAGGAGTTAACCGACAATTTCGACGAAATTTCGTTCGAATATCTGCCAAGGACCCAGAATCACTTTGCAGACGCGTTAGCCACTCTATCTTCATTGCTGCAAGTGGAGGACGGGCTCGACATCAAGCCTTTAAAAATCAATGTCATGGATCAGCCAGCCTACTGCATGGTGGTGGAAGACGAATTCGATGGCGAGCCTTGGTATCATGACATTAAGAATTATCTTTCGAAAGGAGAATTCCCTCAAGGGAGTCAGGTCGGGGATAAGAAGTACATAGCAAAGATGGCTACCAAATTCTTCCTGAGCGGGCAAACTCTCTATAAAAGGTCCTTCGATTCAGTCCTATTGAGATGTATAGATGTTGACACCTGATTTTCAATCACCTTTTCTTTTCTTCTTTTTTAAAATTAATAGAAAATCCATAAAAATTCATAAATTTGAAAAAATTAACTTTGGAGACCTTTGCCAAGCCTAGGGAACCAATTTTGACCAAAAAATGATTTTTCATATTTTCAGTATTTTTCGGTATTTTTATTTTCTAAAATTGATAGAAAATCTATAAAAATGAGAAAATTGCAAAATCAACTTTGGAAGCCTTGGCCAAGCTTAGGCAACCATTTTTGAGTAAAAAAATAATTTTTCATATTTTTTGTATTTTTTTAAATATAATTTTTAGAAATTAGGAAAATATTTAATAAATAATAGCATTTGAGGCCACAAAAATACATAAAAATAGTCAATATTTTTCCTTTAAATCCCTTTTCATGTTGGCCATCGCAAATTTAAAAAATCCAATTCGAGGTCGTGTATTCCTTAACGAGCATAATCTCGAATCGGGCCTAAAAAAATTCAATTTGAGTCAATTTATTTTCATTTTTCACTTTTAGGAGTTGTGACATTGTTCTTTAATATTCCAAATTTTCATCTTGGCCCAATTATACCCAGAATGACTCAATTTTACAAACATGGCTTTAATTAAATTTTGCATTATTTTCAATAGCAAGAAATGAGCTTAAATTGAACATGCGATAGGTGTGTCGAAAATTGTGAGGAGATTTGAACTTAAAGAAATATTTCTCCAGGGACTGAATTACAAATACTTAAAATCTCATGGACTAGAGTGCAAATACCTAATACTTGAGGGATTATTTTGTAAATAACAAAAAGAAGAGTTAGTGGAGAAATTAGAATAGAGAAGGGAAGATGGAGAAGAGGAGATGAAGATAGGAAGATGGAGAAGATGAGATGAAGATAGGAAGATGGAGAAGAGGAGATGGAGAAGAGAAGATAAAGAAAATAAGATGAGAATAGAGAAGGGAAGATGGAGATGAAGAAGAGTTAGTAGAATGGGAGATAGATATGGAGAAGGGAAGATGAATATGAAGAAGAGTTAGTGGAGAAATTAGAATGTGAGATAGAGATGGAGAAGGGAAGATGAAAATGAAGAAGAGTTAGTGGAGAAATTAGAATGGGAGATAGAGTTAATGGAAAAATTAGAATGGGAGATAGATGAGTGGTTTATAAAAGGAGGAAGAAGTGAGCTTGAGAAAAAAAAAATTTGGAGAGAAAATTTTGGATGTTTGAGAGAGTTTTGGGAGATTGAAGAAAAACTGGAGAAAAAAAATTCTTTTGGAGAGATTTCAAGAGAAAAAAATTTTGAGAGAGAAAAATTCGCCGCCGTGGAACAAGCCTTGGCGACGCGACGGATTCATCTCCAACGAGCTCTAGGCGCATCAGCATGTGCAATTATCTGGTAACTCAATTTTTCGTGTTTAGATGATGAAATCTCGAAAATAAATGTACTGAACATTCGTAGATGACTTCGAGATCTTCGATTTGATATATTATGGCACGAAAATTGACGTCGTTTGCTATGTCAAAAGGGTCCCGAAATTGAAAGCAGAAATCTAGAAATATGGTGATCAGAACCTGAGATGGAATTTTTCTGATCTGACCTTTCACGCTAAATGATTTTCCATGGGTTATTCTAGACTTTGTTTCATAAAGACCTCTTCATGACATTTGTTCATAAGATCTTAATGCATAACATATAAAAAATACAAAAATATTCATGCACGTTTCGTATTTTTAATGCATTTAATGAAATCATGCAATTCTGTTGGCGTCCTTGAGTCTGAGTGTTTTTCTGTGCGTGGTCATATTGATTTGTAGTTATCTTATGTTTAGAGTCTTCTTTTGAAACTTCACAAAAAATGAAAGTTGTTCATTGGGGTCTTGTTTAGTAGACTGGAAAGTTTGGTGCATTAATTTTGAGATTTGAGTGTCCATTTAAGCTTAATCCTGAAATATGTCTGTTTTGTGAAATTTGTTTGTTTGCTGCTGAGCTCTCATGAAAGACCATTTTTTACACGAAAATGAGTGTCTCTTCAATAAGAATGTAAAACATGAAAGTTGTCAAAGACACATTTTCCCATCCACATAAAAAATCTCAGAATTTTTACATACATTTCATTATTTCTTTTGTATTTTATGGTTACTGTTTTCTCCCTAAGAATGTTCATGGACAGTATGATTTAATTCGTATTTTTTGTGTTAATGCATTGGAAAATGTAAAAAATGGTCTCAATGAAGTTTAATCAGCACGTGTTAAACTCTCTTTGAGTTTTTGAATTGTCTTAACTCATTGGTGATTGTGCATGTCCGATTGGATAAGTTCATTATTTTCATTTGGCTTTCGGCCCGATGCTTTGAAGACTGGAGGATGACCGATGTCCATTCCGGTCCGTTTTGTTGTACTCTCGACCCACGAGGCTTGGCGACGGGTGTTTGACCGATGTCCATTCCGGTCCATTTTTGTTGTATTCCCGATCATGTCTCGGGTTTTATTTAATTGGTCTGTAATTATTCACCCGACGAGTTGCGGGTTTTATTTTCACTGTCCTTAGGGTAGTTTTACTTTACCTGCTCTCTCTTCACATCTTCATTTGCTTTGGGTTGCATTCTTTTATAATACATCCAAAATACAAAAAAAAATGTAGAAAATCCAAAAAACCAAAAAAAAATGGAAAATCTGAAAAAATGTAGAATTTTGGGTTGCCATTCATGTGCATCTCATGTAGTATGTCTCATGTATGTTTGTTATGTTATCCGTATGTTCATATAGACATATCGTATTTGTTTGTTCTCGTATGCACGTCACGTACGCGACGTTTGCAAATCCACATTTGTCTGTTATGATATGTTATTAACCCATGCATATTCATTCAGAAAAATCAAAAATTTCAAAATGAGGGTTTTATCCCCTCTTTTTCAAAAATGAGGGTTTTATCCCATCTTTTCAAAATGACGACTTTGCCCTTTATGGGCAAAATCGAAATGTACGTATTTACATACACATATCACTATGCATGTCACATATATATGTCACGTATTTGTATGGTGTATGTATGCATGTTACATATCGTATTCGTGCGTCTTCATACGCATGTCACATACGTATTCGTATTCGTCTATCCCCGCATGCATGTTGTATTCATACGCATGTCACGTATGCATATCATTCGCATGTCCACGTACGTATGTCCTTCGCATGTAACACACGTATATGTATTCGTCTATCTCGTATGCATATCGTATTCATACACATGTCACGTACATATGTCGTTCGCATGTCATGTACGTATGTCATTCGCACGTCACGCACGTATTCGTATTCGCATATCTACGTATTCGTATATCATATTCGTATGTCCGTATTTGTGTGTCGTATTTGTATGTCAACGTTTGCGTTCATACCCTTTATGCATTTCATTTTAAAGTGAAAACATAAAAAGAACACCTTACCAGGGTCTTAGGAATAAATCAAGTGAGAGTTGCCAAAATAGGATATCCATGGAATTAAGGTACCGAAAGGGCATTAGTTTTAATTAACTAGTGTAACCAAGTCCCCGAACTCATAATCTCTGGTTTGCAGGAGTAATTTAGTTCTCCCACTAGGTTACTTAGGTTTCTAATCAACCTACCAAAAATGATTAGTGGCGACTCCAAATTCTAAAATCATGTGAAAGAAAATCAAAGTTGCGATTTGGTAGAGCTTGGGAGAGCTCGAACTAGGTTAGTTAATTTAATTAATTAATCTGGTAATCCATTAACCTAAAAATGAATTTTAGGTCGCAACAATAGACGCCAAAGAAGCAAACATGCTCATGAAGGAAATCCATGAAGGGATATGCGGTCCTCATATGAACGGCCACCTCCTCGCAAAGAAAATCATGCGGCTTGGTTATTATTGGATGACCATGGAAGCGGACTGCAACCAACATGTAAGGTCATGTCATCAATGCCAGGTATACGATGACAGAATTAACGCACCCCCGAACGAGCTCCACCAAATGTCAGAGGCTTGGCCATTCGCCATGTGGGGGATAGACATGATCGGTCCAATTCACCCTAGCGCTTCCAATGGGCATCGCTTCATCCTGGTGGCGATCGACTATTTTACGAAGTGGATTGAAGCAAACTCATATGCAAATGTCACAGCAAAGAATGTGGCCAAGTTCATCAGAAGGGATATTATCTCCCGATATGGGGCCTCTCAAGCGATAATCACAGATAATGGCTCCAATTTGAATAATAAGATAGTCGATGATCTGTTACAAGCATTCAACATTCGACATCTTAATTCGTCTCCTTATCGCCCACAAATGAATGGAGCTGTGGAGGCGGCAAACAAGAACATCAAGAAAATCCTGGCAAAAACCGCAGAGAATTATAGAGACTGGCATGAGAGATTGTCGTACGCGTTGATGGCATATCGGACTTCGATACGGACCTCGACTGGAGCAACCTCATATTCCCTAGTTTACGGTATGGAGGCAGTTCTACCAGTAGAGGTTGAAATCCCCTCTCTGAGAATCTTATCCCAAGTCAAACTCTCCGAAGCGGAGTGGACGCAGCAGAGATATGAGCAGTTGAATCTGATAGATGAAAGGCGTCTGAAGGCAATATGTCACGGTCAGAGCTACCAGAGAAGAGTTGCCAAAGCGTTCAATC
The DNA here is from genome assembly GCA_016432845.1 of Psidium guajava. Lineage (NCBI taxonomy): Eukaryota > Viridiplantae > Streptophyta > Magnoliopsida > Myrtales > Myrtaceae > Psidium > Psidium guajava. The sequence goes on along the minus strand of CM028230.1, from coordinate 16,886,341 downwards.
GAAAAGTCAAGCCCAGGAATTTTGAAGTAGAAGATCTGGTAGTGAAAAAGACAGTTCCAAATGTTTCTCATCCCGAGGGCAAGTTCACCCCAAATTATGAGGGTCCTTATATCGTCAAAAAGGTCCTTTCTGGGGGAGCCTTGATTCTTGTAAACATGGATGGGAAAGAGTTAGGATATCCTGTAAATGCGGATGCAGTCAAGCAGTATCATCCTTGAAATAAAAGCAGGAGCCGATTTTGCTACCTTTGGGACAATCTGAGTCACTTTAGGACTATTACATGCATTTCATGCATTCATGCATACACGCATTTGTTTCATGTGATCCCAGGTTTAAGGAAAGCTCCCGAATCAATAAGCCACCAAAGTCACTATTGAGGGTCCCACTAATGTAGATTTACTAGAACAGGTGAAATGTATTCGTTCCAATGATATTCCCTATACGATACGTTCCTCAGGTGAATCCATTTCTCTGTCAGGAAACCGACGGTGATTCAAGGAGCTGCAACCAGAATTGGAGGGGGGCATTCGACCAATGACCATGACAGTTGTCAACATTAAACAAGCCCAAATGCTCCTTCACCCATGTATTTCATTATGCAGGGGCAAAGTCAGAAACGAGCCACTCCTCGACTTGAGGAGTAGATCTTCAATTTATTCGGTTCGCATATCCAGGGGCAATTCGAATCCCCCCTTTCTTGAGAAATTCTCTTCCATTCTTGCACATTGCCACATTTGCATGGTGTTTACACAGATTCATGGTTCATACATGACTATTTTGCATGTTTAATTTGTTAATTTTGACTTGGAGCATAAACTGTACACGATGCATCGAATATACAAAATGGGGCACGACAGGACGATGAAAGGCAAGCCATTTCCACATACGTCCTGTATTTAATCTACAGTGAGTTGAGCGGTAGACAGATTATGCGTTCTCCAAGGCAATGAGTTTTCTCGCAAAAGATACGATAGCCGAAGTGAAGGAGGCATTCATTCTCCGTCCCAAACACTTCAGGTAACCATTGACGACCCATTTGAGCGGCGGTTTCATTTTGCAACCCCTGTCAAGAACCACCCCACATCGGGGGCCAAATGGAGGTAGTTCCAGCAGTTATCATGGTTAGAAATTGTCTTGCTTGGACTAATACCAATCTTCGAGTGTTTCTTTGCATTTAACTCGAATTTTAATTCAAGTGTTTTAGGATGACAAAGAGCATTCGTTTCTCTATCCTACACAGACATCCTTTGCATAGCCCAATTGAGCCTAGAAATTCATTTCACAAGCCCTTGTTGGTGATCGTTGCTCATTCCAAAGAAGGATGGCGCTTTCCCCAAAGAGCAGAATCAAAGAAATCGGGTCAACAATGAACCCTCGAAATGAGCTTATGTCATGTGCTAGACTTTTCATGTAATGTCTAGTATCAATTTTTGAAAAATCATCTTGTCAAAAAGAAAAACAAGTGTAGCCTAAAAAATGGGCCTGCTCCCAACAAAAGGGAGTCGGGAGTAAGAAAAGCAAGGGCTACTCCAGAAATCTGGGGCAGAAAAAGCAAAGTGCCTATCAAAAGCAAGGCCAATGCCCATTCATCTGTAATATACCTCTGATTTTGAGAACGCTCAAAAGAATTATCACCCCTCAGCCAATGGTGGTATTCATTGAAGACAAATTCAGGAAGGTCAAAGATCGGTGACAAGACTGCAATGATCACCAACACTAAGCATTTCTCATATATTTTTCTAAGCCAAAATGAGTCTTTCGTTTCTAAGTCCTAACTCCCAACCTACGAAAGTCTCTTCTGATTAGAGCACTTGAATTAACGTAAGAGTTGAATGATTTTAAGCATCGCTCGAAGAAGTTCGAGCAAAACTATTTCTCTCTCATTTTTGCAGGGTTCTTGACTTGTAAACCCGGAGCAGATAATGAAGACATTTTTTGTCAGTGGCCTTGACTCAAAAGAGTCCCCTTTGGTAAGCCTTGACCCAGCCTACATTACGGTCCTAATCAAGACCCCCAGATCGGCTTGATCTTATCAATTGCGAGATTACTCAGACCCTCGCTGAATGCGATGATGGTAAGGCTGACTGATTTCTTTTCAAATCCTGCAATCAGGATAAACAGCCTTTCTCGAGAGTGAGAGAAAGCCCTTTCGGACTGAAGTCCCCATTCAGGTTACATTCGAGGTATTCATAACGTGATAACCTCCCTGGACAGAATTGGAAATGCAAACTCGACAGAATAGTCATACATGATCCACATTATGAGCATACACATACAGTTTTAATCATTGCAAACTCAACTGAATGGTTTTGCATGAACCGATGAACTCATTGATAAAAATGCTTGCACATGTTACCTCTGACACTGTCTGACAGGTAGTGCATTCCTGATAGTCGAGTTACCCTCCGAGGTCTCGAAATTCATCCAAGGGCTATTGAACAAACAAACCCTGTTGGCAAATACTCGCCAAGCATTTTCAGGTGAGTATATCTTCAGCCTGAACCTTCCAATTCTGATGATTGTCTGGGTGCTCAAATCTATTGCAGCACATAAGGTCATTCAGTGAGCAAGTAGACATGATACAATCAGTCTGTCTATGCCTCGATCATTAACTCAGAAGATCCAGGTAAGTCTTCTGAACCCTTGCGACTCATGATCAACATGCGCTCATGAAGTCTTCATCAGCTCACGATTGATATAATCTCGTGTTCTCAAGCTTTATCAAATCATGATTGACCAACTCTCGTGATCTTGATCTCAACATGCCTCGCTTGCACAAAAAATGCAGCACGGCCTCCTATCTTCGAAGACTTTACCTGCACCAGAAGGCGGTACAACTTCATTTCTCAAAGACCTCATCTGCGCAAGAAAGCAATACGGCCTCAACTTCACGCGAAATGCCATCTCTGGAGACCTTCCATTGGAAACCCCAATACGAAACGGTCCATCTTCAAAGTCCTGAAAAGCGGGCACCAATCAGGCGAAATGTCATCTCTAGAACCCTTCCATCGGAAACCTCGATACGAAATGGTTCATTTTCAAGTCCTGAAAAGCAAGCACCAATTAGGCGAAATGCCATCTCTGGAACCTTCCATTGGAAACCCCAATACTGCAAGGTCCATCTTCAAGTCCTGAAAACCAGACACCAATTAGGCGAAATGCCATCTCTGGAACCCCTCCATTGGAAACCCCAATACGGAATGGTCCATTTCAAGTCCTTCTTATAGGCACCCAAAAGTCCTTCTTACAGGCAACCAAAAGTCCTTCTTACATGCACCAAAGTCCTTCTTACAGGCAACCAAAAGTCCTTCTTACAGGCACCAAAGTCCTTCTTACAGGCATTTCCATGGGGTGGCCTACCATACGGGTCAAATTTCAATCAGTAGAATCCTTCCATTAGGAATCTACCATGGGGTGACCTACCATACGGGTCAAATTTCAATCAGTAGAATCCTTCCATTAGGAATCTATCATGGGGTGACCTACCATACGGGTCAAATTTTAATCAAAGTTTAATAAGTAGAATCCTTTCGTTAGGAATCTATCATGGGTTGACCTACCATACGGGTCAAAATGCAGGCGAATCCTCTAAACAGGATAGATCGCCAATAGATTCCTTTCACTAGGAACTCTATCATGGGTTGACCTACCATACAGGTCAGAGCTCATCCTCCTCGGATTATCCTCTGAGTGAACATTTGGGTGTCTATTCAAAGTGCATTCATGTCAGGCAACGGCCATACGATGGGCAGGTAAGTGCCAAGTAACCTCTCCACTCTAGCTCTCCCTCACTTCATAGAAGCCTCCTCAAGCCGGAACTGGATCAGAACTTGCAATGTGGGGTATTGGAGATCAATTGTCACGACTCTTTTTATCTCAGTTGTGTTGAGTCGATTAGGATTCAGGTGTCGTCTCGTCTTTGAAATGAACCTCTACCGAGCTTCCTTTCAAAGAGGGGCAGCTGTTGACACCTGATTTTTAATCATGCTTTCTCTTTTAAAATTAATACAAAATCTATAAAAATTTGTAAAATTGAAAAATCAATTTTGGGGACCTTGGCCAAGCTTAGGGAATCAATTTTGACCAAAAAATAATTTTTCATATTTTTGGTATTTTTCAGCATTTTTTATTTTCGAAAATTAATAGAAAATCCATAAAAATTGAGAAAATTATAAAATCAACTTTGGAAGCCCTAGCCAAGCCTAGGCAACCATTTTTGAACAAAAAAATAATTTTTCATATTTTTTGAATTATATATATATTTTTAGAAATTAGGAAAATATTTAATAAATAATGGCGTTTGAGGTCACAAAAAAATATGTAAAAATGGTCAATATTTTTCTTTTAAATTCCTTTTCATGTTGGCCATCACAAATTAAAAAAAAACCCAATTCGGGGTCGTGTATTTCTTCACGAGCATAATCTCGAATTGAGCCTAAAAAATTTAATTTGAGTCAATTTATTTTCATTTTTTCACTTTTAGAAGTTGTGACATTATTCTCTAATATTTTAAATTTTTATCTTGGCCCAATTATACCCAGAATGACTCAATTTTACAAAAGGGCTTTAATTAAATTTTGCGGCAAGAAATAAGCATGGGGGTGATGTGTTGAAAATTTTGAGAAGATTTGGACTTAAAGAAATATTTCTCCGTGGACTGAATTGCAAATACTTAAAATCTCATGGACTAGAGTGCAAATACTTAACATTTGAGGGATTATTTTGTAAATAATAAAAAGAAGAGTTAGTGGAGAAATTAGAATAGAGAAGGAAAGATGGAGATGAAGAAGAGTTAGTAGAATGGGAGATAGAGATGGAGAAGGGAAGATGGAGATGAAGAAGAGTTAGTGGAGAAATTAGAATGTGAGATAGAGATGGAGAATGGAAGATGTTGAAGAAGAAGAGTTAGTGGAAAAATTAGAATGGAAGATAAATGAATGGGTTATAAAAGGAGGAAGAAGAGAGTTTGGATGGTGGGAATTCTTTGGAGAAAAACATTTGAAGTGTTTGAGAGAGATTTTTTAGGGGGAGAGAAAATTTTGGATGTTTGAGAGAGTTTTGAGAGATTCAAAAAAAATTAGAAATGAAGAAAAAATAAAAAAAAAGAGAGAGAATCCTTTTTTTCAAAAGAGAGTCTTGAAGATGGTGGGAGTTTAAATCTAGATGTTACCATCCATAATTCCTCTACCGATCAACGCAAGTCACGAGTTCATCCCCATCGTTCGAGCCGCGATCTTGATCCATAAAGTGACACGAGGTCCGAATTCGACAATCAAATCTGTCAAATCAGGTAACAATCCTAACCATTAAATCTTCGAGAATTTTCTTGCCCAAATGAATTGATTTAAATTTCGATTATGTCATGTCGTACTCGTATGTCTCCATATCCACATACCGCATTTGTATTTGTGTTGTCATTAATTTACGCGTATCCACCTAAAAAAATTTTTTTCGACTGGCCAATCCTATTTTTGATGTTTCCACCTCCCGATCCTTGAAAAATAACCGTTTTATCCTTCTGGTCAGTTTGACCCAAACTTCTTCCAATCATCCCAAATGAGCTTTCATGAAATAAAATGGTACCGAAAGGGCGTTAGAATGATCTAGCGTAATCAAGTCCCCGAATCCATTTTCTCTAGTTCGCAGAAATAAATTAGTTCTCCCGCTGATTTATTTAGGTTTCTAATCGACCTACCAAAAATGATTAGTGGCGGCTCCAAATCAAAAATCTTTTGCATGAAAAGAACTTAAGTTGCGATTGGGTAGGACTTGGGAGGGTCCGAATTAGATTAGTCAATTAACCTGATAATCCGTTCACCCGATTGAAAAAAAATTAAATTAATTTTTTTCGGGTCGCGACAGTTGGGTCGGGTATGAGTCATTGAATATGGGTCAAAATGGGTCAAGTCAGGTATGGGTTGGTTGCGAGTTGGGTCAGGTATGAGTCATTGAATATGGGTCAAAATGGGTTAGATGGGTCAATATGGGTCGGACCATATTCGACCCGACCCAAACCCGACCCACCCATTTGACACCTCTAGCCTAAACTATGCCGTTTAAATTATTTGACCCATTTTCACGCAATACAACTCTAGCAACTCATACTTTATCCAACCCGACCCATCTTGCTTAAATACTTCCATCTTTTACCCCATCTAGAAAAATCTATTTCTTATAAATTTGTAAAATAGTTATTTTGCTAACTTACTATGGACAAGGATCTCGACCTTCGCTTAGTGGTTATCAGGGTGAGGGTCGCACTGGATTTCGTAGAAAAAAATAGGAAAAGAAAGAAAAAGAAAAAAAAAGAAAATCAAGAAAATTTAAAATGATCAATTGAAACTTGTTAGGTAATCAATTTATGACCTACTTAAGCTTATTTTAAAACTTAAGATAATCTGTTTATGAAAAATACCATTGTATATAGATTAAAATGTGTTCTAGATTTATTTTGCCACATCTAATGCATCATTCCATTAGTGGTGTGCATCACACAACTCTTTCTTTCTGAATCTCTCCAATCAAGTGCATTCATTTTGCTCATTTCAACCAAGGTAAATCACCCCCAAAACTATGCCATTCAATTACATTGTTTCAAATTTAAATTATTAACTTGAGATCTCTCTCTCTCTCTCTCTAAGTCACCAGCATCTGCGGTCAACATTTTCCAAAATAATTTAAAAAATCATACTTGTTTTCTCTAAAAAGTGTTTTTAGGTTTCAAAAGAAATTATTAAGTTTGGCCGAAAAGGACAAAAATACATATATTTAAGTAGTCATTCGTATATGCATGCAAGTCACATATTAGGGCTCGCGCATATTTTTATCGGTCAATTGAGTATTTTCAATCACTGAGTCATGCCGGGGTGTAAAATAACGAAGGAATTACCCTCGTTATGTCTTTTTTTTTTTTTTGGAGGGGAGGCGTGAGGGGTTGCTGGGGGCCTTCTCCCCTCACAAAACTGAACCACGATAGTGAGTTTTTCTAGTTTTCACAAATAAGCAACGCTTACATATATGCATCTAGGTGTTCAAGCAGCCTAAATTTTTAAAATTGACAAGTGGCGATCTCATCTAGGGGTGAGCAACATCGATCACCCGAATCGAGAATTGCCCGGATTGAACTAAACTAATAGGTTTGGTCCAATTTTTGATGTCATTGATCTGGTCATTGGTTCCTCAAAGTGGAGCTGGTGTCCAGGCAGTTTGGTTTCTGATTTTAAGAGGGAACCGGATTGATGGATATCCCACCCAGGCCAACAAGTTTCTATTTTTTTTTCTTTCAAATACGTAATATAATTCTGAATTTCTGAAGGGAAAAAAAGAAAAATATAATATTCCAGAATTTGATGATTTTCATTTTGGAGCATTAGCAAAAACCGTTCATTTTCAGATGATTTTCAGTAGGGTTGTTCGTGGGAGCCAATTTTAATGCTTTATGGTGGAAATTGGTGTGCATTGATGACTTTTCTTTTTTGTGTACATGGTGTCCCCGAAGACACGAACTATCCGGTCAAACTCTAGTTTCTTTTTTTTTGTATTTTACTTTTTATTTTCATTTTAATAGTTCCATTGGATTGATCAAGAACCAGACCGGTGGTTTGATTAGTCCATGATTCCTAAAATTGAGAATCGGTATTACTAATCCAGTCCACAGTTCTTGAGAGAACCAAATCAATCCGGACCATACTCACCTCTAATTCCATCTCTTATTTGGCCAAAAATCTTTGAGTATTCCAAAAACTTGCTCAACTCCTTTCCAACTACGAAATCACTCTTCTTTGCTCCTGTGGGGACCCTGAGTCGAAGATAGGCGAGGCACTACAATAGGTTTTAGGGTACACCGTTTTATTAAATAGAAAATGACGCAATTCGAATATCAACCCCATCGTTGTTCACATAAAAAGGCATGTGCATTCATGGTAACGTAGATGTTGATATTTAATGCCAATATAATCATAAGACATAATAACATAAAAGAATAAATACAAATACTTGCCCCCATTCTTTTGCACATTTAAATCATAAAAGATTTTATAAATCTGTCCTTTTGTCAATGTATATTGATATATCTAAATATCATATAGAGTACCATGCACATTAGTGTAATACCCATCTCGAGACCTAATCAGTCATATCAATTTCACGGGGTTTTCTTGGGAAAAATTTTAAATAATGGGCTGAAGTACCATCATTTTTTTAACAAAAATAAGAGTATTGAGTGGATCTTATTTCAAATAAGAGCCTAACTGAAGGACATTTTCATCATTTACTCTTTTGATTTTTTTCCTTTTCTTCTTTTTCAGTTTTCCTTTTTTTCCTTTTTTTCTATTTTTCTCCCTCCCCATGCCATCATCAGACTCAAGTCTTGTGCCGCTCCCGCCATCCTAGGCAAGGGCAAGGGTGACCTCACCTAGGGATAGCTTGCAAGCTTCTTGAACTCCCTCTTCAGCCAGTCCTATTTCAAAAAGGAGAAATTTGTGTTGAAGCCTTCCTAGGCACAGTCGATGAAGGATTAGGACGAGAACCTTGTCGACACCTGATTTTTAATTATCTTTTCTCTGTTAAAATTAATAAAACAAAATTCACACAAATTCATAAAATTATAAAATCAACATTGGGGACCTTGGCCAAGCCTAGAAAACCATTTTTGATCAAAAAATGATTTTTCATATTTTTAGTATTTTTTAGTATTTTTATTTTCGAAACTTAATAGAAAATCCATAAAAATTCATAAAATTGAAAAATCAACTTTGGGGACCTTGGCCAGGCCTAGGGAACAAATTTTGTCTAAAAAATTATTTTCCATATTTTTGGTATTTTCAGTATTTTTATTTTTGAAAAATAATAGAAAATTCGTAACAATTTATAAAATTAAAACAAATAAATTTTGGGGACCTTGCCAAGCCTATAGAACCAATTTTGAACAAAAAATAATTTTTTCAAATTTTTTGTATTTTTTTTATATATTTTTTAGAAATTAGGAAAATATTTAATAAATAATAGCATTTAAGGCCAGAAAAATACATAAAAATAGTTAATATTTTTCTTTTAAATCCCTTTTCATGTTGACCATCATAAATTTAAAAAATCCAATTCGGGGTCATGTATTCTTTCACAAGCATAATCTTGAATCGAGCGTAAAAAATTCAATTTGAGTCAATTTATTTTCATTTTTTACTTTTAGGAGTTGTGACATTGTTCTCTAATATTCTAAATTTTCATCTTGGCCCAATTATACCCGGGATGACTTAATTTTACAAATGGGCTTTAATTAAATTTTGTATTATTTTCAACAGCAAAAAATGAAGTTAAATTTGACATGCGGTGAATTTAGACTAAGTATAGGGGGAGGTGTGTCGAAAATTGTGAGGAGATTTGGACTTAAAGAAATATTTCTCTAGGGACTGAATTGCAAATACTTAAAATCTCAAGAACTAGAGTGCAAATACCTAACTCTTGAGGGATTATTTTGCAAATAAAAAAATAAGAGTTAGTGAAGAAATTAGAATAGAGAAGAAAATATGGAGAAGAGAAGATAGAGAAGAATGGATGGAGAAAATAAGATAGATATAGAGAAAGGAAGATGAAGATGAAGAAGAGTTAGTGGAGAAATTAGAATGGGAAATAGATGAGTGAGTTATAAAAGGAGGAAGAAATGAGCTTGGAATGAGGGATTTTTTGAGGAGAGAAAATTTTGGATTTTTTAGAGAGTTTTGGGAGATTGAAGAAAAATTTGAGAGAAAGAAAATGCCAAAAAGAAATAGAGAATTTTGAAGATAATGGGAGTTTAAAATTAGGGGTTATCATCGCCAATTTATTTATCGATCAATATAAATCAAGAGTTCATCCCTGTCGTTCGAGCCGCAATCTTAATCCACAAGGTGATACGAGGTTCGAATTCGGCCATCAAATCCGTCAAATTAAGTAACGATCTTAGCCATTAAAATCTTCAAGAATTTCGTTACCTAAATGGATTGATTTAAATATCAATTATGTCATGTCGTACTCATATATCTCTATATCCACATGTCGCATTCGTATTATAATTTTTTGCAATTTACTTCTTGCACCATCAAACCCTAGAATGGAAAGGCCGAACCACCCACTAGTGGTCCTTTATTTAATGCAATTTAATTTCATATAATTTAATTTCAGTACCATCAAACTCCACGATGGGTAGGCCGAGCTAAGGCCGAGTCTCCCGTTGGAGGTCCTTTATTTAATGCAATTTAATTTTTTGTAATTTAATTTCAGTACCATCAAACCTCACGATGGGTAGGCCGAATCAAGGTCGAGTCCCCCATTGGAGGTCCTTTATTTAATGCAATTTAATTTTCTGTAATTTAATTTTATTACCATTAAACCCCACGATGGGTAGGCCGAGCCAAGGTTGAGTCCCCCGTTGGAGGTTCTTTATTTAATGCAATTTAATTTCTTGCAATTTAATGTCAGTAACATCAAACCCGACAATGGGTAGGCCGAGTCTCCCGTTGGAGGTCCTTTATTTAATGCAATTTAATTTCCTGCAATTTAATTTCAGTACCATTAAACCTCACGATAGGTAGGCTTAATCAAGGCCGAGTCCCCCGTTGAAGATCCTTTATTTAATGCAATTTAATTTCCTGCAATTTAATTTCAGTACCATCAAATCCCACGATGAGTAGGCCAAGCCAAGGCCGAGTCTCCCGTTGGAGGTCCTTTATTTATTGCAATTTAATTGATGTACCATTAAACCCTAGAATGAGTAGACCGAGCCACCTGTTGGAGGTCGCAACACTGCACAGAAATCGTTAGTTCACGCCTTCTTGTGGCTTCATGCAATTTTAATGATTTGAAAATACCAAAAAATGTCATTCATATGCATTCCATCTAAAAAGTGAAAATACAAAAAGAGGTTACCTCACTAGAACATTAGAAATAAACCAAGTCTGAGTTGCCAAATTAGGATAATCATGAAATTAAGGTACCAAAAGGGCATTAGTTTTAATTAACTAGTGTAACCAAGTCCCCGAACCCAGAATCTCTGGTTCGTAGAAGTAATTTAGTTCTCCAGTTAATTTACTTAGGTTTCTAATCGACCTACCAAAAATGATTAGTGGCGACTCTAAACTCTAAATCATTTGAACAAAAAACCAAAGTTATAATTCGGTAGGATTTGGGAGGGTCCGTATTAGGTTAGTTAATTTAATCAACCTGAAAATTTTTCCACTAAAAGAAAATTTTTTAGGGTCGCGACAGCTTAGTGACTCCACTGGAGAATTGTTCTTAATTTTTGAAAAAAACTTAAGAACCTAGCGGACTTAGGCCTAGAAAATTTTATGAAAATTCATTTGATTTGACAATTGCTTGGAACTCACTCTTTAGGTGTTAAATGGTTTTGCAGATGTGAGTTATAAGGAGTGTGGTATTTGGCTAACCTCTTGTTTTACAGGTTTGGTGTGAGGGAATATGAATTTAATTTTTGCACATTATTGAAGCGGTGTTTGCATTTAATTGTTGTGCATGATTAATTGCTTTAGTACTACATCACACACGTCCTGTGGCCGAACCTAGGCCACTAGTTTTAGGATGGTATTGTGATTTGGTTCTAGCGTTCGGCGTGAGATTACGTCGAAAGTTAGTCTAGATTCAATCTCGAACCTCTTTTCAAAAATGAGTTTTAAAAGTTAGGTCTCAGGCTTGATAAGATTACCAAAGTAGTGGTTTTAATTTTTAGCTCAAGCAGCTGAAGTGAGAAGGCCCGGCTAATCCTAATTACGTCGTGGGATCACGACTAATCTTGATTATGTGCGCGAGATTATCGCATTGCCGTAAGTCTTTCGTTTCAATTTGTCAACCTTTAGAGTAGATAGGCTAAGATTTAAACTCACGATTCATGTGCAGGTCTATATGACCTATATGGTATTTTTCACACTGAAAGTAAGTTTTCTAACCTCATCTTGTATTTATTTTTTGTCGGTCCATGTTAGGTGTCAGTTAAATTTTGAACTTAACATCGTGGTCATTTTTTTTCAAAAGAAAATAAAAATCAAATTGGTATCTTATTTAAAAAAATGAATGTAGAAAAATCCCTTGGGGAAATTTTGTTGACTAATAAAATTTTTGTCATATCTTTCCTAATAGAAGTGAAATTTTCTTGACAAATTTACCACTGACAATTCATTCTGATAAAAGAAGAAAATTTCTTTAGAAGATTTGATAAAGCTCAGGAGATCTTACCACATCTTTCAAGCTATAAAATCTGTAAGAAAATTCTTTATAAAGAAATCCACCCATGTTTTTCTAAGAAAATTTTCTCTAATTTCTCATAAAATTAAAAAATAAAATTGGACTAATGTAGTAGTCATGGACCGACCTCTTTTGTATCACATAATAATTATTTCCTTTACTTTTGCAAGGAATTATAGGTACTCCGGACAGGAGTAAAATTGGGCTCGTCGGTGAAAACAAACCAGTAATTATCTTGAAGAATACGAAAGGAAGGGAAATTACCGACGCCTTAGCCGATGACCTTGGGGAGCAAGCAAAAAAATTGATCCTCCTGGAGACAGGATCGTGTCAACCAATGAGCATGTGTACGTATGGGCCATGTAATTTGATGGGGGTAGTGAACGTATCCAGATTAGGATTGGAGCATTTTCAATGTATTTGGAGATTCATGTATTTTTTGAAAAGCATACATTTTGTAATCAGAATTCGTGAGACAAGTATGTTGATCCGACCTTGCAACGCTTTTTGATTAAATCAACTAAAGGCTTGCCCTTTAGCTTTTTCGGACTCGAATCACGTGGTAAACTTTTGAGGACCGGTGGTTTATTACTAAACATGGCCCACATGCGTTTCCGTCAACATTACACGCTATCAACACAGACAAGTAGGCGCCGAAAGAAATAAAGTATGAGTGAAGTGGGGCGCGGAACAGGTGGCCTGGTTTATTTATTGGCACACTAACCGAGTGCTCAGAACGATAATAATGACTAGTTACGGGTTTTACTGTGATCGGTGGGGCCCGCCGCCGAATCCTTTTTCCCTGTCTTCGATATCATCATCAGAGAGAAGTGATGGGGTCTCGCTCTTATCTGTTAGGCAATGTGTCATCATTTCACAGCCACCATTTGTCAAGATAAGACACGATTGAAGCAATCCTACCAGTTAAAGCAGGGATACGTTCACCGTGTACTTTTTTGGAAACACAATTGATAGAGGCGGACTAGATCCAGCGGAGGTGGATGACCTCGTCCTACGAAGGTTGCTGCTAATAGTCCTTATTTCAAAACGAAAGTTTACTCTGGACTATAGTAACCCATATGTCGTGAAGAATGTGCTCCAGGAGGTGCTTTTATCCTAACTGAGATGGGTGTAAGAAATACCTTAAGTCATTCATGCTATGCGGGAAAAGAAATGGCAGGAAGATAAAAGCACAAACAGGTGAAGCTCTCCTTCCATTCATCAACAAACCTTACAACAACTCATTGGGGAGGAAAAGCAAAATCAAATTAAGCCCTAATGAGCATTGTAACAGTCTGAAAATTCGACCCAAATATCGGAATTTCCAATAGAATGGAAATACTTCGTTAATACCCTCTGATCGACGCTCACTCAGGATTAGCTACCCTGAGACGACCAACCGAAGGGGAAAGGCTACCTGGGAAGAATTTTCCAAACAGCCGCCCGTTGGCCTGAGACAGAGACAGAGTCGTTATTTAATGAAATTGACCACGAAATGAAATCCGACTTCGGACAATCGAGTTAGTAAGACGAATACAATTAAGGAATGAAGTCAGTTTCTGAAATGTCGCCAGAAGGGCAAACAGCCGGTGTACGTCGAGAAGCAATACGTCATTGGAAAATTACCGAAAAGCCCCCAGTAAATGCTCAGTCCTTAGGATTAATAGAATTAGGATTTTTGAGAGTAGATTCGATCAATCGAAATCAAATCCTGTCTGAAATTCGTTCGCGCTCGAGACCCGATCGGTGCATTTGGCACGCAAATCGAGGCAAGTCAAATCAGTTGTCAAATAAATCAAATGTCTTGTCAATCAATCAATCCCATCATGGCACAATTTCCAAGGCAAGTCAATCATGGTTCAATTCCCAAGAATGTCAATCAACATGTCAAAGTACTAAATCAATCCATGTCACTATTCATGCCACCAACTCCCATCATCTTGATTTTCCCTTGATTTTCTTATTTTTCTATAATCTCTCTCTCCTCCCCCCTTAAACCTTCGGCCGCCCTTCTCTCTCTCTCTCCTCTCCTTCATTTCTCTTCATTTTCCTCTCATTCTTCTCCTTTGTTCTCTTCTTCGGCCGCCCGTGGAACACCGCCCGTCCGCCGCTCACGTCACCGTCGTTTCCTCATCATTCCGCCACCGCCGGCACCTCCACGTTGCCTCATCACCTTGGTGAGTCTCCCTAACTCATCTCCCTTGCATTCCACGGCTTGAATGCCCATGTAATGCCCGAAACAGCCCACTCCTTCCATCGTCATCTTCTTCGTCGTTTCGCTTCCATTTGAACCCGAACTTGTCCCACCTTGTTCCCTTGCATTCCTCACTTCTTTTGGCTTGTTGAATGGTTGGTTTAGAGTCCTCGGAGGCCGCGGAACAGCCGTGAACAGCCACCGTCGCCGCCGTTCTCCTCCCTAAGCCGTGAGCTCCAACCGGCCATTCTTGCTCCGCCCTTCGTCGTCGTCGATCCCAACCCATTTCAAGTAAGCTCTACTACTAACTCTAGTTTAGGTTAGTAGTATATGCGTGTAGGAAGATAGGCTAGAGACGGTTAGGCTTGATGTGAGGTTGAAATGAGAATAAGGGTAAGTTTACCATGGACTAACATGTTGGAAATCTTGATTTGAGTTAAAATGGGGGCTGTTGGTCTGTGGAATGAGCCCTAAAATGCTAAGTGTGGGCTGCAAACGGTGAGGTAGGCGTGTGTTGGTGAGGCCGTGAGGTATCAATGGGTTTAGGGGGCTTAAATTGCCCTAAATGGATCAAAAATAAGCTACCGGGCCTAAGTGAAATTAATGGGCATGATGATGGACGAAATTAGACTTAGGAATGGGCCTCAGAAATATGGTTGGTGGACCGAAATGATGGGCTCGGGTATGTGGTTTAATGGGCCAAAGTAAAGTGTTGGGCTTAGGAACCTTTATTTCAAGTAATTGGGCCAAAACTAATCAACATGGGCCTAATCTAGCTAGTGGGCAACTAATGGACGAAAACCCACTTAAGTTGGGCCTAAATTAAGTCCATGAACATTAAAGAATGAAACCCAAAAATGTATATGGGCTTGGGTACTCAAATTGGGCTTAAAATAATGGAAATGGGCCTAAATAGTAAACCTTTAAAAACGGGCTTGGGCCTCACACGAAATTAATAAAATAATGGGTCCAACCCATATGAATTAACTTCAGGATTAACTAATTGGACCTTAACTTTTGAAGTGGGCCTTAGGCCCAGTCGGACTTAACCTGATTAATTGGAGACTCTTAATTAGATTAGACCCTGGTTTATATGGGTTTGATTAACGAGTTGCCCTTGAGTAAGTAATGGCATGGTAGACTCTTGTATGAGATGCAAGGCGAATTTAGATGATCGAGACTTCGAGAGTAGAGGCACACGATCTATATCTGTTTGGTTTGATGAACGTGAGGATTATTGGTTAATTGAATGACGTGCTCTGCTCTTGCACTTATATTCATTTGCATGCATGCTCTGTGTTGAAATATTGATGTGATCATCTGGGCCCTGCATACATTCAGAGCATTGCATGAGTCACTGGGGATGTGACGTGAGATTGTGCCCTGAGGGGAAGTGGAGAGAAAAGGGAGACCAACGTAAGGCGTCAGAAACGCAGTGTGGTACGGGCCTATGTGGCACCGAGACTTTATGCCGTGTGGCACTGTTGGTAGTGCCCTGATGGGAAATGGAGAGAAAAGGGAGGCCAGCATAAGGCGTCCGAGACGCAGCGTGGCATTGCCGTGTGGCACTGAGATTGAGCCCTGATGGGAATTGGAGTGATAGGCAGGCTGATCCATTGGATCTGTGATGGCCGTTTGAGGCCTGTGGCATTTGCATAATATGTTTGCTACTTGATGATATTGCCCGTCTGTATTGTATGAATCGTTATGATGAGAATCGTATTTGCTATATGAGGTGTGATGATAACTGGGGAGATCGAGAGCGTTGGACTCTGAATACCAAACCCTAGTTACTGGTTAGGACCGACCCCACTTGTATATCCTACCCTACGCTAGGATTAGTGGTGAGCTTGCTGAGTCCTCGACTCACTGGCGTTGGTTGCCTTCATTTCAGATCCAGGTCGCCAGTGATGGCCGCGCCACCGATGCTTTTTGGTCTGCCGATTCAGATGGACACCCAGGTTACCCTCCATTTTGATATGCACGCTACCCTGTGGCATAGGCACGTGACGACTGTACTCGTAGATCAGGGAGGTCCTTATTTAGTGCCCCATAGATTCGAGGCTTGGTTTAGAGGGGGCCTGCATGGCTTTGAGGGACCCCAGAGAGATTCCCCGATTCCCATGGAGGAGGACCCGTTTTGGCTCCAGCCTGCAGAATATGGAGGCCAGGCGATCGACCCCGACCCGAAGCAGGAGTTGCCGTCTCCAGGGCGCTCCGAGATAGATGGCCACGAGGAGGGCGATGCGATGGATACCGAGGAGGAGGATCCAGAGGAGGACCCTGTGGAGGATTCCGACGAGGAGGACTGAGTCATGGCAGAATCTCGATGTTCTGAGGTTTAGTTGAGCGTAGGATGATCTATAGCTAGTGGTTTCTTTTTGGGAGTCTGTACCTAATGCTAAGTATATTTATGTAATGCTGTTTATGTCCATCTTGTTTATGCTACCCCTTTTTGCTATGTGTGCTTGTGTGTATGGTTAGAAGGCACGCTTCCGCAGGTATGAGAGGTTGGCGCAAGTTGCGTCGTCGTCTGGTCGCGACGAAGAGAAAATATCCCTGGGCCGTCGCATATCGTGAACCAGTCGAGCGCGAGGTGTATCTTCCGCAGGAACGGGATGCCGCGTAGCCGAGTAGATCAGGGGCGTGACATCCCCGTTCGAGTGGTATCAGAGCAAGGTCAGCTCGATACGAGACCGTTCGAGGTTTTGGAGTGATAAGGCTGATGATTTTGGGATAGTTAGTTGGACAGACCCTAGACCTAAGGATCAGGAAGGGTAGAATGCATGATTTGATTTGGCGAATGTGAATGCTTAGTTCGATTGGTTGCCTAGAATAGACTAAGGCAGAGGTATTCTGAACTAAGTTGCAGGTGCGTCAGGACCTGAGGTAAGGTTCTATGGCAGAGCCCCATGAGTAGGGCGCTTGAATGCTGATTGCTGAACGTTAGCTTGTGAGGTATTGCATGTGGTTGTATGCCTAGTCGGCTGTCGCGCGCTGCTTGACCATCATGCATTGCATGATTTCCGCATCGAAAATAAAATGGTTTAGAAAATGGAAAACCATTGTTAAAAAAAAAAGATTTGGGATTTTGGAAGGTACATGCATCTCATGTTGTTGGGTTTGGTGACGGTCAGCCTGGTATGGGACAGGATTGACGGGACGTCTAAAAACTGTGATGAAGCGTGGTATGAGACACGTGGAGTGGGATTCTCTTTATCTATGAATGACTTAGGACAACTGTTCGCACCAAGAAACGATGAGGACGGGGAGTGGTCGCCGGGGCAGAGACCTGATCAAGGAAGCGGCTCCCGACAGGCTTCTAGTTGAGGTTGCGAACAGAGTGGCCTGGGTTATGCATTTTCAGGGTTGAGTCTAGATGTCGACCGGGTTCAACTGCATTTAAGCTGCAGCGATTATTTACATGCATATACATGTCAGTGGACGCGACAGTAGACGAAAGCTTGGTTGCTAGATTTAGAGTTCCGAATTCCTGAATGGGAATTTCGTTGTTTTAGGTGTGAGCATTAGCAAGGATAAGCAATAGGGGCAGAAGACCGACTGCTGGAGCATCGAGCTCGAGGGGTGCTGAGTCTGAAGGAGACCCCAGGATCGAAGAAATGATGAGAGTTCTGACTGAAGTGAGTAACTTGATGGCTAGGCAAGCTGCTGAGAGAGCTGCCACTGTTGCCCAAGCAGCTGAGGCCGCCTTGGCCGCTGCGAATGGAGCCAATGAAGGCAATGGGCATGGAAATGGTGGACGTCAGACTCATCATATGGTGGAGCAGTTTCTGAAGTTGCAGCCGTCGAAGTTTGATGGCAGTGGTGGTCCCGAGGTAGCCGCCTTGTGGATCGAGCAGCTGGAGAAGGCTTTCTCCGTGTTGGGTTGCGCAGATGAGGAGAAGGTCTCGTTGGCAACTTATCAGCTGCAGGGCACAGCAGACGATTGGTGGAAAGCCACCAGAGGACGGGTCTTCCCGGATGGCTTGAGACCGAACTGGGCTGCCTTTTGTGCAGCATTCAATGGCAAGTATTTCTCTGAGGCCGCCCAGGAAAGGAAAATGGAAGAGTTCATAAGACTCCGTCAGGGATCGCTGACTGTGGACCAGTTTGAGGGCGAATTTGCCAGACTGTCCAAGTTCGCGCGAAGGCTGATCGAGGATCCGTGGGATAAGGCCAGAAGGTTCAGGGAAGGTCTGAGGCCAGAGTTGAAGAGTTTGATCATCGCCACTGGGCTGAGGGACTACAACGAGATATATGAGCGAGCTCTAGCGATTGAGCGAGATCTGCAGGAGAAGGCCGCCGCATCTGGATCGCGGTTCGTGCCAAGAGGGAACTTAAGGGACTTTGGCAAGAGGCCAATGAAGGACACCCGTAGGTTCGTTCCACCTACGAGGAGAACCCTGGGAAAGCCGTCGTTCCCTGGGAATCAGGTCTGCCGTGACTGTGGCAGGAGGCATGGGAACAGCCCTTGCCCTAGGAAAACTGGAGGCTGCTTTGGATGTGGCCAGACGGGGCATATTCTGAGGAACTGCCCGAGGAAAGGTCAGAGACCCCCGTTCCAGCAGCAACCGCCGCAACCGCAGATGATGAATGCTCCGCAGGGAAACCAGAACCGTCCGCCTGCTCAGGGACGAGTATATGCAATGGCGCGCAAGGACGCTGAGAATGCGCCAGGGGTGATCACAGGTACCGTTTCTCTCTGTGGTCATACCGCTTATGCCTTGTTTGATCCGGGAGCGTCGCACTCTTTCGTATCTGCACGTTTTGTTGAGTTGTCTAGGATGAATGTTAAGCCGTTGGATGTGACTTTGCATGTAACCACCCCGTTGAAGGATAGAGTAATTGTTGCGCTAGGATGTAAGGGGTGTATGTTAGCTCTGGGCGATAGGCAGGAAGGGATTGATTTAGCTGTTTTGCCTATGTATGATTTCGATGTGATTGTTGGCATGGATTGGCTAGTTAGGCATGGTGCAGTGATAGACTGTAGTAAAAGTATGATTCAGCTAAACCCAGTAGGCCACCCTGGGTATGAATTTAAGGGAAATCGTGGAGGAATGTCGATTCCTTGGATCTCGTCTTTGGAGGCGACAAAGTTGATGAATGAGGGTTGCCTGGGATTTTTGGCATCAGTGATAGATTCGACTGCTCAAGAAATGAAGTTAGAGGAAGTGCCTGTAGTAAGTGAGTATCCGGACGTATTTCCTCAAGAGTTGCCTGGATTGCCACATGAACGTGAAGTGGAGTTTGTAATTGAGCTGGCACCTGGAACCGAGCCGATCTCGAAAGCACCGTATAGGATGTCGTTGTCTGAGTTGAAAGAATTGAAGGTACATATGCAAGAGCTATTGGATAAGGGATTTATCCGCCCCAGTGCTTGCCATGGGGAGCTCCAGTGCTGTTTGTCAAGAAAAAGGACGGATCGCTAAGACTGTGCATCGACTACAGACAGCTGAATCAAGTGACGATCAAGAATAAGTATCCTCTACCAAGGATTGATGATCTGTTCGACCAACTTCAAGGCGCATGTGTGTTTTCCAAGATAAACCTAAGGACAGGCTATCACCAGTTGAGGATTAAGAAAGAGGACGTGCCTAAGACTGCCTTTCGGACGAGGTATGGGCACTACGAGTTCACAGTTATGCCGTTTGGATTGACAAATGCCCCAGCAGCATTTATGGATATGATGAATCGCGTGTTCAAGGAGTTTCTGGATCAGTTCGTGATAGTCTTCATCGATGACATATTGGTGTATTCGAAGAGTTCTGAGGACCACGAGGAACACTTGAGGATCGTCCTGCAGACATTAAGGGAACATTCGCTGTACGCGAAGTTTAGTAAGTGTGAGTTCTGGCTGAGCAGCGTGGCGTTTCTTGGTCATATAGTATCTGGAGAAGGAATATCGGTGGATCCATCTAAGATTGAAGCCGTGGAGAAGTGGCCGAGGCCTACGACCGTGACGGAAGTGCGAAGTTTCCTTGGATTGGCGGGGTATTATAGACGCTTTGTGGAAAGGTTCTCTGTGATAGCGTCTCCTCTGACGCATTTGTTGAAAAAGGAAACAAGGTTTCATTGGACCGAAAGGTGCGAAGAAAGTTTTCAGGAGTTGAAGGATCGATTGACTACCGCACCAATCTTAACCATTCCGTCTGGACCAGGAGGATTTGAGATTTACAGCGACGCGTCATTAAGAGGATTGGGATGTGTCTTGATGCAACATGGACGAGTGGTAGCTTATGCATCTCGACAGCTGAGGCCGCATGAGATGAATTATCCAACGCATGACTTGGAGTTAGCTGCGATTGTCTTTGCATTGAAGATTTGGAGGCATTATCTGGTGGGAGAGAAATTTCAGATTTTTACGGACCATCAGAGTTTGAAGTATCTGTTCTCGCAGAAGGAGCTGAATATGAGGCAGCGTCGTTGGATGGAGTTGTTGAAGGACTACGATTGTGATATTCTGTACCATCCTGGAAAGGCGAATAAGGTAGCGGATGCTCTGAGCCGAAAGTCGAGCATTGCGCACATGATGGTCAAAGAATGGACGTTGCTAGAAGAAATTAGAGACTCTGAGTTTAAGATGGAGGTTGGAAGCCTCTCGAGTCTAATGGCTACCTTGCAGATTGAGCCAGAAATTCAGCTAAGGATTAAGGAGTTGCAGTCTACGGACCCAGATATCCAGAAGATTGTATCAATGGATGCAGATGAGAGAAAGGCTGAGTTTCAAGTGACTACAGAAGGAATATTGAAGTTTAGAGGACGTCTGTGCGTGCCTAATGACGAGGCGTTGAAGGAGAAGATTTTGTCTGAGGCGCACAGGAGTAACTACAGTATTCATCCAGGGAGTACGAAGATGTATCAAAATTTGCGCCAGCACTATTGGTGGAATGGAATGAAGGTGGATGTGGCTAAGCATGTAGCCAAGTGCTTGACGTGTCAACAAGTGAAGGCACAGCATTGTAAGCCTGGAGGACTGCTACAACCTTTGGAGATCCCAGAATGGAAATGGGAGCATGTCACTATGGATTTTGTGACAGGACTGCCGAGAAGTCAGAGGGGCAATGATGCAATTTGGGTAATAGTGGACAGACTGACGAAATCTGCACACTTCATCGCTGTGCGAAAAGACTCCACGTTGGAAAAGTTGGCTGAATTGTATGTGAGGCAGATTGTGAGGATCCACGGAGTGCCAGTAAGTATCGTATCTGATAGGGATCCCCGTTTCACAGCCACGTTTTGGAAAAGTCTGCAGGGTGCTTTGGGAACAGAGCTGAGATTCAGTACAGCCTACCACCCTCAGACTGATGGTCAGTCGGAAAGGACGATACAGACCTTGGAGGACATGTTGAGAGCTTGTGTGATTGACTTCAAAGGAGGTTGGGAGGAGCAGTTGCATTTGGTGGAATTTGCCTACAACAACAGTTACCAGCAGAGCATCAGAATGGCACCATTTGAGGCACTGTATAGAAGGGCCTGCAGAACTCCGATCTGTTGGGACGAAGTAGGTGAGAAAAGCATAACAGGCCCAGACCTAGTTCAACAGTCAGTCGAGGCCGTCAGAGTGATCAGGGACAGACTGAAGACTGCTCAGAGTAGGCAGAAGAGCTATGCAGACAAAAGACGTAAGCTATTGGAATTCCAAGTTGGAGATCATGTGTTTCTGAAGGTGTCGTCGATGCGAGGACTATCTCGGTTTGGCAAGAAAGGGAAGTTGAGTCCAAGATTTGTTGGGCCATTCGAGATCCTGGAGAAGGTCGGGACACTGGCTTATCGTCTAGCACTACCGCCGAACTTATCGCAGATTCACAATGTGTTTCATGTTTCAATGCTCCGGAAGTACGAGCCGGACCCTGGCCATATACTCGATCATGAAGTCATTGAAATGGATGACCGCGTCTCGTACGTGGAAAGGCCAGTGAGGATTGAAGATCGTAAGGAGCGGGTGTTGAGGAATAAGGCGATACCGTTGGTCAAAGTTATCTGGGAGCATCATGGGACTGAAGGAGCTACTTGGGAAAGCGAGGACGAGATGAAGAAGAAGTACCCGTATTTGTTTGTGTAGCTCAGTGTGATCTCTGTTTGTTGTAAGGATTGGTGGGTGTAAATTTCGAGGACGAAATTTTTATAAGAAAGGAAGAATTGTAACAGTCTGAAAATTCGACCTAAATATCGGAATTTCCAATAGAATGGAAATACTTCGTTAATACCCTCTGATCGACGCTCACTCAGGATTAGCTACCCTGAGACGACTAACCGAAGGGGAAAGGCTACCTGGGAAGAATTTTCCAAACAGCCGCCCGTTGGCCTGAGACAGAGACAGAGTCGTTATTTAATGAAATTGACCACGAAATGAAATCCGACTTCGGACAATCGAGTTAGTAAGACGAATACAATTAAGGAATGAAGTCAGTTTCTGAAATGTCGCCAGAAGGGCAGACAGCCGGTGTACGTCGAGAAGCAATACGTCATTGGAAAATTACCAAAATGCCCCCGGTAAATGCTCAGTCCTTAGGATTAATAGAATTAGGATTTTTGAGAGTAGATTTGATCAATCGAAATCAAATCCTGTCTGAAATTCGTTCGCGCTCGAGACCCGATCGGTGCATTTGGCACGCAAATCGAGGCAAGTCAAATCAGTTGTCAAATAAATCAAATGTCTTGTCAATCAATCAATCCCATCATGGCACAATTTCCAAGGCAAGTCAATCATGGTTCAATTCCCAAGAATGTCAATCAACATGTCAAAGTACTAAATCAATCCATGTCACTATTCATGCCACCAACTCCCATCATCTTGATTTTCCCTTGATTTTCTTATTTTTCTATAATCTCTCTCTCCTCCCCCTTAAACCATCGGCCGCCCTTCTCTCTCTCTCTCTCTCCTCTCCTTCATTTCTCTTCATTTTCCTCTCATTCTTCTCCTTTGTTCTCTTCTTCGGCCGCCCGTGGAACACCGCCCGTCCGCCGCTCACGTCGCCGTCGTTTCCTCATCATTCCGCCACCGTCGGCACCTCCACGTTGCCTCATCACCTTGGTGAGTCTCCCTAACTCATCTCCCTTGCATTCCACGGCTTGAATGCCCATGTAATGCCCGAAACAGCCCACTCCTTCCATCGTCATCTTCTTCGTCGTTTCGCTTCCATTTGAACCCGAACTTGTCCCACCTTGTTCCCATGCATTCCTCACTTCTTTTGGCTTGTTGAATGGTTGGTTTAGAGTCCTCGGAGGCCGCGGAACAGCCATGAACAGCCACCGTCGCCGCCGTTCTCCTCCCTAAGCCGTGAGCTCCAACCGGCCATTCTTGCTCCGCCCTTCGTCGTCGTCGATCCCAACCCATTTCAAGTAAGCTCTACTACTAACTCTAGTTTAGGTTAGTAGTATATGCGTGTAGGAAGATAGGCTAGAGACGGTTAGGCTTGATGTGAGGTTGAAATGAGAATAAGGGTAAGTTTACCATGGACTAACATGTTGGAAATCTTGATTTGAGTTAAAATGGGGGCTGTTGGTCTGTGGAATGAGCCCTAAAATGCTAAGTGTGGGCTGCAAACGGTGAGGTAGGCGTGTGTTGGTGAGGCCGTGAGGTATCAATGGGTTTAGGGGGCTTAAATTGCCCTAAATGGATCAAAAACAAGCTACCGGGCCTAAGTGAAATTAATGGGCATGATGATGGACGAAATTAGACTTAGGAATGGGCCTCAGAAATATGGTTGGTGGACCGAAATGATGGGCTCGGGTATGTGGTTTAATGGGCCAAAGTAAGGTGTTGGGCTTAGGAACCTTTATTTCAAGTAATTGGGCCAAAACTAATCAACATGGGCCTAATCTAGCTAGTGGGCCACTAATGGACGAAAACCCACTTAAGTTGGGCCTAAATTAAGTCCATGAACATTAAAGAATGAAACCCAAAAATGTATATGGGCTTGGGTACTCAAATTGGGCTTAAAATAATGGAAATGGGCCTAAATAGTAAACCTTTAAAAACGGGCTTGGGCCTCACACGAAATTAATAAAATAATGGGCCCAACCCATATGAATTAACTTAAGGATTAACTAATTGGACCTTAACTTTCGAAGTGGGCCTTAGGCCCAGTCGGACTTAGCCTGATTAATTGGAGACTCTTAATTAGATTAGACCCTGGTTTATATGGGTTTGATTAACGAGTTGCCCTTGAGTAAGTAATGGCATGGTAGACTCTTGTATGAGATGCAAGGCGAATTTAGATGATCGAGACTTCGAGAGTAGAGGCACACGATCTATATCTGTTTGGTTTGATGAACGTGAGGATTATTGGTTAATTGAATGACGTGCTCTGCTCTTGCACTTATATTCATTTGCATGCATGCTCTGTGTTGAAATATTGATGTGATCATCTGGGCCCTGCATACATTCAGAGCATTGCATGAGTCACTGGGGATGTGACGTGAGATTGTGCCCTGAGGGGAAGTGGAGAGAAAAGGGAGACCAACGTAAGGCGTCAGAAACGCAGTGTGGTACGGGCCTATGTGGCACCGAGACTTTATGCCGTGTGGCACTATTGGTAGTGCCCTGATGGGAAATGGAGAGAAAAGGGAGGCCAGCATAAGGCGTCCGAGACGCAGCGTGGCATTGCCGTGTGGCACTGAGATTGAGCCCTGATGGGAATTGGAGTGATAGGCAAGCTGATCCATGGGATCTGTGATGGCCGTTTGAGGCCTGTGGCATTTGCATAATATGTTTGCTACTTGATGATATTGCCCGTCTGTATTGTATGAATCGTTATGATGAGAATCGTATTTGCTATATGAGGTGTGATGATAACTGGGGAGATCGAGAGCGTTGGACTCTGAATACCAAACCCTAGTTACTGGTTAGGACCGACCCCACTTGTATATCCTACCCTACGCTAGGATTAGTGGTGAGCTTGCTGAGTCCTCGACTCACTGGCGTTGGTTGCCTTCATTTCAGATCCAGGTCGCCAGTGATGGCCGCGCCACCGATGCTTTTTGGTCTGCCGATTCAGATGGACACCCAGGTTACCCTCCATTTTGATATGCACGCTACCCTGTGGCATAGGCACGTGACGACTGTACTCGTAGATCAGGGAGGTCCTTATTTAGTGCCCCATAGATTCGAGGCTTGGTTTAGAGAGGGCCTGCATGGCTTTGAGGGACCCCAGAGAGATTCCCCGATTCCCATGGAGGAGGACCCGTTTTGGCTCCAGCCTGCAGAATATGGAGGCCAGGCGATCGACCCCGACCCGAAGCAGGAGTTGCCGTCTCCAGGGCGCTCCGAGATAGATGGCCACGAGGAGGGCGATGCGATGGATACCGAGGAGGAGGATCCAGAGGAGGACCCTGTGGAGGATTCCGACGAGGAGGACTGAGTCATGGCAGAATCTCGATGTTCTGAAGTTTAGTTGAGCGTAGGATGATCTATAGCTAGTGGTTTCTTTTTGGGAGTCTGTACCTAATGCTAAGTATATTTATGTAATGCTGTTTATGTCCATCTTGTTTATGCTACCCCTTTTTGCTATGTGTGCTTGTGTGTATGGTTAGAAGGCACGCTTCCGCAGGTATGAGAGGTTGGCGCAAGTTGCGTCGTCGTCTGGTCGCGACGAAGAGAAAATATCCCTGGGCCGTCGCATATCGTGAACCAGTCGAGCGCGAGGTGTATCTTCCGCAGGAACGGGATGCCGCGTAGCCGAGTAGATCAGGGGCGTGACAAGCATCACAAAAGAGCTCAATTGATTCTCCATGAAATTAATACTCTGCATACACTGAGCGATCTGAGATTCAAGATATGCAAGCTTGAAGAACAGGCGAGTATATTTCTCATTGTGTCTAGCTACACTAGCCTTATGATGTTCAACGGCGAACTTCAGATTATCGATCAGGTCTCTCTCGAAAGCTATATTCGTCAATAGATCATCAAACCTCTCCTCCAGCCATTCGCATCTGAATTTTATCACGATATCACTCGGATTATGCTCAAAGTAAGTCTGGTTCAAGGTTAGGCGCTCCACCAGCTTCTCCCTCTCATGAATCAACAACGAGACCCGTTCATCAGCAGACTTGACGGCTTTCTTGTACCAAGCGACCGAGTGTTCTGCAAACCCCAAACATTCAGACCGATCTTGGTAGCAGACCTTCACGACGTAGGCTAAAGTGACCATCTTCTGGGTGTTTCGGCAAGCCTCTAGAAAATTAATGAAGACGTAAGGGAACGCCTTGTATTCTCTCTCCAGGTCGGTGCTTTCGACTGAAGAAACATTTATCTCTCTGAACAAACCGAGGATTTCAGCTTTAACACTCGGATGATGGGCCATGTAAATATAGTCTCGACCAAGAATATGGTAAAATCTTTTCCATTTGAACATAATTTCAGCCGGGAAGATCTGCGTAGGAAGATTAGCCATTATCTTTAAAAAGATAAGGGAGAAAATTAAAGCTGACGAGTAGAATACGAAAGATAAGAGGAGAGGAATGAAGCAGACGATTAGAATGTGAAGATGGTAATCTGTCTCGAGTTAAATATTGACTTCACAGTAGCAATATCTATTGGTCAGATTTTCCTACCGGCTATTCTTTTCCGGTGTCGTCTTTATCGGCTCGAATCCCCTGTCAGTCTGCTATCTCGACCCGAGTAAATCCGATATCTTTGCAGAAAAGGTTTGAGGTGTGATAACACTACTTTGGAAAAGAAGAGGAAAAGGACAATCTAGGTGGGGAACAAAGAAAATTTGCAGCAGAAAAGAAGATAGGATGAGTGGAAGAGATAATAATATAGGAGAATACGCTAGCAAAATCGACAGTGGAGATAAGCGGAAGAGATAATGATGGGGACCCTTACTATGAAAATATGAAAGAAGACGAACTAAGCAAGAGATACGATAAAGTTGAGAAAGACAGGGCTCTCGGGAGAAGTAATATAGTTTTTAAACCCGCGCCTGAATTTTAAAAGGAGACGTTCTCCTGATAATTTTCATCTATGCTCTGAAGAGAGTTTCAAAGACGATCGCTCAGAAAAAATCAAAGAGAGTGAAAATGCAAAAGAGATAGCAAACTTTGAGAAATCATTAACCAAATCGAAGATGTCTTAATCCAACACACTTGAGAGCTATCAGTACTTGCTAAATATGGGAGAGTAAGAGTTCGAAGCCAGTTTGGGATTCAGACCATGGAGCCTGGCCCTTCCGCCGACAACATCCAAAATCTTAGTAAAAATAAGGATAACAACAGTAAAGATCAAATGGATCGCTACCGTCGCCATACTGAGGAGCAAGTACAAAAGCCATTACATGTGTTTATCACCAGGTTAGGGGCGTCGTTTTCCTTACACATCACCCACGGCACTCCTGTGTCCATTCCTACAGCCATTTTTGCAACCCAATTCATGTAGGCATTATCGGCGGATCTGAAAGCCTTGCGTTCTAGACCATACTCGTTCTCAATTTGAGATAGGATGATGGGGCCTCCTTGAGAGTGAACAGATTTTCACTCTTCATCATCTAGACAATCTTTTGAGTGAATTTTTGCATAGCCGACTTGAAGTGCTCATGATCTGTTCTGAAGCTGATGCCTCACAGTAATCCACCGAAATTCCACTCTGTAAAAACATAAGGCCCAATGTGGAGATGGATGAATAAGCCAGCTTTTTGGACAATCTTTACAAACTGAACCAAATCGTATCGCTCCTCGAAATTATGATTGCCAGGAGAAGGCTCATGATCATTCCAAAATACGTAGGTGTCCACAACATCTAAACCACATTGTTTTGCCTTCTACACAAGACCTTCCCATATCTAAGGGGTGCTTCTAGGGTAATAAATGGAACCAGAGCAAAGAATCCTCCTCTGACCATCGACGATGAGAGCTTTGCCATCATAAGTGACATTGCTACAATGTATTAATGATAGAGTAGCACACAATAGCAATACATAAGGTAACAACCACTTGGAAGCTGAGATAGCTGCCATTTGGTTGGTCCTTTTTCCCCTGAGGAGGGAATGGGAAAAGGAAAGAGAAGGTTGTTGGGACAGCTAGTCCTCTCTCAAATTTACTAGCAAGATCACGTACTGATAAACGCTTCTGCTGTTCTAGCAACTGAGCAGTTTCACCAGTAACAACTTCCTTCAAAGACAGAATCTTCTCATCGTCTCTTGCATCTATGATTCGATTGTTGGCTCCAATTTTGTACTTTGGACACCGAGTAGATGCAAATATCACATCAGCAGGGACTAGTGTTTGGAATGTGTAGCCAAAATCACGAGCCACTCTCGTCATGATTGGAGTAGATCACCCCTTGAATCTCGTGTGAATGAGTGAAAGCGAGCCGGGCTTGACGTTGAGATGCTCAGATCAGGAGTAAATCGGCTCGAATTCGGTGATCCGGAAGCAGAATCATATTGCGACCGCTAGCGCGTCCTCCTTAGCAGGAGCGGCGGGCGCTTCCACTTCGGCAGGAGCAGCCGCCAGTGGCTCAGTATATCCAATTCCCTAGTAGCTTGCTTAGCAACAACTAGCTCTATTAACTCTTCAGCCTCGGTTTCCTCCATAACTCCCTTGGTCTTTGTCACCTCAGTCGCCTTATCAGGTAATGTTGTGACTGGTGTAACTTGAACAGTGGCCATCTTGAGGCTCCATGAAGCGGAAGTATCGGAGTAGGCTATAAGCTCATCAGCAAGATCATAAACTGGAATTTGTCCTAGCTAGACTTGCGGCACAAGAGAGGTAGCTTCGTCAAGTTACAGCCTATTGAGTGTGGATTTAAGCCGAGTTGATGAGGCTAGCTAATCAACGAAAGAACAGCAAGGCCGGGGAACATTAGGGAACCAGATCGGAGTCGACTCAAGGTCTATATGCTCTCGCGTTGTTCTTTCTTCTTCGGTGGCCGGACTCCTTTCAATTGGTGACTCTTGGTTTCAGGGGAACTTGCTCTAGAGAGAGAATCTCTCTTCTCTTTTATCATAGCACCTCTTCTATGCAAGAGTGCTACTTCTAAAATAATTCCAGGATGGATTTTACTCTGTAATTGCTCTTTGACCATATGTATTCTTCTCTATATACTTCCGTACAACACCAGCCAAAGCTAAGCTTTCTAGGTAGACCCACAAGTCAACTCCATATCCTGCAATAATATGCAAGTTTTCACGGTAATGATAGGCAGAAAATTTGGTCTATGGCTTATTCAGCCATTTGGGAAATTTGGAGACTTAGGGACACCACAGATTGAGGAAAATTCCTTCTTTCAAAGCGTTCTACTCCTCTTTTTATTTTATTTTTTAATCTAATTTTTTCTCTCTTTTTTTTAAAAAAAAACCCTCTCCACGAAAAGTTTGACTAGCTGGCCCCCGACACCACATTCAAATACGCTAATTCTCACGAACATCTCAGGAAATCGATCCTACATGTTTGATCGGCAAATCCTGCGAACGCGACAATGCAGCACAGTGAAATGCTTCAAATGATAAATTGAATTCGGAAAATCAAAGCAATAATGAAAAATATATCATTAGGCCATTGAAAAATTTGGATTATTAGAGGATAATGTCACAATTCCAGAAATGCAAAAATTGAAAATTATAGAGCTAAAATGAATTTTCTATAATTTTTTTAATTAATCTAAAAATGAAATTAACAAAGTAATTCCCGATTTCAGATTAATATTTATAGATTTTCTTCAGAAAAAATGAAGAGAAAATAAAAATAAAAATACCGATTATTTTTCTTTAATTTCGTGGCCTCAAATGTTATTTTTCAAGTATTTTGTAATTTTTGAAAATATTAAAAAATACAAAAAATAAGAAAAATTACTTTTTTGCTCAAAAATGGTTCCCTAGACTTGACCAAGGCTTTTAAAGTTGATTTTATAATTTTCTCATTTTTTTATTTTCTATAAATTTTTTAAAATATCAAAATTTATTTTTTGATCAAAATCGGTTCTCAAGACTTGGCCAAGGTCCCCAAAGTTGATTTTTTTACACATGTCAGTATGTTGACTTGGTCAACATTGACGTGGCTTATCCATGTTAACTCATTTGGATAATTTGTTAAAGTTTTTGAAATTATAAAAAAAATAAAACCCATATCAAAAGGTGGGGGTAGTGTCACTGTCTTGATTTGAGATTTTCTGAAATAAAAAGTAGAATTCTCAAATTATATTATGTGTTCTGAAAATAAAAAAATAGATATATTTTTTATTGAACTGCTGGAATTTGGTCTTAGATTTAATCATAACTGTAGTTTTTAGTAATTAGGACAGACAGTCACGATTTAGTTTTCATTTGATCTAGACCGTCATTTGTGGTTGCCAAATCTAAGGGTCGTGGCTTAGCCACGTGGGTAACTCTGAGCGATAGGATTAGCCAATAATAAAAAAAAATTCCAAGAAAAATCCTAAAAATATATATAAAAAAATAGAAAAGTTAATAAAAAAATCAAAACTGCGTCGTTTTAGGTTTCGAGTCAAAACCCGCGTGGGTTTGAGTTAGGCCTTCAAGTTCATGGGCCGGATCAACTTAACCAGGTCCCAAAAAATAATAAATAAAATAAAAATTACTAAAAATAATTAAAAAAACCAAAAAAAGGAGAAATTAGTAAAAAATCATAAAAAAAATTCCATAAAAATTCAGAAAAATTTTCAAAAATCATGAAAAATAGGAAATGACTAATTTCAATTGGTTTAACCTATTTTCATATTTTGGGTTCCCAAACATTGGAAATTGACCATTTTGTCTCTCTAGTTAATTTAACCCAAATTTTCGTAAATCATCCCTGAACCCATTTAGTGAATTCTCTAAGCCCTTAAGGCTCTACTAGTCTTACCATGTGACCATTTGAGTAATAATTTGATATGATTTACTCGCATGTACTTGATTCCTTGACTACGTATTTATTTTGATGATTGTGATTGATAGGACAGATAATCCCACTTGCATGAATCCTTTAAATTTTGGGAGTTACCCTACCTAAAAAGTGCTTGCATGAATTCTATAGATTAAGAATTCATACAACTTAGGCATCGAAAAAGGCATCGACCAAAGAGTCAACGTAATTAAGCTCCTGAACTCGTTTACATAGTTTTCGTAGAATCGAATGATCCATTCCAATCATTCGATAGAGTTTCCAATCACACCCTCTAAAAAAATGATTGGTGGCGATTCCGATAGCATGTACATTGATTACATGTCACTCGACCATACTAAAGTCAATCTCGATTTCAATTCCTCCCTTATGCTATTTGGTATGGAGCCGAGAGGGTCCGAGTTAAGCCTAATTGAGAGATGCTTAGTAATTGATTAGCTCCCGCCAAAAAGAATCTGCGAAGAGGGTCACAACAAAAGATAAGAGCATAATGAGGGAATTCGATTATCTTGATCCTTGTGAATATGCAGATTGAGAAGCTAATGTAGATGATGAAATCAATATTTTCCTTAATATGGAGTAAGTCCATACATAAGAGAGTCTTCATTCTCTTATTGGTGCTGAAGAAATGTCAACAACAAAGGAGCCAGATGATACATCCAAAATATGGGACCACTTCACAAAGATAGAAAATTTTGAATTATAAATATTATGATAAAAATACAAATATACAGGTGGAAAAAAATATGGAACATTTAATTGGCATCTTAGGACAAGACATCCAACCAAAGTAAAAATTGACACCAAGTAATAATAAATTTTTGGGTACGCCAATCCTAACATTTCTCCATTATTTCGTTATAATGAAAAAAAAAACTTATAAAGAAGAATTAGGTAAATTTATTTCATTGAATACTTATCATTTAGTTTTGGTGAAAGATTTAATTTAAATCAGTTTATACAAAATGCACGTGTTTCACAAGCAAAATGTATTCCTAGAAATACACGTAAATGCGAAATCAAAGGACAAAAGATTTACAAACCCTTTTTTTATGAATTATAATGGACATTTGCATATAGGTAACGATATTTAGAGTGATCAGTGACAAATTAATTTTTATATGGATATAACATGTAATTGGATAGATAATGATTGGAATATTTAAAAAAGAATTATTGCATTTAGAGTTTTTGATGATATGCATATGACAAATAATATTACATATTAATTAGGCAAATTTTAGAAAAATATTATTTTCTTAATAAAAGTTTTTCAATTAATTTTGATAATGTTGAGGCAAATACCACTTCAATTGTTAAACTAGAAAAGGTTTGTAAACCCGCCTTTGGTGGACAATTTTTTCACGTTAAATATGCTTATCATATTTGAAATTTTTGTGTATAATATGATTTTACAACTCTTAATATTTTTCTTAATTCAAATTTAATTTTTATGAAAACATCCCCAAATAACAAAAAAAATAGTTAAAATTTTGTAGAGCAAAAGAAAAAAGACCAAAAATATTTTCAAGAGATATTACAAATTATTAGAATTTTACTTACAAGTTGCTTAATGAATCTTTTGCATATAAAGATTTACTATGTACATTTATTTCAAATAATCTATCTCAAATTAATTTATACGCACAAAAATGGGATAGTCGTAATTTTTTTTAGATATTTTAAAAGTTTTTAATGACGCAACTTATACTTTGTTCAGTATTTATTATCATGCTAAGTATTTATTTTTAATAGAATTTATTAATATTTTTGAATTTTTTTGAAGAAAATGAAAATAATGAGAATTTAAGTGGTACTAGTAAAACAATGCAAACAAAATGGCTACATTATTATGGAAAATTTTCTATTATTTATTTAGTTGTTGTGTGATCCACGTTGTAAATTAGATGGTTTAAGTGATTATTTGAATACGTATTACGAATATTTACATTTAATTGATACAATAAATATTAGAATTATACAAACAAAGGTTATAGATGTTATAATAGAATTATATAATGAATTTTGTAGAATATATAATATAGGCGATAGTGAATGTGGATCTTCTTAATCTAGCGACTTACAAAGTGGGAACATAGGTAAAATTAGGACAAGGTATCAACTTCTATTGCATAGATTTAAAAAAAAAAGCAAAAGAGAGCAATACGAAGTAATTTTGAAATAGAGAGCTATCTAATCATTTTTTTTAGTTTAATGAATCTCAAGACAGCACAAATTATATAATATTGAATTGGTGGAAGAGACATTCCATCCAATACCCAATTCTTACTCTGATTGCAAAATAAATTTTAGCAATCCCTAATTCAACAGTTGCCCTAAAATAAGTATTTGGCGCTGGAGGCAATATTTTGGATGACTAACGTTCAAAATTAACTTTCGATTCAGCGGAGTTTAAAGCTTGTGTTGATGATTGGACAAAAGTTCAATATAAACAACAAGAGATAGATTCCAACAATGAAGCCTAATTTTTTTATGACAGAGATACCACATGTTAGGTATATGCCTTAAAGCAACCATGTGGTTGATGTATTTTGGGCATTTTATTGCACTTTCAATCTTATTAATAGAAAGATGTGTCCATTCATCTTATCTTATCTCTTTAGATGAATGAAATCCATGAGATTACTTGTGAATGAACTTATCCTTAATATGTCGAGGATATGTATGACATGTTTCAGTTATGCGTAATTTCTAAAATTATTCCTAATCAAAGGATAATTGAGTGGACGTCAATGATCCCGTCGAAACTGATGCGTTCTAGGAACCTCGCTATTGGGTATTGGATGTCCAATATAGGTGACGAGTCACAAGTCATTTGACATGAGATGTTCAGGTTGGAAGGCGGGTGATTCATATCGGACGAATTCACTGAACGTGACACACAATGAATGATTAGCATAAAAGTTTCGTGCCCGGTTAATGTCTAATGTTCATTCTTTGGTGTGTAAATAATAATTCTTAAACTTGAGGCACGATGATGACTTATATATTAAATAGCTATGATTTATAAGTGCGCAAATTAAAGGATCAGCGATCCTCCTATATACTTGATGGTTATGGTCTGTTTGCATATGAAATAACAGGCGTGCGCAACAATGAAATTTATCTCCTCGTTGAAGTACGAGGTTGATTTTCTATGCTATCTAATTGTGACAGTGCATGGATAATGCTCAACCGACATTAACGAGAATGTCTCGTGTGTATGCGCGGCAGATAGATTGATGCATATGATCAAATTAGCAGCTTGACTAATAATCCATGAACTTTGTTTGATCGAGATATGGTTAAGATAAAAACAATTGAATTACACTATAACCAAAGCTGACAAGTTCATTATGTTCTTGCAACATTCACATTGTCTAGGTAGTTATGATATATTGCTAGATATCACTCATGACTTGTAGGACCCAAAGATTGATTAGAGACATTCAATCCTTTTAATTATACTAACTGATTAGTATATGTCCTACTGCCAATTCAGTGGTGAACCTAAGAATGACATACACTATAACTAATACGTGACGACATTGCAATGGAAGACGAAATTGCAAAGATGTTTGTAATCATGACCATAGAGATGGGTGAACGGAATTAGATCAAGTAGGATTCGATTCTAATTTCTAATCATGAACGAATAAACATGCGACGCAAGCACGATCTCAATATGATGTTATACTGATGTGACATTTACACGAATCACAAGATGATAAAGGTTTATTATCTAAAGTGATAAAGCGATAAGGTTTATTATCTAATAAGGTCAAAAGGATAAAATTTGTTATCTAATGCACAAACTACAAGGAGATGAGACACGCACTCCGAAGTGATGAGATCATGCGACATGAGACAAGGATCGGACGACAAAGGAGCGTGGCATGGTTGGGCAACCATTGTTGAATAGACGCCGCTTGTCAAAGGCTGAGGAAGAGCTGGCTAAATTGGCCAGCCCCTCCCCAAAGCCTAACCCCTATAAATAGTGGTTAGGGACTTAGGGGTTGAGCTGATTTTCCCTTGCCTCTCTTAGCTTGTTTCCTTGTCCAATTAAATGAGTATCATATAGTTTTTTTCATGTATGTGTGAGAATTGTTTTTGCACGAGACACTTGAGGGTCGTAAGTGATTCGTGATCAAAGATCGAGTTTGGTTTGTCGTGTCTCAAGGGTTGCTAGCTGTTGACACCTGATTTTTAATCATCTTTTCTCTTTTAAAAATTTTCAGTATTTTTCAGCATTTTTATTTTTTGAAAAATCCATAAAAATTCATAAAATTGAAAAATTAACTTTGGGGACCTTGGCCAAGCCTAGAGAACTAATTTTGGCCAAAAAATGATTTTTCATATTTTCAGTATTTTTTAGTATTTTTATTTTCGAAAATTCATGAAAAATAAAGAAAAAATGAGAAAATTGCAAAATCAACTTTGGAAGCCTTGGCTAAGCCTAGGCAACCATTTTTGAACAAAAAATAAATTTTGATATTTTATATATATATTTTTTAATTTTTTAAAAAAAATACAAAAATACTTGAAAATTTTGGAAAAATAACATTTGAGGCAAAAACAAATACACAAAGATGGTTAATATTTTTATTTTAAATCTATTTTCATATTGGCCATCGCAAATTCAGAAAAATCCAATTCGAGTCACATGTTCCTTCACGAGTATAATCTCGAATCGGGCCTAAAAAAATTTAATTTGAGTCAACTTATTTTTAATTTTCACTTTTTATGAGTTGTGACATTGTCTTCTAATATTTTAAATTTTCATCTTAGCTCAATTATACCCAGAACGACTCAAGTTTGCAAAAGGGCTTTAATTAAATTCTGCATTATTTTCAGGGGCAAGAAATGAGCTTAAATTTGACATGTGGTAAATTTTGGTGTGTCAAAAATTGTGAGGAGATTTGGACTTAAAGAAATATATTTTTTTCATGGACTGAATTGTAAATACTTAAAATTCAAGGACTAGAGTGCAAATACCTAACTCTTGAAGGATTATTTTGCAAATAATAAAAAGAAGAGTTAGTGGATAAATTAGAATAGAGAAGGGAAGATGGAGAAGAGGAGATGGAGAAGAATGGTTGGAGAAAATAAGATAAGAATAGAAGGGAAGATGGAGATGAAGAAGAGTTAGTGGAGAATTTAGAATGGGAGATAAATATAGAGAAGGGAAGATGAAGATGAAGAATAGTTAGTGGAGAGATTAGAATGTGAGATAGAGATAGAGAAGGGAAGTTGAGATGAAGAAGAGTTAGTGGAGAAATTAGAATGGAAGATGGAGTTAGTGGAAAAATTAGAATGGGAGATAAATAAGTGGGTTATAAAAGGAGGAAAAAGTGAGTTTGATGGGGAATTTTTTGGAGAGAAAATTTGAAGTGTTTGAGAGATTTTTTTTAAGAGAAAATTTTGGA
The DNA here is from genome assembly GCA_016432845.1 of Psidium guajava. Classification (NCBI taxonomy): domain Eukaryota; kingdom Viridiplantae; phylum Streptophyta; class Magnoliopsida; order Myrtales; family Myrtaceae; genus Psidium; species Psidium guajava. The sequence goes on along the minus strand of CM028230.1, from coordinate 16,849,648 downwards.
TGTTTGAGAGGGTTTTGAGAGATTGAAGAAAAATTTGAGAGAGAAAAAAAATACCAAAAGAGAGAAAGAATTTTGAAGATGATGGCAGTTTAAAGTTAGGGGTTATCATCACAAATTCTTTCATCGATCAACATAAACCAAGAGTTCATCCTCGTCAACGAGCAAGCAAATTCAAGCTAAGTGTTTTTATTTATTCATTTATTTGTGGTTTTAGTCGCAAATTAGCACAAATTGCATGCACTTTCTCCTACCTCCATTTTTCCCATATTTTATGTCAGGAGAAGGATATCTCTACGTCAACGGCGAAAAATCTCGTAGAGATGCAAAAATCGCCCAAACAAGCTCCTAAGCTGTCCATCGATTTCTCAGCTGATCTATGACTAAAAGTCCCTCTTAATTCAAAAGAGACTCTCTATATTGGGAAAATAGAGAGCGAAAATCAATTATAGAAATCCCTCCCAAAAAAATGAGAGATAAGTACTCTTTCCACTCTTCTGGTTTTAGGTGAAGATTTGCATATATTTTGTATACTGACACTTCACTCTATTTTATGTCAGGAAGCCGCAGCTCTATATCAATGATCAACCCTATGGAAGCACAAAATCGGCTTGGATGAGTCCTCAAGCGCGCACAAATTTCAAATTGTTGAATCAATTCGTTGTATTTCATTTTAAAAAATTCATACCCCAGAATGGAGAGGACAAAATCCATCCGCAATTTAAATATCTGCACCATAAATCCCAAAGGGAAGAGCCAAGCCAATGCTTAGCCTCCCATTGATGGTTTTTTTACTTACAGCAGTTAAATACCTGCAACTTAAATACCTGTACCTTAAATCCCAAAGGGAAGAGCCAAGCCAATGCTTAACCTCCCATTGGAGATTTTTACTTACAGTAGTTAAATACTTGCAACTTAAATACATGTACCTTAAATCCCAAAGGGAAGAGCCAAGCCAATGCTTAGCCTCCCATTGGAGGTTTTTACTTACAGTAGTTAAATACCTGCAACTTAAATACCTGTACCTTAAATCCCAAAGGGAAGAGCCAAGCCAATGCTTAGCCTCCCATTGGAGGTTTTTACTTATAATAGTTAAATACCTGCAACTTAAATACATGTACCTTAAATCCCAAAGGAAAGAGCCAAGCTAATGCTAGGCCTCCCATTGGAGGTATTTATTCATTGTCATGTACTTCCTATAATTTAATTTTTGAATCATCATACCCAAAAGATGAGTAGGTCGTAATACTGCACAAAAGTCGTTAACACACTCCCTCTTTCGGCTTCAGGGAATCTTTAACACTTAAAAAATATAATAAATAAAAAATATATACCATCCATGCATCCTTTTTAAAAAAGTGAAAACACAAAAGAGAATACCCTATTAGAGCCTTAGAAATAAACCAAGCCTGAGTTGCCGAATTAGGATATCCATGAAATTAAGGTACCGAAAGGGCATTAGTTTTAATTAACTAGTGTAACCAAGTCCCCGAACTCATAATCTCTAGTTCACAGGAATAAATTAGTTCTTCCGCTAATTTATTTAGGTTCCTAATCGACCTACCAAGAATGATTAGTGGCGACTCCAAATTTAAAAATCATTTAAAACAAAAATCCAAAGTTGCGATTCGGTAGGACTTGGGAGGGTCCGCGTTAGGTTAGTCAAATCTAATTAACCTAATAATCCGTTAACCCTTTTGAAGATAAAAGTTTTTAGAGGGTCGCGACAGCTTGGCGACTCCGCTAGAGAGGGGATTTTTAAATTTTCGAAAAAAGATACCAATTGGAATACTTGAATTTTTTCGAAATTTTAAAAATCTTAGTGGACTTAGGCCAATGAAAATTTCATGGATATCTCGCTTTTGGCGATCTTGTTTGGGACTCATTCTATAGGTGTTATATGTTTTTGCAGGATGGGAGTTATAAGGGGTGGAGTGTTTGGCTAACCCCTTTGTTTTGCAGGCTCTGTGTTGGGTTTATTTGTTTAATTTCACACATTTTTAGAAGCGTTGTTTTGATATCAATTATTGTGCATGTCTTACATACTCTGAGGATCACGACACCTGCACACACTAGCATCTAAACCCAAGTCACGAAATTCTTCCTAGAAAACCATAGATAGGGATCGAATATGCAAAGCTCTTGCGTCGATTGCGCTCGGGTTGACCATATTTTATCCCGCTCAATATCTGAATTGACAATTCTTCCCATTGTGATTTGATTGCGCGGAGGGTAAGTTTGTCAATTCAGATAGTGGGAGCCTTTTTAGGTCCATACCTTGTCTCTCCTTCTTTTATTTTCGAGAGTCCACTCCTCACTTGAGTCATGCGCATGATTATGTGATTTGCATTTCTCCAAGGTAAAAGTAAGTTCTCTAATTTTATCTTGTATTTATTTTCGGTCGGTCCATGCTAGGTGTTAGTCAGTTTTTGAGCTTGATATTACGACCATTCCTTTAAAAGAAAATAAAAATTAAATTTGTCACTCATTTCTTTTTTTAAAAATTTTTTTTGAAAAAATGATGTGAAAAAATCCCTTCATGGGAATTTTATTAACCAATAAGGGATTTTTATCATGTTTTTATTGCTTCAATAAAAATGAAATTTTCATGAAAAAATTTTCCTCTGAAAATTTATTTCAATAAAAAGAAAATTTCCTTCAAAAAAAAAACTCTAGTAGACATCAAGTGATTTTATCACATTTTTCAAATTATAAAAACTTGCAAGAAAATTCTTCTCGAGAAATTCGCTCATGTTTTACTAAGAAAATTTTCTCTAAATAAAATTAGACTAATGTCTCGGGGGAATTGTATTGACCAATAAGAGATTTTTGTCATGTTTTTCTTGCTTCAATAAAAATGAAATTTTCCTGACAAATTTTCTCTGAAAATTTATTTCGATAAAAAGAAAAATTCCTTAAAAAAAAACTTTGGTAAACATCAAGTGATTTTATCACATTCTTTCAAATTATAAAAACTTGCAACAAAAATTCTTTTCGAGAAATTCGCTCATGTTTTTCTAAGAAAATTTTCTCTAAATAAAATTAGACTAATGTCTCGGGGGAATTTTGTTAACCAATAAAGGATTTCTGTCATGTCTTTCCTACTTCAATAAAAATAAAATTTTCCTGACAAATTTACCTCTGAAAATTTATTTTGATAAAAAGGAAATTTCTTCAAAAATTTTAGTAAACGTCAAGAGATTTTGTCACATTCCTTTAAAAAAATAATAAAAAAAGAGTAATAAATCTGCATAAAAAAATTCTGTATCAGAAATTAACCCATTTCTTCCTAAGGAAATTTTTTTTTCTGATTTCTTTATAAAATAGAAAAAATCAAATTGGACTAATATAGGAGTCATGGACCGACATTCCTTGTGTCACATATTAATTATATCCATTTCTTCCCCGCGTCTTTTGAAAGATAATATGGATTATATAATCAGAAACCATGAAATAAGTGCCTTAACCTGATTAAATCAACCAGAGACCGGCCTTAAAATTTCCTCGGATCCGAAACACGCGGAGGGTTTTAGAGGACCGAGGTTCTATTAATAAACGTGGCCCACGGACACTCCCCCGATGCTACAGGTGCCCGATACATACGAGTGGACGCCGAAAGCAACAAAACACGGTTGAAGTAGAGCACGCAACAAATGGCCGAATTTATTGGCACACTAATCGAGTGGTGGCAACTTTATTAATTTACATGATTGAACGCGGGTCTCTAGGCGGCTGGTGGAAAGCCACACTGAATGCCTCTCTAATGTTCTTGATATTATCGTTTACCACAACCCGCGAGAGCATCATGAAGAAGATTAAGCCTCAATATCTTCAGCACCCTAAATCGTTCCCCAAGAGAAGAGATGACAGGACAACAAAAGTATAGACATGCGAAACATTCCTTTTATTCCATACTTCAACAGGTTTTACAATAGCTCACTGGGGAGGAAAGGTAAAGTCAAACTGGGCCTTGATAACCATTACGAAAGAGCTCAACTGACTCTCTAAACAGTTGATGCTCTGGGTGCACCAGGCGCTCTCGGGATTAAGCTCCGCGAGCCTAAAGAAGAGGCGATCGCGCTTCTCCTTAGCCTGGGCCATACTGGCCTCATAATGCTCGACGGCAAACTCCAGGTCCGAAATTGCCGCCCTCTCGAAAGCAATGTCAGCCATAATGTCATCAAGTCTCTCCTGCAGCCAACTGCATTTGCACCTCATCACAATATTGCCCGCCTCCTGTTCGGAGTAAGTTCGGACCAAGGCCAGACGGTCCACCAACTTTCCCCACTCACGAACCAGCCACGAAAGCTGATCGTTGGCAAACTTGAGGGCCTTCTTGTGATTATCAGCCACAAATGTGACTGTTTCCAGACGCTCGTGCCGGTCTTGGTAACGAGCTTTCACGACGGCAGTCACAAGGACCGTCTCATAAGCACGGTTATAGGCAGCCAGAAAATTGATGAAGAGGGTCGAGAAGTTCCGGTACTCCTTCCCTAGTTGGATACCCTCAACAGAAGCAGCGTCCACGGTCCTAAATAAACCGAGGATTTCAGCCTCAACGGTAGAGTTTTTGGCTATATGAGCGTAACCTCTACCAAGAAGATTGTAGAGTCTCTCGCACCCAGCCAGGACTTCGACGGATAAGGTATGGTTAGGAGAATTTGCCATTTTTGAAAGCAGAATACGAAAGAAAGGGGGAGAGAGGTGAGGCAGATGAGCGGAATACGAAGATGGTAATCTGCTTTGAAGTAAATATTGATTTCATAGTGACGGTATCAACCAGTCAAGATTTCTCTTATCTACCATTCTCTATTGGCACCACCCTCGTTGGCTCGAATTCCCATCAGATGGCGACCTCGAGCCAAGCGAGTCCGAAATCTCCGCAGAAAGTTTGACGAGACACCGCCACTTTGAAAAAGAAGACGGAAAGATGAGCTGAGTGGAAGACACGGCAAACGTTAGCGAAAAGGAGATACGACTTGTCTTCATTGGAGGACCCGCCAGTAAATCGATGATGGAGATCTTGACAGGGGCCCTCTATCACGAAAAGAAAGAAGAAGACAAACTGAGCGAGAAATAAGGATTTCTCCTTTGATCAAAAGATGAATGTCAGATTTTCTCCATCGAAAAATCTAATAGCGCTGCCCGTGAAGAGGGAAGTCGTTGCTATTGCCAGAGAGAGAACTTGTCCTCATTTGATAGTGAGAGTGAGAGTTTATCTGCAAGAACTCGCAGGAGAAAGATAGAGAGGAAGGAGTTCTCGTGGGAGAGGAATTCAAAACCTTCACCATCAAAGCATCGGCTTTCAAAGTCTATTACGAGAAGCCATCGACGATCCCGTGATCCCTCAAGTCCAAGAAGACATCCTGAGGCGGTCTCGAGTCGGCAGTCCTAGATCCAGAAATATGTCGAGCATTAGGGAAACGGGCGCATGTTCAACCCTAGTCGAAGCTGATGAAGTTCCTTACCCTGAGGGTCTACTGGTCATGGCCATTGACGGTAATCCAGTCTCTCTGTCAATCCTTGTTACCGTATTGAGAAAATGCCGGTATAAGGTTTTAGCTCAAGCAAAAGCAACAGAGGCCTTAGAAGTATTAAGGAGGAGTAGTGACCAGTTTGATATCATCCTCACCGCCATGGTAGGGATTGACATTGATGTTTTCACTCTCTTGAAATTCATCAATTCTGAATTAAACATGCCAGTCGTCGTAATATCGGCAAGCGATGATCAGCAAGCCATAATGAAGCCTGTCTTACACGGGGCCCAAGATGTTGTAACGAAACCAGTTAGGGTTCAGATGCTTCAAAACATATGGCAGCACGTGGTGAGGAAGCAATTGCACGATCAAGAGAACAATCATCAAGCCTTCAATATTGTTCCAAGCAATTGGAAAAAGAAGATGAGTTGGTCTCCCGAGCTGCATCGTATGTTTGTTAATGCAGTTCAGCAGCTAGGAATCGATTCGGTATGGCCGCAACATATACTGGAAATTATGAAGGTAGAGGGACTCACTAAAGGAAATGTTTCGAGTCATCTTCAGAAGTACAGAAAAAGGGTGAGAGAACAAATTGCAGCTCAGAATCAAGAAAACCAAGGCGGGACTGATCCAAGCCTAAACGTGAAGTCTCCTCACCACCATAAGTTCCGTAGGTTAGCATGGGGCGAGCCACTTCCCATCATCAATCAAGCCAGTAGCCGTGCCATCAATCCCCCAGGCGTTAATCAAAGTATCCCCCAGAATCACCCTAATGCTCTTCAAGAGTATAGACCGCAGGGGCAGTGTATTCAGATTCCTTGGTTTGAGTACCAACCTGTGGCTAGAATTCATCCCATGATCAGCGCGCCTGCGCAGCCAGAGAATCAGACAAGAAGTTATCCTGAGCACTTCCACTTCTCTAATCCTCGAATGGAAGGAGTTTTTAGCAGCAAGACAGTTGGTGATCCCCACACTTTCTCGAGTAATAATGAAGGCTCCAGCACGAGAAGTCAAATTGCTCATTGCGAGGACAGAATGAGAAATCTACCGCCAGCATTTGCCAACAACAATGCCCAATTCGAGTATCAGTTGCTGGAAGGTTCAAGAGATTACCCAGATGATGAGCTTACTGCCCTGGTCAACCAGTTTAGGGTTGACAGACGTCCCAAGCCGCGATCAGGAGCCAGTGAGTAGGGACTCTCAAACATCGGTCATCCACACCCGAATCAACACGAGACTAGCTGATTATCGAAGAGCCACAGGAGAGGCAAAACTGACCTTGAATAAGTGCACCTTTCATTTCATGCTTAATTCCCCTGCGTATGATATTTCCAGCTTTCTAGGTGTCTAGATTTAATTCAGGGGCAATGGGGTAATTTGTTTTTTTTATCCCGTCGAATGCGTGAATCCCTTTTTATGCTAGACTCAGGGCGGATCAATTTGTGGCAATGTCGCTGACTGCCATAATGAGAAATGTTGAATGGCCTCACGTTGGGAAATTTCATGTTAAAAGCCCAAGTGAGCTCGAAGACGGGTAACTGTGTATCGTTCCAATTTACCCGCAATCGTTGCAAAATGCTAAATTGGATTTGTTCCATTCTCACCCAGGGGATTGCAAAGTGCCTCAAGAGTGTCGCAAAATGAAATGACCCAATGGAATGCGATAGGACTCATTCGCCTTGAAGGTAACCTTCAAATTAAAGGAGCCCTCCGGTCCACGGACCCGATGGCATGGAAAATGATGATGGTCCAAGGAAACCCGAAAGAAAACAAGGCACAACTAAGCAAAGCACTTATGTGGCAAGCTCAAAGTGAATGGCAACTCGGGACATACAATTCAATCCAGTCCAAATGAAGGAACTTCCTCAATTCAAATTCAATGGAAGTATACACAAGGGTAAAACAGTATCGTTCCAATTTTTCTAGAATATGAAGAACATATACTGCCGCATTCTCTTTCATTTTTGCAGGGGAAGTCTCTACTGGCCAGATTTTCCTATCTACCATTCCCTATCAGTATCACCTCCGCTACTCGTCTCCAATCTCGAGCCAAGCAAATCCGACGTCTCTACGGAAAAGCTGGACGGGACGCCACTACTTTGAAAAAGAAAGGATAAAAAATAAGCTGAGTGGGAGACAAAAACATTTTCGGTAGAAAAGAGATATAACTCGTCTTTATTGAAGAACTCGCCAGCAAATTGACGGTGGAGACAGCAACAAAGGGCCCTCTTCCACGGAAAGATGGAAGGAGACGAGCTGAGCGAGAGATACGATGAAAAGAAAATCGAGAAAGCCAGGACACTCGAGAGAGGCAATACAGTTGCTAAACCCACGTCTAATTTTAAAGGAGGCATCTTCTTGATAATTCTCATTCGTGCTCGAAAGATAGACTCTTAAAGCATACGCAGTCTCCCAGAAAAATCCAGAGAGTGAAAATACAAGAAGAGATATCAAACTTTCAGAAATCGTTAACCAAATCAAAGATGTCTCAACCCAACACACTTGAAAGTTATCGTTACTTGCTGAATATGGGAGAGGAAGAGTTCGAAGCCATATTTGAGATCGAGCCTATGGAGCCCGGCCCTTCCACCGACGATGTCCAAGAGCCCGGTAAGGACAAGGACAACAATGGTAAAGGTCAAAAGAAGCGTTACCGTCGCCATACTGAGGAGCAAGTACGAAAGCTTGAAGATTTCTTCAGAACGTGCCCTATGCCAGACGGCAAACAGAAAATGGAACTGAGTCAAGAGCTAGGACTTGAACCTTCGCAAATCAAGTTCTAGTTTCAAAATAGACGAACCCGAATGAAGACTCGTCATGAGCACAATGAAACCGAGTTTCTAAGAGTTGAAAATGAAAACCTCCGAGCGGAGAACAAGATATATAAAGAGGCTTTTGACTCCGCCACCTGCCCCAATGTTGACACCTAATTTTTAATCATCTTTTCTCTTTTGAAATTAACAAAAAATCCATAAAAATTTATAAAATTAAAAAATTCAAGTTTGGAGACCTTGGTCAAGCCTAGGGAACCAATTTTGACCAAAAATTGATTTTTCATATTTTCAGTATTTTTCGGTATTTTTATTTTCGAAAATTAATAAAAAATCCATAAAAATTCATAAAATTGAAAAATCAACTTTGGAGACCTTGGCCAAGCCTAGAGAACCATTTTTGAACAAAAAATAATTTTTCATAATTTTTTTGTATTTTTATATATTTTTTAGAAATTAGGAAAATATTTAATAAATAATAACATATGAGGCCACAAAAATACATAAAAATATTCAATATTTTTCTTTTCATGTTGGCCATCGCAAATTTAAAAAAAAATCCAATTCAGGGTCGTGTATTTCTTCACGAGCATGGTCTCGAATCAGGCCAAAAAAAAAATTCAATTTGAGTCAATTTATTTTTATTTTTCACTTTTAGGAGTTGTGACATTATCCTCTAATATTTTAAATTTTCTTCTTGGCCCAATTATACCCAGAATGACTCAATTTTTTCAAAGGGCTTTAATTAAATTTTGCATTATCTTCAGCGGCAGAAAATAAGCTTAAATTTGACATGAGGTGTGTCGAAAATTGTGAGGAGATTTGGACTTAAAAAAATATTTCTCCAGGGACTGAATTGCAAATACTTAAAATCTCAGGGACTAGAGTGCAAATACCTAACACTTGAGTGATTATTTTGCAAATAACAAAAAGAAAAGTTAGTGGAGAAATTAGAATAGAGAAGGGAAGATGGAGAAGAGGAGATAGAGAAGAGAAGATGGAGAAAAGGAGATGGAGATGAGAAGATGGAGAAGAATAGATGGAGAAAATAAGATGAGAATGGAGAAGAGAAGATGGAGATGAAGAAGAGTTAGTGGAGAAATTAGAATGGGAGATATATATGGAGAAGGGAAGATGGAGATGGAGAAGAATAGGTGGAGAAATTAGAATGTGAGATAGAGATGGAGAATGGAAGATGAAGTTGAAGAAGAGTTAGTGGAAAAATTAGAATGGGAGATGGAGTTAGTGGAGAAATTAGAATGGGAGGTAGATGAGTTGATTATAAAAGGAGGAAGAAGTGAACTTGGGAGGGAGGATTATTTTTGGAGAGAAAATTTTGGATGTTTGAGAGAGTTTTGGAAGGTTGAAGAAAAATTTGAGAAAAAGAAAATACCAAAAAGAGAGAGAGAATTTTGAGGATGATGGGAGTTTAAACCTAGGAGTTATCATCACCAATTCCTTCATCGATCAACATAAATCAAGAGTTCATCCTCGTCAACGAGTAAGCAAATCCGAGCTAAGTGTTTGTATTTATTCATTTATTTGTGGTTTTAGTCGCAAATTAGCACAAAATTGTATACACTTTCTCCATTTCTCATTTCTCCATATTTTTATGTCAGGCAAAGGACAACTCCAAGTCAACGGTAAATCTTATGGAGGTGTAAACACAAAAAGAGAGCACTCCACTAGAGCCTGAGGAATAAACCAAGCCTGAATTGCCAAATCAGGATATCCATGAAATTAAGGTACCGAAAGGGCATTAGTTTTAATTAACTAGTGTAACCAAGTCCCCGAACTCATAATCTCTGGTTCGTAGAAGTAATTTAGTCCTCCCGCTAATTTACTTAGGTTTCTAATCAACCTACCAAAAATGATTAGTGGCGACTCTAAATTCTAAAATCATGTGAAAAAAAATCAAAGTTGCGATTTGGTAGAGCTTGGGAGAGCTCGAACTAGGTTAGTTAATTTAATTAATTAATCTGGTAATCCATTAACTTAAAAATGAATTTTAGGTCGCGACACCCAACTGCAATACTCTCCTCACCCTCGAGGAAATGCATTATCTGAGGATCGAAAATGCACGTTTAAGAGATGAGTTAGATCAGTTCATAGCAGGATCAAGTTCTGTTGGAACAAGGTACGAAAAGACCAAGACTATGGGACCAGCATGGATGCCTTCTGAGGAGGAGGTGAGGTATCATCACCAGGCAAGTGGCATTGGCGACGAACTTGCCGCTATGATCAGGCAGTTTGATGCTGATGAAGCACCAGGGCGTTAATGTGCATACGAATCCTGTATTTCAAAACTAGTGATCATGGGACCTGCGACACGGCCGACGCGTACCTGATCCGGAACAACGCTAGCTGATCATTCAAGAGCTTGCAAAGGGAAGAAGATCAAGCCTGGACGAATACATATACTTGGTTTCATCGCACGTTCTCGCCTTTTATCGATGTCCAAAATTGATGCACAAGCTAGAAGTAATCATTTCCCTTTCCCCCTATTAAATGCTCGGAGCCGTTACCGCACCAAACTCGAAAAAATTAATATCGAGAAGAAATCCGCGTAAATCCAAAGGGTAAACCCGTATCGTTTCAAGTTACCATCGAACTACCCAGGTTTTAAAATTAATCCCTTCAATTTTCAGGAGTTCTCAAATTGACTCGAGAACGTAATTATACCCAAATACAAGTTGAACAAAATTTGGGGCAAAGCAAATCATGGATATTAGCACAGAGTGGACAGCTTCAGATAAAAGAAAATGCGAACGAGGGACCCGAACAATCTCAGACATGGGTAATTCTGTATCGTTCTAATTTGCACATAATCATCTCGAGTCCTGAATTTTTTTATTCCATTCTTAGCAGGGATTGCAAATTACCTCGAGAAATACCGTAACAAGGCCCAAGGTGATACAACAGGGCCGCGTTATCCCCAAGGATTAACCTTTAAAAAGAAAACCCCATGGACACCTACGGTCCAATGGACCGAATGGTATGGGGGATGACAGTAGGTCCGAAATATCCAAAGTTCGATCCCCAAAGTGGGGAATGTTGTATGTATTATAAATAAATGAAACAACTTTTTGTGCATTTCTTTTTGCAAGTAGGAATACTCGACGAGTAATACCGAAGTCAATATTTTGCCACATTCTCGGCTTAATGGTGAAGCATCCAACAAAAGTCGAAGAAAACTCAATCCAGCAAAATTGGTAAAAGACTTGTCCAAGGCATTCAAGATGAAGGGTAAATCAGTATCGTTTCCAATTTATCCCTTTTAATACTGGTTGACATGTCTCCTTTTCTTGTTACAGGAAATATTTATACTAACATGTAACATGTTGAAGGAGACAAATTCAAAAGAAAATGATGATCATCTGACAAGATCTATTCTGGTGAAAAATGGAGGGCATTTAACCGCTAAACCATGGCGGTCGCTATCACTAAACAAACCAAAATGCTCCTCACCCATATGCCTCATCGTGCAGGGGCAAAACTTGAGACAAACCGCTCCTCGACATAAGGAGTGGGCTTCCCAATTTGTTCAATCCACCCACATACCAGGGGCAATTCAAATCCGCCCATGTTTGCACATTATATAAACACACATGATGCTAAAAATTGTCACATCGGCATTGTGTTTACACATTTCACGAATTATGTATAACTATTCCGCATGTTTAATTTACCAACTCCAACTTAGAGCATAAACTGCATATGAGACATCAAATGTGCAAAATGGGGCATAACAGGATGAGGAAAGATAAACCATTTCCACACAGGTCTAACATTTTAATCTACAGATAAACAGCCTTTCTCTAGAGTGAGAGAAAGCCCTTTCGGACTGAAGTTCCCTATTCAGATTACATTCGAGGCGTTCATAATATGAGAACTTCCTTAAACAGAATTGGTAATGCAAGCTTGACAGAATAATTTTGCATGATCCACATTTGGATTGATTGCATCATGAGTTATCACACAGACTACTTCTAATCATTGCCGACTTGGTTGAATAATTTTGCATGAACCGATCAACTCATTGATGAAAATGCTTGCACATGTTACCTCTAACACTGCCTGACAGGCAACACATTCCCAATGTTCGAATTACCTTCCAAAGTCTTGAAATTCATTCGGCGATTATTGAATGAACAAGCCTGATTGTCGAGAAGCCACCAGGCATTTCTTCTGAATTCTCGGGTAAGTATATCTTCAACCTGGATGAATTCTGACGGTTGTTGAGGAACTTGAATCCATTGCAATACATACAGGTATCCACATTCTTCAATAAAGCATTATTTGTCTCAAAGATAGAAATGTTCGAGACCTTTTGATATCTGCTTCTTTGGTTTATTCCTAAAGCTACAGGAGAATATAATTTGGGTTTGAGCTTCTGCAGGATTCCTGGTCTCCCAAGATTTCAGAATGGCACCCTTTGAGGTACACCAAGCCCTTCTTACAGACAAACTAAGTCCTTCTTACAGGCAAACCAAGTCCTTCTTACAGGCATAGAGTCCTTCATATAGGAAAATCAAGTCCTTCTTACAGGCACAAAGTCCTTATTACAGGAAAATCAAGCCCTTCTTACAGGCAAAGCAAGTCCTTCTTACAGGCAAATCAAGTCCTTCTTACAGGCACAAAGTCCTTCTTACAAGCAAAGTAAGTCCTTCTTACAGGGAAATCAAGTCCTTCTTACAGGCAAATCAAGTCCTTTTTACAAGCAAAACAAGTCATTCTTACAGGCAAATCAAGTCATTCTTACAGGCATAAAGTAAAGTCCTTCTTACAGGCAAATCAAGTCTTTCTTACAGGCAAACCAAGTCCTTCTTACAAGCAAACCAAGTCCTTCTTACAGGCAAATCAAGTCCTTCTTACAGGCAAATCAAGTCCTTCTTACAGGCACAAAGTCCTTCTTACAGGCAAAGTAAGTCCTTCTTACAGGCAAATCAAGTCATTCTTACAGGCAAATCAAGTCCTTCTTACAGGCAAAACAAGTCCTTCTTACAGGCAAATCAAGTCATTCTTACAGGCAAAACAAGTCCTTCTTATAGGCAAATCAAGTCCTTTTTACAGGCAAACCAAGTCCTTCTTATAGGTAAAAAGTCCTTCTTACAGGTAAATCAAGTCCTTCTTACAAGCACAAAGTCCTTTTTACAGGCACAAGTCCTTTTTACAGGCACCAAGTCCTTTCTACAGGCACTAAAGTCCTTTTTACAAGCACCGAAATCCTTTTTGCAGGCACCAAGTCCTTTCTACAGGCACAAAGTCCTTTTTACAGGCATCAAGTCCTTTCTACATGCACTAAAGTCCTTCTTACAAGCACCAAGTCCTTTTTACAGGCACCAAAGTCCTTTTTACAGGCACCAAGTCCTTTCCACAGGCACAAAGTCCTTCTTACAGGCAGTTTCATGGGTTGACCTACCATACGGGTCAAATTTCAATCAAATTTTAATCAGTAGAATCCTTTCATTAGGAATCTACTATGAGGTGACCTACCATACGGGTCAAAATTTTAATCAGTAGAATCCTTTCATTAGGAATCTATTATGGGTTGACCTACCATACGAGTTCAAATTCAACCACCCTAAGGTTTTCTTCTAACGAATCCTTAGGTTCTCATTTGACCTACCATACGGGTCAAAATTTGATAAGTAGAATCCTTTCATTCGGAATCTATCACGGGTTGAGCTACTATATAGGTCAAATTTCAATCAAATTTTAATCAGTAGAATCCTTTCATTAGGAATCTACCATGGGGTGACCTACCATACGGGTCAAAATTTATTTAGTAGAATCCTTTCATTAGGAATCTATCATGGATTGACCTACCATACGGGTTCAAATTCAACCACCCTAAGGTTTTCTTATAACGAATCCTTAGATTCTCATTTCATTTTCAGTGGAACATTTATGTCACGACTCCTTTTATTTCATTGTGTTGAGTCGATTAGGATTCAGGTGTCATCTCGTCTTTGAAATGAACCTCTGCCGAGCTTCCATTCAAAGAGGGACAGCTGTTGACACCTGATTTTTAATCATCTTTTCTCTTTTAAAAAATTTCAGTATTTTTCGGCATTTTTATTTTTTGAAAAATCCATAAAAATTCATAAAATTGAAAAATTAACTTTGGGGACCTTGGCCAAGCCTAGAGAACTAATTTTGACCAAAAATGATTTTTCATATTTTCAGTATTTTTTAGTATTTTTATTTTCGAAAATTCATGAAAAATAAAGAAAAAATGAGAAAATTGCAAAATCAACTTTGGAAGCCTTGGCCAAGCCTAGGCACCATTTTTGAACAAAAAATAAATTTTCATATTTTATATATATATTTTTTAATTTTTTAAAAAAAAATACAAAAATACTTGAAAATTTTGGAAAAATAACATTTGAGACCAAAAAAAATACACAAAGATGGTTAATATTTTTATTTTAAATCTATTTTCATATTGGCCATCGCAAATTCAGAAAAATCCAATTCGAGTCACATGTTCCTTCACGAGTATAATCTCGAATCGGGCCTAAAAAAATTTAATTTGAGTCAACTTATTTTTAGTTTTCACTTTTTATGAGTTGTGACATTGTCTTCTAATATTTTAAATTTTCATCTTAGCTCAATTATACCCAGAACGACTCAATTTTGCAAAAGGGCTTTAATTAAATTCTGCATTATTTTCAGGGGCAAGAAATGAGCTTAAATTTGACATTTGGTAAATTTTGGTGTGTCAAAAATTGTGAGGAGATTTGGACTTAAAGAAATATATTTTTTTCATGGACTGAATTGTAAATACTTAAAATTCAAGGACTAGAGTGCAAATACCTAACTCTTGAAGGATTATTTTGCAAATAATAAAAAGAAGAGTTAGTGGATAAATTAGAATAGAGAAGGGAAGATGGAGAAGAGGAGATGGAGAAGAATGGTTGGAGAAAATAAGATAAGAATAGAAGGGAAGATGGAGATGAAGAAGAGTTAGTGGAGAATTTAGAATGGGAGATAAATATGGAGAAGGGAAGATGAAGATGAAGAAGAGTTAGTGGAGAGATTAGAATGTGAGATAGAGATAGAGAAGGGAAGTTGAGATGAAGAAGAGTTAGTGGAGAAATTAGAATGGAAGATGGAGTTAGTGGAAAAATTAGAATGGGAGATAGATAAGTGGGTTATAAAAGGAGGAAAAAGTGAGTTTGATGGGGAATTTTTTGGAGAGAAAATTTGAAGTGTTTGAGAGATTTTTTTAAGAGAAAATTTTGGATGTTTGAGAAGGTTTTGAGAGATTGAAGAAAAATTTGAGAGAGAGAAAAAATACCAAAAGAGAGAGAGAATTTTGAAGATGATGGGAGTTTAAAGTTAGGGGTTATCATCACAAATTCTTTCATCGATCAACATAAATCAAGAATTCATCCTCGTCAACGAGCAAGCAAATTCAAGTTAAGTGTTTTTATTTATTCATTTATTTGTGGTTTTAGTCGCAAATTAGCACAAATTGCATGCACTTTCTCCTACCTCCATTTTTCCCATATTTTATGTCAGGAGAAGGATATCTCTACGTCAACGGCAAAAAATCTCGTAGAGATGCAAAAATCGCCCAAACAAGCTCCTAAGCTGTCTACCGATTTCTCAGCTGATTTATGACTAAAAGTCCCTCTTAATTCAAAAGAGACTCTCTATATTGGGAAAATAGAGAGCGAAAATCAATTATAGAAATCCCTCCCAAAAAAATGGGAGATAAGTACTATTTCCACTCTTCTGGTTTTAGGTGCAGATTAGCATATATTTTGTATACTGACACTTCACTCTATTTTATGTGAGGAAGCCGCAGCTCTATATCAATGGTCAACCCTATGGAAGCACAAAATCGGCTTGGAGGAGTCCTCAAGCGCGCACAAATTTCAAATTGTTGAATCAATTCGTTGTATTTCATTTTAAAGAATTCATACCCCAGAATAGAGAGGACAAAGTCCATCCGCAATTTAAATATCTGCACCATAAATCCCAAAGGGAAGAGCCAAGCCAATGCTTAGCCTCCTATTGGAGGTTTTTACTTACAGCAGTTAAATACCTGCAACTTAAATACATGTACCTTAAATCCCAAAGGGAAGAGCCAAGCCAATACTTAGCCTCCCATTGGAAGTTTTTACTTACAGTAGTTAAATACTTGCAACTTAAATACCTGTACCTTAAATCCCAACGGGAAGAGCCAAGCCAATGCTTAGCCTCCCATTGGAGGTTTTTACTTACAGTAGTTAAATACCTACAACTTAAATACTTGTACCTTAAATCCCAAAGGGAAGAGCCAAGCCAATGCTTAGCCTCCCATTGGAGGTTTTTACTTACAATAGTTAAATACCTGCAACTTAAATACCTGTACCTTAAATCCCAAAGGAAAGAGCCAAACCAATGCTTAGCCTCCCATTGAAGGTTTTTACTTACAGTAGTTTAAATACTTGCAACTTAAATACCTGTACCTTAAATCCCAAAGGGAAGAGCCAAGCCAATACTAGGCCTCCCATTGGAGGTATTTATTCACTGTCATGTACTTCCTATAATTTAATCTTTGAATCATCAGACCCAAAAGATGAGTAGGTCGTAATACTGCACAAAAGTCGTTAACACACTCCCTCTTTCGGCTTCAGGGAATCTTTAACACTTAAAAAATATAATAAATAAAAAAATATATACCATCCATGCATCCTTTTTAAAAAAGTGAAAATACAAAAGATAATACCCTATTAGAGCCTTAGAAATAAACCAAGCCTGAGTTGCCAAATTAGGATATCCATGAAATTAAGGTACCGAAAGGGCATTAGTTTTAATTAACTAGTGTAACCAAGTCCCCGAACTCATAATCTCTGGTTCGCAGGAATAAATTAGTTCTTTCGCTAATTTATTTAGGTTCCTAATCGACCTACCAAGAATGATTAGTGGCGACTCCAAATTTAAAAATCATTTAAAACAAAAATCCAAAGTTGCGATTCGGTAGAGCTTGGGAGGGTCCGTGTTAGGTTAGTCAAATCTAATTAACCTAATAATCCGTTAACCCTTTTGAAGATAAAAGTTTTTAGAGGGTCGCGACACTAGCACAACTGAGGGGTGATTATCTACAAGCTTTGTCTTCCGTCGCCACACAATTAGTGATATGTCTAAACTAGAGACTTGACATTTGTGGAGTTCGAAAACATAAAGAATCAAGTTGGTTCCAACTCCACTCCTTAAAGTAAGCCTCAAATCTTCTTAGTGCATATTTTAGTTTTTGATTAAAATGCGTGAATGATCCCTAATGAAGATCCACGTACGAGTTATTTTTAATTCTATTTTGTTTCTTTGATTTTGAAAACAAAGTTATCTTATTTGCCCGTATGAACCTAACACCACCGCTACCGGTACAAGAACGAGTAGCAACAATTGATGATGGGTAATTTGAGGTTATTAAATATAAGATAACTCTATAAGCTTTGATTTTTTAATCTCTAAGAAGATATGTAGGTACTTAATAATAAATCATTAAGTTCAAGTCTTTTTCCCTCCTTTTTTTTCCATATATTTGATTACAATTTTTATTTGATAATACATTATTTCATAATTTTATAATTTATTATTTTTTATTTCATAATTCGTTATTTAATAATTTGATTATAATTCATCATAATTTAATTTTTAACTCAAAAACCTTTTAAAAAAAATTGACATCGATTTGGAACAATTGGCGGTTCAGCGGTTCTGAACCAGCAGTTCTTAAGGTTATGGTCTTTTTTTTTTTGGTATCTAAGGTATCCGGGCCAGCGTCCGTACGGATCACGCACCGCGACTAATCCTCCGGGAGGACTAGCGCAGCATCCCACCGCCACGACCCTCCGCTTAAATCACCGGTACCCAGCGAGGTTCGAAGCTAGGATTTCTCGTGAAAGAACCAGAGCGCAAACCAGCTGGGCCATCGTATGGTCTTGGTTCCTCTAGATTTTGAACTGGAATCATCGGTTCATGAACCGGAATTGGCGGTTTCAGAACCATGGCCATGTCTATGACAATGATTTTGTTGTCAGATTCAAACAGAATTTTACAAAATAGAATCGACCAGAAGGATGAAATTGCTTCAATTAAAAGATTACGAGGTTTGAAATGAAAGAAATTAAAGTGATTATTAAATCGCAGTAATGGCAAATTATTTACATGTATATAACAATAAAAAAATATTATTAGAAAAGAAAATCGTTAGACTGGACATCGAAGGAGAGAATTTCCAGTGCACCACCAGCCTGCATCGTCTTTCTGCTTCTTCTCCCTCCACTAACCCACACCAGGTCCAGATCCACTCCTCCTCCATCATTCTCACTCCAACTCATGCTGCTGCTTCATCTTCATCTTCCCCATTAGCCTCTCCCTCTTTTGCCGCTCCCATGGATCCTCAGCCTTCCCCGTCGTCGGGAAGGTCGCCGTCTTCCGACTTCCCCCGGACTACCTCCTCCTCCTCCTTCTCCCCCTCCTCCAGATCCCTCTCCGATGCCGCCCTCGCCAGGCCCGCCGATCCCTCCTGGGTCGGCTGGTGGTCCTCCTCCACCTCCATCGCCGTCCCTGACTTCGCCCCCCTCGCCGCCCGCCCCTCCTCCGATCTCTCCCGATCCGACTTCCTCCCCTACCTCTCCTCCATCTCCGAGCCCTTCCACCGCTTCGAGGACATCCGGGACCACTCCTCCCGGGAGCGCGATCTCCAGGGCGGCGCCGGTGCCGACGCGTCGGAGGTCACCGGAGGCCAGGGCGACGCCCTCGTCGCGTGCCTCAGGGAGGTCCCCGCGCTCTACTTCAAGGAGGACTTTGCGCTTGAGGAGGGCGCGACGTTCCGCGCGGCCTGCCCCTTCTCGAGCATCGCGGAGAACTCGGCGCTCCAGGAGAAGCTGTCGCACTACTTGGATGTGGTGGAGCTGCATTTGGTGAAGGAGATTTCGCTGCGGTCCAACTCGTTCTTCGAAGCACAGGGGCAGCTGCAGGACTTGAACGTGAAGATCCTGCGCGGTTGTGGCAGGATCAGGGAGTTGAAGGAGACGATTAGGCTTCTGGACGGGGATTTGGTGGATTCAGCCCGGCAGATTCAGGAACTGAATGCCACCAGAGGGAACTTATTGCTTCTGCAGCAAAAATTGAGGCTTATATTGTCAGTCAATCAAGCGGTTTCAGCTCTCGAGTTGGTGCGGTTTCCTTCATGTATTTGTGTTCTCTTCTTCGACTTTTGGTGATCTTATGGCTCATTGTGATACTTCCTACTTCCCTATCAAGAAAATAATTTAATTTTTTTATTCCTGTCGATCAGCTGGTTGCATCCTCAGATTGCGCTGGTGCTTTGGATGTCATTGATGATTTACGGCACTTGCTGGTACGTATCGGTCTTTTCAATGGAGCAAGTCTTTATCTAGGCTTTGCTTAGTTGCTTATTATGCAGAACCTAGTCTGAAAAAGCTGAGAGAATTGAAAGAAAAATCTGAAGCAACAAAGGGTTGCGACAGGTAGTTTTTGTCTAGAATGTCATCTATAAAATTAATGCTGTAGTATTATTGTAGAAGGTCCTTCTTTGTCGTAAGAGTTGGGCAATGATTAGATGATAAATTGTGTTAAGCTAGCTTACTTCTGGCACCTGAGTCTTGACTGTACTTGGCATTTCTGCTTAGTGAAATGGCTATACAGCGAGAATTGCTTTGACAGATTGACCAGTTTAGCTGATGATTGCATCTGAATATGTATTAGCGCCATCTACGTTGTTGTCAGCTTTAGACTGAAGATGATGAAACTTGCTACGAGAGAATGGAATGGAATCAGTTTATTTCACTCGTAATCCTTTAAATATCCATGAATGACCGTACACCAAATGGAAAGGTGTTTTGCACTCTCCAATTTGGTTTCTAGTGAGGGTCTTGACCCTCAGGTATTCTTTTGATATCAACAAAGGGGTACCAACCCTTGCAACTGATCAGTAGGTAGATTTCAAGTGGACAATAAGGTCTAACAGAGACTGTACTCTGTTGACAGAATTTGGTTTAGCTTGGGAAGCCATCATCATCAGGTATATGGTCATGCACACAGCAATATGCGCATAAATGAAAGTGCACTTGGCCAAAGCAACTGGCTGAACAAGGTTAAAGTGTCTTGTTTTCTCGTTCTGGTTTATGGAACGTTTTAAGATGATGAGCCGGTCAAACCTGTGATAGGTCTCCTGAGTAGTTAGTTTCTGGTTCGGCTTTCTTATGCAAGGCTCGGTTAGTTATAAAAAGGTGAAGAGGGCGAAGCCAAGCCAAAAGCCCTGTAAGAATTTTTGCAAACAGTAGAAATTATACCAGTTCCTGAAATTATAGATAATCTGTGTTTACTTTAGATTCATTATTTGGTTAACATTGAATAAACGTCTTGATTTCAAACTCTAAGTGATAGAAAAAGCCAAAAGCTGAGGGCAAAAAACCACATCAAAGACCTAACAAAAGGTTCAAGTTGTGGCACTTTGTCTTATGTTGTGCATTAGAGAGACCATTGCTGAATAATTGCTTGAGGGATTTGACGGTTGTGTTGCTACTGTCTTGCACTCTGATATCATACTTTGGTCACTTTGCTCCAGTTAAGGCTGTAGTAAGTGTTGTTAATGCATATGTGATGGCTTTTCAGATCTAACCGAATCGGCAAATGCTATGTACATATTTGTGGTTCAATTTTAATAACAAATCATTATTGACCAATCTTTGCCTTGTCAATATTTTTCTTCTCTTGCTCAAGACAAAGCATGCTATTAGATATTTTATGTCAATCCAAACTTCTTGCCTATTCACTCTATTTGTGGCTGAGTGAGTAGATTCCCACTCTTACCAATGCAGAGAAACTGATCCTAAGCCTTTTCTCATGTGGATGCCACTTTCCCGTGTTTTAGTTTGGATTGAATGGCTTGTTAAATATTTTGATTGTTCCCAGAAAGAAAATGGACAATGTAGGCGTGACTGATAGCCCATGTAACTGCAAATTGGTTAAAACCAATTGTCTTGCTCCATATGCTAAGTCTGCAGCTCAACATCCTCAATCATAACTAATGCAGTCAAACTGCCTTATGAAGTGGTTTATGCAGACGACGTATATAGTAACAAGAGAAAATGATGTATGGCTTCTTATTCTGTGGACTTGAGTTTCGAGAATGGCGCAAAATATTTGATTCGTGAATTAGTAATTCTATCAATACTAAGCACTTGTTTGGAGTGACTTCTATTTCAACTTTTGACTCTTTGTGAATTTTGCTAAACTCACCATTTAACTTTTAATAACTCTTCACACTTGCAACCTTTCAAGATATTCAAATACTTACATGTAGATTCATTGGTTCTTGTTTCTTAATATCTTGACACTTAGATAATAATTTATTTTCAAATTTTGGAGGGGAAGTAGTAAGTGGAAGTTGGAAGTAATTAAAAACATAGAATGACAACCAAAGATAATATTACAGAGAAAAACCGATTTAATGATATAAAACTTTGGCAAGTATGAGCACATATATGGTTGGGGAGATAGGTAAATTCACTAACCTTGGGAAAGTTAATTCTTATGTATTGCTGGATTTTGATATCCACTGTATTGGCTGGCCTTAAGCGTCAGTGACACTGAATGCCAGTGAATTTTGATGCTTTCAGTCTCCTTGTCCATGTATTTTCCTTATCCCTAGACAATTCCATTTCCCCCTAAAGTGTATTGTTGATATTTAGAGGTCTCTAAGGAAGAACTTGTGGCATCCCTGGTTTTCTAATAGAATATACAATATAGAAGCATGTTTTGTGCTCTGTTGTGCTCTGTTCTCATTTTTTTTTGGGGGGGGGGGTGGGGTAGATAAAAGAGGATTTTATTAATACAGAGAAGTTCCTATACATCAGAATTAGACAAGGATAAAGACAGAAAAACAAACAAGCAACAGGAAAACATTACAAGACTATGGAACCAGAAAAAAGAAAAGGATCAAAGCCAAATAACAATGGTGGAGCACCTGAAGATTTTGAACCCTCAAACAATGATTTGGTGCATTCTTTCCTGACCACATGAGAAAAAGTGGTGTAATGCTCCGTGCCTTTTTAGAAATTAAGTCTCCTATTGGGGAATTCCAACAGCTATAGAGTTGGATAGCATGTCTTGGTTTGACAAATACCATCTTAGACGTGCTAAAAATATGGTCCCAAGCCTGAGCATAAGGAAGAAAGAGATGGTCAAGAGGTTCACCTGGATGCTTACCCATACAAAAGCAATCCGTGAGAATTAATTGCTCTTTCTAGATTCTCAATTGTAAGAATTTTATTCCAACCTACCGTCCAGCAAAAGAAAGAAAATCTATCAGATATATAGGGCAAGTAGATTGCTTTTTTCAGTTTGTTAAACTGCATTGTGCCAAAATAATGCCTTTTCAAATTTATCTTGTTCTTCTTTGGCTTTTGAGATGGTTTCTGCTGCCCATATGTCTGTTGGTGGTGACCCTGGTTAAAAACTCAAGGAGCGCTTCTAATCAAACTACACCAGACTCTATTAACTCTTTCTTTTTTTCGGTTGAAACCAGACTCTTAACTTTACTAATTGTTTTCCGCTTCTATTTGGTATAAATGTTTACCAGGAAGGGGATGAACTTACTGGTCTACATTGCTTCCGTCACCTTCGGGACCATGTTGCAGCTTCAATAGATTCCATAAACAGGTATATAAATGATTACCTGGAGTCTTCTTCTCTTAAAGGTTTGCAGTTTGTACACCATTCTGTAAGGCTGTCTTACCCATTGCCGACTAATTATTATTTTCGCTTGTGAAGTATAATTGCCGTTTTAGCTTCTACTTTGGAGGCTTTGATTCTGGGCATGTGTAGACAAACATGTATTTGTGTTTATGCTTGGTAGCTTCACACATACTCACACGTTATTGTGTGAATGTAAACATGTAATCATCTATGCGTGAATTTGAACATACAACATGGTGCACTGCTCATCCATGATTTGCCTAAAATATATTTCAATGAAAAAGCCATGGAAAAAATCTTGTGAGGGATGGGTACAAAGAAAGTTGCCATAACATAGATCAGGGTATGTACTAGCATCCTATCTGAGGTTAAGGATATGTTTCGTGATTAAGTTATTTACTGCAACCTATGTGAGCTGTCAAGTTCTTGCTGAGGTTGAACCTATTAGTATAAATATCTGCTAAAAGGTTTCTTTGAACTTCCTGAATCGATTTATATTGCTCACTCTAGTTTTTGAGGTAATCATATGAACAGTGGGTTCATATTGTCCGTCCACCAAGATAATTAGTCCTATGCCAGGTAGTTTAAGGACATTCTTATTGCATGCTTCACATATTAGCATCCATCTTTGTACAAATGAAAAGAGGCTGATGTTCAGCTCTATTTCCACTTGACTAATTATTCCATTATTTTCCATTACTCTGATTGTCTTTATGTCATATATATTTCTTTTGCGTGGCTAGTGCTCTCTCTTTGCTTGAATCAGTTAAAAGATTCTCATGATCAGAAGTAAAATTTTCCATATCAATTAATTACTTAATGTAGAAGTCTTTAGCTGTTAATGTAGATGCTAAAAAAACCTCTTGATAAGCCCAAGCAGCACCAACTAACATGTCTTTTCAGACCTTTTAGCTAGAGGCATGATGCACTTTTCATGAGATTTTTGTTGGGAAGTTTCTTTCGTGTTTGACTCTGTTCTATGATATCATTCTCTGTTTGAACTTGCTTCTGCTCATTGTGTTTTCTCGGAACTTACACTTAGTCAGTGCATGGTTATCTTACTGTGAAAATCTGAGACTTTTTTCTCGTGTTTAATGGTGCCCTTCATTGAATGCCTTAACTTTACTTCCACAGGATGCCTTCCTTTTCTTTTTTCATCTTGGGTTGATCTCTTTCATTTTCATGCGGTTATTGATCAACTCGAAAATCTTTTGCCTGAGTTTGAGATGTTGAGATTTGTGCATGTCTCAGCTTGGTCGCTATTCTAGTTCTTTTTAGGATTATCCTTTAGACATATTGAAAGAATTTCTACAATGCCAGTTTCCTTGGAAAGAAGATGAATGCTACGTGCGTTTTGATTGTGTGACATTTAATGAGCACATGAGTTATGACCATGCTTTTCCAGTATTTTACTCACACTGGTTTGCGTCATCAAGTGCATGACATTTATCTAAGTGCAAAAGTACCAGTTGTATCATGCTGGGAATCAATGCAGCATAGTGCATCCTCAGTAACTTGTGGACTTTGCTCTTGTAGCATTCTTTCAGCAGAATTTATGCGCACTTCTGTCCATGATGTTGGAGACATAGATGTAATTATTTTGTCAAAAGTAAAAGCAAGGGCTTCCGTTTCTGTGAATGGGGCAGAAGATGAGGTAAGCTTCTCTCTGTAAGTCATTCTGCTAGCAAGTGCCATGCATATTATCACTCATTATTTGCTTTAGGTTTGTTTTGTCAATTTGTACACGCTGACGTGAAATTCCTTTTTCATATTGACTGACAATGGACAAGTATAGCGTGGAAGCTACATCTTACCATTCTTGGTGTTGTGTGACTTATGTCTAAACTCTCACGAATGGCTTCATTTCACTTGCATACTTGGGAAATGAGGCTCGGTTTTAAATCTTAAGATATGGGCTGGGTTCTAAAACTAGGATTTCTTGCAAAAAATGATCAGGATGTTGGGTCATCTGCTTTGAGAAACTTCATGCCTAAATGAACCAATACCAGCTACCTGTTGACCACTACTTGAAAAGTTCACTAAGATTGGGCTTTGTTTGAAGTCTGTTGTTGAAGTATTAAGGGTCTACGTTGTAGATAGTGTTATCGGCCCTATCGGGTTACCTTGTCGTTCTTGTATAGTGGCATATTTGCATAATTACTTGCGTCCTTTACCTATAAATATAATAAGGAGACTTCAGAACTCATACAATTCTTCAGAAATCAAGACCTGTTTTTACGTGATAAGTGTAATAAGTATCGAGTGGCTACTCCAAATTTAATGCACGTTAAAAAGCAGGATCATATGACTTTTTGGTGAAACTGTCAGCCCAATTCAAAATTGAGATGTTACGTTACCAAAACATTGCATCTTAGATCTGTTCTTCATGATCAAAACACACACATATGATGGCATGCCCCCACAAATGTCTATTCCCTGGATCCTTTTTGGACGAGCACTCGAGTCTAAGATTTTCTCGAAAGGCTAGGCAGACAATGAAATCTACACCCACACTCGATATTCACACCCAAGTCCGAGCTACATAGATCAGCATCTGTAATTGCTGGCCCAATTTGACTAGTGAAAAGTGGAGAGGAAGTTCATTTTTGTCCACTTGATGGTCAATTGTTTATTGTTTTCCTTATGGGTGTATTTTTTCATCAACTGCTTCCTACAACACAATTGGTTTGTACTTTTGCAATTTTTATTTATTGGGAGGTATTGTTTGGTTTTAAAGTTTGTTAGTGGTTTTGATGTGAAAGTTCTATTGACTCATTGTGGTTTGCAGATTAAATTTGATGAGGAAGAGACTTTTAACTTGCGAGATCGTCTTCTCCCTATTGTAATTGGATTGCTCAGAACAGTAAGTCTTATGTGCGCTTTCCCGTTTTTCTTAATTTGATGTACCATCTACTTTTTCAGACAGGGAAATATTTCTCTTGTAAAATTTTCTTCACATGGGGCATTTAAATAATATTGTGGGCCTCTATAGTGATTTTTTTCACTCTGTCTTATAGATTAGTGAAATCTTATTCATCTAGAGTTTATTCAAGGTGTTGCGGTAAAGGAGGAATTGTTGATTGTTCTTTGGTTTACGGAGTTTCTGTGTTAACAATCTTATCTTCTTTGTTGTAATTGAAACTTAAGCTGCAGTGTGCTTTCTTCATTTGAGTTCATGCATTTAATCTGAGTCCTTTCAGAATTTACCAATCACTAAAAGAATATGGTCTATATTATTGAATTAGGGTAAGTGGCAGTGAGAGATACAAATGGTGGTAGGTAGTGATAATTGTCATATGTTAGGGTAGAGAGTAGAGAAGTTTATACAAGCTTTTCAAAATTGTGGATTTTTATATGTGAAGTAGGTTAAACTCAAAATAAGACTAATTATTCTGCTCCTTAGTCTCATAATGGGATTTAGGCTCTAGTTAGTCCTATAAACTGGTCATGCAACTTAATGAAGAAAAAGCTATTAAAGAGACTGGTGGTTTTGAATTTCAGGACTTCTTTATTAGTTTCTACTGGTTATGTTGTTCGTCATAATTCCATTTATATTGTCTAAAATGATGGTGCAATTCGAAAGTTACATGTGGAAAGAGTTCTATAGGTATTTTATGGTAAGATGATCCCTTTCAGGCTAAGCTCCCTTCCGTTTTGAGGATATATCGTGATATGCTTACTGCTGACATGAAAACTGCAATTAAGACCACTGTAGCAGAGCTTCTTCCAGTTCTTGTTGCTAGACCTGCTGAGTTGGATTTCACACCAGGAGAGCGGACAAATGATGGAGAAGGTAAGATCCTACCTAAGAAATTTTTAGATGCTCCTCAATGAGGTGAATACGAATTACTTGTTTTTCCTTACCAGATTTCCAAATTCTCACATGCTATGGTATAACCCAGTTAAGCTTTTTTCATACTATATCTAGCTTTGTGGTATGACAGATTTAAAGTAGATAAAGATTGGTTTCTTAATATTTTGGGTACAAAAATGTGTGCTCCTAAAGATCATTGTAGTGGCTATTTTTGGATTTGTGAAGTTTGTCTCAATTATCCTCTCAATTTAGCAGTTATCGACTTTGAGGAAATTCCTGGTAAAGCTGATAGTTAGAGTATTCATTTCTTTGTCATGTGTTATTTCCTTGAAATATTCTCTGATCTAAGTTAATAAACTTAGGTGGAGGTTCATCTCTTGCAAGCAAGTTGAGGAGCCTGTCATCAGAATGCTTTGTACAACTTCTAGGGGCTATTTTTGGCATAGTACGGGTAATGTGGACTAAATTTTACTATAGTATATTCCACAATCCTTTTCTCAAACTATGCCATTTTTTATTGCCGTTTGCTTGATTATGGCGTGTCATTCCCAAGTTGGTCCATAGCTAGATATTACAAAAATATTCATTGGAGGGAAGGCAGCTTGCTACTTAAGTTTGTTGGATAATTGTGTCTCAAACTTAACATGTTGAGACATTACGAAGTTTAACTGAGATATTAAAGAAATTCAGTGGGAGTTCAAGTTCTTGTAGATAGGAAGATCATATGTATTATACGTGTATGTGCTTCAGTTACTGATATAAACGCATACCAGCTTAACACTTGTGCACTGAGGAATTTGGTGAACCTGCTTAACACTAGTGCAACCAGTCAAATTCAGTGAAAAGGTGAAGAGTTGCTTTTGTTGTTGTTGATTAGGAAGCCTTTGTATTTTAATGCATGTATTTATTTTATTAAAAGCTATTAGAGCGGGATTCACTTTTTTGGGAATATGAGTCGAAACAATAGCAAGAATTTTATGGGTGAAACATTTTTCACATCACTGGACAGATAGTTCACTTATAGACCGAGGGACTCATTCACATCCCGATCATGAATGTTTGGGAATCATATTATGCAAGGAGACATTGCTTTTTCTAGTTCAAATTGAAGGGAAATATGAAATCGGTCTATTACTTGCATCATATCCATGGAGACTCCTCTCTGTCTCACGCGTGCCCGCACACGTGCCAGTACACAGAAATGCACATGGGCTTGATTTTGTTTTGGTGTTATTCATGTCTAATTGGTGACTTGATGGATTTTGTGCTTTAGATCAAAACTCTTTAGGTATTTTGTAATGTGATTTTGCATCTTTTAGTGATTGCAGGTACATTTAGTGCGAGCTGCAGAAGTTAAAAAAGCTATTGAATGGATTTTGTGCAATCTTGATGATCACTATGCTGCAAATTCTGTTGCTGCAGCAATAGCTCTTGGCGCAGCAGCTGCAGAAACTGCACAGGATACTGATGGTCAGATTGGTTCCATTCTGCCATATGTAGCTGAGAGAAATGGCACTGCCAATCTTCCTTCTTTTCAAGGAAAGGCTAATGAATGTCTCAGTCCATCTGCAGTGTCGAAAAGCTTCAGGTAACTTTTAACATGTCTTCTGCTTCATCATTGTAAAGTTGTTGCCCTAGCTCGAACCAGACTTTTTGTTGTTCACTTCACAATTTTTGCATCTGTAGAAGTAGCTTGAGATTATTGTGTTGTGTTAGTTGAAGTTTATGAACTATATTAATCTTCATTAACCTTTTTAGAATTGGATTAATTTCACTTATTTAAACAACCAGGGTTCAATTGGTTGTTGATGCTAGCTTTGTGTATTCATCTTCTCAGGAAACAAAAATTTGTTCAGGAGAAATAGTTGGTAACTTCCCTCATTTGCTTGTTTGTAGGAAAATTAATAAGAAGTAGCTTTCCAAAACACTATAAAGCAAAAGAAGTTGCTGTTTTCAATATCTCAAAATGGAAGAAGAAGAAAACTAAAGTTTCGTGAAGGACTTGTTTGTTGACTAAAATTATAACAACAACCATCAAGCCATATCTGATAAATGTGGCTGGCTATATGAAGTTGTTTGTGAGGTTGCTTATGCCATTGTGCTTGGTCTCTGTTAGATCCTCTGAGAGCTCTAGATGTTCCATATCTTTCCGTATTGTGTCTTTCCATATCTTCTTGGCCCTCCCCCAGCCCTTTTTATTTAATGTTTCCAGTCCCTGTGCACATCGCCTAATCGGGGGGATAGAGTAGAACTGATGATGCTGCTTCGGACCCGGACGCACTAGATAATGATAAGTTGTCTGGCAAGGCCTTCGTTCAATGTGGCTAAACTAACTGGGATGGTCTTCTCTCATCTTATTGTCAGTTGGAGCAACAACTACTTTTTCCCCGAATAGCTTCAATTTGTATCTCATCTCTTCTTGTGTGCCCACACATCAAACAAAACATTCTCATTTCTGCTACACTCATTTTGTGCCCATGCTGGTGCTTAACCACCTAACAGTCTGTACATAAAGCAATTGCTGGCCTTACTACCGTCCTATAGAACTTTCTCTTGAGTTTAAGTTGCATTTGACAGTCACCAAAACCCAAAAAATATAAGAAAACAAATTTTCATTTGAAAATGGTTTAAACAAGCTTCGGAAGGGTACAAATTAAAAATGGAAAGCGAAGGACTTTTCCTAACCAAATGCTTTCTTAGTTTTCATTGCCTTCCTTAAGCGTGTCTTTCAAGGGTTTTGACCTCGCGGCAAGTTGCCATGACCATGAGTAAAATGGTTTGCGTTAATTATCAAGCTCCAGCTAGATTCTGTTAGCATGTGAAATCTCTCTGTGGCTTCGTTTAATTCCTTTTTCCAGATTTCAAGTATGTGTATGTTGATCATTTATGTGTTGATAATTGTACTTTGATGCCTCTAAGAGTAAATTTTTTCCTTAGATTACCTGGACAATGAATATCCATCTTAGAAGAGACATTACTGGTTTTTGAGGAAAGGAGGGGGGACTTGAGGGTCTTACCATGTCTTGATTTCTCTGAATAGACGTTCTTTGTATCATGTTCCTTAGGTATCTGGTAGTGTGTAATACTTTCTCTTGTTGTGAAGTACAATGAAAGTGATTGTTTTTCAAGAATTGTAGTTTAGAAGGACCAAATAGATCTGTCAATCTTAGTTTTTTCATCATCCTTATCCTATGTAACTCCAAGATTAAAAGAAATGACTCATGGAAAGCGAGAAAAAGAGAGACAGAGAGCGGAGAGACTGGAAGCTCTACGCCCTTCTATCTAGAAAAGAGTTGTACTCCCTCCTGGGGCTTCTGTTGAGATATGTGAAAGAACTTTATTTTCAAGTAACAATTTCATGGGGACATGAAGGAGTGATGGCGCCATACATATGTCCTGGTATTCCTAGATAATCGGTACACATTGATTCTCGGGCCCTGCTATTATCTGCTATATTCAATTGGGTTTGGACTACTTATAGAGAACATATTTCAATTGAGATCTGTGTTCTAGATGAAAAAAAATTTGTGGTATCTAAGCGTCTTCCTTATCACAGTAGAAAAGAAGATAAATCTTTGTTTGATCTTCTCTTTCCTTTTTTGCTTTTATAGTGCTCATTTGTTGTTAGTAAATCGTGAGAAACCTTATTACTGCTGAAACAAATGAAAGCTTTGAAACATTTCTTATTTCTCTGTTGTTTAGGAAAGATTAATGGTTTATGTTTGTTGATGTTGACAGAGCTGATGTGTTGCGAGAAAATGCAGAAGCTATATTTGCTGCTTGTGATGCTGCTCATGCGAGATGGGCCAAGCTCCTTGGGGTGCGTGCACTTCTTCATCCGAGATTAAGATTGCAGGAATTTCTGAGCATACACAGCTTAACACAGGAATTTATATCTGCTACAGAGAAGGTGTGTATGCTCTTTCTTATTAGACGTGGTTATTATGTCGTCGTTCCTTTTTCTTATTATGCTGTCTCGTGTATATTCAACAGATTGGTGGAAGATTGGGATATAGCATCAGGGGCACACTACAATCACAGGCTAAGTCCTTTGTCGATTTTCAGCACGAATCCCGAGTTAGTATTATTATGTTATCTCGATCTTTCTTAAAACCTCTGCATTCTATGTTGTTCTTTTTCTCTGGATTAAATGTTTGCCTATAATTGCTGTTGCAGATGGCAAAAATTAAAGCAGTGCTTGACCAAGAAACGTGGGTTGAAGTTGATGTACCTGATGAATTCCAGGCAATTATAAATGCACTATTTTGCACTGATTCGTTATATACAGAGAGCATAGATGCTTCTGAAGTCAGCATGGTTGCTGGAAATGATGTTTCAAATGAGGCATCCACTGTACTACCGTTGACACAACAGGAAACTCAAGCTGGGGGGGATAGGGCAGGTGTTTCTTCAGAAAATTCCAACCAAGGAATATCTTCTCGCCTAACAAGTAATTCTGAAAAGAGCAAAGCAGACATCAATTCATCTTCTCAGGTCAATAACAGCACCGTTAAAGAGCGTGGAAAATCTAGTTCTCAATCTCTTATATACAGAGGTGTTGGTTATCACATGGTGAACTGGTCAGTGACTTTCTTAGGCTTTTCCAATTGCTTGTTTAATTTTTCTACCGCAACATTTTTCTTCAGTGTGCGATATCTCAGATTTTGTTTGCTTATGCTTGTGACCCTTACGTCAAATAATCTGGATTCGTAACTGTTATAAGAAAATAGGAGTGGGTTTTGTTGTAGTCATGAAAGATCCTGCGTTTTGTGTCTTTAGAACCAAGCATTGATGCTACTTTTTTTATGCACAGTGGCTTAATATTGGTGAAGATGTTGTCGGAGTATATTGATATGAATAACTATCTGCCGACACTTTCTTCAGAAGTGGTTCTTCGTGTTGTTGAGATACTAAAGCATTTCAACACGAGGACATGCCAGCTTGTTCTTGGGGCTCATGCCATGCAGGTATCAATACCTAACGCCATGCCGATACAAATTCTTAAATAGGTGTTACTCTTGGTCTGTTTGACCAATTTTTTTGTTTGGGTTGCATTAGTGGTCTTATGAGGATTGTCATTTGTAATGCTTTTGAACAAGAAACACATCTTTGGACGAGTCCTGTTCGTTTGTCTCTTTGCTCTCTCAAAGACTCTTGATTGCCTCACCACTCAGTCTGCCTGTCTCACCACTCAGTCCAAGAGAGGATGACAAGCATTTTAATCAGAATCCTCTCTTCAATACCTCTTCATGATAATCATTCTTTCAGGAGCTTCTACGCTACCAAAGCTATACGAAGTTCAAAATAAGCATTCTTCATTCTTGTCTCAGGCAAGGCAAATGTCACAAGTCACAAAGCTGGATTTGCTGATTCTTTTTCATCTTACACATTTGTAAATTTATTGATGTCTCAGAAACTTTATCCACTTTGTGTTATTAAGAAGAAAGGTAGCAACTACTAGTGTTCTTACCTAGGCTATTGAGGCTACAGGAACACTCATTAGGTGGCAAGGAAAAAAAGCTGTCAGAACTAGTTTGAACTAGCTGCACAGAGAGTATTAAAGTGGAAGAAGAGTTCAATAAGCGAAAAGTTAGGAATTAGTGAAGAGATTTTTAGTTCTATTTATTACTCTAGTCTGCACAACTATGAACAGAATTAACATTTACAGAGACATCTATCAAATGCAAGAAAGGTAACGATGACATAATTCATAAAATCAAAGTAAAGTTAGATAGGTTATCTTTTTCTAATTTTCAAGTTTATGCCTAAAAGATTTCTTCCTCTTTTTTCCGTCAGTTCCCATGGGCTGGTCCTCTCACATCAGATGTGCTTGCCTCTAGTCTCCTATGAGCAGCATGAGTGTGACCTGTTGCGTTAGCACCTTTTTTTTTTGGGTCCTGATTTGTACATCTTCATGTGACATGTACAGCTTATGCTTGCAGGTCCCACTACCTACTTATTATTTTCAGAGGGAAATGAACTTTGCACTCTTATTTTCTAGTATGTTGTTTATGTGATCCTGCAGGTGTCAGGGCTGAAGTCTATAACTTCCAAGCACTTGGCCTTGGCGAGTCAAGTCATCAGCTTCATACATGCCATTATTCCTGGTGAGGGATAACAAATCTACTGCCACTGCATAAGCAAGTTCTGTTCTTAAAGTAATGTTGCAGCACTATCTTCCATGTCATTACAAATTACTAATGTTAATATCTTTTCCATTACCCTGCTTCTATGTTGTGCACTATGCCTCTGTTATCTTTGTGGGGGAAACAATTGCTTTAAAAAAGTTTAGATGAGGCTTGGTCCCGCTTTCATAGGGAATACATAATTGGTGAAGCTTCTATAATTTGATGTTGTGATGTTTATGTTTCTTCCTCTTTTATTCTGTACATTATTGTGATCTTCAAGAATTTTATTTGATATTACTTTCATGAGCTACTGTCTATGTGAGTCTTGGGTAGGTTAAGTTTCTTAATGAAGAAAATGATACCAAATGCTTCCACGTCAATTAAAACAAAGAGGAAGCCTTCTCGGAACAGGTGTGCTTGTCTTATGACGGATGTGTAATTTGATTTTGTAGGGAATATATGGAGGGAGAAGCACATTGCAAATATATTCAATTTAAAGTGATGATAGTCATGTGGATTCATTATCTAGGAATTATTTGAGGCTTCAAAAACTGTTGCTAGGAAGTGGGATACACACTGTGTTTTGCTTCAAATTGTCAGTTAGATGAATGCAGTTTCTTAAAGTACAGTTGATTCATGAAACAGAGGAAAGACCAATAGTCTTAGCTCGTTTTCTACAGTTAGTATTTTAGGCCAATTTTAAGCTTCTCATGGACATTTTGGAACAATCAAGCTTTAGTGATTCAAATATAAATCACTGTGAATGTGTGGCGGCATAACTCTTGGCCATTTGTATTTATTTGTATCGTGCTAGCTAACTGTGACGTAATTTTTATGTCCTTGCATGTGCATGATATGATCTTTTATATCCTTTTATGTGCTAGAACCACGATTTTGACCGTGTGAGTGCCTAAACATAAAACCTAGCATCTTTCATCTCTCTTTCTCCCTCTAATGTTTTCGCAAGTATCTCTTTTTGACATAATATTTATATTTTGTTGTTATGAGACAATGACGTATGTACTCATATGCTTATATTGGTCTGTGTAACGAAGAAATCAGGCGTATTCTCTTCATGAAAATACCTGAAACTCGGAAGGCATTGTTGTTGTTAGAGATGGATCGAGTGGCACAGGTGAATAGAATATCTTCTACTTTTTTCATTGGTGATGGTGGCATATTTCACATTAATGTTGTCGGTTTTATGATATATTGCCATTCATGCAAATCAATTTGGAGGACTAATTCAGTTTTAGAGGAGTTAAGTGAGATTTTTTATGCACTCTTAAGCAATCAGTTTCTTATGTGGTTTTTCCTTCCTGTTATCAGTGTATATAAGTCTTAAGTATCTGAATTCTTATTTTTACTTAATCTGGTTTAACTACGAGATAGAATTTCAAATGCCTTTACCTTTCTAAGGAACAGGAGTATGCAGGATTGTGAATCATCTTTAAAGTCCTTAGTTTAGAGAACTCTCTTAATCCATAAAAATATTGCTAATCAGAAGGATGTTTGCCTTTACTTGAAATTTGAATTCACAGTGATGATGATTAGACAATTGCGTTTTCTAGGTCAGCACTTAAGTTTTTGTTATTAGATGAGGAATGCAAGCTTGATGTTAATTCCTGTTTAATTAGGCTTTTATTTTGAGAAATGGTGGATATTCGTAGTTGAGCTATTTGGTTTTCTTTTATGGTGCTTGGAGATTGTGAATCCTGTTTCCTTTTATCTTGGTTAAAATACCAATGGACTTTGATAAATGTGTTGACCCTTTATGTCTTTTCTTTCAGGATTATAAGGTTCATCGAGATGAAATTCATTCCAAGCTGGTTCAGATAATGAGAGAAAGGCTATTGGTCCATTTGCGTGGGCTGCAAAATATGTTCCAGAGTTGGAATAAAATTGATGATACCGATGCTCAGCCAAGTCAGTTTGCACGATCCCTTACGAAAGTGAGTTTCATTTCTGAGATATTGTGACTGTCTTCTTACATTTAATTTCTTTTGAACGTGCATTTTATTTGGACTCATATTCTGTTGTATCTTGTATGTTGCAAAATATAGCAATTTAAATTGGAAAAAAGGATGTGGATGAGGCTGAACCTCTTTCATGTATGAGAGCTATAAAATCAATCCTGATGCATTGCCTTTTGTATGAGGCACCCTTTTTACTGTAACTCCTGATGTATATTATTTCATCAAGTTGCACGTGCTCATGATCTTTGTATTGACGGACAAGTGTAATTTGACAATTGATTTGGGTATTTATACTTTTGGCGAATCCCATTCTTAATGATCTACTTTGAGAAGCTCCAGAAGCTGGGTTGTGTCTTTACTTGGTTATGTGGTGTTTAACTAGTGAATTAGATCTAAGAGTGCATCTGTCTTAACTATTTCAAGAATTAAAAGTAGTTACCCTTGAACTTTTTTTATTGCAATCTTGAGGTTTAGTTTTGTATCTTAGGTAGTATGATGGAATTGTGTCATCTTGGATCCTAGGAATTAGTGGAGTCCAGTCTTGTTGGATGAAAAGGTTACGGTTCTATTATTTGATTGATAGTTTGTCGAGCGAGTTCTTATTTGTCCAACTCATTTGACTATTTGAATCTTTCTTTCAGATTCCTATCCAGATTGGCCTCTCATTTTTCAAACTTACCTAGCTGAATAGTTTCATTTGAGAAATGTGCATTACTTCTCTCTCTTGTTCCAAGCAGTAGTGCTTATTTCATGATTTGTTACAATTAAATGGACTGCTGGTCTAACTAACTGATGATTCAACTAATTTATAGGAAGTTGGCTTTCTTCAACGGGTCTTGACTCGGACTTTGCATGAACCCGATGTTCAAGCAATTTTCAGGTAGAGTTTCACCTTTTCAGAACTATTAGTCTACTCATGTTTATATCACCTGTTTATTTTTTGGCAAATTTTCTTGTACGACGGAAGAAAGTGCTAATACAGAAAAATGCTCAAGTACAAGAATGGGGAAAAAAAGGCATAACAAGCCAAACAGTAATTAAAAAAAAAACAACAAATGGAACATCAAGTCCACATTCTTAAATTCAGAAAAAAATGGAATCAATAGAAGACTCAGATCCTTTGAATGTTCTCTTAATTTGTTCCTTCCAAATGCACCACGAGAGGCAAGGAGTTTACACAGTGTTTTGCTTAATATTGATGTTAATGCAATATCTTTCATCTTGTGCTTTAGTATATCTTAGTTCTTTAAATGAGGTTGAACATTACCCCTTGAAATTCTTTTGTTACTTTTTAGTGTTCCACCTTTTTCTTTCCTCCTTTTTTGCCTATTAGCTTCTGATTCTCTCGAACCCAGAATTACCAGTGCGCTATGACTAATCAGTACAGAGTACTTGAGGAGTATTAGCTCACCATACTGTGCGCTTACTCTTGAGTTTTAGTTTTGTATGTTAGGTAGCATGAAGGAATTGTGTCCTGTTGGATCCTAGGAAATAATGGAGTCCAGTCTAGTTAAGAATATGTTGAGAGATTGCTGTCATGCTTCTATGGTTCCTGTGAATAATATTCACATGTAACCTTGAATGTTGGGGAGATATCTTCGTGATGAAGTAGTTTCCTTCAACCTCCCCCATTTATTATCTCGGATGTGGCTGAAATCATGCACTGTGATATTCTTCCTTGCAAAAAATAGAGCAAGTGTCCAAGCTCTAAACTATTCCTATATTCTCCAAGCTAGAGTTTGATGGAAGACATTAGAACAATAGTTGACCTATGGGCTGTAACATGAAGTTATCTGGTGTAATATTCTGCCATGTCTAGATTGATAGATTAATGATGTTAGAATCTTGGAGTGGCAGGCACATGATTAACTTTCTAGAGCTGTATATAAGTAGCTATTCTTTCATCATTAACCCGTTCAACAAAATAATGGAATTAGCTCTGTTACCTGATAGCTTCGTTTGGGGATTACACCTTATTCTTTTCGGATTCTTTGTTCCCTTTTGGTTGTATTAGAGATTGAGAACGTTCATATCATGTATTCAACTACTTGATTTTTTGCATCTTGCTACAGGCAAGTGGTCTCTATTTTCCATTCACAAATATCCGAAGCATTTTACAATGCATTAAAAAGTTCAGAAGTGAGCTCACCGGATGCAAAGAAGAGGTATGGCTTCTTAGTCAAGTTTGATGTGTTACTTACATGTAGTACCTGTTTATTTGTTGTGAATAATTTTTTTTCTTTGTTTCATGGACAAACTGTTGCCAATTGTTTCTCTATTTTCAAACAACAGGCTTTGTCGGGATACGCAACACATCCTGGGATGCATTCGGTCATTGCCTACTGGAGACTTGAGTGAATCTACCACTCCTAACTGGGGGAGACTTGATGAGTTCTTGGCTGAAAATTTTGGCACTGAAACTGGGTGAGATGTACAGTGAAATTGTCTTTCTTCTTCTTTTCCGGAATTTAAGGACGGCCATATTTGAGGAGCATTTTGGAGATGAGGCATTCTTTCCTTCCTTTGATTGACGAGGTAACAGGTGAGCTAGCTCTGTTCCCTATTTTGATCT
Source organism: Psidium guajava (assembly GCA_016432845.1). Lineage (NCBI taxonomy): Eukaryota > Viridiplantae > Streptophyta > Magnoliopsida > Myrtales > Myrtaceae > Psidium > Psidium guajava. The sequence goes on along the minus strand of CM028230.1, from coordinate 16,812,189 downwards.
GTTGAATGCACATTCGAAATCATATGACAAAACGCTTTTTTATTGGAGTTTCTGAGCATTTTCCAGTAATTGACATCTAGGAACATCACCTACCAGATACCATTTTAGGGTTGCGGCATATTTGCTTGCATATAATGACATCTATATTTGTTGACAGTTCACCTTGATAGGTTTGAACCCATTTACTTACTTCACGAGATGGAAGTAAATGAAGTTTAAACCTTTGATGATGGTTCAACCACAGTAAATGCCTCCTTTCACTTATATGCAGCTTGTTCTTCTGCTTTGACGGGTGGGTAATGATGAACTTATGTGACTTCTGTGGCCGTCCAAGCTAACTTGTTGAGTCAGATAATCTTCAACTGAAGTGAAACCATAGCCAAACGAAGTGAGGGATCAATAACTAAACTGATCCATTTAATGGGTGTTTAGATAACAATATGGGTTTTACATCAGTTTACCTTCTACAATAAATTTGCCTGTCAACTGTCAAGGATGAATGTCTGAATGTTGCTATTACTCTTCAGGTAGTCTTGTCTACTTTGCTTGATTGATCTTTTGATGTTTCCAGGAAGATTCTAGCTAAACCTAACATTTGGATTGAGTAATAGATTTCAAGTTCTCTTCTCCAGTAAAATACGTATGATTGTTAAGTAATTTGGTTCATGAAAGTGGGCTCTGACTGACTGCTGTGTTAGTACTTGAGTTTTCTTCTTTAAACAAATAAACTCGAGTGCGTACAAGTGAATTACAAAGTACGGAATTATGACATTTCTATACTGTGTTCCTGCAAGTGAACCATTCCCCTTATGGAATTATTATACTTAAGAATGTTAGCTCTCCAATATGCCAGGACCTGTTCATTTGTCCCATGCAAAAGAAGTACCAAAAAGCATTCATCACTGTCATCTCTTTACAGTTCATCATCATCTAGCAATGACAACTATTGGGCTCTTGAAATTTTATGTTATTGTTTTTTATGACTGGCAGGTGTCCGTTATATATTACTCCATCTGAATTATTAATGCATTGCGGCAGTGGAGGTTTACTGGCAAATTTTTTAGCAACCAGAGAATATGATCCTTATGGCTACTAAGGAGGTGATATCTTTTATGAAATTGGAATTTGTAAACATATAGAGGTTTCTCTTTTAGACTATAGGGCAACAGAACTGGTAATATCGGGTAGGATTTTTTTCTTTTCCAGGTGCATAGAAGGCATTTCTTGATATTGTATCCCTATCTGTACTGCTCAATTTGAAATCATGAATGATAATTTTGTCACTCCTATGTCCCAGAATAAGTTAATGTGTATACTTTGTATCTGCTAATAACTCCTTGTGGAAAAAGCTTTGATGGGCGACTCATTTGATGCATATGAACTTGAAATGTTACTTGTGCTTCATTCTTTGAACCGTAATGCTGTGTCACTTGTTATGGCAATGTCAATGTGTTCTTTGAGTGAATGTCCAACTGCCTTGGCACTGAAGGATTTCAATGACTATATGACGCTATTTATCCATTTAGGTTGCAATAATTTTTAGGGAGTTCACTTTTGATCCTTATTCTTTGATTACAACTTTAGTCTTATTACTATTCGTCGGTGACAATGTAAGTCCAATCAAATTTCTGTTCAAAACTTACCGAAGATTCTCTGTACCGGCTGTTGACATGTGGCACTTATGTATACAAGCCTCTTTAAGTAAATTAAATTTTTGGTCCTGAGGGTGAGCATTGACTTAAATTCGACTTGAGAACTTGACTTCAAGGCCGGTTCAGAGGGAAACTGGCCAAGGACTGGTTTGGTTTCCAATTCCAGCCGGAACCACTGATTCTACCTGGAAACCAGTTCAACCAGTCTGGGTTGAGCTGGTATCTTGCCCTAAAACATATGTATTAACACCCTAAAACATATGTATTAACACAACCATCTAAAGAGAGAAATATCCTTTGCAGAATGGCTTCAATTTGTTAGTAGTCCCAGTTGCGCTACTGAATTGCCATCGCGAGCTCCAAGAATGGCTATTCTGGAAAAGAAGTGAATCGAGGAGCCGTCGCATCCGATCCTGGCAGAGCAGGTTAGCCTGGCGGGGGGACAAGGCATAGTTGTTCGAGTCCGAGTGCAACAAGCTGAGCAAGCAGATTGGCTGCTTCTCCTATATGCTTCACCGCCTTTGCTCAATTCCTATACGGGCGTCATGTTTACGCTACTGTGCTCCAACACCTGGAGCAAGCCTTAGTCATCTGTCTCTCTCTCCCTTCTTCCCTTCTCGTTGTTGTTTTGGTTCTACTAGAGAACGTAGATCCTCGATCCCTCAGCCTTCCGGTGAGAAGGTAATTTCATCTGCCATCTTTCTTTCTACGATGAATCTTTGCTAGTGCCTGATTAGGGCGTAAGTTGGAGGATTTCTCAAAATTGGGAGCTAATTAGCAAAAGGGCAGAAGTGGAATCTCGTACAGATATTATTTTGCAGAAAGATACGATTTTTATGCCTATGAGAGAGATCGTGGAGGATGCAGTGGAAGGGGAAGGCGAGAATGGCGAAGAGCAAGTGATGGGCTTGAGCCAGATTTGTGCTTTGGGTCAGAAAATGGGGTTGGTTCCCATTTTTAGATCAAAAACCAATCAACCCTACCTGTACTTACAGGACTGAGCACATATTAGACCCCATAAACTTAATTCCTTTCCTCACATTCCCATTTGGAATTTTCTAAAATTGCCAAGTCAAAATCCACTATTAGTTGGCGATTCCCAAACTTGTTAGTATGCTTATTCAGATTGACAGTTCCATTAAAATTTAATTTAGTTGTAAGTAATAATTAGGCATATGTTGATTCCATGTAGGTAGAGTACTCGCTCTTCCTTGGAGCCTACTTGACATGCACCAACTCCTGTTTTTTAAACCTAAAACCTAGCCTATAGGATTATACAACTATTTTGGAACCCGGAATTTTCTGATTCCATTGATTCCAAAATATGTTTCACCTTTCTCTTAAAGGGTTAATGCCAAAAAAAAATATTAAATTGATTCGCTCGTGACAAATTTACCTTAAATTAATTTCTGAACCACCAAAAATCTCAATTGGTACATCTATGACAAATTTACTCTTCATTACTTTTCGTTAATTGGGTTAATACTACAAAAATCCCAAATTGATACAATCATGACAAATGAAAGGTAAAACCCTAAAATAAAATACTCGTTAACTGCCACATGTTATCCAACTTAATAATTTGACGGGTGTACGACAATTATTAGAGGATAAGGAAGATAAGTTTGTCATAGGTGTATGGGTTTATGATTTTTTGTGGCAAAAAAATTAGTTTAAGGTAAATTTATCATAAGTGTATCAGTTTAGGATATATGTCATAAGTGTATCGGTTTAAAATTTTTCGTGATATTAATCCCTTTTTGAAAATTTAAATAAAAGTTCCCACAATTCTACTTATTAACACATCCATATTCGATACAATAAACTATAGTAAATCAAAAATCAAAAACACTAGTGCATAACATAATAAAGCGCATGTTTCTATCTGGTGTTAACAAAATTTTGAGAAATATTAAAAAGTAAAATTACAAAGTTAAATCTTACTTCCACCATTTCTCATAACTAAACATGAAAAAATTGGGAAAATATCAAAAGTGTCAAAAGTTGTGTATAGCACTTACTTTAGTGCCAAAAGTTTTTGTTGGATCACTTAAGTACCATTTTGAAGAAAAACAATGACTTAAGTGCCTCTAATGAGATAGTCCGGCCAAAATTAATACATGGCACTTATAATCATATTTTTAATATAAAGTAACAAATTTTGAAAAAAAAATTAAGCCCATGTGAACTTCTAAAATTTTAAAAAATTAAAATAAATTAAGTTTAGATTTATAAATAAGCTCAAAATTAATTTTTTTAAACAAAAAATTTATTTAAAATAAATTTAAAAAATTGAAAAAAAGGGGGTGGGTAGGTTGTGTAGAACCATGGGGCAAGGCCTTGCACGGCACTCGACGCCTGATTCCTAATGTTGTCCTTTTTTCTTTTATAAAAGGTTTTGAGCTTATTTTTAGATTTATTTTAAATAAAATTCTAGTAAAAATCGAATTTGAACAAAAAAAATGTCATCTTAGCCACATCATTACTACGTAGGAGAGAAAAATATTAAAAAGCACAATACTTTTCGTTAGTGTAAATTAACGGATTTAAAGAAGGATTCAATTGTACCAATTTGACAAGTTTAAGGACCTGAATGTATTTTTGTAAGTTTTAGGACTTAATCATATTTTCATAATAAATTTAGGAACTATAGTACACATGTCATTTTTTGGAATTTTTAGCTTTTTATTTTTTAATCTAATTAAGATTGTATGTTTTATTTTTTATTACGTTTTTTCAAATTTCTTATTTTTTTAATTGCTAACTGGACCTACGATGAGCCACATCAACTTCAATAATAATAATAATAATAATAATAATAATAATGTTAGGCCAAGCAAATCAAAGTTGACGCGAATGACAACAATTCTACTCACGAGGTTTATTTCAGGCTAGAAATAGATTTTTTTTTTGTTTCCATTCCGAGGAAAATTTTTTTAGAAGAGACATAATTTGATAATGGCACAAACTTTCTATTCCTGGAATAAAAATTTGTTTTATGACATTATAAAATTTATATTGTTGGGTGATTGGTGGATCCAAGATCAGTGGATGGCACATTGTGACTAACGAGTGAATGGCAGTTAAGGATCAAAGGAAGGCGACCGTTGACTGGCGATCAGTGATTGGTAGGTGGGGATTAGCGGTAGGCAAACGATGATCGACAGATGGGCAACTGATGGTAGGGACCAGTGGATGAGCGATCTTTGTTAGGGACTGGCAAACGGCAGCGGGTGAACAGTGGATGGGCTATGGTAGATGGGCCTCTTGCGGATCGGCGGATGGTAAACAAGCGATCGGTGGCAAGCACACAAGAGAAAGGGAGATTGCATGCGATAGAGAGGGAGTTAGTAATGAAAAGAATTCTCATTTCTATTTCTATTCCATAAATAGAAAAGTAAAAAATTTCTACTACTCATTTCTACTCCAAATTTATTTTTGAGCTAAAAATTTATCTCAGAAATAAAAAAAAATGACATTGCATTATCAAATAGATTTATGTTCCAAATCTATTACGAAAAATAGAAAAATAAGAAACAAAACTATTGTCATGCGCCTAAGTGATTGTTTCTAAAAAAATTTAGCATTTAAATGATCATCAGGAAATTTTTGGCATCAAAGTGAGCATTATACATAACTTTTGGTACTTATATTGGTATCCTCCTTGAAAAAATTTGTAGAGAAGAAGAGAAAATTATAAATAGATCAATACATATATGTGTGTTACACCAGCATAGAATACAAAATATATTTTGCAGAGTGGAGTTGACCTCAAACCTTGGAACCTACACTGCACTCATCACCTTTACAGTTCTAGAACTTATAGCACATACTGCGACCCCTGTCCACCCTAAGATCTATCTGGCCTAGCACCAATAGAATTGGCATTTTAAACTCAGATTCATGTAGATATAAGGGTTACCTCTAAAAAAACGTGGATAACTTTAGTGCTATTCATGACCTCACTAATCTAACGGACAAAATGTTATCGACTATTTATGGGAATTCTGCCTATTTTAGTAATATGTCCAAGCCAGCAAAACATTGATTGCTAGGACACGTTTATGTTGGGGGTGAGGCTATTAGAATCAAGTGTCAAAGATCCTACATCTATTGCACTTTTGCTAATTCAGTCTTAAACTTTTTAATTTTGTCAATTCTTTCTAAACTTTTTCATATTTTACCAATTAAATCCACCCAGTTAATTTCTTCGAAAATTGCTAACGTGGACGCCAGCCATTCTACGTGGGACAATTGGTGCTAAATTGAGTAATTTTCAATAAATTTAAATATTTATTTATCTATTTTTTTCTGGTGGCCATTGACTGCCACCGGCATAAGCCATGGCCGGTGACGGTTGGCCTCACTTGACAAGGCCCCCCTTGCCGAGCTCTGCAAGTCGATGACCTACTCTCTCTTACGGAGCTCATATACATGGGAGGTTTGCGCGAGCTCAGCAAGCTTTGTGATAGAAGTTCACAACCATGGGAGTTCCGTCAGGAGGCTCACAGATCTCCCTTGGTGGTGACCATGGAAAACTAGGCTCAATCTTTCCCCAAACAAGTGGCTCAACTGTGATATGGACCAAATCTAAGGCAGCAACCATCGTCGGCCTCGAGTCTGAGGTTGATGACAATTGATAGCCATCATTGGCAATGGTGGCTCTTGCCCTCACCTAGCGATGCTGTCTCGCTTGGGTAATGGTTGGCCTTGTCAGTGGCGAGTAGGCCCTTCCCCAGCCAAGGCCGAATAGCCTGTGCTGGTAGAAGGGAAATAAAAAAAAACAAATAAATAATTTGAAATTTTTAAAAAGTATTAAAATTATCCATGTTAGAATTAGACCGTCTCATGTAGGATGACCCACATTTACATCAATGATTTCTAGCCAAAATTGGTCGGATGAACTCAATTAGCAAAACACGAAAATGTTTTAAGACTCAATTGACAAAATTAAAAGGGTTAGGACTAAATTGGTAAAGTGCAATAGGTTTAGGATTTTTTTGGACAATTTTCCCGGATGATTTTGAAAGGTTGTTTCAATTATTTTAGTGAAGTAGTTTTGCACACAAAAACTATTATGTATTCAAATTTCAAAATAACCAAGCCCTATGTCAGTAGACAATGTTGACTCAACCGAAACATGAACGGACTTAAATTGGATTGGAAAATAATACAAGATTTGGACTTATACCCACAGTACAGGACAAGAATTTAACTCCCTAAAACTACATGGACCCTTTTTCTAATGGATCTCCTCAAGGCGTGCGGCTGTTTGAATAATTTTAGAATGCTACGTCATTAATCCTATGAAAATCAAATTAGTCAACTCTTGTAAATTTGGAGAATTAAGTCAGTGCTGTTGCCACAAAAATATCACCACATGGTTTTCTAAGAATAGCCAATTTCTTCTCTTCTTTTCAAAATGTGCATAAGTGTAAAAGGAAAAAAAAAAATCGAGGGATCTTAAGCATATCAGAAACGAGACGCTCCCATTAGAATGGGAAAGGAAAGAGAATGGCTTGATGCTGGTGTCCTTTTGGGAACACACAAACTTATTGGGGACATGTTCATTATGACACTCTGACCTGTTTCTTCTGATAATATTTTGTCTTAAGATTGGCTCAATTTCACTTCCAACTTGAATTCCTTTCCCAGTAGAAGTGACAATGCTGAGACTTCGATGATCGCAAACTCTCCACTGTCACTCGATTTTGCCACTGTTTTCACTGGTCTCTGTCCGGACTTCGCTTCTACATCACCCAGCGACTCATGCCCACTCAGTATCGTCATCCTAGCTCCTTTTCTCAATCCTAAAATGGTTACCTTGTCAATTACCCACTTCTCAATCAGGGCAAATTCCCCATAACCAACTTCTGATCTGACAACAACATCATTCCCTGTTTTCTCACAATAAAACCTCACTAGACTCCACTTGTTTCCTTCCCGTCCCATTTCGACGTCCTCTCCATCGTCCAAGAACAATTGTCCGGAGCTATTACCATTTCCATCGACCACAACTAAGAGCTCGAACGGCGTTCTCCTAGCTGCTTCCGTAGTCATGGCCTCACGTTGCATGGCCAATATATTACCCTCCCTTATATGCACATGAGGATGATCAAGTGGCGCATTGAGCATCACATTCATTCCTGAAGCTTTCATCACCGAATTTGAGTAATTGAAGAGATCAAACCAATTTCCACTCGGGAAATAAGCATCCACTGTATTGGCACCCGATTTTAGTACAGGACTCACCATCACACCCTTACCAATTAAGAACTGGGAATTGATATCATAAGTCAACTTATCCTCCGGGAATGAGAAAAACAGGGGCCGGGCAATGGGTATCCCCTTCGTGTATGCCTCGTACATCAAGGTATACAAGTATGGGAGCAAGCGATAACGAAGCCCGAGCACCTTCCTGGCGGATGCAGCGACAGAACCCCAGAGATAGAGCTCTTGACGAATAGTACCCTTTGCAGAGTGGTCTCTTGCAAAGGGATAAAAGGCCCCTAGCTGCATCAGTAAAAGCTCTAAATAAGTGCTTAAATGTGGGGGCTAGACAAACATAATTTACACCTCTATTCAGTCTCTATTTGATATTATCCACCCATAGAAGATTGAGACACATTCAACATAACATAAATTACAAATCAAGAAAGGCTTAAAGCTACTCGGTTGCAGAGCAGTTTGATTAATATAAATTAAGAAAATATGAAAGATATTTACCTGAATCCATCGATTGCAGAGCTCTTCGGTTGTGTCCTGAGCAAAACCGCATATATCAGCTCCTACCATTGGAATTCCAAAGAGCCCAAAATTTAGAATTGCAGGAATTGAGTATGCCAAGTCATCCCATGTGGCGGCATTGTCTCCAGTCCAGTGTGCAGTGTACTTGCCAGAGCTTAGAAAAGTTGATCTTGAGAGAATGAATGGCCTTTTACTGGTAACATTGGCTAAGGCCTTGTTTGTTGCTCTGGCTTCCAAGAGTCCATAAAGGTTATGAGCATCGTAATCTGAAATATTACCAAAATGATATGACGTTGCAGGAATAGTTAAGTTGTTGATCGGCCGATTAACTCCCGCATTGTTCATTTCGTAGGGAGGATTGTCAAGAGTGGAAGGAAGAGGTGGAGAAGTTATGAAGTTGGACAACTCGTTCATGTCCAGCCATAGGCCATCAAAAGGAAGAACATCATGAAACCTCTTTATCTCACCACCCCAATAACTCTCACTAGATGGGTGAAGGAAGTCAGGGAAGTACACTGGCCCTGGCCACACAACACCTAAGTATGGGACCCCCTCACGTTTGATGAAGACGTCGGCTTGCATCCCCCTGATGTAGGTCCCATATGTCTCGTTCACACTAATGCCTGTGAAAGATCATCCATTCAAAAAAAGAAAAGGAAAGAAACATTATGACGGCAGCTCGAAAGAAATTAAAAGAGCAAGTTTGAACCACACGCATCTGCACTAGCATACCTGGATCAAGTATCAGGACATATTTTTGACCGTTCTTGTGAATGGTGCTGACAAATTCTTTCATCTTTTCCACTGGAAAATTGATAGGATCAAGAGTAAAGTCCTTATATGCATCCATGTAATCAATGTCAGTCCACATAACTTCCAGTGGTATATTAGCTTTTGCATAACCAGCTACCACGCCATCTAAGTCCGAGACATTCTTGTAACCCCACCGGCATTGATGAAATCCTAAAATTAAATCGAGGATACTTTATGAGCAGAACTACAATTCAAACTTGTCAAGTAAAATGTGCAGAAGAAGCTATCTACCGTGAATCAAACTTTATAATCAGTCTACATCTGGCAGTATACAAGGAAAGCGACTATGTTTCTTGAACACAGCGAGCATTCCTTTAAGATTTGTTCCCTATTCAGCATAACATGCAAAATCGGACTAGTGTCATCCCCATGAGAGAATAAACTCATAAAGCAAGTCAAGGGCAATAAACTCAGAATCTTCAATTCCCTCCTCACTATGTTAAATACTATCACTACATAATTATGCTTGAAATCTCATAGTGATTGCAAAATACGCCACAGAAGTCGACGAACGATGGTGGAATCATATTCATCAAAATACTAGCAACAACAATTGAAAGAACTCATCAAAACCAGCATACCGAAGGACCAGTATGGCATTGGCGTTGGCCGGCCAATGAGCTCGGTGTACTGCTCCATGACAGCCTCCGGCGACGGCCCAGGGAAGACATACAAATCCAACACCCCACCGATTACCTTGTAAGTGATCCTATCACCAGTGTACACCACGTCCATTCCATTACTGTTTAGCAAAAGAACGCCGTGGCTCGTGCCCGCTCCAACTCCTCCGCCGCGGCGACCCACGGGCGACCTAACGTCCATGTAAAAGGGATGCGACCCGTACAGATTGACATTGAGGTTCGCGCTACCAATGTCGGCGTTCCACAGAGTTAGGGTTTCGTTGGGTTGGAGCCGGAGCGACGACTTCGTGTGCTCTCCGATCCCATAGAGGGAGGAGCGCTCGGCAGGGAGGGAGGAGGTGAGCTGGAGGTATTGGTCTTTGAACACGAGGAAGGCGGAGGGGTCGGATGGGGACGTGTCGAAGAGGACGTCGCCGGAGGAGCGGCGGGAGACGGAGAAGGAGAAGGGGGTGGTGTTGCGGAGGACGAAGACGAGGTCGGAGGAGGCGACGGAGAGGCGGCGGCGGGACGGCGGCGGAGCTAGGGTTTGATCGGGGAGAGAGCAGTGGGTAGACGAGGGAGATCGACGAGGGATGATGTCGTCGGGGACTTCCCATCGGAGGTTTTTGGCGTCTGTGATTCGGACTTGAAGACGACCGCCCGCTTGGAAGCTGGAAGGAGACCGTGATGACGTACGCCAAAATTAGCTATTTTGCATGAAAAATGAAGAAGAAGACATATTATTATAAATAAATCTACCAAACGTGTATTTATGTTATAAATATAGTGTCCATGGAAACAGTTCAATTTGATCTCGCCCATGAACCAATATTAAAATGTGATTTTTTTTTCTGCAACAACCTTCTTTGAAAAAAAAAAAATTCAAATTTCAAGATATATCTCGTTTCACACACTTACACAGAGTATTCAATAATTTACTTTTCATTGTTTTCTTTTTGGTAAAGAATTTACTTTTCATTGTTGATAGTTAAGAATTCTGCAATGAAATTATATCAAATGCTAATTTTCTTGCAAAAACATTCAACATAAACAATGCCAAAATAAGATTAAAGTTCTAGCTTACGAATTGACTCACTTATTGAAATCCTGCCCGATTACATCATTATATTAGATATTCGACTGTACTCGTTCATCTTATATTTTTATTGGATTGGGCAGTACGATAACGTGAGAGAAGCCTGCACTTAACTTTAATCGAGATTCAGGTTGAACATTTTCATATAGTCTTATGTTATGGGTGGGCTTATGCAATGCGGTATGCCCGACCTTCTGGCCCGGCGTAGCCTTGACTCGTCCGACGATCACTTCTTCGACCGTTGTAGGCACGCTTTCCTCAATGGTTGGATAATTTTTATTTTATTTTTCCACAGAAAAGGCCACTCACCAAATGGTGAATTTAGAGAGCTACTACCAAAATCAAATTGATCGGGCTGATTTCAAGAACTGAATTTCAAAAAAGGGGGAAAAAAAAAAGAGAAAGGGGAAAGAAGGGCTTGTCCTAGAATACCTGGCAACAAGGCGGAGATTCTTGATGTCAGGCCCGTAGACGGAGGTCCCGTTGATGAGGCGGAGCTCGGCGGTCAACGTCGTTCCCGATGGGTCGACGGCCGCGGACCGGACGGTGTATCCATACCCGACGAGGGCGGGCGTTCTCCCACCTCCTCCGCCCGACGCGCCGACCTCAGACGGATGCGACAGCAGGCACAAGATCATTGGAAACAGGAAGAGGAGATGGCAGCGGTGGCGGCCATGGCGGTCTCTGCTACTCCCCATGTCTTGTTGGTGGGAATCAGAAGAAGCGCATGAAGAAGGTCATGAAAATAAGAGAGAGAGAGAGAGAGAGAGAGTGGGATGGCGGTCTCCCGCTTTTTCATTCGCTCGCCCACCACTGCGGACTCGACGCATCTTCAACTTCCTCCGTTCGCATCCCCGACAACCAGATCCTCGGAAGGGGAAAAGCGAAGACTACAAGAAATTAAAGTTTTCTTTTGGGGGAAACTGGGGGCCCCGCAAGAGTGGAAAATTCATTTGTTTTGGTAGTCACTCACGTGCTTCTCACGTGCTCGCATCCATTTCCATTTCGTGCCTTTTTTTTTTTTTTGAGAGAAAGGGTGGGTTTCGTTTTGTATTTTTCCACGTGGAGGAAGAACCTAGCGATGTGCGGGGATCGTCCAGTCCCCGCGCATCGCGTGTGATCGGCGAGTGAAACTGACGTAAATGTCGTTTTTATGTTGTCTTCGAATTGAAGGTACGGATTTTTAATTTCTTTCTCATTTTTTTTCGATAATCATAATTGATCTGCTGATATTTTTAGTCTCGTAACTACTCGCATGACATGACGATCATATGATTATATGTTATAGGCCACACGTTACGAAGCTTTTTGTGAGGATGATTTTGACATTCTTATCAAACGTACAAATTATGTGCTAAAACTATGGTATTTTTTTTTTTTAGATCTATCTAGATTTAGGTTAAAACAAGTGACTTTGGAATGGGGTCAATCACTAATTTTTCATTTTATTATTCCTCACGGATAAAACTCCACAATTTTCAGGTTTTTTTTTTTTTGAATTTCATGGCAAACGCTATCTTTTTTAAACAATGAAAGATCAATTATGCAACCCATCCATCGGTAGCTCGGCTAGTTTGCGCTCTGGTCCTTTCACGAGAGGTCCTAGGTTTAAACGTTGCCGGGTGCCGGTGATTTAAGCAGAAGGTCGTGGCGGTGGGATGCTGTGCTAGCCCTCCCGGAGGATTAGTCGAGGTGCGTGATCCGTACGAACACTGGTTCGGACACCTTCGATACAAAAAAAAAAGATTATGCATTAAATTTTTTACCCACTCATCGGTAGTCCAGCCGATTTGCGCTTTGGTCTTTTCATGAGAGGTCCTAGATTCAAACTTTGGAGCCGGTGATTAAGCGGAGGCTCGTAACGGTGGGATGTTGCATTAGCCCTTTCAGAGGATTTGTCGAGATACGTGTTTCGTATGGACACTGGCGCAGATATTTTCGATGCAAACAAAAAAAAGACTATGCATTAAATTTTTAGTAGCTTACGGAATGTCATGTGATGTGTTCTACGTAGCAAGAACGTAACAGCGTAGTTGAAGAAGTCAAGTGAAGAAGTCAAGCGAAAACTCGATACTTTTTTCTTGAGATCCAACACGGTGGGTCCCAGACAATATTTATGAAATATGATTGGTCCGCTAAAATGTGAGGACACGAAACTTTTCTTTGGCTCGATGATCTCACGAAAAATACAAAATATCTGTTATTATCAATAATAATATACGTCTAAATATATTTGTGAACAAAACATTTTTTTTTCGTTCATACAATCTCTATAAGCGACACAAGTCGGCAATTTTTATTAAAGTAATTTTTAAATTCTTCCATTTTTCCAAAAACGAACGTGCCTTAAGCATCGGATCTTCCAGCAATGACTGATTGTTAAGGAGATCTCGAATTTATGGAACCCGACCCGAATTTTCTTGTGAAGAACATAAGTGAGCCGAAGATCGACTCGAGAAAACAAACCTCCGCCTGATTTTGATCGCTCTCCTCCACTCTTTCTTATTCCTTACGAAGACTACAGAGCATCCCAAAAGGATGGCTGAATCCTCTCGCCGGCCACTCGCCCCAATTCTTTCGTTGCCTCCTTCACTCACATGCTTACCACCCTTCTTCGTCGCCTTCTCTGTCCTCCTGGCCACAACCGATGCCCATCCTCAGCAACTTCGAATGCTAGAATTGGTTCGAGCAAATTAATTTGATTCAAATTCACAAATAAATAAATAAATAAAAATATCGTAGAATTGGTCCTACATTGGTGGTGAGGGAACCAAAAGCAAAATCACTTGATTCATGAGTCCCACATTGATAGTGAGGGAGAAAGATAAACATTGAGTTCCTTTAAAAAAAAGCCAAAGACGAGACTTATAGGCTTACAAGTTGAAAAAAAGGAGTTATGTTGGTTGCTTGAAGAGGATAACAAGTAAAATATCTCTTTAAGATGAACTCTCTACTTCGAGGGGACAAGTTACTCATTTTGGCTCTTTGGCTAAGATGAAATCTCTATTTTTCTTGATACTTTGGTTAAGATGGAGTATAGAATTTAAAATTACTTTTTTTTTCCTGTGAAATGTCCTTTAAAATGTCCAACACGCGTGTCCTTCAAATGTCGAGCGCGTTGACTACATGTCAAATGTCAGGTGCAATGCACGCGTGTCGAACGCATGTCAGAGCATGTTGGGCGAGTATTGGTATCTGACATGTGTCCGACACCGATACGCACACTTATAAGGGGTGTCAGTGCTACATAGGTTGTAACTATTGACCAAAGGGGTATGACGGACGGGGTAATGCACTTATGCATAATGACTTACGGGGTTAATACTAAGTTGTAAAAACAAGGCATTGTACCGATAGCACTTGATACGGGTTCTACATTGGGCCTTATACACATCACCCGCCGTCCCATGGGAGTTGGCCATGCCTAAATGTTTGTTACGATCGAGTGATTTTTATTTTTGTGCACATATGCATGGCCGTTGCATGTTTAACAACTCAGATTGCATATCAAAGTTTTTTCCTTAAAAGAGAAAAAGTTACTTCTCTATGGGCTTAGTTCGACCTAAGTGTAATCAAGTCTCTGAGCTGAATTATCTAGTTCACGGGTAAAGCGATATCTCACATCTCACTGAGCTCTTGACCAGCTCAATAAAGATGTTAATGGCGATGCTAAAATTATCTTGAATGAATGAAACCACGTTCGATAAAACTTGAGAAATTCCATGCTAAGCATATGTGCCATCTTGCGAGATTATCAGTCGCACTCATCTGGCAGTCGATTAAATCTCCTAGGCGTTCATTTTGGAAGGATCGCGACAGGCTGGAAGTAAGATGTGTCACTTTTTTGGGGGCAAAAGTACACATGCAGTGCCAAAACTTGTGTACGGCGTGCACTTTAGTGCCAAAACTTTCAAAACGTGCACTTTAGTGCCAAGTTCGAAAAAAATCGTGTACTTCAGTGCCAATCCGGCCAAATGAATTACGTGGATTTTGAAATTTATTTTATTAACTTATGTAGCAAATTTTTGCAAGCTATTGCCACGGTGGAATTCCAACGTGGCTTGGGCTAGGGCAAAATTGAAAAAATGACCTTGTTTGTGGCATGATTCACAAACGATGGAGTTTAGGGTTTGTGATTAGGCAAATTAATCTTGAACGACGTCGTTTAATCTTCAGATAGGTGAGAGGGTGGAGAGCGATGGCTCGAGGCGAAGCGGCTGGGCAACGAGGTCGAGCGAGGAGCGAGCTATGGCTGGGCTCACGACGGCGATGGCGAATGAGGACGGTGAGAGTAGGGGAAAGCCGACGGCGTCCGGGGGGGGAGGGGGTCTCGGCCGATGGGTGTAGGGAGCTTGGGCCTAGAGGGAGGTTAGCGGAGGAAGACGATGGCTCGCGAGGGGAAGAGGGGTGGACGACGGGGGCTCTTAGGGGTCGCGAATCGGCTGAACTGGAGAGGGTGGAGGCGACGGGCTGTGGGTGAGGCTCGAGCTGGCGACTCGGCGACGAAGCCAAGATGGGGCTCGCGGGGGACGGCGGGAGCTCGGCCGAGGCAGCGAGGGGAGGTTGGCGTCGGGGTTGAGGGCGGTGCGACGGGATGAGAGAAAGGATGATGGGCTCTCAGGGGTTACGAATTGGCTGAGCTGGAGGAGGTAGAGGCGACAGGCTGTGGGTGAGGCTTGGGCTCGCGACTCGGCGGCAAAGTCGAGATAGGGCTCGCGGGGGACGATGGGAGCTCGGCCGAGGTAGCGAGGGGAGGTCGGCATCGAGGTTAAGGGCGGTGCGACGGGACGAGAGAGAGGACAATGGCTGCTCAAGGTGGCTCGGGGCAGTGGCTAGGGTGGTTGGCGGTGGGGCGAAGGAGCTGCGGTAGGAAGCAGCATCTGAAGCAACAAAAAGAAGAAGAAGAAAACGAGAAGAAGAAGGAGGAAACATAGCTGCAGCAAGAGGTCCACGAAGCTACATGAGCCAATAGAGAAAAAGAAAGAAAAGAAAAAGAGAAGAGAAAATGGGCAAAAGTACACCTGCTTGGCAAAATATAAGTGAGTCAGCCTCCGACGACTTCCACGTAGACTTTCTGGCATGCCACGTATGCTTCAGATCGGATTTGGCACTGAAGTGCACGATTTTTTCCGAACTTGGCACTAAAGTGCACGTTTTGAAAGTTTTGGCACTAAAGTGCACGCCATACACAAGTTTTGGCACTGTAGGTGTACTTTTGCCTTTTTTTGGGCTATGGCATATCCTATTTGTCTAATTATTTATTATTTTTTGGTATGAATAAAATATCATATGATGTTTAATTTGATTACCCAGTTTAAATGGGACGGCAAGCAGCAATTGCTGACAAATGGAAGTCATTCTCTTGCCACACAGTCCATGATCCTATTTGACTCTTTTGCAATGGGCATAGATAAGTCATCGAAGCCGATCATCTTCTGCTCGATCTCCACGAAAAAGGGACTTCCTCCTTGCCGGCCACAACATAAAAAAGAAAAGAATAAAAAATACGAAAAAAATATTATAATACTATTAAAAGTTGGCCACTTTAGTGTCGGCCTTGTTATATAGGATGATTTACGTCCACATCGATGATTGTCTGTTAAAATTGACTTGATGGACTCAATTGACAAAACGCGAAAGTATTTATGACTTAATTATGTGTGCTTTCCCACTTGAAAACACACATACTCATCGGAGACATGCTTTTTTATTTTTTATTAACCAGTTTCTTCTGATAATGTTTCGTCTTTAGGAATGGGGCAATTTCACTTCCAACTTGAATGTCTTTCCCAACGGAAGTGACAATCCTGAGACTTCAAGGACCGCAAACTCTGCACCATCACTTGATTTTCCCACTGTTTTCTCAGTGCTCTGTCCAGACTTTACTTCCACACCGTTGTACAACTCATGCCCTCTCAGTCTCGTCATCCCTGTTCCTTTTCTCAATCCTAGAATCGTCACCTTATCAATCACCCACTTCTCAATCAGAGCAAATTCCCCATGAACAACTTCTGATCCGACAATAACGCCATTCCCTGTTTTCCCACAATAAAACCTCACCAGAGTCCACTTCTTTCCTTTCCCTCCCATCTCGACTTCCTCTCCGTCGTCCAAGAACACTTGTCCCGAGCTATTCCCATTCCCATCAACCACGACTAAGAGCTCGAATGGCGTTCTCCGAGCTGCTTTCGTAGTCATGGCCTCTCCTTGCATGGCCAATATATTACCTTCCTTTACATGCAGATGAGGGTGATCAGGCGGCGCATGGAGCATCACATTCGTTCCTGAAGCTGTACTCACCGAGTTTGTGTAATTGAAGAGATCAAACCAATTTCCACTCGGAAAATAAGCATCCACTGTATCGGAACCTGATTTCAGTACAGGAGTCACCATCACACCCTTACCAATCAAAAACTGGGAGTTAATATTGTAAGTCATTGTATCCTCAGGGAATGAGAAAAATAGGGGCCGGGCAATGGGCAACCCCTTTCTATTCGCCTCGTACATCAAGGTATACAAGTATGGGAGCAAGCGACAACGAAGCCCGAGCACCTTCCTGGCGGATGCCGCCACCGAGTCCCAGAGATAGAGCTCTTGACGAATAGTATCGTCTGCAGAGTGGTCTCTTGCAAAGGGGTAAAAGGCCCCTAGCTGCATCAGTATAAGCTCTAAAATAAGCGCTTAAATATGTATTACAGAAAAGCATGATTTAAGCCTATGCTCAGTCTCTACTTGATATCCTAGCAACCCTTAGAAGATTGAGATATGTTCAGCATAACATGAACTATAATTTATAAGCACAAAAGATACCCAAACTCACCCACTAAAGAGCATTTATATAGATTATTTCTGTCTTCCAAAGAAAAAGAATATTGATCAACTACCGTCTGCAAATATAAATGAAGAAAAAGCTTAAAGCTACTCGATTGCAGAGCTCTT
Source organism: Psidium guajava (assembly GCA_016432845.1). Lineage (NCBI taxonomy): Eukaryota > Viridiplantae > Streptophyta > Magnoliopsida > Myrtales > Myrtaceae > Psidium > Psidium guajava. The sequence continues at coordinate 16,794,322 of CM028230.1, read as the reverse complement.
CAGTTCATATTCATTAGGAGAAGGCCCATAAGATTTTACCTGAATCCATCTGTTGCAGAGCTCTTCAGTTGTGTTCTGAGAGAAACCGCATATATCAGCTCCCACCATTGGAATTCCAAACAACCCAAAGTTTAAAATTGCAGGAATTGAGTAAGCCAAGTCATCCCATGTGGCGGCATTGTCTCCAGTCCAGTGCGCAGTATGCTTGCCAGAGCTCACAAAAGTTGATCTCGTGAGAATGAACGGCCTTTTATCAGTGACATTGACTAAGGCCTTGTTTGTTGCTCTGGCTTCCAAGAGTCCATAGAGGCTATGAGCATTGTAATCTGAGATATTGCCGAAATGATATGACGATGCAGGAATAGTTAAGTTGTTAATCGGCCGATGAACTCCCGCATTGTTGATTTTGTAGGGAGGATTGTCAAGAGTGGAAGGAAGAGGCGGAGAAGTTATGAAGTTGGACACCTCATTCATGTCGAGCCATAGGCCATCAAAGGGAAGAACATCGTGAAACCTCTGTATCTCACCACCCCAATAACTCTCGCTAGATGGGTGAAGGAAGTCTGGGAAGTACACCGGCCCCGGCCAAACAACACCTAAGTATGGGACTCCCTCACGTTTGATGAAGATGTCAGCTTGCATCCCCCTGATGTAGGCTCCGTATGTCTTGTTCACACTAATGCCTGTCAAACATCACCCAATCCAAAGTAAAGAAGTATTACGATGGTGACCTGAAAGAAATCAAAAGACCAACAAGTTTCCACCACAAGCATCTCCCCCCTAACATACCAGGATCAAGTATCAGAACATATTTCTGACCGTTCTTGTGAATGCTGCTGACGAATTCTTTCATCTTTTCCACTGGAAAATTTATCGGGTCAAGAGTGAAGTCCTTGTATGCATCCATGTAATCAATGTCGGTCCACATAACTTCCAGCGGTATTTTAGCTTTTGCATAACCAGCCACCACGCCTTCTAAGTCTGCGACATTCTTGTAACCGTAGCGGCATTGGTGAAATCCTAGAAGTAAATTAGAGATGCTTCATCAGCAGAACTACATTCCAAACTCGTCAAGCAAAAGGTGCTGAAGAAGCCGTACCATGAATCGAACATTAAAATCGATCTACACCTAGAAATATACAAGGAAGGAGAACAATTTTCTCGAACATCAGTGGGTATTGTGGTAGGATTAGCTGGGGTCGGGAAGCGGTGGGTCTTCAAAGAAAACTGACATGCAATGCCTGTAAGATTTCTTCCCTATTGTGACAATTTGTTAATTAATCAGTGAAGAGTGAAGACCAGTGTCGTCTCCGTGAGAGAATGAACTCATGAAGCAAGTCAATAGTCGAATCACATTCATTAACATGACAGCAGAAACAATTGAAAGGAACTTTTGAAACCGGCGCACCGAAGGACCAGTACGGCATTGGGGTCGGCCGGCCGATAAGCGCGGTGTACTGCTCCATGACCGCCTCCGGCGACGGCCCGGGGAAGAAATACAAATCCAGCACCCCACCGATCACCTTGTAAGTGATCCTATCGCCAGTGTACACCACGTCCATTCCATTGCTGTTCAGCAACAGAACGCCGTGGCTCGTGCCTGCCCCAACTCGTCCGCCGCCGCGGCCCACGGACGTCCTGACGTCCATGTAAAAGGGATGCGACCCGTACAGGTTGACATCGAGTTTCGCGCTAGCAATGTCGGCGTTCCACAGAGTTAGGGTTTCGTTGGGTTGGAGCCGGAGCGACGGCTTCGTGTGCTCTCCGATCCCATAGAGGGAGGAGCGGCCGGGAGGTAGGGAGGAGGAGAGCTGGAGGTACTGGTCCTTGAAGACGAGGAAGGTGGAGGGGTCGGACGGGGAGGTGTCAAAGAGGACGTCGCCGGAGGAGCGGCGGGAGACGGAGAAGGAGAAGGGGGTGGTGTTGCGGAGGACGAAGACGAGGTCGGAGGAGGCGATGGAGAGGCGGCGGCGGGACGGCGGCGGGGCTAGAGTTTGATCGGGGAGAGAGCAGTGGGGAGATGAGGCAGATCGGCGAGGGATGATGTCGTCGGGGACTTCCCATCGGTGGTTGTTGGCGTCTGTGATTCGGACTCGAAGGCGACCCTCCGCTTGGAAGCTGGAAGGAGACGGTGATGACGTAAGCCAAAATCAGCTATTTTGCATGAAAAAGGAAGAAGGCATATTATAAATAAATCTACCTTACTACTAAAAATTATTCTCGACTGTTTATTTTTTCTTCTACCAACATGGTTAACTATTTATGTTATAAATAAAGTGTCCATGGATAATGTGTCAAAAAAAAAAGTTCAATTTGATCTCGCGCATGAACCAATATTAAAATTTAATTTTTTTTCCTTGCAACAGCCTTCTTTGAAAAGAAATTCACATTTCAAAATATATCTCCTCTCACACACACTTATATAAAGTATTCAATAATTCACTTCCGTCGTTGATAATTAGAAACGCTGCAATGAAGTCATACCAAATGCTAATTTTCTTGCAAATATGTCGAACATTGCTAAATCTATCTAGCAGTTGACGCCAAATCCGTTGCACTTATCGAAATCCTACCGGTGTACATCATTATATTGGGTATTCGATTGTACATACTCCCCTTACGCCCTTGTCGGATTAGGCAATACGATCACGTGAGAAAGCCCGCTATCAAACTTTTGTTGAGACTCAGCCCGAACATTTTCGTGTGGTCTTATGTTATGGGTGGGCTTACGCAATGCGATATGCCCGACCTTCCGGCCCGGCATAGCCCCGGCTCGTCCGACCGTCACTTCTTCCGCCCGCTATAGGCACGCTCTCTACAAATCCTCCATGGTTGGATAATGTTCTGTTTTTTTTCCACAGAAAAGGCCACTCACCAAGCGGTCAACTTAGAGAGCTCCTACCAGCTCTGCATTGTGTCTAGACTGCTTCTCTATTTTTCTTCACCTGATTTGGAGAACTGAACTTCGAGAAAGGGAAAAGAGGAAAGAAGGGCTTGTCCTAGCATACCTGGCAACAAGGCGGAGATTCTGGACGTCCGGCCCGTAGACGGAGGTCCCTTTGATGAGGCGGAGGTCGGCGGTCAACGTCGTTCCCGACCGGTCGACGGCCGCAGACCGGACCGTATATCCGTACCCGACGACGGCGGGCGTTCTCCCATCTCCTCCGCCTGACGCACCGACCTCAGACGGATGCAACAGCAGGCAAAAGATCATTGGAAACAGAGAGAGGAGATGGGAGCGGTGGCGGCCATGGCGGTCTCTTTTACTCCCCATGTCGTGTCGGTGGGAATCAGAAGAAGGGAACGACGAAGGTCATGAGAGAGAGAGAGAGAGAGAGAGAGAGAGAGAGAGAATGCGGGATGAGCTTCAGCTTTCATTCGCTCGCCCACCACTGCGGACTCAACACATCTTATCTTCCTCCGTTCGCATCCCGACAAGAAATTTAGTTTTTCTCTTGGGGAAACAGCAAGACCGGAAAATTCACTTGTTTTGGTAGGTCGCTCACGTGCTCCTCACGTGCTCGCCACCTCGATTTCCATTTCGTGCTTTTTTTTTTTTCCGGTTTTGTTTTCTGTTTTTTTGACGTGGACGAAACAAGCGCCCGCGCTCGCTTTACTCATCGAGGAAAAACCTAGTGGCGTGCGGGGACCGTCCAGTCTCCCGAGTGAAACCGACGTAAATGTCGTTTTTCACGTTGTCTTCGAATTGAAGGTACAGATTTTTAATTTCTTTCCTTAGTTTGTCGATAATTGTAACTTGTCAGTCTCCCATGACGAGCATATGATTATACAAAGTATGTGCTAAGATTTTTCTATTTTTTTTAAATATCTAGATTTAGTTTTTTTTAATAAAAAAGCGACTTCAAAATGGGGTCAATCACTAATTTTCATTTTATTATTCCTTACGGATAAAACTCTGAAAATTTTCAGCTATTTTTTTTTTTTGAATTACATGGCAAACGCTATCTTTTTTGAAACAATGAAAGGTCAACCATCTGTTAAATTTTTAGTAGCTTATGGGATATCATGTGATGTATTCTACATAGCAAGTAAGTAATAGCGTAGAAGAAGAAATCATGTGAAAGTCCGATACATTTTTCTTGAGATCTAACAATGATGCATGGGTCCCAAACAAGATTTACGAAATATGATTGGCCCGATAAAACGTGAGGACACGAAACTTTTCTTTGGGTCATTTATTTCACAAAAAATAAAAAGTATCTTTTATTATCAATAATAATTTATATCTAAATATATTTATAAATAAAATATTTTTTTGTCCATTTTATATTTGTAAACGACAGAAGCCAATCATTTTTATTAAAATAATTTTTAAATTATTTCGTCTTCGAGAAACAAACGCACCTTCAGGATCGAATCTGCCCGCAATAACCGAATTTCATCCGTGCCCGAAGATCGACTCGAGAAACCAAAGCCCCTGCTTAATTTCGATCACTCTCGTCCACTCTTTCTTATTCCTTACGACGATTACAGTGCCCCCACAAAGGAAAATCATCGAATCCTCTTGTCGGCCACTCGCCCCAATCCTTCCGTTGCCTCCTTCACTCATATGCTTGCCACTCTTCTTCGCCGCCGTCTCTGTCCTCCCGGCGACCACCGATGCCCATCCTCAGCAACTTCCAATGCTAAACCCTAGGAATAAGATGAGAGAGAGAGAGAGAGAGAGAGAGAGAGAGAGAGAGAGAGAGAGAGAGAGAGAGAGAGAGAGAGAGAAGGGTATGCGAATGAACAGAAGAAAAAAAACAAAAGAGGAATTGCCGATGGCCATTGTCGATTCGGTTCGTTACTCCGACGCCTTCCTCTTCCTCGAGTCGATCTTTGCCTTCGCAAGACGCCAGCATTGGCCGTCCCGGGCGAAGGCGAGTGAGACTCGGGTTCGAAGTCTTGTGTGTTTCGAGTGATTTACGATTTGAGCATGTTACCCGTTTCTTTGATCATTTACCGGTACGCTCACCGTCAAGAAAGTCATGGGCCTTTTCGCGAGCGAGCCTATGGCCAGATTATGAATTTATCCTTCCGGTCAAGATATGTTATTTCCGGCCCTAGGGTAATAAAAAGGACAGATGAGTAAATGTTTACTCGCGCATGGTTTAGTCATTTAAGATGCACTTGGGCGCCTCTCGCTACTTCATGATAGATAGGACTATAGGTTAATTTTCTTACTAGTTTTGTTGTGATCTCATGTAGAATTAATATCTCTCCATCATATGAATTTGGAAAGTTTCCTTCTTCTTTTTTTAAAAGACTAATGCATGTTTACTACCCTTACGCACTTCATCGAGCTCCTAACTAGCCTAATAGAGATGTTAATGGAGAGTCTAAAATAATCGATGCAATGGAAAAATCAAGTTGGGATCCATATATGTGGCTCGAGGGAGTTCATGCCAAGCGTAAGTGCCATCTTGCAAGAGGATTATCCCGTTAAATCCCCTCAGGATTCATCTCGAGAGAGTCACGACAGCTCGGTATTGGATGAATCACCCCGTGTTCCATAAGATCGATAGTTCGATTCATGCTGCGAGCAGATTTTTAATGGCTCGTGCATTGTTGCCTAATTACGGCGTTTCAGGAGACTTCTTGATTGCTAGAATCATGGTAAAAGTCATCATGGATGGCGTAGAGTAATTATAACTTAAATCGATTATTTCGAGATGCCTTTTCTTTTATAGTATAACGCTGGGAAGAAATTGCTAGAGCTAATCACCCCTTCTCACTCTCTTTGCCTTTATTCATTTTCGTTAACGTCGCCAATGTGTGAGTAGTAAGTATCGAGCGCACTCGAATGATATGAGTTCAGCTCACGTTCACCGTCAGATTGGACGGATTTCATGTGGGCCCACCTCATCCAACAGTGCACGTGCGTCGAACTCTCGTGAACCGGAGCTAACTTAAGATCATTTCCTTGCTCATTGGTTGGGTTCGAGTGGGATCGGTCCTCGGTGGGCTGCTTTTGCGTCTACATTTCTTTCATCCTTAGATACATTCATATGGGCGTAGGAGGGCTCGCGTAAAGCATAAGCACCATTCTATGCGAGGGCTTTACAAACACGCATAGCAATCCGTGAAGCCCGCTTAGGTTCATCTCAGGAGGATCGCGACAGAAACGATAAGGAAGGATAAATAATATCTAATAGGGGTGAGCAAATTAAACCGACCGGACAGGGACCGGTGGTTCGGTTTCTAGTAGAGGTGTTAATGGGCCGGGTCGGGCCGGGTCTCAAATAGGTCCGACCCGGCCCGAGATCAAGCAGTGCCAAGCTTGACCCGGCCCGGGCCGGCCCGATACCGAATACGTCCAAGAGGGTCGGGTCGGGTCGGGCCTGGTCTGGCAGGCCCGATACCTCAAAGACGTGAGTTTAGTCTAAATGGCCCAGTAATTGGTAACTATGTTCATGAAGTGGCTCCATTTCTTCCTTGCAGTAGCTGCCCATCATTACTCTCCAATCAATTGACCAATCCATGACCTCATTGACTTTGACCTTAAATGCCCAACTTCTCCGCAGCTTCTTCCTTCATCGTCACCACCAACGAATCTTCATCCATAAGAACACCTTTCCTCTCATCATCAATCACACTACATCCCCACCTGCCCACGCCTCAAGCAGCGGCGGCGTGATCTCCCTTCGCCCTCCGCAACTCTCCGAGCCCGAGTGCGCCTCCGTCGCCTCCGACCCCGACCGCGTCGCCTACCTCACCGGCCTCCTCTTCCACCCCAGCGTCGAGGTGAGGATCAACGCCGCCGCCCTGATCGAGGCTGCCGTCGCCGGGGTTCGCTCGCTGGAGCTCCGCGCCCGGGTCAACGGCACCGTTGGGGTCTTCGAGGGCGTCGTCGGCCTGCTGCAGGACTGCGAGGGGTGCCCCCACGTGCTCAAGGTCGGGGCTAGGGCGGCGTTTGCGCTTTGCCTCATGAAGCCGACGCGGCACTGGGCGGTCGCCGTCGGGGTCGGGGCGGCCCTGGTGGACCGGCTGGGGGACCTGGAGCGCGGCGACACGGAGCGGGCGCTGGCGACGATCGAGCTGCTGTGCCGGGTCCCTGCCGGGTGCGCGGCGCTGGTGGCGCACGCCCTGAGCGCGCCGCTGCTGGTGCGGATGATCTTGAAGGTGTCGGACCGGGCGACGGAGTACGCGGCGGGGGCGCTGTGCTCGGCGTCGGAGCAGTGCCGGAGGGAGGCGATGGCCGCCGGGCGTGGTGACGCAGCTGCTGCTGCTGGTGCAGAGCAAGTGCACGGAGAAGGCTGGGTTTACGAGGGAGGGGGAGTATTTCGTGCTCAAAGGAGGATAAGTACTGGTACTATTTTAGTACAGTATCGGTATTGTTCTGAAATATACCAAGGCCCGGCCCGGGTCGGGCCGGGCCGGCGCGGGCTTTTTTGACAGCCCTAGTTTCTAGTTCTATAGAGGTCCGATCCGATTCTTAATTCCTAGAGACAGACCAGACCGATCCTTTTTTTTTTTAATTTTTTTTTAAATTTGGTCCATGAATCTCTTTCGGCTCCTTGGGCCTTTTGTTTTTTTGCTATTGGGAAGTCATTTTATATAGATGTTGAAGTTCTATAACGTTATTGATTTCAACAAATTAGAAATTAATTTGGGATATATATATATTTTGGTTCGGTTTAGTCCGGTTCGGTTCGGTTCGGTTCGGTTCATGAGATGGTCGGTCCGGTTCCCGATTCTGACAAATTCGAAATCGGGACCACCGATCCGGTTTTCGGTTCTTGAGGGGAATCGAATCGGACCAGGAACCGATCACCGCTAATATCTAGAGCTCACAGAGAATCTAACAAAGGGTCAAGCGTAATGTTGTAATAGGATACACATAAGCAAGCCTACATAATGGTACAAGACTTGATTGTGGTTCTTGTAGTTGTTTCGACAAAAGTACCATTTTGAACCGGAAAGGGTCCACGGACATCGTCCTAGTCCTGACTCCTAACCCTTGAAACTGACTTGTCAGGTAAATGCAGATGTTTTCATTCTCAAAGAGGAAAATTACACCCTGAATCTCATTTTGGCATTGAAGGTTTCATTTTCCCGATACACACACGTCCTTGATTCAACACTTGGATTTGAAGTCTCGTGTATATCGACCAAAGTGGCATTGTGAAACACCAAATTTCCAAACACCGTTAATTTAATTCCAGTTTTTCTTCCAACCTACCTCAATTGCCGATTTAGACCTAAAATCCAAAACACACTTGGGCTACGTTTATTTCTCAAAATATAAATAATTTGAGTAGCATTTAAAAAAAACGAATAGATTGTATCAATTACAAAAAAATGAATGAAGAAAAATATTTTTATCGTCAATGAAAATTTAAACGTAAATTATTGTCGAAAATATTTTCTATTGGCTAATCATTATAAGTGATACAAGCGATCATTTTTTAGAAAAATATTTTTTCAAATTATTCATTTTGTGAGAAATAAACGGAACCTTAGTTAGGATAAGTCGATGCTTGCAACTTTCACTCGAATTAATTAAACAAAAAGTAAGAAATGACGAATCTTCATATTTACATGGTTCGATCGATGGCCACCCATTTCTTTGAGAAGAAAGACTCCACTAGAAATAAGTGAAACGGCTTGACAACAGATTACGAGGCAAGTAATTCACTCGAATGCTCTCAATGTTGTGGTGCTGGGTTGTCGTTTGGACATCTTATGTCCATTTACTACTACCATCTGTTGCCACTAGTTTGTTGGAAACATTTACGAGACAGTGTTTGATAGCGTAAAAACAGTCATGTGATCGATTTAAAATGGGCTCAAGGCATCTTGGTTCATGTTACAAAACGGGGTTAGCGTGGACTATTATCTCGATAGTGACCCATGATGGATAAACCCGTCAGAATGCACACTATAAACATGTTGTGATTCTCCCTCCTCGCGTCGTACCAAGCACTTATAGTTCATGACTGTCTAAAAGAGGAGAAGGAGCGGAAAATTTAGTCGTGGATTTGCATCGGCTTCGGCCGTATCGATTTATTCAAGGACGGCGATTTGTTGACATAGGTATGTCATTTCTTATCCCGGGTATAAGAGCTTTGCCTATGGAGATTAAGCGTGTTAATTGGTCGGGAAAATTTTCTAAAAAGTCCTACCTATTTTATGTGGCCAATTTAGTCCTAAATCTTTTGAATTTTTTTTTTCAATCTAGTCGTAAACCTCTCAATTGGTGGATGGTACTCGGATTTAGGTTTTACGGATGGACAGAAAATCGCGGTTCGGAATTAGACTATTCTCTTTGTTGTTCTGTGCAGTTGATTGAGGGTTTTTGTTACCCACAGCATGAAGAACTCACCTTGAACATGTCGTGGTGCGATTCAATCCGTGCACAGATAATTCCCTTCTTGAAACTTCTGTTGAAGTTGAGACGGTGTGTGACCGGAAATCTGGACTTCGAAATCTGACTTATACTCTGGTTGTTTTCGTGAAAAATGCGTTGAGGGCTTTCGTTCACCATACCATTGCACTCCGATGGTGGAAACTTCATGTCGTGATATAGATAGTGTATTCTGAATTCGAGTGTGGAATTCGGTTCGGAAATTCTCCCTCTCGATTGAGTAGGCAAACTTCAAATTGGATGTCCATTTCTTATTGTACATCCAAATTGAATTCATAATCGTATTACCAATCTATTTACAGTGGATATGAAGCTTCAATCACACAAAATAGATTGTTCACGTACCAATCTTTAATTTTATTTTATTTTTTAAATTTTGGACCTTTTGGGTCACTCGACCGAGCAACCACTTTTCTAAGCAAAAACGGCGTGGTTCGCGTAATTTTAGTCCACACCAATGCTGATTGGACCGTCACACCAAATAAATTAAATACGATTCGAGTGAAAGGACATTGTGTTTTTTGCTAACAATATCATCTAGAGGAGGTAAATAGGTGGATATAATCAAACTTGATAAAATAATATGAAGATAAAATGAGAATGAGTCCATGAACTTCTGGCCTTTGAGCCAGTCTCTTAAGTTAAATCCGCCCTTGGCCAGATCATTAAGTTCTTTCTCGACGAGTGACACCGTGCACCGATTCCTTAGTTTCATAATCTATAGCTTCATTACTATACTGGCTAATGCTGGCCAAATCTGGTAGAGTAATCTTAGGAATTGTTCTGCAAAGCTGGGCATGGAATTTCCTCTGCATGTCTTCCCAAGTTTGTATTGAATTGGGCGACACACTAGTGTACCAAGTGAAGGCTGTCTCTGACAATGACAAAGAAAACAACCTTACCTTTGACCAACCATCATCGTTTGCCTCGCCACACTGGGCGAAAAACTTGCTACCACGGTTGATTGGCCATCCTCACCTGCGAATATGTTAAAGTCAAGTGTTTTGAATCCCCTAGGGTACTGGACGTTATCAACCTAGTCGGGGCAATGCTTACGATAGACGGGCCTCAGGACCCGTCCTTCCAGGCGGATCCGTTGCATTACCAAACCCGTGGCTTGCTCAATACTGAGCTGCTCCCTTTGGAGATCAGGCAATTGAGGGATGAGGCCCGCCTGCCTCCTAGGCGGAGATAAAGATAATGATCTCATTACGTTGTCCGCCTACAAAGGTAGTCGATGGAGACCATACCATGGATGGACTACGACCCCTCTGCTAATATTCACTGGATTCCGAGGATTCAGGATCCCTATTAGAGGAGGAGCTTCGTTAGTAGGGGGTCTCGTTGTCACAGATGGCACATTGAATCTTTGGTTTTCGGCATTCAATGTAGGAATATTTTGGGCTGGGACCACATATCTACCAGTGGTATTTTCCTGGGGTAAGCCCTTCAGATTAGTTGCAGTACACCGACTATGATAACGTTATTTAAATTTTCACTGTCGGTGGCATCGGAACTTTGAAGCAATCTAACTCCTGGTTGGGGATTTGCCTGGGCTGAATTTCCACCACCATTTGTTTGAGCAGAAGTTGTAGGTACGTAACCCATCGTAGCATGGATTCCTTGCACTGGTTGTGACTGATTTGAGGGTCCGTGTTTAGAAGCCAACTCCGTGATCATATTGGCAATCATCGAATTGATCACGTCCATAATATGAATAACCTTATAGTTCAAGTCATTTTGCTGTGCCCCAAACATTCTCTTCATGATGGCCATGATGATAGGAGCAGGGGCCAAAGCTTATATTTGATCATCTGTAAGATCCCGTCGGAGATCAACCAGGTTGTCCCTTTGACCGTCATTACTGAAATGGCTCTGTCACCGACCGCTATGGAGATTGGTTGTCCGCCATGGCAACATTGCGAGATTCCCGATTCTTGATTTTCACCAGAGCACTTTCTCAAATCGAACCACAAGGGTTTCACAGGGCATGCCAAAAAGATGCTTCATTAGAAATCGTTTGTGACAAGATTTTTCACCAAAGATTGTGGCCTTCGGCTTTTAGAATGGATCGGGTTCTGCGGTGATTCAAACAGGAAATAATTGATAATAGCAAGAATAAGAACTAAATGAATAAAGAAATAAAAAACGATAAAAAGGACTGAAAAATTGATAGAATAAATTGCAGGAAAAACTGGTAAGTGTTATTGATTGTGGATACTTTACAAAATCGTTTCTCCGACTATTTATAGTCATTTACAAAGATTAACGACTGGTGGCAGTTGGTTTCTAGGATGTTCGCTTATCCCTACATTTTGGGATGCGCTTGAGTAACTATTTCACTTATTCACTGAGCGTTTGGGCTTTCACCTCGTTTCTCCTTATTGTGTAATGCCATATGCCGATCATTTAGCATCACCGATATTTCGTACTTGCTTTCGGCAACAACCTATGTTTTGGATGCTGATGTGCTCCAAGCGCTATGTGTTCTCAAGTCGACAATGTTTCTCCTGCTTGTTATAGTCCAAGTTAATTTTGAGTGTCAACACTAGGACACACTTGAAGTTGTCTAAGCTTTTGAAAATGTGGTCTACATCGATATACAAAATTTGAGATATAGTTAGGTAGGGTAGTGCCTCGCCTAGCATTTCCATTACAATCCCAACTTTTTTTTGGGAAACTCACTTAACAATGAAACCAAAGAACAAAATATTAGGGAAGATCTCTTATGATGTTTTGAAGATGAAAAAATATCAAGGGCTACTAATGGGTTTATTGGTTGAGTAGAACCGGGTGAAAGATGCATAAACTATTACGCAAATGCTATCTTAATAGATAATTTGAAGGTTATGAGTTCTCTATTAATGGTGAACAAAGTATTGAGTGTAGAGGTGTCTATAAGCCGGAGGTACCTGAGTAGAAGGTGAATAAGCCTAAAACGGGAAGTTCGTTAAAACTTGAAAGAACCTTAGATATGTGAACAACCCTAGAATGAGAAGTTTAGTAAAACTTGGAAGGACCTTGGATAAGAGAACATCGAGGTAGAGCTGTGATTGGCAATACGATGGACCAAAAGATGGAGGCTCAAGTGAATTTCTAGATGTTGCATCAGAAGTTGATTTGATAAGCAAGAAAATTGATAACTTCACAAGGGCTATTGATTAGAAGATGGATTAGCATACACCTAAGAAAAAAATTTTATATTGACCTTAGTTGGATGTTCAGATTCAAGGCAAGAGTATCGCGTATATATGTTTTTGACGGAGTTGAATTCAGTTATCGAAATTAAGTTCAGTATCACTTATGTAGGTTCAAATACACCTTTGAAGAAGACTTATTTGTGAGCATCAATGAAGGCTATTAACTTCCAAGTCAATGTTCTCTTTGTTCAGATTCGAAAGACTATCTTTGTTTTTTGAAGATTGTTTAGAAACGGCGATATATTGAAAAAGCTTTGCCTATAAGATTTGAGAAAGACATTTGTTTTCTTCAATCAAGCTTATCTCAAATTTAATCTGCATAAAACTCAACAAACTATTTGCGCAAATTATTGTTAAAGATAGGATATATGGCGTCATAGACTATGCCCCTTTCGAATGAATAGAGTAGTAATTGTAAGCATTTCAATTATTGAAATCAAGAAATTACGTAAATTTTCACATGATACTCTAAGAGCTTGCTTAGTATATTTTCAGATGCCTTCAAGAAATATGCAAGAATTGTAAGCTGATCCTTCAAAAGTACTGTTGACACCTGATTTTTAATCATTTTTTCTATTGCTAAAGTAATAAAAAAAATCCATAAAAATTCATAAATTTGAAAAATCAACTTTGGGGACCTTAGCCAAGCCTAGGGAACCAATTTTGACCAAAAAACGATTTTTCATATTTTCAGTATTTTTACGTATTTTTTATTTATTTATTTTCGAAAATTAATAGAAAATTCATAAAAATTCATAAAATTGAAAAATCAACTTTGGGAACCTTAGCCAAGCCTAGGGAACGAATTTTGACCAAAAAATAATTTTTCATATTATATATATTTTAATTTTTTTTTTAAAAAAATACAAAAATATTTGAAAATTTTGGAAAAATAACATTTGAGGCCAAAAAATACACAAAGATAGTTAATATTTTTATTTTAAATCTATTTTCATATTGGCCATCGCAAATTCAGAAAAATCCAATTCGAGTCACGTGTTCCTTCACGAGTATAATCTCGAATCGGGCCTAAAAAAATTTAATTTGAGTCAACTTATTTTAACTTTCACTTTTTATGAGTTGTGACATTATCTTCTAATATTTTAAATTTTCATCTTGGCCCAATTATACCCAGAATGACTTAATTTTGCAAAAGGGCTTTAATTAAATTATACATTATTTTCAGCGACAAGAAATGAGCTTAAATTTGACATGTGGTAAATTTTGGTGTGTCAAAAATTGTGAGGAGATTTGGACTTAAAGAAATATATTTTTTTCAGGGACTGAATTGTAAATACTTAAAATTCAAGGACTAGAGTGCAAATACCTAACTCTTGAAGGATTATTTTACAAATAATAAAAAGAAGAGTTAGTGGATAAATTAGAATAGAGAAGGGAAGATGAAGAAGAGGAGATGAAGAAGAGAAGTTGGAGAAGAATGGATGGAGAAAATAAGATAAGAATAGAGAAGGGAAGATGGAGATGAAGAAGAGTTAGTAGAGAAATTAGAATGGAAGATAAGAATAGAGAAGGGAAGATGGAGATTAAGAAGAGTTAGTGGAGAAATGAGAATGGGAGATAAATATGGAGAAGGGAAGATGAAGATGAAGAAGAGTTAGTGGAGAGATTAGAATGTGAGATAGAGATGGAGAATGGAAGATGAAAATGAAGAAGAGTTAGTGGAGAAATTAGAATGGGAGATAGAGTTAGTGGAAAAATTAGAATGGGAGATAGATGAGTAGGTTATAAAAGGAGAAATAAGTGAGCTTGAGAAAGGATTCTTGAGAGAGAAAATTTGAAGTGTTTGGGAGAATTTTTTGGAGAGAAAATTTTGGATGTTTGAGAGAGTTTTGGGAGATTGAAGAAAATTTTGAGAGAAAGAAAATACCAAAAGAGAGAGAATTTTGAAGATGATGGGAGTTTAAAGCTAGGGGTTATCATCACAAATTCCTTCATCGATCAATATAAATCAAGAGTTCATCCTCGTCAACGAGCAAACAAATTCAAGCTAAGTGTTTTTATTTATTCATTTATTTATGGTTTTACTCGCAAATTAGCACAAATTGTATACACTTTCTCCATCTCCTTTTTCTTCCATATTTTATGTCAGGAGAAGGATATCTCTACGTCAACAGCAAAAATCTCGTCGAGATACAAAAATCGGCCCAGACAAGCTCCTAAGCTGTCCACCGATTTCTCAACTGATCTGTGACTAAAAGTCCCTCTTAATTCAAAAGAAACTCTCTATATTGGGAACATAGAGAGCGAAAATCAATTATAGAAATCCCTCCCAAAAAAAATGGGAGATAAGTACTCTTCCTACTCTTCTGGTTTTAGATGCAGATTAGCACATATTTTGTATACTAACACTTCACTCTATTTTATGTCAGGAAGCCGCAGCTCTATATCAATGGTTAATCCTATGGAAGCACAAAATCGGCTTGGAGGAGTCCTCAAGCACACACAAATTTCAAATTGTTGAATCAATTCGTTGTATTTCATTTTAAAAAATTCATACCCCAAAATGGAGAGGACAAAGTCCATCCGCAATTTAAATACCTGCACCATAAATCCCAAAGGGAAGAGCCAAGCCAATGCTTAACCTCCCATTGGAGGTTTTTACTTATAGTAGTTAAATACCTGCAACTTAAATACCTGCACCTTAAATCCCAAAGGGAAGAGCCAAGCCAATGCTTAGCCTCCCATTGGAGGTTTTTACTTACAGTAGTTAAATACCTGCACCTTAAATCCCAAAGGGAAGAGCCAAGCCAATGCTTAGCCTCCCATTGGAGGTTTTTACTTACAGTAGTTAAATACCTGCAACTTAAATACCTGTACCTTAAATCCCAAAGGGAAGAGCCAAGCCAATGCTTAGCCTCCCATTGGAGGTTTTTACTTACAGTAGTTAAATACCTGCAACTTAAATACCTGTACCTTAAATCCCAAAGGGAAGAGCCAAGCCAATGCTTAGCCTCCCATTAGAGGTTTTTACTTACAGTAGTTTAAATACTTGCAACTTAAATACCTGTACCTTAAATCCCAAAGGGAAGAGCCAAGCCAATGCTAGGCCTCCCATTGGAGGTGTTTATTCACTGTCATGTACTTCCTATAATTTAATTTTTGAATCATCAGACCCAAAAGATGAGTAGGTCGTAATACTGCACAGAAGTCGTTAACACACTCCCTCTTTCGGCTTTAGGGAATCTTTAACACTTAAAAAAATATAACAAATAAAAATATATACCATCCATGCATCCTATTTAAAAAGTGAAAACACAAAAGAGAATACCCTACTATAGCTTTAGGAATAAACCAAGCCTGAGTTGCCGGATTAGGATATCCATGAAATTAAGGTACCGAAAGGGAATTAGTTTTAATTAACTAGTGTAACCAAGTCCCCGAGCTCATAATCTCTGGTTCGCAGGAATAAATTAGTTCTCCCGCTAATTTATTTAGGTTTCTAATCGACCTACCAAGAACGATTAGTGGCGACTCCAAATTTCAAAATCATTTAAACAAAAACCAAAGTTGCGATTCGGTAGGGCTTGGGAGGGTCCGCATTAGGTTAGTCAAATCTAATTAACCTAATAATCCGTTAACCCCTTTTAAAATTTAAAATTTTTTTTTAGAGGGTCGCGACAGACTGGCGACTCCGCTGGGGAATAGAGATTTTTAATTTTCGAAAAAAGATACCAATTGGAATACTTAAATTTTTTCGAAATTTTAAAAGTCTTAGTGGACTTAGGCCAATGAAAATTTCATGGATATCTCGCTTCTGGCGATCTTGCTTGGGACTCATTCTATAGGTGTTATATGTTTTTGCAGGATGGGAGTTATAAGGGGCGGAGTGTTTGGCTAACCCATTTGTTTTGCAGGCTCGGTGTTGGGATTATGTTTAATTTCACACATTTTTAGAAGCGCTGTTTTGATATCAATTGTTGTGCATGTCTTGCATATTCTGAGGATCACAACACCTGCACACACAAGCGTCTAAACCCAAGTCGCGAAATTTTTCCTAGGTAACCATAGATAGGGATCGAATATGCAAAGCTCTTGCGTCGATTACGCTTGGGTTGACCATATTTTGTCCCGCTCATTATCTGAATTGACAATTCTTCCCATTGTGACTTGATTGCGCGGAGGGTAAGGTTGTCAATTCAGATAGTGTGGGCCTTTTAGGTCCATACCCTGTCTCTCCTTCTTTTATTTTCTAGAGTCCACTCCTCACTTGAGTCATGCGCATGACTATGTGATTTGCATTTCTCCAAGGTAAAAGTAAGTTCTCTAATTTTATCTTGTATTTATTTTCGGTTGGTCCATGCTAGGAGTTAGTCAGTTTTTGAGCTTGATATTACGACCATTCTTTTAAAAGAAAATAAAAATTAAATTTGTCCCTCATTTCTTTAAAAAAAAAATTTTTTTTGAAAAAATGATGTGAAAAAATCCCTTCATGGGAATTTTATTAACCAATAAGGGATTTTTGTCATTTTTTTATTGCTTCAATAAAAATGAAATTTTCCTGAAAAAATTTTCCTCTGAAAATTTATTTCAATAAAAAGAAAAATTCCTTCAAAAAAAACTCTAGTAGACATCAAGTGATTTTATCACATTTTTCAAATTATAAAAACTTGCAAGAAAATTCTTCTCGAGAAATTCGCTCATGTTTTTCTAAGAAAATTTTCTCTAAATAAAATTAGACTAATGTCTCGGGGGAATTGTATTGACCAATAAGAGATTTTTGTCATGTTTTTCTTGCTTCAATAAAAATGAAATTTTCCTGACAAATTTTCCTCTGAAAATTTATTTCGATAAAAAGAAAAATTCCTTCAAAAAAAAAACTTTGGTAAACATCAAGTGATTTTATCACATTCTTTCAAATTATAAAAACTTGCAACAAAAATTCTTTTCGAGAAATTCGCTCATGTTTTTCTAAGAAAATTTTCTCTAAATAAAATTAGACTAATGTCCCGGGGGAATTTTGTTAACCAATAAAGGATTTCTGTTATGTCTTTCCTGCTTCAATAAAAATAAAATTTTCCTGATAAATTTACCTCTGAAAATTTATTTTGATAAAAAGGAAATTCCTTCAAAAATTTTAGTAAATATCAAGAGATTTTGTCACATTCCTTAAAAAAAAATAATAAAAAAAAGAGTAATAAATCTGCAAAAAAAAAATTATGTATCAGAAATTAACCCATTTCTTCCTAAGGAATTTTTTTTTCTGATTTCTCTATAAAATAGAAAAAATAAAATTGGACTAATATAGGAGTCATGGACCGACATTCCTTGTGTCGCATACTAATTATATCCTTTTCTTTTGCAGGGAGATCCTAGATACCCCAGACGGGTGTAAAAATTAAATTCAATAATATATCAAGAATCATCTTCAGAAATACCAAAAGACGAAAAACACCAAGGCTTCAACCGTTAATTCAGGGGGGCAAACGAACACTGTCCATCTTTGACAGACAGAGTTGTGTCAATCCGTAAACTTGTATGGGCAGTGTATTCTGATATGACGGTGGATTTATACTGATTAAACACGGGGGCATATTTAATGTATTGCAGAGGATCCCGCGTCTTTTGAAAGACAATATGGATTATATAATCAGAACCCATGAAACAAATACCTTTACCTGATTAAATCAACCAGAGACCGATCTTAAAATTTCCTCTTATCCGAAACATGCGGAGGGCTTTAGAGGACCGAGGTTCTATTAATGAACGTGGCCCACAGGAATTTCTCCCGACGCTACAGGCGACCGACACGAGCAAGTGGACGCCGAAAGAAATAAAATATGGATAAAAGTGGGCACACAACAGGTGGCCGGATTTATTACCAGCGCACTGATCGAGTTGTCATAGTGTTATTGTTTGTGATCTCAAGATGGATAGTGGGGGCCACCGCCGAACCCTTCATCAATGTTCTCGATATCATCGTCTGGAGCAATTAAACAAGAACATCAAGAAAAACATTAAGCCTCGACATCTTCGGTACCTCAAATCGTTCTGTTATGCTGTGCGGAAGAAACGATAGCAGGAAAATTAAACAAAAAAAAACACGTGAAGCTTTTCTTTCATTCCATTCATCAAAGAGCATTACAACAGCTCACTGGGGAGGAAAAGTAAAGCCAAACTGAGCCCTGATAACCATTACGAAGGAGCTCAACTGACTCTCCAAACAGTTGATGCTCCGGGTGCACCGAGCGTTCTCAGGATCAAGCTCCGCGAGCCTAAAGAAGAGGCGATCGCGCTTCTCCTTAGCCTGGGCCATACTGGCCTCGTAATGCTCGACAGCAAACTCCAAGTCCGAAATCGCCGCCCTCTCGAAAGCAATATCTGCCGTAATGTCATCAAGTCTCTCCTGCAGCCAACCGCATTTGCACCTCATCATAATATTGCTCGGCTCCTGTTCGGCGTAAGTTCGGACCAAGGCTAGACGGTCCACCAACTTTCCCCTCTCACGAACTAGCCACGAAAGCTGATCATTGGCAAACTTGAAGGCTTTCTTGTGATTATCAGCCATAAATGTGACTATTTCCAGACGCTCGTGCCGGTCTCGGTAACGAGCTTTCACGACGGCAGTCACAATGACCGTCTCATAAGCGCGGTTATAGGCAGCAAGAAAATTAATGAAGAGGGTCGGGAAGTTCCGATACTCCCTCCCCAGTTGGGTACCCTCAACAGAAGCAGCGTCTAGGGTCCTGAATAAACCGAGGATTTCAGCCTCAATGGTAGAGTTTTGGGCTATATGAGCGTAACCTCTACCAAGAAGATTGTAGAGTCTCTCCCACCCAGCCAGGATTTCAGCGGAGAAGGTATGGTTAGGAGAATTGGCCATTTTTGAAAGCAGATCACGAAAGAAAGGAGGAGAGAGGCGAGGCAGATGATCGGAATGCGAAGGTGATAATCTGCTTCAATTTAAATAATGATTTCACAGGGCAGTCCTTATTGGTCGAGTTTTTTCTATCTACCATTCTCTGTCGGCAACACCCCCGCTGGCTTGAATTCCAGTCAAGCGGCAACCTCAAGCTGAGCAGACCCGACGTCTCTGCAGAAAAGTTGGACGGGCTGCCACCACTTTGAAAAAGAAAGAATAAAAAACGAGCTGAGTGGGAGACAAAGAAATTTTCGGCAGAAAAGGAGATACGACTCGTCTTTATTGGAGGACCCGCCAGTAAATCGACGGTGGAGATCTTGACAAGGGCCCTCTACCACGAAAAGAAAAAAGGAAGACGAACTGAGCGAGAAACAAGGATTTCCCCTTTGATCAAAAGCTGAATATCAGATTTTCTCCCTCGAAAAATCTAATAGCACTGCCCGTGAAGAGGGAAGTCGTTGCTATTGCTAGAGAGAGAACTTGTCCTCATTTGATAGTGAGAGTTCATTCGCAAGAACTCGCAGGAGAAAGATAGAGAGGAAGGAGTTCTCGTGGGAGAGGAATTCAAAACCTTCACCATCAAAGCATCGGCTTTCAAAGCCTGTTACGAGAAACCATCGACGATCCCGTGATCCCTCAAGTCCAAGAAGACATCCTGAGGCGGTCTCGAGTCGGCAGTCCTAGATCCAGAAATATGTCGAGCATTAGGGAAACGGGCGCATGTTCAACCCTGGTCGAAGCTAATGAAGTTCCTTACCCTGAGGGTCTACTGGTCATGGCCATTGACGGTAATCCAGTCTCTCTGTCAATCCTTGTTACCGTATTGAGAAAATGCCGGTATAAGGTTGTAGCTCAAGCAAAGGCGACAGAGGCCTTAGAGATATTGAGGAGGAGTGGTGACCAGTTTGATATCGTCCTCACCGCCATGGTAGGGATTGACATGGATTTTTCACTCTCTTGGAAGTCATCAATTCTAAATTAAACATGCCAGTCCTCGTAATATCGGCAAGCGATGATCAGCAAGCCATAATGAAGGCTGTCTTAAATGGGGCCCAAGACGTCGTAACGAAACCAGTTAGGGTTCAGATGCTTCAAAACATATGGCAGCACGTGGTAAGGAAGCAATTGCACGACCATGAGAACAAGCATCAAGCCTTCAATTTTGTTCCAAGCAACTGGAGAAAGAAGATGAGTTGGTCTCCCGAGCTGCATCGTATGTTTGTTAATGCAGTTCAACAGGTAGGAATCGATTCGGCACGGCCGCAACATATACTGGAAATTATGAACGTAGAGGGACTCACTAAAGCAAATGTTTCGAGTCATCTTCAGAAGTACAGAAAAAGGGTGAGAGAACACAATGCAGCTCAGAATCAAGAAAACCAAGGCGGGACTGATCCAAGCCTGAATGTCGAGTCTCCTCGCCACCATAAGTTCCGCGGGTTAGCATGGGGCGAGCCACTTCCCATCATCAACCAAGCCAGTAGCCGTGCCATCAATCCTCCAGGCGTTAATCAAAGTATCCCCCAGAATCACCCTAATGCTCTTCAAGAGTATAGACCGCAGGGGCAGTGTATTCAGACTCCTTGGTCTGAGCACCAACCCGTGGCTAGAATTCATCCCATGATCAGCGCGCCTGCGCAGCCAGAGAATCAGACAAGAAATTATCCTGAGCACTTCCACTTCTTTAATCCTCGAATGGAAGGAGTTTTTGGCAGCAGGACAGTTGGTGATCCCCACACTTTCTCGAGTAATGATGAAGGCTCCAGCACGAGAAGTCAAATTGCTCATGGCGAGGACAGAATGAGAAATCTATCGCCAGCATTTGCCAACAACAATGCCCAATTCGAGCATCAGTTGCTGGAAGGTTCAAGAGATTACCTAGATGATGAGCTTACTGCCCTGGTCAACCAGTTTAGGGTTGACAGACGTCCCAAGCCGCGATCAGGAGCCAGTGAGTAGGGACTCTCAAACATCGATCATCCACACCCGAACCAATACGAGACTAGCTGATTATCGAAGAGCCACAGGAGAGGCAGAACTGACCTTGAATAAGTGCACATTTTATTTCATGCTTAATTCCCCTGCGTATGATATTTTCCAGCTTTCTAGGTGTCTCGATTTAATTCAGGGACAATGGGGCAATTTATTTATTTTTTTTATCCCGTCGAATGCGTGAATCCCTTTTTATGCTAGATTTAGGGCGGATCAATTTGTGGTAACGTCGCTGACTGCCATAATGAGAAATGTTGAATGGCCTCACGTAGGGAAATTTCAAGTGAAATGCCCAGGCGAGCTCGAAGACGGGTAATTGTGTGTCGTTCCAATTTACCCTCAATCGTTGCAAAATGCTAAATTGGATTTGTTCCATTCTCACCCAGGGAATCGCAAAGTGCCTCAAGAGTGTCGCAAAATGAAATGACCCAATGGAACGCGATAGGACTCATTTGCCTCGAAGGTAACCTTCAAATTAAAGGAGCCCTCCGGTCCACGGACCCGATGGCATAGAAAATGATGATGGTCCAAGGCAACCCGAAAGAAAATAAGGCCCAACTAAGCAAAGCACTTACGTGGCAAGCTCAAAGTGAAGGGCAACTCGGGACATACAATTCAATCCAGTCCAAATGAAGGAACTTCCTCAATTCAAATTCAATAGAAGTACACACAAGGGTAAAACAGTATCGTTCCAATTTTTCTAGAATATGAAGAACATATACTGCCGCATTCTCTTTCATTTTTGCAGGGGAAGTCTCTACTGGCCAGATTTTCCTATCTAACATTCCCTATCAGTATCACCTCCGCTACTCGTCTCCAATCTCCAGCCAAGCAAATCCGACGTCTCTACGGCAAAGCTAAACGGGACGCCACTACTTTGAAAAAGAAAAGATAAAAAATAAGCTGAGTGGGAGACAAAGACATTTTCAGCAGAAAAGAGATACGACTCGTCTTTATTGAAGAACTCGCCAGCAAATTGACGGGGGAGACAACAACAAGGGGCCCTATCACGAAAAGATGGAAGGAGACGAGCCGAGCAAGAGACACGATAAGAAAAGAGGATTGAGAAAGGCCGGACCCTTGGAAGAAGCAATACAGTTGCTAAACCCACGTTTAATTTTAAAAGAGACGCCATGCTCGGAAGAGGGTCTTAAGGCATAGGCAATCGCTCAGAAAAATTCAAAGAGAGTGAAAATACAAGAAGAGATATCAAACTTTGAGATATCGTTAACCAAATCGAAGATGTCTCAACCCAACACACTTGAAAGTTATCGTTACTTGCTGAATATGGGAGAGGAAGAGTTCGAAGCCATATTTGGGATCGAGCCTATGGAGCCCGGCCCTTCCACCGACGACGTCCAAGAGCCCGGTAAGGACAATGACAACAACGGTAAAGGTCAAAAGAAGCGTTACCGTCGCCATACTGAGGAGCAAGTACGAAAGCTTGAAGCTTTCTTCAGAACGTGCCCTATGCCAGACGACAAACAAAAAATGGAACTGAGTCAAGAGCTAGGCCTTGAACCTTCGCAAATCAAGTTCTGGTTTCAAAATAGACGAACCTGAATGAAGACTCGTTATGAGCACAACGAAGCCGAGTTTCTAAGAGTTGAAAATGAAAACCTCCGAGCGGAAAACAAGATGTATAAAGAGACTTTTGACTCCGCCACCTGCCCCAACTGCAATAGCCTCCTCCTCACCCTCGATGAAATGTATGATCTGAGGATCGAAAATGCACGTTTAAGAGGTGAGTTAGACCAATTTATAACAGGATCGAGTTCTGTTGGAGCAGGGTACAAAAGGACCAATGATACTGGATCAGTATCAATACCTCCCGAGGAAGAAGGGACAGATCACCACCAAGCGGACATTGACGATGATCTTTTCGCCATAATCAACCAGTTTGATATCGGTAAAGCATCGGGACTGTGATGCACTTGTTCAGCCAGTGACCACCAGACCTTCGATATGGCCGATGCATACCTAATTTGGGATGAAGCCAGCTGATCATGGGAGAGCCTGTAGAGGAAGGAGAACTGATCCTGAATGAGTGAATGTGTTTTATTTCCTTGCGTGATATGTTTTTCTGCTTTTGTGAAAGTGTAAAAGCAAGGAGTAATAATCCGACTTCCCCCTATTAAATGCTCGAATCCGCCACCTCACCAACCTCGCGACGAATTGATGGCGAGTGAAAATCTGCATAAACCTGAAGGGTAACTCCGTATCGTTTCAATTTACCCTCAGTTGCTCCAAGTTTTAAAATTAAGCCCCTTCTATTATCAGGAAATTGCAAATCGACCCAAGAACGCAATCATATCCGAATACAGGTTGGATAAAATTTGGGGGCAAATCAACTCATGGGCATTACCACGGGATAGACAGCTTCGGATAAAGGAAAGTACAAGCGAAAGACGCGAACAATCTCAGAAATGGGTAGTTCTGTATCGTTCTAATGTGCACATAATCATCTCAAGTCTTGAATTGTCTTATTCCATTCTTAACAGGGATTGCAAATTACCTCGAGAAATACCGTAACATGGCTCAAGGTGATACAACAGGGCTGCGTTATCCCCAAGGATTAACCCTTGAAAAGAAAGCCCCATGGACACCTACGGTCCAATGGACCGAATGGTATGGGGGATGACAGTAGGTCCGAAATATTCCGAGTTCGATCCCCAAGGGTGGGGAATGTTGTATGTATTATAAATAAATGAAACAACTTTTTGTGCATTTCTTTTTTTACAAACAGGATTACTCGACGAGTAATATCAAAGTCAGTATTTTACCATAGTCTTCCCATAATGGTGAGGCGCCCAACAAAAGTCGAGGAAAATTCAATCCAATAAAACTGGTAAAAGACTCGTGCAAGACATTCAAGATGAAGGGTAAATCAGTATCGTTTTCAATTTATCCCTTTTAATACTGGCTGATATGTCTCTTTTTCTTTTTACAGGAAATATTTACACTAACATTTAACATGTTGAAGGAGACAAATCCAAAAGAAAATTATGATCATCTGACAAGATCTATTCTGATGAAAAATGGGGCAAATTGATCACAAGCTCTGAAGCGAAAAAGCAAATATGTCTTCCTTATCTCGTTTGATTTCGAGAATAATTTCTCTGCTTTTTACAGGGGCATTCAACCGCTAAACCGTGGCGGTCGCTGTCATTAAACAAACCGAAATGCTCCCTCACCCATATGCTTCATCACGTAGAGACAAAGTTTGAGACGAACCACCCCTCGACATAAGGAATAGGCTTCCCAATTTTTTCGGTCCGCCCACATACCAGGGGCAATTTAAATCCGCCCATATTTGCACATTATATAAACACACGTAATGCTAAAAAATTGTCACATCTGCATTGTGCTTACACAGTTCATGAATTATGTATGACTATTCCGTGTGTTTAACTTACCAACTCCAACTTAGAGCATAAACTGCACAGGAGACATCAAATGTGCAGAATGGGGCATGACAGGATGAGGAAAGGCAAACCATTTCCACGCAAGTCTAACATTTTAATTTACAGATAAACAGCCTTTCCCCAGAGTGAGAGAAGGCCCTTTCGGATTGAAGTCCCCCATTCAGATTACATTCGAGGCGTTCATACTATGAGAACCTCCTTAAACAGAATTGGTAATGCAAGCTTGACAGAATAGTTTTGCATGATCCATATTTGGATTGATTGCATCATGAGTTATCACACAGACTACTTCTAATCATTGCCGACTTGGTTGAATAGTTTTACATGAACCGATCAACTCATTGATGAAAATGCTTGCACATGTTACCTCTGATACTGCCTGACAGGCAACACATTCCCAATGTTCAAACTACCTTCCAAAGTCTTGAAATTCATTCAGCGATTATTGAATGAACAAGCCTGGTTGTCGAGAAGCCACCAAGCATTTCTTCCAAATTCTCAGGTAAGTATATCTTCAACCTGAACCTTTCAAGAGAATGAATTCTGACGGTTGTTGGGGTACTCGAATCCATTGCGGTACATACAGGTATCCACCTTCTTCAATAAAGCATGATTTGTCTCAAGGACAGAAATGTTCGAGACCTTTTGATCTCTGCCTCTTTGGTTTATTCCTAAAGCGACAGGATAATATAATTTGGGTTTGAGCTTCTGCAGGATTCCTAATCTTTCTAGATTCCAGAATGGCACCCTTTGAGGTACACCAAGTCCTTCTTACAGGCAAAATAAGTCCTTCTTACAGGCAAACCAAGTCCTTCTTACAGGCACAAAGTCCTTCTTACAGGCAAATCAAGTCCTTCTTACAGGCAAAACAAGTCCTTCTTACAGGCACAAAGTCCTTCTTACAGGCAAATCAAGTCCTTCTTACAGGCAAAACAAGTCCTTCTTACAGGCAAATCAAGTCCTTCTTACAGGCATAAAGTCCTTCTTATAGGCAAACCAAGTTCTTCTTACAGGCACCAAGTCCTTCTTACAGGCATAAAGTCCTTCTTACAGGCAAACCAAGTCCTTCTTACAGGCAAACCAAGTCCTTCTTACAGGCAAAACAAGTCCTTCTTACAGGCACAAAGTCCTTCTTACAGGCAAATCAAGTCCTTCTTACAGGCAAAACAAGTCCTTCTTACAGGCAAAACAAGTCCTTCTTACAGGCAAATCAAGTCCTTCTTACAGGCATAAAGTCTTTCTTATAGGCAAACCAAGTTCTTCTTACAGGTACCAAGTCCTTCTTACAGGCATAAAGTCCCTCTTACAAGCAAACCAAGTCCTTCTTACAGGCAAACCAAGTCATTCTTATAGGCACCAAGTCCTTCTTATAGGCAAACTAAGTCCTTCTTACAGGCAAACCAAGTCCTTCTTACAGGCACAAAGTCCTTCTTACAGGCAAATCAAGTCCTTCTTACAGGCACAAAGTCCTTCTTACAGGCAAATCAAGTCCTTCTTACGGGCACAAAGTCCTTCTTACAGGCATAAAGTCCTTCTTACAGGCAAATCAAGTCCTTCTTACAGGCATAAAGTCCTTCTTACAGGCAAACAAAGTCCTTCTTACAAGCAAATCAAGTCCTTCTTACAGGCACAAAGTCCTTCTTACAGGCAAAGTAAGTCCTTCTTACAGGCAAAACAAAGTCCTTCTTACAGGCAAACAAAGTCCTTCTTACAGGCAAATCAAGTCCTTCTTACAGGCAAAGCAAGTCCTTCTTACAGGCACAAAGCTCTTCTTACAGGCAAAGCACCAAGTCCTTTTTACTGGCACCAAGTCCTTTCTACAGGCACCAAGTCCTTCTTACAGGTATCTCCATGTGGTGACCTACCATACGGGTCAAATTTCAATCAAAATTTAATCAGTAGAATCCTTTTATTAGGAATCTACCATGGTACGACCCACCATACGGGTCAAATGGTATGACCCACCATACGGGTCAAATTTTAATTCAATTTTTAATCAGTAGAATCCTTTTATTAGGAATCTACCATGGGTTGATCCACCATATGGGTTCAAGTTCAACCACCCTAAAGTTTTTTTATATAACGAATCCTTAGGTTCTCATTTCATTTTCAGTGGAACAATCATGTCACGACTCTTTTTATTTCCTTGTATTGAGTCGATAAGAATTCAGGTGTCATCTCGTCTTTGAAATGAACCTCTACCGAGCTTCCTTTCAAAGAGGGGCAGCTGTTGACACCTGATTTTTAATCATTTTTTCTATTGCTAAAGTAATAAAAAAAAATCCATAAAAATTCATAAATTTGAAAAATCAACTTTGGGGACCTTAGCCAAGCCTAGGGAACCAATTTTGACCAAAAAACGATTTTTCATATTTTCAGTATTTTTACGTATTTTTTATTTATTTATTTTCGAAAATTAATAGAAAATTCATAAAAATTCATAAAATTGAAAAATCAACTTTGGGAACCTTAGCCAAGCCTAGGGAACGAATTTTGACCAAAAAATAATTTTTCATATTATATATATTTTAATTTTTTTTTTAAAAAAAAATACAAAAATATTTGAAAATTTTGGAAAAATAACATTTGAGGCCAAAAAATACACAAAGATAGTTAATATTTTTATTTTAAATCTATTTTCATATTGGCCATCGCAAATTCAGAAAAATCCAATTCGAGTCACGTGTTCCTTCACGAGTATAATCTCGAATCGGGCCTAAAAAAATTTAATTTGAGTCAACTTATTTTAACTTTCACTTTTTATGAGTTGTGACATTATCTTCTAATATTTTAAATTTTCATCTTGGCCCAATTATACCCAGAATGACTTAATTTTGCAAAAGGGCTTTAATTAAATTATACATTATTTTCAGCGACAAGAAATGAGCTTAAATTTGACATGTGGCAAATTTTGGTGTGTCAAAAATTGTGAGGAGATTTGGACTTAAAGAAATATATTTTTTTCAGGGACTGAATTGTAAATACTTAAAATTCAAGGACTAGAGTGCAAATACCTAACTCTTGAAGGATTATTTTACAAATAATAAAAAGAAGAGTTAGTGGATAAATTAGAATAGAGAAGGGAAGATGAAGAAGAGGAGATGAAGAAGAGAAGTTGGAGAAGAATGGATGGAGAAAATAAGATAAGAATAGAGAAGGGAAGATGGAGATGAAGAAGAGTTAGTAGAGAAATTAGAATGGAAGATAAGAATAGAGAAGGGAAGATGGAGATTAAGAAGAGTTAGTGGAGAAATGAGAATGGGAGATAAATATGGAGAAGGGAAGATGAAGATGAAGAAGAGTTAGTGGAGAGATTAGAATGTGAGATAGAGATGGAGAATGGAAGATGAAAATGAAGAAGAGTTAGTGGAGAAATTAGAATGGGAGATAGAGTTAGTGGAAAAATTAGAATGGGAGATAGATGAGTAGGTTATAAAAGGAGAAATAAGTGAGCTTGAGAAAGGATTCTTGAGAGAGAAAATTTGAAGTGTTTGGGAGAATTTTTTGGAGAGAAAATTTTGGATGTTTGAGAGAGTTTTGGGAGATTGAAGAAAATTTTGAGAGAAAGAAAATACCAAAAGAGAGAGAATTTTGAAGATGATGGGAGTTTAAAGCTAGGGGTTATCATCACAAATTCCTTCATCGATCAATATAAATCAAGAGTTCATCCTCGTCAACGAGCAAACAAATTCAAGCTAAGTGTTTTTATTTATTCATTTATTTATGGTTTTACTCGCAAATTAGCACAAATTGTATACACTTTCTCCATCTCCTTTTTCTTCCATATTTTATGTCAGGAGAAGGATATCTCTACGTCAACAGCAAAAATCTCGTCGAGATACAAAAATCGGCCCAGACAAGCTCCTAAGCTGTCCACCGATTTCTCAACTGATCTGTGACTAAAAGTCCCTCTTAATTCAAAAGAAACTCTCTATATTGGGAACATAGAGAGCGAAAATCAATTATAGAAATCCCTCCCAAAAAAAATGGGAGATAAGTACTCTTCCTACTCTTCTGGTTTTAGATGCAGATTAGCACATATTTTGTATACTAACACTTCACTCTATTTTATGTCAGGAAGCCGCAGCTCTATATCAATGGTTAATCCTATGGAAGCACAAAATCGGCTTGGAGGAGTCCTCAAGCACACACAAATTTCAAATTGTTGAATCAATTCGTTGTATTTCATTTTAAAAAATTCATACCCCAAAATGGAGAGGACAAAGTCCATCCGCAATTTAAATACCTGCACCATAAATCCCAAAGGGAAGAGCCAAGCCAATGCTTAGCCTCCCATTGGAGGTTTTTACTTATAGTAGTTAAATACCTGCAACTTAAATACCTGCACCTTAAATCCCAAAGGGAAGAGCCAAGCCAATGCTTAGCCTCCCATTGGAGGTTTTTACTTACAGTAGTTAAATACCTGCACCTTAAATCCCAAAGGGAAGAGCCAAGCCAATGCTTAGCCTCCCATTGGAGGTTTTTACTTACAGTAGTTAAATACCTGCAACTTAAATACCTGTACCTTAAATCCCAAAGGGAAGAGCCAAGCCAATGCTTAGCCTCCCATTGGAGGTTTTTACTTACAGTAGTTAAATACCTGCAACTTAAATACCTGTACCTTAAATCCCAAAGGGAAGAGCCAAGCCAATGCTTAGCCTCCCATTAGAGGTTTTTACTTACAGTAGTTTAAATACTTGCAACTTAAATACCTGTACCTTAAATCCCAAAGGGAAGAGCCAAGCCAATGCTAGGCCTCCCATTGGAGGTGTTTATTCACTGTCATGTACTTCCTATAATTTAATTTTTGAATCATCAGACCCAAAAGATGAGTAGGTCGTAATACTGCACAGAAGTCGTTAACACACTCCCTCTTTCGGCTTTAGGGAATCTTTAACACTTAAAAAAATATAACAAATAAAAATATATACCATCCATGCATCCTATTTAAAAAGTGAAAACACAAAAGAGAATACCCTACTAGAGCTTTAGGAATAAACCAAGCCTGAGTTGCCGGATTAGGATATCCATGAAATTAAGGTACCGAAAGGGCATTAGTTTTAATTAACTAGTGTAACCAAGTCCCCGAGCTCATAATCTCTGGTTCGCAGGAATAAATTAGTTCTCCCGCTAATTTATTTAGGTTTCTAATCGACCTACCAAGAACGATTAGTGGCGACTCCAAATTTCAAAATCATTTAAACAAAAACCAAAGTTGCGATTCGGTAGGGCTTGGGAGGGTCCGCATTAGGTTAATCAAATCTAATTAACCTAATAATCCGTTAACCCCTTTTAAAATTTAAAATTTTTTTTTAGAGGGTCGCGACAAGTACTGCTAAATTTTTCTCCGGTATTAGATTCTGAATAAGTTTTTCAAATTTCACATAGAAAGATTCTTTTACAACTTGCGATTCCTTGTAGAAGAGATAATAATTTTTGGAAAATAAGGAAAATATCACGTGCATACTTTCCTCCGATTTGTGGATTAAACTTGCCAAGATATACATTTAAGATAGTAGCAAGAATATCCATATACATAAATGTATCGCAGTGACATCTTTGAAAATCAAATGGATTTTCCTTAAGCATGAATCTCATCTGCATATTGATAATATACTGCTCAATGTCCACAAGCCGCGACAATAGCTTTTGGAAAAATTATCTTGACGACAGAGGGAGAAAAAGAAAGTCTGAAGAGCAAAAATGCAAAAAAAAAAAAGGGGGGGAGAATCATCTCAAAGAAGCAACAAATTGAAGGGGAACATTGATCAAGAATGGGAAAATCCTATTGAATATGAGCCTATTTCAATCTGAATCTTGATTACTATTCAAGATCCGGTAAGGAAAGGTAAACGTCTGTTAGAAATTGTTAAGTTCTACACTATCCGGTAGTTAAATCTTCCATTTCCTTTACTTTTCGTCATTACAAATCTCTAATCTATATTATCGTTTTATTATGACAAAAAGGAAGCGAAATTTATCTATGCACCTTGATATATGTTCACTAACGTACATGATGATTAATTAAGAACATGCGCAATACTTAATATCTTTTATGTTTGTTTCAGCATGTAGAAGATATTGCATCTGAAGGTATTATGTGAACATGAGTTATTTTGCATTTGAAGATATATTCTCTACATGATATCCTTTCCATTATTATCACTTTTTGATTATGACAAAGAGTGTACGTGCTGATTGATTATATATACATGTGTTTATTTGGTGCATAATATTGAGGAGTGATTATATATATAATTATGCTCAATTTGTCTACTATCTCCTAATTACATTGTTTGATTATCTTCAAGTGGAGATTACATTACATGCTTATTACGCCTTGATATGAATTCTTGGCAAATAAGCACACTTCGTTTACTTTTCACGTATACACGATTCAATATCTTTGAAATGTGTTTACACATATGCATATTCAAAGATTGTTTTATCATCATAAAAAGGGGCAGATTATTAGGAAAAGTCTCTAATGTGTTTATTGGCTGAGTATGACCAAGTGAAAGATGCACAAGCTGTTATGTATATATTGTCTTAACATAACGTTTGAAGATTATGACTTCTCTATCAATGGTGAACACGACATTGAGCATTGAGGAGTCTATAAGCTGGAGATACCTGAATAAAAAGTGAACAAGCCTAGAATGGAAAGTTCGGTAAAGCTTAGAAGGACTTTAGATAGGTGACTATGCCTAAAACGGGAAGTTCAGTAAAGTTTGGAAAGACCTTGGATAGGTAAACAATGAAATAGAGCCCCAATTTGTTCTTAATGCATGTTGATTGATTGGCCACCGATTAGCATAGATTCAATAATCTAGGGAGACTCGGGAGAGTAGTCTAGATTTAGATCACGACTTGGATAACCTAAGTAGTATAAGTGTTGGAAAACCGGACTAATCGTGTGAATGATAGGGATATACCGGAACGCCTTAGGTAACCAATTAGGATTGAAACATAATGGGTCACCACTAATTCACTTGCCTAGCAATAGAGTGAGTAATTCGATACCGGTGATACGTTTTCTTACATTCGG
This sequence comes from Psidium guajava, assembly GCA_016432845.1. Taxonomy (NCBI): domain Eukaryota; kingdom Viridiplantae; phylum Streptophyta; class Magnoliopsida; order Myrtales; family Myrtaceae; genus Psidium; species Psidium guajava. The sequence goes on along the minus strand of CM028230.1, from coordinate 16,762,410 downwards.
AAGAAGTATGAGGAGATATTAGAATCCTAGGTTAGCAATTGGATGATTCGATAGCATAAGAAAGGGAGGGATTGAAGGCATATGTCGCGAGGTGAAGTTATATGTCCTAGATCTTTTTGCTATTGATTGTTGCATTGTTACTTTTTGTTTTATCACTTTTTAATTCGACTATTTCAAAATTTATTTTCAACTTGACCTCAAAACGATTGCCGAGAACAACGTTAAGAGAATTTCGTAATACGATTCCCTGTGGGTTCGACCCTTGCTTGCCCTTGCTATATTTTAGTTAGGTCAGATAAGGATTTATTTTTGTTGCGTTGACGACGCGCATCAGATGGTAACTAGAGTTAACTTGTAGTTAGCGGGGTGGAAGGAAAAATTATTGTCTAAAGCCGATAAGGAGACCTTGATTAAAATAGTAGTCCAAGCACTTCCACAGTATGCTATGTTGATTTTCAAGATTCCTATCTCATGTGCAACGCTATATAGTAGAAAATGGCCAACTTCTGGGGGAAGCAAAACTTGAAAAAAAAAATCTAATATTCTCTAAAGAAAATGGGAGACTCTAAAGAATAATAAGCTCGATGGTGGGCTGGGTTTTAGGGACCTTATCATCTTTAATATGGCAGAGCTAGAAAAGCAAGCATGGAAACTCTCTTCGAATCATCGCTTTGGAGTTGAATTTTCAAAGGAATTTACTTCCCTCACTTTGACCTATGGGCAGTAAAAAGAGGAGCTAGACCCTCGTGGGGTTGGCAAAGTTTACTCATGGTTGGGGACTCCATTGGCCGAGAGACCAGATGGGTGATTAGTGATAGGAAAAGGATTAACATCAAAGAGTGCCCTTAGGAGCTTAGGGGGGACTTGCAAACAGAGGAAACCCCTGCACAATGGCCGATCTAATCATTCCAGCGATTAGATCTTGGGATAAGCAAAAACTAAGCTTGCTTTTCCAAGAACACACTATAAAAGAGATCTTGGATACCCCAATCAACCCAAGTATAGTAAGGGATTGCCAAGTGTAGACGGGTAGTGCTAACAGCAACTATACGGTCAAAGTAGGTAACCACAAATTCATAAACTCAAACTAGCAACCCAAGTCTGAATCAGCCACCACCTTTCACCAACCCCCTCCCAACCTTTGGAAATCCATCTAGAACACCCCCACCCCTCCAAAGATAAAACTTTTTATGCGGAGAATCTGCTAGAACGTGTTATCTTCAAAGGACAACCTCTTCAAGAGAAAGATCCTTCCCGATTTGCTTTGTCCTATCTGCTATCACACCCTTGAAACCTTGGAACACCTATTTTTGCTCGGTGACTAGGTGAAGATCATCTGGGAGGATCCACGAGTTATGTTAGATACATCTCCCCTCACGGTTAGAAGAATAGATATGTGGGTGGGGGACAACCTTATCCGTCCAAAGAGTAACCTAACTCTAGAACTTATTGTGAATATCCTCTAGCTCCTCTGGAAAGAACGCAACAAGGTCGTCTTCCATGGCCAATCTCCCAACCTAGAGTCAATTGTGGACATAGCTGCAATAGATGAATTTAATTACATGTGAATATTGTAGGAGAAGCAGAATAGAAGTGAAAAGGTACGAACTTTACTTGTAATTTGGAATCCCCTGAAATAGGGATACTAGAGCTTTAAAGTAGATGGCTCTTGGATCAAAAGAGAGCAGGAAGGATCCGTTCCCAGTATATGCCGAGACGTGTAAGGAAGTATAATTATTGGCTTCACGAGCACGGAGAAGGCCGAATCTATGCTTGAGATGGAAACCCTAGCTATAGTGTATGCATTATGCAGCTTGACGAAGGAGAGGGAGAATCTTCAGATAACCTACTTTGCAAGTAGAGAAAGTGACTTATTCATACAAGGTGTTCACTAACAATGTATCTATATCGTCCTTTCTAGCCAATCTCGACATGCCCTTGCGCCTTCAGATCTTTGTTCCATAAATGCAACTCCCTTTTGGCCCAGCTCAAGGTGGTGACAATGGCCCATACCCCTTGAGAAGTTAACAAAGCGGTAGACCAGCTAGCCAAAGCCCATTAGAGAAAGGCACTTCAATTCAATTGGATTGCAATACCACCCCAAGCCTTATGGGATTTGTTATGTTTGAATTATACAAAATCTAGTTTGTGTAAGTCTGTTATTTCCGAATAAAATCAACCTTATCTCGACCAATATATATATCACTAGTGTTCCTAATTTTAATGTATGTATAGTTATCTTTTTTTTTTGGTAAGGTGTATGTATAGTTATCTTTGGGTTTTGGAAAAAAGAAAATTAGCTACCAACCCTTCATTTGATAATGTTGTATTATGGAGGGAACAACCATGCAATGGTGTTTCCAAAAACTTGCTATGCAAACCAATGGATCAATCCAATCCAGGACAAACAACAAGCTCAAACATGCAGGGATTCAATTCCATACAATAAACAAAACAGCTCGCACATGCATGTAAGAAATACAAATCATTAGACTTGACCGCAATCCAAATAAGAACAACATTCCATCATAAGGACATGGATCCAATCTTCATCAATTAACTCAAATAGCATATGAATGTGAAGTAATGAATGGGATCGAATTCGATCCCATCTAAATAATGATGTTCAAATAAACAAACATGAATTCAATGTCAAATTAATCCATAAACAAAGGGGGCGAATCAAATACCATCAAAACACCTAAATTTTTGAACAAAGATCTTCTATTCATTCCATAAGAAAACTAGGGATTGAATTCGTGGGTATCTACGTAATTGGACCCTAGACAAAAGCAACAATTTGGCATTGTTCTAGTTTCATCCTCTTTATTGAAGTTTTTTGCATTTACATCTTAAAGACATTGAGATTTAGGAATAGCATTTCGCATCAAATGAAATGGGGGCTCAACTATGAATTTGATTTTTTTTTAATTAGCATGATAGACAAGTCGACAAGCAAGATGAGCTAGAATTAAGAGGTTGGAATTTTCAAGATCGCTCCTACGTGGGTCTGGTCAAGGATTACCAATCGGTTAGTAGCACGAAAAATCCTAAATTGGTATACCTGTGACAAATTTACCTCAAATTATTTTTTTTTTTTGCCATGAAAAATCCCAAACTGGTACGCTTGTGACAAATTTTTCCTAAATTATTTTTTTCACCACCAAAAATCTTAAATGATACATCTGTGACAAGATTACTCTAAACTAATTTTTTTATCACAAAAAACCCCAAACTATTACAATTGTGATAAATTTACCCTTCGTTAAATTGGATTAATATCCCGAAAAATCTCAAATTGATACACCTATGACAAACAGAGGGTAAAAATCTCAAATTAGTATACCCATGAATTGCTACCTGCTATTAAACTCAGTAATTTCACATTGATTTAACGAAAATTAACAAAGGGTAAATTTATCACTAGTATACTCATTTGAGATTTTTTGCGGTATTAACCTTTTTAGATATTAATTTGGACACATCCCTAACATTTTGGGATTGGATGCAACTCCGAGGTCGTGGGTGTGAGTCTCAACTCCAAGTTTGTTGGAGTTGGATACAATTCCAAGATTGCGGGTGATTTTCCAAAATTTGGACAAAGCAGACCGCAATTCCAAGGATTGTGAAAGTTGAGACAGAGAATTTTACAGCTGGAGATAAGATAAGGGTCGATCGAGAATTCAAAGGGACATTTGGATTTGAAAAGCATGAAAAGATGAGAAAAAAAAAAGCAAAAAATCGTCTGGCATTTGTCATGTTCGCAATGTGAAAAAGCTCTTGACTTTTTAGCTTCCCCCTTTTATATGTATATATAACATAATCACAGTCCAATTCGAGAACACAAAACGAATCATCTTGGATGATTCCCTTGGCCTGTATACTATACTTACAGTTGTGAATTGATCGATGTTTTCGTTTGCGTCGTTCTAATTTATTTCGATACTGATAGATAGTTCGTAAATTTTATTTGGATTAGAATTAGTTCACATTTTTTTAATTAATATTTGCACTCGACCTCATTAGATAGATAATCTAACCCCGTTCGTGTGCGATCATGGCCATCTTTGAATTTGAAGCAAGCTGGACGATTGGCGTCTAGCCCTGTTTGGCCCACTTTGGGGCTTGTGCGAAGATTAGAATTAGTGTCGGCTTTCACCGATATTTTCTCTCGCCAAAAATTTATATCGTTTTAGCAAATTTTTCTAGCATGTAGTTTCCTTAGTCCATTGCCTCATAGGACTCAATTCTGTTCATAATTAGTTCCATCTAATCTAATTTAGTATTTATCTTTCTTTACTCAGATTGAATTCATATTTATTAGCCTACTTTAATGTACGTTACAGTAGTCTTGTGGCGGCAGGCTTAACAGCGGGGGGTCGAATAATGTTGCCCGATACGACTCTGGTTATTTATTTTCTCGTGTTTTACTCGCTTTGTTATTGCTTGGTTTTGATTAATATAGTAGATTGCTAGCAAAAGCGTTTTAGCAAATGAGAAAAGGCAATGATAATAGGTGTTAGATTTATCTAGTATAACTAAGTCTCCGAATTCAAAATCTCTATTCTGCACTATTAAGGTGGGCTTCCCCCATCTTACTTGGCTCCTACGGGCCACGATAGGTTAGTGGCAATTCCCAAGTAAAACCAAGTGCCATAATTATTGAGGAAACAGTCACAAATGGCAGGGCTTTGGGCTAGCCTGTGTTAAGCAGAAACGCCGCCTTGCGGGAGGGTCATTCGTGCTCGTTTAGTAAACCATCAAAGTTCCTCGTTGGTTCACCTTGAGAGGGTCATGAAAGCATTCAATTTCAATCGTATCAAATGAAAGCGTGCAATTTCAATCGTAATGCCATGTCGCGCAATCAGCAGATCTCATGGCTCGAATCAGCAGTCAGAAATTCAATCAATGACATTCAGTGCACGGATGCCAAATTCTCTGAAAAATGGAGTCAGTTTTATCGTAAAACGATGTCTTTTTAAACAATACTTAGAAAATAATAATTAAAAAAATAATCACGCCCATGGAATCTCCTGCTTACTGAACGGGACTTTGTATGAAGTTGTCTGGATACATCCAAACTCTAGCTGTTCATCGGCAACAAGCAACGGTATAATATATATATCGGAGATCACCTCCTTCGAAGACTTACATGTATCTTTTCCTAAACTTATGAAGGAAGGCCGCAGGTTAAGTTCCATATAATTTTTGAGTGAAATCATTTACTCATGACATGAATCATCTCGAGTTGTTAAACTACTCGAAATCATTTGCTCATGACTCGGCCCGAATCGAAAAACCCTAAAAGTTCTAGTTGGGCCGGATCAGGCCGGATATGGCATTTGATAATTGTAGAAAATATTTATTTTCGAAATAGAAAAAGAATAAAAATTCATTTGGTACAATTCTAAAAATTTCTTTTCCTATGTTTTTCATTTAATTATACAAATGTTAGTGGAGACTTAACAATTAATGTTTGATGAAAAAACTTGTCTATTTGCAAGTACTTAATTGATCAAGATATCCTAAAATGGCCTTAAAAATCCAACAAATAGTTAGTAAGAGCGTCAATAAGGGGTGCATAATAACCATTCTATTTCTAAAATCAATTTTTGACTAGAAATATATTTTTTTATTTCTAGTTTCATGATGAATTTTTGAGAAAAAAACGTGTTTGATAACGACATAAAATTTTTATTTCTCCTTACCTAAAAAAAAATTTATTTCTGGAATAGAAGTTCGTTTGATAATAATTGAAATTTTTTACTTCTGAAATATTATTAATACAAAATCATCTACGAAAAATTTCTAATTCATTTTTAATTTTTTAAATTTCTTTAAAAATAAATTTTATTATTAGAAAATATTATTTACTTTTTAAAAATAAAAAATTATTATTTATTTTTTATTCTTGCGGCCGGTGATGGTAACAGCGGTGGCCAACTGAGGGTGGTGGGCGGCGGCGGAGGTTGGAGGTGCCCATGATTGTCTTCTTGTTTGGTCAGTTCCATTCCCACTTGCCAGAATTTGATTTCCTCATATAATCAGGAAAACCATTGATAGCTTGACGTTTCGTCTTCCGTGTGTGCAGGCGACATGCTTTGCTTTTGCCGCATCCTCTTTTTGACCCAGAGGCCTTTCGTCTTTCCTCCTTTTCTCTGGACCATACGGGGGTCCTTCACACCCACCTTATATTCGCACATGCTTATCTTCTTATTTGATCAGCTCCATTGCCAATTGCACAATAGCTTCAGGATCACGGCAAGAATAACATGTTATGAGACATAATTTTTTAAGGGATTGAACCCTACTACAATTTATAATTACTTGTTATTTCTTTTTGTGTAACCCAAAACAAATTATTATTCTCACGGTATATTAATCGTCACTTAATCATTTCTCTTCCTCATTATTGATACTCTTGCTAACTATTATATTTGATTTTTTTAAGGCCATCTTAAGATATCTTGATCAATTAAGAACTTGCAAATGGACAAGTTTTATCAGACATTAGTTGCTGAGTCTTTACTGACATTTTCATAATCAAACACACCTTAGCAAATCTATGTCCTCTAACTGAGCTGGGATGTCACAGTTTGAATGACGAAAACAGATTCAGCAAACGATCATTTTATAAAGACTAGGTTTACCATAATTAAATTTCAAGGACCACTTAAACATTAGCTAAGATTTCAAGGATCGCTTTCAATTATTTCCTCACCTTAGCTTCCTGATAATCGGTGCAAGTTTGAATGGTTTATTTTAACTTGTGAAGGCCGGCCGCAGTTGACTTCCAGGCTGATGGAACACAAAGATAACGAAGTAATGACAAGTGGACCATATATTAACTTATCCGGATACATCCAACATCTAACAGTCCATCAAAGGGCAACAGTATAATTCCTCATCTTAGCCTCCTATTTAGGGCCGAGTCTGAATGGTTTTCTTTACTTATGAAGGAACGCCGCCAGTGATGACCAGGCAAACGTTGCAGAAGTGAGCGATCTCACTTCTTCGCTTTGTCAAGTGGTTACGAGGATCCGGCTCAGGCTTCCCAAGTCACCAGGCAGAGTCTATTCAGAGATCAATCTCTCCATCTTCCTCCGGGAACGAAGAGAAAGAGAGCGACAGAACAAATGGGGACTGCAGCCCCAGCAGGCAGCAGTAGCCTCGATGGCGGATCTGGAAGGGGCTTCGAAGTGTTCCTGAGCTTCAGAGGGCCTGACACTCGCTATACCATCGCAGATTCTCTCCACAATGCCATGAACCGTGTGTCGATCCGCGCTTTCAAAGACGACCCAGACCTTCGAATCGGCGAAGAGATCGCAGACAGTCTTTTGAAAGCGATCGATGGCTGTAGGATTTACATCCCGATTTTCTCCAAGGACTACGCTTCGAGTAAGTGGTGCCTTCGTGAGCTCACGCACATGGTGGAGTGCATGGAGAGAAGATTGGAAGACGTCGATAAGAAAGTGATCCTCCCTATCTTCTATAACGTGGACGTAGATGATGTCAAGCTTAAGTCCAAGCTATATCGGGAAGCTCTTGGAATGCACAAGAGAGAATCCGGGGAGGATTTAGCAGAGAAGTGGGAGATGGCTTTAAAAAAAGTTGCCAGTATTAAAGGAACATATCTAAAAGATCACGGGTATTGTTAGCTTCTTCCATTGACTTTACTTTCTTTTTGTCATTTGGAGACCATATTCCTATTATACTGTTTCCGGAATAATTAGATTCAGTTTGCTGCTGTCCAATCTTATGAAGTGTATGGTTGATCAAACACACTGATTGGGCCATTAATTTTGCTCAGATTCAGTTTTCTTCTCCAGCTAAATTTTCATTTTTAAGGCATACCAACTTTATTGATTAATCAATAAGGCAAAAGATTAAAAAAAAAAGTACTCACGAAAATCTAATATACGATGAAATAGTAAGATCATATATGTGTCAAATAATCTTTTTTTTTTTTTCAAAATCTGTTAAGTTCACATCTCAATTTATGTGTAGCGAGATAAAACTAATAACGAATATTTCAGTCGCTAGAATCTTTTGGATTGATTTTATGAAACTTTGCATTTAACCAGACACATAAATCTAGCTAATATTTTGATATCGTATTAGGAAGGAAGCACAAACTTATTGCAGATTTAATGTAATCTTCATGGCAATTTGAAAGATTAAAGTCAGCTTCTCCCAGGGGCTATCTCTTTCTTGTTTGCATTTTCGAGACTTTGTGTCAATAATAATTTCCTGAGAAATTAGATGGAGTTCGATGTTCGATCGTTCTTCCTTTTGTTATAACAATTAAAGCTGAATAAGAATCGGGCAAAACAAGAGAGCTGGGCGTGCCGAGCAATTGAAGGTTATAATTAGTTCATATTTGTTAGGGTTTGATGTGCTTTTGGGAGACGAAAATGTGTGGGAAACTTGGAGAAATTGTGAACAAGGTCCCTTCTTCGCCTCCTGAATAAATCTGTTATTGTTTTATCTTTTTTATGCTGGTTGCTTTCAAAAGAAATTACTTTGAATTTGATGATAACCTTCCAGTGCCGCGTAAAGCGTGCACGGATTCCGTACGTGGTTTTTCAACCCCAAATAATTGCATGTTATGCATGTGGCAGCCAAGATGAGCTGGTGAAGCTCGTGGTGGAAAAAGTTACTAGTTTGCTATGGACAACATTGACAGATGCGCCTGATGATTTCGTGGGAATTAAGGATCGAAAGGATGACATTATGAAGAAATTAGATCTAGGAGTTTCTGATGTGAGGTTTGTCGTGATTCATGGCATGGGTGGCATTGGAAAGACGACATTGACCGAAGCCGTCTTCAGGCAAATCTCCCCTCAATTTCAGGATCATCGTTGCTTTCTTCATGATGTCCGGAGCCATGACATATTAACTTTACAAAAGAAATTGTTATCAGATATTCTCAAGCACAGTTTCACAAACCTCTCCTTCACCAATGAAGGGACTAACTATATCAAGAATAAGTTCAAAGACAAGAAAGTCTTCATTGTTCTTGATGACGTGGATAAGCTAGACCAAATCAAGAGTCTTGCAGGTCATACTGACTGGTTTGGTGGGGGAAGTAGAATCATCATAACGACAAGGAATATTGATTTCTTGATAACCAAAAGTGAAGATGACAATGCCTCATGTGATCAAAATATTTCATTCTACGAAATGTTGGAGATGGATCCCAATGATGCTCTTCAACTTTTCTGTGAGCGTGCCTTGGGACTTGCCAAGCCTCCACCTGATTACGAGGACATTTCAGGTAAACTAATCGTTGCTCTTGGACGTCTTCCATTGGCTCTTCATGCCGTAGGTTCCACGCTCAGTGGAAAATCCATAAGTGAATGGGAAGAAATCCTCCAGAGATTAGAGAAGGTGATGAATAAGGATGTCAAAGAGAAATTGATAATAAGTTACGAAGCTTTGGATGGTCGTCTACGACAAATTTATCTTGATATTGCATGTTTCTTCGTCAACCAAGAGAAAACAAGTGCAATTAAATATTGGGATGCCGTTTTTGGTTCTTCTACTAGAATCGATGTCAAGTTCCTCACACACATGTCTTTGATAAAGATTATCCACGGTGACAAATTATGGATGCATGACCAACTTAGAGACCTCGGGAGGGATATCGTTGATCCAGACAACATCAATAGCGATCAAAAGGATAGCAGATTGTGGTCTCCTAAGAGGGCATTCCATGTTATACACAGAAAAAAGGTGTCTTTTGCCTTTAAATGTTTTCCAGTTGATCCACTGGCATCATTACATTTTTTTTTATTGTAACTTCAAGTCAAAATGACACATGTATTCACTGGTTGCTACTTTTATTTTCCAGGGAACTAAAAAGATAGTGGCGCTTAATCTTGGCACACCTGAACCCGATGCAACATACGGATTTAAACGCGAGGAATATGTGAAGTTGGTCAACCTTAAGCTCCTTCAATTGAACCACGGAAACTTCGAAGGAGACTTTGAAAATCTTTTCTTCGAGTTAAGATGGCTCTCTTGGAGCAACTGCCCTTCAGAATTTCGAGCTAACAACGTTGGGCTGGAGAACCTAGTGGTTCTCAAGCTTTCTGGGGTTAACATTACTCAAGATTGGGGAGGATGGTGTGAAATCATGGTATGATATCACGACATACTTTTGTATTGCGTTTACTCTTCATCTTTTATAAAATTGAAAGTCACAACTCAATTGTTTTGTAGGTAGCAAAACAGTTGAAAGTCCTAACACTCGAGGATTGTCCATTCCTTAAAAAGACACCCACATTCTCTGTAGTTTCGGGACTGGAAAGATTGATCCTTAGAAGATGCACTGAGCTAAGAGAGATTGACAACTCCATTGGCGATCTACAACATCTTGATCACCTAGAAATACAATCTGGGGATCTTTCGGTGCTGCCGCAATCAATTGGTAATTTAACGAAGGTAAATCATCTAATCTTGCAATGTCCGATGCTTCGAGAGCTTCCCGACTCTATTGGACAGTTAGAGTCACTACTTCAGCTAGATTTAGAACCTTCAAGAATAAAAGAATTACCTCATTCCATTGGAAACCTGGAAAAGTTGGAAGTTTTACGCATCAAGCGATGTCAATTAAAAAGGCTACCAAACTCGATCAGGAGGCTCCAATCATTGGTTGAGTTGGATTTGTCGGAATCACTCATCGTGGATTTACCCGATTGTATTGGAAACCAAAAAAGGTTGAAGGTAATAAATCTGGGAAAAACCTGTGTAAGTGAACTTCCCAAAGCCATAGGAATGTTCAAAAATCTGGAAATTTTGATTGCCTCCCGGTGCCCTCTGATTGGAGAAATTCCAAGTGAAATTGGGTCACTATCCTCGTTGAAAATTCTGATTTTATCAGCTAGCGTATTTAGTAGTTTGCCGGCAACCATTAATCAGCTTACGAATCTCCAAGAACTTTGGTGCGATCGTATTCAATTGCCACAGCTTCCTAAGAGTCTGAGAAAGTTAAGCTTTTCATTGACACCGGCGACCCCAATCCCCGACCTCTCAAACCTGACCAATTTAGTTGAACTACAGATGTGGGGAAGTCCAGTACCAGAGCCCAACATAGGGTGGCTCGTGAGGCTATGTTCTTTGAGGACGCTGGTCTTGGGAGTCGAAGATATGACCTTGCCTCCAATGGATTTGAGTTCCCTCTCTCAGCTACAAGAACTCGTAATAACCTGTGTTGACCCCCCATCTCTCACCGGGCTTCCATCCAGCCTTCAAGATTTGGTTTTAAAGGATATCCGGTCACCGATAGATTGGTCACTCTTTTCTAACTTGGAGAATTTGTCGACGCTGGATCTCGCTAGATATCAGCTAGAAGAGATACGATTTGACGTGCTTGGAAAGCTGAGGAAATTATTGAATTTGACGATGGTAGGGTGTCCATCGCTCAGGGCAGTGCACTTTCCGACATGTTTGAAGGAGATCCGGCATGCGTGGTTCGTCGACAATCCTCAGCTAACTGAAATTCAGGGTTTGGGAGAATTACAATCATTGCGTGAATTGCACTTCGTCGGATGCAATTCCATTACGAGGTTAACTGAAGCTGATCTGTCTCACCTACAAAGTCTGAATATCTTGGAGTTCCATCAATGTGGATCACTGGAGAGATTGCCGATTTTGCCATACATGAAGACATCTTGTCATCTCACTATAAAACAGTGCCCGAGGTTGCGTGATTATGACGGCCCTTATCGGTCCTACAGAGGCGGAGAAATTCTTTGGCATTTGCTTGGCTAAGACAGTCGATGACGGTAAGTCCACACTGAGCCTGCAGATGGCTTCTTTTGCCACTCACTTGGCGTCCATCTGAGTTTGCTAAAACTTTGCTTGTTTAAACGGATCGAGTGACTGATTTACCTTGCTCAGTTCCTGCTATTGTCGATATCGAAATTTCTTACCGGTTATCACAGAGAGAAAATAGGCATACTAAGAAGGTACATAAAAAGGTATATGAAATTTGGTATGACAAGGTATTTTGCATAATCAACCAACACAATTTTCCTCTTGCATCATTTCGCTTTAATCTTCATCTCCAAAAGAGAGTGAAATTCCATTCTTCTCTGTTTTCCTTTTCGTTCACTCCCTCACATCTTAAATTACCAAACATAGTTGGGGTAGAAGATCATTTCTTACATATCTTTCTTGTGTTAAGTGTCATGAAACATCTCGAAGAAATTGGAAAGTCCAGAGATCTATAAAGTGAGAACAATTAGTGTGTTCTACTCTAAGGTTGCATGTGCCACACTCGCCATGCACTTGATAAAGGAAGCAATTCTTTATCAGTTTTTGAAGTTGAGTGAGAAAATTCTCCATACATTCTTATGGTATGGCGAGACATCGGCATGCTCAGTCTCCGACTCTGAAAATTCTTTCATTTCTGTTTCTCTGTGTTTGAATCAAAGGTATCAAGACAGGGTGGTGGCCCTGGTGGGCAACACTTATTTCACATTGCTAGTGCATTTTTCATATCCTTGAGAAGTTTTCTGCATGAATGAGATCTCCATTGGCTAGAAAAGAGTAAGGGGAAGTATGCTGGCCTTAGGGCATAAATTGACTGTAACTTTTGCAACTGTAGGAGCTTAATTCGAGAGCTTGTTTCCTGCGTTATGGAAAATCTAGTGTTTCTGCTTAGTCAGCATTCTAGGATCGATATACCTCAAGAAGTACTCTACCAGGAATTACTTCCAGTCGAGTTCCATCAGATTCGTTGTTCTGGTCTAGATGTAATGACCATCACAGAGTAAATTCGGCAATTAAATTCTGGAGTTTTTATTTGTTGTGATGATGACATAACTTTTTCCCCTTTCCTTTTGCTTTGCTGTTTTGAGCTGGGTGTGGGAGTTTGATGACTCTTGACTCATGGATGAACTAAATAGGGCAACTGCAATAACCCAGATTGATCCCTTTTGTATCTTCTTTGTTTCCTGCAGTTCCAGAGATTCGGCAGGGATTTTCTGGTGCTGCACAATCAAATATGACCGTCAGCCTTACTCCACATTTGATGCCAATGGTTAGAGTTGCAATGTTCAAATATTCACATTCTTAATGTTGAAATTCTGCTTCTCCAGCCATTCTCATTAGCTTTCTACATTACTTATGCAGAGTCGTGGGGTGTATCGCTTATCCATGTTGCAAAGTCTTCAGATGTAACATTTTGGCGATCTATATGAGCAACTTAAAATTGCTAAGTAGGTAAACCTTTTCCGGCTAACAGTCCTACTCTGCTTAGGCATTCGATGCCTTAACGTACTAAATATTAACCTTAGATTTTTCTTGCTGAAGTAATTATTTCAGTACTCATGGTAAACTGAAATCAAAGCATATGATTTGTTCAATAGAGCTTGTTAAGTCAGTCATGTCGGAGACATGTTGGGGAACTGAAACTTTGAAAGTTCCTGCAACTTCCTTTCATATTCTCCAGTGTGTTTGGAGATTGCTTTCCACATACTTCCCGCAGATTGATCCCTTACTTCATTTTGTCTTTGCAGGATGAGGAATTCTTTGTTTTGCTGGAAATGGAAGTCGTTTCCGCATACTTGACTTGTTCAAGGATCCAATTATTGTCTTGTGGATGTCTTTCCTGATGGAGTTCCTAGTCGAGCAGTACTCTTATCAGTAAAATTTAAATCAATTGATGGTGGTAGAGCTGTCTACACCTCTTTTTGCAGATTGACAATCTTGTGAAGGGAGTTTCTGGTCAGGGTCTTCATAATCTAAATATGATGATGGGATTACCTAAGATTATGGGGCTTAACTGCCTATTGTTGTTTCCCTGATGCATTCTTTTGAGCGAGCGACCGAGCGTGTATGGATTTTATTCAAAAAAAGCTTTTGTAATTGCATTGGTTGTGTCTGAGCTATAACTTTTGTTTATTCTCTGTGGGGACTCATTACCTCTCTCTCTCTCTCTCTCTCTCTCTCTCTCTCTCTCTCTCTCTCTCTCTCTCTCTGTAATGTTATTAATGTCAACTTTTTAAATAAACTAGGTAAAATTTCAAATAAGGACATGAAGTGCCCTTATTATTTCAAAGATGAGTCTAATTAAGGGCATTTTTGTCATTTAATTTTTTATTTTTTTCTATTTATTTTTTTCTTTGTTGGGCTCACCCGCAGTTGGCAACCTCGTGCAAGCCCTCACTAATCGCAGGCAAGGCTCGTGACTGTAGCTACAGCTTCAACAACCTAGCTTGGACAAGGCTCGCAATAGCCTTGCCTTGGCAACTCGACCCTTACCCACCGGAGGCAAGGCCAGCCCTCAATGGCCAAGGCCTAGCCCTTGCCGACGCCTAAGACTAGTCATCGATGAAAAGGAATGAAGGAGAAAGTGAAAAGGAAAGGAAAAAAAAATCAGAAAATGTAAATTGACGAAAATACCTTTTGTCAGACCCTTTTTCGAAATAACGAGGGCTCTACGGGCTCTTTTTTGAAATAAGGTTCATTCCAAGCCCTTATTTGGAAAAAATTGAGGAAATTTCAAAACCTCATTTAGAATTTTTCCAATAAATCATCAAGACAATGTAAAAGAGAAGAAGAGCAAAATTCAATCATGCATTCGCACGGCCGTATTGATTTATTCGAGGACTGTAATTTGTTAACATAGGTATGTGATTTGGGTTCAAGTGTGGGTATTCTAAACTGTACACACGGATCTTAGGTAGTTGATTTTCTTACACGTGGTATCAGAGCTTTGCCTATGTAGATTTAGAATGCTACTCGATGCATGTACTTGATGGGAATTCGTGGGTAGTGCTCGGATTTAGGGATGGACCGAGAATCACGTTCCGAATTAGACCCTATACTGTTCGTCGTTCTGTGCAATTGATCAATGGCTTTTGCTATATGCATAGGATTAAGAATTCGTCCCGAACATGTCGTGGTGTGACTCAATCTATGCGTAGATAATCTCCTCCTCGCAATTTCCGCTGAAGTCGAGTACGGCGTATGCGAAGAAATCTGAGCTTCGAAATCCGACTTCTCCGGTTGTTTTTCGTGGGAAAATCCATTGAGGTCTTTCGTTCGCCATACCATTGCACGTCGTTGGTGGAAACTTCATGCCATGATGTGGACAGTGTATTCTGAATTTGGGTATGGAATTCTGTTCGGAAATTCTCCTCCTCGATTGAGTAGGGAAAAAATTCCAATTGGATGTCCGTTTCTTATTATATACATCTAGATAGAATTCATAATCGTGTTCCCCATTCTGTTTACAATCAATATGAAGCTTCGGTTGCAGACAATAGATGATTGTTCGTGGCACTTGAATCGAGTTTTGTATTCTCGGCTCCAAGGTTTAAGATTCCCATTGAGTTGTCAGCGGTGGATGCTTTTGATTTCTCGACGGGAGTGGGCGTCACTTCGCAATCAAAGCAAGCTACCGGGGATCGGGTTCGTCGAAAGTCCACTAAAGCGGCGACTAGGGCATTAGCGGTTGAAAAATATAATCGATGAAATGAAATTGAACTTCGACATATAATAATACTCTCTTTAAAGATTTATTTATCCCACGATATTGTTAATGATTTTTGACAAATATCCTCCATGATACAATGAAGTCTCAAGTAAGAATAGCACATAATGATTTCGATATTTCTTCAAGACCTCTCGAGAAAAACAATCGAAGAAGAAGACTGTAATTCTTTTAGAAAGAAAAATGAAAATGAAAATTGAAGTTCTAAATAAATATCGAACAGAAACATTGGATATATAATAGGAAAACCTTTGCGAACAGACACATTATTCCGATAAAAACTCAACTTTTGATATCTGAATAGATATGACCTTTCACATTTGGATCTCTCTGAAATAACCGCTAAAAAATAACCACCAAAGCGGAACAAGACACCTCTTCGATTGTTTTACAAACAAAATAACATCATCAGTATCAGCATTGACATTGGCCCATGGCGAGAGGTAGAGGGAGAGGAGTTTGATGGTTGAGGATGGAGATGTGATGAGGTGTTCCTTTTCCCTGAACTTAAAATATTTTTTTATTTTAAAATCATTTCTTTTATTTTTGAAAATTTTGGGGGTTTTGGGTCACTTGACCAAGTAATGGCACCAATATTCTAAGCAAAAATGACATCATTCTATATAATTTTAGTCTGCACCGACGATGATCACACTATCATATCAGATAAATTAAATGCGATTCAGGTGAAAGGACATTGTACTACTCCTCAAAGATTTATGAGTAATTTTGTTCAATCGAATGATTTACATCTCATTTCAATTTCGGTCAAAAAGTTACAAGGAAAGAGAGGCTAGAAACTCAGCAATGGAAAAGGATTCCAGGGGAGAAAAATGTTAGAATGATATATCTCTCAATTATATGAACATAAGATGAAATTGATAAATACAACGTACCCAAATCAAAAGAACCCATTATTGATTTGATGAGAGAGAAGATGTCTTTTCATGGGTATGGATCTTCACCACTCTACTTTACAATAATTATTATCAATGTGTATCTTTTTCTCTATGATTTTGTGGAAGAAACGAAAGCGTAATAATGCGATAGCCATTCTCCACAAAGAGATAACTTATACAAAGGGAGTGATGGGATCAACCCTAGAGCTGTTAAATCTCAACCGTCAATCAAGGTTTACAATATGGGTTTTAGAAGCACAATTGGATGTCACAAGTATATTGTCCATAATATATTAATTAATTAATTGACCTAATAGGCCACATAATTGGGTTACACCTCGTCAAATCCAACATTCTCCCACTTAGCCAAAGGTTCGATTATCGTTCTAATTTATGAGGATTAATATAACATTATCAAGCATATTAATCCCTTAAATAAGATCATGCTTGACTTTTACACAGAAAAGAATTGAAACCAGTATCTGTATTCCAATGCCACAATACCGTTCACCAGTTGCTGCCCCAACACAAACATCAGATAGATCTAGTGACTTAATAGTCATATGAACAATAATGTTTCATAATGTAAACATGTTCATGATATCTATACATAATTGTTTGTTTCAAAAGGCTTTAAAGGTGCACATATACAAATAAGCAAAAAAGTATAAATTCAAGTTTCATTACATAAGGTGACCACAAATTAATAAAAATACATTACGTCACCAAAACCATAGCCCAAACTCAAGGCTATCAACCAAACCGATGCTAGCAAAACATTCTTGAAAGAAATTGAGTGGTAACCCTTTCATCATGGGATCCACCAATATGGATTTCATACTAATATGCTAAATGGACACAATTCAATTTTGAATTCTTTCTCTCACAATAAGATGATTCGAGAGGATCGGGCGAGTTCTCATCGTCAAGGAATTTCATTATGAAACTTGAGGTAGTTGATACTATTTTGAGACCACTAAAGACTCACTATGACAATCGGGCTATTGTTTTCTTCTCGAAAAACAAAAAGACGAGTGATGCATCCAAATATGCTACAAACTTTGGCTCCATAGTGGAAGATGCAAGAATGGATGGGTCCTCTAGCCAGCATAAAAATGTAACATGATGCGGATTTCTTGATGTCGATAAACCCAACATAATTAGAATCAAAATAGCTAATAACCTCAAGGCTATCTATTCTCTTGTAGGTAAGCATAAGATCTTTTGTACCCTATAAGCAACGCACCACTTTCTTAGCTGCTTTCCAATGAGCCATTCCTAGGTTTATTTGATAATAGCTATGCATTCCAATAACATGCACTATGCCTGGGCAAGTACATACTTGAGTGTACATAAAACTCCCTACAATAGATGCATAAGGAATATGCTCCATTTGTAAAAGTTCTAGTTGATTTATAGGGAATTGCGATATGCTAAATTTGTCACCCTTTAACAATAGGGATAATACCGTGAGAGCAGTTATGCATGTTGAATCTCTTGAGAATCTTTTCAATATAGGCTCTCTATGATAGTTCTAAGATCTCTCGAGATTTATCTCCATAAATCTCAATGCCTATTACATAAGAGGCTTCACCAAGTTCTTTCATATCAAAATTATGTGAAAGAAAAGTTTTGGTCTCATACAACATGTCCTTATCACTCCGAACGCAAGTACTATAATATCTACGTACAACACTAGAATGATAAATTTACTCCCACTGATCTTAAGGTATATACACCGATCCACTGCATTTCTTTAAAGCCAAAATTGCTAATCACATCATGAAACTTGATACCACTATCTTAAAGCTTGTTTCAAACCGTAGATGGACTGTTTACGTTTGCATTTCATGTGTTCCTTACCCTCAACCACAAAACCTTGTCGTTGTGCCATATAGACATCTTCTTGCAAGTCTCCATTAAGAAAAGTTGTTTTCACATCCTTTTTTTTTTGTCTAATTCACATCCAATTGATGTAGCTTTAAATCATAATGAGTTACCAAAGCCGTGACTATCCTAAAAAAGTCCTTTTACACAGGAAAAAAGGTATTATTATAATTCACTCATTTTCTTTGAGTGAAACCTTTTGAAACCTTTTGAAATCCATCAAATGGATGTGAAAACGGCCTTCTTAAATGGGGATCTGGAGGAAGAAATTTATTTGCAACAACCTGAAGGGTTTATTGTTCCAGGACAAGAGAGAAAGGTATGTCGACTTATCAAGTCACTCTATGGATTGAAACAAGCACCGAAACAATGGCATGCTAAATTCAACCAAGTCATGTTGTCGAATGGTTTTAAGATAAATGGGTGTGATAAATGTGTTTATTTTAAGAATACTCATAATGGCTTTGCCATTATGTGCTTGTATGTAGATGACATGCTTATAATGGGTAGTGATAGTGAGGTTGTTAAAGCAACCAAACGCATGCTCACAAGTAAGTTTGATATGAAAGATATGGGGGTTGCAGATGTTATTTTAGGAATTAAAATCCAAAAGACATCTGGAGGACTAGCTTTATTGCAGTCTCATTATATTGAGAAGATTCTTGAGAAATACAAGAATCTAGATATTATACCAGCAAAGAACCCCATAGATGTTAATCTCCATCTTTCAAAGAATACTGGTGAAAGTAAAGCTCAAAATGATTATGCTAGTATACTAGGCAGTTTAATGTATGTCATGAACTGTACTAGGCCGGACATAGCTTGTGCTGTGAGCAAGCTGAGTCGATTTACAATTAGTCCAAATGACAATCATTGGAAAGCAATGAAACGTGTATTGGGCTATTTGAAGCACACTCAAAATTATGCTTTGCATTACACAAAGTATCCAGCAGTACTTGAAGGATATTATGATACAAATTGGATAACTGGCACAAAAGACACAAAATCCACAAGTGGATATGTGTTTACACTTGGTGGGGGGCAGTGTCTTGAAAATCATCCAAACAAACTTGCATTGCAAGGTCTACTATGGAAGCAGAATTTATTGCTTTGGACAAGGCTGGTGAAGAAGCAGAGTGGCTTCGAAATTTCTTAGAAGACATTCCTAATTGGCCTAAACCAGTACCAGCTGTATGTATCCATTGTGATAGTCAAGCGGCAATTAGAAGGGCAAGGAATGTTATGTACAATGGAAAGTCCCGAGATATACGTCGAAGACACGATACCATGAGACAGCTACTCTCTAGTGGAATTATCACGATTGACTATGTGAAGTCAAAAGATAATATTGCGGATCCATTAACAAAAGGCATAACTAGAAAGCTGGTTGAGAAAACATCAAGAGGAATGGGTCTAAGGCCTATAAAATAAGTCGTCATAGCGGAAACCCTACTTAGTTGATTGGAGATCCCAAGATTTAGATTCAAAGGGACAACTAAGTTATGCAGGCTGAGTAGAGTACTGTCAACTCTTATTCATTCCTGTATAAAGACAGTACAGACATGTGAAGGTTAAGCATAAGCTTTTAATGATTCTGATTTAGGTATGTGAAATACCACATTTCCAGAAATCACCTATGTGAGTGTGAAGTGATGGCCGCTTCTAAGAGAATTTGACAAGCCGAATTCTCAAAAGCACTTATGAAACCATGCAGTGTTCATGGCTAAAACGAACACAACAGTGAGAACCAACTTTGGTTGAGAGATAGTTGTGTGACTCCTATTGTCTTGACTTACATCGAAGGTCGACAGTTCAAAGACATCAAGTCTACTGATTGACTGAGTAGGTTCGATAGGTTTCACTAGGGAAAGTTCAAAGTCTCAGACTACTTATCCCAATGCAGCGTTCTCTCATGGAATAATCGCACATTGCATTTCATACATGCATAAAGAGTCATGAAATCTGAAATTCTCATTCATGTGGGGGATTGTTGGGATTTTGGTTCCAAAAGTCCTTAGAAAAATGAATGAGAATGTGGTTGAGAAATAGTCCCACATGGGATAGAAGATAGAGGAGCATTGGGTTTAAATAGTGAAGCCTTGCCAATAGGTTTGGGCTCCAAGGGGCACCCCACTTTTGTGGAGGAGAGAGGTCTTGGACAAAGTCGGACCGGTCCACGCGCGCGCGCGCGCCGCTGTCGTCCAACCGGCTGGCTCGGCTCGGATCGGATCGGGCCGGGCCCGGGTCCGGATTAAGCCCATCTATTTTATTTTTTAATTGACATATCCGTTGAAATTTTTTTTATTTCCTAAATTAATTCTCGGATGATGTCTTTTAGTAATCTATCTTCAAGCCACCGGTTCGTGTTCATTAATTACCGAACAAACGCATTGTTTCGGCATTAACCGAACACCCAACAAAGGTGTTGATTCAGCAATAACCGAACACCGAACAATCATGATTTCGTGACTCTTCGTTTGGACTGTTTTAATATAATTATTTTCAAACAGAATGCACAATTATTATTCATTCATTCTGTTTTCGAAAAGACTCATTCCATTCACTCTCATTTTGTGCGATATTTCCCGAAGTTGAGTTCGAAGGATTTTCGTCGATGAAGTACCACTTCGACGAAAGTGTGATTCGTTCTATCCTGGGAGGCGATTGTCCACGCAAACTTGGGTACCCGTGGAGGGGACAAATTCGTCTTAAGGACACGACGTCAAATTCGTCGGGCTCGGATCGTTCATCTAATCAATTTCTGGTTTGCTCTTCATTCAGGTTTGTCTATTTGCCTTATTTTCATATATGCGAACACACCCATAGGATCGACTACACCGACAGCATCAATCGGAGCCTTTCCTCACGACAATGCTACGATCCCCTTTATCTAGTTTCTTCTTTAAAAAGAATCCCTGCAATGAATTAATTATGTGTAGAGGTGCACCAATATCATTCCACCATGCATTATAAGAAGTTTTCTACCCTTTTCTTTTTTTTTTATTTTCCAACTTCGTGCTTCTCCAAAACACAAGCAGAAAGCAAAATCGAAGAACTTGCTCCCACAAGTTCATTTCTTGAAACACAGAACCCACCACAAGTCTACGGCCACAAATGCAGACCCTCCTAAAATGAAGTCCATGCTGATCACCATCTTCCGCCATGCGCGAGAAGATCTTCAGTGTGCCAAGCATCTCCTCATAGATCAGCCCAATGATCTGCCTTCATCCCCTGCGGCAGCCGCTTCCGCATTGTCAACTTTGTAATGCCTCGCGCATGATCTTCCAGTGCCTCTTCGCGCTGCCCTCATACGAGAAGAGGGTAACGGAGGAAGAGGAAAGGGGTAACCAAGAAGATGGAGCATTTAAAAAATGTAACCAAGCATTGAAGTGAAACACGTGAACACGATTACATGATCTACTTAGCATTTACATGACTATGAACAAACATTCGACTTACATTACAGATCTTGCCACATACAAATCTCGACGCTGAACGAATCGGAGGAGCAAAAAATTAAAACCCGGAAGCGCAAAAGGTGCAGATAAAATAGACAAAAGGATTAAAGGAAAAAATCAACTCTACGCTCAGCTGTTAGTAGAGTTATAAGAGATCTTTACAATGACTGACAATGGTATGTTTGCAACGTGGCCTTGAGTTCCAAACAGCCCGATTCTCCCGAAGCTCGCTGAGGAACTATTGATAGTTGCGTTAAAGAAGACACTCAGTACCTGTTTCTGGCCGTTGGCGATGGCGAAGCGAGTTGGAGCCACCTTCATGGAAACCCCGTAAGGGCTGCTCCAACCGACATTGTAAGTCTCGTTTCCCGCAATGTTGACAACTGTCCGTTGAACCGTCCTAGAACTGTTGAGAGTCGCGATTGTGATAGAGGGCAAGTTCAAATCAGTGCCACTAACAGTGCTGTTATAAGCCCAACAACTCTGGCCAGTGTAGTTCCAAACAATCGGAGCCGAACCGTTGATGCCACAGAGAAATGACATGTAATCATCATAACCTACATGAACAGTATCAGGCAGGCTCATATCAGCCCCCAACAAAACCAGTGCATCGAACAGAACAAGGAACATGCAAAAGAAAGAAGATGTAACAGTCCATACTATGCTACTTGTCAATTAGAGAGAACTGTGGTACCTACCATATGCACAGCTTGAAAATTCTGGTGAGGGCTCTTAATTAATTGAGAATTTAAGTTGATGCTATGTTGTTTCAAAGGAAAAGACAGAATTTAACAAAAAAGAAAAATGAAAAAATAAAGCCCAAAATAATGGGTGGGGGTACATAGTTTGCATTGAAGCTCCTTCACGCTATGGTCTATAGTCATACTGGGTCAACAAATTGATGAGTTGGACCTATTACGATCGATTTATCGCGAAGTTTTACATGGGCAATGTTAGACATTTTTCATGACGTCAATCATTTAAGCAGAAATAGGCAAGCAAATTTTATTCTCGAGGAAAAAAGTAACTCAAGAAAATATGTCATAATACGAAGAACATTGTTTGGTTAACAAAACAAGGAAAAGATATTCAAATCAAGCACATTGCTTCGGTATTCTGAGTATAAAACCAGTTGCTTATTCATGAAAGCCATGTTTTTAGTACTTAAAGAAATCTGTTCACGAGAGAAACTTAAAAAAATGTACTTTATTCTTTAAGGACTTTTTTCTCGCACGTTAACTTTTGACTGCCATTAAATATTTGGTTGCTGTCCTTGAGGATATCCTTCTGTCAAATAAATTTGTCAAATGACAAACTAATTGGTAGTTATCGATTTTTCACATCATTTCGTATGTGCAATTGAAAAATTATTTGGAATTGGTAAGTCCAACCTCAATCCTTCTAGGCTAACTGAAACTGACAATATTACTGGTTATGCCAGCCCATGTGTCATTTGGATTCATTGGCAAGACAAAATTATAGTTAGCTGGACTTAGCTGCACCCACGATGCAATAAAGGCAAATAACAGACTTAAGACACATTCTCCTTCATGGACCAATGTAAAGGACGTCCATGACCTGGGATTCTACCATCATAAAAAAGCAGAGAAAACAGGAACTCCTAATTTTATCAATATAATTGACGTTCGCATCTCATTGGGCACAGGATGTTTCCAAACAAAAGAGTGTAGCTGACAAAGGCAGAGTAACTTACTGGAGTCAAGAATGAGTCCAGGATTTAAAGCAGCAGTTGCATTCACAAAACCGCTGCCCATGTCAAAAGGTGTTGCTGGAGACTGATTTTGATCTGGGTTGGCATAGGCGCGCTGAGCCATTATCAGCCCCCCGGACTTGTCGTATAAAGAAGCCGTTGTAGAAAGGGCAGATGCAATGGCTGAGGGACTAAAACTTGGGAAATTTTGCTTAATCAGCGCCGCCAGCCCAGCAATATGAGGAGCGGCCATGCTTGTCCCAGACATCATCGCAAAGTTTTCACCTGAATCATTGAATCTACTTTAGGAGGCAGCATATAAGCTAAGAAGGGAACCAACAAAAACAGATTGTGCAATTCCATTGCATTTGGCACAGGAGAGAAGAAATCTTGCCATGATCACTGGGGAATCAATCAATACATGCACAAGAAAAAGAATATCAAGCTAACTATATGACTATTTAAATGTCTTGCAAATACCGATGCTCTATGGGAATATCTTTTCATGCGGCAATGGACTAAAACAGAAACCCATTGCGCTGGTCAAATGAATCAACATAAATTTCTGTATATATTATGATGGTCATACCTTCAAATTCCATAGAATCAGTGCCAACGCAGCTCCAAGCAGCCCATATGAAATTACCAGGGGCAACCAAGTTTGGCTTCAATATATCTGCGTCAGTGAGAGAACTGTCTTCTGGATCGGGTCCTCTGGCTGAGTAGTACATGACTTTTGGAGCAGAAAAGCTGTAATTGGCTTTCAGCCCGCCCAAGATGCTAGCAGTGGCTCTGAATGTAACAACCTTTTTTGTCTGTCCATCCCTCTCCACGGAAGAATTGTAGTATTGAAGCAGTATCTGTCAAACAAACAAGAAAGATCACTATATAGCAAATACAGTTCTTCGGCATTCGTGCTTGAATCAGCAGCCAACTAACGGCAACGAGAATCTGTAAAAGGCATTGGCCGTACCTTGGAATCATCTGGTGATGGAATGATGATGCCAGGGATCTTCATTGGAGTTGGATTAAGCTGAAACCCAATCACAAAAGGATCCATGTAAAACACAATACCAGCTGCACTGAGGTTATTGGCTGTTTCTATGGCCTGTTTGATGGTGGAGAGTCCAAGCACAAACCGGATCGAGTAGCTGCATATCAAAAGGTTCCCTTGGACAAGGTCTGGCTCAAAGCTTTTGGAGTCCTGACATTCACCCACATACATGTCTTTGGAAATTGTAGTGTCATTGTTCAGAGCATCGAGTGCTGAGACTAGCCTGTACATTGTATCTTTATCGGTTCCCGCTGAAAAAGAATGATGAGATGTTTATTTGCAGCTTGACAGGTGTAAAGAGAACATCCGTGTTAGTAATTTTTTGTGTGGACTAAGGGGTGAATGTGCTTCTCCACAAACAACCAACACCAAGCTTGTGTACCCACGTAAAATAGCTCATTACCAGAGCCAAGTGTACTGCAATAATATAGACGAGTTATTATCAACAAATCTGATTCTGCAAGACGAGTCAGAAGTGTGATCCCAAATTTCCTTTCTTGTTTACTTTCTATTGGTTCTTATCATAGGATAAGCTCCTCATTTTATGAATTAGCAAGCATAAAGATAGTGACCTGCTTATTGTATATCCGATGATCCAATTTTTTCCCTTTTCAGCTTGGACAGAGAACAACCCCTATCCATGAGAATCAACCTATCACCAAAAGGTCATCAAATTCAGCTGTTTATTTTGATGGACAAATGAAAAGACATCCACAGACTATCACTCTGAAAACCAGGCAATCTCAGTTTCCATCAATCTTGATCTAGGTTTTAAATAAGAGGCAAGTGATCTGAACATAGAACCTTGAGTCCAGTTTGGGAACCAAAAGTAGAAGCTAAACTAGACAACTTGATCATTTTCGGTTATTTGAGACAAACAGAAAAATATAAGTCCACCAAAAATAGCACTAAAACCAAAAACGAAAGAGAACAAACATCAGCTAAAGAAAATAGCTTACGGGCAAGGCCAACTCCAGCAATTGATTGGTTGTTTCCAAGAATTATGGAGTTATGGTACACTCGGTCATGAGCAGCAGCACCAACAGTGAAGATCCATGGACTGAAGGAAGATATGCTTTTTGGTGCAGGCCCAGTATTTCCAGCAGCTTGCACAACAAAAATGCCAGCTTTTACTGCCGACAACAGAGCCATGTCAATAGGATTGAAGAATGTTGCAATTCCAGGAGGACGCCTATTAGGAGTGACTGATAAGCTTATTATGTCAACGCCATCCTGAGCAGCCTGTAAATGCATCCATCACAAAAAGAAATAAGAGAAATCAGTTAGAAACAATTACACCGAGTCATATATTTTTCACAATGCCCAAGTAGTTCTTTTTCATTTTCTTTTCAGTATCGATTAAAGAACATGAGCCAAGGGTAACATCTCTACAAATAGAAACTGATGCTACATAAAGTCGTAGAAATACCAAACCTAACAGCTCTCTGTGTAGAATTTTCATATATAATTCCTCAAACAACCAGAGAATACGAAGACGTGCACTGAATAATTATTGTATGTATTGTATAATCTGGTACAGCACCTGTTCACAGGCACAATAAACAATTATTGAGATATGCCTAGTTCAATTGTAGTAAAAAGAGAGCCTGGATAATGCTTGACATTTTGACTAAGGTTACACTCCCTCTGAAAAGCTCATTTAATTTTCTATTAGGGAAGCTTGCCACTTATTATGAGCATTTATCTTGCGTTGGATATTTTCCACATAGAAAAGGAAAGACAAGGGTGCCAAGAGGAAACAGAATGGCAATCATAACAGTAATGAGAACAATGGCTTTTAGAGTTAATAGGGACTTCCTTTTTGGTATGACGACAAAGAAGTCAAAAAACACTAGTATCTTTAGATAAAACAGCCAGAGAACAGGCACTGCAAAAGAACCAGAACAAGAAACTCGGTTTTGCAGAGAGAGAATAATTTTGATGTGCAAGTATAATCTGAAAGCAATCCATAAAATAGCAAGACAGAGAAATTCTATCTAGTAGCAGCACATCATAAGTGTTGAGGGTCTCTAAATTCTTTAAACTGCCTACACATAGATTAGCTAAGCAAGAGAAACTGTTCAGTCAAATCATGTAGACACAAACCTGGTCAATTGCAGCAACAACATCTGCAGCAAAGCCTCCAAAGCTCTTATACAATGACTTGTAAACAGCGATGCTGAAAATTGAAATTGAGTATCCATGTTATCTTAACATAAAAAAGTAATCCCCCTTACCCAAAAAAAACATAAAAAAGTAATCCCTCATTTTTTGCTCGAGGTGTAGGTCGATTTTTGAAAAAGCAGGCAATCAGAAGCAGTTGTCATTTGCTAGTACATAATAATCACTGTAAATAAATGAAAAGAGATAATAATCATAAGAACATAGAGAGATTTGGTCCAGATAAATTACTGTGAACGAGGAGCCATTCCACTTGCATTCCCAAAGTGATGACCAGAAACAATAACTGGAATTCCATGGTTTCCTGCTGCAACTGAAGCCGTGTGCCTGTAATTCCACTATTCAATCCATCAATTGCCTATTAAGCCCTCCATCTAATTGACAATGAGGCAGCTAGTAACCAGACGACAGTTGTTCTAACTTTCATACCAACAATATGAAAACAAATTATACATGGCCATGAAGTGAGATTCTTCTAACTTTCCCATATTACTATGCCTATCTTGCCAGCTTACAAAGCTTTACATGTTTCCACTCTCAAAAGTTTAACCATAACAAAAGGAGGAAATAATGACCTATTCTTACAAAAAGAAAACAAGGTTTTATTTATGCATCAACCAAATTTTTACGCTGAATAGAAGAATAAGAAAGATAATATATGTCAATGACCAGTGAATTCCATTTGTGGTGATAAGATCAGATACTGAAGCAGAAACCAGTTTTCTCCTCTAGTCACTTCAAGCCCTCGGCCCCAGTCATGAAGAATGAAAGACAAACAGTGACACATCACCACTGTTATCATGTCAAGACATAGACAAGATATAATAGGGGAAATCCTAGCTGATCAAAGCAACTCAAAGGGAAAACTGATCACAAACTCCTGTTTCCTTTCACAGTCACATTTTTTTTTATCCCTCTTCTCAGCTTGTGCAACTGCAAAGCTACCATGATTCCAGTTGCAGATTGAGCAAAAGATAAGCTTTAGGACTTTAATTCGTGCACAAGAGGACAAAAAAAAAATGACATGGAGACACAAGCAAACAAGATGAGAGAAGTCGCATGAAACACTCACGTCCCATGACCATCTCCATCAAATGGCGATGCATAGTCCTGTGATGCATTGAAAATTCCTCTGGTTATGGCAGATGCAGCAAAATGCCGGGCCCCGACAAGCTTCCTATTGCAAGATCCAGATGGAAAATCTGGGGTGACCTCACAAATCCCTGAGTAATGGGCAGGGACTGGATACGGACGGTCAGACACATCATCGGCAAAGCTGGGGTGTGTCGGATCAATGCCAGTATCAATGAAACTAATCACAACCCCCTCTCCAGCCGAGTCGTATCCGCCATGTTGTGCCCACGCTCCATTCGGTAGACCAAGAAATTGTGGAGTATGAGTTGTTGCTGTTCTGACTGAAAAATCCAAAACTACATTTGCCACCTCTCTTCTCCGGGAAAGTTTGCCAGCCTTAAAGTAATATTACCAGACTAAAGTGAGGTTCTCGAGACTATTTATGCATCACTCAGCAATAAAACTTCAATTACAAGCGACACAGGACATGCATAATTTTTTTCCATAATTATGGATAGCACAGTCTGGACGGCCAAAATTTTTTCCTCCATAGATCCTGTATGCAGTTATAATTGCCAAGCAGCCACGGATGAGAACTATTATAAGGAAAAAGACAGTGTTGAGTGCTGATGTACCTGTTGGGGAGTGACAAGCACCGCAAATCCATTTATTAAGTAGTGATAGCTGTATATTTTCAGATATTTCTCTCCCTTCAGTGCCCTCCTCAATAATGAATCATGAACTCGAGCAATATACGAACCAGAGCTCCGACCAGAATGAGAAGTGTTTCCGTCCCTAAATTTAGAGTAGGAAGCTCAGATAACATATCAAAAGCTGAAAAAATGAAGCTTAAATAGAAAAGTTCCTGTCGTCGCACACTTGACCAATTAAAGTCCCCAGTAAATCCCAATTGAACAATTCTTTAAAATGCCAATCAAGAAAGGAACTTCTGAAGATAGCCGCTATATAAACGTAAAAAACCGTCACAGACGCTGCGCAAATAGATATGAATGGACCCACCATATGCGGTAGTTGCTGAACTTAACAGACTACAAACTCTCGAAGGCAAAAATTTACCTCACGAAGCAAAAATCGACTTTCTAAAATTGCAATTCAACCCTTGTGGTAGCTATTACAAAAAAGAAAGGAAGTAAGTAAATAAACCAACTCCCAGTTTGGTCTCGCCCATTCTACAATGGAAAAAACAGAATCCACTCACAGCCTGAATCTATAAGAGAAGCAAGAAAGTACCTTGTTTTGTCCATCCTGTTGGATTTCCCCGAACCTCCATGCCTGAACACATTCGTCCCCTTCTTTAGCACTCCATAGTCATGGACACCAGGAGCTTGTTTGAGAGTCACAATGTAAACAGCTGTGATTGCTTCCGAGCTACTATTCTGGCACCAAGTACACACAACCATCCCCATAGAGACCACTACCAACAAGAGCCAAGAAATCCTCTCCATCTCTGTATATTGCACAAATGGGGCAAAAAAAAAAAGAAGCAAAAAGAAAAACCCAACTCCTAGTTATCAAAAAAACCCCCGAAGTAAAGAGCTCACATTGCTTCCATTTTGACTTCCCAAGATTTCTCCACAACACCCACAAGATGAAACAGACATTGAAAGGTCAAGAGAACCCAGGGAAAGCTGACAACCTGGCCTAGAATGTGAAGACAGCTGGTGAGAGAAAGTGCAGCTTCACATTAAGCCCTCCGTTGGTGAGGAGCGAGAGTCATAAAGCAGACGAAGAAGGGCTTCTTTTTCTCTGGGTGAGAAAGAGAAAGGCTCATCTTTCTTCTTTAGCTTTTCCGGAAGGGAAAGAGAGAGGAGTGCGCAGGAGAGTATTAATAAGCTGCAGTGAGAGAGCGTAGAGAATCTGCAAAAGCTCTTCTCGATTGAACAAATTATATAATATAACCGTTTCTTCTCTGCAGGGAGAAAAGTAGATGAGAATCGAACGTTGTCTTTGTTTTATTCCCTCCTTGTCGACTTCCTTGTCATCTTCTTTTCCATGTCTTAACTTAGGAAAATCAATGTCATGATACTAAAACATGTCTTAGAGTCTAACACTACTCTTTTATTACATTCCATGTCTTAATAAAGAAATTTCATTGTCAGAACACCAAAACTGAAAAATTATTCTTAATTTGTTAATTTATCAATGCAAAGAATTGGTCCCCATTACCTTCAATTCTACATATTATGTTCGATTGTCGTATCAAAAATATTTGGAGGAATTACAGTGAGGAAGTAGTAGAAGAATGTACTTGCACAAATTAAGTTACAAAATTGAGATGATAAGTCTTAAAAATTTTCGAAAAGTGTAACCAAGTTCAAAAAACTTATCTAGAAATTATAATTGTGCACTTTCACTAATTTCATCAATTTCGAGCAATGTAAATATCAATGTTGCTTGTTTTTTCTTATTTGCTGCAAAGACATTTCTAGGATGATAGGACGTCTAAAAACAGACTTAAAAAAAAGGTAAAATTCCTGAGTTCTATGAATTTTTTTTCGGGGATTAGGCAAAATAATTTCCTCCATTTTCCCTCTTCTTCTGGACAATGAAACTCTTCCATTTTCTTACAACATTTTCTGCTTGAGTTCGTTCATGAAAATCCAGGAATAGGAAGGAAATTGTGTTCTGAACTAACTGAGATTAGAAGAAACTTTTAATGTCTACGACGGAAGGAGCCTTAAGAAGCACTATTAAGTAACCTCTTGAAAATGGTCTTTTCCCAACATCACTCGAAGTGAAAAGTTCCCAAAAAGGTTCTGTCGAGAATCATGTCTGTTTAGGAAAGTGGGTAATCTCGTAGACATTTAAGCCGATATACTAGACAACAGTAGTTTCCCCCAACAAAATTTCCGATTGTTGAGTTACATGTTAGGGACATCACTTATTTGCAAACTTAACCAAAATCAATTGTGGATAATGCCCCATGTTTTTGTATTCCACCAATAAGAAATATGATTGGGGGAGTTTCCTTTTAACTAAAGTTAGAAGAAAACATGGCCCTCTAATGAATGAGTATAATTGAGGTGACAAGTTGTAACTATAAGTGTCTATTCTAAGTTAGTAAACCCAAATATGAGAGTACACCTTTTGCCATACTTTTGCCCATCTATTGTCACCCTTTTTGAGCTATTAGATTTGTGCAGCATGTCTATCCTTCAACTAGATAAAAAGAAGAAAGAAAAACACCATAGCTCACTTGCACTCCTGTTTCATCTTCTGTTGGTGTCCCTAGTCGCAACTGTTCCTCTTCTACGTCGTCACCACGGTCATCATCTCCAACGACTCGATCAATATTAGGCTATCCAATACCCTCTCTCTCTCTCTCTCTCTCTCTCTCTCTCTCTCTCTCTCTCTCTCTCTCTCTCTCTCTCAACTTTGCTCAGGACAACGACGATGACATGTACTCGTCTAGCTTACATGGTTAGTGCTTGTTGCTGTCGAACTCAATATCATAAGCTCCGAGTGTGAGATCCGCCATTAGCTCGTGTGCCCTCAACAAATCTTGTGCAAAGAGCACCACTTAGAGTCGAGCTTTATCAATTTCAGGGAGTGGTGCCACGATCAAGCTTCATTTGTTAACACACACAAGCGCGCGCCCACGGTCGCCACTAGCATCGGAGATGGCCGGAGATGGCTCCATGGAAGTCATTGGCTCGAGTGCGACGATTGCGGCGGGTTGCTTCACTGGAGGTGGTTAGATGAGGGAGAGCCAAGCGGAGAGGTCTGAGAGATAGAGATAGAGATGTGTTGCAGGGTTTTTATGACAATGTTACAAATATTGACTCCAAGTGGATTTGGAGGCCGCACCAGATGGTGTATCCGAAGGGTGTAAAGATATGGTCACCGGATCTGGAAATAGTATCCGCCTCTCCATTTAAACATCCAATTAATATCTGTTGCATCATTTTTGGAAAAACTTGCTTAGTATATCAATCTTAACTATTGCGACCTTAGTTTTCTCAGGAAATTTTGAGTAGAAGGGTTCTCTACAAAATAAATCGAAAAACACTCACCGAAATGGATAAAAAAAAAACGAGAAAAAAGACAATTAGGGGAAAAGTACCAAAAAGTTGTAAACTTATTGTATTGGTACTAATTTAATCCTAAACAATTCAATTGGACCAATTTAGACCTAAACCTTTTGCATTTATGTCAATAATTGCTGACATGGATGTCAGTTATTCTACATAGCACAACCGGTGTTGACTTAAATAAATATTATAATTTTTTAACATTCTTTCTAAATTTTTATTTTTTTTTCTCTAGTTTTTTTAGTGTTTTTTTTCCTTTTCATATGTTTTTTTTCCCTTTTGACAACTTTGGCTAGCAAGGTTGCTCCTCGACCACCGTCATCCATAGGTGAGGGCCAACGTCCCTCACCTGAATTTGGACAAGGGCCATGAGGTCTCGCCTAAACCAAGCGAGGGTTGCTAGCTCTCACTGGCCAAAGTTGTAAAAAAAGAAAAGAAAAACATATAATTAAAAATTCATGAAACTCTAAAAAAAATTATAATATTTGTTCAAGTCAGATATAAATAAAAGAATGTCTAGATGGACTATAATGAAAAAAATATAAAAATATTTCAAATTAAATTAGTCGAATGAAAAAGTTTCGGACTAAATTGGTAACAATGCAATATCTCTGTAAATCTTTTGGTAATTTTTCCGAGATTTGTGTCATCGTGGACAGTGGGGAATGAATGAGGAAAAATGATTGGGGGTGGGGTTAATTGGCATGAAAATGATGGGTGCATGCATGCCTAGCCTCCCCTTGATTTTTGGCCTTTTCTCTCGTGCCTTAGTTTTTTTGTCCATTTGTCTCTAACGTTCCGATTTTCCCTTTTGCTTCGTCAGCAGACAAAAACTCGGGCTGCAATTACAAGGTGGTCTTGCGGTTGTGTGCGGTTTTGGTGATAATTATTTTGTCTTCTGTCCGCGAAAACCAGGTCGGGTGGGTCGGTGGTGCGTCGGCTGCTCTCTCTCTCTCTCTCTCTCTAGGTTGGTCAGTGCACACATGTGACCGACTTGATGACGGTACAAAGACAAATTGCTTTTTTTTTTTTTTGCGAGAAGACGTATTGGCTTTAAAAAAAGTCATAAATGGGATGTGAGTGGATTTTAATTTTATTCCCCCGTTCAAGTTAGGCCTTCTGCTTTTGTTTAAAGGAGGATTTCGCCACTTGGAATTTCACTTTTTGCTTTTGATTGATTGATTATCATGCACTGGGGATAAGTTCAATCCCACCCACAAGTCTACCTAAAGTCAGTTTGGTCATCTCATAAATTAGAATTGTACAGTGAAAGCCACGAATCAGAATAAGGTGGAAGGAATAGATGCAAAGTCCCGGGACTAGCCTAACGGGACTCTCAAGAGTAACATGCCTTTTAAACACTAGAGAGGTTTTATAGTTTAATCTTATATTTTTTTCATTGGTAATTTGAGCGTGAGCCGATGAATAGTTATTGATATATATTATCTATTTCTTTTATAATTTGAGAGATGTAATAGAAAAAGTGCAATGCGCTAATTATGATGGAATCATTTACTAGATATAGTTCTAGTTTAAGAGTGAACTAGAATAAAACATTATGTTTCGATTTCTTTTTTTTCGCTTTTACGCTTTACTTCATTATAATTGTGCGTCGAATCCTAATGCACCATAAATAAAAACCAATCTAACCTTTTGCTATCATTAAAATCAGTTTTGATTGGGAAAATGTCGAAATATTTCCAAAAACTAATGAAATATTCCATTTAAAACATTGACGACAAAACATATTCAATTGTCGAATAAAGTTTATAGAAACTATAGCCACATCTAAATGTCGAAGTGAATCCAACCGAACACCTAGCTAGCGGATTTTCACTTCACAAACTTTTCGACCGCAATTTTACCTCGATGAGAAGTGAAGGAAATTTGACCGAGTCATGCCAAATTCCATGATTGAAGACCAATCGCACTCATCCCACGATCTAACTACTGCTTGGAAGGCCGTCAGGATACAAAAATTACCACCCTTTCACCTAAAAAAAACAAAGGTGAAAAATGGATTAGGACACCATTATGGTCTCGGAATCACTTTTCCATAAAGAGCTTATATATTTCCTTGGCTCAAATTATAAATGCTCGTCAAAAGTGGGTGGGACCTTTCATTATGTAACGATCCACTGTGCAAGGCCCCTTTCGTTTCTTTTATAATATAGTCGTTGGGATTCTTCACATGTTGTCTCGAAAGCAGCCGATTCTGCCATCATTAGCCTCACTTTCGCTTGGAATTCAATTGATGACGCCCTTTAGCCCTCAATAAAAAGTTTTAGGGCATGGGTGAAAAGTGAGAAAGACAGGCCTTCCAGCGATTCTTTTTGCTATTTTGAAGAGGCGGCCTTGCTTACAGATTTGCAACATTTATTTTGAGGGGAAAAAACAAAGGGGGAATGTTTTGCCTATTTCATAGTTCAACTTTCTCGTCGTGAAAGAATAAAAATCAAATTACGGGTATATAAGACCTTGAGTTTATTTTTTGTTTTGTTTAAGACAAATGCATATTTCGAGTTGGTACACTTGAGGGCCTTTTGTCATCCTTTCGAATTTCGGGCAAGTGAAGTATTGAGATATGAAACTAATTTTCACGTTATTGGCTTGACGTTATCACACTCTAATTTGCTACGTGCCGTTGTTTAACATTGAAAGTGCTATCACCTTTACCAATTTGCAGTTAAGACAGTCTCCATAATTTACCTATATATTAAAAAAAAGAAAAGGACATTCTCCATGAAGTATGTCATTTCATATATACGAAGACCACTTAGTGAAAGCTTTTGCAAAACCAAATAGCCATGATGATCACACATTTGATACTAGTATGAAATCTCACATGCAATCGAATTAAGCCTATGATGGCGTGTATACGCTGAAATTATTAGCTTCACTAGATCCCTAATGAGGAGCCTACTTAGGTAGGAAGGTGAACTCGACCCATGGCTTACTTCCTGCCCTACTTTCTTTTTTCGGATAAAGTCAACAAAAATCCCACATTATCATCCTTACCCCAAAAAAAAAAAATATCCCACATTATCATCGTTGCAACAAATTTACTTGAATTTTTTCTAGTGACATGAAAATAATTAAATTATACTCATGTGATACATTTATCCTATGTAAAGGTTTTATCGGATGATTTTTCAGCTAAAT
Source organism: Psidium guajava (assembly GCA_016432845.1). Classification (NCBI taxonomy): domain Eukaryota; kingdom Viridiplantae; phylum Streptophyta; class Magnoliopsida; order Myrtales; family Myrtaceae; genus Psidium; species Psidium guajava. Next base: position 16,727,427 of record CM028230.1, on the reverse strand, counting down.
TACTATCGTTTTGTTTCACTTAAACTATGTGGATGCCATGTTAACATCATTTGCTTTTTTGGCATCCGTGTAGACAGATTTTTAACGGTGTTTATCGAAGGAAATGTGCCACATAGATGAACATTTGATGTTTTTTGTGTCATAAGAAAAAGTTTAGGATAAATATATTGCAGTGGGTATAGTTTTTTTTTTTTTTGTGGCTTTTGCCCTATTTTTTTTTTCCCTTTGCCGTTTAAATCAATTGCATCAGGCTAGAGACTCGGCTACCCGCAAGTTTATATATACATAGCGCTTTCTGCAAACCCTAAGAACATATCAAGTCTAGACTTTCGACATGTGCAGGTGGTCCTGACTTGGAATAGCTTGCATGCGATATGAACGAGTGACCTCCAGTTCTTGAACTAGAATTCCTCCGAACCCCGATCGATGGCGCCAGCCCTAGGAGTTTTCTACTCTATATTCCCACCATCCTGACCGTAAGGCGCGGCTTGAGTGTAATACAACCGAGATACATGGATTTACGAAAGATGGACAGTAATATATTGCCGCTTTTCCGAAGTTTTTCTCATCCTCGCGACAGAAGTGGGTTGCATTAATGTCTTAAGTACATCGAAATATGCTGTGAGTTTTATCGTGCCTTCTTCATTTTCTGGCATCGACATGACGCTATCAAGTTAATTAATTTCAAAATGTATGCGACATAAAGAAGCCGGGAATGATGAATAACTTAATAGAATGAATTTCGAAACGTTTCATGGTTTTCTAAAAGAGAAAAAGAAACCAAAAATCTCAAACTATACCTACTATAACATATTTACCATAATTTGATTTTTATGACATCAAAAATTCCAAATTTATACTTATGTGACATATCTACCCTCTATCAAAGTTCCGTTAATGAAATTCGTTAACAATGTACATGGATGCTAGAAAGCAAATTGTGTTGGCATGGTGTCCACGTGACTTAAGTGAAATAAAAGTGACGTTGTTTTGGCAAAAAAATCATTTGACGAAACCTTGACGGAAGAGGGCAAATGTGTCACATCGATACGAGTTCGAGGATTTTTATGTCACAAGATAAAGTTTACGGTAAATGTGTGACAATGGGCACAGTTTGAGGCTTTTAATATCATAAAAAAAAAGTTTAAAATAAATATTTTAAGGATTTTTTTAAGGCTTTTTCCTTTTAAAAAAATATAAAGTATTATGAAACTTTTTAGCACCTAATTATTGCATGAGGTTACTCATCATGGTCTTGCTTTGGCCCGTCCACGAACTTTATAGCTCCACACAATGCTCTAATTAATCTTCCAAGCTCGTATGGCAATAAAGTATATGGCACGAAAGCTTCGCAAGTGAAATTGCAAGATCACGAATCCGAAATTTTTAGCTCAAAACGGGATTAAAAGCGCGGGTCTACGGTTTTGGGGCCCAAGACATGTTTTGGGTATTAAACAAGTTTGATCAATATTTAACCCGCTAAAATTTCCGCATTCGTCGTCCGATTGACCCCAATTTCGTTGCGCTGGAATTCTTGCCACTTCTAGTTTCTTGACGTGAGCTCGAAATCGGGATATCACAAATCTCCCAATGTAGTGAAAAATACGCGACCGATGTTGAAGGAGGATTAGATATCGACTATGGCATTCGAATGGCGATATGAGTATCGAAAGAGCATGACCCATTTTTTAAGTCGAGAAGTTGTTCCTGTGAGATTTTGTGGGACCACTGCCAACTGTTCCAAAAGCTTAAGCTGTTGGATGAAGGCATGGTTTAATATTTAATTACTCTAACACTCCCCCTCACGCTTAGTCTGGTCTTTTTGCCTAGTACTAAGCGTGGAAATATATCATTGGGGAGGCAAATAGGGGCCTGAAATGATTTGAACTCAGGACCTCCTGCTCTGATACCATGTGAGATTTTGTAGGACCACTGCCAACTGTTCCAAAAGCTTAAGCTGTTGGATGAAGGCATGGTTTAATATTTAATTACTCTAACAGTTCCAAACCCTGTAACTTGCAGGTCAAACATCGATCAAACCCTACCTCAACTGAGTACTATTTCCCGAATCCTTGGCGAAAAATTTACGTGTCAACAACGCACATTCAATCGTTTGGTTACCGAAATCGAGAGGCGGGAACCTCTTGCTTCTTTCTCGAAATCTATTACGCTGTGCATGTTTGGAGGGAGCACGAAAGAAGAGACAGGGTTCTGAAATCACAGTCGTGCTGGGACAACTTAGATGCTTTTTGGACATGCGCAAGTAAGAAGGGCCGACACAGTATAGGATACTAAGTCGTGGGCTCCAGCAAGGCCCGACCCAATCCCGATCGCAGCCCGGACAATAATCCAGCCCTTGGCAATGTAACTCGTGCATATGAGAGAGAAAGAGAGACAAAGAAACGGCCTCGTTCCATGCGAGAGAGGCCTTGCCTGCCCTATGAACCCAAGCGCATTTTCGAGACCCTCTCGAATCGGGTCCGAGGAGGTTGACCGGGGGGACGAGGTAGAACCGAGGCACATTCCTTGTTCAGATTTTCCCATATCTGGCCCGCCTTGCAACTCGGGAAATTTATGGTGTATGTTTGTTTAGGACTCGCCACTAACCTATTTTGAGGTCGGTTAGGAACCTATAGAGATTTGGTTACGATGCAGGAGAAATGTCACGACCCTACACCCAAGCCCCATTAGCCTGTGCAAGACTAGAAACTCTACGCTTAGTGCTTGAAAATTGATACCGCCTTTTTCTGTGAGAGGTCTCTGTGATCTTGACGTCTATGTGAAGTGCACTTTACCACCTATTGATTTTTACACTCCGTTCGTTTTGTAGAAGATAATTTTCAAGAATATGTTTTTGAATTTTCTGGCGTTCGGTTCACGGAAAATAAACTATCAAGGAAAACATGTCTTGTCAATGAAGAAAACACCTTCAAAAATGGGAAAATTGATTTACTCTTTTCCTATTCCCTCCCTACACAACTTCACATTCATTTTTCTTTTTAATATTGAATTTTTGAAGATTTTCTTTCTTTTTTTTTCGGTTGGTCGCCAGTTGCTAGATGAAGGACGACCTAGACCCAAAAATGTCGTACACAAATAGACAAACAAAGGACCATGGCACATATCTTGATATTTGTTAAGCGCACATGGCTCACAAACGCAATACAAATAGAAATGCCCAGCAAATTGTTCAAATCCAGTGCCTCGAAACAAGCCAAGCAGCAATAGTACCAGTGCATACCATTAACAAAAGAATAAAACCTAGAAAACAGTCAAGTAAACGTAACACTTGTAATCGACTTTGAACAGCACTGGGGCATAAACGGGTCAGTCAAACCAATCTAGGACTTCAAATAGGTCACCTAAGGAGAAAGAAGAAAAGGGATGAGACAGATGCTACAACAATAAAGGCAGTGAGCAGTTGGAAAACAGAAGAAAACAGGTAGAGCATTAAAAGCAAGTTGCAATATCTCATGATTGGAATCACGAGTGCCTAGGACATGTCCAAAGTAATGGATGCTTCTGATAAATCTCAATTGCGCTCCATTTCTTTCCCATAATTTAAGGCTCAAAAAGCAGATCCAAATGTTACAACTATTGCTGTCAAAATGAGGGTTGCTGGGGCTTGTTCCAACAGATAAGTTAACCGCATAGTTACCTCTAGGACTATCATTGTTTGCTTAATCAAACGCTAAGTTTTGCCAAAGATAATGGTTCAGTTATTTCTTACCCCATGTCTAATATTCTTCAATATACTCATTTTAAACAACCTTTTGCATTCTCTTACTCCATTGTCTACTACCAATGAGCCGTCCACTTTCACTGTGGCAATATGATATCAGGAATGGCGAGACGCCATGTAGGCTGAGATTAAAGCTCTTTCTTGGAATCATATATGGTCCTTCATATGACTTCCACCTGGCAAGGAGGCCATACACTCCAAGTGGGTCTATAAAATTAAACAAAAATCTGATAGCATTATTGAATTATATAAGGCTCATCTGGTCGCCAAAGGCTATGCCCCGGTTGAAGGGAAAGACTATAATGATACCTCTGCACCTCCTTCCAATTTGGTTACAATTTGTGTACTCTTGGCCATAGCCATAGCTAATGGACGGCTTGTTGAACAAATGGATGCTAACAATGCATTCTTAAATGGCGACTGGGATGAGAAAGTCTATATGAAACCTCTATTTGATTTTCAGCGTAAGGAGGAGAATCTTGTGTGCCGACTTCAAAAATCTCTAGATGGCTTGAAACAAGCATCCCATCAATGTTATTCCAAGTCTTCTACTCTTTATTTGATGTAGGTTTCACACATTCTCAAGCCGATCATTCTCTCTTCGTCTTACACAATGACAGTGACTCTAGTTTATGGTATTATATGTCGATGATCCAGTCATTACTGGTACTACTGCTTCTTTGATGGATTTAGTGAAGATTATGCTACACAATCAGTTCCACAATAAGGATCTCAACCCTCTAAGATATTTTTTGGGCATTGAGGGGGCACGATCCCATTCTAGTCTTTATTTATGCTAGCGAAAATATATCTTGGATATTCTAGAAGATTGTGGTTTTAGTGGAGCTTGCCAGCTGATACTCCCATGAAACAGAATATAAAATTGAACGTTAATATAGGCACTCTATAGGTGGATCTGTCTCTCTATTGACATTTGATTGGTTAGTTCATTTATTTGACTGTTACTAGGCTACACATTGCTTATAATGTTAACATCCTGAGTCAATTTATGCATCACCATGCTAACCACATTTGGATGCAGCATACCGTCTCCTATTGTATCTAACAGCTACTATAGACCAAGGGCCCTTCTACCTAGCTAAAAAAGAACTCCAACTCACGTCTTATTGTGACTCAGCTTGGGCTAGTTGCTCTAAGACTCGTTATACAACCGGGTATTGCATTTTATTCAGTGATATCCGCATTTCTTTGAAAACCAAGAAATAAAGCATAGTCTCATGCTCTTCTACTGAAACATAATATCGTTTAATGAGAATAACTACATGCGAAATTACTTGGTTATCATACCTCTTTCAAGATATTACCATGCCTCTCTAAGCCCCAGTTCCTTTACATTGTGATAACTAGGCTGCCCTCCACATAGCTACCAACCTAGTTTTTCACGATCCCACGAAACACATTGAAATGGACTGCAATCTCATTTGTGAAAAAAATACAAGCCAGCCTCATTGCTCCATTCAAGATTGGTACATAGTCATAACAAGTTGACATATTTACAAACGCCACTAGCGGAGATCAGTACGTGTGTCTACTTTCAAAGTTGGGCATTCGTAACCTATGTGTGCCACTTGACGTGTGGAGCCTTAGCATGATCATAAGCCACGACGCATCATCCCATGAGTTGTTTTATTCAATCTTTCGGTTATACTTATCATAACTGTAGGAGTAGATTTAGTTAATACAATTATGAATGGTGGATAAATATGTACATTTAGAATACTAAATAGATTGAAATGGTTCACATTGGGATCTTCCATTCTGTGTCATTTCTCAGACTCCAATGCTATACACATCTCATTTTTTTTTTTGTAGAAATTGTAGTGTTAACTATATTAGAATATTTACTTGATTTTGCATCTTAGCATTATACATAAATATAATTTGATAATGCATATCGTTGATTGATCTTATCACCTTAAATAGTTATCCAATAAAGCCTATAAATAAGACTATATACTAAATATACACAAATTTTAGACTCCACTCTACCGCATCTTATTCTTAACTTGATATTAGAGCTTCTTTTTCCTAAGGCACCCCTAGTGCAGCAGGTGCACCCATGCACCCCAGAGCAAAATAAATCCATGTTGCTGCTCGATAGTGTTCACCCTAGCACCACAGTGTTCATGTTATGACGTTGGCGAAGCACTGCCAATTCAAGCTTTTCTTTTTTCATGGAAGTATCTTTCGACGCTCCATCTTCACATGGTAACTTTAGCTCGGCAAAGCCTGCCTTATTTCGTTTCCTGTAGCCATTACAACTGTATTGTGCAATTTGTTCAATTACTATTCCAATAGCAAAGTTGACCGTAGAGGACGCATATCGTTGGCCTTCGATTCTTGACTTTTTACTTCTCGTTTCGAGAAGCCGATATCACCACCAAATTCACTGCTGTGAGACAAGCAACATACTGAAATCTCGAGTCAACACAAGCTCGAAGCCATCACGTGTGCCACCACATGTTGCCCCACCTCAGATCCATTGAGCTAATTTTCTAGCTCATCTCACGACAGTCGAAGATTTTGTGACATTGTTTGTGTTATATTTCAAATTCAAGTTGATTTGTTTCAACTCACCTTGCATTTAAGAGGATGTTAACTATACTAAGATATTTACTTTATTCTACATGTTCGTCAGGATTATGCATATATCCCTTTTTATAGTGCATATCCTTGATTGATCTTATTACCATAAATAGAAATCCAATAAAGTATATAAATAAGCTCATGTGCTATTTATCAATATATCGAAATATATGTAAATTTCAAATTTCTCCCTTCTGCATCATTATTCTTAATTGGCAGGGTAAGCTTTGCAAGTGGGAACTCACAGTTTTTTCGATAACCTCATAAGCTCTACTCAAGTTAACAATATTGCTTCCCCATGACATGAGGATTACAAGTAGAACCTTCTACGTAATCTACACCTACAACTCTAATTTAGGCATGAAAGGTTATACTTCGAAGGTTCAAAGGGCTTCTTTAATTGCTAAAACTACCGAGTGTAATACCCCGATTTTTGGAATAGGATAACTGATCTGGATGAATTGTTATGGTTTATTAGCAGTAGTTTAAATTTGTGAAATTAGATTGTGAGGTTATTCTTTCTGCTTTTACAGAAAAATCAGTGAGAGAATTGCTAGATAGGCATTTTAAGTTTTTGGAAGTAAGGGGTTCCTACTTTTATGGTTAGATATGATATCTTCTCTTACGTACATGTAGGACGGTTTTATCCAAAAAGACTAACAAGATTTTTCTTTTTATTAAGTTGACAGCCAAAAAAATGACTAACTCACCCACCGGCTGAGTGGGCGAGTGGATAGGGCTCTGGACCCAGTTTGGTCCAGAGTTCGAATCCCCCCGTTGCGATTCGTCGCAGGGAGCTCGTCCCCCCCGTTGCGATTCGTCGCAGGGAGCTCAGTGTCTTACCCGGGTGCCTGTGGTGGTGGGGTCCTGCAGTCGCCCCCGAGGACTTAGTCGGGTTCACGGCCTCGGTTTGAGCTCAGCTCGCCAGCCTCCGGACACCTCGGTTATCAATAAAAAAAAAAAGACTAACTCTTGGTTGATATTGACCCGTTGCAAGCTCACTAGATAAGAAGAAAGTTCGGTCGAAGTAAGAGTTATTAATGAATGAAATAATTGGCAAGCTCATCCATAGTGAAAGAAATCTATAATTCAACTACAGAGTCATCAACGACATACAATACAATGATTACCGACAGGAGCCTTCACTGGTTGACAACTTGAAGGAATTCGATCGGTAAAGTTATCAACAGCATTGGCTAAGTGTAGAGGCAGCGTCATTAATGAACAGAGGTTTGCCAAGACAGAGAAAATGTATGAACTCGAGCACATTTTTCTTCATTATTACGAGAATAAACATGTCTAAGAATCTCAAAAAGCATAACTTGCTCACATTTTAATTTTTTGCCCAAATGTTTTTCTTGCATTTCACAAAAAAACTAGGATCAGATCTTGCATTCTTATTCTTTACTGCATTCTTATGCGTTTATAAGTTAGGAACAATCTCGTATTTTTTTTGGTCAGAAGGAACAATCTCGTTTAGAAACAGCATGTCCTCATTCAAGTATGAACATATGTGAGATCATGAATTCTTTTTTAATTGGCCTAATATGCGATTAGGCTTTTGAATTTTAGGCCCTAAACTTATTTGAACTTTCACCATTAAGCCCAAACAATGAATGGGCTGTTCTGAATTCGGCCCCTCTAAGGAATTCGGGCAGTCCCTCTCTTCTCTTGGTTTAACCGAAGTTCACATGCACAATCTCCGTGTCGTTCTAAATTAGGAAACAAAATAACATAAGACAAGGAAAGAGCAGAGATGTTCAGCAAGTACAAGATAAAAAATGTGAATTTTTCCAAATTAGGAAAGAAAAGGGCAAGGAATTCAGCTGAAAACTGGAAGAGGAAAATTTTAAAAGGATTACTTCTTTGTTCTTGAAGTCTCAAAATGGGCCATATAGGCATATATTATTCTCGGCCAAATACAGCAGGATTCTCGGCTAATACAAAAATATAGTTGTTTTCATGAAATTTGAGCTTTTAAACATTTAGTTTTTCTTTATAGGCACTCCTGTGATAAATTACTTTTATGGTCAAAATAAATCTATGTATAAAAAATGCTTGTAATATTTGAAATATTACCAGATTTAGGACTTTATTCACACAAGATGTATAGCGGATGGAATTATACCTACCACAAATATTTTGATATCATTTATCAATATAATATACATATCTATATTTAAAAAAATTATACAGTGCATAAGCGATTAATTTTTAATTATTACCAAATATACATAACTTCATAATTTTTTGTACATTGATGAAAGATTTATTACCAAAAATAAAAAATAGATATTAGAGATGCAGAATCCGAGATATGCTAGGATCAGAGATTATACTATCAAAGAGTGAAACAAAATATTGAAAATGTTATCTATTTCTCTAGTTGAAAGTGAAAGACTTCCATTCGTTAAACAAGTAAGTGCTTTTCTTTTTCTATATCTCTATTTAGAATTAGCAACAAGTCTTGTAATCGATACTATATCGCATGATGGACATATGCTATTCCTGATCCCACATGATCATATTGCAAACGGAATTGGTTATGACTTGTGCGAAAAGTGATTAGGGCCGATCTTTCAAACCGAATGGTGCTGCACCGAACTCCCTAGGTTGTTTGAGTTTTGTTCTCAAATCTAGTAGCTCTTCATCTTCAATATATGGTGAAAGGTCGCCCACATTAAAAGTTGTTGAAACACCATAATCTCCAGGGAGGTCAACCTTGTACGCATTGTCGCCGGCCGACTCTATTGAGAACCTTAAATGGGCCATCATCTCTAGGCATGAGTTTATTCTTTCGAGGAGCTCGTCGTGCTATATTTGTCCATGTAAACAGTCCATCAAAAAGGTTAAAATGCCAATTCTTACCTAACAAATTCCAAAGATCAAGTATCCTTTTGTTACATTAAAATTCATATTAAAACAATAGTTAATCAAAGGATACATGGTTTTCAAAGAGTTATGGGGATATGTTCACTAGACATCTTAAAACTCGTCATGAAAGTGTAATTGAGTCTTAAACTTACAAAAAGTGCAATCAAATCCTAAAACTTGAAAAATTAGTAAAATAAAGTCCTTATGTTAACATCGTCAGTTTGACTAACGAAAAATATTGACGTAACATTTTTAAATCAATTTTTGTTATCTACGTGGTATTTTTGTTATTTTTCATTTAGGTTTGATATAAATTATATTAAAAATAAGAAGAAAATATAAAATTTATTTTAAAAAACAAAACCTATAAAAAAAGGAGAAAGGCAGGGCTCGTCAACAGGGGGATACCGCCCATCACCGGAGGGCTTGGTGACCCTTGCTAGGCCTAGGCAAGGATGCCCAAATCTAGGTGACACCGAGGGCCGGGCATGGCAATGGTTGTCGGCCCCTCTGATGATGGGCAATAGTAGTGCCCCATGTTTTGCCATTCTTTTTACGTTTTTTTTTCAATTTTTATAAGTAAAATGTTAACTTTTCTTTTTCAGTTCTTAAATATATTTTAAATTTTTTTGAATAAACAATAATAATTAATACTATGTAGGAGAGAGAAATTAATTTAAAAATGTCACGTCATCATTTTTTGTTAATCGAATTGATAGTGTTAATGGAAAGACTTGATTTTATCAATTTGATAACTTTTATGACTTGATCACACTTGTTCAAAGTTTTATGACTCAATTACATTTTCGTGATAAATTTTAGAATTTCTAGTGAACATATCTCAAAGTTATATAAGTAATTTTGTTTCTTTTAAGTCTATTTCTTCTCCATGGATTTGAAAGAAAAATTTGGGATACTTTGGTGTTTTCTACAAAGATAAACGTCTTTTATTCGAATGGAAGATAGCTTGGACGTTAGTCAAAATATTATATGACTTCTCCTTTTTCCATTTTTAGCTTTTTTTTTCCAAGAACTGGAAGTGGACTATATATCTGCTTGGCTTTGTAGTTTTCTTCCTTTCAGTTTTGCGTTTGTTTATTGGACTTCTCTTTCGTAAACAAACAAGTGACAAAATTACAAGAAGTGTCCGAACACTCTACTTTCAACGATGATAATTGACAGCTTGTGAAAAAGATAGTTATTACACCGATAGATTCTTGATATCAATACTACTATATTAATATGTCACCGATGTCTTCATCTTGCCAAAATGTTTTGCTTTCCGTCCAACGGAAAAACTTTCGGCTCTCTCGGTGTTTTCCACAAGCAATGAACCTCCGGAAATGATGGGATGAAAGATTGCTTTTCATTATTAGAATTTGACCGACCTTGTGAGGGTGACATGAGATGTAGTGATCTTTCATGTGCGTGATTCTTAGGTGTGCTTATGATAAAAATGATTAAAGGAGAAAAGAAATAAAGAAAGAAGGAGACGATGTGAAGCATCAAACCCTAAAAAGGGCAAAGTAGTGATGAACCTTTATCTGTTCCATCGATCAACTCATCCTTTCTTATCAGAATCATTTACAACAGTTACACCCATAAGCCCAAGATTGTCTGTGCGCCTTGGTTTTTCCTCCATATAAATAATGACTCTTACCCATCAATCACAATGAGGAAAAAAACCCCATTTGATTTGAAATGAGACTGTTTTATTTCCTCCACTTGAAGTGACTTCATTTTGGAACGGCATGGAAAAAGAATTCATTTTGACGTGGATAGATTTGACAGAACCTAAGGTCACTATTTCCCCATGTATTCCTAAAGTAGGTGGGAAACCATTACGGAGGTGGGAAAGAAAAAATGCAAAAAGGCCAGTGGCCAAAAAGGCGAGATGATTATATTGTTCTTAAATAGAGAAATTCTTGCCTCTTGAGCTTCTCTCATGGTCACAGTCTTGACCAGGTCTGACAGACCTTGTCCTGCGCTACTGACCTGATAACGGCTGGCCGCCAATGGGCTCTGGCGAGGCCATAATGCTCGAAAGCAAGGCCAGTCAAGTCGTGAGCTTCGGGATCGGGGCTGATCACCAATTACTTAATATGCAAACTCTGATTACTTTGATATCGCTGTCGATATGCAAATTATGTGCGAGGATCTTAGGGGTTATATCAGCTAAGTCAAACCCAATCCGGGTTTCTATCTGGTTGGGTTAACTATTCAATTTTTGTTATGAACAATTTCAATGAGCATGCTATAGTCAGAAATGCACAATATGCTAGTGTGTTAATAATTTAAAATCCTTTACAATCACTTATGTGAAAGCACACTGTTAAATATTATCATTAAAATTCCTTTTCAATTATGTGTAGTCATATGCTTGCTTCTTTTGCGGCAGCCTGAGCATATACATCCGAGTGGAGTTAAAACCAAAGAGAAGCAAATACGTTCGGAGGATATTCAGGACGATAGAAGCCTGGACATATTGATAGTATGTCCCGATCAGTATTTCCGTCATTTTAAGATAACTGATGTCTTTTGTTCTTCAAGGACGTTGTGGAATATTGTATGTCTACTTGATGCAGTAAAATTTATGACAATCAAATACGTAATTTCACATGAAATTTCCATGAGTTGATGAAAACTTTTGTTACCTCAGAAAGGCTGAAGGCTACGAGATTCTGTCCTCTCTGGCCATCACGAAAGCAGGTGTCATTACTTGTCGCTACCTAAAAGCGACGAAGCTCATCATAGAAAATTCATGAATCCGGGCTACGCCTTTGGTGAGTGTAGATAACAAAATCATGAACTTCGACGCCTTTGCCTAAGGCGACAAACCTACTGCGACAAAATATTATCGTTGCGGTAGGTTAACGCGACAAAAGAAAAAAAAAACAAGGACACGGGCGACCAAATATTTAGGTTGCCTTGGGCCAAATTTTTTTGCGTTAAATTGGTTCTTATACGTTATACTGAGAGAATTTTAGTTCCTAACCTTGATCTCTGGTAATGATTTTTACACTGCAAGAGATTGGACAAAGATTGATGACGGCTATTTTTCATCACCAAAGATTTCACGCAAATACACGTAATTAAACTTTTGATTCGATGGGCTCTAGAGGACGATACTTGATGAAGATACTTTATAAGGGATAAGCGTGATGAAAAAACTCTCATAAAATATTTTGATAATTTTCAAACTATCCTTCCATATTTATTTGACCTTTTGGTGTGTAGATGTTTTATCTATGGCTCAGACTCACATGATGTTTGGAGCATTTTTATGAAAAACATCGGCTAGGGACCACAAATGATCTAGTCATTGGTAATCTCTTGTCGGAGCTTGAAAGATCAGGTCTATAGAGTTACTAAAACAAGCTTATATTTCTAAAAGAAAGGCTAAAGTGGCAGTTACTTGATGGGCAACACGAAAGGACATCTCTGATGCTTATTGGGAACTGTTTCTAGCTCATGTTAGAGTTTGGTAAAAGCTATTAGCATGGAACATAAGTTATGCACATGTTTTTGGAAAGTTTGTCCTGCCTTGAAAAATCAAATGTATGGGCAGCTCTAGTTCGAAGACAAGACGTCCAATCACCTTCAACGGCTCTTTTGCTTCTCCAAGATGCTCCAATGGTAATGTTGTCGTTGCCTATGAAAGATGAAGATCTTGAAGGCTAAGGAGAGTAACGGACATATTTGCAATCCGAGAATTAGTCTAGCTATTTGTTCTTATTGAAAAGCCCACGTTGTTGAAAGATCTTGGGATCAATTGTGGTCTTGTAAATTGTGCAAAATTAGTGAGCCTATGTCAAGATAGTATGATCTATCATGAGAAAGATCAACTCACTTACTGTTTATAACTTGTGAGATGGTTTACTAATGCATTCCTGCCTGTGTTGTGACTATTAATTGTGTAGAGTGGACGTAGGCTTGGTATATAAGCCAATTCATTATATATTTGGTGTGCTTGTTTTTCACTCAATCTTTTCTCTGACTTGCACTCACTCAAATATCGTTTGATAAATATTTTCTCACTTAATCCTTTTCATATCACCTTTGGTTTCCACATATACTAAATTTTTTTGAAACAACCTATTCACCCCATCTAGGTTGCATTGTTTGCCCCCAACAAAGTGTATTAATAGTCTCAAAATTTTCAAAAAAGGGTAATTAACTTCTAAAACTTCTTAAATTAGTTTAATTAAGTCTTTTCCTTAATTTCTTCTAGCTAGGCTAATGAAAAATGTTCACATGTCTTATTGTATTACTATTTTAAGACACTTGGCGATAATGCGGCACCCACTAAGGGACACATTCGAAAAATATTAAAAATAAAAAAAATACAAACTTAATTAGATTAAAAATAAAAAACTAAAAGTTTAAAAAATAAACTCAAGCCAAACAAAAAAAAAAACATAATCACATGAATAAATATGAGACTCGACAATGACTCTACACATCATGAACTATGACCTTTACATATATCATGAACTGCACATGCATGAGCATGCTCGTTGTTAGAAAATGTCTCGAATTTGAGCCCGAAGCGAAAATTTGAATTTCGGAAACAGATATATCTTGATCTTGAAATTAAAGATAAGATTTGTTTTGAATATCATGGAAATCTATCTTGATGAAAATAGTGTGATATATTCTATTTGATATATTTCAAATCAAGATTAAAAACAATATTTATATTGGAGTTGAACTTTCCACGTGAGATAAAGATAAAATAGGAAAGTCAATCTTGGTTTTTATTAACTGAAATTCCCTATTTTATTTCTCCAATATGTGTGTGGCTTATTTGTTATATACAAGTCTGCCGTTGTTGAGAAGAAGAAGATAAAGGAAGTGCCGTTTCGTCGAGTGCTTGGCAAGGGTTTGTCTTCGTGGAATTACATCAAAAATTCAAGTGTTGAAGCAGATTAAATCTTGTTGTAAGATTTGCGTATTAATTCTTTTGTGAGATTGAGAGATTATTTCATTAGGAATTGTGGGACTAAACACTGTGTGCGTTCTTGATTATAATTGGGGTTGGGAAATACGAAGAATGTTTGAGTGATAAGAGTGTGGTTTGTAATTTTCGTGTATCGCTTGATCTATAGTGAAATTCGTTACTGCTCTCCCTGTGGACGTAGGTCTCTACGAACGAATCATGTATATCTGGTGTTCGATTTATTTTCTTGTTCTGTCTATTTATTATTCGATTGCTTGTTCCTTGTAACAAATTGGTATTAGAGCTTGGTTTGGCTGAAGCGAAGCGAATCGATGGTGATAGAAGAAGTTAAAGTGAAAATTGACATATTTGAAGGGACCGACTTTGGTTTCTGGAAGATATAGATTGAGGATTATTTATATCAAATGAAGCTGCATTTGCCTCTATTTGGGGAGAAACCAGAGACGATGAAGCAAGCTGATTGGGAATTGCTGGATAGATGAGCGATGGGTGTTATTCGGCTGACGTTAGCTCGTAACATCGCGTCTAATATCGTCAAAGAGAAGACCACTACGGGTTTGATGAAAACCCTATCAGATTTGTACGAGAAGCCCTCTGCGATCAACAAGGTCTATTTGATGCGATGTCTGTTTAATTTGAAGATGAGGGAATGTGCGTCAGTCACTAATCATATCATTGAATTCAATGTGATCATTAGTCAATTGAGTTCAGTTGAGATTGACTTTGAAGATGAGGTGTGTGCTTTAATTTTATTATCCTCATTGCCTGATAGTTGGAATACTACTGTTACTGCTGTTAGTAATCCCTTTGGATCAATAAGTTTAACTTTTGATAGGATTTGAGATTTAATTCTGAGTGAGAATATCTGTAGAAGAGAATCTGGCGAATCTGTATCTGCTGCTTTAGTAGGTGAAAATAGAGGAAGAGCTAGTACTCGTATTAGTAGTAATATTATGAACATGAATAGATGCAGTCAGTTTAGGACTGGTGGTGCTGTCTATTGGAATTGTGCCAAGAGGGGGCATCTTAAAAGGGATTGTCTTAAGTTGAAAAACGATAAGGGTAAGGAAATTAGAGTTGAATATGTGGATAATGTTGCAGCTATTGATGATGGTGGTTCGAATAATACTGACTTTGTCTTATTTGTCACTGATTATTTGTCGTTTGATGGGTGGATTATGGATTCTGGTTGTTCTTTTCATGCTATACCAAACAGAAATTGGTTTACTACTTATCAGTGCACGGATAGTAGTAAAGTGCAGTTAGGAAACAATGTTGAATGTGATGTTGTATGTATTGGCAATGTGAGAATCAGAATGCATGATGGTATTGTGAGGGCATTGACTGAAGTGGGGCATATTCCAGAATTGAAGAAAAATATGATTTCCTTGAGTGCCTTGGATTCAGCTGGGTATTGGTATTCTTCAGAATGCAGAGTTCTAAAAATTATTCGAGGTGCCTTGATAATAATGAAAGTAATCAAGCACAATGGCCTATATGAGCTTCAAGGTGAAACAGTGATAGATTTCGCTGCGGAGACGTTAGATGCATCTGTTCAAGAGTCTAACATGTAGCATACGTGATTGGGGCACATTAAAAAGAGAAGCCTAAAGATTCTAAGTGAAAGAAATTTATTATATGATTATATTGCTGACCAACTAAATGTATGCAGGTATTGTGATTTAGATCAACAGCGAAAAGTGCAGTTTACTGAGACTGTCAGAGAAACTATAGAAATTGCAGAATCACTTCACTTAGATGTTCATAGGTTGTTGCGGTTTCCTTCAAGAAAGAGTGCTAGATTTATGCTAACAGTTGTTGATGACTACTTGAGGAAGATTTGGGTGTTTGTGCTTAGGCACAAATTTGATGCTATTGTCAGGATCAGGTAGTTGGGAGCTTTAATAAAAAAGGAGACTAGTAAATTGATCAAGCATGTGCAGACTGACAAAAGCATGGAGTTTTGCTCGAAGCTGTTAAATGAATTCTGCATAAAAGAATGCATAGTGAGACATCGCACTAGTGCCAATGAATCACAACATATTGCAGAATTGATGAGCATAACATTACTAGAGACGGCCCATAAAATGCTCTCTAGTGCTGGTATGGCTAGAAGATTTTTAGCGGATGCGCTTAGTACGGCAAGCTACTTGATGAATAGATCCCCATCAACTGCGATTGGATATCGGATTCCTGAAGAAGTGTGGTCAGGTAACGTTGCTGATTATTCTATTCTTAGAATATTTGGTTGCCCATGTTCTGTTCGAGTTAGTGATGGTAAGCTCGATGAAAGGGCAAGAAAGTACATATTCCTGGGCTTACATAAGGTGAGTGGGGTTATCGGTTATGATGCCCGGAATAAAATTCACCTATTATCAGCAGAGAAGTTACGTTTGACGAATCTCCAGTACTTCAGGTTAGGAGCAATTATAGCAGTGTTCATACATATCTGAATGGTGCTCAGCTTGAGGTGGAGTTGCAACCAGAAACTCCTGATGTAGCGGGTACTAACAAAGTAATTGACACAGATAGTGCTTGTAGTGAGGTGGAGCCCGTAAAGCCAACAATTGCTATAACTGCTGATATTGACAAGGTACGTATTCGATCTCCTGATAGATATGGATGCAGTAATAGTTTTGCTTTATCTGTGGTAGAGGAGGTTATGTCGGATAATTCTTGTGGAGCAGTTAAAAGTATAAGTGCAATTGGTGTTTTGATGGGGTCCTTAGTTATGGCGAAGTTTAAGCGTTGCTTAGACTTGGATAATATCTATGGCGGTTGAGCCCATTGGGGCTGTTGGGAGAGCAGTAGCGATGGTGTTCAAAATTCTAGTAAAGCGATTATGACATGGCTCAAATATCGAGCCAAAGTGGAGATTATTAGAATATGTCTCGAATTTGAGCCCGAAGCGAAAATTTGAATTTCGAAAACAAATATATCTTGATCTTGAAATTAAAGATAAGATTTGTTTTGAATATCATGGAAATTTATCTTGATGAAAATAGTGTGGTATATTCTATTTGATATATTTCAAATCAAGATTAAGAACAATATTTATATTGGATTTGAACTTTCCATGTGAGATAAAGATAAAATAGGAAAGTCAATCTTGGTTTTCATTGACTGAAATTCTCTATTTTATTTCTCTAATATGTGTATGGCTTATTTGTCTATATACAAGTCTGCCGTTATTGAGAAGAAAAAGATAAAGGAAGCGCCGTTTCATCGAGTGCTTAGCAAGGGTTTGTCTTCATGGAATTACATCAAGAATTCAAGTGTTGAAGGAGATTAAATCTTGTTGTAAGATTTGCGTATTAATTCCTTTGTGAGATTGAGAGATTATTTCATTAGGAATTGTGGGGCTAAACACTGTGTGTGTTCTTGCTTGTAATTGGGACTGGGAAACACTAAGAGTATTTGAGTGATAAGAGTGTGGTTTGTAATCTCCGTGTATCGCTTGATGTATAGTGAAATTCGTTATTGCTCTCCTATGGACATAGGTCTCTACAACCGAACCACGTATATCTGGTATCCGATTTATTTTCTTATTCTGTCTATTTATTATTCGATCGCTTGTTCCGCGCAACACATATGACTCATTGTTTAGTTTAATTTCCAATTCATAACCGTTTTCCCATGGGACATAAGCCATGGTTACTTGAGGGACACAAACCTCAATTTTTGAGGGAGACATGCCTTAATTTGAGAGATAGACACCTTAGCTTATTGTCCATGGGACATCGGCCATGATTTTCCTTACTTCAAGGCTTTTGAGGGACACAAGCCTTAGGCTTCCATGGGACACAAGCCATGGACTTCCTGATTTCCCTCTAACTCCCATGGGGTATTATTTGGACATAAACGAATATCATTTCATCCTCATTGAGACACAAGCTAAAGGCTATTCAGTTCATTTGTCCCGTTTACTTAATTTTATGTAGACTAACCACTAATCACAAAATTTGTGCAAGTACAATCAACTCTGATTTCAACAAGGACGATAAATCACCCATACATACTTGACCGCCTACTTTCATAGTCTAGAAATACAACTCATGCTTCGACACTTACATACAATGCAATCCAACACCATAACTTGAGAATCCAAAGCCGTGAGACACCATATTCTTAATCAATTCCAGCAGACGAACCCAAACACATAACACAGATCCCTCAACTACATGGTTAAACACCCACATGCAGGACAACTCTAATTCTTGCTACTTCAACAACAAACAAGATGATCAATCCTCCAATTTAGCTTACCCAAATCCCACATACACTAATTCAAGCAGCATATCCACCATGCAAACTAGTCTTTTCATATCTAATCCCTCGATAATTTTTATATGTGGAAGTATCGACGAAAGCAATGTAATAAAGCATCAATACTTATTTGTATTGTTCACTCTTATCTTTTAGATCCTTAGTGATGGTGACCCTTCTCACTATCCCCTTTAGCTTGTTAGAGAGTGCTTGTTGACTTCAAAAGTGTAATGGAAGAGCTTACTAACCCTACTTTCCCTGTCATACATTTGTAAAGCATACTGCCATTTTGTGGGTAGTTATGGGGTCTTTAACAGGACAAGTTTCATGTCACTTTGTTGGAATCTATGTGAGGGTCGATGGATGTTTGATAGGGTTACTAATATATCTAATCGTTAGTAGCAACGATAACAAGGAGTAGTAGCGAGGGAGGTTATATGTGACTAGCTTGTATAGGGCATCATTTTTGGAGCCACGGTCATTACTTTTTGGATAGTACTGTAATGATGTGGATAAACATCGATGGTAGTTGTCTTTTTTATGGTAGTGGTAAGGGTGTAGATTATTATTATTGTTATTTTTACTTCCTAGTTAGTCTTTTGAGTCACCTAAACGCCAACGCCAGTATAGCTTTGACTTGTGACCATATCATGTATATAAACTTATGTCAATGAAACATATTATAAGATCGCATTTTTGTGTCATTTGTTGAATAAACTTATTGATTATTATGTGTTTGTCTTCCACTTGTGTTGAAAGTGAAAAGATTAAAGGAAAAGCACTAGAAAGTAATGCTCTGGGATGTCACATGCTCAGAGTCTACTTGATAAGATATCTAATGAATCTGAAATTGATGGTTCTGAGGGATCCTTAGCAAATTACTTAGATGATGAGCAACTCAGCTATAATGAACTCAGATGGAAATACCATGAACAAAGGGTAGCTGCTACAAGAGATCAATTAGAAAGAATGGCCATGGAAGTTGAACAAAAAAAATAAACATTCAAACTATTGTGAGAACAATTGTTGAAGATGCTGCTACAGCTCAAATTGAGCAAGAAGAAAGGGAGAAGGAGGAGAAAGAAAGAAAAGAGAAGATAAACTATAAAAAGAAGAAAATTCATAGGATGTAGAAGAATACTAGACTGCACCTGATGAAAATAAGGAACAAGTTCAAATGATCCTAGATGAGGATAAGGAAATAGGTGAATAGACTATGATTCAAAAGCTTATTCAGTAGATGGAAGATTAAATAAAAGTTCAAAAGGTAATTAGATGGAAATAGAGAAGGAAGCTTAGGTTGAGAGGGAGTATACCAAACAAGTGGACATGGATACTACTGACTCAAAAGATACCCCACTTAAAATTGCCTCAAATCCTATCTTAAATGACACTCCAATATCCTCTACCTAGAAGCAAGCTAAGACTTAGGGGGAGTTATCCCATGTTGCTAGAGTTCAAAACTGAAGATGAAGAAAGAGTGAAGTTCCAAATTTAGAGCTACTCATAGATATTTTGCATAGACAAGATAATTTGAATGAGTTGATTAAGGATATGTGGAGTTTAGTTCGCGTGGAGATTGATGTGATGAAGGAAAATATGACATTTCATTTTCATAAGCTAAGAAGAGATATATCATCTAACACTACCTTAGCCTTCATAAAGATGGAACATATGGGGAAGAAGATGGACAAAATGAGAGATGGAATAGATCAAAAGCTAAACAATTCTCAAAATTCTATCTAGTCCAACTTCCTTCAATCTTTGCACCCTCAACATCTACTCTAGCCCCAAATCCTCCCAAATAAAACTCTTTTCATTCTATTATTTTATCAGATTTTGTTTTGTTTTAATGTTGGATATTTTTTAGTTCAAAGTTTGTTTGATTATTGTTGACACCTGCATTTTAATCATTTTTCTCTTTTAAAATTTATAAAATAAAAAAAAATCAACTTTGTGGACCATGGCCAAGCTTGGGAAACCAATTTTGACCAAAAAATGATTTTTCATATTTTCAGTATTTTTTGATATTTTTATTTTTGAAAATTAATAAAAAATCAAGAAAAAATGAGAAAATTGCAAAATTAACTTTGAAAGCCTTGGCCAAGCTTAGGAAACCATTTTTGAATAAAAAAATAATTTTCACATTTTTATATATTTTATATATTTTTTAGAAATTAGGAAAATATTTAATAAATAATAGCATTTGAGGCCACAAAAATACATAAAAATAGTCAACATTTTTCTTTTAAATTCTTTCTCATGTTGGGCATCGCAAATTTAAAAAATCCAATTCAGGGTCCTGTATTTCTTCACGAGCAAAATCTCGAATTGGGCAAAGAAAAATTTAAGTTGAGTCAATTTATTTTTATTTTTCACATTTAGGAGTTGTGACATAAGTTTCTAATATTTCAAATTTTCACCTTGGCCCAATTATACCTAGAATGACTCAATTTTGCAAAAGGGCTTTAGTTAAATTTTGCATTATCTTCAACGGCAGGAAATGAGCTTAAATTTGACATGAGGTGAATTTCAACTAAGCATAGGGGAGATGCGTTGAAAATTGTGAGGAGATTTGCAGTTAAAGAAATATTTTTTCAGGGACTGAATTGCAAATATTTAAAATCTTAGGGACTAGAGTGTAAATACCTAACTCTTGAGGGATTATTTTGTAAATAATAAAAAGAAAAGTTAGTGGAGAAATTAGAATAGAGAAGGGAAGATGGAGAAAATAAGAAAAGAATAAAGAAGGGAATATGGAGAAGAGGAGACGGAGAAGAGAAGATGGAGAAGAATGGATGGGGAAAAGAAAATAAGAATAGAGAAGGGAAGATGGAGGTGGAGAAGAGTTAGTGGAGAAATTAGAATGGAAGATAAATATGGAGAAGGGAAGATGAAGATGATGAAGAAGAAGAGTTAGTGGAGAGATTAGAATGTGAGATAGAGATAGAGAAGGGAAGATGAAAAATGAAGAAGAGTTAGTAAAGAAATTAGAATGGGAGATAGAGTTAGTGGAAAAATTAAAATGGGAGATAAATGAGTGAATTATAAAAGGAGGAAGAAATAAGCTTGGGAATGGGATGTTTTGGAGAGAAAATTTTGGATTTCTGAGAGGGTTTTGAGAGATTGAAGAAAAATTTGAGAGAAAGAAAATACCAAAAAGAGAGAGAATTTTGAAGATGATGATAGATTAAAGCTAGCGATTATCATCACAAATTCCTTCATCGATCAACATAAATTAAGAGTTCATCCTCGTCAACGAGCAAACAAATTCAAGCTAAGTGTTTTTATTTATTCATTTATTTGTGGTTTTAGTCTCAAATTTGCACAAATTGTATACACTTTCTCCATCTCCTATTTCCCCATATTTTATGTCAGGTAATAACGACTCTATACCAATAGTAATTTCATGAAGGTGCAAGCAAAATTGGTCCAGACAGTCCAAAACGTCCGTCAAATTTTCAGTTGACCCATAGATGGATTTTGATTTGAATTGTTGAATCAATTCATTGTATTTTATTTTATTGAATTCAAACCCCAAAATGTGAAGGGCAAAGCCCACTCATTGAACCCCAAAGGGAAGAGCAAAGCCAATGTTAGGCCGCCCATTGGAGGTTTTTACTTACTATCATTTAAATTCCTGCAATTTAATTTCCGCACCATTAAACCCAATGGGAAGAGCTGAGCCAAGCTAATGTTAGGCCGCCCATTTGAGGTTTTTACTTACTGTCATTTAGATTCCTGCAATTTAATTCCCGCATGATTAAACCCAAAAGGGAAGAGCCAAGCCAATGCTAGGCCGCCCATTGGAGGTTTTTACTTACTGTCAATTTAAATTCATGCACCTTAAACCCCAAAAGAAAGGGCTAAACCAAGGCTAGGCTGTCCATTAGAGGTCTTTACTTACTATCATTTAAATTTCTGTAATTTAATTTTTACACCATTAAACCCCAAAGGAAAGAGCCAAGTTGATGCTAGTCCGCCCATTGGAGGTTTTTACTTACTGTTATTTAAATTCATGTAATTTAATTCCAGTACCATTAAACTCCAAAGGGAAGAGCCAAGCCAATGCTAGGCTGCCCATTGGAGGTTTTTACTTACTGTCATTTAAACTCTTGCAATTTAATTTCCGCATCATTAAACCCCAAAAGAGAGGGTCAAGCAAAGTCTGAGCCATCCATTGGTGGTTTTATTTATTGTCATTTACTTCCTACAATTTAATTTTTGAATCACCAGACCCATGAATGAGTAGGCCGAGCCACCTATTAGAGGTCGTAATACTACACAGAAGTCGTTAACACACTTCCTCTTTCGGCTTTAAGGAATCTTTAATACTTTGAAAATACTAAAAAATGCCACTCACATACATTCCATTTAAAAAGTGAAAACACCAAAAAGAGAATACCCCATTAGAATCTTAGGAATAAACAAAGCATGAGTTGCCAAATTAGGATATCTATGAAATTAAGGTACCGAAATGACATTAGTTTTAATTAACTAGTGTAACCAAGTCCCCGAACTCATAATCTCTAGTTCGTAGAAGTAACTTAGTTCTACCGCTAATTTACTTAGGTCTCTAATCAACCTACCAAAAATGATTAGTGACGACTCCAAATTTTAAAATCATTTGAACAAAACTCAAAGTTACGATTCGATAGGACTTGGGAGGGTCCGTATTAGGTTAGTTAATTTAATTAACTTGATAATCCATTCACCCAATTGGAAATTTTTTAGGGTCGCGACAGCTTGGCGAGTCCACTAGGAACTTGTTCTTAATTTTAGAAAAAATTTAAGAACTTAGTGGACTTAGGCCTGAAAAATTTCATGAAAATTTATTTGATTTGCCAATTGCTTGAAACTTATTCTTTAGGTATTAAATGGTCTTGTAGGAAGGGAGTTATAAGGGGTGGAGTGTTTGGAAAACCCTTCGTTTTGCAAATTTGGTGTGTGAGAATTATTATTTAATTTTTGAAATATTGAAGCGGTGTTTGCATTTAATTGTTGTGCATGTTTAATTATTTTAGCACTACATCACACACGTCCTGTGGCCAGACCTAGGCCACTAGATTATGATTTGGTTCTAGCGTTCGACGTGAAATTACGTCGAAAGTTAGTCCAGATTCAATCCCGAACCTCTTTCCAAAAATGAGTTTTAAAAGTTAGGCCTCAAGCTTGGTAGGATTACGAAAATAGTGGTTTTAATTTTTAGCTCGAGCAGCCGAAGTGGAAAGGCCCGCTAATCCTGATTACGTCGTAGGATCACGGCTAACCCTGATTAAGTGCGCGAGATTGTCACATTGCCATAAGTTTTTCGCTTCAATTTGTCAGCCTTTAGAGTAGATAGGCTAAGATTTAAACTCACGATTCACGTGCATGTCTATGTGACCTACATGGTATTTTTCACGGTGGAAGTAAGTTTTCTAACTTCATCTTGTATTTATTTTTGTTCGGTCCATGTTAGGTGTCGGTTATATTTTGAACTTAACATCATGGTCATTTTTTCCAAAAGAAGATAAAAATCAAATTGGTGTCCCATTTCTAAAAAATAAATATGGAGAGATCCCTTAGGGGAATTTTATTTACCAATGAAAGATTTCGTCATAGTTTTCATTAAGGTTTCAATGAACATAAGATTTTCTTGACAAATTTACCCCTGAAAATTCATTTCGATAAAAGAAGAAAATTCCTTTTGAAAATTTGGTAAACGTCGAGAGATTTTACCACATTTTTCAAGCTATAAAATTTGCAAGAAAATTCTTTCTGAAGAAATTCACCTAATGTTTTTTGAAGAAAATTTTCTCTAATTTATCATAAAATTGAAAAATAAAATTGGACTAATCTAGGTGTCATGGATCGACCTCTCTTGGATCACATACTCATTATTTTCTCTACTTTTGCAGGGAATTATAGGTACCCCAGGCGGGAGTAAAATTGGGTTCAATAATACGCCATAAATGATTTTGAATAATACAAAAGAATGGAAATTGCTGATCCCTTAGTCAATTACCCTAAGGGCAAGCGAAGAAGTCCTGGAGACAGAATTATGTCAATCAGTCAGCATGTATGGGCCATGTATTGTGATGGGGGTAGTGAATGTATCCGGATCAAGAGTGGGGGCTTTTTAATGTATTTGGAGGTTCCTGTATTTTTGAAAAGTATAGATTTTGTAATCAGAATCTATGTAGCAAATATGTTGATCTAACCATGCAGCGTCTTTCTGGTTAAATCTATTAAAGGCCTGGCTTTTAAACTTTCTCGGGTTCGAACCACGTGGAGAATTTTGGAGGATCAGAGAATTATTATTAAGCGTGGCCAACAGACGTTTGTCCCGACGCTACAGACAATCGACACATACAAGTGGGGCCCGAAAGAGATAGGCATGAGTAAAGTGGGCCACGTAACAGGTGGCTTGGTTTATTTATTGGCGCACTAATCGAGTGGTCGTATTTGCAATAATTCACGTGACTAGCTCACGGGGCCCAAGGTGGCTAGTAGGGTCTGCTATCGAAAGTTTTTTTGATGTTCTTAATATCATCGTCTACAGCGGCTAACTAGATTATTGAGAAGAACATTAAGGCACAACGTCTTCAGCACTTCAGATTATTCTATCATGCTATACGGGAGAAAAGTTGGCAGAAAATAAAAGCACAAACATGTGAAGCTTTTCTTTTATTCCATTCACAAAGGAATATTACAACCACTTACTGGGGAGGAAAAGTAAAGCCGAACTGAGCCCTAATAATCATTACAAAAGAGTTCAATTGACTCTTCATGAAGTTGATGCTCTGCCTACATTGAACGACTTAAGATTCGAGATCTGCAAGCTTGAAGAACAGACGAGTACATTTCTCCTTGTACCTGGCTGCATTAATCTCATAGTGTTCAACGGCGAGTTTCAGATTGTCGATCAGGTCTCTCTCGAAAGCTATGTCTGTCGTCAGATCATCAAGCCTCTCCTCCAGCCACTCACATTTAAACTCCATCATAACATCCCTCGGGTCATGCACAAAGTAAGTCTGATTCAAAACTAAGCGCTGTTGACACCTGGTTTTTAATCACCTTTCTCTTTTTAAAATTAATATAAAATCCATAAAAATTCATAAAATTGAAAAACTCAACTTTGGGGACCTTAGCCAAGCCTAGGGAACCAATTTTGACCAAAAATAATTTTCCATATTTTCAGAATTTTTCGATATTTTTTTTATTTTCAAAAATTCATAATAAATGAAGAAAAAATGAGAAAATTGAAAAATCAACTTTGGGAATCGTGGTCAAGCCTAGGAAACCAATTTTGAGCAAAAAATAATTTTTCATATTTTTCGCATTTTTTTATTTTTATTTTTAGAAAATGGAAAAAATGCTTGAAAATTAAAAAATAATAGCATTTGAGGCCACAAAAATATGAAAAAAGAGTCATTATTTTTGGTTTAATTCTCTCTTCATGTTGGTCAAATAAATTTTGAGAAATTCAATCTAGAATTAAGAGTGTCTTTATTAATTTCGTTTTTAGGTCATTTGAAAATTTTCTAGAAATTTCATTCTAACTTTGTAATTTTTGATTTATGTATTTCTGGAGTCATGATATTGTCCTCTAACGGCCCAAATTTTCATCTTAGCCTAATTGCATCCGGAGTAACCCGATGAACTTTGGGACGGTTCATTATTCCCCCCACCGGCTTGAAACACTTGATTGTGGAAATGCTGGTATAATTAAAAAAATGTGCCATACTCTCAGAGAAGGGGTCACTGTGCTTTCAGCTCATGCCTATATTGGGAATTTAAAGCTTCTCTGCCGCGTTTGGTTTTGTTCCCGATATCAACCTCGCCCAATCGGCTTTTGGAATTTTCATTGTAGCTTTGAGGATTAGTTCTGAAGGTGCTTTTGGTTAATGATGTTAGCTCATTTCTGGCTATGGACTACCAAATTACACTCAGCAGTTCGGCGATCTTTTTAGTGCATGCCAATGAATGTTCTTCTCACGTTCATTACTGGCTGGACTCTTGCTGGAATATTGAGAATGCTCACAAGAACTACTTGGCATCTCTAGAACCTGGTTATCGGTTGCTGTGTAGCAGGAATTGTAGGAAACTTACTTTTGATTATAATCCCAGCTACCAGTCTATCAGGTGATTGATCCACGTGCTTCACTTATAGCAAAGGAGAAAAGGAGAATAAAGAAGGGCAAGCGCCGAACAAGATGAGAAAAAAGGGAGAAGAGAGCAGCTGTCAAGGGGGTACGGTTGGCTCCTCAAAAGAAAGGAAAGCAAAAAGAGTGGGATGCGGTCGTTAGGATCCTTATCATGCAACCAGGAGAGACAAAAAGATATAAAGGGACGAAAGAAAAGCACGTGGAGGGAGAGGTTAAACGAAGGTAAGTGAGAGACAATCTGGTAAGGGCACTTTCGGTGATACTAAAGAAAAGGAATGGAGAGGTTCATGGAGAGAGATATATATATATATATATATATATATATAAAGAAAGACAAGACTGCTCGTAATTGGAGGAGAGGAGCTTATGGTCGCAATATAACAAAAGGAAGTGGAGACAAAAGCTAATAACATAAAAAGGTGGGGCTGAGTTTCTCCTCGGGAGAGAGGAATAAAAACAGGGGAATGATGATGTTTTTTGGGGGGAGACTTGTTGAGTAGGGTTTGATCGATATTTTATTGAGGAGAGAATAAGGAAAAAAAAAGAGGAAGAAAGAAGAAGAAGAAAAAAAAGGGGGGGGAGCCATTATCCACAAATCTTGAACACCCATTTTCTGGCTCGTTTGGCGAAAACGATGAAGGGGTTTGGCAAGAACGAAAAAAAATGACCCAAGAAGTGTCAAAGTACGCACTCCAGTTCATGTATCTTGGGCTGTTCGTTTGGTTCTCTTCCTATATAGATGGTATTTGTTGGATGTACACTGGTGAAAGGCAAGTAAAAACATTGAGGAAGAAGTACTTGGGGGCCGTGTTGAGGCAAGACGCAAGTTCTTCGACGCCGATGTACGAACTAGAAACATCGTCTTTAGCTCCTCGACGGACACCATGCTTGTCCAAGGTGCCATTGGCAAGAAAGTTGGTACCTTCATCCACTATCTGTCAACGTTTCTAGCTGGGTTGGCAATCGGTCTCGTGGCCGCATGGAAGCTCGCAATGTTGATTGTGTCCTTTGGATGCATGGCTGTTCTTTTGGCCATGCAATTAACTTGTACTTGCATGGGGCACTGTGCTTCATGATGGATTTATTTTGGAGATGAAAACGGGGAAGGAAAGATATGGGTCTCTGTTCTAGCGACATATCTTAATGCTTTGACTGGTGAAGGTACACGTGTGGCCGCGACAAATGATCATTTAACTCAACATGATGCTGAATGGATGAAGCATGTTCATCGCATATTCCCAATGGGTTAAATCCATGAGACGTAAGTGAAGGACGATTACCTCAAGTTCGAGCTTCGCGATACCAACCCCAGCGTCGCCAACACCCTCCATAGCATTATGATCGCCGAGGTCCTCAACATCGTCATCGACCATGTCGAGATCGAGGTCAACCCCTCCTTCCTCAATGACGGGTTCATCGCCCACCGCCTCGGCCTCATCCTCCACACCTCCGAGCACAGCATGTTCATGCGTTTCTCCCGCGACTGCGACGCCTGTGATGGCAGTGGCCAGTGTGAGTCCTACTCGTCGAGTTTCACCTCCACGCCAAGTGCATGACCGCCCAGTCCCTCAACATCACCAGCAAACATCTCGCCAGCATCGACACCCCGATCCGACCCTTTCAAGAGACAGAACCGACAGATTTTGCCGAGCTAGTAAACAAAGAAACTTAGATGCCCTCCACGAAGTTAGTCATGAATCCTGATATACTGCTTAGGAAACGTGGTAAGAGCGGACTTGTGGCCTTGAATTTGGGTATGACTCATGTTGCTCAGTTTGCGAAAGAACGTCTTGGTGTGAAGGTTGAAATGTGCGGTTGCAAAGCAGCCCCGGCAAGAACTCGTCCTATCAACTCGCTGCCATTCAAATCGGAAAGCAACCGGCATCTTGGCTTTTCTCTTGCTTGGCCTGGTGATAGAAAGCCACCGTACTTCCTAGCTAGGGGGGTGAATTGCTCCTTTATCTTAAAGCTGGGATACAAGGTGGTGGTAATGCCACGTACATATAGAAATCACTCTGGCGTGAGATACGGGACTCATGGTTTGAAGGTTTATTGTATTCATTGGAGGCTATTTCTCATGCAGAACGCTTTGCCACGTCTGGGCCACCGTTTCAGAGTCGTTCAACATCAAAGAGCTCCTGACCTTGTTTATCTCATCCCTCTACCTCGCGACGCCGGTCGCTTCCTTTGCCACGATCATCAGGATCTACAGTAGAAAGACCTCCACGTTCCTGGGAGGCCTGGTCTTTCTCATTGGTGCGATCTTCAAACGGCGTGGCGATGCATTGCACTGCTAATGCTTGGCTGTTTATTACCCGTCGACAAGGCTATCTAGAGGTGCCTGAAGGATACTGGGTTTTGCTGTGATACCCGTTAGATTTCTTTTACCATCAGCATCACATGGGCCTCCATATATTAGAGCAAAAGGAGCGTACTTCCAAGCACGAGCAAGTTAAAGCCTCTGTTGAGGCTGATGAGTTAAAAATGTAAATGTAATCAAGCGGCTCATATATCTGTTCAAGACGAAGTTTATGCCCAAATCACTTTACTTCCAAAGTCCACTCAACTCGAGCCCACGAGTTCCGACCCTTGCTTTCCCAAGCCTTAGAGGTTGAGAGTTCATCTTTTTGGAAGGTTTTGAATGCTTCTGATTCGAGCACGCATGGTGGATCTTCTGCTCTTAGGAAACACGCAGCTGAATGCTTTCTTTCTCTAGATACGATCCAGCCAACATCAACTCAAGAGTTGGTTGCAAAAGATCTACGTGGTTATGGGTGGAAATTTAAGCATATTTTCAGAGGTCAACCATGTAGGCCTTTGCTGACCGCGCTGGATGGAGTACATTTGTCACTTCTAAGAGATTGGTTACTGGCAATTCCTTTGAGAGGAGAATGGAGAATTCTGTATAGGTGTGGCCGCGTATCTCTGCTCTCTCTATTGCGCGTCTCTCCAAAAGATCCGAGGCTAATCAAGAGATGTTGTCTTGAAAATGGATTTCTTTTTATCGGTTTAAGATCGGGGTTTTGGCCATGTCCCTTTTCTTGAACTGTGGATATGAATTTTATCTTCCTGGGAGTTACCTACATAAGTATGTTGTTGGCGAATCCTTTATCCGTAAATGATGGTGTGAAGGAGAACACGGAGAATCCTGGCGAACTCCTCATGAAAGATCGCATCGAGAACTCGCCTTGCCGATTTAAGATCTACACCATCGAGTCCGAGATCTTTTGACACTGCATGAACAATCGCTGCTGTGAAGATAATGGCTACTGCCATGAGCACAAGAAAGAAAGAGAGAGTCTCCGCACGGCTTTGGAAAAGATCAAAGTCATGATGATCGATGCTCTGAAGATTCAAGCAGAAATGGCGAGTATGAAGCCCCATTTGACGTCTCTCCGCTTTATGGCAACGAACATCCCTTGGTATGTGCTGCTCTCTCGATGATTGGGTGAAGTCCAGTGGATCTACATCTTGGGCGTCAATAACATTAGTGGTAAATACCCAGTTACGTGATCCTTTGTGATGGTATGAGGCCATTGGAGGCCTTGCGATGGTGCTAACTCATGTCGTAGAAGTTCAAGTCAAAGGACAAGAGGATGCCCAAGAAAGCAGATGCAAGGTTCGTAAATATGTGGAGAGGGCTTCAACTGACCCAAAGGCCGTCATTACGACGTTAGGCCACATCACACAGAAGACAATAGGAGCACTTCAAGTGGCACGATTGACTTCATTGCTCTAGGAAGTGGTGGACTCGGATCATCTGGGAAAGTTGGCGGCCTGCATGCAGCAACTTCCGAGGGATGAGTTCGTACTTTCCCGACTCCCTCACCTCAACCTCAAGATCTTTAGTGCTCCAGTACTCCTTGTGGAAGGTAGGTCATCGTAACCCAGCGCTTGCTTTCATTTGTGCTTGCATGAATCTTCAATGGGTGTTGTAGGGATCTGTAGTGGAAGTAGTTGGAGTTAGACGTAAAATCGAAACCTTACTATTTTGGGCTTAGAATCTATTTTGGGCTGACTTAGCTTTGTGATATTTGGTGCTGGACTCAGAAAAACTTGGAATAGACTTCGTGCTAGGGCCTCTAAAAGAATGTATGATAAGTTGACTTAAGCCCAAGTTAAGTTTTTGTGTCCTAAACCGATTTGGGCTCTAAAGATCCGAGTTAGGCTCCGTTCAGACAGGCCAGGTCTAACGACTGGGTCTTTTAGTAAAATATGTGTTCGAAATATTAAAATGATAAAGGATTTAATAAAAAATCATCATTAATTAAAAAAATTATTAATTAAAATAAAAAAATTTTCAAAAATTTCAGAAAAATGTCAAAAATTTGGAAACGGGTCATTTCGACTGATCAATCCTATTTTGAGTGATTTCCCTTTCCAATATTCTCAAAATGAAGATTTTGCCCCTCATAGGTAAATCGTCTTGAAAAATTTCGGAAAATTCTCAGAAATTGTGGGAAATAAGGAATGATCATATTTTCACTTCTAGATCTTTGAAAAATGACCATTTTACCCTTCTGGTCAGTTTGACTCAAATCTTTCCAAGTCACCTCAAATGAACCTTCATGAAATTGGTACCGAAAGGGCGTTAGAGTAATCTAACGTAACCAAGTCCCCGAACTCATAATCTCTGGTTTGCAGAAATAAATTAGTTCTCCTACTAATTTATTTAGGTTTCTAATCGACCTACCAAAAATGATTAGTGGAGACTCTAAATTCTAAAATCATTCAAAAATAAATAAATAAATAAATAAATGTCGCGATTTGGTAGAGCTTGGGAGAGCTCGAACTAGGTTAGTTAATTTAATCAATTAATCTGGTAATCCATTAACCTAAAAAAATGAATTTTAGGTCGCGACAGCTTCGCGACTCCGTTGGGGACGTGTTCTCAATTTTTGAAAATTCAAGAACCTAGAGGACTTAGGCCAGAAAAATTTCATGAAAGATCATTTGGTTTAACAATTGTTTGGATTATAATCTTTAGGTATTAAATGGTTTTGCAGATGTGAGTTATTAGGGGTGGAGTGTTTGACTAACCCTTTATTTTGCAGGTTGGTGTAGGAATTGTTTGTTTAAATTCTGCACATTATTGAAGCGCTGTTTGCATTTAAATGTTGTGCATGTGTTTACAGTTTTAGCACTACATCACACACGTCCCGTGGCCGGACCTGGGCTACTAGTTTTAGGATGGTATTGTGATTTGGTTTTAGCATTCGGTGTGAGATCACGTCGAAAGTTAGCCCAGATTCTATCCTGAACCTCTTTTCAAAAATGATTTTAAAAGTTAGGCCTCAGGCTTGGTAAGATTACCAAAGCAGTGGTTTTAATTTTTAGCTCGAGCACCCGAAGTGGGGAGACTCGGCTAATCCTGATTACGTCGTGGGATCACAGCTAATCTTGATTATATGCGCGAGATTGTTGCTTTGCCGTAAGTCTTTCGCTTCAATTTGTCAGCCTTTAGAGTAGATAGGCTAAGATTTAAACTCACGATTCATGTGCATGTCTATGTGACTTACATGGTATTTTTCACGGTGAAAGTAAGTTTTCTAACTTCATCTTGTATTTATTTTTGGTCGGTCCATGTTAGGTGTCGGTTAAATTTTGAATTTAACATCAAGGTCATTTTTCAAAAGAAAATAAAAATCAAATTAGTATCCCATTTTTGAAAAATAAATGTGAAAAATCCCTTAGGAAAATTTTGTCGACCAGTAAAAGATTTTGTTACATTTTCCTACTTCAATAGAAATGAGATTTTCTTGACAAATTTATCCCTAAAAATTCATTCTGATAAAAGGAAAATCCATTCGGGAAATTTGCTAAATTTTAAGAGTTTTTATCACATTTTTCAAGTTGTAAAAATTTGCAAGAAAATTCTTTTTGAAAAATTCACCCATGTTTTTCTAAGAAAGGTTTCTCTAAAATTGAAAAATAAAACCGGACTAATTTAGGAGTCATGGACCGACCCCTTTTGAATCACGTACTAATTATTTCCTTTACTTTTGCAGGGAACTACAGGTACCCGAGGCGGAAGTAAAATTGGGTTCACCAATACATCAAGAATAATCTTCAGGGATTAGAAAGGATGGAAATTGTCGATCCGATGGCCCTGGGGGCAAACGAAGATATCCATCCTCCTGGAAACAGGATTTCGTCAACCAATGAGCATGTATGGGCTATATATTCTGGTGAGGCGATGAATTTATCTGTCAGGCCTGGGGTATTCTTAATGTATTGGGAGATTCCTGTACTTTTTTGGGGGAACCAGAGACTGTATAGTCAAAATTTATTTAACGTGTATGTTGACCCGATCTCACAACATTTTTCCGATTAAATCAACCAAAGGTCGACCTTAAAACTTCCTTGAATTCGAACCACGTGGAGGTCTTTAGGTGATTGATGTTTTCTTAATAAGCATGGCCCACAAGCGTTCCTCTCAACGTTACAGTCGACCAACAGCAATAAGTGGACACCGAAAGAGACTAAGCACGATTGAAGTGGGGCACACAACAGGTGGCCTGATTTATGGGCACGCTAATCGAATGGTCGTATTTGCAATAATTCACGTGGGTAGCTCACAGGGCTCAAGATGGCTAGTGGGGCCCGCTATCGAAAGTTGATTTAATCATCTGAAGTAGTTAATATCAAGAAAAATGTTAAGCCTCGGTGCTTCTAGTGCCTTGAACCATTCATCATGCTGCACAGGAGAAGAGATGATAGGAAAACAAAAGTATAGACATGTGAAACATTCCTTTTATTCCATACATCAACAAGTTTTACAATAGCTCACTGGGGAGGAAAGGTAAAGCCAAACTAGGCCCTGATAACCATTACAAAAGAGCTCAACTGACTCTCCAAACAGTTGATGCTCTGGGTGCACCGGGCGCTCTCGGGATTAAGCTCCGCGAGCCTAAAGAAGAGGCGATCGCACTTCTCCTTAGCTTGGGCCATACTGGCCTCATAATGCTCGACGGCAAACTCCAGGTCCGGAATCGCCGCCCTATCAAAAGTAATGTCTGTCGTAATGTTATCAAGTCTCTCCTGCAGCCAACCGCATTTGCACCTCATCACAATATTGCCTGGCTCCTGTTCGGCATAAGTTCGGACCAAGGCCAGACGGTCCACCAACTTTCCCCTCTCACGAACCAGCCACGAAAGCTGATCGTTGGCAAACTTGAGGACCTTCTTGTGATTATCAGCCACAAATGTGACTGTTGCCAGACGCTCGTGCCGGTCTTGATAACGAGCTTTCACGACGGCAGTCACAAGGACTGTCTCATAAGCGCAGTTATAGGCAGCTAGAAAATTGATGAAGATGGTCGAGAAGTTCCGATACTCCTTCCCCAGTTGGGTACCCTCAATAGAAGCAACGTCTACGGTCCTGAATAAACCGAGGATTTCAGCCTCAACGGTAGAGTTTTGGGCTATATGAGCGTAACCTCTACCAAGAAGATTGTAGAGTCTCTCCTACCCAGCCAAGACTTCGGCGGAGAAGGTATGGTTAGGAGAATTAGCCATTTTTGAAAGCAGAATATGAAAGAAAGGGGGAGAGAAGTGAGGCAGATGAGCGGAATGCGAAGATGGTAATCTGCTTTGAAGTAAATATTGATTTCATAGTGACGGTATCAACCAGTCAAGATTTCTCTTATCTACCATTCTCTATTAGCACCACCCTCATTAGCTCGAATTTCAGTTAGGCAGCGGCCTCGAGCCAAGCAAAATCCGACGTTTTTGCGGAAAAGCTGGATGAGATGCCACCACTTTGGAAAAGAAAGAATAAAATAATGAGCTAAGTGGGAGACAAGGAAATTTTCAGTAGAAAGGGAGATACGACTCGTCCTTATCGGAGAACTCGTTCGCAAATCGACGGTGGAGATGACGACGGGAGCCCTACCACTATGAAAAGATGAGAAAAGACGAGCCAAGCAAGAGACATGCAGGAAAGATTGAGAAAGACAGAACTCTCGGGAGAGGCAATACAGATGCTAAGCCCACGCCAAATTTTAAAAGAGACATCCTCCTAATAATCTTCATCCATACTTTGAAGAGAGTTTTAAAGCATACATGGTTTAAAGAGAGTGAAAATACAGAAAGATAACAAATGTTGAGGAACCATTCACCAAATCGAAGATGTCTCAACCCAATACTCTCGAGAGCTATCATTACTAGCTGAATATGGGAAATGAAGAGTTCGAAGCCATGTTTGGGATCGAGCCCACGGAGTTTGGCCCTTCCGCCAACGACGTCCAAGATCTCAGTAAAGATAAGGGCAACAACGGTAAGGGTCAAAAGAAGTGTTACCGTCGCCATACTAAGGAGCAAGTACAAAAGCTTGAGGATTTCTTCAGAACATGCCCTATGCCAGACGGCAAACAGAAAATGGAACTGAGTCAAGAGCTAGGACTTGAACCTTTGCAAATCAAGTTCTGGTTTCAAAATAGGCGAACCCGAATGAAGACTCGTCATGAGTACAACGAAGCCGAGTTTCTAAGAGTTGAAAATGAAAACCTCCGAGCGGAAAACAAGATGTATAAAGAGGCTTTTGACTCCGTCACCTACCCCAACTGCAACAGTCTCCTCCTCACCTTCGATGAAATGCATGATCTGAGGATCGAAAATGCACGTTTAAGAGGTGAGTTAGACCAGTTTATAACAGGATCGAGTTCTATTGGAAGAGGGTACAAAAAGACCAATGCTACTGGATCATCATCAATACCTCCTCAGGAAGAAGGGACAGATCACCACCAAGCGGACATTGACGATGATCTTTTCGCCATAACCAACCAGTTTGATATCGGTAAAGCATTGAAGCTGTGATGCACATGCTCAGCCAGTGACCACCATACCTTCAACATGGCTGACGCGTACCTAGTCCGGAATGAAGCCAGCTGATTATGGAAAAGCCTGCAGATGGGGAAGAAAAATCAATCCTGAATGGATGAATATGCTTTATCTTGCACGGGATGTTGTCTTCTTTTATGAATGTCTAGAATTGGCATGAAAGCAAGAAGTAATCATTTCCCTTTCCCCAATTAAATGCTCAAATATGCCACCACACCAAACTCATAGTGAATTTATTGCGAGTAAAAAGCCGCGCGAACTAGAAGGGTAAAGCAGTATCGTTTCAATTTACCCTCAGTTGTCCCGATTCTAAATTAGATCCCTTCTGTTTACAAGAATTTGCGAATTGATCCGAAATACAGTCGTACCCAAAAATGAAATTCCCCGATTAAACAAAACTTTGGGCAAATAGATTCGTGGACATCGCCACAGAATGGACGGCTTCAAATGAGGAATATGTGAACGAAAGACCCAAACAATCTCAAAGAAGGTTAATTCTGTATCGTTCTAATTTGCTCATACTCGTCTCGAGTTCTGAATTATTTTATTCCATTCTTAACAGGGTTTGTAAACCGCACTGAAAATACAGTGACTTGGAATTACCCAGTACAATACAACAACATAGTGTCATCTCAAGGATTGACTCTTAAAAGGAACCTCCATGAGCGCCTGCGGTCTTGTGGACCAGATGGCATGGGGAATGATAGTGGTCCAAGACGTCTCGAGTTCGATCCTCGAGTATGGAAATATTGTAAGTATTGTAAATAAATAAAACAATTTTTTCTCGCATTTCTTTTTGCAGAAAGAAACAGAAATACTCAACGAGCAATACCAAAGTCAGTATTTTGTCACGATCTTAGCCTAATGTTGAAGTGTCCAGCCAAAGCTAAGGGAAACTCAATCCAGCGAACCTGATAAGGGGATCATGCGAGGCATTCAAAATGAAGGGTAAATCAGTATCGTATCCAATTCATCATTTCTAATACTGACTAATACGTCTTCTCCTCCATTGTTTGACAGGAAATGTCTAACTTGACATACCCACGGAGAAAATACCGAGTGGTAAAACTGGTAAAGGCGTTGCGCGAAGCACTCAAGGGTAACTCAGTATCGTGTCCAGTTCATCATTTCTGATACTAGCTAACATGTCTCCTTCCTTTTTACAGGAAATGTTAAAATAACATCTGATACATCACAGAAAATAGCCCCAAGGGGCCAAGTTATGATCGTCTGATGCGATCCGTCTGATGAAATAGGGGAAATTAATGGCGAACCCTGGATCGAAAAGAGGCAAACCAGAAACAAGCTACTCCTCGACTCGGGGAATAAGCCCCAACGTGTTTGAT
Organism: Psidium guajava; assembly: GCA_016432845.1. NCBI lineage: Eukaryota > Viridiplantae > Streptophyta > Magnoliopsida > Myrtales > Myrtaceae > Psidium > Psidium guajava. Next base: position 16,690,641 of record CM028230.1, on the reverse strand, counting down.
CCGCCCACACATCTAGGGGCAATTTCCATACTTGTACATTGTATTGCCATATTTGCATAATATTTACACATTCCACGATTTATGCATGACTGTTCTGCATGTTCAATTTGTCAATTTTGACTGGGGGTATAAACTGTACACGATGCATCGAATGTACAGAATGGGGCATGACAGGACGATGAAAGGTAAGCCATTTCCACATACGTCCTGTATTTAATCCACAGTGAGTTGAGCGGCAGACAGATTCCGCATTCTCCAAGGCAATGGGTTTTCTCGCAAAAGGTACGATGGTCGAAGTGAAGGAGGCATTCATTCTCCATTCCAAATACTTCAGGCAACCATTGACAATCCATTTGAACGGTGATTTCATTTCATAACCCTGTCAAGAACCACCCCACACTGGGGCAAAACAGAGGTAATTCTAACAATATCATGAGATAAATGGTTAGAAATTCTCTTGCTTGGACTAACATCAATCTTCGAGTGTTTCTTTGCATGATACTCGAACTTTAATTCAAGTGTTATAGGATGACGAAGAGCATTTATTTTCTCTATCCTACACACTCATCCTTTGCATAACCCAACTGAACCTGCAAATTTATTTCTCAAGCCCATGTTGGTGACCCTTGCTCATTTCAAGGTAACGACGACACCTTCCCCTAAGGAGCAGAATTGAAGAACTTGGGCCAATAGAGAATTCTCGAATTAGCCCATTTCATATGCTAGACTTTCATGTAATGTCTAGTATCATTTGATGAAAATCATCTTGTTGCTAAAATCCAAAATCACAAGATTGTTAAACAAAAGAAAAAAGAAAAACAAGTGTAGCCTAAAGAAAATGGGCCTGCTTCCAAATAAAAAGGAGTCGGGAGTAAGAAAAGCAAAGGCTACTCCAAAGAATCTCGGGCAGAAAGAGCAAAGTGCCTATCAAAAGCAAGGCCAATGCCCATATATCTGTAATGAACTTCTGACTTCGAACATACATTTTGAGAATTCCCGAAATGGGATCCCCAAAGAAGTTAGTTTGCAAAGTGTAAAAGAACTACCATCCCTCACCCAATGGTGGTATTCATTGAAGTCAAACAAGCCCTGTTGGCTATTGGACATGTAGTGCATTCCTGATAGTCGAGTTACCCTCCGAGGTCTCGAAATTCATCCAGAGGCTATTGGACAAACAAGCCCTGTTGGCTAATGCTCGCCAAGCATTTTCAGGTGAGTATATCTTCAGCCTGAACCTTTCAATTCTGATGATTATCTAGGTGCTCAAATCCATTGCAGCACATAAGGTCATTCAGTGAGCAAGCAGACATGATACAATCAGTCTGTCTATGCCTCGATTATTAACTCAGAAGATTCAGGTAAGTCTTCTGAACCCTTGCAACTCATGATCAACATGCTCTCATGAAGTCTTCGTCAGCTCACGATTGACATAATCTCGTGTTCTCAAGCTTTATCAAATCATGATTGACCAACTCTCGTGTTCTTGATCTTTGCCTCATCGGTTTATTCCTAAAGTGATGGGACAAGAAAAATTGGGTTTGAGCTTCCGTAGGATTCCTGGTTTTCCCAGATCTCAGAATGACACCCTTCATGGTAAGTGAAATTTGGTTTGAGCGTCTACAGGATTCCTGGTCTCCCCAGATCCCAGATTGGCACCCGAAAATCATTTTCTCAATCAATACCTCTTTAGTCTACCCAAAAGGTGACATTTAGGGTATATTGTCTCTGGAGCCCTTCCATTGAAGACCCCAACACGGAATGGTTGTCGCGACCTAAAATTCATTTTTAGGTTAATGGATTACCAGATTAATTAATTAAATTAACTAACCTAGTTCGAGCTCTCCCAAGCTCTACCAAATCGCAACTTTGATTTTTTTCACATGATTTTAGAATTTGGAGTCGCCACTAATCATTTTTGGTAGGTTGATTAGAAACCTAAGTAACCTAGCGGGAGAACTAAATTACTCCTGCAAACCAGAGATTATGAGTTCGGGGATTTGGTTACACTAGTTAATTAAAACTAATGCCCTTTCGGTACCTTAATTCCATGGATATCCTATTTTGGCAACTCTCACTTGATTTATTCCTAAGACCCTGGTAAGGTGTTCTTTTTATGTTTTCACTTTAAAATGAAATGCATAAAGGGTATGAACGCAAACGTTGACATACAAATACGACACACAAATACGGACATACGAATATGATATACGAATACGTAGATATGCGAATACGAATACGTGCGTGACGTGCGAATGACATACGTACATGACATGCGAACGACATACGTACGTGACATGTGTATGAATACGATATGCATACGAAATAGACGAATACATATACGTGCGTTACATGCGAAGGACATACGTACGTGGACATGCGAATGATATGCGTACGTGACATGCGTATGAATACAACATGCATGCGGGGATAGACGAATACGAATACGTATGTGACATGCGTATGAAGACGCACGAATACGATATGTAACATGCATACATACACCATACAAATACGTGACATATATATGTGACATGCATAGTGATATGTGTATGTAAATACGTACATTTCGATTTTGCCCATAAAGGGCAAAGTCGTCATTTTGAAAAGATGGGATAAAACCCTCATTTTTGAAAAAGAGGGGATAAAACCCTCATTTTGAAATTTTTGATTTTTCTGAATGAATATGCATGGGTTAATAACATATCATAACAGACAAATGTGGATTTGCAAACGTCGCGTACGTGACGTGCATACGAGAACAAACAAATACGATATGTCTATACGAACATACGGATAACATAACAAATATACATGAGACATACTACATGAGATGCACATGAATGGCATTTTTTGTATTTTCAGATTTTCCATTTTTTTTTGGTTTTTTGGATTTTCTACATTTTTTTTTGTATTTTGGATGTATTATAAAAGAATGCAAAATCACCCAAAGCAAATGAAGATGTGAAGAGAGAGCAGGTAAAGTAAAACTACCATAAGGACAGTGAAAATAAAACCCGCAACTCGTCGGGTGAATAATTACAGACCAATTAAATAAAACCCGAGACATGATCGGGAATACAACAAAAATGGACCGGAATGGACATCGGTCAAACACCCGTCGCCAAGCCTCGTGGGTCGAGAGTACAACAAAACGGACCGGAATGGACATCGGTCATCCTCCAGTCTTCAAAGCATCGGGCCGAAAGCCAAATGAAAATAATGAACTTATCCAATCGAACATGCACAATCACCAATGAGTTAAGACAATTCAAAAACTCAAAGAGAGTTTAACACGTGCTGATTAAACTTCATTGAGACCATTTTTTACATTTTCCAATGCATTAACACAAAAAATACGAATTAAATCATACTGTCCATGAACATTCTTAGGGAGAAAGCAGTAACCATAAAATACAAAAGAAATAATGAAATGTATGTAAAAATTCTGAGATTTTTTATGTGGATGGGAAAATGTGTCTTTGACAACTTTCATGTTTTACATTCTTATTGAAGAGACACTTATTTTCGTGTAGAAAATGGTCTTTCATGAGAGCTCAGCAGCAAACAAACAAATTTCACAGAACAGACATATTTCAGGATTAAGCTTAAATGGACACTCAAATCTCAAAATTAATGCACCAAAATTTTCAGTCTACTAAACAAGACCCCAATGAACAACTTTCTTTTTTTGTGAAGTTTCAAAAGAAGACTCTAAACATAAGATAACTACAAATCAATATGACCACGCACAGAAAAACACTCAGACTCAAGGACGCCAACAGAATTGCATGATTTCATTAAATGCATTAAAAATACGAAACGTGCATGAATATTTTTGTATTTTTTATATGTTATGCATTAAGATCTTATGAACAAATGTCATGAAGAGGTCTTTATGAAACAAAGTCTAGAATAACCCATGGAAAATCATTTAGCGTGAAAGGTCAGATCAGAAAAATTCCATCTCAGGTTCTGATCACCATATTTCCAGATTTCTGCTTTCAATTTCGGGACCCTTTTGACATAGCAAACGACGTCAATTTTCGTGCCATAATATATCAAATCGAAGATCTCGAAGTCATCTACGAATGTTCAGTACATTTATTTTCGAGATTTCGTCATCTAAACACGAAAAATTGAGTTACCAGATAATTGCACATGCTGATGCGCCTAGAGCTCGTTGGAGATGAATCCGTCGCGTCGCCAAGGCTTGTTCCACGGCGGCGAATTTTTCTCTCTCAAAATTTTTTTCTCTTGAAATCTCTCCAAAAAAATTTTTTTTCTCCAGTTTTTCTTCAATCTCCCAAAACTCTCTCAAACATCCAAAATTTTCTCTCCAAAAAAAAAATTTCCCTCTCAAGCTCACTTCTTCCTCCTTTTATAAACCACTCATCTATCTCCCATTCTAATTTTTCCATTAACTCTATCTCCCATTCTAATTTCTCCACTAACTCTTCTTCATATTCATCTTCCCTTCTCCATATCTATCTCCCATTCTACTAACTCTTCTTCATCTCCATCTTCCCTTCTCTATTCTCATCTTATTTTCTTTATCTTCTCTTCTCCATCTCCTCTTCTCCATCTTCCTATCTTCATCTCCTCTTCTCCATCTTCCCTTCTCTATTCTAATTTCTCCACTAACTCTTCTTTTTGTTATTTACAAAATAATCCCTCAAGTATTAGGTATTTGCACTCTAGTCCATGAGATTTTAAGTATTTGTAATTCAGTCCCTGGAGAAATATTTCTTTAAGTCCAAATCTCCTCACAATTTTCGACACACCTATCGCATGTTGAATTTAAGCTCATTTCTTGCTATTGAAAATAATGCAAAATTTAATTAAAGCCCTGTTTGTAAAATTGAGTCATTATGGGTATAATTGGGCAAAGATGAAAATTTGGAATATTAAAGAACAATGTCACAACTCCTAAAAGTGAAAAATGAAAATAAATTGACTCAAATTGAATTTTTTTAGGCCCGATTCGAGATTATGCTCGTTAAGGAATACACGACCTCGAATTGGATTTTTTAAATTTGCGATGGCCAACATGAAAAGGGATTTAAAGGAAAAATATTGACTATTTTTATGTATTTTTGTGGCCTCAAATGCTATTATTTATTAAATATTTTCCTAATTTCTAAAAATTATATTTAAAAAAATACAAAAAATATGAAAAATTATTTTTTTACTCAAAAATAGTTGCCTAAGCTTGGCCAAGGCTTCCAAAGTTGATTTTGCAATTTTCTCATTTTTATAGATTTTCTATCAATTTTAGAAAATAAAAATACCGAAAAATACTGAAAATATGAAAAATCATTTTTTGGTCAAAATTGGTTCCCTAGGCTTGGCAAAGGTCTCAAAAGTTAATTTTTTCAAATTTATGAATTTTTATGGATTTTCTATTACTTTTAAAAAAGAAGAAAAGAAAAGGTGATTGAAAATCAGGTGTCAACAGCTGCCCCTCTTTGAAAGGAAGCTCGGTAGAGGTTCATTTCAAAGACGAGACGACACATGAATCCTAATCGACTCAACACAATGAAATAAAAAGAGTCATGACATTCGATCTCCAATACCCCTTTTAGCAAATTTCGATCCAAACCCGGTTTGAGGAGGCTTTCATGCGATGAGGGAGAGACAAAGATGAGAATTTACCTGGCACTTACCTGCTCGTTGTATGGCGGTTGCCTGACATGAGTGCTCTGCTGAAAATGAGATGAGAACCTAAGGATTCGTTATAAGAAAACCTTAGGGTAGTAGAACTTGGACCCGTATGGTAGGTCACCCCATAGTAGATTCCTAATAAAAGGATTCTACTGATTAAAATCGGATTGAATTTTGACCCGTATGGTGGGTCACCCCATGGTAGATTCCTAGTGAAAGGATTCTACTGATTAAATTAAGATTTGACCTGTATGGTAGGTCACCCCATGGAAATGCCTGTAAGAAGGACTTTGATGCCTGTAAGAAGGACTTTGGTGCCTGTAGAAAGGACTTTGTTTTGCCTATAAAAAGGACTTTGGTGTACCTGTAGAAAGGACTTTTGGTTGCCTATAGAAAGGACTTGGTGCCTGTAAGAAGGACTTTTGTGTGCCTGTAGAAAGGACTTGGTGCCTGTAAAAAGGACTTGATGCCTGTAAGAAGGACTTGTGCTTGTAGAAAGGACTTTGATGCCTGTAAAAAGGACTTGGTATGCCTGTAAAAAGGACTTGATTTGCCTGTAAGAAGGACTTGGTTTCCTGTAGAAAGGACTTGGTCGCCTGTAGAAAGGACTTTGGTTGCCTGTAAAAAGGACTTTTGATTGCCTGTAGAAAGGACTTGCTCGCCTGTAGAAAGGACTTTGGTCGCCTGTAAAAAGGACTTTGGAAATGGACCGTTCCGTATTGGGGTTTCCAATGGAAGGGCTCCGGAGATAATATACCCTAGATTTCACCTTTTTTGGGTAGACTGAAGAGGTATTGATTGAGAAAATGATTTTTGGGTATATCTGGGATCTAAGGAGATCAAGAATCCTGCAGACGCTCTAACCCAATTTAACTTACCATGAAGGGTGCCATTCTGGGATCTGGGGAAACCAGGAATCTTGCAGACGCTCAAACCCGATTTAACTTACCTTGAAGGGTGTCATTCTGGGATCTAGGGAGACCAGGAATCCTCAAAATCCGACTTAACTTACCTTGAAGGGTGCCATTCTGGGATTTGGGGAAACCAGAAATCCTGCAGACGCTCAAATCCAATTTGACTTATCATGAAGGGTGCCATTCTGGGATCTGGGGAAACCAAAAATCCAGCAGAAGCTCAAATCTAATTTTTGTTGTCCCATCACTTTAGGAATAAACCGATGAGGCAAAGATCAAGAACACGAGAGTTGGTCAATCATGATTTGATAAAGCTTGAGAACACGAGATTGTATCAATCGTGAGCTGATGAAGACTTCATGAGAGTATGTTGATCATGAGTTGCAAGGGTTCAGAAGACTTACTTGGATCTTCTGAGTTAATGATCGAGGCATAGACAGACCGATTGTATCGTGTCTGCTTGCTCATTGAATGACCTTATGTGCTGCAATGGATTTGAGCACCCAGACAATCATCAGAATTGAAAGGTTCAGGTTGAAGATATACTCACCTGAAAATGCTTGGCGAGCATTAGCCAACAGGGCTTGTTTGTTTAATAGCCTCTGGATGAATTTCGAGACCTCAGAGAGTAACTCGACTATTAGGAATGCACTACTTGTCAGACAGTGTCAGAGGTAACATGTGCAAGCATTTTTATCAATGAGTTCATCGGTTCATGCAAAACCATTCAGTTGAGTTTGCAATGATTAAAACCATATGTGTATGCTCATAATATGGATCATGCATGACTATTCTATCGAGTTTGCATTTCCAATTCTGTCCAGGGAGGTTATCATGTCATGAATACCTCGAATTGAACCTGAATGGGGACTTCAGTCCGAAAGGGCTTTCTCTCACTCTCGAGAAACGCTGTTTATCCGGATTGCAGGATTTGAAAAGAAAGCACTCAACCTTACCATCATCGCATTCAGCGAGGGTCTGAGTAATCTCGCAATTGATACGATCAAGCCGATCTAGAGGTCTTGATTAGGACCGTAATGTGGGCTGGGTCAAAGGCTTATCAAAGGAGACTCATTTCGAGTCAGGGCCATTGACAAAAAAAGGTTTTCATCATCTGCTCCGGGTTTACAAGTCAAGAACCGTGCAAAATGAGAGAGAAATAATCTTGCTCGAACTTCTTCGAGCGATTCTTAAAGTCATTCAACTCTTACATTAATTTAGGTGCCCTAATCAGAAGAGACTTTCAAGGGTCGTAACGTAGGTCGGGATTTGGGTCTGAGAAACGAAGGGCTCGTTTTGGCTCAGCAAAATATATGAGAAGGGCTTGGTGTTGGTGATCATTGCAGTCTTGTCACTGATCTTTGACCTTCCTGAATTTGTCTTTAATGAATACCATCATTGGCTGAGGGGTGGTAGTTCTTTTACACTTTGCAAACTGACTTCTTTGGGGATCCTTTTTTGGGAATTCTCAAAATGTATGTTCGAAGTCAGAAGTTCATTACAGATATATGGGCATTGGCCTTGCTTTTGATAGGTACTTTGCTCTTTCTGCCCGAGATTCTTTGGAGTAGCCTTTGCTTTTCTTACTCCCGACTCCCTTTTGTTTGGAAGCAGGCCCATTTTCTTTAGGCTACACTTGTCTCTCTCTCTTTTTTTGTTTAATAATCTTGTGATTTTGAATTTTAGCAACAAGATGATTTTCAACAAATGATACTAGACATTACATGAAAGTCTAGCATATGAAATGGGCTGATTCGAGAATTCTCTATTGGCCCAATTTCTTCAATTCTGCTCTTTTGGGGGAAGGTGTCGTCGTTACCTTGAAATGAGCAAGGATCACGAACATGGGCTTGAGAAATGAATTTGCAGGCTCAATTGGGTTATGCAAAGGATGAGTGTGTAGGATAGAGAAAATAAATGCTCTTCGTCATCCTAAAGCACTTAAATTAAAATTCGAGTATCATGCAAAGAAACACTCGAAGATTGATGTTAGTCCAAGCAAGAGAATTTCTAACCATTTATCTCCTGATATTGTTGGAATTACCTCTGTTTTGCCCCAATGCGGGGTGGTTCTTGACAGGGTCATGAAATGAAATCACCGTTTAAATGGGTTGTCAATGGTTGCCTGAAGTGTTTGGAATGGAGAATGAATGCCTCCTTCACTTCGACTATCGTATCTTTTGCGAGAAAACCCATTGCCTTGGAGAATGCGGAATCTATCTACCGCTCAACTCATTGTGGATTAAATATAGGACGTATGTGGAAATGGCTTGCCTTTCATCGTCCTGTCATGCCCCATTCTGTACATTCGATGCATCGTGTACAGTTTATACCCCCAGTCAAAATTGACAAATTGAACATGCAGAACAGTCATGCATAAATCATGGAATGTTTAAACATCATGCAAATATGGCAATACAAGTACAAGTATGGAAATTGCCCCTGGCTGTATGGGCAGATCAGACACGTTGGGGGCCTATTCCCCGAGTCGAGGAGTAGCTTGTTTCTGGTTTTGCCTCTTTTCGTTCTAGGGTTCGCCATTGATTTCCCTTATTTCATCAGACGGATCGCATCAGGCGATCATAACTTGGCCCCTTTGGGCTGTTTTCTTTGAAGTATCAGGTGTTAGTTTAACATTTCCTGTAACAAGGAAGGAGACCTGTTAGCCAGTATCAGAAATGATGAACTGGACACGATACTGAGTTACCCTTGAGTGCTTCGCGCAACTCCTTTACCAGTTTTACCACTCGGGATTTTCTCCGTGGGTATGTCAAGTTAGACATTTCAACATTTCCATCCTCGAGGATCGAACGCGGGACGTCTCGGACCACTGTCATTTCCCATGCCATCTGGTCCATAAGACCGCAGGTGCTCATGGAGGTTCCTTTTAAGAGTCAATCCTTGAGATGACATGGTGTTGTTGTATTGTACTAGGTAATTCCAGGTCACTGTATTTTTCGGGACGGTTTACAAACCCTGTTAAGAATGGAATAAAATAATTCAGAACACGAGACGAGTATGAGCAAATTAGAACGATACAGAATTACCCTTCTTTGAGATTGTTTGGGTCTTTTGTTCATATATTCCTCATTTGAAGCCGTTCATTTTGTGGCGATGTCCACGAATCTATTTGCCCAAAGTTTTGATTAATCGGGGAATTTCGTTTTTGGGTCAATTTGCAAATTCCTGTAAACAGAAGGGATCTAATTTAGAATCGGGACAATTTGAGGGTAAATTGAAACGATACTGCTTTACCCTTCTAGTTCGCGCGACTTTTTACTCGCAATAAATTCACTACGAGTTTGGTGTGGTAGCAGACTCGAGCATTTAATAGGAGAACAGGAAATTGCTGCTTCTTGCTTTTGCGTTCATTCTGAACATCAATAAAAGTAGAAAACATCACATGCAAGGAAATGAAGCGTCTGCATTCGTTCAAGATCGATTTTGCTCCCTCAGCAGGCTCTCCCATGATCAGCTGGCTTCATTCTGGACCAGGTATGCATCGGTTATGTTGAAGGACCCGTGATCTCAGCTTCGAAATACAGACTCCCTGTGCATATTACAGTCCCCGTGCTTCATTAACATTAAACTGGTTGATCATGGCGGTGAGTTCATCGTCAATGCCGCTTTCCTGGTGGTGATACATCTCCCCTTCCCCGGGAGGTATTGATGCTGATCCAGTAGCATTAGTCTTTTTGTACCCTGCTCCAATAGAACTCGATTCTGTTATAAACTGGTCTAACTCGCTTCTCAAACACGCATTTTTAATCCTCAGATCATGCATTTCATCGAAGGCGAGGAGGAGGCTGTTGCAGTTAGGGCAGGTGGCGGAATCAAAAGCCTCTTTATACATCTTGTTTTCCGCTCGGAGGTTTTCATTTTCAACTCTTAGAAACTCGGCTTCGTTGTGCTCATGACGAGTCTTCATTCGGGTTCGCCTATTTTGAAACCAGAACTTGATTTGTGAAGGTTCAAGTCCTAGCTCTTGACTTAGTTCCATTTTCTGTTTGCCGTCTGGCATAGGACATGTTCTGAAGAAATCCTCAAGCCTTTGTACTTGCTCCTTAGTATGGCGATGGTAACGCTTCTTTTAACCCTTACCGTTGTTGTCCTTATCTTTACTGAGATCTTGGACGTCGTCGGCGGAAGGGCCAGGTTCCATAGGCTCGATCCCAAACATGGTTTCGAACTCTTCCTCGCCCATATTCAGCAGGCAATGATAGCTTTCGGAAATATTGGGTTGAGACATCTTCGATTTGGTCGATGATTTCTCAAGGTTTACTATATCTTTCTGTATTTTCACTCTCTCTGAACCGTGTATGCTTTAAAACTCTCTTCAATGTATGAATAAAGATTATCAGGAGGATGTCTCTTTTAAAATTTGGCGTCGGCTTAGCATATGTATCGCTTCTCCCGAGATTTCTGTCTTTCTTAACCTTTCCTGCGTGTTTCTTGCTTGGCTCGTCTTTTCTCATCTCTTCATAGTGGTAGGGTCCCTATCAACGTCTCTACCGTCGATTTGCTGGCGTGTTCTCCTATAAAAACGAATCTCATTTTCCTTGTCTCCCACCCAAGTCACCTTTCTTTCTCCTTTTTCAAAGTTGTGTCATCCCGTCAAACTTTTGGCAGAGATGTCGGATTTGCTTGGCTCGAGATTGGAGACGAGTAGCGGAGGTGATGCTGATAGGGAATGGTAGACAGGAAAATCTGGTCAGTAGAGACTTTCACTGCAAAAATGAAAGGGAATGCGGCAGTATATGTTCTTCATATTCTAGAAAAATTGGAACGATACTGTTTTACCCTTGTATGTACTTCCATTGAATTTGAATTGAGGAAGTTCCTTCATTTGGATTGGATTGGATTGTATGTCCCGAGTTGCCCTTCACTTTGAGCTTGCCACATAAGTGCTTTGCTTAGTTGGGCCTTGTTTTCTTTCGGGTTGCTTTGGACCATCATCATTTTTTATGCCATCGGGTCCTTGGATCGGAGGGCTCCTTTAATTTAAAGGTTACCTTTAAGGTAAATGAGTCATATCGCATTCCATTGGGTCATTTCATTTTGCGACACTCTTGAGGCAATTTGCAATCCCCTGGAAGAGAATGGAACAAATCCAATTTAGCATTTTGCGACGATTGAGGGTAAATTGGAACGACACACAGTTACCCGTCTTCGAGCTCGCCTGGGCTTTTCACTTGAAATTTCCCTACGTGAGGTCATTTCTCATTATGGCAGTCAGCGACGTTGCCACAAATTGATCCGCCCTGAGTCTAGCATAAAAAGGGATTCACGCATTCGACGGGATAAAAAACAAATTACCCCATGCCCCTGAATTAAATCTAGACACCTAGAAAGCTGGAAATATCACACGCAGGGGAATTAAGCATGAAATGAAAGGTGCACTTGTTCAAGGTCAGTTCTGCCTCTCCTGCGGCTCTTCGATAATCAGCTAGTCTCATGCTGGTTCAGGCATGGATGACCGATGTTTGAGAGTCCTTAATCACTGGCTTCCGATTATGGTTTCGGATGTCTGTCAACCTTAAACTGGTTGACCAAGGCAGTAAGCTCATCATCTGGGTAATCTCTTGAACCTTCCAGCAACTGATGCTCGAATTGGGCATTATTGTTGGCAAATGCTGGCGGTAGATTTCTCATTCTGTCCTCGCCATGAGCAATTTGACTTCTCGAGCTGAAGTCTTCATCATTACTCCAGAAAGTGTGGGGATCACCAACTGTCTTGCTGCCAAGAACTCCTTCCATTTGAGGATTAGAGAAGTGGAAGTGCTCAGGATAATTTCTTGTCTGATTCTCTGGCTGCGCAGGCGCGCTGATCATGGGATGAATTCTAGCCACGGGTTGGTGCTCAAACCAAGGAGTCTTAATACACTGCCCCTGCGGTCTATACTCTTGAAGAGCATTAGGGTGATTCTGGGGGATACTTTGATTAACGCCTGGGGGATTGATGGCACGGCTACTGGTTTGGTTGATGATGGGAAGTGGCTCGCCCCATGCTAACCTGTGGAACTTATGGTGGCGAGGAGACTCGACGTTCAGGCTTGGATCAGTCCCGCATTGGTTTTCTTGATTCTGAGCTGCATTGTGTTCTCTCACCCTTTTTCTGTACTTCTGAAGATGACTCGAAACATTTGCTTTAGTGAGTCCCTCTACCTTCATAATTTCCAGTATATGTTGCGACCGTGCTGAATCGATTCCTAGTTGCTGAACTGCATTAACAAACATACGATGCAGCTCGGGAGACCAACTCATCTTCTTTCTCCAGTTGCTTGGAATAAAATTGAAGGCTTGATGCTTGTTCTCATGGTCGTGCAATTGCTTCCTTACCACGTGCTGCCATATGTTTTGAAGCATCTGAACCCTAACTGGTTTCGTTACGACGTCTTGGGCCCCGTTTAAGACAGCTTTCATCATGGCTTGCCGATATTACGAGGACTGGCATGTTTAATTTAGAATTGATGACTTCCAAGAGAGTGAAAACATCCATGTCAATCCCTACCATGGCGGTGACGACGATATCAAACTGGTCACTACTCCTCCTTAATATCTCTAAGGCCTCTGTCGCCTTTGCTTGAGCTACAACCTTATACCGGCATTTTCTTAATACGGTAACAAGGATTGACAGAGAGACTGGATTACCGTCAATGGCCATGACCAGTAGACCCTCAGGGTAAGGAACTTCATCAGTTTCGACCAGGGTTGAACATGCGCCCATTTCCCTAATGCTCGACATATTTCTGGATCTAGGACTGCCGATTCGAGACTGCCTCAGGATGTCTTCTCGGACTTGAGGGATCACGGGATCGTTGATGGCTTCTCGTAACAGGCTTTGAAAGCCAATGCTTTGATAGTGAAGGTTTTGAATTCCTCTCCCACGAGAACTCCTTCCTCTCTATCTTTCTCCTGCAAGTTCGTGCAGATGAACCCTCACTATCAAATGAGGATAAATTCTCTCTCTGGCAATAGCAACGACTTCCCCCTTCACGGGCAGTGCTATTAGATTTACCGAGGGGAAAATCTGACATTCAGCTTTTGATTAAAGGGGAAATCCTCGTTTATCGCTCAGTTTGTCTTCTTCTTTCTTTTCGCGATAGAGGGCCCCTGTCAAGATTTCCACCGTCGATTTACTGGCGGGTCCTCCAATGAAGACAAGTAATATCTCTCTTTCTGCCGAAAATTTCTTTGTCCCCCACTCAGTTCGTCTTTTCGTTCTTTCTTTTTTCAAAGCGGTGGAGTCCCGTCCAGCTTTTCCACAGAGACGTCAGGTTTGTTCGGCTCGAGGTTGCCACTTGACTGGAATTTGAGCCACCGGGGGTGTTGTCGACAGAGAATGGTAGATAGGAAAACCTATAAGGACTGCCCCTGTGAAATCAGTATTTAAATTAAAGCAAATTACCATCTTCGCATTCCGCTCATCTGCCTCATCTCTCTCCTTTCTTTCGTATTCTGCTTTCAAAAATGGCCAATTCTCCTAACCACACCTTATCCGCCGAAGTCCTGGCTGGGTGGGAGAGACTCTACAATCTTCTTGGTAGAGGTTACGCTCATATAGCCAAAAACTCTACCGTTGAGGTTGAAATCCTTGGTTTATTCAGGACTGTGGACGCTGTTTCTGTTGAGGGTACCTAACTGGGGAAGGAGTATCGGAACTTCTCGACCGTCTTCATCAATTTTCTGGCTGCCTATAACCGCGCTTATGAGACGGTCCTTGTGACCGCCGTCGTGAAAGCTCGTTACCGAGACCGGCACGAGCGTCTGGCAACAGTTACATTTGTGGCTGATAATCACAAAAAGGTCCTCAAGTTTGCCAACGATCAGCTTTCCTGGCTGGTTCGTGAGAGGGGAAAGCTGGTGGACCGTCTGGCCTTGGTCCGAACTTACGCCGAACAGGAGCCAGGCAATATTGTGATGAGGTGCAAATGCGGTTGGCTGCAGGAGAGGCTTGATGACATTACAGCAGACATTGCTTTCGAGAGGGCGGCGATTCCGGACCTGGAGTTTGCCGTTGAGCATTACGAGGCCACTATGGCCCAGGTTAAAGAGAAGTGCGATCGCCTCTTCTTTAGGCTTGCGGAGCTTGATCCCGAGAACGCCCGGTGCACCCAGAGCATCAACTTTATGGAGAGCCAGCTGAGCTCCTTTGTGACGCTTATTAGGGCTCAATTTGATTTCACTTTTCCTCCCCAGTGAGTTGTTGTAAGGTTTGTTGGTGAATGGAATGAAGAGAAAGTTTCAAGTGTTTGTGCTTTTCATTTTCCTGCCATTTCTTCGCCCATATAGCATGATAGGACGATTTACGGTACTGAAGATGTTGAGGCTTAACACTCTTCTCGGTGTTCTTGTTATCTGCTGCCGGCGATGATATCAAGGACATTGGCGAAGGGTTCGGTGGCGGCCCCCACCGGTCACAGCGCCGTGAGTCAGTCGTGTGAATTATTGCAAATCGACCACTCGATTAGTGCTCCAATAAACAAACCGGGCTGCCCGTTGCGTGCCCCACTTTACTCCTGCCTATCTCTTTCGGCGTCCACTTGAATGTGTCGGTCGCCTGTAGCGTTGGGAGAAATGATTGCGGGCCATGCTCGGTAATAAAATACTAGTCCTCCAAAATCTTTTATGTGTTTTGAATCCGAGGAAGGTAAAAAGGCAAGCCTTTGTTCAATTTAATCAGAAAGGCGTCGCAAGATCGGGTTCATAATCTTGCCCCATGGGTTTTGATTACACAGTCTCGACTTTCTCAACAAAAATACATGAACCATTCTAATATATTAAAAATGTCCCCAGGCCCGATCTGGATGCATTCACTACCCCTCATCAAAATACATGGCCCATACGTGCTGACTTATTGACACGATTCTGTCTTCGGAAGAATTGGCCTCTTCATATGCCCCTAGGGTTAACGATATCTTCGCTTGCCCCCTGATTGTTATCACCAACGAGCCCGATTTTTCTCCACCCCAGGGTACCTATAATTCTCTGCAAAAGTAAAGAAAATAATCAGTATGTGATCCAATAGGGGTCGGCCCATGATTCCTACATTAGTCCAATTTTATTTTTCAATTTTAGAGAAAATTTTCTTAGAAAAACATGGGTGAATTTCTCAAAAAGAATTTTCTTGCAAATTTTTACAACTTGAAAAATGTGATAAAATATCTTAAAATTTAGCAAATTTCCCGAAGGGATTTTCCTTTTATCAGAATGAATTTTTAGGGATAAATTTGTCAAGAAAATCTCATTTCTATTGAACTAGAAAAATGTAACAAAATCTTTTACTGGTCAACAAAATTTTCCTAAGGGATTTTTCACACTTATTTATTTATTTATTTATTTTTATTTTTTTTCAAAAATGGGATACTAATTTGATTTTCATTTTCTTTTGAAAAATGACCTTGATGTTAAATTCAAAATTTGACCGACACCTAACATGGACCGACCAAAAATAAATACAAGATGAAGTTAGAAAACTTACTTTCACCGTCAAAAATACCATGTAAGTCGCATAGACATGCACATGAATCGTGAGTTTAAATCTTAGCCTATCTACTCTAAAGGCTGACAAATTGAAGCGAAAGACTTACGGCAAGGCGACAATCTCGCGCACATAATCAAGATTAGCCGTGACCCCTACGACGTAATCAGGATTAGCCGGGTCTCCCAACTTCGGCTCCTCGAGTCAAAAATTAAAACCACTGCTTTGGTAATCTTACCAAGCCTGAGGCCTAACTTTTAAAACTCATTTTTGAAAAGAGGTTCGGGATTGAATCTGGACTAACTTTCGACGTGATCTCACGCCGAACGCTAGAACCAAATCACAATACCATCCTAAAACTAGTGACCCAGGTCCGGTCACGGGACGTGTGTGATGTAGTGCTAAAACAAATAATCATGCACAGCAGTTAAATTCAAACACCGCTTCAAAATGTGCAAAAATTAAATTCCAATTTCCATACACCAAACCTGCAAAATAAGGGGTTAGCCAAACACTCCACCCCTTATAACTCCCATCTGCAAGACCATTTATCACCTAAAGATTAGAATTCAACCAATTGCCAAACCAAGTGAATATTCATGAAATTTTACTAGCCTAAGTCCTCTAAGTTCTTAAATTTTTCAAAAATTAAGAACAACTCCCCAGCGGAGTCGCCAAGCTGTCGCGACCTAAAATTCATTTTTAGGTTAATGGATTACCAGATTAATTAATTAAATTAACTAACCTAGTTCGAGCTTTCCCAAGCTCTACCAAATCGCAACTTTGATTTTTTTTCACATGATTTTAGAATTTGGAGTCGCCACTAATCATTTTTGGTAGGTTGATTAGAAACCTAAGTAACCTAGCGGGAGAACTAAATTACTCCTGCAAACCAGAGATTATGAGTTCGGGGACTTGGTTACACTAGTTAATTAAAACTAATGCCCTTTCGGTACCTTAATTCCATGGATATCCTATTTTGGCAACTCTCACTTGATTTATTCCTAAGACCCTGGTAAGGTGTTCTTTTTATGTTTTCACTTTAAAATGAAATGCATAAAGGGTATGAACGCAAACGTTGACATACAAATACGACACACAAATACGGACATACGAATATGATATACGAATACGTAGATATGCGAATACGAATACGTGCGTGACGTGCGAATGACATACGTACATGACATGCGAACGACATACGTACGTGACATGTGTATGAATACGATATGCATACGAGATAGACGAATACATATACGTGCGTTACATGCAAAGGACATACGTACGTGGACATGCGAATGATATGCGTACGTGACATGCGTATGAATACAACATGCATGCGGGGATAGACGAATACGAATACGTATGTGACATGCGTATGAAGACGCACGAATACGATATGTAACATGCATACATACACCATACAAATACGTGACATATATATGTGACATGCATAGTGATATGTGTATGTAAATACGTACATTTCGATTTTGCCCATAAAGGGCAAAGTCGTCATTTTGAAAAGATGGGATAAAACCCTCATTTTTGAAAAAGAGGGGATAAAACCCTCATTTTGAAATTTTTGATTTTTCTGAATGAATATGCATGGGTTAATAACATATCATAACAGACAAATGTGGATTTGCAAACGTCGCGTACGTGACGTGCATACGAGAACAAACAAATACGATATGTCTATACGAACATACGGATAACATAACAAACATACATGAGACATATTACATGAGATGCACATGAATGGCATTTTTTGTATTTTCAGATTTTCCATTTTTTTTTGGTTTTTTGGATTTTCTACATTTTTTTTTGTATTTTGGATGTATTATAAAAGAATGCAAAATCACCCAAAGCAAATGAAGATGTGAAGAGAGAGCAGGTAAAGTAAAACTACCCTAAGGATAGTGAAAATAAAACCCGCAACTCGTCGGGTGAATAATTACAGACCAATTAAATAAAACCCGAGACATGATCGGGAATACAACAAAAATGGACCGGAATGGACATCGGTCAAACACCCGTCGCCAAGCCTCGTGGGTCGAGAGTACAACAAAACGGACCGGAATGGACATCGGTCATCCTCCAGTCTTCAAAGTATCGGGCCGAAAGCCAAATGAAAATAATGAACTTATCCAATCGGACATGCACAATCACCAATGAGTTAAGACAATTCAAAAACTCAAAGAGAGTTTAACACGTGCTGATTAAACTTCATTGAGACCATTTTTTACATTTTCCAATGCATTAACACAAAAAATACGAATTAAATCATACTGTCCATGAACATTCTTAGGGAGAAAGCAGTAACCATAAAATACAAAAGAAATAATGAAATGTATGTAAAAATTCTGAGATTTTTTATGTGGATGGGAAAATGTGTCTTTGAATTGCATGATTTCATTAAATGCATTAAAAATACGAAACGTGCATGAATATTTTTGTATTTTTTATATGTTATGCATTAAGATCTTATGAACAAATGTCATGAAGAGGTCTTTATGAAACAAAGTCTAGAATAACCCATGGAAAATCATTTAGCGTGAAAGGTCAGATCAGAAAAATTCCATCTCAGGTTCTGATCACCATATTTCCAGATTTCTGCTTTCAATTTCGGGACCCTTTTGACATAGCAAACAACGTCAATTTTCGTACCATAATATATCAAATCGAAGATCTCGAAGTCATCTACGAATGTTCAGTACATTTATTTTCGAGATTTCGTCATCTAAACACGAAAAATTGAGTTACCAGATAATTGCACATGCTGATGCGCCTAGAGCTCGTTGGATTTGAATCCGTCGCGTCGCCAAGGCTTGTTCCACGGCGGCGAATTTTTCTCTCTCAAAATTTTTTTCTCTTGAAATCTCTCCAAAAAAATTTTTTTTCTCCAGTTTTTCTTCAATCTCCCAAAACTCTCTCAAACATCCAAAATTTTCTCTCAAAAAAAAAAAATTTCCCTCTCAAGCTCACTTCTTCCTCCTTTTATAAACCACTCATCTATCTCCCATTCTAATTTTTCCATTAACTCTATCTCACATTCTAATTTCTCCACTAACTCTTCTTCATATTCATCTTCCCTTCTCCATATCTATCTCCCATTCTACTAACTCTTCTTCATCTCCATCGTCCCTTCTCTATTCTCATCTTATTTTCTTTATCTTCTCTTCTCCATCTCCTCTTCTCCATCTTCCTATCTTCATCTCCTCTTCTCCATCTTCCCTTCTCTATTCTAATTTCTCCACTAACTCTTCTTTTTGTTATTTACAAAATAATCCCTCAAGTATTAGGTATTTGCACTCTAGTCCATGAGATTTTAAGTATTTGTAATTCAGTCCCTGGAGAAATATTTCTTTAAGTCCAAATCTCCTCACAATTTTCGACACACCTATCGCATGTTGAATTTAAGCTCATTTCTTGCTATTGAAAATAATGCAAAATTTAATTAAAGCCCTGTTTGTAAAATTGAGTCATTCTGGGTATAATTGGGCAAAGATGAAAATTTGGAATATTAAAGAACAATGTCACAACTCCTAAAAGTGAAAAATGAAAATAAATTGACTCAAAATAATTTGTATAATTATGCTCGTTAAGGAATACACGACCTCGAATTGGATTTTTTAAATTTGCGATGGCCAACATGAAAAGGGATTTAAAGGAAAAATATTGACTATTTTTATGTATTTTTGTGGCCTCAAATGCTATTATTTATTAAATATTTTCCTAATTTCTAAAAATTATATTTAAAAAAATACAAAAAATATGAAAAATTATTTTTTTACTCAAAAATGGTTGCCTAAGCTTGGCCAAGGCTTCCAAAGTTGATTTTGCAAATTTCTCATTTTTATAGATTTTCTATCAATTTTAGAAAATAAAAATACCGAAAAATACTGAAAATATGAAAAATCATTTTTTGGTCAAAATTGGTTCCCTAGGCTTCGTAAAGGTCTTAAAAGTTAATTTTTTCAAATTTATGAATTTTTATGGATTTTCTATTAATTTTAAAAAAGAAGAAAAGAAAAGGTGATTGAAAATCAGGTGTCAACAATGGTCCATTTTCAAAAGTCCTTTTTATAGGCACCTAAAGTCCTTCCTACAGGCACCCAAAGTCCTTCTTACATGCAACACAAAAGTCCTTCTTACAGGCAACCAAAAGTCTTTCTTACAGGCGTCAAAGTCCTTCTTACAAGCAACCCAAAGTCCTTCTGACAGGCGACACAAAAGTCCTTTCTATAGGCACCCAAAGTCCTTTCTACAGGCACACAAAAGTCCTTCGTACAGGCAATCAAAGTCCTTCTTACAGGCAAACCAAGTCCTTCTTACAGGCACACCAAGTCCTTCTTACAGGCAAACCAAGTCCTTCTTACAGGCACACCAAGTCCTTCTTACGGGCAAATCAAGTCCTTCTTACAGGCATCAAAGTCCTTTCTACAGGCAAACCATGTCCTTCTTACAGGCAAACCAAGTCCTTCTTACAGGCAATCAAAGTCCATTCTATAGGCAAACTAAGTCCTTTTTACAGGCATCAAAGTCCTTTCTACAGGCAAACCAAGTCCTTCTTACAAGCAAATCAAGTCCTTCTTACAGGCACACCAAGTCCTTTTTACAGGCATCAAAGTCCTTTCTACAGGCAAACCAAGTCCTTCTTACAAGTCCTTCTCACAAGCAAACCAAGTCCTTCTTACAGGCATTACCATGGGGTGACCTACCATACGGGTCAAATCTTAATCAGTAGAATCCTTTCACTAGGAATCTACCATGGGGTGACCTTCTATACGGGTCAGATTTTAATTCAATTTTAATCAATAGAATCCATTCATTCAAAATCTACCATGGGGTGACCTATCATACGGGTCCAAGTTCAACCACCCTAAGGTTTTCTTATAACGAATCCTTAGATTCTCATTCCATTTTCAGTAGAGCATGCGCATAAGGCAACCGCCACACAAGGGGCAGGTAAGTACCAGGTAAACTCTCCTTTCTGTTTTTCCCTCACCTTCTACGAGCCTCCTCAAACCAGCCGGGATCAAAACTTTCATAGAGGGATATTGGAGATCAGATGTCACGACTCTCTTTATTTCCATATGTGTTGAGTCGATTAGGATTCAGGTGTCATCTCGTCTTTGAAATAAACCTCTACCGAGCTTCCTTTCAAAGAGGGGCAGCTATTGACACCTGGTTTTTAATCACCTTTCTCTTTTTAAAATTAATATAAAATCCATAAAAATTCATAAAATTGAAAAACTCAACTTTGGGGACCTTGGCCAAGCCTGGGGAACCAATTTTGACCAAAAATAATTTTCCATATGTTCAGTATTTTTCGGCATTTTTTTTATTTTCAAAAATTCATAAAAAAATGAAGAACAAATGAGAAAATTGAAAAATCAACTTTAGGAATCTTGGTCAAGCCTAGGGAACCAATTTTGAGCAAAAAATAATTTTTCATATTTTTTGCATTTTTTTTATTTTTATTTTTAGAAAATGGAAAAAGTGCTTGAAAATTAAAAAATAATAGCATTTGAGGCCACAAAAATATGAAAAAAGAGTCATTATTTTTGGTTTAATTCTCTCTTCATGTTGGTCAAATAAATTTTGAGAAATTCAATCTGGAATTGAGAGTGTCTTTATTAATTTCATTTTTAGGTCATTTGAAAATTTTCTAGAAATTTCATTCTAGCTTTGTAATTTTTGATTTATGTATTTCTGGAGTCATGATATTGTCCTCTAACGGCCTAAATTTTCATCTTAGCCTAATTGCATCCGGAGTGACCCGATAAACTTTGGGACGGTTCATTATTCCCTCCACCGGCTTGAAACACTTGATTGTGGAAATGCTGGTATAAGTAAAAAAATGTGCCATACTCTCAGAGAAGGGGTCATGTGCTTTCAGCTCATGCCTATATTGGGAATTTAAAGCTTCTCTGCCGTGTTTGGTTTTGTTCCTGATATCAACCTCGCCCAATCGACTTTTGGAATTTTCATTGTAGCTTTGAGGATTAGTTCTGAAGGTGCTTTTGGTTAATGATGTTAGCTCATTCCTGGCTATTGAATACCAAATTACACTCAGCAGTTCGGCGACCTTTTTAGTGCATGCCAACGAATGTTCTTCTCACGTTCATTACAGGCTGGTCTCTTGCTGGAATATTGAGAATTCTCATAAGAACTACTTGGCATCTCAAGAACCTAGTTATCGGTTGATGTGTAGCAGGAATTGTAGGAAACTTACTTTTGATAATAATCCCAGCTACCAGTCTATCAGGTGATTGATCCACGTGCTTCACTTATAGCAAAGGAGAAAAGGAGAATGATGAAGGGCAAGCGCCGAACAAGATGAGAAAAAAGGGAGAAAAGAGCAGCTGTCAAGGGGGTGCGATTGGCTCCTCAAAAGAAAGGAAAGCAAAAAGAGTGGGATGCTGTCATTAGGATCCTTATCATGCAACCAGAAGAGACAAAAAGATACAAAGGGACGAAAGAAAAGCACGTGGAGGGATAGGTTAAATGAAGGTAAGTGAGAGAGAATCTGGTAAGGGCACCTTCGGTGATACTAAAGAAAAGGAATGGGGAGGTTCATGGAAATATATATAAAAAAAGGAAGACAAGACTGCTCATAATTGGAGGAGAGGAGCTTATGGTCGCAATATAACAAAAGGAAGTGGAGACAAAGGCATATAAAAAGGTGGGGCTGAGTTTCTCCTCGGGAGAGAGGAATAAAAACAGGGGAATGATGATGTTTTTTACGGGGAGACTTGCTGAGTAGGGTTTGACCGATATTTTATTGAGGAGAGAATAAGGAAAAAAAAAGAGGAAGAAAGAAGAAGAAGAAAAAAAAAGGGGGGGGGGGAGCCATTATCCACGGATCTTGAACACCCATTTTCTGGCTCGTTTGGCGAAAACGTTTAGGGGTTTAGCAAGAACGAAAAAAAATGACCTAAGAAGTGTCAAAGTAAGCACTCTAGTTCATATATCATGGGCTGTTCGTTTGCTTCTCTTCCTATATAGATGGTGCTTGTTGGATGTACACTGGTGAAAGGCAAGTAAAAACATTGAGGAAGAAGTACTTGGGGCCGTGTTGAGGCAAGACGCAAGTTCTTCGACGCCGATGTACGAACTAGAAACATCGTCTTTAGCTCCTCGATGGACACCATGCTTGTCCAAGGTGCCATTGGCAAGAAAGTTGGTACCTTCATCCACTATCTGTCAACGTTTCTGGCTGGGTTGGCAATCGGTTTCGTAGCCGCATGGAAGCTCGCATTGTTGATTGTGTCCTTTGGATGCATGGCTGTTCTTTTGGCCATGCAATTAACTTGTACTTGCATGGGGCGCTGTGCTTCATGATGGATTTATTTTTGAGATGAAAATGGGGAAGGAAAGATATGGGTCTTTGTTCTAGCGGCATATCGTAATGCTCTGACTGGTGAAGGTGCACGTGTGGCCGCGACAAATGATCATTTAACTCAACATGATGCTGAATGGATGAAGCATGTTCATCGCATATTCCCAATGGGTTAAATCCATGAGACGTAAGTGACGGACGATTACCTCAAGCTTGAGCTTCGCGACACCAACCCTAGCGTCGCCAACACCCTCCACGGCATTATGATCGCCGAGGTCCTCACCATCATCATCGACCATGTCGAGATCGAGGTCAACCCCTCCTTCCTCAATGACAGGTTCATCGCCCACCACCTCGGCCTCATCCTCCACACCTTCGAGCACAGCATGTTCATGCGTTTCTCCCTTGACTGCGACGCCTATGATGGCAGTGGCCAGTGTGAGTCCTACTCGTCGAGTTCCACCTCCACGCCAAGTGCATGACCGCCCAGTCCCTCAACATCACCAGCAAACATCTCGCTAGCATCGACACCCCGATCCGACCCATTCAAGAGACGGAACCGACAGATTTTGCCGAGCTAGTGAACAAAGAAACTTAGATGCCCTCCACGAAGTTAGTCGTGAATCCTGATATACTGCTCAAGAAACGTGGTAAGAGCGGACTTGTGGCCTTGAATTTGGGTATGACTCATGTTGCTCAGTTTGCGAAAGAACGTCTTGGTGTGAAGGTTGAAATGTGCGGTTGCAAAGCAGCCCCGGCAAGAACTCGTCCTATCAACTCGCTACTATTCAACTCGGAAAGCAACCGGCATCTTGGCTTTTCTCTTGCTTGGCCTGGTGATAGAAAGCCACCGTACTTCCTAGCTAGGGGGGTGAATTGCTCTTTTATCTTGAAGCTGGGATACAAGGTGGTTGTAATGCCACGTGCATATAGAAATCGCTCTGGCGTGAGATACGGGACTCATGGTTTGAAGGTTTATTGTATTCCTTGGAGGTTGTTTCTCATGCAGAATGCTTTGCCACGTCTGGGCCACCATTTTAGAGTCGTTCAACATCAAGGAGCTCCTGACCTTGTTTATCTCATCCCTCTACTTCGCGACGCCGGTCGCTTCCTTTGCTATGATCATCAGGATCTACAGCAGAAAGACCTATGTGGCACCGACACTTCTATTAGGTGTGCGTATCGTGTCCGACACCGTGTCCGACACCGACACTCGTCCGACACTCGTCGACACCCGTCCGACACTCGTTGACCGCGTGTTGGGATTTCGACACTCGGTCAACGCGTGTCGGACGCGTGTCCCTCGTGTGTCTAGCGTGTCTAGCGTGTCGGACACGACTATTAAAAAAAAGAAAAACTTTTGGAACCTTGCCGGTTTTGAAGTGATCACGGAAATGTGTGCAATGAAGGAGAAGTTTATTAGATAGAGCTTGAAATCCATAGAAAAAAGGAAAAATAAGGAGATCTCATAGACTTCTTGGTTTCCATTACGCTTGGGAGCTTTGAAAATTAACGTTCAATGGAGCGTTCATGGAGGGAGAAGCTAATGACGTGGTGACATGAGTATGTAGAGACTCATCTAGGCTATTGGTTGAAGGAGCAACGAGGTCTGTGAATGTTCGATTTTCCCTTTATGCTGAAACCCTAACTCTATTGGATGCTTTGCAGTGCTTGAACTCACATGGGTTTGCAGACAGAGTGCTTAAAGAGATAGATTTGGAGTCAGACAGTATTTATTTGGTCAAAATGCTCCAAGACATAGATATAGTCTCATGGGAAATACAAGCGTTAATTAAGGAGTGCTCAGACTTGTTTTCAAAAGTGAAAAGCTACGGCTAACCCATTGTGCAGGGACCCAAAACAAGATTACGGATTGGGTTGTTAAAGCACAATTTCATAATACTCTTCCACCTGACTAGGTTTTTCACCTATCTCAAACCCTTTAAAATTTGTTATACTTAGAAGCACATATGATATTATGATATTCTTTTTGACTTTATAATACGAATCAAATGACCTTTTCGACAAAAAAAGCTCCTGAGTTTATCAAACTTCACATAAATAGAAGTTTGCCCTCTTCGGTTCAAATTAATGTATATAACACATGTTTTGGCTTTATTTATTATTTTTATATTTACAAATATATTTAATACAACGTGTCCTCGACGTGTCAGAATTTTCTATTTTTGAGAAATACCGTGTCGCCGTGTCGTGTCGTGTCGCGTGTCGGTGTCTGTGCTACATAGAGAAAGACCTCTACGTTCCTGGGAGGCCTGGTCTTTCTCATTGGTGCGATCTTCAAACGGCGTGGCGATGCATTGCACTACTAATGCTTGGCTGTTTATTACCCATCGACAAGGCTATCTAGAGGCTTCTGAAGGATACTGGGTTTTGCTGTGATACCCGTTAGATTTCTTTTACCATCAGCATCACATGGGCCTTGTCACGCCCCGTTCCCTACGACCACGTGACCTCACGCGTCATGCCTTACAACGGTCGATAAGCATTTGTGACTCCCAGGATTGTCGCCGACCAACATTTCCACCAATAGAGTTTTCGCAATGGAAACGAATCCAATCCCCATACATACATACAAACAGGATAGAGAAAGAGAGAGACAACATGAAGCAACACATACAACCGTTAAATGTCGCCAAAGAGTTTTACATTAACCATTCTTACAAAACATACCCATGGATACAAAAAGTTCAATAGATAGCAGGTTACGACTCTCGCAAGCTCACATCTAAAAACGGGTCACAAAAAGGGGAGCTGACACAAATCTAAGGATCCTCCATATCACTCCTCTCCGCAGGCGGGAGCTCCTCAGGAAGTGGACCAGGCGGGTCAATGTCAAAATCAATCACCATTTGATCATCCTCAGGTTCATCAGCATAGTATACCCAGGGACCCTCTTCCCTAAAATCATTCCCATCAGACTCTGGCGGTCCGTCCTCAGGATCTACTAACGCGCCATCGGGAGGCACTGCATAGGGATCCTGAGCACGAAGAACCTCAGAGGGGACCTCGCATAGACCTCAAAGTCAAACACTAGCATGCTGAACCGGAACGATCATACGATAGGCCAAAGGACAACATATAGCGTTGGCATGCAATTTAGACTTTGAGCTCACGCACTGTCACATTATCGCCATGCATATGCCAGACTAAGCCTCAAGTTACATGAAACACATATCAATGCACCAGCACATCTCACGACAAGCATTAATTCTCAACGGTGCAACTCGCCACGCATGCACAACCAGCAAGGCGTCCAGCCAAGGCACAGGTTGGCGTATCACCCTTTGCCAGTGCACCAGCAAGTACGCCTCCTGCACGTATAAGACCCAGCTACACCGCCACTCCCAATGCCTCGACTAGCAAGGCATCAAATCCAAGGCACAGGTCGACACCCTTATTGCTCCAACACCCCGCGTCGACGCGTCCAGGTGTACAGCCTTATCTCGCCATTTTCCCCTCTCTTTGGGACTCGCCCGCCTACTGTCTTTTCCCTCCAATTCCCTCGCGTAAACACGCACAGGGCCGCCCTCCATGCTCATTATTCGCCAATCACATACGCATGCAAACCGGCATACAATTCATCATGATGCATTCATAGCATATAATCGATGAGGCATAAACAAGCGGATAATACAGAGCATTTCATAAATGGACAAGCAAGTAGTCGATTAAGCCCAGTTTACGTTTCCCATTACATTGGCCTTTAAAACTCAATCGTGACTACTTTAACCATCGTAGGTGTTATACGACTGACCCACATTTCAATTCCGGTTTAGTCCATTTAGTTTGCTTAAACTTAGATTCCATTAAACCATAGGCCATTTTCGCCATTTCCTTGCCCTAAAAGCCAAGCCTTAGCACGAACCCATCCCAAGAATTCCCCATAGACCTATTTCGAGCCAAAAGTCTCACTTTTCAGCACACTTTTAACCTCTAAACAACCCATTAAGTCATCTATGTCAAATCTCTACTTGAAACCCTAACCCGGTTTTCCATTAACCTTGTCTTAGAGTCCGGATCTAGCCTCGAGCCTACCAAACAAGTTCACCACAGCCCTATTCACTCCAAATCAGCACACCACAGCCCCATCTTGCACCCAACAATTCAACCAAACACTCATCTTCAATTCTAATCCAACTTTAGCACATAAACCCTAACCATACACACACTAAGTTCAACTAAGGTTCATGCTTGAGCCTACTCAAGGGATAGGACGTCGGCTTACTCGTTAATCAAGCTCGGGAAATCACGATGCGAGAGAGAGACGGCAATCTACTCACGGCGATGTCCAAAGAAACCTAATATCACACAAAAGAGTGAAAGTGAGCTCAAGAGTCCAAGAGAGAGAGAGAGAGAGGTGATCGAGAGGGAGAGCCTCTCGGGTTTGGGAGCGACCGGGGCTAAAAGTGGCTCCTTTGGTCAAACCGTGGGCAAGAGAGGTGCTCAAGACATAGAGGATGCTGGCTGGGGGTGGTCGGAGGTCAAGGGAGGTGATTGAAGCATGGCAGAGCCCAATTGAAGGCGGACCGGTGCAGAAAACGGGATTCTGCCCGCCAGCTTCCACAAGCTGTTCCGGCGAGCTCCGATGTTCGTTTGATTCGAGTGAGGTTTCAAAATGACGGGCGTGAAGAGACGAAGAAAATGGCGTTGGTTTCATGGCAATCGGAGTACTACATAAAAAGTTATGGCCTCGGGAGTCCAGGTGGTACAGAGGTTACCCGAGAGAGAAATCAAGAACTTTGAGAGAGTTTGTGAGTGAGAATCTCTTACCAAACGATCCAAGGGTCTTGAGGGTTGTTGGAAGTGTGGAATGGAGTTCCGATGTAGGTGTGGCGGTCGGCGATCCTTGAGCAAGAAGGAGGGAGAGAGTAAGTGAAAGTGAGAGAGGAGGAGAAAGTGGAAATGAGAGAGGGAGAGAGTGCTCTTATCTTTAAGGTTTCAAAATAGAAACTCCCCAAATCCTTTTCTTGGTCTTGACATAAACATGGGAACTTGAGTTTTCATGAAAAGGTGAGACTTGACATTTGCATGGAAAAGAGAAGGGGATGTTTCATAAAGTAGGTAAAAGTGGGACAAAAAGGTGAGGATTGTTGCCTTGGGAAGAGAAGGGACAAGACATGTTGTGTCACAAGCTTTCATGAAGAAATGACAAAGAGTATTATTGCCTTGCAAAGATAAAAATGTGAAATGTTGACATGTCTTCTAAAAGAAAAGGAGAAGAAGACAATTGGACATACTTGGGAAGAGAGTGACACGTGGCAATTGATGTGATGGCGGGATCGATTTGACATTATTCCTCGAGATGGGTGCCATCAAGACCGGATGAAATTCTAACACAGTCGACTTGAATTACGCGACTAACCCGATCCGATATTCTAATCACTCTAAAAACATTCTACCCACGATCTAGGGAGTCCAACGCAATCCAGGGGCAAGACGGTCATTCCCAACTTCGCCTTACTTCGCGGCGCTCCGGAGTGATGCTGCCAATTCTGAAACCTTCAATACGATGTCCAAAACTTAATCGCGTTATTCAAGAAAATTCAATTATCCAAATTCGGAATTCGTTTCGTGGTCAAATTCATTGAATAACAACTTTAGTAAATACTCAGACCAACGAGTAGCTGATAGGAGATACGCGTATCGACTTATTAGGTCTACGTACTTTAAAGTCTTGGATAACCTTTCCCCTTCGGTTGGTCATCTCGAGTTGATCAGGCTCGAGTGAGATTTATCGAGAGCGTATCAATGAAATATACCCATTCTATTTATAAATTTTGAATATGGGTCGAAAATCCAGAATGTCACAATTCTTCCCTCCTTATAAAAATTTCGTCCTCGAAATTTACAATACACTTATACATCTGACTACTCAAACAAAAATGGGTACAAACGCTTCATCTCTTCCTCACTTTTCCACGTGGCTCCTTCGGTTCCATGGTGCTCCCATACCACTTTGACCAACGGATCTGTCTTGCTTCTCAAAACTTGTTCCCTTCTATCCTCTATTCTGATTGGTTTCTCCACGTAAGAAACTTTGTCGTTCACTTCTATGACTTCATGATCGAGTATATGTCCAGGGTCCGGCTCGTATTTCCTTAACATCGATACATGAAAGACATTATGCACTTGTGACAAGCTCGGCGGTAGGGCTAGACGATACGCCAGGGTTCCAATTCTTTCCAAGATCTCGAATGGGCCTACAAACCTTGGGCTCAGCTTTCCTTTCTTCCCAAATCGAGATAACCCCCGCATCGGCGAAACCTTCAAAAACACATGATCTCCAACTTGAAACTCCAAAGGTCTGCGCCTCCTATCCGTATAACTTTTCTGGCGACTCTGAGCAGTTTTCAGCCTATCTCTGATCATCTTTACTGCCTCGACCGACTGTTGAACCAACTCCGGACCTGTTATGCTCCTTTCACCTACTTCATCCCAACAGACCGGAGTTCTACAAGATCTTCCATATAGAGCCTCGAAAGGTGCCATTCAGATACTCTGCTGATAACTATTGTTATACGCGAACTCCACCAAGTGTAGCTGCTCCTCCCATCCACCTTTAAAGTCTATGAAACATGCCCTTAACTTGTCCTCCAGAGTCTGAATTGTCCTTTCAGACTGTCCATCTGTCTGAGGGTGATACGCTGTACTGAAGCGCAACTCTGATCCTAAGGCAGCTTGCAGACTTTTCCAAAATGATGCAGTAAACCTTGGATCACGATCCGACGTGATTGTCACGGGCACTCCATGAAGTCGCACTATGTTCCGCACATACAACTTAGCCAACCTTTCCAGAGTGAAATCCTTTCGCACAGCTATGAAGTGAGACGACTTCGTCAACCTATCGACCACGACCCAAATTGAATCATTGCTCCTTTGGCTTCTCGGTAATCCTGTCACAAAATCCATCGTGACATGTTCCCATTTCCATTCTAGTATCTCCAATGGCTGTAGCAGTCCTCCAGGCTTACAATGTTGCGCCTTCACTTGCTGACATGTCAAACACTTAGCTACATACTTTGCCACATCTACCTTCATTCCATTCCACCAATAGTGCTGGCGTAGGTTTTGATACATCTTCGTGCTGCCAAGGTGAATACTATAACTGCTACGATGCGCTTCCGATAAGATCTCCTTCTTCGACTCCTCATTATCTGGTACACACAATCGCCCACGAAACTTTAAGATCCCATCTGCTGTCACCTAAAACTCTGGTTTCCTCTTGCTCACTTCCAAAGATTGGATCTTCTGAAGGCTGGGATCTATAGATTGTAGTTCCTTAATCCTTGTCCGTATCGTTGGTTCAATCCTCAAAGCGGCCATTAGACTCGAGAGGTGTCCTACTTCAAACTTGAATTCTGAGTCTCTTAATTCCTTTAGCAGGGCCAACTCTTTGTCCACCATTTGAACGACACTCGATTTCCGACTAAGGGCATCTGCTACTTTATTGGCCTTTCCTGAATGGTATAGAATGTCGCAGTCGTAGTCCTTTAACAACTCCATCCAACAACGCTGTCTCATGTTCAACTCTTTTTGAGAGAATATATACTTTAAACTCTGGTGGTCCGTATAAATCTGAAACCTCTCTCCAACCAGGTAGTGCCTCCATATCTTAAGTGCGAACACTATTGTTGCTAATTCCAAGTCATGCGTCGGGTAATTCATCTCATGCGGCCTCAGCTGTCTAGACGCATACGCCACAACTCGTCCATTCTGCATTAAGACACACCCAAGTCCTTTCAACGACGCGTCACTACAGATCTCAAATCCTCCTGGTCCTGATAGGATTGTCAACACTAGTGCGGTCGTCAACTACTCTTCAGCTCCTGAAAACTTTTTTTCGCACTTATTAGTCCATTCAAACTTAGTCTCCTTCTTTAGTAGACACGTTAAGGGACCAGTTATTGCGGAAAACCTCTCCACGAAACGTCTATAGTAGCCTGGCAATCCTAGGAAACTCCTTACCTCCGTCACGGTTATAGGCCTTGGCCACTTCTCAACTACTTCGATCTTTGATGGATCCACTGCTATACCATCGCCAGAGACTACGTGTCCAAGAAATGCCACTCGGTTGAGCCAAAACTCACACTTACTAAACTTGGCGTAAAGTGAATGCTCCATTAACGTCTGTAGAATTGTCCTTAGGTGCAGTTCATGATCCTGAGAGCTCTTCGAGTAAACTAGGATGTCGTCGATAAACACTATCACAAACTGATCCAAGAATTCCTTGAACACCCTGTTCATCATATCCATAAAAGCGGCAGGGGCATTTGTCAATCCAAACGGCATGACTGTAAACTCATAATGCCCATATCTCGTCCTAAACGCCGTCTTTGGTATATCCTCCTTTTTAATCCTCAGCTGATGATAACCTGTCCTAAGGTCAATCTTTGAGAACACTGACGCTCCTTGCAATTGATCGAACAGATCATCAATCCTTGGGAGCGAGTACTTGTTCTTGATCGTCACCTGATTCAGCTGTCTATAGTCAATGCACAAACGTAGCAACCCATCCTTCTTCCTTACGAACATCACTGGCGCACCCCATGGCGATGCACTTGGTCGGATGAACCCCTTGTCCAACAATTCTTGCAATTGCACCTTAAGTTCCTTCAATTCTGACAAAGCCATCCTATAAGGTGCCTTAGAGATTGGTTCAGTCCCTGGTGCCAACTCGATTACAAACTCCACTTCTCTTTCCGGCGGTAACCCAGGCAATTCCTCAGGGAAAACGTCCGAGAAATCTCGCACCACTGGCACGTCCTCTAACCTTACTTCCTTAACCAAAGAGTTCGTTACAGATGCTAGGAAGCCTTGACATCCTTCTTCCATCAGTTTAGTTGCCTCTAAAGACGAAATCCAAGGTATCGAGGTTCCTGCTCGATTTCCCAAAAACTCATATTTATGATGACCCATTGGGTTAAGTTGGATCACCCTGTTTCCACAATCTATCACAGCACCATGCTTAACTAACCAGTCCATTCCTACTATCACGTCAAAGTCATGCATAGGTAGCACTGCTAGGTCGATTAACTCCTTCCTATCACCAAGAACTATCTTACACCCTTGACATCCTAACGAAACCATCACTTTATCCTTCAATGGTGTCACAACATGCAACACTACGTCAAGCGGTTTTACATCCATGCCAGATAAACACACAAATTGCTCAGACACAAACGAGTGCGATGCTCCAGGATCGAACAAAGCATATGCAGGATGATCACAGAGAGAGACGGTACTTGTGATCACTCCAGGCGCGTTCTCAGCCTCCTTGCGCGCTATAGCATAAACCCTTCCTTGCGCTAGTGGTCTGTTCAGGTTATTCGGTAAGGCAGCTCCCATTTGAAGTCCTGTCTGTTGCCGTTGTGGCTGGAACCGGGGTCCTGGGGCTCTCATTGGGCAGTCCTTCACTTGGTGCCCTGTCTGCCCGCATCCAAAGCAAGCTCCTGGCCTAGACGGGCAGGGACCATTTCCATGCCTCCTCCCACAATTTCTACACGGTCTACCAGCAGCATAGGTTGGTTTCTTCAGATTCCTTTGAGCAGGTGGGACGAACCTCCTTGTGTCCCCCATGGGTCTTTTTCCAAAGTTGCAGTTATCTCTTGAGGGCGGAAACCGCGATCCAGATGCGGCAGCCCGTTCTATTATATTCCTTTCCAACTCATGTGCCCTCTCATACATTTCATTGTAGTCTCTCACACCTGCGGTGATCAGACGACTTTTTAGTTCCGGCTTCATCCCATCACAGAACCTTCTCGCCTTATCCCATGGATTCCCTATTATCCTTTGAGCAAACTTTGACAGTCTTGCAAATTCTGCCTCACATTGGTCTACTGACATCTGACCTTGACGGAGCCGCAGAAACTCCTCCATTTTCCTTTCCTGCGCCGCGTCCGAAAAGTACTTCCCGTTGAACGCTCCATAAAACGCCATCTAGTTCGGCTCTATACCCTCAGGGAAAACTACCCCACGGGTGGCCTTCCACCAATCGTCCGCGGTGCCTTGAACTTGGTAGACTGCTAAAGACACCTTCTCTTCCTCGGTGCACCTCAGCACGGCGAACGCCTTCTCCAGCTGTGCAACCCATAGAGATGCTACTTCGGGTCCTCCACTTCCATCAAACTTTAGTGGTTGCAGCCTCAGAAATTGCTCCACCAGATGAGGTACATGCCGTCCTCCAGCACCATTACCATTATTCCCATTCACTCCATTTACTGCGGCGGTAGCAGCAACTTCCGCAGCGTGGGCAACCTCAGCAGCTCTTTCCTGGGCCTGCCTGCCCATCAGATTGCCAACTTCTGTCAGTACCCTCATCAAATCCGCGATCGTCGGGTTCTCCGTAGCTGAAGCCCGTGAGCTCGACGCTCCACCCGATCTTCTGCCCCGGTTGCTCATACTTCCTGATCTCACTCACCTAGACCTGCTATAATTCCACCAGGGAATTAGTAACCTAAGCCACTACTCGAGGCCTAGCAGCCCACACACAACAGCAGGTCAAGGCTTATGACCACTAACACAGCCACAAAAGCTCACTTAACACCCCACAGACAAAGGCTAGGTTCTTACCTCGGGTCCAAACGCACCTGCAGCTTAGCAATAAAACTAGAAACATTTAGCACCACAACCAAGGAAACAATTCAAACAGCAAGCACATGCGCCAATCAAACATACGACGTGCCCAATCCTAGTCCAAGCTTAGGGGTCTCTCTATCTAATTACCCCAAATCATCAACCTTATCACTCCAAGCCTTGAATATTTCAGATCGAGCTGACCTTGCTCTGATACCACTTCGGGCGGTGATGTCACGCCCCGTTCCCTACGACCACGCGACCTCACGCGTCATGCCTTACAACGGTCGATAAGCATTTGCGACTCCCAGGATTGTCGCCGACCAACATTTCCAGCAATAGAGTTTTCGCAATGGAAACGAATCCAATCCCCATACATACATATAAACGGGATAGAGAAAGACAGAGACAACATGAAGCAACACATTCAACCGTTAAACATCGCCAAAGAGTTTTACATTAACCATTCTTACAAAACATACCCATGGATACAAAAAGTTCAACAGATAGCAGGTTACGACTCTCGCAAGCTCACATCTGAAAACGGGTCACAAAAAGGGGAGCTGACACAAATCTAAGGATCCTCCACATCGTTCCTCTCCGCAGGCGGGAGCTCCTCAGGAAGTGGACCAGGCGGGTCGATGTCCAGATCAATCACCATTTGATCCTCCTCAGGTTCATCAGCATAGTATACACAGGGACCCTCTTCCCAAAAATCATTCCCATCAGACTCTGGCGGTCCGCCCTCAGGATCTACTAACGCGCCATCGGGAGGCACTGCATAGGGATCCTGAGCACGAAGAACCTCAAAAGAGATATCAAAACCAGACAGTGCCTCAGACAAGTGCTCCCCATCTCTCCACCTCCAAGCCTCATATTTGTGCTTCTCCCAAACTACATCTCCTACATCCACCCAGATAGTGGTCACCTACTTAACATATACAGTCTCATCGTTTGCTAGATACTCAATACGATCAGTCCTTACCTCTATGGGTATTCCAAAACGGGGTGGCAGTCCACTCATCCTCAGGGCTTAGGATCTGAAAGGTAGGGTTTTAATAAACCGTGAGATACACATCTCAGTAAGCCTAATCCTAAGCCTCGCTCAGGACCTCGCATAAACCTCAAAGTCAAACACTAGCATGCTGAACTGGAACGATCATACGAAAGGCCAAAGGACAACATATAGCGTTGGCATGCAATTCAGACTACGAGCTCATGCACTATCACATTGTCGCCATGCATATGCCAGACCAAGCCTCAAGTTACATGACACACATATCAATGCACCAGCACATCTCATGACAAGCATTAATTCTCAACGGTGCAACTCGCCACACATGCACAACCAACAAGGCGTCCAGCCAAGGCACAGGTTGGCGTATCACCCTTTGCTAGTGCACCAGCAAGTACGCCTCCTGCACGTACAAGACCCAGGTACACCGCCACTCCCAGTGCCTCGACCAGCAAGGCATCAAATCCAAGGCACAGGTCGGCACCCTTATCGCTCCAACACCCCGCGTCGACGCGTCCAAGTGTACAGCCTTATCTCGCCATTTTCCCCTCTCTTTGGGACTCGCTCGCCTACTGTCTTTTCCCTCCAATTCCCTCGCGTAAACACGCACAAAGCCGCCCTCCATGCTCATTATTCGCCAATCACATACGCATGGAAACCGGCATACAATTCATCATGATGCATTCATAGCATATAATCGATAAGGCATAAACAAGCGGATAATACAGAGCATTTCATAAATGGACAAGCAAGTAGTCGATTAAGCCCAGTTTACATTTCCCATTACATTGGCCTTTAAAACTCAATTGTGATTACTTTAACCATCGTAGGTGTTATACGACCGTCCCACATTTCAATTCCGGTTTAGTCCATTTAGTTTGCTTAAACTTAGATTCCATTAAACCATATGCCGTTTTCACCATTTCCTTGCCCTAAAATCCAAGCCTTAGCACGAACCCAACCCAAGAATTCCCCATAGACCTATTTCGAGCCAAAAGTCTCACTTTCCAGCACACTTTTAACCTCTAAACAACCCATTAAGTCATCTATGTCAAATCTCCACTTGAAACCCTAACCCGATTTTCCATTAACCTTGTCTTAGAGTCCGGATCTAGCCTCGAGCCTACCAAACAAGTTCACCACAACCCTATTCACTCCAAATCAGCACACCACAACCCCATCTTGCACCCAACAATTCAACCAAACACTCATCCTCAGCTCTAATCCAACTCTAGCACATAAACCCCAACCATACACACACTAAGTTCAACCAAGGTTCATGCTTGAGCCTACTCAAGGGATAGGACGTCGGCTTACTCGTTAATCAAGCTCGGGAAATCATGAGGCGAGAGAGAGACAGCAATATACTCACGGCGATGTCCAAAGAAACCTAATATCACACAAAAGAGTGAAAGTGAGCTCAAGAGTCCGAGAGAGAGAGAGAGAGAGAGAGAGAGAGAGAGAGAGAGAGAGAGAGAGGTGATCGAGAGGGAGAGCCTCTCGGGTTTGGGAGCGACTAGGGCTAAAAGTGGCTCCTTTGGCCGAATCGTGGGCAAGAGAGGTGCTCAAGACATAGAGGATGCTGGCTGGGGGTGGTCGAAGGTCAAGGGAGGTGATCGGAGCACGGCGGAGCCCGATTGAAGGCGGACCGGTGCAGAAAATGGGATTCTGCCCGCCAGCTTCCACAAGCTGTTCCGGCGAGCTTCGATGTCCGTTTGATGCGAGTGAGGTGTTAAAATGACGGGCGTGAAGAGACGAAGAAAATGGCGTTGGTTTCATGATAATTGGAGTACTACAGAAAAAGTTATGGCCTCAGGAGTCCAGGTGATATAGAAGTTACCCGAGAGAGAAATCAAGAACTTTGAGAGAGTTTGTGAGTGAGAGTCTCTTACCAAACGATCCAAAGGTCTTGAGGGTTGTTGGAAGTGTGGAATGGAGTTCCGGTGTGAGTGTGGTGGCCGGCGATCCTTGAGCAAGAAGGAGGGAGAGAGTAAGTGAAAGTGAGAGAGGAGGAGAAAGTGAAAATGAGAGAGGGAGAGAGTGCTCTTGTCTTTAAGGTTTCAAAATAGAAACTCCCCAAATCCCTTTCTTGGTCTTGACATAAACATGGGAACTTGAGTTGTTATGGAATATATGGGATTTGACAAAATGAAATGATGGGTTCCTGGAGAAGCAAGTGGGCATGACAAGATTCCTTGGAGAGGCAAAAAGGTGCCTTGGAAGAGTGAGATGCCATATATGTCGTGGTGAGGGGGGGACAAAAGTAAAAATCTTGTCTTGGTTTTAATGAGGATAAGGGGCAAGACACAAGACATGTTCTCTTGAAGAAGGTGGGAGATGACATGAAAAGGTGAGACTTGACATTTGCATGGAAAAGAGAATGGGATGTTTCATAAAGTAGGTGAAAGTGGGACAAAAAGGTGAGGATTGTTGCCTTGGGAAGAGAAGGGACAAGACATGTTATGTCACTAGCTTTCATGAAGAAATGACAAAGAGTATTATTGCCTTGCAAAGATAAAAATGTGAGATGTTGACATGTCTTCTAAAAGAAAAGAAGAAGAAGACAATTGGACTTACTTCGGAAGAGAGTGACACGTAGCAATAGATGTGATGGCGGGATCGATTTGACATTATTCCTCGAGATGAGTGCCATCGAGACCGGATGAAATTCTAACACAGTCGACTTGAATTACGCGACTAACCCGATCCGATATTCTAATCACTCTAAAAACATTCTACCCACGATCTAGGGAGTCCAACGCAATCCAGGGGCGAGACGGTCATTCCCAACTTCGCCTTACTTCGCGGCGCTCCGGAGTGATGCTGCCAATTCTGAAACCTTCAATATGATGTCCAAAACTTAATCGTGTTATTCAGGAAAATTCGATTATCCAAATTCGGAATTCGTTTCGTGGTCAAATTCATTGAATAACAACTTTAGTAAATACTCAGACCAACGGGTGGCTGATAGGAGATACGCGTATCGACTTATTAGGTCTACGTACTTTAAAGTCCTAGATAACCTTTCCCCTTCGGTTGATCATCTCGAGTTGATCAGGCTCAAGTGAGATTTATCGAGAGCGTATCAATGAAATATACCCATTCTATTTATAAATTCTGAATATGAGTCGAAAATCCAGAATGTTACAGGCCTCCATATATTAGAGCAAAAGGAGCGTACTTCCAAGCACGAGCTAGTTAAAGCCTCTGCTGAGGCTGATGAGTTAAAAATGTAAATGTAATCAAGCGGCTCATATATCTATTCAAGACAAAGTTTAGGCCCAGATCACTTTACTTCCGAAGTCCACTCAACTCGAGCCCACGAGTTCCGACCCTTGCTTTCCCGAGCCTTAGAGGTCGAGAGTTCATCTTTTTGGAAGGTTTTGAATGCTTTTGATTCGAGCACGCATGGTGGATCTTCTGCTCTTAGGAAACATGCAGCTGAATGCTTTCTTTCTCTGGATACGACCCAGCCAACATCAACTCAAGAGTTGGTTGCAAAAGACCTACGTGGTTATGGGTGGAAATTTAAGCATATTTTCAGAGGTCAACCATGTAGGCCTTTGCTGACCGCGTTGGATGGAGTACATTTGTCACTTCTAAGAGATTGGTTACTGGCAATTCCTTTGAGAGGAGAATGGAGAATTCTATATAGGTGTGGCCGCGTATCTCTGCTCTCTCTATTGCGCGTCTCTCCAAAAGATCCGAGGCTAATCAAGAGATATTGTCTTGAAAATGGATTTCTTTTTATCGGTTTAAGATCGGGGTTTTGGCCATGTCCCTTTTTCTTGAACTGTGGATATGAATTTTATCTTCCTGGGAGTTACCCACATAAGTAAATGATGGTGTGAAGGAGAACACGGAGAATCCTGGCGAACTCCTCATGAAAGATCGCGTCGAGAACTCGCCTTGCCGATTTAAGATCTACACCATCGAGTCCGAGATCTTTTGACACCGCATGAACAATCACTGCTGTGAAGACAATGGCTACTGCCGTGAGCATAAGAAAGAAAGAGAGAGTCTCCGCACGGCTTTGGAAAAGGAATGAGAATCCACTCACCTGGGAGGAGATCCTAGTTTCCTCTATGCAAAAGATCAAAGCCATGATGATCGATGCTCTGAAGATTCAAGCAGAAATGGTGAGTATGAAGCCCCGTTTGACGTCTCTCCGCTCTA
Organism: Psidium guajava; assembly: GCA_016432845.1. NCBI lineage: Eukaryota > Viridiplantae > Streptophyta > Magnoliopsida > Myrtales > Myrtaceae > Psidium > Psidium guajava. The sequence continues at coordinate 16,651,456 of CM028230.1, read as the reverse complement.
TGGCAACCAACATCCCTTGGTATGTGCTGCTCTCTCAACGATCGAGTGAAGTCCAGTGGATCTACATCTTCGGCGTCAATAACATTAGCGATAAATACCCAATTACGTGATCCTCTGTGATGGTATGAGGCCATTGGAGGCCCTGTGGTGGTGCTAACTCATGTTGTAGAAGTTCAAGTCAAAGGACAAGAGGATGCCTAAGAAAGCGTATGTAAGGTTCGTAAATATGTGGAGAGGGCTTCAACTGACCCAAAGGCCGTCATTACGACGTTAGGCCACATCACACAGAAGACAATAGGAGCACTTCAAGTGGCACGATTGACTTCATTGCTCTAGGAAGTGGTGGACTCGGATCATCTGGGAAAGTTAGCGGCCTGCATGCAGCAGCTTTCGAGGGATGAGTTCGTACTTTCCCGACTCCCTCACCCCAACCTCGAGATCTTTAGTGCTCCAGTACTCCTTGTGGAAGGTAGGTCATCGCAACCCAGCACTTGCTTTCATTTGTGCTTGCATGAATCTTCAATGGGTGTTGTAGGTGAGTAGGAAATAATGTTGTAGGGATCTGTAGTGGAAGTAGCTGGAGTTAAACGTAAAATCGAAACCTTACTATTTTGGGCTTAGAATCTATTTTGGGCTGACTTAGCTTTGTGATATTTGGGGCTGGACTCAAAAAAACTTGGAATAGGTTTCGTGTTATGGCCTCTAAAAGAATGTATGATAAGTTGACTTAAGCCCAAGTTAAGTTTTTGTGTCCTAAACCGATTTGGGCTCTAAAGATTCTAGTTGGGCTCCGTTCAGACAGGCCAGGTCTAACGACTGGGTCTTTTAGTAAAATATGTGTTCGAAATATTAAAATGATAAAGGATTTAATAAAAAAAATCATCATTAATTAAAAAAATTATTAATTAAAATAAAAAAAATTTCAAAAATTTCAGAAAAATGTCAAAAATTAGGAAACAGGTCATTTCGACTGATCAATCCTATTTTGAGTGATTTCCCTTTCCAATATTCTCAAAATGACGATTTTGCCCCCATGGGTAAATCGTCTTGAAAAATTTCGAAAAATTCTCAGAAATTGTGGGAAATAAGGAATGATCATATTTTCACTTCTAGATCTTTGAAAAATGACCATTTTACCCTTCTGGTCAGTTTGACCCAAATCTTTTCAAGTCACCCCAAATGAACCTTCATGAAATTGGTACTGAAATGGCATTAGAGTAATCTAATGTAACCAAGTCCCCGAACTCATAATCTCTAGTTCATAAAATTAATTAGTTCTCCCACTAATTTATTTAGGTTTCTAATCGACCTACCAAGAATGATTAGTGGCGACTCCAAATTCTAAAATCATTCAAAAAAAAAAAACAAAAAAAACAAAGTCGCGATTTGGTAGAGCTTGGAAGAGCTCGAACTAGGTTAGTTAATTTAATCAATTAATCTGGTAATCCATTAACCTAAAAAAAATGAATTTTAGGTCGCGACAAGCGCTCCACCAGCTTTTCTCTCTCGTGAACCAATAGTGAAACCTGCTCATCAGAGACTTGGCGGCCTTCTTGTATCGAGCAACCGAGCGTTCTGCAAACTCCAGGCACTCAGATCGATCTTGATAGCGGGCCTTCACGACGCGGGCTAAGGTTACCGTCTCCTGGGTATTTCGACAGGCCTCTAGAAAATTGATGAAGACATGTAAGAACGCCTCGTATTCATTCTCTAAATTAGTGCCTTCGACTGAAAAAGCATTTATCTCCCTAAACAGACCGAGGATCTCAGCTTCGGCTCTCGGATGATAGGCTATGTAAATATAGCCTTGGCTAAGAAGATGGTAAAATCTCTCCCATCTGAACATAACTTCAGCTAGGAAAGTATGTGTGGGAAGATTGGCCATTATCGTTAAAAGAATAGAGGAGAGAATCTGACGAGCAGAATACGAAAGAGAAGATGATAGAGGTGAAGTAGATAATCGAAATACAAATGTGATAATCTGTTTCAAGTTAAATATTGAATTCACAAGGGCAGTCTCTATCAGCCAGATTGTCCTATTTGCCATCCCCTTTCGGTATTATCTTCATCAGCTAGAATCCTGGACAGTCTACAATCTCGAGCCAAGAGAATCCGACGTCTCTACGAAAAGTTGGACGGGTACCACTTTGAAAAAAAGAAAGAATGAAAAGACGAGCTGAGTGGGAGACAAAGAAATTTTCGTCTTTATCGGACAACTCGCCAACAAATCGACGGTGGAGATAACGGCAGGAGTCCTCTACCACAAAAAGATTGAAAAAGATAAGCCGAGTGAGAGATACGAGAAAGACTCGGGAGAAGCAATACAGTTTTCTAAACCCACGCCCGAATTTCAAAAGGAAACGTTCTCCTGATAATCTTCGTCTATGTCCTAAAAAGAGCTTCAAAGACGGTCACTTAGAAAAACTCTAGAGAGAGTGAAAGTACAAGAAGAGGTAACAGACCTTAAGAAATCATTAACCAAATCGAAGATGTTTCAACCCAATAATCTCGAGAGTTATCATTATCTACTGAATATGGGAGAGGAGTTCAAGGCCATGTTTGGGATTCAGACCATAGAGCCTGGCCCTTCCGCCGACGACGTCCAAGATCTCGGTAAAGATAAGGACAACAACAATAAGGGTCAAAGGAAATGTTACCGTCGCCATACCGAAGAGCAAATACAAAAGCTTGAGGATTTCTTCAGAGTATGCCCTATGCCGAATGGCAAATAGAGAATGGAACTAAGCCAAGAGCTAGGACTGGAATTTTCCCAAGTCAAGTTCTGGTTTTAAAACAGGCGGACCCGAATGAAGACTCGATATGAGCGCAATGAGGTCGAGTTTTTAAGAGTTGAAAATGAAAAGCTCCGAGCGAAGAACAAAATGTATAAAGAAGTTTTTGATTCCGCCACATGCCCCAACTACAATAGCCTCCTTACTCTGGATGAAAGACAGTATCTGAAGGTCAAAAATGCTCGTTTAAGAGGTGAGTTAGATAAGTTCATTATAGGGTCACGTTCTGTTGGGGTGATGTACAAAAAGACCGAGCCTATGGAGCCAATAATGATGCCTTCCGAGGAGGAGGGGATACATCACCATCGAGCAAGTAGAGTCGACGACGAGATCGCTGCAATGATCAGCCAGTTTGATGTTGATGAAGCACCGGGGCTTTAATGTGCATACGGGGCCGGTACTTCAAAACTAGTGGTCATGGAACCTTCAACATGGCCAACGCATACCTGATCCGGAACGAAGCCAACTGATCACTGAAGAGCCTGCAAAGGAAAGAAGATCAAACTTGGATGAATGTATCTGCTTCGTTTCTTTACTCGTTTTCCACTTTTATCAATGTCCGGAATTAATATAAAAGCAAGAAGTAGTAATCTCCCTACCCCCTATTCAATGCTCGGAGCCGTTACCGCACCAAACTCGAAAAAGTTAATGGCGAGTAAAAAGCAGCGTAAACTTAAAAGGTGGTTTCGTATCGTTCCAATTTACTCTCAATTACTTCGATTCTAAATCGAACTCCTTTTACTCTTAGGAATTTGCAAACTGACCCAGAAACACAGCCATACTCGAATGCAAAGTCCTCTTGGCAAATCAATTCGCAGATATTATCACCGAATGCACGACTTCTAACAAAGAAAAATACGAGCGAAAGACACGAGCGGCCTCAGAGATGGGTAGTTTTGTATCATTTCAATTTACCCTTGGTCGTCTCGAATTTTGAATTACTTTATTCCGTCTTAACATGGGTTGTAAATTACCTCAGAGAGCATCGTGGCGTAGATTTGCCCAATACGACAAGACCGTACCATCCGAAGATTAACCCTTAAAAGGGAGCCTCCATGGACGCCTACGATCTAATGGGCCTAAGAGAATGAGAAATAACAGTAATCTGAAGCGAAAGAAATCATTACGCTCGATGAGCAAAATCAAGGCCCATACTTTGCTATAGCCTCGGCCCTAATGACAAAGTGTTCAACAAGAACTGGAGACAAACTCGATCCAATGAAGCTGATAAGAGCCTCGTGCAAGGCATTCAAGATGAAGGGTAAACCAGTATCATTTCCAATTCATCCCCTCCAATATCAGCTAACATGTCTCATTTTCTTTTGATAGGAAATGTTAATACTACCATTTAACATATCGAAGAAGATACCCCCAAACAACAATTCAAAACTGCATTGCTCGATTTGCTTATATGCCTAGAGGCAATCCAAATTTTCCCATTCTTGATATGCTTGCGCATTTCGTAAACATGCATGACGCTTGAAAATTGCCACATCCGTATTGTGCTTGCACATGCCATGATTCATGTATGACTATTCTGCATGTTTAATTTTGCAAATTTTGGCTTGGAGCATAAACTGCATATGATGCATCAAATGTGTAGAATGAGGCATGATAGGATGATGAAAGGCACGCCATTTTCATACACATCCCATATCCATAGTGAGTTATGTGCCAAATAGGCTCCGTATTCCCCAAGGTAATGGATTTTCTTGTGAAAGGTACGATACCGAAAGGAGGGATGCATTCATTTCTCTATCCTAAACACTATAGGTAACCATTGACAACCCATTTGGGCGACGACTTTATTTCATAACCCCTGCCAAGAACCACCCCACATCGAGGCCAAGTGGAGGTAGTCTCAGCAAATAGCATGAGGTAAATGGTTAGAAATTTTCTTGCTCAAACTAACATTAATTTTCAAGTATTGCTTTGCTTTTAACCTCATATGGTGATTCAAGTGTCTTAGGACGACGAAAAGTATTCGTTTCTCTATCCAATACACTCATATCCTTTGCATCATCCAATTGAGCCTGTATATTCATTTCTTAAAACCCCGTTGGTGATTGTTACCCATTTCAAAATGAAGATCACGCCATCTCTAGCTAAAAGAACTTAAAAGAAGTGGGTCTACATAGAATTCTCAAGTCAACTCTTCTAGTGTGATCTTTGACATACGTATGTATAACGGCATAGTCTTCAAGAAAAAAGGTAGAAAGTCAATTTCGAGCATAAAAAAAGCAAAGCGCCAGTTAAAAGCAAGGCCAATACCCATACAAATCAATATTCACGTACATTCAGTGAAAACATCTTGTCTTCTGCTGTAAAATCCCCAATGGGATCTGGTTACAAAGAAAACTCTTCGAATGGGTCAAATTGCAAAATATACTCAGTTGAAGTTTATATCACTTGGGAGCTACGACAGTATCAGTAAAAGTTGACACCTCCCTCGTACTACGATGGTGTCCTTTGAAGATTATTCTAGCAGGTTGAGAATGGTGGTAGAGATGTAATGATCACCAACGTCGAACCCATCCCATATATCTTCTGGGCCAAAATAGGCCTTCCTTGGTCCCCAATCCCAACCTACGTTACAACCCGTGAAAGTCTTTTCTGATTAAGGCGCTTGAATTAACATAGGGTTGAAAGATTTTAAGCATCACTCGAAAAGGTACGAGTAAGACTATTTCTCTCTCATTTTTGCAGGGTTCTTGACTTGTAAACCCGTAGCAGATGATGAAAGCCTTTTTGTCAATGGGCTTAACTCAAAAGAGTCCCCTTTGGTAAGCCTTGACCCAACCTACATAATAGTCCTAATCAAGACCTCTAGATTGGCATGATCGTACCAATTGCTACATTATTCAGACCCTTGCTGAATGCGATGATGGTGAGAATGAGTGATTCCTTTTCAATCCTGCAATAAGGATAAACAGCCTTTCTCGAGAGTGAGAGAATGCCCTTTTAGACTAAAGTCGCCCATTCAAATCATATTTGAGGCGTTCATGCGATGATAACCTCCTTGAACAGAATTGGTAATGTAAACTTGACAGAATAATTATGCATGATCCACATTTTGGTCAATTGCATCATGAGTTATTACACAAACTGTCTCTAATCATGGAAAACTTAGCTGAACAATTTTGCATAAACTAGTGAACTCATTAATGAAAAATACTTGCACATGTCGCATTTGACACTACATGACAGGTGACACATTTTCGATGTTCAAGTTACCTTTCAAAGTCTCGAAATCCATTTTGCGATTATTGAATGAACAAGCCTAGTCGTCAAGAAATCCCTAGGCAGTCTTCTAAATCCTCAAGTAGGAATATCTTCAACCTGAACCCTTCATGATAAACTAAATCGGGTTTGAGTTTCTACAGGATTCTTGGTCTCCCCAGATCCCAGAATGGCACCCTTTAAGGTAAGTTAAATCGAGTTTGAGCTTTTGCAGGATTCTTGGTCTTCCCCGATCCTAGAATGGCACCTTTCGAGGTAAGATAAATTGGTTTTGAGCTTTTATAGGATTCCTGGTCTTCCCAGATCCCAAAATGGCAACCTTTAAGGTAAGTTAAATGGGTTTGAGCTTCTGCAAGATTACTGGTATTCCCAGATCTCAGGATGGCACCCTTCGAAATACACCAAGTCCGTCTTACAGGCATCAAAAGTCCTTTCTACAAACACATAAAAGTCCTTTTTACAGGCACCCAAAGTCCTTTCTACAGGCGCACAAAAGTCCTTTCTACAGGCATACAAAAGTCCTTCTTTCAGGCACTCAAGTCCTTTCTACAAGCACCCAAAGTTCTTCTTATAGGCACCCAAGTCCTTTCTACAGGCACACAAAAGTCATTCTCACAGGCACCCAAGTCCATCTTAAAGGCATCCAAAGTCCTTTCTACAGGCACATAAAAGTCCTTTCTACATGCACATACCAAGTCCTTTCTACAGGCACCCAAAGTCCTTTCTACAGGCACACAAAAATCCTTTCTACAGGCACGCAAGTCCTTTCTATAGGCACAAAAAGTCCTTACAAGCACCCAAGTCCTTTCTACAGGCACCCAAAGTCCTTTCTACAGGCATAAAAAAGTCCTTCTTACAAGCACCAAGTCCTTTCTATAGGCATCTAAAGTCCTTCTTACAGGCACCCAAAGTCCTTTCTATAGGCACACAAAAGTCCTTCTTACAGGCACCCAAGTCCTTCCTACAGGTATCCAAAGTCCTTTCTATAGGCACATAAAAGTCCTTTCTACAAGCATCCAAAGTCCTTTTTACAAGCACATACCAAGTTCTTTCTACAGGCACCCAAAGTCCTTTATACAAGCACACAAAAGTCCTTCTTACAAGCACCTAAGTCCTTTCTACACGCACCCAAAGTCCTTTCTACAGGCACCCAAAGTCCTACCAAAGTCCTTTTTACAGGCATACAAAAGTCCTTCTTATAAGCACCAAGTCCTTTCTACAGCCACCTGAAGTCCTTCTTATAGGCACCCAAGTCCTTTCTACAGGTACCCAAAGTCCTTTCTACAGGCACACAAAAGTCCTTCTTATAGGCACCCAAGTCCTTCTTACAGGTATCAAGAGCCCTTTCTACAGGCATATAAAGGTCCTTTCTACAGGCATCCAAAGTCCTTTCTACAGGCACATACCAAGTCCTTTCTACAGGCACCCAAAGTCTATTATACGGGCACACAAAAGTCCTTCTTATAGGCACCCAAGTCCTTTCTACAGGCACCCAAAGTCCTTTTTACAGGAACACAAAAGTCTTTCTTACAGGTACCCAAGTCCTTTCTACAGGCACCCAAAATCCTTTCTATAAGCATATAAAAGTCCTTCTTACAGGCACCAAGTCCTTTCTACAGGCACCCAAAGTCCTTTCTACAGGCGCACAATAGTCCTTCTTACAAGCACAAAAGTCCTTTCTACAGGCACCAAGTCCTTTCTATAGGTACAAAGTCCTTCTTACAGGTATTTCCATGGGGTGACCCACCATATGGGTCAAATCTTAATCCAATTTTAATTAGTAGAATCTTTTCATTAGGAATATACCATGGGGTGACCCACCATATTGGTCAAATTTTAATCCAATTTTAATCAGTAGAATTCTTTCGTTAGGAATCTACCATGGGTTGACCTACCATAGGGTTCAAGTTTAACCACCCTAAGGTTTTCTTATAACGAATCCTTAGGTTCTCATTCCACTTTCAGTAGAGCATTCATGTCAGATAACAGTCATACAATGAGCAGGCAAGTCACAGGCCTCTCTATCTCTCCCTCACATCATAGGAGCTTCTTCAAGCCAGATTTGGATCGAAACTTGCAAAGAGGGCAATTAGAAATCAAATGTCACAACTCCTTTTTATCTCATTGTATTGAGTCAATTAGGATTCAGGTGTCATCTCGTCTTTGAAATGAACCTCTACCAAGCTTCTTTTTAAAGAGGGGCAGCTGTTGACACATGATTTTTAATCATCATTTCTCTTTTAAAATTTATAAAATAAAAAAATCAACTTTTGGGACCTTGGCCAAGCTTAGCGAATTGATTTTGACCAAAAAAATGACTTTTCATATTTTCAGTATTTTTCGATATTTTTATTTTCGAAAATTCATAAAACAAATCAAGAAAAAAATGAGAAAATTGCAAAATCAACTTTGAAGGCCTTGGCCAAGCTTAGGAAACCATTTTTGAACAAAAAAATAATTTTCATATTTTATTTTATATTATATTTTTTTTAGAAATTAGAAAAATATTTAATAAATAATAGCATTTGAGGCCACAAAAATACATAAAAATAGTCAATATTTTTCTTTTAAATTCCTTCTCATGTTGGCCATCGTGTATTTCTTCAAGAGCATAATCTTGAATCGGGCAAAGAAAAATTCAAGTTGAGTCAATTTATTTTCATTTTTCACATTTAGGAGTTATGACATAATTTTCTAATATTTCAAATTTTTACCTTAGCCCAATTATACCAAATGACTCAATTTTACAAAAGGGCTTTAATTAAATTTTGCATTATCTTCAGTGGCAGGAAATGAGCTTAAATTTGACATGAGGTGAATTTCGACTAAGCATAGGGAAGGTGCGAATACCTAACTCTTGAGGGATTATTTTGCAAACAATAAAAAGAAAAGTCAGTGGAGAAATTAGAATAAAGAAGGGAAGATGGAGAAGAGGAGATGGAGAAGAGAAGATTAAAAAGAATGGATAGAGAAAATAAGATAAGAATAGAAAAGGGAAGATGGAGAAGAAGAGATGGAGAAGAATGGATGGAGAAATGAAGATAAGAATAGAAAAGAGAAGATGGAGGTGAAGAAGAGTTAGTGGAGAAATTAGAATGGGAGATAAATATGAAGAAGAGAAGGTGAAGATGAAGAAGAGTTAGTGAAGAGAATAGAATGTGAGATAGATATAGAGAAGTAAAGATAGAAAATGAAGAAGAGTTAGTAAAGAAATTAGAATGGGAGATAGAGTTAGTGGAAAAATTAGAATGAGGAATAAATAAGTTGATTATAAAAAGAGGAAGAAATAAGCTTGGGAGTAAGATTTTTTGGAAAGAAAATTTTGGATGTCTGAGAGGGTTTTTAGAGATTGAAGAAAATTTTGAGAGAAAGAAAATACCAAAAAGAGAGAGAATTTTAAAGATGATGAGAGCTTAAAGCTAGGGATTATCATCACCAATTCTTTCATCGATTAACATAAATCAAGAGTTCGTCCTCGTCAACGAGCAAGCAAATTTGAGCTAAGTGTTTTTATTTATTCATTTATTTGTAGTTTTAGTCTCAAATTAGCACAAATTATATACACCTTCTCCAACTTCCATTTCCCCAAATTTTATGTCAGGTAATGACGACTCTATACCAATAGTAATTTCATGAAGGTGCAAGCAAATTTGGCCCAGACAATCCAAAAACGTCCGTCAAATTTTCAGCCGACCCATGGATGGATTTTGATTCGAATGATTGAATCAATTCATTGTATTTTATTTTATTGAATTCAAACCCCAGAATGTGAAGAGCAGAGCCCACTCATTGGAGGTCGTTTACTTCTAACAATTTAATTCCCGCACTGTTAAACCCCAAAGGGAAGAGCCAAGCCAATGTTAGGCCGCCCATTGGAGGTTTTTACTTACTATCATTTAAATTCCCACAATTTAATTCCTGCACCATTAAACCCCAAAGGGAAGAGCCAAGCCAATGTTAGGCCGCACATTTGAGGTTTTTACTTGCTGTCATTTAAATTTCCGCAATTTAATTCCCGTACAATTAAACCCCAAAGGGAAGAGCCAAGCCAATGCTAGGCCGCCCATTGGAGATTTTTACTTACTGTCAATTTAAATTCCTGCAATTTAAATCCCTGCAATTTAAATTCCTGCACCTTAAACCTCAAAAGAGAGGACCAAGCCAAGGCTGGGCCGTCCATTGGAGGTCTTTACTTACTGTCATTTAAATTTCTGCAATTTAATTCTTACACCATTAAACCCCAAAGGGAAGAGCCAAGTTGATGCTAGGCCGCCCATTGGAGGTTTTTACTTACTGTTATTTAAATTCATGTAATTTAATTCCAGTACCATTAAACCCCAAAGGGAAGAGCCAAGCCAATGCTAGGCCGACCATTAGAAGTTTTTACGTACTGTCATTTAAACTCTTACAATTTAATTTCCGCATCATTAAACCCCAAAAGAGAGGGTTAAGCCAAGGCTGAGCCATCCATTGGTGGTCTTTATTTATTGTTATTTATTTCTTGCAATTTAATTTTTGAATCACCAGACCCCTGAATGAGTAGGCCGAGTTACCTGTTGGAGGTCGTAACACTGCATAGAAGTCGTTAACATACTCCTTCTTGCCAAATTAGGATATCCATGAAATTAAAGTACTGAAAGGGAATTAGTTTTAATTAACTAGTGTAACCAAGTCCCCGAACTCATAATCTCTAGTTCGTAGAAGTAACTTAGTTCTTCCGATAATTTACTTAGGTCTCTAATCAACCTACCAAAAATGATTAGTGACGATTCCAAATTTTAAAATCATTTGAATAGAAATCAAAGTTGTGATTCGGTAGGACTTGGGAGGGTCCGTATTAGGTTAGTTAATTTAATTAACTTGATAATCCGTTCACCCAATTGAAAATTTTTTAGGGTCGCGACAATTATTTTGCACAAAGTACTTTGATGATTTGATTGAACTACATTAATTCAATACATATGATAGTTTGATATGAACTTTTGTGCTAATAACCAAAAAGGGGAGAGATAATACTAAGGGAGAAATGTTTACCTACTTTGCTTGATACCTACATCATGTTTGCTTGCAAGAACATGTTGTGAGATACTAAGGGGAAGATTTTCTTAAGAGAAATACAAAGAGATATTGGATCACACTTACTTTACTAACCTTGTATTTCTTGCTGGATAAGTGATATAATGATTTGCAAGAGTTGGTGAATAAGTTCTGAGTGATATAGGCTTTGAATCGAAATTGAGGTTTGAAACCAAACCATCTTTTGAGAATAAATTTCATTTATTCATATGCTCTGATATAGACTATATAGGTTCTTTAGTTCGAAATGAACCCATTACTCTAAATCTACTTTTAAACAAATGACATGCTATGAGCAAACAAAACTTGTTCAAACTTTGATATAGGTTTTATAAATTCTGAAGGTAAAATTGAACTAAACTCTAAGAACGAATTCAAACTTTCAATTCATCTTTTTAACTCAAAACTTTCTTTTGCTACTATACTAAATGATATATTGTTGAGAATAAAATTATCTTGTTACTTACAACTACCATAAAACAATTGGTATATTTGTGTGGATAGTTTTATTATTATCAAAAGGGGGAGATTGTTGAGGAAAATCCCTAATACATTCGAAAGTTGAGAAAACAATCCATATTCTCTTATATCTATGTTAATACAATGAAATAATTATTTTGCAAATTGTCCTAATGTGTATGAAATAAGATACTTAGGTTTGAATCTCGTAAACAATGCTTAGACGATATTTAGAGGAGCTTAGACGAAATCATCTTTTTAACTCAAAACATGTGTGTTGATCATTGCTGACACCTGATTTTTAATCTTCTTTTCTCTTTTAAAATTAATGGAAAATCCATAAAAATTCATTAAATTAAAAAATCAACTTTGGGGACCTTGGCCAAGCCTAGGGAACCAATTTTGACCAAAAACTAATTTAATTTTCAGCAAGCCTAAGCCGAGCCAAGGCCAAGTCCCTTATTAGAGGTCCTTTATGTGTTGATCATTGCTGACACCTGATTTTTAATCTTCTTTTCTCTTTTAAAATTAATAGAAAATCCATAAAAATTCATAAAATTAAAAAATCAACTTTGGGAACCCTGGCCAAGCCTATGGAACCAATTTTGACCAAAAAATAATTTAATTTTCAGCAAGCCTAATCCGAGCCAAGGCCAAGTCCCTCGTTAGAGGTCCTTTACTTAATGCAATTTAATTTTCAGTAATTTAATTTTAGTACCATCAAACCCCACGATGGGTAGACTGAATCAAGGCCGAGTCCCCCGTTGGAGGTCCTTTATTTAATGCAATTTAATTTCCTGCAATTTAATTTCAGTACCATCAAACCCCATGATGGGTAGGCCGAGCTAATGCCGAGTCCCCCCTTGGAAGTTCTTTATTTAATACAATTTAATTTTAGTACCATCAAACCCCTTACATGCCGGGGAAAATGGCGATGCATATATGATCCATTTCTTAAGTAGGTCTCGCTGGGTCATAAGTGAGTTAAACATGTGTGTTGATAATTGCTGACACTTGATTTTTAATCTTCTTTTCTCTTTTAAAATTAATAGAAAATCCATAAAAATTCATAAAATTAAAAAATTAACTTTGGGGACCTTGGCCAAGCCTATGGAACCAATTTTGACCAAAAAATAATTTAATGTTCAACAAGCCTAAGCCGAGCCAAGGCCAAGTCCCTCGTTAGAGGTCCTTTTCTTAATGCAATTTAATTTTCAGTAATTTAATTTCAGTACCATCAAACCCTACGATGGGTAGACTAAATCAAGGCCGAGTCCCCCGTTGGAGGTCCTTTATTTAATGCAATTTAATTTCAGTACCATCAAACCCCACGATGGATAGGCCGAGCTAATGCCGAGTCTCCCCTTGGAAGTTCTTTATTTAATACAATTTAATTTTAGTACCATCAAACCCCACGATGGGTAGGTCGAACCAATGTCGAGTCCCCCGTTGGAGGTCCTTTATTTAATGTAATTTAATTTCAGTACCATTAAACCCCAAGATGAGTAGGCCGAATCAAGGCCGAGTCTCCCGTTGGAGGTCCTTTATTTAATGTAATTTAATTTCTTGTAATTTAATTTTAGTATCATTAAACCCCACGATAGGTAGGCCGAGCCAAGGCCAAGTCTCTCGTTGGAGGTCATTTATTTATTGTAATTTAATTTTCTGCAATTTAATTGCTATACCATTAAACCCCAGAATGAGTAGGGCGAGCCACCTGCTGGAGGTCGCAACACTGCACAAAAATCGTTAGTTCACGCCCTCTTGCGGCTTCAGGGAATTTTAATGATTTGAAAACACCAAAAAATGTCATTCATATGTATTCCATCTAAAAAGTGAAAATACAAAAAAAAAAGGTCACCTCACTAGAACTTTAGGAATAAACCAAGCTTGATTTGCCAAATTAGGATAATCATGAAATTAAGGTACCAAAAGGGTATTAGTTTTAATTAACTAGTGTAACCAAATCCTCGAACCCAGAATCTCTGGTTCGTAGAAATAATTTAGTTCTCCCGCTAATTTACTTAGGTTTCTAATCGAACTACCAAAAATGATTAGTGGTGACTCCAAACTCTAAAATCATTTGAAAAAAAAACCAAAATTGTAATTCGGTAGGACTTGGAAGGGTTCGTATTAGATTAATTAATTTAATCAACCTGATAATCTATTAACCTGGAAATGTTTCCACCGATCAAAAAATTTTTAGGGTCGCGACAATCATTTCGATTATCATTTAATTATGAGGAATTGAAATGGGTCTTAGAACCATCGGTTTAGATGTGAATCATGGAAGTCGATGATGCATATGCAATTGGTTGCTCGAGTTGATTTCTCAAGGCTTAGAGTAAGTTGAATATATGAGTTAATCATCTCAATTAGCAAGCCTATATCCACCCTTCTACGATGATAGTGGATTGGCTGAATTTCTCTATATGAATTATTGAAAGGATACAAAAGAAGTCACATTTTTTCTATTACAAAGCATCTAAAAGATAAAGCTTATAGCTCTTGAAAACAAGAAAATGAAGCTGAACAACTCAAAATGCTTTAAAAATGTAAGCTTTGATCTCTCTTCACTAGACACCATGGATCTTCTTTTTATACTCCTTCACCCCCAAACTAACTGTTAGATGAGTCTTCAAAGGACCATACTTTAATAGCTCATTGGACGGCATCAATCTTTGATTGAATGAGAATGTATATAGAAAGATTTAATAGCTATTGGAGTAAAGTTTAAACCCTTTGGATTTAGTCACCCATATAACCAAATCCTTAGTTTTCATAAGAAGAGTTAATTCAAATCTTCAAGATATCTTGCTCACGGAAGGTAATATCCAATGTGGATATTCTCATCATTTGATTGGAAAATAATCATATCAATCAAATATTACAAACTTCCATAAATTACGCTGCTAAACTAGGAACCTACCAAATATAGGTCTTAAGAATCTAGCCAAAAGGATATTTCAGAATCTGAATATAATCTAGAAGCAGTCTTTAGAAGTAAAAGCGACTCTTTGAATCTGACCAGATTAGAACAGTGATTCTGAGTTTAGTAAAGTCCTTGCTGAAGGTCACATAAGTCTTCTCAAGATTTACTATGTAGAGACAATATCTTCCTTTATCTGAATAAAAGACTTTAACTATCTCAAAAGAAAATATGTAACAACTGTGCCTTGAGTCTAAACGCTAGGTTTGAAACAATATAATTTATTATTCACATGTTCATTCTTGCAATAAAATTTATTAGCATTCACCAGATTCTTTCTTAAGAAGGATAGTTTTGCCAAAATCAAAATATTTAGAAAGAAGATTTTTTGAACAATCTCCAACTTTTTGATGATGACAAAACTTCCTCAACAAAAATAGATTATGAAAATTATTTGTATAAGCATCAAGCATAGAAAAGATTTCACGAATGTATAAGCATATATGCCATGCGAATCTTTTCAAAAAGATGTGCATCTGAAAATATATCCATGTAACATATGCATTTAAAGAATAGAAAAATATCACCGTATGTTGTTAATTACGTGATACTTCATTTTGGTACAAAAATTTCTTCTATGATAATGATGACTTGTGTTGTGCATTTGCATGTATGATCCTAAAATCATGCAATTATAAACGAGGCATCTTCTCCCCCTTTTTTTGTTATCAACAATAAAAGAAAAAGGATAGCATGATAGATAAACCTTATTTAATTAGCAGGCTACTAGGTCATAATAAGGTCGTGATAGTATAAGTCCACAATAAGTCCGACATAGAGAAAAGTAAGTCAAATGGGAACTATAATGAAAAATTGTTTCAAATAGACAATGGAGGAGTTTGTTTTGTTAAGGAGGAGGGAACATCAACTGGCTCTTGTCACCCTCCTGTCCGATGTTTTCAGACTTATCCTAATTAGCTTCACTCGAGCTAGCAATAGTAGTGGTCAAATCTCGAAGGGCTTGCAACTCTGGGAATTCTTGAGTAATCCTTTCATCTCGAATAAAAGTGTATGTGCCCAGATTAGCCATCTCAGGGTAGAGGAGGAGTCAATATTTATCGAGCATTTGCTAAAGGTCCTCAACTTCTTCTGAACTAATCTTTGGATTGCATCCAGCCTCTGTACCACTTCAACCTGAAGTTTCTCCATATCTTTTTGGACAAGACGTTGTGAGGACTTTATATCTAATAGCTCTCTAATAAAAGCATTTAAAGTTTCCTCTGGAGTCAGCTTTCTGGTAGAAGTTTATGGTCTCTCTTCCTTTATCATCTAAGCCTTTCCCTTCAAAGAACTTCCCTTTGGAGTCAAATCCGAGATAGGTTGCAAATTAATCTCCCCTTGAGTTTGAGTAGGGGTGGCATTTGAAGTCTTCTTAACAATCTTAGTAGCATCAAATTCTATCTCAATAGGTAGCTCCTCTAGGATCTCTACATTAACAGCAGTAGTAGATTCCTTTTCAATAGGCCACTCCCCCTTAAACATCAGATTTCTCTTCTATGAGTTCCTCCCTTTGACCAATAACTTGCTCCTTCTGAACAACTTCAGTCTGAATATCATCAATGTGCACAACATCAGTTCTTTTCTCCTCAGGTTGTTCTTTCTAAGCAACAAATTCATTTTGTTTCTATACCAGTGTACAGGAATGAACATTCAATGGTTGCTCTCCCTGAATATGTGCTTACTTAACAGGAGTTTTTGCAGTAGATTCTTCACCCATGACAAGGAATTCATCTACCTTGGTAACATATATATCCTCAAATTTTGAGGATTCTATCTTCTTCTCTGGCACAACAGGTTCATCAATTGTTGCTTTATCTTTCATATGCTCTTCCCAGACTTCAATGTACTAGTCATGTGTATACCTTACTTCTTTTCTACTTTTTCAGCTAATGTTTCTTCAGTTTTCTCTTTTTACTCACATGATTCTTAAGGAGATCCTCCTACTTACACATTATCCCAGCATGTTCAATAACATCCTCACCTCCTTCTTTCTTACCAATATTAAATTCATCCTCATTTGAGTTGACACTTGGAGTGTCCTTATATGAAGCAGTGGGAATTCTTCATCATCTTTACTTGAGGAGATAGCATCTTCTTCCTCTATTTCTGGGAAAAGTACACCACAAGTGCCACAATTTGTATATGGCGTGCACTTTAGTACCAAAACTTTCAAAACATTCACTTTAGTGCCAAGTTCGAAGAAAATCATGCACTTTAGTGCCAATCCGGCCAAAATCCGGCCAAATGAATTACGTGAATTTTTCAATTTGCTTTATTATCTTATGTGGCAAATTTTTAAAAGTAGTTACCATGGTGGACATCCAATGTGGCTTGTGTGAGGATGAGAATGAAAAACGACGTCATCGTTGGTCTTCGGTTGGCCGTGGAAACTGAAGTCCTCTCGTGAAGTCGCCACTGTCCCTTGCTCGCCGCCATGGCTCGCTTATAGCCGTCCCTCACTTGTAGCCATCCCTTCCTCATCGCCGTCGCTCGCTCGTCCCCATCGCTCGCTTGCCGCCGTCGCTCGCTCACTGCCCTCCCTTGGTCGTCGCCTTCCCTTGCTCGTCAACATCCCTCGCTCACAGCCGTCCCTCCCTTACTCGTCGCCCTCCCTCACTCGTTACCCTCCCTCACTCGCAGCTATCCCTCCCTCATCGCCGTTGGTTAGGGTTTATAATTTGGGGTTGAATTTTGGGATTTAGGGTTTATAATTTAGGGTTCAATTGAGGAATTTAGGGTTTATGTTTGGGTGAATTCAGCTTTAATGACGTCGTTTGCTCTTTAAAGTGCTAAATCAGCCTCCAGTGAGCCACATCGTCCTCCACATAGAATTTCTGGCGAGCCACGTATGCTTTAGATGGAACTTGGTACTGAAGTGAACGATTTTAAAAAAACTTGGTACTAAAGTAAACATTTTGAAAGTTTTTGCACTAAAGTGCACGCCGTATATAAATTTTGGCACTTGCGGTATACTTTTCCCTCTATTTCTTCCTCCCCAAAAGATTCACTTTGAACACCAACCTATTTTCCTTTCTTGTAATAGTTGTTCTCTTTTTTTGCAAATCTTTTTGTAACTTCTAACTTCTCTTCTAGTTCAACCTGAAATAATCCCTTGTTCTTGTTAAGCCATCCTTTATTAGTCAACTTGAAACCCATCTTCTGAATCATGTTCTCACTAGCCACCATAAATGGAATTTATTTCAGAGTTAACTCTTCAAGAGGTTTAATTTTATGATACTTGAGAATCAAGGAGTTAGCCCTGCATAAGACAATTATCCTTTTAACTTGTGCACAGTCCTATACATATGTAGGAGGATAGTATGCGTGCAAGTGAAAAGTCATAGCATATTAGCAAAGCCCACATTAGTATGGCTTTGAACTTGGAAATATTTGTCTTTAAAGAGGCCTTTGGACACAGACATTCTATTACACTTTGTGCATGATCACATGTTTCAGAGGGAAGTCATTGTAGGCAACATGAACCTTAGAATCTCTACTATAGTTCTCCTTCCGATGAGGTAGTTGTATGCTACTTTAGGCTAAATATCAATGAGCTTGAAGGCACTTTGTCTCACCTCCATAAGTTTTGCCAACTTAATTATGTGCAAGATGTAATGATCATCTCCAATGTTATATGAGAGAGATTCAGGATCAACAAAAGCCAATGTTGTATGAGAGAGCTTCAAGATTAGCAAAAAAAAATGTTGTATGAGAGAGGTTCAAGATCAGCAAAAAAGTAATGTAGAGTAAAAGTAGGCCACCAAATCTAGATAAACATGAGTTTCAACAATCAAAAAATCCCTTAATTTCATCTCTTCAAGATGCTTTCTTATAGGGATGCCAACTCTATCAAAATATTTCACATCAAAAACTCTATAAAGAATCACACCTTATTCCTTTAGAGTCTCGTACTTGTTAATATGCTTTTGAGACAAATAGGGACGGCTTTTGAAACTTTTATCTCTAACATTGTGAGACAATCTCCTTTTAAAGTTCTTGAAAATGACATCATTATCATCATCGAATCTTCCATTTGTCTCTACATCACTTTCCTCTGCCACAGATTCATAAATAACAACTCCTTTAGATTGGGACCTCTTAGGTTTAGGTACATCAGGTACCACAACCTTTTTCTTTTCTTTCTTGAAACTGTTTTAGGAATATCAATAGGAATAGGAGTTACTATACAAATGGGCATATCCAATAACTTCAAATAATTTTCCTCACTAGCAAACTTATGAATAGTTCGAAGTTTAGCACTCATATCATCTCCAGATCCCTATTCCTTGAACGGATATAAAGGGGCTTAGTAGAAAGAGCTAGTGTAACTCTTTTATCATACTAGTGTTCAGACAAACCTATGTCCATATGATCGTGGCTTCTTTCTTTGTCATGCTTTGATGCTATATACTTCACGGGAGTTGTATCATAATATTTGGCACCCTTCGTCAATTAAGACGACTGCCTTCTTTGTCTCACTTTCCTTGACATTTTTCTTTGTAGAGGAGGATGATTTTGGAGCCATTGATGGAAAATTTTGGATTTATACAAAAGAACGGAAAAGAATTTTTGAAAGAGAAGTGAGAATAAGGTTTTCTTTGCAGACTTGAGTGAATAGGATTGAGAGAGAGAGAGAGAGAGAGAGAGAGAGAGAGAATATGAATAAGGTTGTTCTCGGAGAAAGGTGATGATTTGTGTCTTTTTAAAAAAATGTGAAAAAGAAAAGAAAACTGTAAAATGGTTATCTTTGGAAATAAAATCAATTTAGAACTAAAATCTGAAGAAAATCATCCAAAGACAATATATTATATCAGTCTATCAACTAAACATATTTTTAGAAGTTAGAAAACATACCTTAAATCCTTGCATTTCCATGAATTTCAAAATTTAAGAATAGTATGAAGAACTGACCTTTGCTTTTGAATGAGTGTTTTGCAATTGTGGTTCTGAAAGTAACAAAGAGCTTGTTTCTAACACAGTTCAAGATAAAGGATTAATAATAGCCAATTTATTCCAAATATAATTGAAAGTTTCCTTATCAAGAGGTTTAGTGAATATATCTATGAGTTGATTCTTTGTATCAACATACTGAATGTGTACATCTCTATTTTGAACATGATCACTTATGAAATGATATTTAATCTTGATGTGTTTCACTCTTGAATGTAAAATGGGATTCTTGGTCAAGTTTATGGTGCTTATGTTATCACACTTGATTTTCACATTTGAATCTTCAACTCCATAGACTCTCAGTTATTGTTTTAGCCATAGAATCTAAGCACAACAACTTTCAAGAGATACATATTCCGCTTCTACTATGGAAAGAGTGACTCTACTTTGCTTCCTAGAGTACCATGAGATCAGCACATTTTCATAAGTTGACAAGTTCCATGTAAAAGGACTTTGACCATAGCTTTAGCACCCTTACTCAGGGTGCTACTGCTAGAGACGTGATATCTAGGCCATCACATCAAACTATTCTCATTTAATAAAAGATTATTCTCATATAACGAAAGTATCGATTACATGTTAAGCGGTATTAGTAGGTCGTTACTCAAAAGATATATTTAAACATAATACCACATTAAATTATGAATAGCCACAAGTTTAGTTGATCACATTAGATGATTTGATTAATAACCACATGGAGACAATAACCTAGGGTTTATCGACGATACAATCAGCCATCTCATGCCTGAATATAGTCAAAATGCTGCAACTAATCTCCATCTTTGCAGGCTTCTAGAAAAAACATCACTCGGCCATCTCGACCTCGCCTACGTTGCCATCTTGGCCATCCCTCCACTAGCTGCTCTGCCATTCGTGCTACCATCACTATCCTTCCTATTAAAGAGATCATGAGAGATGGAGCCCTCACGCTATCTGTCAATCACTAGGAATACGGACATGAACTTGTATACCACTAGGGCTAAGCAGCTCCAATGTCAACCTTGAGGGTGGTGATCATACATGTGAGTGTAATCTCATGCTCATTCAGAATCTCGATGTCTTAGCTCTCCATCTCAAGCTCGATGGGGAGACCATAGCAGGAGCCCAAGAGAATCGAGATGGAAACCATACATATTCCTCTAAAAGACAATCATACCAAAAGTGTAAGTAAACTTAGCAAGTAATTTCAACCACTCTAACACTCTCTCAATTCATCATATCATGCGAATCCATGACTGATTTATTATACATCCATCTAAATAAGGCAATAATTAAATATTCATATGTAACAGGACATCATATGAACCATAGAAAATGCGAGTGAATGAAATGCATGATCTCCCTCATACCCCATTTATCATGATCGTACCCGAGTCAAATTTGACTTGTAAGAACAATAAATTTTCCCGGTTTTACTATCGACCCTCATGGAAACTCCCCAACATGAGTTCCTCACTCCAAATCTTCACATTATATACCATGCAATCCTCCTGGTGCCATCTACCAGGGCATCCCATATCCCTCAAGGAATATTCACATTCAATTATGTGGCCAATACTCTCCACCATTCCAATCGTCATTTGATATACATGGAAAGACAATGCAAGACGCAAAATCCGTAATGCACATCCAAAAATAACATTAGCCGGATTCGATATCCTCTTTCGGTACTTTGGTTTCAAAATTCATTTGGCTAAAATATCTATTCTATCCTTAATTCCACCATTGGGTAGTCCACAACCAATCCTTAATTAAAGATTATATTAGTTATCGCTTCTTGTGGTCACTTAAGATCAATTGAGATTACGGCTCCATTTGTTTCATGAAAACTAAGCGATTTGAAAAATATTTTCCTAAAAGCGATTGCTTATATCGTTTAGAAAAATTAGTCAATGAAAAATATTTTCATTATCGATAATAATCTATGCTTAACTATTTTCGTAAGTGATGAAAAAAATTTCATTTATTTATTTTAAGTGACATAAGTGATTACTTTTTGGGAAATATTTTTCAAATCGCTTATTTTTCGTGAAACAAATAGAGCCTACATTATGATATTCAATCCACCATTTAATATCGAGCTCCTCGATCTCTAAAGCCATTCTTCATTAATCCACAAAAGGACACTTTTGATAGCTAAACTATCTTACCTTTCAGTAGCTAAGGGGATCCACAATGATTCTAGAGATCTACTGGCTTGGTTTAGTTCAACATTTGTGAGAAGTAAGTAGCGATACCAACCTACGATTTCAAACTTAGATCATAATCGATGATAATTAAAATAATTTCATTTGTCAATCAGCCCCTACCATAGACTACCAAAGTCGTAGGACACCAATTCCTACACCAAAGTCAACATGTAACAAATTGAATGATCTATGGTACCGCAATTAACTAAGCTCGAATCCCTTTCTCCCTCAATTCAGTCTAAATCGCCACCCATATTATGATTGACTTATCGTTTCCACTAGCCTCTCTCTGATGACCTCACTCTTTTGGGTTAGATTTACATTCACGTCGATTCTACATACCATCAAATAATTCAGCCTTCCCTCAAACCTAAACCAAACCATGTCCTCTCGATTCTGTTTAATTCGCCACTTACTCCACTCTCCTTCCCCTCACACATCGACCTTTTTTCTTGTCCCTCGATGACCTCATGTAGACTATCTTTGACATCACATGGCCTTAATCTAAGACAATTAAAGATAACAAGGATGGTGGAGTGAATGAGAGTGAGATAGGGATAATTTACTCACCTGAGCAATTGGTGACAAAGGAAGCGAGGTTGATCTCCGACGAAGAACGGTGGTCCATGGCGGTAGCTAGACTCCCACGAATTCTTTCCAAGTTTCTACCACTACACCTCTTCTTCTTCTTCGCCAGCTCTCTCCCTTTCTTTTATTCAGGAAGATCACACAAAGTAGAGGAAGAAGAGAAATGGTGGGGTTTTGCTTCCCCAAGTTCATGATGAGCTAAAAATTTGATTCATGGAGGAAGCAATTTGCCAAGTATCATGTCCCTTCTAATTTCCCCACATCACACGCACGGTACCTCTACTTTCCCTTCTCCTTTTGTGCATGCCACTCATCGAAATTCTACTGCCCCTAATCTCACTAAATTTTGATTTAGCTCTCTCACATTAAATCTTAATCCTCACTTATAATTATGACCACACTCTACACCTTTGGTCGTAACTCTCTAGATTTCAGATTCAATAAGGGTCTCAACCATAAGTTAAATTTCTAAGAAAGTGGCTCATCTTATTTTGAACAATCCTTGGTCGTGTTGAGCACATTTGGGACTTGAAACTATAGTCTTGCGCTTGACGTAGATAAATTTCTAAAGTATCCTTCTATGTAATTTGATCATCCAATGAAAATGACGCCGCATGTTTTCCTGGTCAACTGCACTTTTTATAACTTATTGCAGATATATTTCACAATACATCCAAAATGACCTACGCATGGGGAAATGAACCTTTGGCCTCACTATATGGGGTTTTCATGGCAGTATTAGATAATATGTTCCAATAAGACATTTATTGAAAAGAGATATATCAATCTCAATTTACATCCCCTTATGTAATAATTGAGCCATTACAATCCAAATGACACTAATTTAGGGAGCTAGTTTCCAAGATGCTACAAGAGTTGATATCCTAGGGCGTCATCAAATACTAGCGAGTTCTATTTTAATATGTTATTATATAGATAATGGAGGGTGCATGCATAAGCTAATCAATCTAAAAACAAGCAATGGGCCACCCAAAAAGAAAGAAAAGTGCATGCAAAATAGAAAATGGCAGGCATGCCTATGGGTTACAGCTTTCGAGGCTCACTATGGTTTACGATAAGTAGTAAGATGACACGACACATCAGAAAGTATATACATTTTATATACAAAATTACATGTTCCTTTATATCAGTTTCATAACGACAAAGATACACTAGGAGGACTTCAATGGGTTACATCTAATCTCAAATACTATCCACCATCTCCATCATCATGCTCCGATACCATCACTATCATTTTAAGTCATGGGAACCTGGTAATCCGAAAAAGCTTTCAACAACAAGAGTGAGCCAAAGCTCCACAAATAGAGTACTAATCTAAACAACTAACTTACCTACTTTGCTACAAAATTCAAATGACCATCCACAACCACACACAATAAAGCACTCATGCCTAGTCACGAGTACTATCAACATATTGTCGGATAAATCAATCATCACAAGGGGGACTATGAGACCACCAATAACCCCCAAGTCCTAATGGCCGAACTCCCACCTAGTCTCAATCATAAGTTTCTTCGATGATGAAACCATTGGTATAAATGAATAGAGATGTCTCATGGCCTAAGTCTCTCGATCACTAAACCAAGTGGCCTCACTGATATACGAATTGGCTACCCCTCAATTCGTCCTCTATAGCTCATGGCTAACCTCTCCCTTTAGATGCCCACAAGCTCAATTCAACCTTTTTTAGTCCCCCCTTAACAATCAGCTTTCGGAGCTCAAATAGCCATCCTCTAAATTCCATCTACCAGATCCGACATACAAATTAGTTCCCTCAGTCATCCAAGGACACCCTTAAATCGAATATAACTCAGCTCATACTACTTCATTGCACACAATCCAGCAATGATATGCAATATTGTAGTAAAGGTTAATAAAATACTTGCTTTGGGTGGCTGCATGAAGAAAATGGAGCTCGAATTGAAGCAAGAGCAGACCAGGTCTCCACCGACCAACTTTTATCCAACTCAAAATCATAAATTTCCATTAGCTTCTTAGTCAATCAGCCATTACATTTAAGTTTTGCACATTATTATGGTTGCATAAGAAAAAAATGGAGCTTAATTTACCTTCTAGACAAATTCAAACTGATGATTTCTTTCCAGACGTGCATAGAACTCCGAGAGGGATGAAAGGTGGGGCTTTGAGTAGCCTTCAAGCAGTGGATAGTTGAGCAAGAAAGTTGAGCTTGAGGGGTGGTGGCCATGACTGGTGCCATCTTAGAGCTTAACAAGGTGAGGGAATGGCGTAGTCGAAGTAAAAAAAGAAGAAAATTGAAGAGGAAAAGAGAGAGCGGAACGATGGAGAAAATAAGGAGAGAGGACTGTGCTATCCATGACAAGAAGGGGACAAAAATGGAGTAAGAGGAAGATAAGGGCCTTATATAGTGGGGGTAAGCTATTGTGGTGGAAGTGTGGACTGCTCAAGGGAGCTTTACCGTTCAAACTGTGAACCAATTCTGGCACGAAATATTTCTTTCAAGGTCAAAATAATCGTTGTGTCCAAAATGTTCTAACAAATTAATATTATTGCTCCTAACATTCTAATGTCACACTCACATAATCCATCATGCTATGATCCAAACCCCCAAGTTTATAACCTTTAATAGTCTAGATCCAACATCGACTTACTATTTAGTCCAAAATTCATTTGTCGAAGACCCTACCATCACACTCGAAAACTACTCTTCCTTTCAATCCTGCATCCTACAAGATCTGCATCTGAATATCCTTTCAGAATGAAATCAGAATCTTTTGAATACTAGAGTCCATATGTTAAATATGTCTTGATATATTTAATGATTCTCTTTATAGTAGAGGGATATGATTCTCTTGGGCTTGTTCAAAATATTGTTCATAAGTAGACGCTATAAAAAAATATCTAGTCTTGATGCTGTGAGATATAGAAGTGAACCTGTCATACTACAATATAGCTACTGACCAACTTCTTTTCCTTGTTCATCTTTATCAAGCTTTGATGAATAAGACATTGGAATTTCTGTCTTCTTGCAATTCTCCAAAACAAATTTCTTGACAATCTCATGCTCTTGATGAATAAAGATTCCTTTTTTGGTTTGTTGAAACTAAAATCCAAGAAAGAATCTTAATTCTCCCATCATGCTCATCTCGAACTCATCCGGCATTACTTTAGAAAAATTCTTGCATAAACG
The DNA here is from genome assembly GCA_016432845.1 of Psidium guajava. Classification (NCBI taxonomy): domain Eukaryota; kingdom Viridiplantae; phylum Streptophyta; class Magnoliopsida; order Myrtales; family Myrtaceae; genus Psidium; species Psidium guajava. The sequence goes on along the minus strand of CM028230.1, from coordinate 16,625,983 downwards.
TTCATTAGAAGAGCCAAAAATAATGTCATCAACGTAACAAGAAAAATATTCTTACCCTGCTTCTAAATAAAAAGAGTACTATCAACATTACTTTCTACAAATTTATTTTCAGATAGAAAGCTACTTAGCCTCTCATACCAAGTATAAGGTGCATGCTTTAAGCCATATAAAGCTTTCTTCAAGGTATAGATGAGATCCCTTCTTCTTGGTTCTTTAAAATTAGGTGGTTGTTCGACATAAACTTCTTCTATGATATACCAATTTGGGAATGCACTTTTTACATTCATATGAAAAATTTTAAAGTTATTGTAACAAGCATAAGTAAGAAATAACCTTATGCCTTCTAACCTAGCAACTAGTATGTAAGTTTCATCATAATCTATTCCTTTTTTTGGGAATATCCTTTTGCCACTAATCTTGCTTTGTTTCTAGCCACTAGTCTCGCTTTTGTCTTTTGCCACTAGTCTTGCTTTGTTTCTTGTCACTAGTCTTCCTTTTCTCATCTGCTTGTTTTTAAACACCCATTTTATTCCTACCACAGGACGATTCTTGGGTCCTAACACAAGCTCGTAGATATTATTGGTCTTGAATTGATGAAGTTCTTCTTATATTTACGTTGATCCAGTTTTCATTAGCAAGAGTTTCTTCAATCTATTTTAGCTCGATTTCAGAAACAAGTGATATGTCACTCATTACTTCATTGAATTTTGATCTGGTTTTGATTCCTTCATCTCAGTTTCCCATTATAAATTTCTTGGGATGACTGGATTTATGTTTTTAGTTCTTGTTAAATATCCCATCTTGAGCATCATTTGGATCTTTAGATTTAGACTACATCTCCTTTGATTCTTCTATCACTAGTTGCTCTGTCTCTTGATTCTGAACTTCTTCAAAAGCATGATTCTCTTTAGAGTATTCAATTGGTTTTGAACTTTGAAATAATGAGAAAACTTGAGCATGTTTAGATTGACCACTCTGTTTCTAAATATTCTCATCAAACTTGACATTAATTTATTTTTCAACCACGCAAGAGTTTTTATTGTAGATGCAATGAGCATTGCTCGTGGTTAAGTATCCTAGAAAAATCCCTTCATTTCATTTCTCATCAAAATTACCTACATGATTATTAGCATTCTTCAGAATAAAACATTTGCAACCAAACATTCAGAAGTATGCTAGATCTAGTTTCCTTTCTTTAAAGAGCTCATAGAGTGTTTTTATCAAGAAACGATCTTAAAATGTAACAAACTATTGACATAGCTTTTGCCCAAAAATGCGAAGTAATTTTACTTTTGATCAAGAGAGTTCTTTCCCTTTTTTTTTTTGTAGAAAACGATTTTTCCTTTCCATCACCCATTTGTTGAGGTGTGTAAGGAGAATAAAAATTATGTTGAATTCCAAAATCATCACAAAAATTAGAAAAACTTTGATTTTCAAACTCTCCCCTATGATTAGTTTTGATGTAGAAAATAACGTAGCCTTTCTCATTTTGAACTTTTTTTGTAAATTTTGAAAAAGATGAGAAGGTATCATTTTTGTGAACAAGAAATAAAACTCATGTAAATCTTGAGTAATTGTCAACTATAACAAGGCAATAATTCTTACATTCAAGACTTAGTATTCTGTTTGGCCCAAAAATATCCATATAAAGCAACTGCAGTACACGTTTAGTTGAAACATGATTAATAGATTTTAGAGATCTTCTTATCTATTTTCCAATGATGCAAGCTGAACATAGTTTAGATTTTTCAAACTTTGTTTGTGATAAAACTCGAACCAATTTCTTGGATGATAGTTTTGAGACGTGCTTGATACTGATATGGCCTATCTTTCTATGCCAAAGTTCATATTCATCCTTAATGGATATGAGACACCTAATATCTTCAGAATGAACATCCAGAAGGTTGATGTTTCTGTGTCGACAACTAGTGAAGGTTTACTTCTTATCTTTGCTAACACGTAAACATTTTGTATGTTGAAAGCATATTTGATATCTAGAGTCATATAGTTGACTTCTAGATTGTATTTCAATCCTCCAACTAAAGAGACATCATTAATTGTAAGTTTCCCAATTTTCACATTCTCTTGACCAACTACTTTGCCTTTGTTCTTTCCACCAAATGACATACTTCTACCATTGTATTCTTATAGTTGAATGAATTTTTCTGGATTTCCAATCATGTGGCTTGAGCATCTACTATCCAAAAACCATTTATTCTTTCTTTTTCGAGGTACCTGCAAAATAAAGATGACTCATTGTTTCTTTGTACTAAGATCTTTTTGGATCCAAGTCATTTTTGCAGCATTTTTATTAACAGGTCTCCATATGCACTTATTTCTAACATGATTTCTAGCACTATAGTTTGAACAATGCATTCAATAAAAAGGTTTTGTAAACTGTTTACGAAAATGCTATTGATATGTAGATTTTAAAAGTTTATGCAAAATCTTGTTATTTGTTTCAAGACTGCTTTCGAAATTGTTTTCCTTTTTAAAACCAAGTCCAAACTTGTCACCACAAGAACTTGTTTAGAAATAATAGTTTCTAAATTTTTTGAGCTCTGAGAAAATCTTTTTGAAATATTTTCAATCTCAATTTTCAAATAATTTTTTTCTTTCAAAATCAAATCATGATTTTCTTTCATTTGATGTTCTCTTTGCAAAAAAATCAGTCTTGTCTTTTTGAGAAATATCTTGTCGTTTTAAAGACAAAACTTCCTTCTTCTTCTTTTTTTTTTTCCAAAATAGATACCTTTTTAAGAGCTTCTTTGTAGTTCATGCATAACTCTTCAATACACTCAAAAACTTCATCTGGTATTTCAGAAGGACATACCTTAACATTTAAATCTAAATTTGAATTTGAACAAGATTTTGCCATGAAACATAGATTTGCATAATCTTCATCATTGTCCTCTGAGTCACTCAATGTTTTTGCTTTTGAGGGTTTCTTATATTTTTCATATTTGACTTTGTTCTTTTTCAAAAGTGGACATTTTGACGTGATGTGCCCTGCTTTCTTGCAATGAAAATATACAACATCCATGCTTTCTTACATATTGTATCTAGCTATTGCTGATCCTTCTTTCTAAATGACTTCTTTTCCTTCAAACTTTTGCCTTTCCAGGCCATCTTTCTGAACTTCTTTACTATTAGCACAATTTCTTCATCATCTTCTTCTCCATCTTCAGAATCTGACATTTCATGATCAATATTAGAAGTTAAAACAATTGACTTTTTACCTTTTTAGTCCTTTGATTTGTTGTTGTGCTCTATTTTGTATGATTGTAATGTTCTAATAAACTCATCAATGGATAAAGGTTTGATTGTTTGATATTCTTATGTCAAGGGCTTGATGTAGTTCTAGTCGTATGTTAGTCCTCAAAGGATCTTTCAAACCTGTATAGGTTCAGCGACAAGAGCACCTTGCCATGTAACACCACTAACCAGTATTTGAAACCTGTCAATCATTTCAGTGATTATTTCATCTGACTTCATCTTAAAGGCTTCATAGTCACTCGATAGAATGCTGAGGTTAGTTTCCTTGACTTTGTTCAATTCTTTGATATGTGAAATAGAGTCTATCCCAAATAGCTTTTGTTAATTCTTCTTTTGCAATATAGTTTTAAATAGGAGTGGATAAAGCACAGAAGAGTAAGTGACCATTTTTTTGAGTCAAGTCCTTGTCTTTTTTTATTTTTCAATATCCGAGAGTGTTACTGTGGCATTAGTATTCTTGTTTCCTTCATTTCCAGTGGAAGGAGTTACTATGACAATAGGAATTGCTCCATTGATTATAATGTCCCACATCAAATTGTCTGATGCTTTGAAAAACCACTTCATTTTATTTCACCATACATTGTAACCCTTTCCATCGATATACGATTGCTTCTTGTTGAACACTAAATTGTCTGCTACAAAAAAATTATTGCTAGACGTGATAGATCGTTAGCTTAGAAGTAAAACACTTTGAAATAATGAGCAACCTACTCTGATACCAATTATTGTTTTTAGCAATATCATCTAGAGGGGGATGAATATGTGATTTTGACCAATTTTGAAACCAATTACAAAATTTAAACAAATTTGAAACATAGGCAGAATAAGTTCAATGGCAAGACATGTAGAATTCTAAATGCCAAAGGAACAAGTTCAGAGTAAAAGAGAATTGTACACCAAGTTCATAGTGGTTCAGCTTTAGCAATGCTACATCCACTCTCCCATAATGACAGCCAATTATCTAGATTCCACTATATGAATCGTTGAAATGTTATAATTGATGGACACTTTTTTACTCTTATAAAGCGTCTCAAAGATAAAGCTTATAGCTCTTGAGAACAGAAGAATGAAACTGACCAACTTAAAATGCTTTGGAAATGTAAGTTCTGATCTCTCTTTGCTAAACACAATGGATCTTCATTTTATACTCCTTCACCCACAAACTAACCGTTGGATAGGTCTTCAAAGGATCGGTCTTTAATTACTAATTGGACGCCATTAGTCTTGTTTGAATGAGACTGTATATGGGAAGATTTAGTAGCCATTGGAGTAAAATCTAAACCCTTCAGATTTAGGTACCCATACAACTAAGTCCTTAATTTCTATAAGTATAGTTAATTCAAATCTTCAAGATATCTTGTTCGTGGAAGGTATTATCCAATCGAAGATATTCTCCTGATTTGATTGGAAGATAATCCTATTCATCAAATCTTACAACTTCCAGAAATTATGTAGCCAAACTGGAAACCTACCAAATGTAGCTCTTCAGAATCTAGCCAAAAAGATACTGTGGAATCTGAACATAATTTAGAAATAGTCTTTAGAAAAAGAAGATACTCTTTAAATCTGAACAAATTAGGACAGTGACTTTGAGCTTTAGTAAAGTTCTTACTAACATGTCACATAAGTCATCTCTAGATTTAGTCTTCAAAGGTAATATCTTCCTTCATCTGAATAAAAGACTTTAACCAGCTCAAAAGCAAATACGTAACAATTGCACCTTAGGTCTGAACTCCGGGTTTGGAACAATATAAGCTACTATTCTCGTGTTCATTCCTACCATAAGTCACCAGTTTAGCATGAATGGAAGCCGAGACTATATGAGCTTTGGTCTTAAGATGTGAAAGGAAAGATCAATGGATTCATTTGACTCCCCCATGTTCCTTTTGTGTTTTGTGAACATTACATGCATGTTTTTTTTGTGTGTAACTTTCTATGTGGTATTCTGTTGACTCGTGTTTTACTAGGATCTACTTAAATGAATGGTGAATCAACGGTTTAGTCATTCGACTGATGTTATACTTGCTGAGCTTTTGCGCACTCTTTTGTTGTTGAACCTTTTTTAGATACCTAGGTTACCATGGCTCAAGATAATAGTGATGGAATCGGAGCATGGCGAAGGAAATATTGGATGGTATTCCAGATTAGACTTTCCTCCTTTTGATTCCTCCTAGTATAGTCCTTCATTTTAAAAGGCATACAATGTAATCCTATGGATGTTCGAAGCATAGATAGTGGACTTTAAGAGGCCATAAACTTTAGATGTGCCTACCCCTTTACATGCATTTATATGTCGGTCTTGTCTGTATTATGATAGTCTTCCGCATGCACCATCTATTACATACATGACATCAAATTAAAGCACAGCGCATAATTAGACAGGTGGTGAACCTAGGTCGCCACAGATGAGGATGACTTACTTTATGAAAAGTCCATCTTTGGAAACCCAAATCATAATTGTATGGGTGATTTGATCAATAGGATATTCTTTCTTTGGTTAACCTCTATGGCTATGAAATATTTTGTATACAATCTCGTCTAAATGGAAAGTTTTGAGAGTGATCTTCTAGACATCTTGCAATGGGTAGTTGGAGATGAAGGAGTATAAAAGGAGGCCCCAAAACTAAAAAGCAAAAACAAGAGTTGAGAATCCAAAATTTCAAGATCAAGAGAGCTTCACATCCTTCATAGTCTAATGATCCAAACACTATAATACTTGGGAGGAGTTAATTCTAATGTGAGTATTAATTTGGTAGTCTATTGACTTGATATTCATTATTGAGTTTGTAACATATGAGTTATTCACTAGTAGAATCTAGACAATTGGTTGCTAGCATGAAGAAGTGAACGTAAGCTTGAACAAAGCTAAACCACTATAAATTCTTTATACAAATTCTCTATCCCTTGATCTCATTGTCTTTTTAGTTTGATAAATAAATTGGGCACGCCGCTGCATTTGAAGACATCTCAAATCTTGTCAACGATCATATTCTAAACTAAGCTTTAAGCTTATCCATTTAAATTCCACATTGTTTTCTAAATTTCATTAAAATAACCTATTCACACCTTCTAGGTGATAATGCTAGCACTAACAATTGACACCTCTACACATGCTACATAATCACGTTACACTTAAATTACCTTACGTGTGGAATTAATCTGAAAAATTCACACAGTTTTCAAATACCTTAACCCTAACCCATCTCTCTCTCACTCTCTCAAACTCACCAACTACATTGTCGACCTCCCATTGCGCCACCACCGTGACCACCGAATGCCACCGCATCTCCAACGGCTCCCTCTCTCTCTCTGCGCATCACTAATGATGCTGTCGACCTCGATCACACCACTAACTCAGCCGCCTATTATCGACGTACCACCAAAGTCCGGCCTTACCACCAAATGATTCTAAGGGGAGGGAGGGAGAGCAAAATAATTTGGATTAGGTTAACAATTTTTCTGTAGATGAGTAACCACTGGTGGCAAAAAAAGGAAAAAGAAAAAAAAGATATAAATGACAGCGATATGTCCCATCTGCAACATTAATACTGCAAATTGGCAGGAACAAAGAAAATGACCTTATGACCAAATAGAACAAAAGAAAGTAAATAACCTCTCTTCCTACAGACTTTCTTTATGTGTGTGGCATGAATTATTCATGTGACGAGTCCAAGAAAATATTAACTAAGTGTGTGGTACATTCAAATAATGAATGACTTCTGACGCAAAAGTTAATTTTATATACTGCTGACAACAACAATAATAATTATTATGTTAGAATATTTAGCATTATGAAATTGTTAATGAGATACACTCTCCGGGATATATCTAGTACACATGCATGCAAATAAGACAACTAGATCTGAATTAAACCGTTGAAATCCTTCATCATGTGCAATTAAGGTGGGAGGGGAAAAAAAGAATAGCGAAATAGACATTTGCCCAAGAAATGCTAGATCAAACAGAAAATTTTCTCATTTGAAAAATTAAGTCACTCATGTTTTAAGTTACATAAACCCAAAAAAAAGAAAAGCAAAATAAAACTACTTGCGTGGATGAGTTAAAGAAATCAGAAAGCTGGGGAACCCGAAGCACATCCATTTTTCTTTTACAAGCTACACATCCCCAGAGAAGACTTGAAGGGAAGGAAACAGTCAAGTCATTGCATAAAATATTATGCATGTTTTATTCCAATATACGTAGTTTTGTCATCTAATACCAAGGGTTTGTTGAGACGCAAATGACAATACTTTTGGAGTAACTTCTAGAGTAAAATTTATGTTTTAGAAGTGCTTTTAGAGAAAAAAATTCATTTAGTAAAGTATCTTCTGGAGAAAAAAATTCATTCTAGAGAATTTTTTGTTCCAAAATTAATTTTAGAGCATTTGAAGAAGTAAAAAAAATTACTTCTTTTTAGAAGTATAAAAATCAATATAAAATTAACTTCTATCTAAAAGTTGATTTTTAAAATAGAAATATTACTATGTACACTAAAAAGTGCCGTCTTCCTTAATTTTTTTCTTTTTCTCATTTTATAGATGACAAAGATGATGAAGCACGGGAAGAGGAGTAAAGGGGGGTCCTTGAATTATTTTTCCCACTTTGAAAGATTGAATTGAAAGAAAGAAGAAGGTGAGTGACTGAGGGAGCGAGTCCCATCTCTCTCTCTCTCCCCCTCTCCTTCCCCCTCTCAAATCACTATCTCCAGTCATGTCTGTGGATGGATGTACTTGTTTTCACTGTTCAAACCTTCTGTTCCTCCGCTTTCTGTCCCATCCACACACACCCGCAATATTCCAAAAGAGAACGTGGGGTCTCCTCTTTGGGCTCTTCATCTGCTCCCAATCACCCAGCATTCTCTCCTTTTTAACTCTTTTCTCCTAATCTCCAGCTGACATCCCAAGTTTCGGTAAATAACTAGAACTAGAAAGAAACAAAAGATGAATTATACAAAAAGAAAAATTCCGTCCACATGAAATTCCACTGTAATTTGACACAAAAAGGGTTTATAACAAGACCAAAACCCCAAGAATTGAGAGATATGTTACACCCACAAGTGCTATAAAGCTCTTTTTTTTTTTTATAAAAAAGTCATGGCCTTGTTATAAACCCCTCTTCCCGTTGTTGAATGAAGTGTTGTTGTTGTTGTCTGACCAATCAAGTAGACTGAAAGGGTCCAAGGCCTTGTCCCCTTTCTCATGCCCATCATCTCCTGAGAACCCTTGGTTGAACAACATATCCAAAGGGTCTGCCTCTAGCTCCCCTAGGTCCGCGAAGAAGTCATCGGTTTGGTTAATGTCGAGCATTGACGGTCTATACCCGTGGCCTAGGCCATCGCCAAATTCCCCATCGTCGAATTCCAATTGCCTATCCATCTTGTCTTCATTCTCCTCCTTGATAGATGCTCCAGCCGTGGCCTCTGCCACTGGCTCGCCGGGGAGTTCCATGGGGCCCGTGCTGTCATTAATGTTCTCCTTCTGTTCTTCCTTGGGGTTGATGTGCTTTTGGGTTTGGGAGGTTGGGGAGTTCTTGGAAGTCACATTGTTGTTCTTTGATGGTTGAGATGACCTCGTCGAGCCAGCAAGAGCATTTCTTTGAGTCGGCCACGGGTGGTTGTGCTCGGACGTGTAGGTGATGACCAACATGTTGGGATCTGTCCGGCTTCGCTCAACTTGTTTTCGTGCCGGGCACCCCTTGGAGCTGCTGCATCTATAGTAACCCCTGGATCCATACAAATTGACAAACGACAATACCAATAGTTAAATGGCAAAACTTTCCAATTGATCGAGCCAGTAGTTCTAGTTCACAGAAGTGATTCCATTTATATGTGTCGTTTAAAAAACAAAAACTGCTGATGATCTTCATTAATTATCCTATGATTACAAAACAAATTGCATTCGAATACAATTCCTTTGATAGATCCATTCTTAAATCTATGTAAACCGATAAAATGTGTTTCAACCCAATAAGCTTCGCGTAAAGATGAAGAGAAAACCGGAAAGAACAAAGAGGACGATCTTGAACGCGACATTCACAACTACCATAGCCGGGACATCTTCATCGGCTAAAACGATGTGAAATTAACAAACTTGCCTCGGATACGGTGAACCTTTGATAGGTTTTTGGCCGTACTTCCTCCATGCCCACAGATCTGAGGGAACCACTTCGCCACCCGCCCGGCTGTTTGCTGCCGCTGGGGCTGGTATGCACACCACCTTCTTTGCTTGGCTCTTCCTGGACAGTTAGTAGACATGAACAAATTGATCTTTACAATTCAAAGGTCGAAAAAGAATATGTTAGTCAACAGAGAAGATAAACTTATGCATCAACCTAACAAAAATTACCAGCTTTTGAATATTTGTCAAGTCATATGTTGGCCGTCACTCTTAAAAACAGAAAGCAGTATATATTATGGCAAGTGCAATCACATTGCTCAAATCTTTATATTCAGCCCTAATTCCTAGAAAAATATACTACTCGAATGCTAAGTTATAGATAACCTACTTAAGCACCTTCTGAGTTAATTCAAGCCCTTCATGGTAATCCTTTTAAACTTTGATCTGCTGAGAGCTTCATTTTAGATCTGGACATTAACTTTCATAGAAAGTTCAAGTTCCTAAGTATAAGCAAATTTTGTTCGTCACACAGAGGGTTGTAACACTATGTGTTAAACTGCCAATAAATGATGCTAAAACAAAACTTAAAAGAAGTGTCCATTTCACCGCAAATTAACCAAACGCAGATTTCGAAGTCTCCTTTTTAATTATCCGTTTAGTTGATCAGAGCCATACGAACTGCCCAAGATTGTATATAATAGTCTCATCTCACCTTCTCTTGATGCCCGGGTTTCGCGGTGACGAGATCTGCATCACCGAGTTATCAACCAAGTAACCTTTTGAGCCGCTCAGGCTAATCATGTCACTAGGAACGATGCCCGGGTTTTTTATCCCCGGGGGCGAAGCAGCCATAACTGGAGAGTCGCACGGCGAAATCGGGAGCTTATTAGGAGTGATTTGAAGCATCCGCGTGAAGATATTGCAAGGCCTTTTCAAGTCATCTTCGATTGGTGGCGCTGCATACATGACACCGGTGCTACCACTAAAATCGGCTGCACCCTCGAAGCTTGGACTGACTATCTCTGCCGGCTTCAGGAAGCAGGAATTCGGCATGTTTATGTCGTGGAAGAATGGATCTCGCACGTTGGAGAAGGGATCGCCGAAGCTATGTGGGTTGCTGCTATTGTCCATCGCAGACGAGAAGCTCTCAGCGTTTTCTGTGGAGGGGAACTGCCAGGTGTTGGTCGCCACAGTGGGATCACCGACCATGCCGCCGCCGCTGCTGGCTCGGACGATGTCTGTAAGATCGCCTTGATGGTAGTTGTCCATGATTTGATCTTGCTCGGACAAGCTGCACATGATTCTTAATGCAAGAGACACAAGTAAGAGGGGAATAATTTCATTTGACCCCAGCTAGTTTGGCCAAACCAAGAAAAGGAAAAAAAAAAACAACCTTTGTGTACCAAACACAAGTAGGAGAGATACATGCACTTAGGTTGGTTATTTGGATGCTTGATCAAGCTATTGTGATGTCTTTGACGAAAACAAAACAAAAAAACAAAAAAGAGGGGCTAAAGACGGAGACGCTGGGAAGAGAGAGATGTGGAGGTTTTGGTCATCAGGAAGCAAAAGAGCATACAGTTTTTGAAGATTGAACCTGATGGTGCTCTCAAGAAGAAACAAAGAAAGAGAATGGTTTTTGAGAGAGAGAGAGAGAGAGAGAGAGAGAGAGAGGGTCGCTGACTTTTCCCACGGAGCAGCTAGCCTTCATACGCAAAATGGAGAGAATAATTAAAGACCTAAAGTACACAGAAAAATAAGAGCACCGCCAACAATCTCACCTATAATCAAATATGCACGAATTGAATCCTAGCAAGTCACTTTATGAACTTATAGATCTCCGAAACCCATTATGTTAAATCTAGCAATCTTCCAAAAATCATCATCTAGCAATCTTCTAAAATCAAGATTTAGATGAAGTTTTATTTCGTTTGAATCACACCAACTGCGTGCACATCGCTCAAGTCAAATGTCTGAATTTGAACGGCTTAAGAGACTAATAAAGTGTTTTATAAACCTTTAGTTAGCCAGATCTCTAGGGTCATACCAAAAAGAGTGTGCTTTATGAGTTGAATCCTAAAAGTCTCGGACTTACTATATATATATATTATTCATGTTGGGTTATTTTTTGTCGTATTTTTTGTACGACGATCGATGTGGCCTCTCGGCTGTTATTTTACATTTTTTTTCTTAACTATTGTTGATTAAAGTTTATTTCAATTTCAACCCCAAAAACTATATTTCAAAGTGCCGAAAAAGGGTTTTTGCTGAAAAGGCCCTCCAAAGAGAAAGCGGAAGTCCATTATTCGAAATGAAGTGATAAGAAAGTAAAGAGGCGGCAAGCAGCCGCATTTCTCGGAAGCGTTTCGTTTCTACTCGGCACGTTCCTTTCTTGTGAAGTGATTTAGATTTTTGAGACCGTTGAACTAAAATAAAAAAGAGCACCCCTAGTCTAGTTGCTAGCCTGCCTAGGCTTATCAAAATCTTTTCATTTTACAGTAAAATTTATGTAGTTTCTCTGTGAGAATTTATGTGGCCGTCATTAATTATTCTAAAAATTTAAATCGTCAGATGAAAATGTGATTTACTATTTAATTAGTTTATCACACTCTCTCACGCTTAGTCTGGTATTTTTTTCATTACTAAGGGCAGACATATTTAATTAGAGAGGTAAATGAAGCCTAAAAAGATTTAAATTCAGAATTTCCAACATCACTTATTTATATGGTACTTGCTGACGGGTGATCTTGTGTTGATGAGAGTTGTGCCCTCGGATTAAGGATGGTCACTTGATATCAATTAAAGTCTTTTGCAAGGGTTTTCCTTTAATTTGCGTTGAGGAAAGATAATCTTTGGTGATATGGTCGACACAAGAATCTTGCACACTCAATTAGCAAGTTCAATTAAAGTAACTTCTACAAGGTGCGCGACTGATGGTGTGACATGCGAGAGTGAATCACCTGGTCTGAATCACTTGGTATTTTCTCAATGTGTTAGAACAAGAAAATTTATTTTGTAGTTATGGCGGCTAGATACACGTTCACAAGGGAAGATAAATTAGTGTTCTTTCTTGTGCAGACTATCTCTTATGAATCATTTATCCCAAATTTAAAATATTAATGGAAGGAAAACTACATGTATATAAATCACAATATAATCATACATTTAAGCGATATGGGTACATACTTAAAATTTTCCCTCATATGTAGGCGATCCACTCAGCTCAAATATCGTGAAACGAGCATAGCTCCTACTTTGTGTGAGCCGATTATTGTGAGATTGCCACAAGCAATGAGTTTGAGATGGGAGTATCGAGATCTAAACTCTTGACTTCTGCTATGGTACCCTATTAGACAAAATGTTTTTTCCAAAATTTTAAATTATTAAAACACGGACCACCGATGTATTTATAATAATTTGATTACTAACACTCTTCCTAGCATGTAAGTTGGTCCTTATGCGTGCAAGTCCGGTTTGGGATGAAACTACGTTAGGAAGATAACAATGGAACAAGAAAAATCAAATAGAGTAACATGAATAATTAACATAAGAAAATTGAGGAGTGCCACAGTTTGAACCCTTTATCTGTGCTCCAATAACATATCCGACGAATCATTTTTTTTTCAAAAACTTAAAATGTTAGGAAATTGGCCAACATATACTTAGAAAAAATTATTTAAAATGGATGAGAGATAATTCAGTAAATGCATTGGAATCTTATGATGTACACTCAAAATCCTCATGACTTCAAATTGGTTTTCTCACTTTTCCACTATTTAATTAGCAATATTTTTTAGAAGTTGGGAAACTCTAATCTATGGCATAAATATAAGTCGAGTTATTTTGGTGTTACCATTAGGGAATGCATATTATGTCACACTCGCTGCATTAAATAGTAATTCTCATCCCTTCTAACTGGGAAAAAAACAGAAGGGAAGCTCTCCATTCATGTTAATATGGGGTTGACTTCTTTGCCCAATGCATCATTGCTATTTTATGGAGTGAAATGTGCGTGGAACAAATTAATTGGGCGGCACTATTGCCATACTCTTTTGGCCAAAACAGATCTTCGTATGTTAACCGAGCAAAATAAACTTCAAATTTATTAAGCATGTTAGGACTTGGCGGGCAATCACAATGGAGTAAAGTATAGTGAAAAAAAAAATCGAGACACAAGATTTTTATCCTGGTTCATCCTTAAATTAGGGCTACGTCTAGCAAAGGATTCCACTATAATTAACACGTCACATCTCTCGCTACATCACTCAATCACAGGCGAAAAAAGTATGTACATATATAATAGCTAACATGTGCATAAACTCAAATTATTAATAAAAAAAATTATGGGCTCAAATTATAAAAACCCTCTGGTGTCTAAGGAGCGTTGCCCCCTTGGGACCCATATACTTTCCTATCATTATGAAATATGAATCACACCCAGCAAAACATATATTAATATTTGGAATTTTGACTAATAAAGAGTGAATGCATAATCACGGACAATACTAACTCTAATACTATGTCAGAAAGTCTAACCTAAAAGTTTAAGCTAATAGGTGGAGGGAAATCACGTGAATATAAAGTTCAACACTTGAGCTGGTTGAAGTCGTAATGATTGCAAAAGCAAGAACCGTGAAAGACTAGATAGTTCCCTAGCGGCATTTCATGGTCTCTAAATAGCTTTAAAAACTCTGGAAAAGACAGGCTTTATGGGCTTAAGGGATAATCGTTATACTCTTGGTAATTTGTCCAAGTGGTACAACTTCACTTTATTTTGATGCAACTTTAGTTTATCTTATGCAGTTCGATATTGTATGATGAGGTGCCTTTATCAAGTGCTTCGGGTATATATAAGCTCGGCGTATAACAATCATTAGATCATTTGTATTTCACGTGATATTCATTTATTTGTATTGTGCATTGGACACAAATGTCGGTGGACTTGCGAATTTTTCAACAAAGAGTGCATTTGCTGACTAAATCTTGGTATGATATAGTTTGTATTTCAAGTTCATTAACTTTTTAAAATTAAAAGGAGATGTTAGTAAATTTGCCCGTTTCAAGACTAGTTAGCAGCCAATTAGGATTTGCATTAGTCTAGGATGATACATCATGTAAGCACATGGTTAAGGCAATTGAGAGGGAATTACCCTCCATTATTCTCTCCTTCTCTGGCTTACACGGAATCTATAATTAGGCATTTGTCGTATGTGAGAGTCATTTCAATAATAACTTCCCATTATGTGATCTAGAGACAATAATCATACGAATATAATGCATATTGAATCTGAACCATTGAAGATGGTATACTCCATGTGGATCGATAGTTCATGGAATAGTTGCTCATCAACTTGGAGATTGCAATTTCCATGAATAAATTGTGCTATCGAGAACATCAAATCAAAGCAATTTCCATGCATAGATTACACTATCAAGAACATCAAATCCTCATAGAAAAGGTCGATGTGTGATCCTCTTGAACTCGCTAGATACATCACTTACAATTTTGTAAGAAGAAATGAAGGACTTCCCATGACACTTCTTCATGTACTCAACTTTGATCATACCCATTTTAAATGAAGAAAAGTATAGCATTCCCCTCGTGTTAACTTCGCAACCTGTCATGGAATGTTCGTCTTGCGAATCCGTCAAATCATACATTGCATCTCCCCCATCAGGCCACTATGCATTAGAGGCCACAGATTGACCTTCGCAAATTGCAAGATTTGAGTTCGAACCTCTAATCTCTAGCAGAGAATTTACTTTGGAGCAAGTTTTCATCCAACTAACCTAACACCTAAGGGGTATTTCTTCAATGCACTTGTGGAGATTTTGTTTTATAACTTAATTAATAAGTGTCCTAATCACATCCTTTACAAGGTGCATTCCTAAAACTGGCTATTTTTTTTGTGCGTGTGTTGGGCCAAGATATAATAAGTTGGCTTTAAGGATTACAATTAATTAAGCGACAAAAGTAGTACATCTTCATTCTTGTCCATGTAGAGAGGAAAGAGTTAGAGCCATCATGTCGGGATATTTAAGGACAAAATATTAGATTTTAGAGGTGTAAAAGGAGTTCATACTTTTATATTTTTTAAAGGGCTTTAGGGCTCGTCTTTTAGTAAGCCTGAAAGGTTGAAGAAACGGCTATTGGTCAAATGCTTAGCCTTTACAGTTGGACCAAGCTTGAGATTTCTTTATGAGCTTCGGTTGACCTTTTCAATGTAATGATCTCATTTCATGTTGACTCTCTCTCTCTCTCTCTCTCTCTCTCTCTCTCTCTCTCTCTCTCTCTCTCTCTCTCTCTCTCTCTCTCTCTCTCTCTCTCTAGTTGGGATGTATATGTGTTGTCTTTGTGTTTTTTGTCCTTCTTGATTTTGTAATTGGGTTCTTTTTTTGTACGGCTGATTGTATAATTAGGTTAATAACATGAAAAATGCCAAACCGGCGCACATACGATAAATTTGCTCCAATATAATTTTTTCACTATAAAAAATCCCAATTTAGTACTCTTGTGATAAATTTATCCTTCGTTAGTTTCCGTTAAATTTTACTGTCAAATTATTGAGTTAAATGACACATAGTAGTTAACGGGTCTATTAGTTTAGGATTTTTAATCTCCGTTTATCGTTGGTGTACTAATTTGAAAATTTTCGTCGTAATAATCAAATTTTACAAAAATTAAAGGAGGGTAGATTCATCATATGTGATCAGTTTGGGGTTTTTAGTGATAAAATTATCACAAATGTACTGATTTTTGCTTTTTTTTTTTATGATATTAAACCTTCCGTCGTTATGCAGTTCATGGACTTGAGACTTTGTTTAGTGTCCACAGAATTTCAATGACTAAAGAAAAGATCGAGGTTTTTCAATGATCCAATGATCATTCAGAGAATCACGATCTGTTTGTCTTTGATGAGACGTTTTAAGAATCTTTCTCTCTCGTTTGCTTTTTTAAAACATGGATGGTTTTGTCCTCTCTGGCCACAAACTTCCACAGCACATGAAAACAGGAACTCAATGTGCTAATCATGACTATCAAATTTGGATAAACTATACTTTAGCTGACAAAACCCTATATTAAGTGTAGTGTTAACTAACATGTAAGATGGCATTCAGTGGATCCGTCCAAACCTTAACTTTCGATTTCGGTCAATCTTTAACAAAATCAATTAGACTCCAATTTTTTTCCTAATTTGGTAAGTAAAGCGAAAATGAAGAAAAAAAAGACATGCAAGTGTAAGTAGGCTCACCGGTGAAATCATACTTGAGCAAGACGAGAGAAGCCAAAATCTTATTGAGCTCAGAACTTCAGTTCCGAACAGGCCAATTTTAAGAACCGCGGACCTCGACTACAAGCAAGTTAACTTTATCTTTTACTCTCGACGCGACACTTCAATTCACCCGAACCACTTTTCTAGGCTGTGATCGGAAAGTCCTTTGCATTCCCTCAACATCAAAATTGCATCTTTGAAGGACTCCCACTCATTGTGGTTGGCCCAGCACCCAAAAAGGGGGAAAATAAAAGAACAAAGAAGGTTGTATCTTGGGAAGTTCCTTTCGGGGTCGAACCCAACCACAGTAAGGTTGATGAAGATATCTCTATAAGACATTCAATCTCGACAATGATGAGGGACTGTAGCGACTAAGAGGATTTAGTTGGGTGCTCTAAACAGATTAGGACACATAACAGATTGATAACAGTGGCCACAATGTTACAAAATTCGTTTAGGATACTGACATAATTGCTCTACATTATCGAACTCGACGCACATTTAAGTTTTTGTCAACATACTTTCTCCTTAAAGGATCGTTAAATGATCTCAGGATTACACAACTTTTCGTGGCTCCTAGTTCGCTTACTGAACTCTCTTTTTTTATTTGTGACTAATCATAAATAAATAAAAAAAGAAAAAACGAATTAAATTGGCTTTCTTTCTTTTTCTTCTATCTCTTAGTTTAGCTGTTAAAGTGGGGAAAAGTACCACAAAAGTCATAAACCTACTTAATTAGTACCAATTCAGTCATAAACTTTTCAATTGGATCAATTTAATTATAAACCTTTTTACATTGGTACCTATTTAGTCTATCCAGCCAATTTAGATCAGAAACCATTGACGTGAATATCGATTGTCCTATATGGCATTGCTAGAATTGTCATGAACATTTTTGTATAATTTTTAAATAATTTTTTTAAAATTCTATTTTTATTTTTATTATTTCTTTCCCTTTTCTCTTTGCCCATGGCCGGCCCATGGCCCACGAGGGCTAGCCTTGCCTAGGCAATGGTCATTAAAGGAAAAAATGTTAAAAATCAAAGAAATCATTAAATAATTATAAAAAAAAATCCACCTCAGCGTCAACGATGCCATGTAAGACAACTGATGTCCACATTAATGGTTTCTAGTCTAAATTGGTTGGATTGACTAAATTGGTCAAATTGAAAGGTTTATGATTGAATTAGTATCAAAGTAGTAGGTTTAAGGCTTTTTTAGTACTTTTTCCTTTAGAGTGTGTCACCTCCACCCTAGAGGTAATAACGAGTGATGATAAGCATTGGATGGTGACGAGAATCCTTCTCCCGCAACATTATCCCCTTCTCTCATCTTGTATAACATTCCACTTCATCTGCAAGCTAATGAGATTGAGAAAATTTTGTAGAATGTAATTTGAATATCTGTTGCTAAAAGTATTTTCGTTTTATATATCAACGTATAAAGAAGAAACCTAAGAAGTTAAGTTGTGAGATGATTAACAATGTGAATTTTTTTGCCACTCACCCTCACATGTGGACTTATAATATGGTGAAAGTCTAATGTATGTAGCTCGACATTTTTGTGCCGACTACTTGATACATGATTAATGAAATTTTTTAGGAGAAAGGCCGAAATGATCAAGCTAAACCTGAAACATATCATGATCAGCCATACAAAAAAGCTAATGCCAAGAACCTGAGTCAAGTCAAGCCCCCAAAATTCCTTCGATGGAAAAGGGTAGAAAAGAACCCGCTTCAAAGGCCACCCCCTATATTTGGATAAGTAAAAAGATTATGAATGATGGATGTTATCATAAAACATAAACACCTACATTGATATATTAGGTTGAGTCACAACCATCAGTCATAGTGAATGAGTCCATCACCGTTGCACCACCGGACGCAAATTGAGTGAACGAAAGTGATCCCTACGCTTGATACACAAATCAAATTTACGCCACAGAATTGAGGAGCAAACGGAGGATTGAAGAGTTCTTTTATACGGTAGCTCCTCCCCTATGTACACTTAGGAAAGGAATTTCAATCTCTCTCTTTTTGGTTACAAAGGGAGCTCAATTTAAGGAACACATCAAATTTGGTCACTACATGGTCTTGATTGTTTGTCTATCTTTCCTTGTACGCCTTCTTTAATGACCGATTCCTATGCACCCAGTTCTTTAATGGGTTCTCTTTTTTCAAATTCATATCACTGAGATTCTGGATGACCCATCCAAATATTAAAAAACAAACACCCAAAAGTTTAGTCCTGAACCGATTGACCGGGCCTCCCTTCAGACAACACTTGCCCCACGTTCCTGCATGACAAGAGCCAGCACACCTTATCAAAATGCCCCCCCCCCCCCCCCAAAAAAAAAATAATCAAAATGAAGAGCAGAAAAGAAATAATAAAGAAGAAGAAGAAGAAGATGGAGCCAACACACATACACACACTCATCACAAGAGAACAAAATGAACTGGGATTCTCTCCCAGCAAAATACTATACAGGCATAATTTTGTCCTCTCTTGAGGAGAATCCGTCCCATGTGAAGCAGACCCATCCTTTAGAATACTTCAAAATCAATGACTAATTCATTAAATCATCACCATTTTAATAATCCCCACAGAGAATAAAAAAAAATTAGAAAAACAATTCAAAACCATGACTTAAGAGGGTCTCGCGAACATGCCTGCTGACGAATGCTTGGAAATTAAAAAAAAATAATTGATGTTAATTCCAAATAAAATTTGTTTAAACAAATAAGGATTGCGATAATAATTAATTTACATTGATGATATGATGACCCCCCAGTCTGTCCCGATGACACAAGGGTGCTGATTTGCACGCGGGACATTTGGCCAGGCATCTTACTGCTCTCGACGAGAGCCGTCCCACCGGTCACGGCCGTCGCGGCCGTCGGATTCGATCTTACATGGACGGCCCAGATCTGCTCGCGATTTTGTCCTTGACATCATGGTTTTGTATAATTTAATTGTGTTCATCTAACTGCTTTACATTAAGCTGCGTGTCAAAGTAAAGGTCCATTGCTCCCGGTGATTATCTGCTTCCTCATTCTAATCCTTACGTTGCGTTTAGTTGAATATGCCTGATGTAATGCATAAAATATCACATTATCTTTTCTTTGGTTAACACATCATAGAAAATTGGCTCGGCAGAAGCGGATAGACATGACCCGCAACTCACAAATGTATGCACGGAACGTATATGCTCAACATCCACAGAGTAAAACGCAATCCGAAAAGCGGCACATTGCCGAAAATATTCAAGTCAGCGTCAGCTATAATTGTAAGACAGCCAATATCCGTATCGATAATTTATGGTCATACTTGGCCGAAAAGACTCAGTTGGCGAATTTTCAAAATATTTAGGACTAAATTGACAAAAGTAAAAGGTTTTGGCACAAGTTTAATAAATTTAGGGCCTTTTTTTTATGATTTTCCCGAGAAAAACTTAATGTGAAGAGAGACAAATTCATTATGTGAAAGTAGAAGCATGTTCAAAGTGTGCCCCAAATGCATAAAGTCACGTGATATTATACTTTGTGACCTTATATTGGAGCCACCCCCTAGAGTTATGAGACTGGTTAATAGCAAAAGATTAGTCTCCTATAGTTAGTGTTAAAATATTTAAATATTAAATCGCATCTCCATTTTACAGCTTAAAAATTTAAAACAGTTGGTAATGACCCCTCAAAATCTCACATGGTATCAGAACGGGAGATAATGAGTTTAAAATTTTCAAATCCCTATTTTCCTTCCCAATTATATAATTTCGCAAAATCTCACATCTAGGAGTTGGTTCAAACACATTGTCGTCATGTGACCGTTTCATTATAATGGCCAACTAATGAGAAATTGTTCAAATATTTTCGTTTTTCAAGATACACAAGCATACGTACATCAATTCATATGTAATTTGAAATGAAGCCAAAAACGATACACTCCCGTTTGAAAAATTAATTGCCCCTTGCTTAGGTCCTCTAATAGGGCTAAATGCACTGTCTAAGCCCAACCAAATGATGGCCATGGGCATTGGTTCGCCCTAGCCGATCGACTTTAGTAGAGATAAAGAGAGATTATTGAGACGCTTTGGAAAATGAAAAGAAAAGAAAAGAGGTCCTATTTTATGATATCTGAGATAGAACAACTTCAGCTTTTGCATATAATGTGGAAAGTCAGTTTTCAAAGCATATTTTGTTACTTATGAAAGGCGTATTTACCGCTAAAAGCACATAATAAGCATAATCGAACCGCTGATATCCGTCACCGGGTAAATCTTCATATCTCCTCTTGATCTACCTGACAAATGGAAGGGCAGAATTCTTTGAGCTCCAAACGTCGTGCTATTTGCCATCGCATAAAATATATATTTTTAATTAACATTGTAAAATAGAAGATGAGAGGTACATTATACCCCTATAATTTATCCCTCCAGCATGGAAAGAACAGCTAGACCTGACGAAGAGGCATTGATGGGGAGCGCAGAAGAATCAAATGATTTGCACGAGCTGGCTTGATTGGTCATGGGGATGAAGCAGCACATAAAATCTACCACAACTTATGCTGATCCTTGGGATGGTACCCTCTTTACGATTTTTTTTTTTATAATTAAATGGGGGGGTTTTTTTTATGAATTTAATTTATTCCCACCAACCCTCAAATTGCCCCTACTTGTCCTAGAAACAGGGCCACAAAATGTGGTCTCCATGGTCTGCACTGTAATGTTGTATCAACTACGGAAGCTCCTGCCTGGGGACTCCAATCCTAATTAAGGATTATGAAAATTGGGAAATACGAAAATTGGTTCACATTTAGAAGATGAAAGACACGTTGGGAACCGCCATTACCATGAGGATAGATTAACATGTGATTTGAGATTTTGGGGGTTAAGGATAACAATTAGGCATTGGACTCTGTGCAAAAGGCATGGCGGTCCTCCAATTTGCTTCGAACGAGAACTTACAATCACTTTATAATAAAAATAAATAAAATAAAAAGCTTTTGGGCCTTTATTTAGGGGATCGTTTTGGAGATCCCATGGTGCTTTGAGTAGATTCCAAGTTGAGGAAGGAACTTACATTATCCATGATCTGCTTTTGTTCTAGTATCTTCGTTTGTCCTATGCACTATAGATAAGACAAATATCCGCAGAGATATGTGTAGTATAGCGATATGTTTAAGGAGTTTGCTTATTAAGTGAGTCAGGACAACAATCAATATATGAAAATATTTTTATTTTCAAGATTGACTGTTCGCTATGATTGTTATTTTGAAAATGAATTATTCTTAAAACTCTACGTAGAAACAACAACTCTTATCGTGTCATCTTCTTTCAGTCGATGATTTTCCCGACCTCGATAATTCATTGACGGTGAGTTGAGAATCTCATAGTATATTACCATTTTTCTTTTGAAAAAGGATTCAACTAACTAAAATATATATATAATATATAAAGTAAGAACTCAATTGACCAATGGTCAAAACGTTAAAAGGATGGATTCTGAATTTATCACAAGACACTTTTACCTTTGTCGACTGAATTATTAGTGTGAACGAAGTGGTTTTGAAGTTACCATAAGAATGGAAGACCCTCCTAAAGGCAAAAATCTCGTAGAAAAGACCCGAGGAAAATGTCATATCCGCGATAGTTGGGCATTGTTCATACATAGAATGGATGAGTTCAACAGCCCCACGGAAGTAACAAAAGTCAAGATAGGCATTCTCGCCACACCCACACGTTTCCCTCCATTTCCTCCGATGGATTCCTCGACATTAATTTCATAGATCTTGGTATATGTTCATTCCTAATTACAATTATTGTATATCCATTGTCTAGGGTCCCTAAATCAGAAGAAACAAAAAGCGAATATTGACATGTTGCAAGGAGTAGTCGAAGATTCATTAGAGTGGATGCATAAGATAGAGAGCCAGCACTGCAACTAGGATTGAAAATGTTGCACCCGATTCCTTTGCACCACACACGATAAAACATGAATTATAGAGGGAAAATCTCAATATGACACGATACGACACAACAAGCTCAACATTGTATATTAATTATTTGGCATGTATAGTCAAGATTAAGATACGTTGCATCGACATTGACTATAAATGAGATTGTCATGCACCAACATTGTTTGCCAACAGTTATTGCAAGTAGGCATCCCGCTGATTCGCATCGGAGTAGGCCAATATACAAAGATGTCCATACGAGGCACACAGGATGCCTCTATCTAGAGAGCCCTCTAGCTTTTGAGGAAATAATGGGGCCCGTTCAAGGCTTTCTTTTGTTCTCCTCACATTTCATCTTCACCAGTCTTCACACAAGCGATGTGTTGAGAAGCTGAAATGACTTTCGATGACAAGATGCATGACCAGCAAAGGTTGCTAGCCTTGGAAGAATGGTCTTATACCCTCCTGTAGACCCTTATCCTATCTCCAAATAATGCAATGTGAATTTTGAGTAAACCCGTCAAATAAACACCTAAGAAGAACCCAAATTCTCACCTTGGGCCGTGGCAAGTTAAGGTGGGCAAGTCGGGTCCAAGATTGGAATGGCTTACTCATACCCATCCACTTTGCCCTTCACCCCAACCTAGCGTGATTGGGCCTCATCCGATGTAATGGGCTGGCGATGACATGATCAGGTCTTAACCGTTACCTTCTTCCTCCTCCTCCTGTCTACTCTGCAATTCAACCAGCATCCCCTCTATAACCACGACATCGCCGCCTCAATTTGTAATGGATTATTATCCTAAGGTAAAACTACTATTTGTTAATAAGAATGTGAAGATAGAAATTCACACACAAATCTCAAATAATCAGAGATATATTACTCCAAAACGTGCGACAACACAATACAACGAGCTGTTAGAATTCTTCCATAATCCATGCAATCTTTGCATGCAATCCTTGACCCAAAAAAAAACAAAAAGTTTCAACCAATGAGCTAATTACAACTTGGTTAGGATGAAATTTTTGTCCTGGTGATAATTTGAAGTCAAAGCGTATGAAATGAAAAGATACTCTGCAGAAGTGCAATAATGCGGGGGTACCGCGCCCTCGAATCTCAAAGTAAGGGGAAATAACAGTCCCCAGTGGCGTCGACAATGTATCTGACTCCGTGCATATCCTTACGAAGAGAAAAAAGAAAGAGGGGGGGGGGGGGTTGTTTCTTCATCATCATCAGAGTCATCATTTGTCCGATTGAGTCAACTGTACGGCTTAATATGTTGACTATGAGGGCAGATGCAGTAAGGAACTTTTCGACTCAGGAATAAGGTATGCTCCAGGAGTGGCTAGATGCATTCGGGCTTAATCCCGGCAAATGAGCAGCCCAGAAAAATTCTAAGTTCATCTAGAGCGGTCGTCTTGTTTTCTTGGTGTAAATTCTAATTTCGTCTTGTGATAAAAGTAGATCTTTTCAGATTTGATGGATTCAAAACCCGTGGGGAGGAGCGCCCCCCAAAACATCGAATCGGGAGTCGATACAACATTACAGACGAGTAATGTCAAATGAGCAGCAAATGAGAGGGCATGTCAGATTTGCTTAAGATTGTTAGAAGTACAGATAAGTACAGATAAACAAACCTTTCCTTCCTCCTTTCTGCACATAGTTAAGCGTCCCATGTTCCTTTTGTTCCGTGTCATTTGCTTCATTGAGTAATTCACACCAGCAAGATGAAGTTTCATATTGCTGCAAGATCATTGGCATAGAATGTTTCAGGCAAGCCAGTTAAACTTGCATTGAGTAATTATATAGAAATGTGGCATCTCAGATCACATTAATCCAAGATGCTGTTTTTTATATGCGGCTAGTAGTTCGCTAAGTTGATTAGCCGGGCCTCGGAATCGGGAACATTAAATTCATCCGAGTGAAAGGGGAACTGCGTATGGCTGGTGGATTTGTTAGAATTCCGAGAGGGATGGCGTTCGATGTAATAATTTGCTTATGTACCTGCCTGGGTTTATGCTGTGATGTTTCATAATTGAAAGACAGAAAGGCAAATTCAATTGATTTGTGTAAAGCCGATCGACCTCTCTGATTACAGCAATCAAGGCTGGAGTACCGTGTCTGACCCATCACAGGCCGATCGATTTAATTCTCTCAGGTCTCTACCGTGTAACTATGACCACTGCATCGTCTCCATACAGCTCAGTGAATCCTGCAAAACCGAAGTGTCGACCAAAACATCAGTCATGTTCTTCATACATTCAACTGCATCAAGAATTTCGGAAGTCCGTAGCCAAATTTCACTGAGGATCAAGTTAGTTTCTTCATACAGAGGAGTCCGATTACTGAGTAAAATGATCGAATCCTCGGAAACACATTCTTGCAAAATATCACTGTCATATCAATGGGAAAAGGCAGAATCACTTACTTTTCACAGCTGACATTGGTGGAAACAGGGAACGCGACATTGATATGGCAAGCTGTAGGAATCTGGCTCAGGAACTTGTCCTGCAACCCCCTGACGGACTTGGCGCCAGCCTTCAAGCAATGGAAAATGTCTTGCTTGTCGTTGACCGATCGGATGTTCCGGGTGAGCTGTTGCAGGCCACTGCAGCAAGTGGGGAGGCAGTGTCTGGAGCCTTTCCCATGGCGAACGTTGCACATGGAGCCGCCTTGGCATCGACCATGCTGCACATGATGGTGGCCTCAGCCGACACAAGGAACAAGGCTGAGCAAAACAGGCATTTTGTAACTGATAATTGTCAAGTAGAGAAAACGTCAGGGTTCAAGCTAACGCCATTGTCATTTAGCACTGTTATACAAAACCATGTCAGCTTTACCATGTCGAACAATTAAAGAATGCAGGCATTAGAGATCTTTGTTGGCACTGGTCTCTAGTATCTACCTATGGTTTACAACCTCATTTGCCCCAAATGATATTTCAGATTATCATGGAAATACACGAGTTAAACTGGAGACTAACATTAATTATTGCTTTTTTACAAACTGGCTTCTTGAGAAAATCTAATCTAAGAATGTACTATGAAGAGGCAAAAAGATTTTTAAAGGAGAATATAACGAAATCAACAGTGTGGCTTCCAACAAGTTCATGGACTTGCGCCTAAAGAAACCCGAATGAAGGTGCCCATATCTTATTGGGGTTTGGAAGGTATTTTATATAGCAGACAGACACACCCGGTGACAATGACACGTGGTGTAACCAACCATCAAAAGCGAGATGCACACAGAGATGGTGCCAAGTAGGATAACAATCATAACACACGTGGAATGTTGATTGGTCGGTTACATCACATCATCACTGCAAAATACGTCAATAACAGAGATGAGCAAGAAAGGGGAATGCCAAGGTTAGTGATCAACTACCATGTAGTGCATCCACTGTATAAGATACTTTATCGTTTTCCTCAGGCAAACTAAGCTTTGCTTGAGAAAAGGCTTGTAACCAAAAGGGGAAGGGATGGGGGAACAGTTCTGCATAGAGAATGTAAATGAGATGGTGTTCAGAGGCAAAGATGAGCTTATCCAAGGGACAATGATGGCAATCGAGAAAAGCATTTCCATTAACTGAAATCTCAGCTACAGTGACTCTGGAGGAGACATTATTGCTCTCATGCATTCAGAACCAAGATTCTTCACCAACTCGAAGCAAGTTCACTACTGTTGTTCAACATCTTTAGATATAACGGGAAAGATCAATGAAATGAATAGACTAAGCCACATGATTGACTAAAGAGAGCCAAAACCTTAATTTTGACCCAATAAAAGAGACCTTTTCTTATGTGTATAGTTACCATGTAGATGAAAAAGCAAAGAGGAGGTGAAAAAGAGTTTGATTTTGAGATAATCTTGTGGACTTTGTACATGATAACAGATTAGGATGCGAATGGAAAACAGTGGCTTAAGAAACGGAGAGGTGGTGTCATTAGATGTAAGCCAAGGGTGTATGGAAGTTGGAACTTTGCAAAAAAGCCGTGAGCTATATGTTCACAATTCATATACAATAACGAGGATAATTGGCCATCTCAAACAGGTTAGGAATTTCTCCAACAATGTTACAAGGCTCGACACATCTAGTGTCTTAGAATGACAGTTAATGGGAGCAGCGACTCCAGAATCATAGCTCAAATTTTGAACCATGGGGGGTCGTATCAAATAAGTTGGTGTCGAGGCTCACCAACTCGGTCAACTTAGGTTAATCAAGTCCCACGCAAGAGCTAAAAAAGATCAGTCAAGCTCTTTCTCCAATCCCTAAGCTTTATCAATATAGAAATTCCTATAGAACATTCTTTAGTGTCCCTGATTCATAAAAGACACTTTCTGCAGAAAGCAACTAATCTGAAGAGAACAATGGTCTCTTTATCCCTGGGAAATCATTGGTTGTTTATTGAGAGAGGGGAGGAAATGGAAAAGCAAGGAAAGCTAAATAAAGGGAGAACAATGCAGCCAGAAAATCCATTACCATGTGTGGAAATAAGGAATCGTGTTAGGAGAATATCTTAAGAGATTAGATTTCATTTAGTTAGAGTATTACCAAATTTAGGAGATTGTGTTTTTGGTTAGTTATCTTTTTATTTTTTGGTATTCCTGATTTGTAGGAATCCTGTTTCCTAATTTTGGTGGTCTGGTATGCCAGCCTCTAGTGTATATATTAGGATGTAAATTATCGTTCGAAGTAAGAAGAGAAAATTCACGATTTCTTCATGGTATCAGAACAAGTCTTCTAGCTCTAGCCCTAGCTTCTGTTTGTGCGTCCTCTTCTTCATTCTTCTGGCCGACTCTTTCCCATGACCAAGTACGGCATGGCATCTCAACCAACTTCCTCGGAAGTTACTTCAAGACCCGAGCCCACTCCTGCGGTTTCCACCATTCCCGATTCATCTCCACATCTTGTTACCAATCACAAACTAAATGGCCAAAATTTTCTGCAGTGGTCACAGTCCGTATTTATGTTTGTGTGCGGCAGAGGCAAGGATGGACATCTCACTGGTGAAGCTGTTGCTCCAGAGTCCATGGATTCAAAATTCCGTTCATGGAAGATTGATGATCATCTTGTAATGTCATGGTTAATCAACTCTATGACTGCTGAAGTTGGAGAGAATTTTTTGTTCCACAAGACAGCTAAGGAAATATGGGAGGCCGCCCGTGAGACTTATTCCAGCATAGAAAATACCTCAAAATTGTTTGAAATTGAGACTCGGCTCTACAACTTGAAACAGGGAGACATAAGTGTGACACAGTACTACAATATGCTTACTCGGTGTTGGCTGCAGTTGGATCTGTATGAGACTTATCCTTGGAAGTGCCCTGATGATTCATCAACTTATCGGTAGATTGTTGAACAAAAACGAACTATAAGGTTTCTTCTTGGCCTAAACAAAGACCTTGATGAAATCAGGGGGAGAGTTATGGGGATTAAACCCTTTCCCACCATTCGGGGAAACATTTGCAGAGGTTCGAAGGGAGGAGAGTAGGAAGAGGTTAATGCTGCCCGAACACATTACCCCGGTAGTAGAAGGATCAGCCCTATATACTCACAGTTCTTCACAGAACAATAGGGTTGGGAGGGGACGTCCATGGTGTGATCATTGTAAGAAAACTGGACACATGAAGGCGACCTGTTGGAAGCTGCATGGAAAACTTGCCGATTGGAAACCCTTCAATCGCCAGGACAGAGAATCTCGTGCCAATACTGCTACCTCCACAGTAACCAGTGCAGAAAATAGTTCGTTTACAAAGGAGCAAATTGAGGCACTTCAAAAGATGTTTAGTCAGTCGCCTGGTTCCAACCAAACACCTTCCTCCAATGTCGAACAAAATACTAGCCTTCTAGCACATCAAGGTACCCTGTCTCTTACTTTTGGTGTCCAAAGTAATCAACCAAGACCATGGATAGTTGATTCAGGAGCCTCAGACCACATGACTGGAGATCCCAGTGTTTTATTAGATTTTAAGCCATCCTCTAATCACTCGGGAGTCAGAATTGCAGATGGTACAATTTCCCCGGTTGCAGGAACCGGATCTATTCGCATAACAGAGAACCTACATCTCTCATCTGTTCTTTATGTTCCAAAATTGAATTGCAATTTACTTTCCATCAGTCAAATCACTCGGGATCTCAATTGCCTCACTAAATTCCATTCTAATTCTTGTGTTTTTCAGGCAGTGGATTCGGGGAAGGTGATTGGCAGTGCTAATATGCATGGAGGACTTTACATGCTCAAACAAGAGAATCTCCCAAGTAGACAAGGCCATAAACCAAGTTGTGTCTTTGAGTCTGCCAAGTTTTCTTCTAATTCCATGTTTGTTTCCAATTCTAATTCTGTCCCAGTTGATAATCAAGTCATGTTATGGCATTATCGCCTTGGTCATCCAAATTTTGCTTATATTGAAAAATTGTTCCCTCAGTTGTTTATCAATAAAAATTCCAGTTCTTATCAATGTGAAATTTGTCAATTAGCAAAGCATACCCGACATGTATACTCAAGCCTTCAATACAAGCCATCACATCCTTTTTCGGTAATACATAGTGATATTTGGGGGCCATCACGAGTGAAAAATATCAATGGGGCTAGGTGGTTTATCACGTTTATCGATGATCACACAAGAACCACTTGGACATTTCTCATGAAAGAAAAATCTGAAACAGCCACAATTTTTCAATCTTTTCATACCATGATTTTAACCCAGTTTAAAAGCCATATCCAAGTTCTCAAGACCGATAATGCTAAGGATTATTTCAACTCTATTCTCGGCCCTTACTTGGAAAATCATGGAATTGTTCACATTAGTTCTTGTGTGGACACTCCACAACAAAATGGAGTAGCTGAAAGGAAAAATAGACACTTATTGGAAGTAGCACATGCCACTATGTTCACAAACAATGTTCCCAAACATTTTTAGGGGGAAGCTATACTCACAGCCACCTATCTCATCAACAGGATGCCAATCCGTGTATTGAAATTCCAAACACCTCGTCAAGTTCTCACCACAATACACCCTCACATTCTTACTTTCACCTCTAATCTTTCCCTTAAAGTCTTTGGCTGCACTTCCTTCGTTCACATTCATCAAAATCATCGTACCAAACTCGATCCAAAATCACTCAAATGCATATTCCTTGGTTACTCTTCTCATCAAAAAGGCTATAAATGTTACTCTCCTCTCACCAGAAAAGTCTACAATTCCATAGATGTTACCTTCTTCGAAAATCAATCATACTTTCCCAAATCCGACATTCAGGGCGAGAGCTCCAAGGAATATCAGATTTGGGATCTCCTTCGTGACAATCAATCAATGTTTGTAAATCCCAGTCCATCCGAACAGTTGTTCAATCCCAATTCAACCACTGTTCTTGCTCTAGATACTGTTCCTGCTCTTGTTCACAATCCTGCTACTGTTCAACCCATTCCTAGTCAGCCCATCACAGAAACAGCACAAAATCCTACTACTGTTCAACCCGTTCCTAGTCAGCCCATCACAGAAACAGTACAAAATTCCTTGCAACTTGATACAAATAACACTGAACCTCATGTCTATAGAAGGAGAAGAACAACTGAGCAAAATGAAGAACCTCTGCAAATTCAGTACTTTCAATCACAAGAACCGAATCCCACTGTATCTGACACTTGCAACGGTATGGATTCCTCTACCCCTTATGATCATACTCCTATGATTAATGATTCAGATTTGCCTATTGCTCATAGGAAAGGGATCCGTGGATGCACTGAACATCCAATTCAAAGATATGTTGCATATGGAAAATTGTCTCCATCCTACAAGGCATTTATCACACGTTTGGATAGTATCAAAATTCCTGAATCTATTCAGGAGGCTCTTATAAGGCCAGAATGGAAGAAAGCAGTAGAAGAAGAGGTTCGGGCCTTAGAAAACAACAACACCTGGGTCCTGACACCATTACCATCAGGAAAAAATCCTGTTGGGTGCAAGTGGATTTTCACTGTCAAGTACAAGGCAGACGGAAGTGTAGATAGGTTCAAGGCAAGACTTGTGGCAAAAGGGTTCACTCAATCCTATGGAATTGACTATCAAGAGACTTTTGCACCGGTGGCCAAACTGAACACAGTTCGAGTGTTACTCTCCCTGGCAGTAAATCAAGATTGGCCACTATATCAGCTTGATGTCAAGAACGCATTTTTGAATGGAGATCTTGAAGATGAAGTTTACATGATTATACCTCCTGGACTAGAAAACAGGTCAAATAAAAAATTAGTGTGCAGATTGAAGAAGTCATTGTATAGCTTGAAGCAGTCTCCCCACGCTTGGTTTGAAAGGTTTGCCAAAATGTTGACAGACAATGGGTACTTACAGTGTCAGGCAGATCATACACTATTTGTTAAAGGTGAGTTAGGAGGAAAAATGGCCATCCTTATAGTCTACGTGGATGACATCATCCTAACTGGAGATGATTCAGAAGAAATTCTTAGGTTGAAAAAGGTAATGGCAACCGAATTTGAGATCAAAGACCTCGGGACACTGAAGTACTATCTCGGCATGGAGGTAGCTCGATCACAAGAAGGGATTGTTATATCCCAAAGGAAGTATATCTTAGATTTGTTGAATGAAACAGGATTTCTTGGCTGCAAACCTGTTGATACGCCTATGGACTCCACAAGAAAAATGAATCAAAGCAAGGAAAGTATTCCAGTTGACAAGGGGAGGTATCAAAGGTTAGTTGGAAAGCTCATTTACCTCTCACATACTCGGCCTGATATTGCGTATTCAGTGAGTGTAGTCAGCCAACATATGAATAACCCAACGGAGGATCATTTAGATGCAGTTAATAGAATTTTGAGATACTTGAAGATGACTCCCGGACTTGGTTTAATCCTCAGGAAGAGCAAAAACCGTGAAGTAGGAGAGCAAACTGATAGAAGGTCAACTACTGGCTATTGCTCTTATGTTTGGGGGAATTTAGTTACTTGGAGAAGCAAAAAACAGACTGTGGTTTCTCGTAGCAGTGCAGAATCGGAATACCGAGCACTTTCCCTTGGTATATGCGAAGGAATGTGGTTACAAAGACTGTTAAGAGAACTCAAGGTTGAAGTTCAAGCCTCAGCAATGATGTTTACCGACAGTCAGGCAGCCATCAACATAGCTAAAAATCCGGTGCATCATGATAGGACCAAACATATCGAGATTGATCGTCATTTTATCTCTGAAAAGGTGAACACAGGAGTCATTCAGCTCAGCTATATTCCTACAAGACAGCAGATTGCCGATGTCCTCACCAAAGCTCTTCCAAGAATCAGTTTTGATGAGTTGAACTCCAAGCTTGGTTTGTATAACTTCTACAACCCAGCTTGAGGGGGAGTGTGGAAATAAGGAATCGTGTTAGGAGAATATCTTAAGAGATTAGATTTCATTTAGTTAGAGTATTACCAAATTTAGGAGATTGTGTTTTTGGTTAGTTATCTTTTTATTTTTTGGTATTCCTGATTTGTAGGAATCCTGTTTCCTAATTTTGGTGGTCTGGTATGCCAGCCTCTAGTGTATATATAAGGATGTAAATTATCGTTTGAAGTAAGAAGAGAAAATTCACAATTTCTTCACCATGACACTGAATCTCGTTGGAAAAGGAGGCGCAATGCTGGACGATGCATCGCGAAACTCCTGCGTCCGCCTCCCTCTAAGCCGTAAATATATCGATGAGTTCATTAAATGCCATTTGTTGAAGTAAAATTATGGATATTGGAGATTTCCCTATTAGAGAATATTCTAAGAGATATTATAGATATTACATCCTTTCATATGTACATTGTTTGAGTACAAACTGTAATGATAAGCTAAAAATGTAGTCTTTATTGATTCTCTCTCCCTCTTCCTTGAAGATCCTAGAATTATCTAACAAAATATCAGAACCAATATTGTCCGCGTATGTAATGCCCACCCTCATTAGTCAAATTCCACGTATCGCTCATAATCCGGCTTGCACACGAGAATGGGTATTGAAATTGTCCCAAATCGCTTGAAAATGGACCCTATATGTTCTTTATATTAATGTATGATCTCTCTCCATCTTAATTTATTTTTGAAATTGAAATCAGTGGACAGCAAAGCCATCATCAAGTGATTTTGGGAATGAGAAGGAGCTTTGCAGTGACCTGACATAGGCTCATCATTTTGGAGTAGAGTAATATCTTATAATGGTGAATTCTCAAGGGAAACGTTATGTTGACGAAGCAAAAGGGCTCCCTTCCATGAGTCATAGTTTCAAATGAAATGGAAGGATTTACCAGAGATGAGATTTACATATTATGGTAGAAATTAGAAGTAGAGTTGAAGATGTGCAATTTGTGTGTGGCGTGACTGTGTCTACCAATTTTTTCCACCAAATAAGATCATCCCAAATTTTTTTGCAGAATACGACCGGACATTGTTGTCTCCATCATTCCAAAATATGAGTTTCCTTTCGCTAAAATATTTTATTCATCTTCACTAGCTTATGGATCAAGATCATCTTCAAGCATCCAGCACTGCAACTCTTCCTAGTTCTTGAAGTGTGCCACGGCCTGTTTGTCCGGCAAAGTTCGTAGAAAACCAAAAACGAGTCAAGTCCGGTATAAGTACCTACTAAAATTTTCAGAAAGCTACAAAAGGTAAGTGCAAGCTTTCTACAAGTTTATTGAAGAACTTATGAACTTCTAATACTTCATGGAAGACTTGATTGGACAGTTGGCGAAGGAGACTTAGAGGAGTAAGTGTGCGTGCGTTCTGTGTGTGTGTGTGTGTGTGTGTGTGTAAAGAGCTATAGGACTGGCTAGTGGCTTCACCCACGGAAGCATGCAGAGTCGTTCTTTTATATGTTCAAACGTCTCAAATTAATGTTTCCCATCACATTTCCCATCTAAACAGAACTCATCTTTACCTCACTAGGCCTAGTTGTTAGTATCTTGTATAATGGCAATCGCACTATGATATACTCATCAAGATTACAGTCAATTTCTGGATATGCTGGGATGCTGGCACTCAACTTCAAACCTTTAATACCTGACAGCATCTTTTCCTTCCTACCCATAGCTACTACTACTGGCACTTCAAGAGGCTTTGATCCTAAGGGCACTACTGAAAGGCTTTACATCATGGTTTATGTGGAAAATGGTCTATCAACTAGCTCAAAAGTCTGAGGAAAAGGGTATATAGAAGAACTGCCAGGAGGCACCAAATGTTATAACTGAAGTTGATAGGGGATAAGCATTCTGAGCTAGGAGAAGGCAAGCTGACGAAGGGAAGCATTACGGGCCAACTACTATACTATAGATTTTCTGATAAGACTCTAACATTCCCCTTATAAGTTTCTTCATTACTTCCCAGTTACAGCACTTGGATATCAGGTAGTCTAATCAATAGATGACCAATTAAGCTAGATCTTCTGAGTTGATTAGACCTGTGTACACCTTGGTGTCGGAGCAAACACGGCTGGCAATTCAGAAAGAGCCACTGACTTGTTCAGGTCATAAGTGCTCAAGATAGGAGAAAAAGCATATCAATGTGAGTGCAATAAATAAACCATTTCTCCAAGATGAAAGTTGGTGGATACTATCTAATTCCTGCAGAGGCACCCACAAAAAGCCCCCATTTTTTCTTATATTCCCACAGATTTTGAAGCATAAGATCATCAAGACAGATTGCTTCAGATGATAAATACTCTATGGCATCAAGTTTGCAGGGAAGCAGCTCCCCTGAGCCAGAATTTAAGCAAAAGAAACCACATCCAATCAGAGAAAGATTTCTATGGTAATAATACAACTGTTACAGTGATAACCATGGAGAGGGCACATTCCAGAGAGAGTTCTTACTACTGCAAGATCTTTAGGGAGTCAGAACAAGAGAATTGACGAGTGGTACCTGTAGGAAGCCTTTATGACATAAGCCCCCAACTCAAGGACTTGATTTTAAGGTCTTGAGTTGGAAACACCCCACCAGAGTTATGTTTTCCACTTCATTCATCCATGGGCACCAAGGTGAGTAACATTTCTTGTGCAGCTGTGCCACAAGACTGCATCACTCCAATATAAGAATTTAAAAAAACTCTGTCAGTATTTGAAAAACCATGTCTCTTCCGAGTTTCAGACTGAGATGGCCGGATCTAAGTGCTGCTGCAGCTTTATTCATCAAGCTTTCCTTCACACCAAGCTGAAATTGTTTTTGAGGTAATATGCTTGAGTTGTCAGCTATCACAAAGAAAGCTGACGAAAGCATGAAATTATAAGACAAACTATGACTTGCTTCTATAGTAACTAAGCTGTCAAAATGAGAGAAAGGAAGACAAGTTGTCAGCCAATGTCAACAGAGAATATCCGCATACCTCGACGTGCCTTTTGGTTTTCCATGAGGTCATTCTGGATAAGGTGATGATTCCCTTTTCGGCAGGGCACCCAGTTACTTAGGATATAGATCAGTACAATTCACCCCGGCATGGCTGCAAGACTGCATCTGATCTAAACCTGTTTGAGGCTCGGTTGATTAAACAGAGATCAGTGCAATTCTCCACTGGATGTCTGCAAGACTGTATCTGATCTAATCATCTCATGCTTCTTGGCCTCTCGAGAGCCAAATCTTTGCAAAACAATAGTTGCCCAAGAACTGCTTCACCTAATTCTGTTTTTGACAGGTTACCAAGTTTCAATTTTGTCTTCCACCATCTTACAATTATACTAGAGGAAGGTTTGTGTCTCATGCTTAATATCAATCCAACTGTAGCCTGGATCTTTAGCAAGCTGGTTATCATTCATTTGGTTTCTCATTGCCCTTGCTTCATCCCACCTTCCCAATGAACAGTAGATGTTGGCAAGAAGCAAATAAGGGGCTGAATTTTGTGGGTCCAGATGGAGAAGTTCTCCAGCTGCTTTTTTGGCTAAACTCACATTAGCATGGACCCTACAAGAACTAAGTAGAACCTCCCACAAAAGTGGATCATCCCTATATGGCATCTTATCTATGAGCATTTCCGCTTCATTGAAGCGCCCTGCTCGTCCCAAACAGTCTACTATGCATACATAATGATCCAAAAGAGGTTCCACACCATGTTCTTGCTGCATCGACTTGAATATACTGATTCCAGCATCAACAAGCCCACCATGACTACAGGCAGTTAAAACAGCAACAAAGGTAACGCTGTCCGGTTTCACACCCAAACCAATCATATTTTCATAGAGGCAAACAGCTTCATGTC
Organism: Psidium guajava; assembly: GCA_016432845.1. Classification (NCBI taxonomy): domain Eukaryota; kingdom Viridiplantae; phylum Streptophyta; class Magnoliopsida; order Myrtales; family Myrtaceae; genus Psidium; species Psidium guajava. Next base: position 16,590,151 of record CM028230.1, on the reverse strand, counting down.
CAAAACCATTCTGTGCATACCCATGTACCATCTCATTCCACGTAACAGTGTTTTTAAAGGGCATCATATCAAAGAACCTCCGAGCACCTTCTACGTCACTATATTTACAATACATATTAACAAGAGCACTTCCTACACATACATCATTTGTGTATCCATCTTTAGTTATTTGAGCATGCACCTGCCTCCCATAAAATGCAGAAGAAAATTTGCCACAACAACTCAACATGGTAGCATAAGAAGATTCAGTAGGAAGCATCTCCATTTGCCGCATCTGCTTAAAGCATACAGCAGCTTCTAAGTCCAAGGAATTAAGCACAAGGCCTGCCATCATTGAATTCCAGCAAACAATATCTAGTTTGGTTATTGTATGCAATATGAGCTTTGCTAGCTCTATCTTTCCACAATTTGAGTACATGGTTATGATTCCACTGGCAACATATACATCTGCATTACTGGCTGCCTTCAGTGAGGCAGCATGCACCTGTCTCCCAAACTCCAAAACCTCAAGCCCTGCACATGAGCTAAGAATAATAGCTAAAGATGTTCGATCAGGTCTCACACCTAGAAATTGCATCTTTTGGAAGAGCTTTATTACCTCAATGTTGTCCCCACTCTGAAAATACCCGGACAGCATGGCATTCCAGGAACTAACTGTTGGAAACAACATCTTATCAAAAATTTCCCTCCCCATTTCAACATTCCCAGATTTTACACATGCCACAAGCACATTTATAAAGGTGACTTCATTTGGTTCAAAACCGCAACACTGCATTCTCTGCATATATTTTATGGCCTTGTCACTTTTGCATTTGTTACCATACCCAGCAATCATCAGATTCCAAGTAACTACATTAATCTCTGACATATTACCAAACACCATCTCAGCACTATCCATGTCCCCATTCTTTGCATATATATGGATTATTGCATTGCTCAAGTGAATATCAGTCCCATATCCAAGTTTAATCATGAGAGAATGCACTTGCTGGCCCTGAAGTATGCACGAAGGCCAACCACGACAACTATCTAGGAAAGATTCATCAAATTCCCCTCTAGAACAAACACCCAAAACACTTGATAGGGAGATGGAATCAATACGTATTCCCTGTCTGCACATCAATCTAAACATCTCAATGGCCTCTGGAACTCTATCAGCTTGCGCTAGGCCATGTATCATTGCCGTAAAAGAAACCTCATTGGGATCGGGCAAATCTCTAAAAGCCCAAATGGCATCTTCAATGAGCCCACACTTAGCGTACATACACAATAAAGCATTACCAACATAAATATTCTTCTCAAGACCGATCTTTAAAGCAAGCCCATGACACCTCCTGCCAACCTCTACATCCAACAAAGCACCACAGGCGCTGAACACACTGGCAAAAGTGAAACGAGTAGGCACAAAACCTTCCAATATCATCGAACGATAAACGTCCACGGCCTCCTGTTCAAACCCATTTCTGACAAAGGAGCTAATCACGTTGTTCCATGAGAAGGAGTTCCTCTTGGGCATTGCGTCGAACAGTTGGCGCGCGAATTGCAATTCCCCAGCCTTGCAATAAGCACCAAGAATCGCGTTCCATGTGTAAATGTCTTTGTGGGGCGTGCTGTCGAACGCTAAATGAGCATACCTCGTCTTGCTGCATGCGGAGTACAACTCGACGAGGCGGTTGCAGAGGAAGGTGGCGTTGAGGAGGCCGAGACGGAGGATGCGGGCATGGAGGAGCTTGCCAGTCGAGTAGGATTTATGGTCGATGCAGGATCGCAGGAGGCTTAGGATATGGGCGTGGTCGGTGCTCTGAAGTTGCATTATTCTGAAACTGCGGATATTTCCATGTTCTTTTCTGTGGCTCAAGGCAGATTTCTCGTGATGAAGAAGAGGCATGAAAAGAGACATCCCGACCATCACTCTCCGTTGGTTTTCAAAAAAAACGAATAATTAGCAAAATTATTTTCAAAATATGATTACACGTATAATTTATCAAAATGCATGAAAAAAATATCTTCATAATAAAAGTATCTTTTATTAAATAATTATTCAATCTTGTTCAAGAAACAAATTTTCAATTTGTTATCTTCTACGAAACAAACAAGCCCAAATCAAATCATTTTTGGTGACAAAATGTTTTCTCTCATCCTCTCTTTATTTTATGAAAAATGGATGATTTGAAATATATTTTTCAAAAAATGATTATCGTTTAAAATAATTAGTCAATTATTGATTAAAAAATTAATTAACAAAAATATTTTTATTACCGACAAAAATAGATGTTTAAATACTTTCATTTTCGATGAAAAATATTTATTATTTTATTAATTTTCATGAGAAATACAAGTGATATTTTGATAAGAAATTTTTGTTAAATCATTAATTTTTTAGGAAACGAACTGATTCTTATTTTGTTCTTTCCCTATAAGCTCAATAACTAGCTTCAAGCATTATTAATTTCAACAACAAAAAAAAGCCGAATTCTAGGTTCACAACTACTTATAGATTCACAAAAAATGTAAATTAGACTTATGTCATTAGAATTAGCCATCATAGCCCATTCAGTTGAGCCTTTCAATAGCTGGATTAGAGTGTCAATAAGTTGGGTTTCATCCATATTACTGGAATTATGCACTTGAGAGCCATAAGGACTAGATATCTCCTTGGATCTCACCTTTTTTTTTTGGGTCGGAAAGAAGATAATTCATTACTGATTCGGAAAGTTACGAACATTACAGCCCAACGAAGGGGCATCAGCACATAGAAGATCCCAAAGAGGCTTCAGGGGGGGAGGGGTTGAGGCCCAATGGGCAGTGATTTGATCCGCATGGAATATCTTAGCGACCCAATCAACAGCCTGGTTCGCCGTTCTCCTACAATGGGCTACCGAGATATTGGGACAACGAATTAAGACTTCTTGGGCTTAAAGGATGATGGCTTCCGCTTCCCAGCTGGCCTTTACCGTACCTTTGATCGCAAGTACAGTGTCTTTTGAGTCTGACTCTACTATAACCTGCATCTTATCTTCTCTGACTTCGCTTTTGCCTTCGAGAAACTTCAGCGTCGAGAGTAGGGCATGAGTTTCAGCGATCAAAGTTGTTGAAGGAGGGATTTTTCTCGTAAAACCTTCCAGCAGAGTCCCATTGGAATCACGAAGGACACCGGCGATAGCACCATCAAGGTTGACACCACCCACAGAGGCGTCGACATTCATCTTCAGATTTGGGTTTGCCGGGGGTGCCCACTCTAAAGGTGAGACTGGATCTGATCTAATCAAGTTTCGATCTTTGTCATTCCATCTTTCATAGCTTGTGAGGATCGACTCTGCTTCTTCATTTAGGCCGTGTGCGTTTGGATGTTTACCCTGGAAAACTGAATCATTTCTCGACTTCCAGATGCACCAGAGTATAACAGCAATTACCTCAAACTTGGCTCGAGAGTCAGTGTCGTCCAAAACTTCCTGGAGCCATGTATCCATACGATGGATCGGGGGATGGCGCGGCCTCACTGTAAGGTTTCTCCAAATTTGCTCGGTCCATGTACAGTAGATTAAAATATGTTCTATGGTTTCTGCCTGCTGATTGCATATGGTACACAGGGGGTGGGGGATCAACTTACGTCGGAATAGGTTATCTCTGGTGGTTAGGGCATTTTGAGCTATTTGCCATAGAAAAATCTGAACTTTTGGAGGCACTTGAGCATTCCAAACGCCATTCCATAGTCTTCTTGTAGGTAGATCCGAAGTTGATGCTGTGTCTATCCTCTATTCGAAGTCTCTAACTCTTAGAAGGTTGTTGGCACTTTTCAGTGAGAAGTCCCCCTTTGCATTTCCAACCCATTTCAGCATATCTTCCCGCAATGTAGGGCTTAGAGGGGTAGCTAGAATCTCCTTAGCGGTGTCTTCATTGAATAGGGAGTTCACCAATTCAACATCCCATTCTGCTGCGCCCTCTCGGATTAACCCTGAAACATTTGTTGGTTCCCATTGGTTCGCTGGACCCCCAATAATTCCTTTTTTGAGCCATCTATCCTCCCTAATCTTAACAAATTCCCCTATCCCTATAGACCATCTTACAGATTCAGCAATAACCTCTCTACCGTGAAGGATACTAAGCCAACCCCATGATGGTCTCGTATCTCTCCCTGCTCGAAGAAAATTGCACTTCGGAAAGTACAACCCTTTAAGGATTCTGCTACATAGGGAGTTTTGACTCTAGGCGATTCGCCAAGCTTGTTTTCCCAGCAAAGCTTTGTTGAACGCAGCCATGTCTTTGAAACCTAATCCGCTACTGTCTTTTCTGGATTTTAAGACGTCCCACCTATGCCAATGCAACCCTATTTTCTTCTCGCTGTTCTTCCACCAGAATTGAGCAACCCTTTTCTCAATCGATTTACATATTGAGATTGGTATTTTGAAAATCGACATAGCATACTGGGGTATGGCCTGGACGACGGATTTAATTAGGGTCTCCTTGCCCGCTATCGAGAAAAGATTCTCCTTCCAGCCTTCTAACTTCGTATCCACTCTTGCATTTATCCATGCAAACATTTGCTTCTTAGTCTCCCCCCAGTCAGAAGGGAGACCCAAATGCTTTCTAGTTTTCCTCATTGTTGGAACATGTAGGGCGTTGGCTAAGCTTTCTTGTAGCTGCATGGGGGCAATTAGGACCCATAAACAGACCAGATTTGTTCAAATTAATTTCTTGTCCCGAGGCATAGCAGTATTGGTTGAGGAGCAACATTAGGTTCTGACATTCGACTATTTGCCATCCAAAAAGAAGATTGAGTCGTCCGCAAACAGAAGATGGGATAATGGAGGGCAGAATTTATTAAGTCTAATATCTCTTATTGTTTCCTCACGAACAGCCTGCTTCATCATTGTAGAAAGAGTGTTAGACATCAATATAAATAAGTATGGGGAGATGGGATCTCCTTGTCTAAGACCCCTCGAAGGTTGGAAATACTGTAGCGGTTCTCCATTCAGCTTTACACTTAGCGTAGCTGATGTGACGCAAGTCATCACTCTCCCCACCCACTTCGAACAAAAGCCCATCTTTGTAAGGCAAGCCTCTAGAAAGTCCCATTCAACTCTGTCATATGCCTTCCTCATGTGGAGTTTCAGTATCACTTGAAACCTCTTTTTTCTTTTTCGAATTCTGAGTTGATGTAAGACTTCCTGGACAATCAAAATATTATCCTGGATTTGTCTCCCTCCAACAAATGCGCTTTGTTCTCCTGCTATAGTCATGGGCTGCCAGCTCTTGAGTCTGTTCGCTAAGATTTTCGAGATTATTTTGTATGCAAAATTGCACAGGCTGATAGGTTTGAATTGGTCGAGTCTTTCTAGGTTTTCACCTTCGGAATCAGCATAATATGAGTTTTACTCAGCTCCGAATTCAATTTCCCAGTCTCAAAGAACTCCTTAACTTCCTTAAATATCCCTGCCTTGATGTTCTCCTAGTTTTTCTGGTAGACTAGCCCATTAAGTCCGTCTGGTCCTGGTGCCTTTTTTGATCCCATGTCAAATATCACCTTTCGCACCTCTTCTAGAGTGACAGCTTTTCCCAATTCTGCATTCATCTCCTTTGGGACTATCTTAAGACATTGAGCAAACATCGGTTCAAAATTTCAAGGACCAGAAGAGGTGTATACAATGAAGAAGTTCGAGGCCATCTCCTTAATAGGGTTAGGTTTCTTATCCAGGTATCCTGCCCCACCATTTTTAACATAGAAATTCGATTCCTTTGTTTTCTTTGGATTATAGTTGCATGGAAAAACCTTGTGTTTTTGTCTCCCCATCTCAGCCAATTAACTCTTGATCTTAAGCCCTAATACAATTCTTCCCTCCTCCACAACTTCTCTATCTCAGCCGTAATTTCTTTTTGGATATCTCTATTTACGGAAGGGTGTTGTCCATTTATAATTCTCTGAAGCTCAAGTTGCAGCCTTTGAATATGAACTTTGCTATTTGGGAATTCCTTCCCACTCCACTTTGTCAATGCAGCCGAAATTGATTTTAGCTTTCTTGCCAAGTCAGCCCCTTCACTCTCAGCTTCCTCCCACCTCTTTTTGATAACTTGACTATAGTCTTTACTCTATAACCAGAAGGAGTCAAATTTAAAGGATTTCTTTCTTTTCACCCTATCATTGGAAAGGGATAAAATAATAGGGTTGTGATATGAACCGATAACTGGTAATGCAAAGGCTTCAGCTAGTGGGAACTCCAGCCTCCAAGCTAAATTGCACACGGCCCTATCTAATCTCTTTCTCACCAGATTATCCCCTTCTCTATTATTGGACCATGTGAATGCACATCCCTTACTCTCAATATCCATCATCGCACAGTCCTCTAGCAACTCTTTAAATGATTGCATCCTGTAGCTTTTAGTTCTGTCGCGACCCTCTAAAAATATTTTTATTAATTCTAGGGGTTAACGGATTATTAGGTTAATTAGATTTGACTAACCTAATGCGGACCCTCCCAAGCCCTACCGAATCGCAACTTTGGTTTTTGTTTAAATGATTTTGAAATTTGGAGTCGCCACTAATCGTTCTTGGTAGGTCGATTAGAAACCTAAATAAATTAGCGGGAGAACTAATTTATTCCTGCGAACCAGAGATTATGAGCTCGGGGACTTGGTTACACTAGTTAATTAAAACTAATGCCCTTTCGGTACCTTAATTTCATGGATATCCTAATCCGGCAACTCAGGCTTGGTTTATTCCTAAAGCTCTAGTAGGGTATTCTCTTTTGTGTTTTCACTTTTTAAATAGGATGCATGGATGGTATATATTTTTATTTGTTATATTTTTTTAAGTGTTAAAGATTCCCTGAAGCCGAAAGAGGGAGTGTGTTAACGACTTCTGTGCAGTATTACGACCTACTCATCTTTTGGGTCTGATGATTCAAAAATTAAATTATAGGAAGTACATGACAGTGAATAAACACCTCCAATGGGAGGCCTAGCATTGGCTTGGCTCTTCCCTTTGGGATTTAAGGTACAGGTATTTAAGTTGCAAGTATTTAAACTACTGTAAGTAAAAACCTCCAATGGGAGGCTAAGCATTGGCTTGGCTCTTCCCTTTGGGATTTAAGGTACAGGTATTTAAGTTGCAGGTATTTAACTACTGTAAGTAAAAACCTCCAATGGGAGGCTAAGCATTGGCTTGGCTCTTCCCTTTGGGATTTAAGGTACAGGTATTTAAGTTGCAGGTATTTAACTACTGTAAGTAAAAACCTCCAATGGGAGGCTAAGCATTGGCTTGGCTCTTCCCTTTGGGATTTAAGGTGCAGGTATTTAACTACTGTAAGTAAAAACCTCCAATGGGAGGCTAAGCATTGGCTTGGCTCTTCCCTTTGGGATTTAAGGTGCAAGTATTTAAGTTGCAGGTATTTAACTACTATAAGTAAAAACCTCCAATGGGAGGCTAAGCATTGGCTTGGCTCTTCCCTTTGGGATTTATGGTGCAGGTATTTAAATTGCGGATGGACTTTGTCCTCTCCATTTTGGGGTATGAATTTTTTAAAATGAAATACAACGAATTGATTCAACAATTTGAAATTTGTGCGCGCTTGAGGACTCCTCCAAGCCGATTTTGTGCTTCCATAGGATTGACCATTGATATAGAGCTGCGGCTTCCTGACATAAAATAGAGTGAAGTGTTAGTATACAAAATATGTGCTAATCTGCACCTAAAACCAGAAGAGTAGAAAGAGTACTTATCTCCCATTTTTTTGGGAGGAATTTCTATAATTGATTTTCGCTCTCTATGTTCCCAATATAGAGAGTTTCTTTTGAATTAAGAGGGACTTTTAGTCACAGATCAGTTGAGAAATCGGTGGACAGCTTAGGAGCTTGTCTGGGCCGATTTTTGCATCTCGACGAGATTTTTGCTGTTGACGTAAAGATATCCTTCTCCTGACATAAAATATGGAAGAAAAAGGAGATGGAGAAAGTGTATACAATTTGTGCTAATTTGCGAGTAAAACCATAAATAAATGAATAGATAAAAACACTTAGCTTGAATTTGTTTGCTCGTTGACGAGGATGAACTTTTGATTTATATTGATCGATGAAGGAATTTGTGATGATAACCCCTAGCTTTAAACTCCCATCATCTTCAAAATTCTCTCTCTTTTGGTATTTTCTTTCTCTCAAAATTTTCTTCAATCTCCCAAAACTCTCTCAAACATCCAAAATTTTCTCTCCAAAAAATTCTCCCAAACACTTCAAATTTTCTCTCTCAAGAATCCCTTCTCAAGCTCACTTCTTCCTCCTTTTATAACCTCCTCATCTATCTCCCATTCTAATTTTTTCACTAACTATATCTCCCATTCTAATTTCTCCACTAACTCTTCTTCATTTTCATCTTCCATTCTCCATCTCTATCTCACATTCTAATCTCTCCACTAACTCTTCTTCATCTTCATCTTCCCTTCTCCATATTTATCTCCCATTCTAATTTCTCCACTAACTCTTCTTAATCTCCATCTTCCCTTCTCTATTCTTATCTTCCATTCTAATTTCTCTACTAACTCTTCTTCATCTCCATCTTCCCTTCTCTATTCTTATCTTATTTTCTCCATCCATTCTTCTCCAACTTCTCTTCTTCATCTCCTCTTCTTCATCTTCCCTTCTCTATTCTAATTTATCCACTAACTCTTCTTTTTATTATTTGTAAAATAATCCTTCAAGAGTTAGGTATCTGCACTCTAGTCCTTGAATTTTAAGTATTTACAATTCAGTCCCTGAAAAAAATATATTTCTTTAAGTCCAAATCTCCTCACAATTTTTGACACACCAAAATTTACCACATGTCAACTTTAAGCTCATTTCTTGTCGCTGAAAATAATGCATAATTTAATTAAAGCCCTTTTGCAAAATTAAGTCATTCTGGGTATAATTGGGCCAAGATGAAAATTTAAAATATTAGAAGACGATGTCACAACTCATAAAAAGTGAAAGTTAAAAATAAGTTGACTCAAATTAAATTTTTTTAGGCCCGATTCGAGATTATACTCGTGAAGGAACACGTGACTCGAATTGGATTTTTCTGAATTTGCGATGGCCAATATGAAAATAGATTTAAAATAAAAATATTAACTATCTTTGTGTATTTTTTGGCCTCAAATGTTATTTTTTCAAAATTTTCAAATATTTTTGTATTTTTTTTAAAAAAAATTAAAATATATATAATATGAAAAATTATTTTTTGGTCAAAATTCGTTCCCTAGGCTTGGCTAAGGTTCCCAAAGTTGATTTTTCAATTTTATGAATTTTTATGGATTTTCTATTAATTTTCGAAAATAAATAAATAAAAAATACGTAAAAATACTGAAAATATGAAAAATCGTTTTTTGGTCAAAATTGGTTCCCTAGGCTTGGCTAAGGTCCCCAAAGTTGATTTTTCAATTTTATGAATTTTTATGGATTTTTTATTACTTTAGCAATAGAAAAAATGATTAAAAATCAGGTGTCAACAGCTGCCCCTCTTTGAAAGGAAGCTCGGTAGAGGTTCATTTCAAAGACGAGATGACACCTGGATTCTTATCGACTCAATACAAGGAAATAAAAAGAGTCGTGACATGATTGTTCCACTGAAAATGAAATGAGAACCTAAGGATTCGTTATATAAAAAAACTTTAGGGTGGTTGAACTTGAACCCGTATGGTGGATCAACCCATGGTAGATTCCTAATAAAAGGATTCTACTGATTAAAAATTGAATTAAAATTTGACCCGTATGGTGGGTCATACCATTTGACCCGTATGGTGGGTCGTACCATGGTAGATTCCTAATAAAAGGATTCTACTGATTAAATTTTGATTGAGATTTGACCCGTATGGTAGGTCACCACATGGAGATACCTGTAAGAAGGACTTGGTGCCTGTAGAAAGGACTTGGTGCCAGTAAAAAGGACTTGGTGCTTTGCCTGTAAGAAGAACTTTGTGCCTGTAAGAAGGACTTGCTTTGCCTGTAAGAAGGACTTGATTTGCCTGTAAGAAGGACTTTGTTTTGCCTGTAAGAAGGACTTACTTTGCCTGTAAGAAGGACTTTGTTTGCCTGTAAGAAGGACTTTGTTTGCCTGTAAGAAGGAATTTATGCCTGTAAGAAGGACTTGATTTGCCTGTAAGAAGGACTTTATGCCTGTAAGAAGGACTTTGTGCCTGTAAGAAGGACTTGATTTGCCTGTAAGAAGGACTTTGTGCCTGTAAGAAGGACTTTGTGCCTGTAAGAAGGACTTGATTTGCCTGTAAGAAGGACTTTGTGCCTGTAAGAAGGACTTGGTTTGCCTGTAAGAAGGACTTAGTTTGCCTATAAGAAGGACTTGGTGCCTATAAGAAGGACTTGGTTTGCCTGTAAGAAGGACTTGGTTTGCCTGTAAGAAGGACATTATGCCTGTAAGAAGGACTTGGTGCCTGTAAGAAGAACTTGGTTTGCCTATAAGAAGGACTTTATGCCTGTAAGAAGGACTTGATTTGCCTGTAAGAAGGACTTGTTTTGCCTGTAAGAAGGACTTGATTTGCCTGTAAGAAGGACTTTGTGCCTGTAAGAAGGACTTGTTTTGCCTGTAAGAAGGACTTGGTTTGCCTGTAAGAAGGACTTGGTTTGCCTGTAAGAAGGACTTTATGCCTGTAAGAAGGACTTGGTGCCTGTAAGAAGAACTTGGTTTGCCTATAAGAAGGACTTTATGCCTGTAAGAAGGACTTGATTTGCCTGTAAGAAGGACTTGTTTTGCCTGTAAGAAGGACTTGATTTGCCTGTAAGAAGGACTTTGTGCCTGTAAGAAGGACTTAGTTTGCCTGTAAGAAGGACTTGATTTGCCTGTAAGAAGGACTTTGTGCCTGTAAGAAGGACTTTGTGCCTATAAGAAGGACTTGATTTGCCTGTAAGAAGGACTTGGTTTGCCTGTAAGAATGACTTATTTTGCCTGTAAGAAGGACTTGGTGTACCTCAAAGGGTGCCATTCTGGAATCTGGAAAGATTAGGAATCCTGCAGAAGCTCAAACCCAAATTATATTATCCTGTCGCTTTAGGAATAAACCAAAGAGGCAGAGATCAAAAGGTCTCGAACATTTCTGTCCTTGAGACAAATCATGCTTTATTGAAGAAGGTGGATACCTGTATGTACCGCAATGGATTCGAGTACCCCAACAACCGTCAGAATTCATTCTCTTGAAAGGTTCAGGTTGAAGATATACTTACCTGAGAATTTGGAAGAAATGCTTGGTGGCTTCTCGACAACCAGGCTTGTTCATTCAATAATCGCTGAATGAATTTCAAGACTTTGGAAGGTAGTTTGAACATTGGGAATGTGTTGCCTGTCAGGCAGTATCAGAGGTAACATGTGCAAGCATTTTCATCAATGAGTTGATTGGTTCATGTAAAACTATTCAACCAAGTCGGCAATGATTAGAAGTAGTCTGTGTGATAACTCATGATGCAATCAATCCAAATATGGATCATGCAAAACTATTCTGTCAAGCTTGCATTACCAATTCTGTTTAAGGAGGTTCTCATAGTATGAACGCCTCGAATGTAATCTGAATGGGGGACTTCAATCCGAAAGGGCCTTCTCTCACTCTGGGGAAAGGCTGTTTATCTGTAAATTAAAATGTTAGACTTGCGTGGAAATGGTTTGCCTTTCCTCATCCTGTCATGCCCCATTCTGCACATTTGATGTCTCCTGTGCAGTTTATGCTCTAAGTTGGAGTTGGTAAGTTAAACACACGGAATAGTCATACATAATTCATGAACTGTGTAAGCACAATGCAGATGTGACAATTTTTTAGCATTACGTGTGTTTATATAATGTGCAAATATGGGCGGATTTAAATTGCCCCTGGTATGTGGGCGGACCGAACAAATTGGGAAGCCTATTCCTTATGTCGAGGGGTGGTTCGTCTCAAACTTTGTCTCTACGTGATGAAGCATATGGGTGAGGGAGCATTTCGGTTTGTTTAATGACAGCGACCGCCACGGTTTAGCGGTTGAATGCCCCTGTAAAAAGCAGAGAAATTATTCTCGAAATCAAACGAGATAAGGAAGACATATTTGCTTTTTCACTTCAGAGCTTGTGATCAATTTGCCCCATTTTTCACCAGAATAGATCTTGTCAGATGATCATAATTTTCTTTTGGATTTGTCTCCTTCAACATGTTAAATGTTAGTGTAAATATTTCCTGTAAAAAGAAAAAGAGACATATCAGCCAGTATTAAAAGGGATAAATTGAAAACGATACTGATTTACCCTTCATCTTGAATGTCTTGCACGAGTCTTTTACCAGTTTTATTGGATTGAATTTTCCTCGACTTTTGTTGGGCGCCTCACCATTATGGGAAGACTATGGTAAAATACTGACTTTGATATTACTCGTCGAGTATTCCTGTTTGTAAAAAAAGAAATGGACAAAAAGTTGTTTCATTTATTTATAATACATACAACATTCCCCACCCTTGGGGATTGAACTCGGAATATTTCGGACCTACTGTCATCCCCCATACCATTCGGTCCATTGGACCGTAGGTGTCCATGGGGCTTTCTTTTCAAGGGTTAATCCTTGGGGATAACACAGCCCTGTTGTATCACCTTAGGCCATGTTACGGTATTTCTCGAGGTAATTTGCAATCCCTGTTAAGAATGGAATAAGACAATTCAAGACTTGAGATGATTATGTGCACATTAGAACGATACAGAATTACCCATTTCTGAGATTGTTCGCGTCTTTCGCTTGTACTTTCCTTTGTCCGAAGCTGTCTATCCCGTGGTAATGCCCATGAGTTGATTTGCCCCCAAATTTTATCCAACATGTATTCGGATATGATTGCGTTCTCGGGTCGATTTGCAATTTCCTGAGAATAGAAGGGGCTTAATTTTAAAACTTGGAGCAACTGAGGGTAAATTGAAACGATACGGAGTTACCCTTCAGGTTTATGCAGATTTTCACTCGCCATCAATTCGTCGCGAGGTTGGTGAGGTGGCGGATTCGAGCATTTAATAGGGGGAAGTCGGATTATTACTCCTTGCTTTTACATTTTCACAAAAGCAGAAAAACATATCACGCAAGGAAATAAAACACATTCACTCATTCAGGATCAGTTCTGCTTCCTCTGCAGGCTCTCCCATGATCAGCTTGCTTCATCCCAAATTAGGTATGCATCGGCCATATTGAAGGTCTGGTGGTCACTGGCTGAACAAGTGCATCACAGTCCCGATGCTTTACCGATATCAAACTGGTTGATTATGGCGAAAAGATCATCGTCAATGTCCGCTTGGTGGTGATATGTCCCTTCTTCCTCGGGAGGTATTGATGCTGATCCAGTATCATTGGTCCTTTTGTACCTTGCTCCAACAGAACTCGATCCTGTTATAAACTGGTCTAACTCACCTCTTAAACGTGCATTTTTGATCCTCAGATCATACATTTCATCGAGGGTGAGGAGGAGGCTATTGCAGTTGGGGCAGGTGGCGGAGTCAAAAGTTTCTTTATACATCTTGTTTTCCGCTCGGAGGTTTTCATTTTCAACTCTTAAAAACTCGGCTTCGTTGTGCTCATGACGAGTCTTCATTCGGGTTCGTCTATTTTGAAACCAGAACTTGATTTGCGAAGGTTCAAGTCCTAGCTCTTGACTCAGTTCTATTTTTTGTTTGCCGTCTGGCATAGGGCACGTTCTGAAGAAAGCTTCAAGCTTTCGTACTTGCTCCTCAGTATGGCGACGGTAACGCTTCTTTTGACCTTTACCGTTGTTGTCATTGTCCTTACCGGGCTCTTGGACGTCATCGGTGGAAGGGCCGGGCTCCATAGGCTCGATCCCAAATATGGCTTCGAACTCTTCCTCTCCCATATTCAGCAAGTAACGATAACTTTCAAGTGTGTTGGGTTGAGACATCTTCGATTTGGTTAACGATTTCTCAAAGTTTGATATCTCTTCTTGTATTTTCACTCTCTGGATTTTTCTAGGAGACTGCGTATGCTTTAAGAGTCTCTCTTTCGAGCACGAATGAGAATTATCAAGAAGATGTCTCCTTTAAAATTAGACGTGGGTTTAGCAACTGTATTGCCTCTCTTGAGTGTTCTGGCTTTCTCGATTTTCTTTTCATCGTATCACTCGCCCAGCTCGTCTCCTTCCATCTTTCCGTGGAAGGGGGCCCCTTGTTGCTGTCTCCACCGTCAATTTGCTGGCGAGTTCTTCAATAAAGACGAGTCGTATCTCTTTTCTGCCGTAAATGTCTTTGTCTCCCACTCAGCTTATTTTTTATCCTTTCTTTTTCAAAGTAGTGGCGTCCCGTCCAACTTTTCCGTAGAGACGTCGGATTTGCTTGGCTCGAGATTGGAGACGAGTAGCGGAGGTGATACTGATAGGGAATGGTAGACAGGAAAATCTGGCCAGTAGAGACTTCCCCTGCAAAAATGAAAGAGAATGCGGCAGTATATGTTCTTCATATTCTAGAAAAATTGGAACGATACTGTTTTACCCTTGTGTATACTTCCATTGAATTTGAATTGAGGAAGTTCCTTCATTTGGATTGGATTGAATTGTATGTCCCGAGTTGCCCTTCACTTTGAGCTTGCCACATATGTGCTTTGCTTAGTTGGGCCTTATTTTCTTTCGGGTTGCCTTGGACCATCATCATTTTCTATGCCATCGGGTCTGTGGACCGGAGGGCTCCTTTAATTTGAAGGTTACCTTCGAGGCAAATGAGTCCTATCGCGTTCCATTGGGTCATTTCATTTTGCGACACTCTTGAGGCACTTTGCGATTCCCTGGGTGAGAATGGAACAAATCCAATTTAGCATTTTGCAACGATTAAGAGTAAATTGGAACGACACACAATTACCCGTCTTCGAGCTCGCCTGGGCATTTCACTTGAAATTTCCCTACGTGAGGCCATTCAACATTTCTCATTATGGCAGTCAGCGACGTTGCCACAAATTAATCCGCCCTAAATCTAGCATAAAAAGGGATTCACGCATTCGACCGGATAAATAAATTGCCCCCTTGTCCTTGAATTAAATCGAGACACCTAGAAAGCTGGAAAATATCATACGCAGGGGAATTAAGCATGAAATGAAAGGTGCACTTATTCAAGGTCAGTTCTGCCTCTCCTGTGGCTCTTCGATAATCAGCTAGTCTCGTGTTGGTTCGGGTGTGGATAACCGATGTTTGAGAGTCCCTACTCACTGGCTCCTGATCGCGGCTTGGGACGTCTGTCAACCCTAAACTGGTTGACTAGGGCAGTAAGCTCATCATCTAGGTAATCTCTTGAACCTTCCAGCAACTGATGCTCGAATTGGGCATTGTTGTCGGCAAATGCTGGCGGTAGATTTCTCATTCTGTCCTCGCCATGAGCAATTTGACTTCTCGTGCTGGAGCCTTCATCATTACTCGAGAAAGTGTGGGGATCACCAACTGTCCTGCTGCCAAAAACTCCTTCCATTCGAGGATTAGAGAAGTGGAAGTGCTCAGGATAACTTCTTGTCTGATTCTCTGGCTGCGCATGCGCGCTGATCATGGGATGAGTTCTAGCCACAGGTTGGTGCTCAAACCAAGGAATCTGAATACACTGCTCCTGCGGTTTATACTCTTGAAGAGTATTAGGGTGATTCTGGGGGATACTTTGATTAACGCCTGGGGGATTGATGGCATGGTTACTAGCTTGGTTGATGATGGAAAGTGGCTCGCCCCATGCTAACCTGGGGAACTTATGGTGGCGAGGAGACTCGACGTTCAGGCTTGGATCAGTCCCGCCTTGGTTTTCTTGATTTTGAGCTGCATTGTGTTCTCTCACCCTTTTTCTGTACTTCTGAAGATGACTCGAAACATTTGCTTTAGTGAGTCCCTCTACGTTCATAATTTCCAGTATATGTTGCGGCCGTGCCAAATCGATTCCTACCTGTTGAACTGCATTAACAAACATACGATGCAGCTCGGGAGACCAACTCATCTTCTTTCTCCAGTTGCTTGGAACAAAATTGAAGGCTTGATGCTTGTTCTCATGGTCGTGCAATTGCTTCCTTACCACGTGCTGCCATATGTTTTGAAGCATCTGAACCCTAACTGGTTTCGTTACGACGTCTTGGGCCCCATTTAAGACAGCCTTCATTATGGCTTGCTGATCATCGCTTGCCGATATTACGAGGACTGGCATGTTTAATTTAGAATTGATGACTTCCAAGAGAGTGAAAACATCCATGTCAATCCCTACCATGGCGGTGACGACGATATCAAACTGGTCACCACTCCTCCTTAATATCTCTAAGGCCTCTGTCGCCTTTGCTTGAGC
The DNA here is from genome assembly GCA_016432845.1 of Psidium guajava. Taxonomy (NCBI): domain Eukaryota; kingdom Viridiplantae; phylum Streptophyta; class Magnoliopsida; order Myrtales; family Myrtaceae; genus Psidium; species Psidium guajava. The sequence continues at coordinate 16,573,872 of CM028230.1, read as the reverse complement.
TACAACCTTATACCGGTATTTTCTCAATACGGTAACAAGAATTGACAGAGAGACTGGATTACCGTCAATGGCCATGACGAGTAGACCCTCAGGGTAAGGAACTTCATTAGCTTCGACCAGGGTTGAACATGCGCCCGTTTCCCTAATGCTCGACATATTTCTGGATCTAGGACTGCCGACTCGAGACCGCCTCAGGATGTCTTCTTGGACTTGAGGGATCACGGGATCGTCGATGGTTTCTCGTAACAGGCTTTGAAAGCCGATGCTTTGATGGTGAAGGTTTTGAATTCCTCTCCCACGAGAACTCCTTCCTCTCTATCTTTCTCCTGCGAGTTCTTGCGAATGAACTCTCACTATCAAATGAGGACAAGTTCTCTCTCTGGCAATAGCAACGACTTCCCTCTTCACGGGCAGTGCTATTAGATTTTTCGAGGGAGAAAATCTGATATTCAGCTTTTGATCAAAGGGGAAATCCTTGTTTCTCGCTCAGTTCGTCTTCCTTTTTTCTTTTCGTGGTAGAGGGCCCTTGTCAAGATCTCCACCGTCGATTTACTGGCGGGTCCTCCAATAAAGACGAGTCGTATCTCCTTTTCTGCCGAAAATTTCTTTGTCTCCCACTCAGCTCGTTTTTTATTCTTTCTTTTTCAAAGTGGTGGCAGCCCGTCCAACTTTTCTGCAGAGACGTCGGGTTTGCTCAGCTTGAGGTTGCCGCTTGACTGGAATTCGAGCCAGCGGGGGTGTTGCCGACAGAGAATGGTAGATAGAAAAAACTCGACCAATAAGGACTGCCCCTGTGAAATCATTATTTAAATTGAAGCAGATTATCACCTTCGCATTCCGATCATCTGCCTCGCCTCTCTCCTCCTTTCTTTCGTGATCTGCTTTCAAAAATGGCCAATTCTCCTAACCATACCTTCTCCGCCGAAATCCTGGCTGGGTGGGAGAGACTCTACAATCTTCTTGGTAGAGGTTACGCTCATATAGCCCAAAACTCTACCGTTGAGGCTGAAATCCTCGGTTTATTCAGGACCCTAGACGCTGCTTCTGTTGAGGGTACCCAACTGGGGAGGGAGTATCGGAACTTCCCGACCCTCTTCATTAATTTTCTGGCTTCCTATAACCGCGCTTATGAGACGGTCATTGTGACTGCCGTCGTGAAAGCTCGTTACCGAGACCGGCACGAGCGTCTGGAAATAGTCACATTTATGGCTGATAATCACAAGAAAGCCTTCAAGTTTGCCAATGATCAGCTTTCGTGGCTAGTTCGTGAGAGGGGAAAGTTGGTGGACCGTCTGGCCTTGGTCCGAACTTACGCCGAACAAGAGCCGAGCAATATTATGATGAGGTGCAAATGCGGTTGGCTGCAGGAGAGACTTGATGACATTACGGCAGATATTGCTTTCGAGAGGGCGGCGATTTCGGACTTGGAGTTTGCTGTCGAGCATTACGAGGCCAGTATGGCCCAGACTAAGGAGAAGCGCGATCGCCTTTTCTTTAGGCTCGCGGAGCTTGATCCTGAGAACGCCCGGTGCACCCGGAGCATCAACTGTTTGGAGAGTCAGTTGAGCTCCTTCGTAATGGTTATCAGGGCTCAGTTTGGCTTTACTTTGCCTCCCCAGTGAGCTGTTGTAATGCTCTTTGATGAATGGAATGAAAGAAAAGCTTCACGTGTTTTTTTTTGTTTAATTTTCCTGCTATCGTTTCTTTCGCATAGCATAACAGAACGATTTGAGGTACCGAAGATGTCGAGGCTTAATGTTTTTCTTGATGTTCTTGTTTAATTGCTCCAGACGATGATATCGAGAACATTGATGAAGGGTTCGGCGGTGGCCCCCACTATCCATCTTGAGATCACAAACAATAACGCTATGACAACTCGATCAGTGTGCTGGTAATAAATCCGGCCACTTGTTGTGTGCCTACTTTTATCCATATTTTATTTCTTTCGGCGTCCACTTGCTCGTGTCGGTCGCCTGTAGCGTCGGGAGAAATTCCTGTGGGCCTCATTCATTAATAGAACCTCAGTCCTCTAAAGCCCTTCGCATGTTTCGGATAAGAGGAAATTTTAAGATCGGTCTCTGCTTGATTTAATCAGGTAAAGGTATTTGTTTCATGGGTTCTGATTATATAATCCATATTATCTTTCAAAAGACGCGGGATCCTCTGCAATACATTAAATATGCCCCCGTGTTTAATCAGTATAAATCCACCGTCATATCAGAATACACTGCCCATACAAGTTTACGGATTGACATAACTCTGTCTGTCAAAGATGGACAGTGTTCGTTTGCCCCCCGAAATTAACGGTTGAAGCCTCGGTGTTTTTCGTCTTTTGGTATTTCTGAAGATGATTCTTGATATATTTTGAACTTAATTTTTACACCCGTCTAGGGTATCTAGGATCTCCCTGCAAAAGAAAATGATATAATTAGTATGCGACACAAGGAATGTCGGTCCATGACTCCTATATTAGTCCAATTTGATTTTTTCTATTTTATAGAGAAATCAGAAAAAAAAATTCCCTTAGGAAGAAATGGGTTAATATAGAATTTTTTTGCAGATTTATTACTCTTTTTTTATTTTTTTTTTAATGAATGTGACAAAATCTCTTGACGTTTACTAAAATTTTTGAAGGAATTTCCTTTTTATCAGAATAAATTTTCAGAGGTAAATTTGTCAGGAAAATTTCATTTTTATTGAAGCAATAAAAACATGACAAAAATCCCTTATTGGTTAATAAAATTCCCATGAAGGGATTTTTCACATCATTTTTTCAAAATTTTTTTTAAAAGAAATGAGGGACAAATTTAATTTTTATTTTCTTTTAAAAGAATGGTCGTAATATCAAGCTCAAAAACTGACTAACACCTAGCATGAACCGACCGAAAATAAATACAAGATAAAATTAGAGAACTTACTTTTACCTTGGAGAAATGCAAATCACATAGTCATGCGCATGACTCAAGTGAGGAGTGAACTCTAGAAAATAAAAGAAGGAGAGACAGGGTATGGACCTAAAAGGCCCCCACTATCTGAATTGACAACCTTACCCTCCGCGCAATCAAATCACAATGGGAAGAATTGTCAATTCAGATAATGAGCGGGATAAAATATGGTCAACCCAAGCGCAATCGACGCAGGAGCTTTGCATATTCGATTACTATCTATGGTTACCTAGGAAAAATTTCGCGACTTGGGTTTAGACGCTTGTGTGTGCAGGTGTTGTGATCCTCAGAATATGCAAGACATGCACGACAATTGATATCAAAACAGCGCTTCTAAAAATGTGTGAAATTAAACATAATCCCAACACCAAGCCTGCAAAACAAATGGGTTAGCCAAACACTCCGCCCCTTATAACTCCCATCCTGCAAAAACATATAACACCTATAGAATGAGTCCCAAGCAAAATCGCCAGAAGCGAGATATCCATGAAATTTTCATTGGCTTAAGTCCACTAAGACTTTTAAAATTTCGAAAAAATTCAAGTATTCCAATTGGTATCTTTTTTCGAAAATTTAAAAATCCCGTCCCCAGCGGAGTCGCCAAGCTGTCGCGACCCTCTAAAAATATTTTTATTAATTCTAGGGGTTAACGGATTATTAGGTTAATTAGATTTGACTAACCTAATGCGGACCCTCCCAAGCCCTACCGAATCGCAACTTTGGTTTTTGTTTAAATGATTTTGAAATTTGGAGTCGCCACTAATTGTTCTTGGTAGGTCGATTAGAAACCTAAATAAATTAGCGGGAGAACTAATTTATTCCTGCGAACCAGAGATTATGAGCTCGGGGACTTGGTTACACTAGTTAATTAAAACAAATGCCCTTTCGGTACCTTAATTTCATGGATATCCTAATCCGGCAACTCAGGCTTGGTTTATTCCTAAAGCTCTAGTAGGGTATTCTCTTTTGTGTTTTCACTTTTTAAATAGGATGCATGGATGGTATATATTTTTATTTGTTATATTTTTTTAAGTGTTAAAGATTCCCTGAAGCCGAAAGAGGGAGTGTGTTAACGACTTCTGTGCAGTATTACGACCTACTCATCTTTTGGGTCTGATGATTCAAAAATTAAATTATAGGAAGTACATGACAGTGAATAAACACCTCCAATGGGAGGCCTAGCATTGGCTTGGCTCTTCCCTTTGGGATTTAAGGTACAGGTATTTAAGTTGCAAGTATTTAAACTACTGTAAGTAAAAACCTCCAATGGGAGGCTAAGCATTGGCTTGGCTCTTCCCTTTGGGATTTAAGGTACAGGTATTTAAGTTGCAGGTATTTAACTACTGTAAGTAAAAACCTCCAATGGGAGGCTAAGCATTGGCTTGGCTCTTCCCTTTGGGATTTAAGGTACAGGTATTTAAGTTGCAGGTATTTAACTACTGTAAGTAAAAACCTCCAATGGGAGGCTAAGCATTGGCTTGGCTCTTCCCTTTGGGATTTAAGGTGCAGGTATTTAACTACTGTAAGTAAAAACCTCCAATGGGAGGCTAAGCATTGGCTTGGCTCTTCCCTTTGGGATTTAAGGTGCAGGTATTTAAGTTGCAGGTATTTAACTACTATAAGTAAAAACCTCCAATGGGAGGCTAAGCATTGGCTTGGCTCTTCCCTTTGGGATTTATGGTGCAGATATTTAAATTGCGGATGGACTTTGTCCTCTCCATTTTGGGCTATGAATTTTTTAAAATGAAATACAACGAATTGATTCAACAATTTGAAATTTGTGCGCGCTTGAGGACTCCTCCAAGCCGATTTTGTGCTTCCATAGGATTGACCATTGATATAGAGCTGCGGCTTCCTGATATAAAATAGAGTGAAGTGTTAGTATACAAAATATGTGCTAATCTGCACCTAAAACCAGAAGAGTAGAAAGAGTACTTATCTCCCATTTTTTTGGGAGGAATTTCTATAATTGATTTTCGCTCTCTATGTTCCCAATATAGAGAGTTTCTTTTGAATTAAGAGGGACTTTTAGTCACAGATCAGTTGAGAAATCGGTGGACAGCTTAGGAGCTTGTCTGGGCCGATTTTTGCATCTCGACGAGATTTTTGCTGTTGACGTAAAGATATCCTTCTCCTGACATAAAATATGGAAGAAAAAGGAGATGGAGAAAGTGTATACAATTTGTGCTAATTTGCGAGTAAAACCATAAATAAATGAATAAATAAAAACACTTAGCTTGAATTTGTTTGCTCGTTGACGAGGATGAACTTTTGATTTATATTGATCGATGAAGGAATTTGTGATGATAACCCCTAGCTTTAAACTCCCATCATCTTCAAAATTCTCTCTCTTTTGGTATTTTCTTTCTCTCAAAATTTTCTTCAATCTCCCAAAACTCTCTCAAACATCCAAAATTTTCTCTCCAAAAAATTCTCCCAAACACTTCAAATTTTCTCTCTCAAGAATCCCTTCTCAAGCTCACTTCTTCCTCCTTTTATAACCTCCTCATCTATCTCCCATTCTAATTTTTCCACTAACTCTATCTCCCATTCTAATTTCTCCACTAACTCTTCTTCATTTTCATCTTCCATTCTCCATCTCTATCTCACATTCTAATCTCTCCACTAACTCTTCTTCATCTTCATCTTCCCTTCTCCATATTTATCTCCCATTCTAATTTCTCCACTAACTCTTCTTAATCTCCATCTTCCCTTCTCTATTCTTATCTTCCATTCTAATTTCTCTACTAACTCTTCTTCATCTCCATCTTCCCTTCTCTATTCTTATCTTATTTTCTCCATCCATTCTTCTCCAACTTCTCTTCTTCATCTCCTCTTCTTCATCTTCCCTTCTCTATTCTAATTTATCCACTAACTCTTCTTTTTATTATTTGTAAAATAATCCTTCAAGAGTTAGGTATCTGCACTCTAGTCCTTGAATTTTAAGTATTTACAATTCAGTCCCTGAAAAAAATATATTTCTTTAAGTCCAAATCTCCTCACAATTTTTGACACACCAAAATTTACCACATGTCAACTTTAAGCTCATTTCTTGTCGCTGAAAATAATGCATAATTTAATTAAAGCCCTTTTGCAAAATTAAGTCATTCTGGGTATAATTGGGCCAAGATGAAAATTTAAAATATTAGAAGACGATGTCACAACTCATAAAAAGTGAAAGTTAAAAATAAGTTGACTCAAATTAAATTTTTTTAGGCCCGATTCGAGATTATACTCGTGAAGGAACACGTGACTCGAATTGGATTTTTCTGAATTTGCGATGGCCAATATGAAAATAGATTTAAAATAAAAATATTAACTATCTTTGTGTATTTTTTGGCCTCAAATGTTATTTTTTCAAAATTTTCAAATATTTTTGTATTTTTTTTTAAAAAAATTAAAATATATATAATATGAAAAATTATTTTTTGGTCAAAATTCGTTCCCTAGGCTTGGCTAAGGTTCCCAAAGTTGATTTTTCAATTTTATGAATTTTTATGGATTTTCTATTAATTTTCGAAAATAAATAAATAAAAAATACGTAAAAATACTGAAAATATGAAAAATCATTTTTTGGTCAAAATTGGTTCCCTAGGCTTGGCTAAGGTCCCCAAAGTTGATTTTTCAATTTTATGAATTTTTATGAATTTTTTATTACTTTAGCAATAGAAAAAATGATTAAAAATCAGGTGTCAACAAGTTCCCCTCCTCCCGATTTTCTCCCAAACATAAGTCGTCTCATTAAAATCCCCTATCCAAACCCATGGGAGGTTGCAATCTGTTTTCATGCTTTGTATCACCCAAGAGGAGGTAAGTCCCTCAACATCACTCTTCTTCCTTTTCCCTTTTTCCTCATAAGTTTTACCCCCGTCCTCACAGTCCCCATTCTCTCTCCGTGTGCTATGCTTTGGGTTGGGGGATTCTGGGGTTTCAGGAACAGTTTCCTCCTCCATGTTCTCAGCTATATTTGCCTCATAGAAGGCTTTCCAATAGGGGCTGGGGGTATTCATTTCCGTCTTCAATCACGTACCAAAGTAAATACTTTCATTCTTACTAAAGTTTTCCTCTACATAAGGAATTTCGACACAGTTTTGTAGCTATAAGATTGGGAGTCTCTCATAGCGAAAGTCAATTCAGAGTTCTTTCCCTTTGTAGCTATAAATCATTCCAGGTTTCAGAGGGGACAAAAGATCAAGGGTGACTTTTGCTTTACACACCGCAATGCCTGCATACCCCTTTCGCTTCAATTTTAACTTTCCCCACTCTCCCCACTTGTTCTGCTATGCTGGCAATCACCTCAGTTTTCCTTCCTTCCACAGGTAACCTGATAATATGCAGCCAGAAATCGCACGAAGTGAAGCCATGACATTGTGGGATCAGATTTGGTTCCCATGGTACCAGGACCAATAAGTTCCGTGAGAAAGACCAGGGTCCAGCTTCTAGGATTCTGTTTTTCTCCTCGACTAATTCAAATACAAAGGAAAAGAGACCCATTTCAAGGTGAGTGCACACTACCTTTTCTGTTTTCCATGCCTTCTTCATTGTCGACTAGAATGCCTAAAAATTAACTTCTGGGTTTCTAAATAGTCTCCCAAAGGCTGTACATTCTCCTTCTTTTAAGCTGACATCAGTGACCACGTCATCCACCAACGCTCTCCTAGTTCTGGGCCATAGATTTCCCAGTCGATTGCATAGGGCATTCAGCCTTTGGTCTTGATCCATTTTTTCCTTTGACTAGCAGGTTGAAAACAGGAAGGTAGGAGCGACACACAGGGGGCAAAGGAGGCTTGGAGAAAATGTGGAAGAGGGATCAGCGAAGGGTAAACTAGTCATCAAGCTGAGTGGGGAAGCCAACTTGGGACAAAGGGCATTGGGTCGAGAAAGGGGGAAGAATATTTTGGGAGAAGATTTAGGGTTATGGAAGATTCTGGTGAGCATCACCAGGAGAAAAGCTCTTGGCAAGGCCAAGAATACGGGTAAAGGTAGAAGAGAGGCTAGGGTTAGGGTTTGTTACCCATAAGTAGAGAAGGCTCTCATGTTGAGAGGAAAAAGTAATAGCTATGGATCTCACCTTCACTTTTGGTGCTTTTGCTATCTTGCCGGCTGTTTTATGGCCCGTGGCGGGTTGTGGGTGGAACTGCAAAGCAGGGAGGGGACAACTGAGACCTGAACATTTAATCGATGGCCCGTTACATCGGCTAAGGCCCGATTTGGCTACGTTGGCCTATTGGGCAAATGGATGTGCTTAGGTAAGCCTTTCCTTATCTTGGGCAAAACTCACCCACCTGAGCCCCAGGCCGGCAAGCCCACCTAGGCCCGGTCAATTTCACCAACCGGTCTAGAAAAATTAGCTTCAAAGGCCAAGTACTAGGCCCAAACCATCGAAGCCCATTTATGGAGTTTGGTGAGAATTGGATTCTTCGGGCATTTGATTGACAGGTGATGCAAGCCTCACGTTGCGTTGTGTGGAGATGGCACGTGTGTCTAGGGGTGCGGATGGACGCTAAGTAAAAGATTACAACTATACTCCACTCGAACGCACTTAGTTTTTTCCATCCCAAACTTTCCATCATTAATTCCTTTCAAAAGAATTTTTCAATCTCATAAATAAATATATTAAATCAAGATTCTGACACTCTCGGATTTATGTTTAGATATTATTCACATACACGAACTTGTTGCTCAGTATGAATATACGATTTCATGACCAAAAGTCTTTTTGCTTGTGATTCCAGAGGTAATTTTAAAACAAACATTTGAGAATAACTGTAATTGATGATTTTTTTTTTCAACAAGTTAAGAGGGAATGACAAAGGCAAAGTTTTAGTGTGCATTATGCAGGCTCAATACCAAAAAAAACTTCAATTTTAGCATTTGTGAAAATTATACCTAAAACTTTTCTTTGTCTCATAAAAAACCTTATCATTTTACTTTTGTCCCAATTTTACCCCAAACTTTTGCTTTTATCATAATTATTCCGGCTTAGCACCAAAAAAATCTCAACTTTAACATACGTCTTAGTTATATCCAAAACTTTTTTGTCTCATAAAAAACCTTCAACTTTTACTTTTGTCTCAATTCTACCACCGGTAATATTCCGTCCATAATCACCATTAGCTAATCACAAGTAGCATTTTCATGTCGTTAATGAATTACACTTTAGCGAAGCTGATATGAAAAAAAATCTTGAACTTCTCTTCTATTGTTTGTTTCCCCTACATATTTTCGAGTGATACACAGTCACTCAAGATGCCATGTTTCGTATTTTTTTTTTGTGGTACTCAACAACTCAAAGAATGGCTAGACATTGAGATATTTGGATAAACAATCTAAAATCTCATCGTCCCTGAAACCTACTACTTCTAAATTTCAAAAATTCATTGGTAAGTTTGGTGAGAAAATTCAAGTCGCATAGGATTAGCTAACAGTAATTCGGATGGAAGGCTGAAGATCATAAAATTGGGATAAAAGTAAAACTTGGGGTTTTTTAATAGACAAAAAAAATTCAATTTTAATTGAGACAAATACTAAAATTGGGGACCCACCATCTGGTGGTTAACTTGGTTTGCACTCAATTCCTTTCACGAGAAGTTTTGAGTTCAAAACTTTTTAGCGTTAGGTGACTTAATCGGGGGCCCGTGATTATGGGGTCTACGGGTTCTCCCAAGGACTAGTTATGCTTCACTACCGGTTTGAGCGCAAGCTCGCTGACCGCACGAACACCTTGGTCATAAAAAAAAAATACTAAAGTTGAGGTTCTTTAAGCATGAGACTGGTAGAATTGGGATAAAATTAAAAGTTGGGGGCTTTTTATGAATTTTCTTTGATATAATTATCACAAATGTTAAAATTAGAGTTTTTTTAATTAGGCCATATTATATAAGTTAAAAGTAACATTTACCTTCTACTCTCAAATGTTATTGGGTTAATACTACAAAAAAACCTCAAATTGGTACACATGTAACAAATTTACCTCAAATTACTTTTTTAATCATGAAAAACCATACACTAGTACACCTTTGACAATTTTACCCCAAATTGGTAGACCTATCATAAATTTACTCTCCGTAGTATATACAACTATGTCCTATCTTTTGCTATGGATGTAGTTTATCTTAATAAGCGTCATGAAGGTTGAAGCTCAAGTTCAAATCTAAAAAGTCTCGCAACTGGTAGACCAACGCTCAATTTTATTTAGAAAGTACATATTGATTGCAACTTTAATAAATAAAAAAATCCCATAGACTATTATTTAGCTACTAATACCTCCAAACCGCAAAACTTTCCTCCTATTAAAAAAATAGCGTGCAATAGCATCATAATCATATCAATATATATGGTCATATCATATAGATTGTTGATTATTTTCATTGGGTCACTATTGGCACGCTAGAAGACACCGCGGTTTCCACCACCGTGAGGCCAGTCCCAAATCCGAAAGAGACACCCCACTTCAACCCCTTGCCAGCGGTCCCGAGTCCTTCGTCCATTGACTTCCTCCGCATCTCATCAAGGACCGAAAAGACGCGCGCTCGACATGTTCCCATGCCCTTTAAGCACATGAGCGTCTCCCTTTTCAATCCTACCTTGGCCCCAATTTGGTTGAGTATCCCCAATGCTCATGCTCAACCCGTTCAATCCAGCTCCACCTACTCGGTCCCACCGCTGCACCAAGCTCGATGCAGTCGATTCCCCGCCGCTGCATCGAGCCCATTGCCACCCTGTTGCCACACCACCGCTGCACTGAGCCCAACGCTGCAGCTGGCTCACCATGCTTCCATCGGCGCTGGCTGCTGCTGTCCTTGTCTGAGGTCGCTGTTTGTGAGGCGATCTAGCTGCCGTCCAAGGCGTTTTCGAGCACTATTCGGGGTCGAGGCAGCCTTGGTTTGGGCTGTTTTTCACTTGTTCTTTGCTGCAGTATTTTGGTACACGGTTCGTGGTCAATTAGGCTACTGGTCAAGCTCAAAAAGCAGCACTGTGTTGGGCATTCACTGCGGGATTTTGGTGCGGTTTGCATTAAAATTAAAAGGTAACATCTTTGCTTTCAATTTAATTGCAATTATATGAGTGTTTGGTTGAAATTTTCTGCATATATTATGATCTCACACTTTTGTAATCAAATCTAAAGTCAAGAAGCTAAATCCGAAATTGTAGAGCTTTGCTATAAAAATCTAATTTTTTTCAGATAATTTCATATCATGGATTGAATGTTAGCTCTTTGATTTGAATTGCTGTGGATAAATGCATATCTTGACATCTTGCGGATAAATTTTGCTTAATGAAACATCTCTCTAAAAATTTGGCAATCATCTGAAGATGATTGATAGATCTAAATGATAATTACTTACATTTTTTAAAGATATCAATCTTTGGCTGATAAGATTGCTTTGGTCTAAAGATGTCTTTTCCTAAGTTGGTGATTATTTAAAAATATTTTTAAAAAATATTAAGAGATAATTGCTTAATTTGAAAAGATGTGAACTTTGGTGGATTGGACAAGTGGGCTCTGCCAATTTTCAGCCACCCCTATAATTTTTGAAATTCATGATGATCTTGGTGATTGATTTTTTATTTTCATGTTTAGCATGTCCATCTCTTTGCAAATTATGTGATTGTTTTATTTTATTATAAAGTTTGCATAATTATGGCTTTATTTTATAAGCCATATGAGACTCTTGAGAATAAAAATTCCTCATTTTGTGTCTTTATGACTTTTCATTATTCTCAAAATCTCTATTTAGTGTTTGCTATCTTAGAGTGTTGCCTATAGCCATAAAATTGATTTGATCTAATGTAAGAGAAAGATCCTTTTAGAGTTTTGAGTCATATTATATATTTGTATCCACAAATCGATCAGTTATGATTATTTAGTGTGATCATAAACATTAATATAACATATTATACTTAAATAAGATCGAGAGAAAGATATGTATGTAACTGATTGATCTAGAATAAAGCAAATGAAAATTTACTTTTTATCATGTTCAAACTTTGAGCTGTCATATATTCTTAATGGATGCACGACAACGAGTTCTCAATATATTTTAATTGCACGAATTATTTGTCAATTTGAACTTTACAGAGAAAAGAGAGTTATATTTAATCTTCTATGGATGAGTGGGAGTTGTTAATTCCTAGTGGGCAAGTGGGAGCTATTTTTCTTACATGGGTGAGTGAGAGATGTACACATAAGACTTATGGTGTACCACCCATGCGGGTAACCACATCCACCATAGATAATTGCCAAGGTAGTTATATTTTCAAACATAAGAAATCATGTTTCTTCTATGAATCTGCTTTCTCTACACATTTTACGTAAGTTATCGATAAAAGAAAATGACGATAGAATGAAGCTCTCCCCTCAATTGTAGTACATGATCGTATCAAGGATATTGTTTGAATTTCGAACCAACTCTTAATTCATGGCAATAACAGTACATCCCTTGTGTGAGGTATTGTCCGATCAATGTTACAAGTTAGGTTAGGGCATGTCACGCCTTGAACCTCTATCAGCGCGCGACATTTGCACGACTACGGTTGATACATGCGACATCCCAGGATTGTTGTCGACCCAAAAACCTTAATATCCAAATAAACGCTAGAGAAAGCGATACATTATCCCTAACAACAAATGAATAAGGACTAGTGTATGTGATTATATTTAGTAGCCATTAAAGAAGAGTGTGAACCCTTTAGAATCAGTTTCCCATGTAGCTAAAACCTTAGTTTTCATAAGTAGAGTTAGTTTAAATCTCCAAAAATAACTGGCTCATGGAAGGTAATATCAAAGATCCTACAGACTTAAATAAATAACGTGGCCAAATAAAAAACCTAGCAAATGTGGACCTTCAGAATCTAGCCGAAAGATACTATAGAATCTGAACATAATTCCAAAGCAATCTTCAGAGTAAAGAGATTCTCTAAATCTGAACAAATTAGAATAGTGATTTTCAGTTTCAATAAACTCCTTGCTAACATGTTATATAAGTCTTTTCACGATTTAGTCTTTAGAGGCAATATTTTCCTCCATTTGAATAAAAGACTTTGATTGTCTCAAAAGCAAATATGCGACAACTACAGCTTGAGTCTGAACGCTAAATTTGGAACAATATAAGTTTTTGTTTACATGTTGATTCCTGCAATCAAATTTTATTGGCGTTAACCAAATTCTTTATAAAGAAGGGTAGTTTTATCAAAATCAAAATATTTAGAATGAAGGTTTTCTCAACACTTTCTTTGCCTAAGTCACTTAGTTGTTGTCTAAGCACAGTAGCTGTCAAGTGCTACAAATTCAGCTTCAATGATTAAAAGAGCAAGAAACGAGTAGACATCACATTAGTTGACAAGTGCAAGAGGTCCTCTTCCTATGGATTTTGCACCTAGCAAAGTCATCATCCAAGTATCCCAATAATGTTGAATCTGACTTACTATCGCATCACAAACCTAGCTTTGGATAAGATCCAACAAACTTAATGATATGCTTCGTAGCAGTCAAATGTGATTCTTTAGGATTTCATTGAAAATGTTCACGCATGCAAATACTAAACAAAATATCAGGTCTAGGTGCCGTTAAATATAGTAACGATCCTATCATGCTTTTATAGAGTTTAGGGTCAACAGGCTTCCTTTTCAGATCCTTATCAAGCTTTGTTGATGTAAACATTAGTGCGTCGAAACTTTTGCATTTGTCCATTCTAAATTTCTTCACAAGTTCATTTGCTTGCCTTGTAATCCAAGAAGAAATTCAGCTCTCCTATCATGCTCATCTCAAATTCACTTTTCATAATTTTTGCAAAATCCTTAAGAGAAAATCATTGGTAGATGCGACTCTTTACGTTAATATGTAATGTGTTTGATAATGCGCTTCACAGTCTTGAGATGTGACTCTCTAGGGTCAGACAGGAATCGTGCACAAATACATACGTTGAACAAAATGTCTGGCCTATAAGTAGTCGGATATTGCAATGAGCCTATTATGCTTCTATAAAGTTTAGAATCAATAAACCTACTTTTGTCATCCTTGTCAAGCTTCGTTAATGATGACATGGAGTATCTACCTTCTTACTGTTTTACATTTCAAATTTCCTTACCAACTCATTTGCATTAATCTCTTAGAATATGTAAGTTGCTTCGTTCATTTTCTTAACTGGAGGTCCAAGAAAGAAATTGAGCTCTCCTATCATACTCATGTAGAATCACTTTTCATGATACTTACAAAGTCCTTACACATTCATTAGTAGTTTTGGCTAAAATATCATCAACGAAGATTTGTATCAATAGAATGTCATCACCTTTTCTCTTTATAGAAAGTGTAGCATCAACCTTCCCTTTTTTGAAATCATTTTTGAGCAGAAAGGTACTAAGTCTTCCATACCAGGCTCTTAGCATATGCTTGAGGCCGTAAAGGGCTTTCTTGAGCTAAATACGTGGTGCTTTTTATTTGGATCTTCAAAACTTCGAGGTTGCTCAACAAAAAATTTCTCTTGAATATAACCATTCAAAAATGTGCTTTTCACATATATTTCTTATAATTTAAAATCATGGGAGCATGCATAGGCTAGTAGTAGACGAATGGCTTCTAATCTTACTACCAATGCATATGTTTCATCATAGCTTATCCCTTCTTCTTGTAAGTAATCTTTTGCAACTAGTCTAGCATTGTTTCTTATGACATTTCCTTTGTGGTCCAACTTGTTACGGAATATCCTTGGTGCCGAGCAATGTGACTGGCATAACTTATCCCATCAACAACCCTGAATATAATTTGGCTAACACTTCTCTCAGTCAGGAAGATACAGTACTTAGACTCATTAATCTGACTTAAGAAATAATAAATTTCGTATAAGAGATGGAAGTACGCTTTGCAACCATGGTGAAACTTACGTACTCATAGACTTGCAAAAACTTGAGCAAAAGAGCGAAAGCTTCCCAAGCTTGCCGAAGTTGTAATACACAGAGAATAAAAATCGATAGAATATAAGGAACCAAAAGCATAAAAAAAAGTTAATAAATTGGACAACAATAGTTCCAACAGGGTTCTCTCAAAGAAGAAAATCTCCAATTTAACTTTCGACAATCAAATTATTTATGAAGCGAGAAATATCCAAGAGCTTATTTAACTTTTGTCCTGTCATTTTTTCTTCGAACTTTCAAAATTCTATCTTTGTGCTCCAAGATTTTTTTTTCCCATAACTTACGGGCATGACCCAGAGGTTTAATATCTGAAGATGTATAGAGTATTTTGCAAACCCCACGAAGCGATCAAGTTCAAACTTTTGGCCTTTTTGCAAGCTATCCGGAGCAATTTATATCTAGTTGGTAGGCTCTCAATCGATTCCTAAAGTGGAAATTCCGCAACATGCTGGCCAATTCTGCCAACGCTGGAGACTTTCCATGCACGCTATTTTAGACTAAAGTAAATTGCAAATGCCAAAATTTATGTACGGCGCTCACTTTAGTGCCAAAACTTTCAAAACGATCATTTAAGTACCAGTTTTTTTTAAATGATCTCTTAAGTTCTAAATTTTTTAAAAAATTATCACTTCAGTGCCAAAACTTTCAAAACGACCACTTAAGTGTCTTTTTTTTTTTTTGAAAAATGAACACTCAAGGATAAATTTGTTTGAAAAATGATCACTTTAGTGTCAATTTTAAGTGGTCGGATATGGCATTGAAGTGATCATTTTTCAAAAAAAAGAATTGACACTTAAGTGATCGTTTTAAAAAAAATCGACACTTAAGTGATCGCTTTGAAAGTTTTGGTAATAAAGTGATTATTGAAATTTTTTTGGCACTTAAGTGATCGTTTTGAATGTTTTGACACTAAAGTGAGTATCATATATAAGTTTTGACACTTGTAATGTATTTAAGCCTGCTCTTTTATAATTAAGAGCACGAGAGCAGAGACCGGGATACCTGAAGGCCCACAAAACACTTATAGTACTTCTAGATATGAGTAATTGCAACAACATTTATTGGGATCTAGACTGTGTTCAAATCCATGTGGTGTTACAACTAGAAACTCTTAAAGTAGTATGTGCTCGCATGATTATCGACACAGACACGTGGTTGTAGTAAGATGAAACTTATAGAGCAAACGATTGCTGTATCTACTATTGTGACAATGTGCAAGTTCGACCTATTGATAAGTATGGATGCGACACTTGTTTTGCTTTATATATAGTAGAAGAGGTGTTGTTTGATATTCCTGGTACAAAATTAGGCCACTAATGCTTATGTATGTACTGATACTGAAATTGGGATTTTGTCTTTTAGGCCGTGTGCGCCCATCCACCCGTGAGCAGCGGAATCTTGGCCACGAAATCAAATTATGCAGCGATCTCGTGTTCATAAGTACTAAATTAATTATATTGCTCAATGAGTTTGAGATATTGTCTTGCAAAACAAAAAAAAAAGGCCATTCCGTATAATTGGGATTGAGAAGATATTGAGACTGAAACGATTTGAGTATGATGGAACTTTGTACTATTCTTTTCATGGATGTAGAGTGCACTACCAACGTAAATAACGTTTTCGATCTACTTTCCTACTTTCTTGCTATAAATACCTGATCGGATCGATTTTCTTTTTCGTGCGAGTAGTTTATACTATCTCTGAACTCCAACACACATGTCCAAAAGTGGGGAAAAAAAAATCAAAAAGAAAGATGGGCACTCCTAATTGTATAATTCTCACAACTGGTTGATTAATGCTCAAGCTTATTAAGAAAGTACACAAGGATTACAACGGTAATGATTAAGAAATCCCATAGGCAATTATTTAGGTACCAATCACTCCAAAATCCAAAATTTCTTCCTACCGTAAAACCGCATGCGGTGGCAACTTAACAATATTAATAAACGAAGTGATATCACGTAGGTTATGAATCAACCTCATCCGTGGGTCACTGTTTGCACGCTGCGAAGCACCACCGTCTCCATTGTCAGGCCCGGACCAAACCCGAAGAGGACACCCCACTCCAAACCCTCGCCGGTTGTCGCGAGCCCTTCCTCCAACGACTTTTTCCGCATTTCATCGAGGATGAACAAGACGCACGCGCTTGACATGTTCCCATACTCTCTAAGCACGTGCCTCCCTGCTCGGAGCCTCTCCTTTTTCAAGCCCAGCTTGGCCTCGATTTGGTTGAGGATAGCTGGGCCACCCGGATGAGGCACCCAAAAGATGGAGTTCCAGTCGCTTATGCCGAGCGATTCGAACGCCTCGTTCAGGCTCTTCTCTATGTTGTTCGCGATCAGTAGCGGGACCCTGTCGGATAAGACTAAGGTGAGCCCAGAGTCGCGCACGTGGCTCTCGATGGTGCCCTCGGAGTTTGGCAAAATGGTCTCCGCAGTCCGCACGAGTTGGAATATGGGCAGCTCGGCGGGGATCTCCGGGTCGGACCCTACTACGACAGCGGCCGCGCCGTCCCCAAAGATGGACTGTCCCACAAGGTTGGGCAGGTCCTCCGGGGACGGGCTTCGGAAGGAAGTGACGTTAATCTCGGCACAGACGACGAGGACGCGAGCACCGGCGTTGTTCTCAGCGAGGTCCTTGGCCACGCGGAGGACGGTACCGCCGGCATAGCAACCCAGGTGGTAGAGCATGACGCGCTTGACGGAGGGGCTGAGGCCAAGGAGTCGCACGAGCTGGTAGTCGGCACCAGGCATGTCCGCGCCGGAGGTGGAGCAGAATACGATGTGGGTGATCTTGGATGTGGGTTGGCTCCACTCCTTGATGGCCTTCCGCGCCGCCTCCTCACCGAGCTTCGGGATGGCGGCGATGCTTATGTCCTGGCGTGGGTTGAGTGAAGGGGCGTCATACGAGCATAGCTCGGGGTTTTTCTTGAAAATCTCCTCGGTGAAGTGTAAGTAGCGCTTGTGGATCATTGACTTGTCACCTGCGACATTCCCCGAACATCGATTTTACTTCTGTGGAATACCGTTGACATGCATGCGTTGGAGTTTTTCTTTGCCTTTTCTTCTCGGCAGTAGTAATAACGAATTCTCATGGCTAGCTAACATATACTATTCGACAGCCTTGACTTGAGTGAGTCTCAATATGTAAAATATATTACGCGAATGAAAAAACGAAGTTCGGGATTAAAAGCTTGTACTCTTTTTTTTCTTCTTTTTCCGGAGAACCACCCTTTTTCTTTTTCTATGCATGAGTTTGGTTTTGTTATAGGAAGAAACAAGAAAAATGTGAGCATTTAAATGGAAGCCATGATGCAATTGAGCAAGCGCAATCGCGCGGATTTGTTGCTAGGGCAATCTAGAGAGTGGCTCACATATGTGGATGAATTTCTGCTTGAGGGCCGTCATGTGCTCGCTATTGGTCACGCGGAAGTAGAAGTCGGGGTACTCGGCCTGGTACATGCAGTTCGCCGGGTTTGCTGTCCCAATGGCGAGGATGGTGGCCGGCCCTTTGGCCCGCTGGTTCTCGTGGATCTTCTCGACGACACCCATATGTCTCAGAAGTGTGTTTGGAACTTTGGAACTTGAATGCAGCACCTGATTTCTGTCGAGGATGTACTGAAGTTGAAAGTGAAGCTGAGACCACAACTAGTCTCGGCGTGAATTCTTGCAGCCCATGATGGTCTTCCCTTTTATAGATACAAGGGAGTGACGTTCCACCTACGATCATTGTATTACTAAAAGGGAAATGCTTCGCTGACAGTATTGTCAGGGAATGTACAATCTCAAGTGTAGATTCGCACATCATCATTGCGTATTTTTCATAAAACACTCATTAATTGAGAGATCATGTGGTAAAAAGTAATTGATAGTACCATCAGACTAGCAGCTTCTTTACTGAGATTCTGTTCACGTTGGTATTGAATCCATTAGTTTTTCTTTAATTAATCAAATGGATGAATAATCGAATTTTATGAACCTATCTTTTTGCTCCGAGAATCTTTGGGAAATTACCTAATTCATCGTGAAAGTTCTAAGCATTTCAATTTTACTACTCTAATCTTCTGGAAAAGTACCAAAAAAGTTGTAAACATATTGGATAGTGCCAATTCAATCCTAAACTTTTAAATTAGACTAATTTTGTATTTGTGCCAGTTGAGTCCATCTAACAAATTTTAGTTAGAAATTACCGACATGAACATATACTGTTCTACATAGCACATTGACATCGACATCGACATTTTAATATTTCTTACAAAATGTTGAATTTGGATTTTTTTTTTCATTTTTTTCCTTTCATTTTGGTTGGCATGGGTCTCTGGCGAGGGTTAGGATTGAATTGGCAAATCTAGCCAAGGGCTATGGCAACCTCGCTCGCCATCGGCGAGGCTACGATGGCCTTCATCAGCTAAAATGAAAGGGAAAAAAGAAAAAAAAGAACAATTAAAATTTTAATTTTTTCAAAAAATTACAAAAAATGTTTACATCGATGATTTTTCGCTAAAATTTGACGAATGGAATCAATTGGTACGAGTGCAAAAAGTTTAGCATTAAATTATTCCAATTAAAAGATTTAGGATTGAATTGGCACAAATATAATAAGTTTATAACCTTTTCGGTGCTTTTCCCTTAATCCTAAATTTTTGTGCTAAAGCTCAATATAGTCATTCATCGCTAACATAGTGTTCTAGTCATTGATGATTGTCCTACTTGGCGCACCATTACGTTAGCAATTATCAACAAAATTGACTAAAAAAAGTACATTGAAAGTTCGTGCAAACGATAAAGAGTAAATTGGCAACTTTAACTATGACTAGATGCAAACGGAGCAGAGCCAGATTCGTTAAGGTGGAAGACCCGTGTGGTTTTTTGAAATTCACGAGATCTGCATTCAGATATGGCACGTCGTGCATGACTATTATTTTATTTTTTTAATTTTTTGGCTAAGGTGGTGCGTGCTTTTTTTTTTTTTCTTTTAACCCATTGCATTGCCACGTGAGAAGCAAGCCACTCCGAAAAGATGAATTGAAACTCAAACTTGAAGATCGGTTAGGAATTCGTGCCACGAGAGTATCGTGATTGATTTATGACGTCACAGAGTATATTCTTTACGTTAAGGCTGCATTTATTTCATGAAAAATAACTTCTAATAAAATATTTTTTGAATTTTTTGATTTTTGATTCTCAAAAAAAAAAATTGCCAAGGAAAATTTTCTACCCATTAAGCAAACACATTCAAAAGTGAGAAATATATATATATATATATATATTTTAGAAGAGAAAATATTTTTCCTCATCTTTCCTCCATCCACTCTTTCACATTCATTATCTTTTTGATTTTTTATAATAAATTCTATCTTTTAATTCATAATTTTTTTTTAAAATATTCTTTTTATTTCACTTTCTTTTCTTTTCTTTTTGTCTTTTCCTTGTTCTTTCTTTCTCCTTTGTGGAGTCGTTGGCCATGACGACGACTGGTGACCGGTCATAGGAGAGGATGAGCTTTGGCGGCCACAGCCAAGGCTAGGACGAGCTCGACCTTGCTATGGGTGAGACTCAAGTGAACTCCCCTTGCCATATCCGGCAAAGCTTGAGCTCGCCAAAGAAAGACAATGTTGAGGCCTTGATTGGTGAGGCTCCATCTCGCCTAGGGCTGATCCCCAGCCAAATGACAAAGCAAAAAAGCAAAATAAAAAAAATTAAATTTTGATTTAAAAATGATAAATAAAAAAGACAAAATAAAATAAAAATTATGAAAATGAGTGTGAGGAGTAAAATCAAATCGAATTTCCCATAACAATTTGAAAAGAAAAATATTTTTTAGTTTATTTTTAGATTTTAGTCAAGCATCGAAAAATATTGTTATTTTACTAGAAAATGACTTGCTTGAAAATATTTTTCAGAAATGTGACATTTTTCACGAATCAAAGGAAACCTAAATATATTTTAAATTTGAGTCCTTCAAGTAAAACCCGACTCTAAATAAAGTAGTTAAATTAATTGATCACGTGAAGTGAATTAACTCTAGTCGTGGAAATTGAAAGTTAGAGAGAGAGAGAGAACAATTTCATTTGGTTACTGGAGTTAGCCAAGGCAAAGACAAAAAAAAAAAAACAAACAAACAAACAATTGACCGTGGACTTTATTGTGCGAGGGCTGCCTTTCATGTTGAATTCCTTCTCCAATTATGGGTCGGACTTATGTTTGGTTTCCTTCTCTAATTATAATATATAAATACAAGGTGGTGGGAATTTTGGGTGTGCTGTTACGTTGACGAGAGTATATTTTTGTTGAAGAAATTATTTAAAATGAAGTTATTTGATAAATGTTATGTTGCAAAGCATATAAATAGGTTCACGTAGGTCATAGGTCGGTTGGAATCTACAAGCATAAATCTAGATATGAAACTTCAAGCTTTGCTACTTTTATGTTTCCTTCTAGAAAGCTATAACACTATAATACAGGGAATTTTGAGTACCATGAAGGATGATTTGACTCTAGATGATGCTCTGGACGAAGAGATGCGAAGGAAAGTCTCAAATGGAGATAAGTTTTCAACATCTACGTCTTTGATGGCACGCAGTGGAGAACCATGGGAGAAGAAAAAGCAAAGGAAAATTCAACAGGTGTAGCAGGTCACAACCAATGGGGAAGAGAGAGGTTGCAAAAGATAAGTGTTGGTTTTGTCAAACACCAAAGATTTCAGTGTAAAGCCTATAAAAGGAAGCAACGAGATAAGAATCAACGAGCTAATGTGATTATTGATGAACTCTTTTTAGAGAACTTGTGTTTATCTGCAGGTCATTACACTTCGCAAATAGACATATTTGTTGATTATGCTAGTGAAGATTTTAGGCAAGTAATTGTGGAAACGACCCCATGTATCCAATTATAGGAAAAGGACCTATGATTGTGGACATCTAAATTGGTGGACATGTAATTTTGTGTGAAACTAGACATATTTCAAAGTTGAAGAAAAATTTGATCTCAGCTAGTAAACTTGACCTAGAATGTATGAAAACAACTTTTGGATGCAAAAAGTGAAAAATAAGCTTAGGGACAAAAATAGTAGCAAAGGGAAAGCGTACAAGTACACTCTTCGTTAGAGAGACAATATCCATGATATGGTTGCAACTCTATTGGCTATAGGTAATTTGTCTACTCTTTGGCATTATCATTTCGGACATCTTGGTGAAAAGATTGTAAAAAAGTTACACTCAAGAAAATTGCTTCCAGGTTATGAGAAACTTAAGTTGGATTTCTGTGAGAGTTACTGTTGGAATATATTATTACTGTGTGCCGCACATGCGGGCAATCACAGCCCACATAGTGAGAATAATTGCCAAAGGCAAATACTCTTTGAAACGTGAGTGAAAAACTCACGTCAGTTTTCTCTTGAATGTAGAACTCTCCCAAACGAAAATATACTATCAGACTCTCTCTCGAACTTGAGAATGCTTGGACAATCAATTCTCGCAAGGCCGTCGTTGGAGGCTCTTAATCTGTGGAAAACGGGTACGTTCCCTCGTGTGATCATGCTTCGATTGGTGATACAAGTTTGTGATCCTTGGACATATTTTCGCATGTTTTTCCGCACGTTTGTTGTTTCGATTGGGAATTCGTTTCCTTCATTGGTATCAAAGCCGTTTCAACTTGTTTTCCTGATCACGTTTTTCATCGATTGATTTTTTTTTCTTGTTTCATAAATGGTTCATGTTTGCATCAGTGCTGTTCATGCCTTTATGTGATTGATTCGGTTATTAAATGTGAAATCTGAACCCATGGCTAGAAAGTAGACGTCGATACGAGTCTAACAAGTAGTCGTTCGTCACCAGAGGAGGCCAGATGTGGCCGCACGCACCACACACGCCGCGGCGGGGTGCGACCCTAGGGTACCGAAACAAAAAACTGTATTTTTGTGAAATTTGGTTTAACAAAAATAAAATTTAAACATACCATTAGGACGGGCTCGATCATACGAGCATTTTAAGTGCTTGAACGTCGCCGGAGGACGCCGGATGGAGCCACACGCGCCAGCGAGACGGTGCGCGTGGGCCTCACGTGCCAATAAAAAAGTGCAGAATGTAGGTGCTGGGATTTGAACGCATGACCTTCTCCATGGGCTTTGAGAGTCCAAACCACTAGGCTATCTTGTCTTTGGCGTCTTATGCTAATAAGTCCTTTGACCGTTGGGCCTAGCCCAATCTTTTTGACTGATGACCCATTTGACCGTTGACCCGTTGACCAGTTTGACCGTTGACTTTGATTGTTGAGCAGTTTGACCGTTGACTTTGGCCATTGACCGCAACAAAAAGAGGCCTATCTTTAGGGACTTGCATGACATTTAAATTAGCATTTTTTTTGTTACGACATGTTCGTAATTATTGCTTAAATGAAGGATTTTAGTAATACACTTTGTTCTGTATTCGTTGTAGGAACAATGTCAACAAGACCAGGACTTAGTACAGGATGGCACAGGAGTAAAATGCAAACACCTATAAAGAGAGATACGCCTCAGCTAAGGCGAGAACGTAATAAGAAGATTGAGGAGTTGCACAATTATAGATGGGATAATAACAGTGATATTATATCTCATGTAAAGATGGTCAACGGTGTGATCCAAGAGATCATATGGAAAGGGCAAGACTATGCTTGAGGAATGGCATGGGACGATGCATAGCATATGGATTGATCACATCACTTACAAGAAGTTCGTGCTGCATTTCTTGAACGAGTTCTGAAGGGTTGGAGCGACGAAGACATCGTCGCTTATAATGAATGGGTCTTGACGCAGACAGAATGCGTCTTAGCATCAAACCAAGAAATTCCTGAAGGGTTTTCTAATATTACCTATTTAGATACATGATTTGGTTGCAAACCCTCCTGATGACCTTAAGGATTCCCTTCCTTGTACAATGGAGTGTACATGGATTCATAGTCTAACTGAGAAAACGGAGATAACCCGTGATTATATTTAAGTTTTTTTTGTAGTTTTTATTTTATTTTATATCTTGAACCATGTTGACCTTTTTATCTATTTAATGGAAAATTTTATGTTATTTCCATTCATATCATTTGTACATATTTCATTATGTATTTAGTTATGAATGAAATGTAAATTTCTGTTTATAATACTTTAGTGGTATTATACGTTTTTGAATAGGGAGTTCTAAATAGTTTGGGTAACTTTGAAAGAACTCAATATTTTACCTAAATGATTACATTAATGATAATTTCAAATGAGGATCCTTAGACGATGATTAGGAACTTAGTGAACTTTCGACTTTAAGTCCTTACGTGAGATTATGCATTAATATAATCAGTTAGTGTAAATAGAATCCATAAATATTAGGCAATATTAATTCGTGTAATATGTCTAAAACACCTCAAATTCAGATACAATGGCAACTGCCTCGAAGAACATTGTGGCTGAGCTCAATAAGGGCGAGAAGTTGAATGGTGACAATTATGAGATCTAGAATATGAAAATCTAGTATGTACTAGAAGAGCTTGAGGCATTAGAAGCCCTTAACCTAGTCATGATAGAACTAAAAGATGGAACCATTACGTAGTATATGAGGGATAAGGAGGCCTTTGTTACTTGGAAGAAGAAGAATTCCATTACTCGCATTACGTTGCTGAGTAGTATAGATAACAATATCATGCGTGAGTTTAAACAGCATGAAAATGCGAAGGATATGTGGGATGCATTGAAGGTTAGGTTTGGACAGACATCTGTCACCAAACTAAGGCAGCTCACCATTAGGTTCGACACATACAAGATACCACATGGGCAGAATATGAAGCAGCATTTGAGGCACATGTCGAACATGATAAATGAGCTGAAGGATGCAAGTCACACATTATCTGATGAGCAGTAGGTGCAGGTAGTGATCCGCTCTTTGCCCCACAGTTGGGAGCACATGAAAGTCAACTTGACCCATAACGAGAATGTTAAGACCTTTGAGGATGCAATGCGCTATCTTGAGCCAGAGGAGGATCGCCTTCTAGCAAATCAGATACAGACTGATGTCTATTTTGCTGGCACTAGTTCACATGGAGCTTCGAGCTCTAAGCGCAAGCATTCTGGAGGTTTTAAGAAGGGGAAAGGTAAAGGAGCGGGACTATCTGATAAGAAACCGAAATTTGAGAAGCATGGCAAAGGGAAACGTCCTTTCAAGAAAATCATTTCTTGAATGAAATGTTATAACTATGGTAAGAAGGGTCTCTTCGCTCGTGACTGTAGCAAGCCGAAAAAGGTAGAAACCCTTAAAATACTTGAAAGTATTAGTTACATTTCAAGTTTTATATTTCTAACCGAATCTCATCCTTTGTGGACTGTAGACTCATGGGCCACAGACCATATTGCCAGAGATAGAAATACTTTTGTGGAATTTTGACGAATTCCACATGGAGCTAGGTGGATTTATGTAGGGAATAATTCAAGAGTCGAAGTTAAAGGAGTTGGCACATGCCAACTTATCATGCGAGGTGGTCGCACTTTGTTCCTACATGATATTCTATATGCTTTAGAGATTCGTCGAAATCTTGTCACTGTGTTGGTTTTGGTTAAGCTTGGTTTTTATATGAATTTTCATGACAATGGTGTAGATTTGTTGTTAGGTACAACTTTCTACGGATCAAGTTATTTTGTGGATGGCTTTATTGTGTTGGATGTTGAAAACACTAATGTGAATGTTTGTTATTCCCTATTCACATCTACTCATTCCAGTGATAATGATGTGAACATATGGCATGTAAGACTTGGCCATATTGGTCAACAACATATGAATAGATGAATAGATTAGCCAAAGAGGGCTTAATGGGTAATATTGAGAAAGTTGAATTGCCTACTTGTGAGCAAGGCCTCGTGGGAAAAGCAACTCGAAAGGCACTTGGAAAATGAGTAAAGGCTGAATTCCCATTGCAATTAATCCATACTGACATCTATGGTTGTCACGCCCTGAGCCCCTCTCGAGCCCGCGACATCCCGCTCCTGCAATCAAATCTCTCCTCAGCGCTCGCCTGATCATCTGTATGCAACGGCCCAGGATGTCACGACTCGGATCCCTAAACGAGGTCGCGGCATTTCGTTCATATAGTCAATCCTCTGCTCAGCGCCTGACTGATCATCCCACACGACAGCCCAGAAAAACACTATCCATCACGTCCAGATGGCGCGTCCGTTTAAAACCTTGAACCTGCGGAAGCGAGCCTCCTATCCATACATGCATATATACAATAACGAGGTAGAATGTGCAAGAGGAAATAAAACATAACACACCATTTCATATATATAAGAACAAGTGTTAGGTACAGACCCCAAAAGAAATGTACAACATACGGTCTAGACACCTACACTCAACCTATCTCCAAAAGGCTACACCTGCACCAGCTGGACTCAGTTCTCAGGTTCCTCCTCGCTGTCCTCCTCGGGATCCTCCTCCTTAGGGTCCTCTTCCCCTTGATCCTCCCCTTGTTCCTAATCGGTGTCCATAGCCTCGCCCTTCTCATAGCCATCTATCTCCATACGTCTTGGGGAGGGCAACTCCTGCATCGGCTCGGGGTCAACTACCTCTCCTCCATACTCATCAGGTTGCAAAATGGGGGCGTCATTATCCATGGATATCGGGGCATCTCTCAGGGGTCCCTCAAAACCAAACAAATCCTCCCTAAACTAGGCCTCAAACTTATAAGGAACGAACTGGGGACCACCCTGATCTACCCATATCGTAGTAATACGTCTACGCCACGTCACAGCATGCTCGTCATAGTGGTGGATAGCCTCGAACTCCATCTGTACAGGCAGACCAAAAAGCGTAGGGGGTATGGCCATTACTGGCGTCCTCGATCTGTAAACATGGCAACTATCGCTAGTGAGTCGAAGACTCAGTAAGCTCACCACTAATTCTAGCGTAGGATAGAGTATACTAGTGGTTTCAGTTCTATCCAGTAGACTAGGGTTTCTGGTCATCTAATTCGGGTACTCTAAGTCGTTATGGGTACCAAATCCCAGAGCGTGAACAGCCAGACTACGCATAGTAACACAACATGCATATCGGAAAATGTAGACGGGGCAATCAACAGACAATATCAGTATTCAATGTGCAAAACCAGATGCATGATTCAGCTCGCCTCAACTGATCCCATTGGATCCTGCCCACTCTCATACGCATCAGGCTCGTGCCTCAACCCTTTTGTGGTACGCTTCAGGTTGGCACACTTATCTCTCTACTTCCCCGCGTAAAAACGCATCAGGGCCAACCTCCCGACTTATCACTCCAATTCCCCGCGTAACACGCATCAGGGCCCATCCAACCAGCTTATCTCTCCACTTCCCCGCGTAACACGCATCAGGGCCCATCCAACCCTTGTCACCCCTCACAGTGACCCATGCCGTGCTCACAGCGTATTGTACTCAGACAATTTCAAACAATGTATCAATCACAGAGTAGACATTCACAAAGTTTCACATGCAAGGAAGCATAGCAATTCAATGAGTAATCCGATCAACTCACGTTCATTAAGATGAGCTATATGTGAACCCAGTACCATACAAGCAGATTTTCGATCATCTGAATTCAGTCAGGTATCCTTCATTTTCTTTTAATAAGGCCATTTAGTTTCCCCTTAGGCAGTCTCAAGAAACCCGATAATGATTAATGCCATTCTTGGAAACCATTTATTTCGGAGCCTAGTCCTATTAGGCCCAATGACCCGATCTAAGCCCAGTCTCCACTAATAGTCCTCGGCCCATCAACGGCCCATAATTACTATCTTAGAATACTTTTGGGTTTTATTAAATTAGATTAAGCCCGGACTAAGGCCCAATGGATACCTCTCTTAATTCAAGCCCATTTAGTGGGTTTACGCCCAATTGGGTCTAAGGCCCATTTACTTTATTTAAAGCCCACAATTTATTATTAAAATTTAATTAAATTAAGGCCCATTATTATATAAATTTTTGTGCAAGGCCCAAGCCCAATTTTTCACTTAAGCCCATTAAGCCCATTTTGATCATTTTATGCCCAATTTAGATCCTTAAGCTCATGTACATTATTGGGCCCTAAGTTTTTATGTCCAAGCCCATAATTTTGGGCCCAATTAAACTTAATTTTCGTCCAACCCAAGGCCCATTATAACAACTTAAGCCCATTAGTTCATTTTAGGTTAGTTTGGCCCAAAATAAGCCCCCAAGCCCATTAGCACCCATAGGCCCACCATTTTCACGCCTAGTCTCATGGATTGCAGCCCACATTCAACATTTCAAGGCCCAAATTAATTTCTTCAAGTCCACACGCTTGGCCCTCTTATTAATCCTTGATTTGTCTAATCAATCTCTACCTTAATCTTGTAATTACCACATAATCTACATGCAACCAGCCCCAATTCAAGCAAGGCACAAGAGTATAGACTATTCCTAAGCCGTGATTAGGAGTGGAGCTTACCGATTTGGAGTATGGAAGAACG
Source organism: Psidium guajava (assembly GCA_016432845.1). Classification (NCBI taxonomy): domain Eukaryota; kingdom Viridiplantae; phylum Streptophyta; class Magnoliopsida; order Myrtales; family Myrtaceae; genus Psidium; species Psidium guajava. The sequence continues at coordinate 16,545,545 of CM028230.1, read as the reverse complement.
ACGAAGACACGGAGCCCGAAATGGCCGAATAAGCTCACGGCCAAGGAAGGTTGAGCGACGGCTTGGGTGGCTGTTTCAGCGTCCTCGTGAGTCTTCCAAGACCTAAATATGGTGGCCTTAGACGTTAGGGTGGTCGGGGACGTGGGCGGAATAAGTGGAAATGGCCTAAGCTTCCACGGTGCGACAACGACGATGAGAAAAACAAGAAGAAACGGGTCTGGTCGAGGTTGCTTGGGGCTTCAAGTGCCACAAAAATGGAAGGGGATGAAACTTAGAAGACTTACCAAGAGGGGGGAGTCGCTGGTGGTGGCCGACGGTGACTGAACGACGGCGAAGATGTTGGCGGTTGAGAGGCCGACTAGAAGAAACAAGAGACGAAGAGAGAGATGAGGCTGGTCGGTCCAAAGGGAGTCTTCATGGCCACGGAAATGGAGAGGTGGGGGACTAGAGGAAGCTTACTAAGTGGAGATGAGGCCGGTGGTGGTGGCTAGACGGCGCGACAACGATGGGGACAACGGCAGTGGCTCCTCGGGCGGACGACGGAGGAGGAAGGAAAGAGAAGAAGATGGCGATTTTGGTAGAGAGGGAGAGAATGGCCGGCCGAATGAGGGGTGAGGGAAGAGAGAGAGAGATTATTATGTTTGAAGAAAATAAAAAATGAAGATTATAGTGGGTTAGGTAATGGGGTCTTTGACATGATGTGTGTACTTAACAAGACTTTATTACATTGGAAATTGTGCATGATTGACATTTGATTGATGTGACACTTGATTTGACTTGCCTCGATTTGCGTGCCAAATGCACCAATTGGGTCTCGAGCGCGAACGAAATTCGGGTTAGGTTTAGTTTCATTCTATCGTATTCGCTCTCAAATAATCATATTTGATCTCATTCTGAGGATTGAGCATTTACCGGGGGCATTTCGGTAATTTTCCATTCACGTCTTGCTTCTCGACGTGCAATGAGATTGAAGCAAGTTTGGGATGAAAGCAATGGAAGAAGAAATTGAGTCAATGAGATCGAACCAAGTTTGGGAACTAGTTAATCTTCCAAAAGGACGCAAAGCCATTGGAAACAAGTGGGTTCTCAAAATAAAGCGTAAGGCTGATGGCTCGATTGAGAGACATAAGGCTCGCCTTGTGGCGAAGGGGTATAATCAACAGGAAGGAATTGACTATGAAGATACATTTTCTCCTGTTGTAAGATTCACCTCTATTCGCCTTATTCTGGCAATAGTGGTCAACTTGGATCTTGAATTGTATCAAATGGATGTAAAGACTGCTTTTCTCAATGGAGAATTAGAAGAAGAAATTTACATGGAACAACCCATTGGGTTTGTCACTAAAGGCCAATAACATAAAGTATGTTGACTTTTGAGATCGATAATGGCCTCAAGCAATCTTCAAGACAATGGTATATACGCTTTCATAATACCGTAATGGCATATGATTTTGAGATGATTCATGAAGATAATTACGAATATGTCAAAAGATCCAAAGGTCATTTTATGATCTTATTATTATACGTTGATGATATACTTATTGCTGGAAGCAATATGGAGTTTGTTAAGACAATCAAAAGTTGGCTATCTTCTAATTTCGAAATGAAAGACATGGGTGAAGCTACGTACATTCTTGGAGTTAAGATCTCGAGAGATCGTTCGAAAAAGTTGTTATCTCTTTCACAAGAGACATACATAAATAAAGTCCTTGAACGATTTCGTATGCAAGATTGTAGACCCATTGATACTCCTATTGCAAAAGGTGAAGGTCTGAGCCGCAGAATATGTCCTAAGACTCAACAAGAGCAAAAAAGAATGAAAAGTGTTTCTTATGCGAGTGTCGTTGGAAGCTTAATGTACGCTACGATGTGTACTAGACCTGATATTTGTTATGCAGTTGGATTGGTGAGCAGATACCAATCCAATCCAGATTCAGCATATTAGGCTACTGTCAAGAGAATCATGAGGTATCTGAAAGCTACTGCTGGCTATGCGTTGAGTTATCAAGGAAGTGATTTGCATTTTGAGGGCTACACTGATGCTGATTGGGGAGGAGATTTAGTTGAGAGAAAATCTACCTCTGGAAATGTGTTCTTACTGAATAATGGGGCCATATCGTGGAGTAGTAAGAAACAGAATTGCATAGCCTTATCTACCATGAAAGTCGAGTTCGTGGCTTTGTCAGCAGCAGCGCAAGAGGGTGTCTGGCTTAAGAGATTTTTGGAACATTTAGGTGTTACTGGCGAGGCTACAAGTCCAGTTTTGGTATACTATAATAGCCAAGCAACGATAGTTTACACCAAAGATCCCAAGTTCCATTGTAAGACTAAACACATAGACATTAAGTATAACTACGTTAAGGATGTAGTTGCACAAAAAGATGTGAACGTACAGTATATATCTACGCATAGAATGTTAGCAGATCCGCTGACGAAACCGATTCCTAGAGATATTTTTCATAGTCATATGAAATCTCTTGGATTGCGTAGAATGTGATATATTGGATATTGTAATTTCCATAATAGTTCACTATTAATGAAGATTGAGATTATTGCCTATGATTTTTTTTATAATATTTATGGATGTTAAAGCTTGGTGCTTTATGTTGAGAAAGTATGTCGGACATATAAGAGATTGACCTACTCACACGGGTAATCGCCTCTATTTATTACGTGATAAATAGAGATGAGACAATTTTGAGTTCATTATCTAGGTGATAATTGAGAGCTTGAGCTTAGAAAAAAAAATGTCGCCTTAACATGATGTTAAGATGAGGACTTAATTGCATTATGTCCAAAAGTAAAATAACCCACATGTTTCACTTTTATTTGTCTTCATTGCCAGATGTGAGTTCTAATGGATACTTTTGAGTAAATTAGTTACGTGAACTCATGTTAGACATTGAGTGTGTCTAGACTATCATATGTACGGTATTAAGATACTTAGACATATGCGCCACAGGGAAGGAGAGAATACCGTTATACGTATTTCATATTACGTATGCAGAAATTCGACCAATGAGAGTTGGCAAAAGTTTAAGATCTCAACTTTATATGCTGTATGAGACTCTCGAGGTTAAGTGTTCCTCAATTGGTGCCCTCACGACTCTTCGTTATTCTCGAGATTTCTATTTAGCATTCGCTATCGTAAAGTGTTGCCTATGGTCATGAGATTGATTCGATTTATAGGGACATATCTAGAAAAGCGAGTTGAACTGAGATTGAGAGATTTAATGAATAAGGAAGATCGATTTAGAGTTTTTCGTCACATTATAGATTTATATTGACAGACCGGTCAATTATGATTATTTTGTGTAATCATAATTGTAAATATAACGCATCATACTTAAAAGAGATCAAGAGAGGGATATGTAAATGTGACTAATCGATCTAGGGTACAACATACGAAAATCTACTGATAATTATGTCCCATGTTGAGCTGCTATATACTCCTAATAGATGTATAGCAACGAGCTCTCAATGTATGCTGGTCGAACGGATTATTTGCCAATATGAAACTTGTAGAGAAGAGGGTATTGTGTATAACTCATAATATATAAGTGAGAGTTATTAGTCATTCGTGGACGAGTGGGAGTTATTTGCCCTGCATTGGCAAGTGGGAGATGTTGGAATATATTATTACTGTGTGCCGCACATGCGGGCAATCACAGCCCACATAGTGAGAATAACTGCCAAAGACAGTTACTCTTTGAAACATGAGTGAAAAACTCACCAGTTTTCTCCTGAATGTAGAACTCTCCCAAACGAAAATATACTATCAGACTCTCTCTCGAACTTGAGAACGCTTGGACAATCGATTCTCGCAAGATTGTCGTTGGAGGCTCTTAATCTGTGGAAAACGAGTACGTTCCCTCGTGTGATCGTGCTTTGATCGGTGATACAAGTTTGTGATCCTTGGACATGTTTTCGCATGTTTTTCCGCACGTTTGTTGTTTCGATTAGGAATTCGTTTCCTTTAGTTACATTTATGGAAAACAAAAAGTGATTATTTTTCAATTGAATGAGCGACAGAATAAAAGGCAAAAGTTAGAGTTGGTTAATACTAATATGTGGGGACCAGCTTAGGAACTCTCTTATAGTGGTATAGATATATATCACTTTTATTGATGATACGATAAGAAAGACTTGAGTTTATGCAGTTAGAGAAAAATTAGAAATATTCAGAGTGTTCAAAATATGGAAGACCGCGGTAGAAATAGAGACAAGTTATCATATTAATACTCTGAAGTCTGATAATGGAGGTGAATATATGAGCAAGGAATTTGCACAATACTTGAGCTGGGAAGTCATTCATATGCGTTCTAACAAAAAAAATGGCATACATGTCTTGAAAACTATTCCTAGAACTCCTAAAGAGAATTGTGTAGCTAAGAGGATGAACCTAATAGTTTTGGAGCGCACTAGATGCATGAGGCTGCATATGGGTCTCTTGCTACACTCATGGGATGCTACAGTTGATGTAGCTATTTATCTTATCAATAGGAGTCCATCTTGCGCATTGGATGAAAGAATATCACAAGAGCAGGATTCACGTAAAAATGCCAATTATTCATATCTAAAAAATTTTGGTTGTATTGCATATGGTTTGATTAGCAAAAAGAATAGAAAAAGCTTGATGTTAAGTCCTAGAAGTGTGTTTTTATCGGATATGGCAGCTATGAGTATAGATATGGGCTTTGGGATTATGAGAATAACAAAAACATTCATAGTCAAAATGTGATGTTCTATGAACAAAAGATGTATAAGGATTGTTAGACCGATCATGAGACGAGAGTAGAACTAGAATATGTTGAGCTAGACACAAGTTCCATGAAGATGATTCTAACAGATCAGAGTGCATTTAAAGGAGATGTTCAAGATGAACCTATAATCAATGAGCATGCAGGTCAAGAGGAATACAATGACCCTGAACAAACTAATGACCTTGAAATATTGGTTTTAAGGAGATCTACATGTGTGAGAAAGCCAAAAGTAATTGTTGATCCATAAACTAATACTATTCTAAGCCATGTTATATATATATATATATATTCGGGGGAGCAAGACATGTATGATGAGGCAAAGAAAGATATATCTCACATGCAGTGAGAGCGTATTAAAGACGAGATGAGGTCATTACTTTAGAACTAAACTTGGGAGTTGATTGAGTTGCCTATTGATAAAAAGGGGTTGTTAAACAAGTAGGTGTACATAATGAAAAATGAAGTAGATAGCAATAATAGATACAAGGCGAGACTAGTGGTCAAGGGATTTTCTCGAAAAGTAAGAATCGATAACTCTGAAATAATTTCACCAGTAGTGAAGATAACATCAATCAAAGTTTTGCTGAGTATAATTTCCAGCAATTAGATGTAAAAATAATTTTTTTGCATTGTGTTCTAGATGAAGAGTTATACATAGCACGACCCAAAAATTTTGAGGTCAAAGGTAAAGAGCACATAGTATGTCGCTTGAAAAAAAGCTTGTGTGGCTTGAAGTAAGCTCCATAGCAATGGTACTTAAAATTTGATGGTTTCATGAAAGGAAAAGAATTTGCATACTGTAAGGCTGATCATTGTGTTTATTTTTGCAAGTCTAGTAATGGTGATATCGTGTATATCTCTTTACATATTGATGACATGCAAGTGATTAGCTCTAATATGAAGAGAATCACATAAGTGAAGAAGATGTTAGCATTGCAAATTGCTATTAAAGACTTGGGAGAGGCCAAGAAGCTTTAGTCATGAAGGTCATCAGGGAAAAGAAAAATAAAAAGAAAAAGAAAAAGAAAAAGAAGTTATGGTTGTCATAGGAAGACTGTGAACAAGGTGTTGAATAGATTCAATATGGATAAGGAAAAATTGGTTGTGACTTCTCTAATGGGTCACTTCAAACTTTTCATGGATATATGTGCTTTAGCAATGGGAAGCTTGATGTATGCCATGGTGAACAAGAGACCAGACATTACACAGATATGTTTGTCTTTAAGCGAGAGATTGTTGGCTAGTGAAGCCAAATATTTTAATTAAGGGTTTTTGTATCTTTTCTCTTAAATTTGATTTTAGGTTGAAAGATACATTAGTAGAATATTTAGCATAGAGATGCAGCAAAATGTTTAGCACAAATATTTAGTGCAGAGCAGTAGCAGAATTTTTAACACAGATGGTCAGAGATGCAACAATATTTAGCGTACAGTTGCACAAATTTAGAGTAGAATAGGGGAAAAGAAAAAGAGATGCCATAACAGCATTTCGAGTGTTCTCAATTTTTGTGCCATGATCTTGTAAGAAGATCATCAATTATATTCCTATTTTTGTATGGAGACATAGCCAAACTTTGGGTGAACTTCGATAATCAATTTTCTGGTGTGTTTTGCTAATTCTGCTCTTTTATTATTATATATTGCCAGTGTTGATTGTTTGTTTGAATTATTTTTTCTAGAATTGGTGAGCCATTCCTAACAATGGTATGGTCACTAGCCGGTTGGCCCGCTGGTTTTTGCGGATCTTCTCGACGGCACCCATCTATATAAGACCTGTGTTTGAAACTTGGGAACATCAATGTATCCCTTGTTTTGGATTGAGAATATATTAATTTTCAAAGTAAAGCTGAGACCACAACTTTTTCTGGCTGTGAACTTTTTCATCCCATTGTCTTGCCCTTTATAGATACAAAGTTGGTAAGCTCGAGCTTGGTTTTGAGACAATGACGATCCATCTGTAATTGTTGGGTTTTGGTGGAACGATGCTGACAAGGACCAGGTTGGTCATTCCCAAGAGATTGAGCACGATCATGAAATATGTCCAATAAAAATTTGAGGTTTTTGGTTGGTGAGAGCCTAAACAGGAATAAGTGGTGTCCACTGAAGAAGATCATTCTCCTTCCCACCTTTCGGAAGGAAAGAAGGATCCGGACACAATAAAGGAAGAGATCCAAATGAATAGGAAGGAAAAAGCAAGAGGCAGTTTAACTTTTAAAATATATTGCGTAAAGATAGTCAAGTTTATAAAACTATCTATTTATGGGAATAAAATTAAACAGAACTCGAAGTAAGAAATACTTAATGAAGCTTAATTTTGATTTATTTAAACTGAATAGAAATATTTTCATCAAATAGAATTAGAATAAAGTATAGAATAAGAACAAGAATTTGAACATTGATATTATTCCAGACCAAAAATAAATAACAACATTGACATTATTACTTTTGTTGAGAAAAGTTGAACCCTAACCACTATAAATCGCTTTGCAAACTCGTCCATACCTTACCATCTTCAAACATCTGTTCATGGAAAATGATAGTATAATTTGTCTCTAATCAGTGCTTCACTCTCTACACGCAGTTTTTTGTGTGCAAAAAGTATTAAAATCATGCAACAGCCAATTCAACCTCCTCTCAGCATAAAATGCCGGGAGATTTATACTTTGACCGCCAAAAATAGGATAATTTAAGATATTCGACTTATCACTCCTGATGTAGCCTAAAAAAGAAAAATCCTCATTATGTAAGTCCTTTAAAAAAATATTCAAATCTGAGGTTATATGTAGAAACTTAGGGCACGCATGACAACATTTATGGAGTAGAGTTTATGCTCCAGAAGCACTTCTAGAGCGAAAATCCATTTGGTTAGGTGGCCTCATTTTTCTACTTCTAAAGCAGATTTTGTTGCTGCAGAAGTAGTTTTGCAGTCATTTGAAGAAGTTAAAAAAAAATACTTCTATTCAGAAGTAGAAAAATCAACTTTTGCTTAGAAGCCGAAGTAGAAAAATCGATTTCTAGCGAGACGTAAAAATGTTGCCATGCACGCCCTTAGTTCTCTCCCCATGCAAGAATTCCCACTATCTCATTTAAATTTAAATTTTATACGTGGCGCAAACAATTCAAGCATTCCAATGTAAAATAAAGTCTTTATACATTATGATGCTCCGGAGTTAGTCAACGATGGTTAATTGAAGTTGTGTCAGGTCCAACAAAAGTCGTTTTTATATCTTTTGTTATGTTTGGACTGGACTTGAGGAAAATAAAACAACTTTGCCTACCAATGGTTGTCCTTTGTAAAAATCAAAGTCGGCTCTGTCGGAGGGAACTATATATTTCAAATAAATACATTAAGTCGAAGAAAACGTTTGAAGATGGAATCTTGCCATTACAGTGCACCAACTTCCAACTACAGTTCCAGTAGATGTTTGGTTGGTGATGCAATGCCCGATCCAATGAGCGCTGGAATCCAATCGCTAGGGCAAGAAGGCTCGAACAAAATATAGCTCCTTGCAGACTTTTGAAATTACGGATTAGCAATGGTTCGGACCACACACTGGATATGGATGGGTTGGGATGGACCAACATTAATAAAGACGTAAATTCTCCAAATGCACGATGTTGGCACCTAATTTTTAGTTAGTCTTTTTTTTAAATTTTTTTTTATAGAAAATCTATAAAGATTCAAAAAAAAAAATGAAAAATCAACTTTAGAAGCCTTAACCTAGCCAAATGAATCATTTTTGAACGAAAAATAAATTTTTATATTTTTCGCATTTTTAAATATTTTCAAAAAATCAAGAAAAATATCATTTGAGGCCACAAAAATAGCCAATATTTTTATTTTAATTCCCTTTTCATTTTCCCTTGGAAATTCCAAAAAACGATTCAGGAACATATGCTCCTTCATTGAGCGTATTCAGAAATTAATTCAGAAAATTATATTCTAACCCTTTAAATTCCTACTTTTTACGTTTTTGGAATAATGACATCTCACTCCATTGGCAAAAATTACATCAGTCCAAAAGTTTAAGAAATTCTCAATTTTGGTAAAAAGGACTAAACTGCACAATTTTTGCAATTTAATCCTTGATTTTAATCAAAATGAAATTAAAATTTTTTAGGGGACTAATTTGAAATTATAAGCCTGTGAACCTATAGTTTTCAACCATCCGGATCCATTCATGGTGTTGGTTTGGTCTGAAATGTCCATTTAGGGTTTGGATTTGCTGAATTGGTTTCTCGGCTCAAATGAAGAATTTGGGATTTTTGTGCAATTTTAGGGATCTTTTCCATAAAAATCACATTTTCTAATAGAATTCATGCCCCTGAGTCCAATTTTGTGATTTATTTATTTTTTTAAATTGAAGTTTAGTGGGTCAATCTAGGGCTTTTTATGAAAATGGGTTAAAAAATAGCATTTTTACAGATTTGGGTCTCGGTGGAAGGAAAATGCGAAAAGGGGATTTGTTCAGCACCAGAGGTGTCAAACAACATGCCAATTCGGTACCCCTGGCGTCGAACTAGAAGGGGCCCCCCCTCGTCCCCTCTCCAGTTCGGCAAGTGTCGAACTAGAGAGGACCCCCACCCCTTTTTCCATCACCCCCCCTTGCCCCTCCTTTTCCGCTCGCTACGTCTCCCTTTTCCCCTCGTTTGGCGCAGAAAAACTGCCAAATGGAGCAGAGATTCATCTCTACGGCAAGGAAATTTATCATAAAGTTCTTCAAGTATCTTTTATAAGGGACACTTGTCGCGACCCTCTAAAAAAATTTTAAATTTTAAAGGGGGTTAACGGATTATTAGGTTAATTAGATTTGACTAACCTAACGCGGACCCTCCCAAGCCCTACCGAATCGCAACTTTGGTTTTTGTTTAAATGATTTTGAAATTTGGAGTCGCCACTAATCGTTCTTGGTAGGTCGATTAGAAACCTAAATAAATTAGCGGGAGAACTAATTTATTCCTGCGAACCAGAGATTATGAGCTCGGGGACTTGGTTACACTAGTTAATTAAAACTAATGCCCTTTCGGTACCTTAATTTCATGGATATCCTAATTCGGCAACTCAGGCTTGGCTTATTCCTAAGGCTCTAGTAGGGTATTCTCTTTTGTGTTTTCACTTTTTAAATAGGATGCATGGATGGTATATATTTTTATTTGTTATATTTTTTTAAGTGTTAAAGATTCCCTGAAGCCGAAAGAGGGAGTGTGTTAACGACTTCTGTGCAGTATTACAACCTATTCATCTTTTGGATCTGATGATTCAAAAATTAAATTATAAGAAGTACATGACAGTGAATAAACACCTCCAATGGGAGGCCTAGCATTGGCTTGGCTCTTCCCTTTGGGATTTAAGGTACATTTATTTAAGTTGCAAGTATTTAAACTACTGTAAGTAAAAACCTCCAATGGGAGGCTAAGCATTGGCTTGGCTCTTCCCTTTGGGATTTAAGGTACAGGTATTTAAGTTGCAGGTATTTAACTACTGTAAGTAAAAACCTCCAATGGGAGGCTAAGCATTGGCTTGGCTCTTCCCTTTGGGATTTAAGGTACAGGTATTTAAGTTGCAGGTATTTAACTACTGTAAGTAAAAACCTCCAATGGGAGGCTAAGCATTGGCTTGGCTCTTCCCTTTGGGATTTAAGGTGCAGGTATTTAACTACTGTAAGTAAAAACCTCCAATGGGAGGCTAAGCATTGGCTTGGCTCTTCCCTTTGGGATTTAAGGTGCAGGTATTTAAGTTGTAGGTATTTAACTGCTATAAGTAAAAACCTCCAATGGGAGGCTAAGCATTGGCTTGGCTCTTCCCTTTGGGATTTATGGTGCAGGTATTTAAATTGCGGATGGACTTTGTCCTCTCCATTTTGGGGTATGAATTTTTTAAAATGAAATACAACGAATTGATTCAACAATTTGAAATTTGTGCGCGCTTGAGGACTCCTCCAAGCCGATTTTGTGCTTCCATAGGATTGACCATTGATATAGAGCTGCGGCTTCCTAACATAAAATAGAGTGAAGTGTTAGTATACAAAATATGTGCTAATCTGCATCTAAAACCAGAAGAGTAGAAAGAGTACTTATCTCCCATTTTTTTGGGAGGGATTTCTATAATTGATTTTCGCTCTCTATGTTCCCAATATAGAGAGTTTCTTTTGAATTAAGAGGGACTTTTAGTCACAGATCAGTTGAGAAATCGGTGGACAGCTTAGGAGCTTGTCTGGGCCGATTTTTGCATCTCTACGAGATTTTTGCTGTTGACGTAGAGATATCCTTCTTCTGACATAAAATATGGAAAAAAAAAGAGATTGAGAAAATGTATACAATTTGTGCTAATTTGCAAGTAAAACCATAAACAAATGAATAAATAAAAACACTTAGCTCGAATTTGCTTGCTCGTTGACGAGGATGAACTCTTGATTTATATTGATCAATGAAGGAATTTGTGATGATAATCCCTAGCTTTGAACTCCCATCATCTTCAAAATTCTCTCTCTTTTGGTATTTTCTTTCTCTCAAATTTTTCTTCAATCTCCAAAAACTCTCTCAAACATCCAAAATTTTCTCTCCAAAAAAAATCCTCCCAAACACTTCAAATTTTCTCTCCCAAGAATCCTTTCTCAAGCTCACTTCTTTCTCCTTTTATAACATACTCATCTATCTCCCATTCTAATTTTTCCACTAACTCTATCTCCCATTCTAATTTCTCCACTAACTCTTCTTCATTTTCATCTTCTATTCTCCATCTCTATCTCACATTCTAATCTCTCCACTAACTCTTCTTCATCTTCATCTTCCCTTCTCCATATTTATCTCCCATTCTAATTTCTCCACTAACTCTTCTTAATCTCCATCTTCCCTTCTCTATTCTTATCTTCCATTCTAATTTCTCTACTAACTCTTCTTCATCTCCATCTTCCCTTCTCTATTCTTATCTTATTTTCTCCATCCATTCTTCTCCAACTTCTCTTCTTCATCTCCTCTTCTTCATCTTCCCTTCTCTATTCTAATTTATCCACTAACTTTTCTTTTTATTAATTGTAAAATAATCCTTCAAGAGTTAGGTATTTGCACTTTAGTCCTTGAATTTTAAGTATTTACAATTCAGTCCCTGAAAAAATATATTTCTTTAAGTCCAAATCTCCTCACAATTTTTGACACACCAAAATTTACCACATGTCAAATTTAAGCTCATTTCTTGTCGCTGAAAATAATGCATAATTTAATTAAAGCCCTTTTGCAAAATTAAGTCATTCTAGGTATAATTGGGCCAAGATGAAAATTTAAAATTTTAGAAGACAATGTCACAACTCATAAAAAGTGAAATTTAAAAATAACTCAAACAGAGTCGTGACATGATTGTTCCACTGAAAATGAAATGAGAACCTAAGGATTCGTTATATAAAAAAACGTTAGGGTGGTTGAACTTGAACCCGTATAGTGGATCAACCCATGGTAGATTCCTAATAAAAGGATTCTACTGATTAAAAATTGAATTAAAATTTGACCCGTATGGTGGGTCATACCATTTGACCCGTATGGTGGGTCGTACCATGGTAGATTCCTAATAAAAGGATTCTACTGATTAAATTTTAATTGAGATTTGACCCGTATGGTAGGTCACCACATGGAGATACCTGTAAGAAGGACTTGGTGCCTGTAGAAAGGACTTGGTGCCAGTAAAAAGGACTTGGTGCTTTGCCTGTAAGAAGAACTTTGTGCCTGTAAGAAGGACTTGCTTTGCCTGTAAGAAGGACTTGATTTGCCTGTAAGAATGACTTTGTTTGCCTGTAAAAAGGACTTACTTTGCCTTTAAGAAGAACTTTGTGCCTGTAAGAATTACTTGATTTGCCTGTAAGAATGACTTTGTTTGCCTGTAAGAAGGACTTTATGCCTGTAAGAAGGACTTGATTTGCCTGTAAGAAGGACTTTATGCCTGTAAGAAGGACTTTATGCCTGTAAGAAGGACTTGATTTGCTTGTAAGAAGCACTTTGTGCATGTAAGAAGGACTTTGTGCCTGTAAGAAGGACTTGATTTGCCTGTAAGAAGGACTTTGTGCCTGTAAGAAGGACTTGATTTGCCTGTAAGAAGGACTTTGTGCCTGTAAGAAGGACTTGATTTGCCTGTAAGAAGGACTTGCTTTGCCTGTAAGAAGGACTTTATTTGCCTGTAAGCAGGACTTGATTTGCCTGTAAGAAGGACTTGGTTTGCCTGTAAGAAGGACTTTGTGCCTGTAAGAAGGACTTTGTTTGCCTGTAAGAAGGACTTAGTTTGCCTGTAAGAAGGACTTGATTTGCCTGTAAAAAGGACTTACTTTGCCTGTAAGAAGGACTTTGTGCCTGTAAGAAGGACTTGGTTTGCCTGTAAGAAGGACTTGGTGCCTGTAAGAAGGACTTGGTTTGCTTGTAAGAAGGACTTGATTTGCCTATAAGAAGGACTTGGTTTGCTTGTAAGAAGGACTTTATGCTTGTAAGAAGGACTTGATTTGCCTGTAAGAAGGACTTGATTTGCCTGTAAGAAGGACTTTATGTACCTCAAAGGGTGCCATTTTGAAATCTGGGGAGACCAGGAATCCTGCAGAAGCTCAAACCCAAATTATATTCTCCTGTCGTTTTAGGAATAAACCAAAGAGGCAGAGATCAAAAGGTCTCGAACATTTCTGTCCTTGAGACAAATCATGCTTTATTGAAGAATGTGGATACCTGTATATACCGCAATGGATTCGAGTATCCCAACAACCGTCAGAATTCATTCTCTTGAAAGGTTCTGGTTGAAGATATACTTACCTGAGAATTTGGAAGAAATGCTTGGTGGCTTCTGGACAACCAGGCTTGTTCATTCAATAATCGCCGAATGAATTTCAAGACTTTGGAAGGTAACTCAAACACCGGGAATGTGTTGCCCGTCGGGCAATGTCAGAGCTAACATGTGCAAGCATTTTCATCAATGCGTTCATTGGTTCATACAAAATTGTTCAGCTAAGTTTGCCATGATTAAAGGCAGTCTATGTAATAACTCATGATGCAATCGATCAACATATAGATCATGTATTGCATTACCACTTCTGTTTAAGGAGGTTCTTATAGTATGAACACCTCGAATGTAATCTGAATGGGGGACTTCATTCCGAAATGGCTTTTTCTCACTCTGGAGAAAGGCTGTTTATCTGTAGATCAAAATGTTAGACCTGTGTGGAAATGGTTTGCCTTTCCTCATCCTGTCATGCCCCATTCTGCACATTTGATATCTCCTGTGCAGTTTATGCTCTAAGTTGGAGTTGGTAAGTTAAACACACGGAATAGTCATACATAATTCATGAACTGTGTAAGCACAATGCAGATGTGACAATTTTTTAGCATCACGTGTGTTTATATAATGTGCAAATATGGGCGAATTTAAATTGCCCCTGGTATGTGGGCGGACCGAACAAATTGGGAAGCCTACTCCTTATGTCGAGGGGTGGTTTGTCTCAAACTTTACCCCTGCGCGATGAAGCATATGGGCGATGGAGCATTTTGGTTTGTTTGATGCCCCTGCAAGAAGCAGAGAAATTATTCTTGAAACCAAACGAGATAAGGAAGACATATTTGCTTTTTCGTTTCAGAGCTTGCGAACAATTTGTCCCATTTTTCACCAGAATAGATCTTGTCAGGTGATCATACTTTTCTTTTGGATTTGTCTCATTCAACATGTTAAATGTTAGTATAAATATTTCCTGTGAAAAGAAAAGGAGACATGTCAACCAGTATTAAAAGGGATAAATTGAAAACGATACTGATTTACCCTTCATCTTGAATGCCTTGGAAAAGTCTTTTACCAATTTTGCTGGGTTGAGTTTTCTTCGACTTTTGTTGGATGCTTCACCATTAAGCCGAGAATGTAGCAAAATATTGACTTCGGTATTACTCGTCGAGTATTCCTGCTTGCAAAAAGAAATGCACAAAAAGTTGTTTCATTTATTTATAATACATACAACATTCCCCACCCTCGGGGATCGAACTCGGGATATTTCGGACCTACTGTCATCCCCCATACCATTCGGTCCATTGGACCATAGGTGTCCATGGGGCTATCCTTTCAAAGGTTAATCTTTGGGGATAAAGCAGCCTTGTTGTATCACCTTATGCCATGTTACGGTATTTCTCGAGGTAATTTGCAATCCCTGTTAAGAATGGAATAAGACAATTCAAGACTTGAGATGATTATGTGCACATTAGAACGATATAGAATTACCAATTTCTGAGATTGTTCGCGTCTTTCGCTTGTACTTTCCTCTGTCCGAAGCTGTCCATCCCGTGGTAATGCCCATGAGTCGATTTGCCCCCAAATTTTGTTCAACTTGTATTCGGATATGATTGCGTTCTCGGGTCGATTTGCAATTTCCTGAGAATAGAAGGGGCTTAATTTTAAAACTTGGAGCAACTGAGGGTAAATTGAAACGATACGGAGTTACCCTTCAGGTTTATCCAGATTTTTACTCGCCATCAATTCGTCGCGAGGTTGGTGAGGTGGCGGATTCGAGCATTTAATAGGGGGAAGTCGGATTATTACTCTTTGCTTTTACACATTCACAAAAGCAGAAAAACATATCACGCAAGGAAATAAAACACATTCACTCATTCAGGATCAGTTCTGCTTCCTCTACAGGCTCTCCCATGATTAGCTGGCTTCATCCCAAATTAGGTATGCATCGGCCATATAGAAGGTCTGGTGGTCACTGGCTGAACAAGTGCATCACAGTCCCGATGCTTTACCGATATCAAACTGGTTGATTATGGCGAAAAGATCATCGTCAATGTCCGCTTGGTGGTGATCTGTCCCTTCTTCCTCGGGAGGTATTGATACTGATCCAGTATCATTGGTCCTTTTGTACCATGCTCCAACAGAACTCGATCCTGTTATAAATTGGTCTAACTCACCTCTTAAACGTGCATTTTCGATCCTCAGATCATACATTTCATCGAGGGTGAGGAGGAGGCTATTGCAGTTGGGGCAGGTGGCGGAGTCAAAAGTCTCTTTATACATCTTGTTTTCCGCTCGGAGGTTTTCATTTTCAACTCTTAGAAACTCGTCTTCGTTGTGCTCATGACGAGTCTTCATTCGGGTTCGTCTATTTTGAAACCAGAACTTGATTTGCGAAGGTTCAAGGCCTAGCTCTTGACTCAGTTCCATTTTTTGTTTGCCGTCTGGCATAGGGCACGTTCTGAAGAAAGTTTCAAGCTTTCGTACTTGCTCCTCAGTATGGCGACGGTAACGCTTCTTTTGACCTTTACCGTTGTTGTCATTGTCCTTACCGGGCTCTTGGACGTCGTCGGTGGAAGGGCCGGGCTCCATAGGCTCGATCCCAAATATGGCTTCGAACTCTTCCTCTCCCATATTCAGCAAGTAACGATAACTTTCAAGTGTGTTGGGTTGAGACATCTTCGATTTGGTTAACGATTTCTCAAAGTTTGATATCTCTTCTTGTATTTTCACTCTCTGGATTTTTCTGGGAGACTGCGTATGCTTTAAGAGTCTCTCTTTCGAGCACGAATGAGAATTATCAAGAAGATGCCTCCTTTAAAATTAGACGTGGGTTTAGCAACTGTATTGCCTCTCTCGAGTGTTCTGGCTTTCTCGATTTTCTTTTCATCGTATCTCTCGCCCAGCTCGTCTCCTTCCATCTTTCCGTGGAAGGGGGCCCCTTGTTGCTGTCTCCACTGTCAATTTGCTGGCGAGTTCTTCAATAAAGACGAGTCGTATCTCTTTTCTGCCGAAAATGTCTTTGTCTCCCACTCAGCTTATTTTTTATCCTTTCTTTTTCAAAGTAGTGGCGTCTCGTCCAACTTTTCCGTAGAGACGTCGGATTTGCTTGGCTCGAGAGTGGAGACGAGTAGCGGAGGTGATACTGATAGGGAATGGTAGACAGGAAAATTTGGCCAGTAGAGACTTCCCCTGCAAAAATGAAAGAGAATGCGGCAGTATATGTTCTTCATATTCTAGAAAAATTGGAACGATACTATTTTACCCTTGTGTATACTTCTATTGAATTTGAATTGAGGAAGTTCCTTCATTTGGATTGGATTGAATTGTATGTCCCGAGTTGCCCTTCACTTTGAGCTTGCCACATATGTGCTTTGCTTAGTTGGGCCTTGTTTTCTTTCGGGTTGCCTTGGACCATCATCATTTTCCATGCCATTGGGTCCGTGGACCGGAGGGCTCCTTTAATTTGAAGGTTACCTTGAAGGCGAATGAGTCCTATCGCATTCCATTGGGTCATTTCATTTTGCGACACTCTTGAGGCACTTTGCAATCCCCTGGGTGAGAATGGAACAAATCCAATTTAGCATTTTGCAACGATTGAGGGTAAATTGGAACGACACACAGCTACCCGTCTTCGAGCTCGCCTGGGCTTTTCACTTGAAATTTCCCTACGTTAGGCCATTCAACATTTCTCATTATGGCAGTCAGCGACGTTGCCACAAATTGATCCGCCCTAAATCTAGCATAAAAAGGGATTCACGCATTCGACGGGATAAATAAATTGCCCCCTTGTCCTTGAATTAAATCGAGACACCTAGAAAGCTGGAAAATATCATACGCAGGGGAATTAAGCATGAAATGAAAGGTGCACTTATTCAAGGTCAGTTCTGCCTCTCCTGTGGCTCTTCAATAATCAGCTAGTCTCGTGTTGGTTCGGGTGTGGATAACCGATGTTTGAGAGTCCCTACTCACTGGCTCCTGATCGCGGCTTGAGACGTCTGTCAACCCTAAACTGGTTGACCAGGGCAGTAAGCTCATCATCTGGGTAATCTCTTGAACCTTCCAGCAACTGATGCTCGAATTGGGCATTGTTGTTGGCAAATGCTGGCGGTAGATTTCTCATTCTGTTCTCGCCATGAGCAATTTGACTTCTCATGCTGGAGCCTTCATCATTACTCGAGAAAGTGTGGGGATCACCAACTGTCCTGTTGCCAAAAACTCCTTCCATTCGAGGATTAGAGAAGTGGAAGTGCTCAGGATAACTTCTTGTCTGATTCTCTGGCTGCGCAGGCGCGCTGATCATGGGATGAGTTCTAGCCACAGGTTGGTGCTCAAACCAAGGAATCTGAATACACTGCTCCTGCGGTCTATACTCTTGAAGAGCATTAGGGTGATTCTGGGGGATACTTTGATTAACGCCTGGGGGATTGATGGCATGGCTACTAGCTTGGTTGATGATGGGAAGTGGCTCGCCCCATGCTAACCTGGGGAACTTATGGTGGCGAGGAGACTCGACGTTCAGGCTTGGATCAGTCCCGCCTTGGTTTTCTTGATTCTGAGCTGCATTGTGTTCTCTCACCCTTTTT
This sequence comes from Psidium guajava, assembly GCA_016432845.1. Classification (NCBI taxonomy): domain Eukaryota; kingdom Viridiplantae; phylum Streptophyta; class Magnoliopsida; order Myrtales; family Myrtaceae; genus Psidium; species Psidium guajava. The sequence continues at coordinate 16,527,460 of CM028230.1, read as the reverse complement.
CTGTACTTCTGAAGATGACTCGAAACATTTGCTTTAGTGAGTCCCTCTACCTTCATAATTTCCAGTATATGTTGCGGCCGTGCCGAATCTATTCCTAGCTACTGAACTGCATTAACAAACATACGATGCAGCTCGGGAGACCAACTCATCTTCTTTCTCCAGTTGCTTGGAACAAAATTGAAGGCTTGATGCTTGTTCTCATGGTCATGCAATTGCTTCCTTACCACGTGCTGCCATATGTTTTGAAGCATCTGAACTCTAACTGGTTTCGTTACGACGTCTTGGGCCCCATTTAAGACAGCCTTCATTAGGGCTTGCTGATCATCGCTTGCCGATATTACGAGGACTGGCATGTTTAATTTAGAATTGATGACTTCCAAGAGAGTGAAAACATCCATGTCAATCCCTACCATGGCGGTGAGGACGATATCAAACGGGTCACTACTTCTCCTTAATATCTCTAAGGCCTCTGTCGCCTTTGCTTGAGCTACAACCTTATACCGGCATTTTCTTAATACGGTAACAAGGATTGACAGAGAGACTGGATTACCGTCAATGGCCATGACCAGTAGACCCTCAGGGTAAGGAACTTCATCAGCTTTGACTAGGGTTGAACATGCGCCCGTTCCCCTAATACTCGACATATTTCTGGATTTAGGACTGCCGATTCGAGACCGCCTCGGGATGTCTTCTCGGACTTAAGGGATCACGAGATCGTTGATGCCTTCTCGTAACAGGCTTTGAAAGCCGATGCTTTGATGGTGAAGGTTTTGAATTCCTCTCCCACGAGAACTCCTTCCTCTCTATCTTTCTCCTGCGAGTTCTTGCGAATGAACTCTGACTATCAAATGGGGACAAGTTCTCTCTCTGGCAATAGCAACGACTTCCCTCTTCACGGGCAGCGCTATTAGATTTTCCGAGGGAGAAAATCTGATATTCAGCTTTTGATCAAAGGGGAAATCCTTGTTTCTCGCTCAGTTTGTCTTCTTTTTTCTTTTCGTGATAGAGGGCCCCTGTCAAGATCTCCACCGTCGATTTACTGGCGGGTCCTCCAATGAAGACAAGTCGTATCTCCTTTTCGCTAATGTTTGCCGTGTCTTCCACTCAGCTCATCTTTCCGTCTTCTTTTTCAAAGTGGCGGTGTCTCGTCAAACTTTCTGCGGAGATTTCGGACTCGCTTAACTCGCAGTCGCCATCTGATGGGAATTCGAGCCAACGAGGGTGGTGCCAATAGAGAATGGTAGATAAGAGAAATCTTGACTGGTTGATACCGTCACTATGAAATCAATATTTACTTCAAAGCAGATTACCATCTTCGCATTCCGCTCATCTGCCTCACCTCTCTCCCCCTTTCTTTCGTATTCTGCTTTCAAAAATGGCCAATTCTCCTAACCATACCTTATCCGCCGAAGTCCTAGCTGGGTGGGAGAGACTCTACAATCTTCTTGGTAGAGGTTACGCTCATATAGCCAAAACCTCTACCGTTGAGGCTGAAATCCTCGGTTTATTTAGGACCGTGGACGCTGCTTCTGTTGAGGGTACCCAACTAGGGAAGGAGTACCGGAACTTCTCGACCCTCTTCATCAATTTTCTGGCTGCCTATAACCGTGCTTATGAGACGGTCCTTGTGACCGCCGTCGTGAAAGCCCGTTACCGAGACCGGCACGAGCGTCTGGCAACAGTTACGTTTGTGGCTGATAATCACAAAAAGGCCCTCAAGTTTGCCAACGATCAGCTTTCGTGGCTGGTTCGTGAGAGGGGAAAGTTGGTGGACCGTCTGGCCTTGGTCCGAACTTACGCCGAACAGGAGCCAGGCAATATTGTGATGAGGTGTAAATGTGGTTGGCTGCAGGAGAGACTTGATGACATTACGGGAGACATTGCTTTCGAGAGGGCAGCGGTTCCGGACCTGGAGTTTGCCGTTGAGCATTACGAGGCCACTATGGCCCAGGTTAAAGAGAAGTGCGATCGCCTCTTCTTTAGGCTCGCGGAGCTTGATCCCGAGAGCGCCCGGTGCATCCAGAGCATCAACTGTTTGGAGAGTCAGTTGAGCTCTTTCGTAATGGTCATCAGGGCCCAGTTTGGCTTTACCTTTCCTCCCCAGTGAGTTGTTGTAATACTCTTTGATGAATGGAATGAAAGAAAAGCTTCACGTGTTTTGTTTTGTTTTTTTTTTAATTTTCCTGCTATCGTTTCTTCCGCATAGCATAACAGAACGATTTGAGGTACCGAAGATGTCGAGGCTTAATGTTCTTCTTGATGTTCTTGTTTAATTGCTCCAGACGATGATATCGAGAACATTGATGATGGGTTCGGCGGTGGCCCCCACTATCCATCTTGATATCACGAACAAAAACGCTATGACAACTCGATCAGTGCGCTGGTAGTAAATCCGGCCACCTGTTGTGTGCCCACTTTTATCCATATTTTGTTTCTTTCGGCGTCCACTTGCTCGTGTCGGTCGCCTGTAGCGTCGGGAGAAATTCCTGTGGGTCACGTTCATTAATAGAACCTCGGTCCTCTAAAGCCCTCCGCATGTTTCGGATAAGAGGAAATTTTAAGACCGGTCTCTGGTTGATTTGATCAGGTAAAGGTATTTGTTTCATGGGTTCTGATTATATAATCCATATTGTTTTTCAAAAGACGCGGGATCCTCTGCAATACATTAAATATGCCCCCATGTTTAATCAGTATAAATCCACCGTCATATCAGAATACACTGCCCATACAAGTTTACGGATTGACACAACTTTGTCTGTCAAAGATGGACAATGTTCGTTTGCCCCCCAGAATTAACGGTTGAAGCCTCGGTGTTTTTCGTCTTTTGGTATTTCTGAAGATGATTCTTGATATATTATTGAACTTAATTTTTACACCCGTCTGGGGTATCTAGGATCTCCCTGCAAAAGAAAAGGATATAATTAGTATGCGACACAAGAAATGTCGGTCCATGACTCCTATATTAGTCCAATTTGATTTTTTCTATTTTATGGAGAAATCAGAAGAAAGAAAAAAAAATTTCCTTAGGAAGAAATGGGTTAATTTCTGATACAGAATTTTTTTCAGATTTATTATTCTTTTTTTTTATTTTTTTAAAGGAATGTGACAAAGTCTCTTGACGTTTACTAAAATTTTTGAAGGAATTTCCTTTTTATCAAAATAAATTTTCAGAGGTAAATTTGTCAGGAAAATTTTATTTTTATTGAAGCAGGAAAGACATGACAGAAATCCTTTATTGGTTAACGAAATTCCCCCGAGACATTAGTCTAATTTTATTTAGAGAAACTTTTCTTAGAAAAACATGAGCGAATTTCTCGAAAAGAATTTTTGTTGCAAGTTTTTATAATTTGAAAGAATGTGATAAAATCACTTGATGTTTTTTTTAAAGGAATTTTTCTTTTTATCGAAATAAATTTTCAGAGGAAAATTTGTCGGGAAAATTTCATTTTTATTGGAGAGAAAAAAACATGACAAAAATCTCTTATTGGTCAATTAGTCTAATTTTATTTAGAGAAAATTTTCTTATAAAAACATGAGCGAATTTCTCGAGAAGAATTTTCTTGCAAGTTTTTATAATTTGAAAAATGTGATAAAATCACTTGATGTCTACTAGAGTTTTTTTTTAAGGAATTTTTCTTTTTATTGAAATTTTCAGAGGAAAATTTTTTCAGGAAAATTTCATTTTTATTGAAGCAATAAAAATATGACAAAAATCCCTTATTGGTTAATAAAATTCCCATGAAGGGATTTTTTTACATCATTTTTTCAAAAAAAAAATTTAAAAGAAATGAGGGACAAATTTAATTTTTATTTTCTTTTAAAAAGAATGGTCGTAATATCAAGCTCAAAAACTGACTAACACCTAGCATGGACCGACCGAAAATAAATACAAGATAAAATTAGAGAACTTACTTTTACCTTGGAGAAATGCAAATCACATAGTCATGCGCATGACTCAAGTGAGGAGTGGACTCTAGAAAATAAAAGAAGGAGAGACAAGGTATGGACCTAAAAAGGCTCCCACTATCTGAATTGACAAACTTACCCTCCGCGCAATCAAATCACAATGGGAAGAATTGTCAATTCAGATAATGAGCGGAATAAAATATGGTCAACCCGAGCGCAATCGACGCAAGAGCTTTGCATATTCGATCCCTATCTATGGTTTTCTAGGAAGAATTTCGCGACTTGGGTTTAGACGCTTGTGTGTGCAGGTGTCGTGATCCTCAGAGTATGCAAGACATGCACAACAATTGATATCAAAACAGCGCTTCTAAAAATGTGCGAAATTAAACAAATAAACCCAACACCGAGCCTGCAAAACAAATGGGTTAGCCAAACACTCCGCCCCTTATAACTCCCATCCTGCAAAAACATATAACACCTATACAATGAGTCCCAAACAATATCGCCAGAAGCGAGATATGCATGAAATTTTCATTGGCCTAAGTCCACTAAGACTCTTAAAATTTCGAAAAAATTTAAGTATTCCAATTGGTATCTTTTTTCGAAAATTTAAAAATCTCTCTCCCCAGTGGAGTCGCCAGTCTGTCGCGACCCTCTAAAAAAATTTTAAATTTTAAAGGGGGTTAACGGATTATTAGGTTAATTAGATTTGACTAACCTAACGCGGACCCTCCCAAGCCCTACCGAATCGCAACTTTGGTTTTTGTTTAAATGATTTTGAAATTTGGAGTCGCCACTAATCGTTCTTGGTAGGTCGATTAGAAACCTAAATAAATTAGCGGGAGAACTAATTTATTCCTGCGAACCAGAGATTATGAGCTCGGGGACTTGGTTACACTAGTTAATTAAAACTAATGCCCTTTCGGTACCTTAATTTCATGGATATCCTAATCCGGCAACTCAGGCTTGGTTTATTTCTAAAGCTCTAGTAGGGTATTCTCTTTTGTGTTTTCACTTTTTAAATAGGATGCATGGATGGTATATATTTTTATTTGTTATATTTTTTTAAGTGTTAAAGATTCCCTGAAGCCGAAAGAGGGAGTGTGTTAACGACTTCTGTGCAGTATTACGACCTACTCATCTTTTGGGTCTGATGATTCAAAAATTAAATTATAAGAAGTACATGACAGTGAATAAACACCTCCAATGGGAGGCCTAGCATTGGCTTGGCTCTTCCCTTTGGGATTTAAGGTACAGGTATTTAAGTTGCAAGTATTTAAACTACTGTAAGTAAAAACCTCCAATGGGAGGCTAAGCATTGGCTTGGCTCTTCCCTTTGGGATTTAAGGTACAGGTATTTAAGTTGCAGGTATTTAACTACTGTAAGTAAAAACCTCCAATGGGAGGCTAAGCATTGGCTTGGCTCTTCCCTTTGGGATTTAAGGTACAGGTATTTAAGTTGCAGGTATTTAACTACTGTAAGTAAAAACCTCCAATGGGAGGCTAAGCATTGGCTTGGCTCTTACCTTTGGGATTTAAGGTGCAGGTATTTAACTACTGTAAGTAAAAACCTCCAATGGGAGGCTAAGCATTGGCTTGGCTCTTCCCTTTGGGATTTAAGGTGCAGGTATTTAAGTTGTAGGTATTTAACTGCTATAAGTAAAAACCTCCAATGGGAGGCTAAGCATTGGCTTGGCTCTTCCCTTTGGGATTTATGGTGCAGGTATTTAAATTGCGGATGGACTTTGTCCTCTCCATTTTGGGGTATGAATTTTTTAAAATGAAATACAACGAATTGATTCAACAATTTGAAATTTGTGCGCGCTTGAGGACTCCTCCAAGCCGATTTTGTGCTTCCATAGGATTGACCATTGATATAGAGCTGCGGCTTCCTAACATAAAATAGAGTGAAGTGTTAGTATACAAAATATGTGCTAATCTGCATCTAAAACCAGAAGAGTAGAAAGAGTACTTATCTCCCATTTTTTGGGAGGGATTTCTATAATTGATTTTCGCTCTCTATGTTCCCAATATAGAGAGTTTCTTTTGAATTAAGAGGGACTTTTAGTCACAGATCAGTTGAGAAATCGGTGGACAGCTTAGGAGCTTGTCTGGGCCGATTTTTGCATCTCTACGAGATTTTTGCTGTTGACGTAGAGATATCCTTCTTCTGACATAAAATATGGAAAAAAAAGAGATTGAGAAAATGTATACAATTTGTGCTAATTTGCAAGTAAAACCATAAACAAATGAATAAATAAAAACACTTAGCTCGAATTTGCTTGCTCGTTGACGAGGATGAACTCTTGATTTATATTGATCAATGAAGGAATTTGTGATGATAATCCCTAGCTTTGAACTCCCATCATCTTCAAAATTCTCTCTCTTTTGGTATTTTCTTTCTCTCAAATTTTTCTTCAATCTCCAAAAACTCTCTCAAACATCCAAAATTTTCTCTCAAAAAAAATCCTCCCAAACACTTCAAATTTTCTCTCCCAAGAATCCTTTCTCAAGCTCACTTCTTTCTCCTTTTATAACATACTCATCTATCTCCCATTCTAATTTTTCCACTAACTCTATCTCCCATTCTAATTTCTCCACTAACTCTTCTTCATTTTCATCTTCTATTCTCCATCTCTATCTCACATTCTAATCTCTCCACTAACTCTTCTTCATCTTCATCTTCCCTTCTCCATATTTATCTCCCATTCTAATTTCTCCACTAACTCTTCTTAATCTCCATCTTCCCTTCTCTATTCTTATCTTCCATTCTAATTTCTCTACTAACTCTTCTTCATCTCCATCTTCCCTTCTCTATTCTTATCTTATTTTCTCCATCCATTCTTCTCCAACTTCTCTTCTTCATCTCCTCTTCTTCATCTTCCCTTCTCTATTCTAATTTATCCACTAACTTTTCTTTTTATTATTTGTAAAATAATCCTTCAAGAGTTAGGTATTTGCACTTTAGTCCTTGAATTTTAAGTATTTACAATTCAGTCCCTGAAAAAATATATTTCTTTAAGTCCAAATCTCCTCACAATTTTTGACACACCAAAATTTACCACATGTCAAATTTAAGCTCATTTCTTGTCGCTGAAAATAATGCATAATTTAATTAAAGCCCTTTTGCAAAATTAAGTCATTCTAGGTATAATTGGGCCAAGATGAAAATTTAAAATTTTAGAAGACAATGTCACAACTCATAAAAAGTGAAATTTAAAAATAAGTTGACTCAAATTAAATTTTTTTAGGCCCGATTCGAGATTATACTCGTGAAGGAACACGTGACTCGAATTGGATTTTTCTGAATTTGCGATAGCCAATATGAAAATAGATTTAAAATAAAAATATTAACTATCTTTGTGTATTTTTTGGCCTCAAATGTTATTTTTTCAAAATTTTCAAATATTTTTGTATTTTTTTTTTAAAAAAATTAAAATATATATAATATGAAAAATTATTTTTTGGTCAAAATTCGTTCCCTAGGCTTGGCTAAGGTTCCCAAAGTTGATTTTTCAATTTTATGAATTTTTATGGATTTTCTATTAATTTTTGAAAATAAATAAATAAAAAATACGTAAAAATACTGAAAATATGAAAAATCGTTTTTTGGTCAAAATTGGTTCCCTAGGCTTGGCTAAGGTCCCCAAAGTTGATTTTTCAATTTTATGAATTTTTATGGATTTTTTATTACTTTAGCAATAGAAAAAATAATTAAAGATCAGGTGTCAACAACACTTGAAGAGTTTTCTTTGAACAAACTCTAAAGAAGGACAAAGAAAGAGCGTATCGAGAGAAAATAGAGAGAATTGGGTGAAAAAAATTTTGGAGGTCACTCGTCGATTTCCGGCGTGTTCGTATCCCCGGTCATTGATTTCGTCAATATGAACATGCATCATGCTACACATAATCACGCCAAAGCATGCCAATTAAAATATTCATGCACTTCACCACAGAATACATGCTTTCAGGGTTCGGTTTTGACTATAAGTCATCTAAGTCTTTGGGCACGCTTCCCAATGTACATGGCTAGACCCATAATCCTCGAAATGACCACTTTTTCCTCATGGACAATCTCTAATCCACATGGCCAGCAAGCTTTCAGGTACCAAAATTTTCATTTTAAGTCTTGGTTCTCGTCCTAAGTCATCTAAACTTTCCGGCATACTACTCGGCAACCATGAATAGCTCTAGCACTCACGAAGTGACCAATATACCCCTCAAGGACAGCGTACAACATACACGGCCAGCAGCTTGCTTCAAGTCATCGACTCTCAAAAACTCAACTTTATAGTCTAATATGCACTCGAAAGTACAACTCTACCGTATGCCACATTCTAAATCGGGTTTAAGGCTCTCTTACCAAATGCTCTAGCTCGGGCACCCATGAGACTTGAACGATGTTGCGGCGGTCCACGAAAACCTAACATATACATGATATATACACGAGAGAGTGAGAGAGAGCTCATGAATCAAAGAGAGAGAGAGAGAGAGATGCCCGAGTGACACTCTCTCAGGTTTGGGGTTGATCGGGGACAAAGGTGGCTCTTTTAGCCATGGCATGGACAAGAGAGGTCACCAAGATGTCGGGGGTGAAGGTCATGGTCTGTCAGAAGCCAATGGAGGCAGTTGAAGGCTAGCGAGAGGCGGCGGAAGGGATTTCTAGCGAGGGCGACAGGATTGGAGCAATTGGAGTTGGGAAGCTGTTCCGACTAACTCCGATGGCCGTTTGGTGCGAGTAAGCCGTTGGAATGGGCTTGAAGAGAGGAAGAGAATGGCGGTGGTTTCGTGGCAATCGGAGTACTACAGAGGTAGTTATGGCCTTCGGAAGACAAGTGGTACAGGGGGAACCCGAGAGAGAGATAGAGAGAGTTTAGGAGGAAGAGTTTCTTACCCAAAGCTTGAGGGAGTGAGGGCCTTCGGTCGGTGACTCCAAGACGGTCGTGGAGTGGTCAGTGAGATAGAGCTCCGGCGGCGTGGCAGTCCGGCGACGCAGCAAGATGGTAGCTGAAGGAGGAAGAGGAGGAGGTTATCGTGAGATGTGAGGAGCAAGGGCGAGAGAGTAAGAGAGAGGGATTATTATCCATTTGACCAAAGGCCAAAAAAGAAGAGGGAAAAATTAGAAATTTAAAAGTGAATGTGACTTGGTCTTGGGAAGTGATATGCCATTAATGGATGAGATGACAAAAAGCACTTGCCATTAATGGAAGTAATTATTAGTTTTTTTTTGGACAAGACAAAAAGTGAATTTGATTTGACTAGAGTTCTTGAAGAAAGGTGAGATGTGACATTTGCCTGACTAATGTGATTAATATGACTGATGTGACACATTTTCTCGAAAAATGTGCCATTGGGATCTCTACTGCTCGTGACACGCTTTACTAGGCCATTCCAGTCTAACTCTCAAATTTCTCAAAAAAGATTCTAATCTCACAGAAAACATTCTAATCAAGATCTAGAGAGTCTAAACCAGGCCAAGGGCAAAATTGCCATTACCAATATCAAAATTACTTTTCGAATCTGAGTCTTTTGACTGCAGAATTACTCAAATCATTTCCAAATCGCCTCTGTGACACTTCTGAAAATTCGATTGTCCAAATTCAAAATTCTTTTTGTGGCCACATTCATTTAATAACGACTTCAATAAATACTCATACCAACTGTCGCGACCCTCTCGAGATTTTCCAGGGATCCGACGGAGCTAATGGATTGCTAGGCGCATTGGATATCTGGGCTCAGCTCGGGCCCTCCCAGGTCCATACCAAATCGCGTCAGGAAAATTTGAATTGAAGTCGACCTTAATGTGGTCGGGTGACATGTGTATAGCGTGCATGCCATCGGAGTCGCCACCAATCATTTATTGGAGGGTATGATCGGAAACCCTATCGAGCGATCGGGAGGAGTCGTTCGATTCTGCGAAAACCAGAGATTTGGGTTCGGAGACTTAGTTACGCCAATATTGCTATTGACGCCCTTTCGGTACCTAAGTTGAGTGATTTTCTAATCTAGGGAATCCATGCAAGCGAGGTTGGGTAAGGTAGGTTCTAAGAACCTAAAGGATTCATGCAGATGGGATTATCTATCCTATCAGTCACAAGCAAACAAGAAATCAAATCAGGAAGCAAACATACCACATCAAGTCAATTACAAACAAAGGGGGGTCTTAGAAGTCTGGAAAATACATCAATTAGGTTTGAAAATGGTTTGGGATGGTTTGGGATGATTTGGGTCAAATTGACCAGAAGGGCAGAATGGTCATTTTTGGGAAGCCAAAAATGTGAAATTAGGTCAAACCAGTTAAATGTGGTTTTTTCGTAATTTTCACAATTTTTGGAAAATTTTCTGGATTTTCTGGGATTTTTTAGAATTTTTCTAGACTTTTTCAGAGTTTCTAAGAATTTTCTAAGGATTATCCTATTTTTTAGAATACTTTCTATATTTTCTGGAATATTTATATTTATTTTTTTAAACACTTTTCCTAATTTTTTTATTATTTTTTTAGAATTTTCTAAGAGTTTCTAGGGATTTTCCTATTTTTTTGGAATATTTTCTATATTTTCTAAGATTTTTATTTTCTGACACTTTTCCTGATTTTTTTTTTGAATTTTCTAAGACTTTCTAAGAGTTTTCCTATTTTTCAGAATATTTTTTAAAGATTTTTATTCTGATTTTTTTTAGATTATTCCTATTTTTTAAAAAAATTCTATATTTTCTAAAAAAAATTTAAAATTCCTATAAATTTTTTTTAAGGATTTCTTTATTGGAATCTTCTAATTTTTTTAACATTTTCATACTTTTTATGAATTTTCGTAATTTGTTTTTATATATTTTTATCCTTTTATTACTTTCCTTTTTTATATTTTTTCTATTATTTCTAAAAATTTTTATTCTCTTAAGATCCTCAGAATTCCTCTCATTTTTTATCTTATATTTTTTGGTCGGATCTTTTTATATATTCTACATTTCTTAAGATTTTTCTGAAATTTTTCTAGATTTTTTGGAACGATTTACCCATGAGGGGCAAAATCGTCATTTTAATTATGGAAGGGAGAAATAATCAAAAATAGAGTCGAGTTGTTAAAATGGTCAAATTCCTAATTTTTGAGATTTTTTGGAATTTTTTAGGATTTTTTCCCATTTTTTTCGATTTTTCTAGGGATTTTTCACTTTTTTTTAATATTTTAATATTATTTATTCCAAAAATTGTGATCTGGGCTGGGCTTCTAAGCCCAACCCTCCCAAGGCAACGAAATAGGAAAGGGCTTGAAGCCCAAACGAAAATCTAAAAAAAGAAATAGGCCCATGTTGTATTTCTTTTAAAGTCATTTTCAATAAAGGCCCAAATGTAAATTAGCCTTGGCCTAGCCCACACGCCCTTTGACCTAGATAAATCCTTGGATCCAGCCGCCAGTAGCTCCCCTTTTTCCTTTTCAATTTTTTTAGTATTTTTTTTATTATTATCCTTTTTTACTCCCATTGCATCGTCTTCTTCGTTGGTGAGTGTTGACACCTGATTTTCAATCACCTTTTCTTTTCTTCTTTTTTAAAATTAATAGAAAATCCATAAAAATTCATAAATTTGAAAAACTTAACTTTGGAGACCTTTGACAAGCCTAGGGAACCAATTTTGACCAAAAAATGATTTTTCATATTTTCAGTATTTTTCGGTATTTTTATTTTCTAAAATTGATAGAAAATCTATAAAAATGAGAAAATTGCAAAATCAACTTTGGAAGCCTTGGCTAAGCTTAGGCAACCATTTTTGAGTAAAATTTTTTTTTTTCATATTTTTTGTATTTTTTTAAATATAATTTTTAGAAATTAGGAAAATATTTAATAAATAATAGCATTTGAGGCCACAAAAATAAATAAAAATAGTCAATATTTTTCCTTTAAATCCCTTTTCATGTTGGCCATCGCAAATTTAAAAAATCCAATTCGAGGTCGTGTATTCCTTAACGAGCATAATCTCGAATCGGGCCTAAAAAAATTCAATTTGAGTCAATTTATTTTCATTTTTCACTTTTAGGAGTTGTGACATTGTTCTTTAATATTCCAAATTTTCATCTTGGCCCAATTATACCCAGAATGACTCAATTTTACAAACTGGGCTTTAATTAAATTTTGCATTATTTTCAATAGCAAGAAATGAGCTTAAATTCAACATGCGATAGGTGTGTCGAAAATTGTGAGGAGATTTGGACATAAAGAAATATTTCTCCAGGGACTGAATTACAAATACTTAAAATCTCATGGACTAGAGTGCAAATACCTAATACTTGAGGGATTATTTTGTAAATAACAAAAAGAAGAGTTAGTGGAGAAATTAGAATAGAGAAGGGAAGATGGAGAAGAGGAGATGAAGATAGGAAGATGGAGAAGAGGAGATGAAGATAGGAAGATGGAGAAGAGGAGATGGAGAAGAGAAGATAAAGAAAATAAGATGAGAATAGAGAAGGGAAGATGGAGATGAAGAAGAGTTAGTAGAATGGGAGATAGATATGGAGAAGGGAAGATGAATATGAAGAAGAGTTAGTGGAGAAATTAGAATGTGAGATAGAGATGGAGAAGGGAAGATGAAAATGAAGAAGAGTTAGTGGAGAAATTAGAATGGGAGATAGAGTTAATGGAAAAATTAGAATGGGAGATAAATGAGTGATTTATAAAAGGAGGAAGAAATGAGCTTGAGAGGGGAATTTTTTTGGAGAGAAAATTTTGGATGTTTGAGAGAGTTTTGGGAGATTGAAGAAAAACTGGAGAAAAAAAAAATTCTTTTGGAGAGATTTCAAGAGAAAAAAATTTTGAGAGAGAAAAATTCGCCGCCGTGGAACAAGCCTTGGCGACGCGACGGATTCATCTCCAACGAGCTCCAGCATGTGCAATTATCTGGTAACTCAAGTTTTTGTGTTTAGATGATGAAATCTCGAAAATAAATGTACTAAACATTCGTAGATGACTTCAAGATCTTCGATTTGATATATTATGGCACGAAAATTGACGTCGTTTGCTATGTCAAAAGGGTCCCGAAATTGAAAGCAGAAATCTGGAAATATGGTGATCAGAACCTGAGATGGAATTTTTCTGATCTGACCTTTCACGCTAAATGATTTTCCATGGGTTATTCTAGACTTTGTTTCATAAAGACCTCTTCATGACATTTGTTCATAAGATCTTAATGCATAACATATAAAAAATACAAAATATTCATGCACGTTTCGTATTTTTAATGCATTTAATGAAATCATGCAATTCTGTTGGCGTCCTTGAGTCTGAGTGTTTTTCTGTGCGTGGTCATATTGATTTGTAGTTATCTTATGTTTAGAGTATTCTTTTGAAACTTCACAAAAAATGAAAGTTGTTCATTGGGGTCTTGTTTAGTAGACTGGAAAGTTTGGTGCATTAATTTTGAGATTTGAGTGTCCATTTAAGCTTAATCCTGAAATATGTCTGTTCTGTGAAATTTGTTTGTTTGCTGCTGAGCTCTCATGAAAGACCATTTTCTACACGAAAATGAGTGTCTCTTCAATAAGAATGTAAAACATGAAAGTTGTCAAAGACACATTTTCCCATCCACATAAAAAATCTCAGAATTTTTACATACATTTCATTATTTCTTTTGTATTTTATGGTTACTGTTTTCTCCCTAAGAATGTTCATGGACAGTATGATTTAATTCGTATTTTTTGTGTTAATGCATTGGAAAATGTAAAAAATGGTCTCAATGAAGTTTAATCAGCACGTGTTAAACTCTCTTTGAGTTTTTGAATTGTCTTAACTCATTGGTGATTGTGCATGTCCGATTGGATAAGTTCATTATTTTCATTTGGCTTTCGGCCCGATGCTTTGAAGACTGGAGGATGACCGATGTCCATTCCGGTCCGTTTTGTTGTACTCTCGACCCACGAGACTTGGCGACGGGTGTTTGACCGATGTCCATTCCGGTCCATTTTTGTTGTATTCCCGATCATGTCTCGGGTTTTATTTAATTGGTCTGTAATTATTCACCCGACGAGTTGCGGGTTTTATTTTCACTGTCCTTAGGGTAGTTTTACTTTACCTGCTCTCTCTTCACATCTTCATTTGCTTTGGGTGATTTTGCATTCTTTTATAATACATCTAAAATACAAAAAAAAATGTAGAAAATCCAAAAAACCAAAAAAAAAATGGAAAATCTGAAAATACAAAAAATGTCATTCATGTGCATCTCATGTAGTATGTCTCATGTATGTTTGTTATGTTATCCGTATGTTCGTATAGACATATCGTATTTGTTTGTTCTCGTATGCACGTCACGTACGCGACGTTTGCAAATCCACATTTGTCTGTTATGATATGTTATTAACCCATGCATATTCATTCAGAAAAATCAAAAATTTCAAAATGAGGGTTTTATCCCCTCTTTTTCAAAAATGAGGGTTTTATCCCATCTTTTCAAAATGACGACTTTGCCCTTTATGGGCAAAATCGAAATGTACGTATTTACATACACATATCACTATGCATGTCACGTATATATGTCACGTATTTGTATGGTGTATGTATGCATGTTACATATCGTATTCGTGCGTCTTCATACGCATGTCACATACGTATTCGTATTCGTCTATCCCCGCATGCATGTTGTATTCATACGCATGTCACGTACGCATATCATTCGCATGTCCACGTACGTATGTCCTTCGCATGTAACGCACGTATATGTATTCGTCTATCTCGTATGCATATCGTATTCATATACATGTCACGTACGTATGTCGTTCGCATGTCATGTACATATGTCATTCGCACGTCACGCACGTATTCGTATTCGCATATCTACGTATTCGTATATCATATTCGTATGTCCGTATTTGTGTGTCGTATTTGTATGTCAACGTTTGCGTTCATACCCTTTATGCATTTCATTTTAAAGTGAAAACATAAAAAGAACACCTTACTAGGGTCTTAGGAATAAATCAAGTGAGAGTTGCCAAAATAGGATATCCATGGAATTAAGGTACCGAAAGGGCATTAGTTTTAATTAACTAGTGTAACCAAGTCCCCGAACTTATAATCTCTGGTTTGCAGGAGTAATTTAGTTCTCCCGCTAGGTTACTTAGGTTTCTAATCAACCTACCAAAAATGATTAGTGGCGACTCCAAATTCTAAAATCATGTGAAAAAAAATCAAAGTTGCGATTTGGTAGAGTTTGGGAGAGCTCAAACTAGGTTAGTTAATTTAATTAATTAATCTGGTAATCCATTAACCTAAAAATGAATTTTAGGTCGCGACAGTGAGTCGCCGGAAAATTCCAAGATTGGCTCTAACATGCTTATTTTTCACCCAAATTGATCTATCCTACACAAAATGACGATCTAAAGCCAAATACGAGCTTAGCAAACCCAAACGCCGCCTCTAACAGTCCCAACCAGCTCCGACCAGATCTGTAATTTTTCGACGAAGAACAATCTCGCAATTTCTACGCTAAACCTCTAAGTTAACGCATCAAACAACATCAACAGAGTCGAGGAAGCTTACCTGGGGGACCGATTGCTTCGGTTTCAAATAAAGGAAACTCACCGACTCAAGGTTGGCCGAGGGAGTTTGGAGGTTGAATCGGAGGTTTCATGCAGTTAGAACACAAACGGAAGAAGGGACTAGGTTCAGGGAAGTATTACGAATAAATTGGACTAAGTTTTAAATGGAACGATCAAGTGAACGGAGGTCCGCCCTTGATGGACCTCCGAAGCTTCAACAATGGCACATACCTCTTCCGGCGACTAAACGGCGAACGGTGGAGTTCCAACGACTCCTCGGAGCTTCTTGATGCTTGCCGACCAGGTTTTGAGGCTTGAATCTTCTCGGAATGCCGCGAATCCGAGCTTGAAGTTTCGGAGCTCCCCCTTTAATGGCCGTCTCCTCCAAAACAGAGCATCTTCACTTCTCCTTTATACTCCCAAATTTCTTCCTAACAAACTCTTACCGGCGGAGTCCCGCAAATATCTCATTTGATCCTCGTCAAATCAAACTTCAAATCCGCCCAAATCTCCCAATTTCCGTTCGAAAATTGCGTGGATTCAAACTTCAAATCTCCACCCTCTCTGCGCCGGCTCAAACTCGGGGAAGAAGATGAATAATACGGGTCAACGGGTCGGGTTGACCCGACCCGGTTGACCGGTTTCGATGAAAAACCTCAAATTGACCCCGATTTCTCCATTTGTTTTCAAAATTGGCACAACAATTGGACTCAGGGGTGTTGAATCTATTTGAAAATGGTGTTTTTGGCTTACAATTTCCAGTATTTATGCAAAAAAACCCAAATTTTCAATTTGACCTGAGGATCCATTTTGCAAAATCCTAAGTCCTAATGGCCTTTTTTTTTTTGCAAAAATTGATGCCACCATTGGATTCAGAAGGTCAAAATCTAGGGGGTGACGTCGCCCTATTTTCAATTCGGTCCCTAGAAAATTTTTAATTTCATTTTTAGTGATTTTAGGGACTAAATTGAAAAATCAGAAATTGCATTTTGGTCATTTTTAGCGAAATTGGGCGATTTTGAGGGCTTTTGGACTCGATTTTAATTTTGAAAAATAGAGGAGGATGACACGACTCCAAAAATGAAAAAATGGAAAATTAAAAAGTTAAAATGTAATTTCTAGAATTATTTGAATATTCTGAAAAATGAAATTTACAAAGAAACCCTAGATTCCAGACCTGAGTTTTCAAAATTTATTCATCCAAAATGGGGAGAAAATTAAATAAAAAAATATTGACTATGTTTTGGTAATTTTCTGACTTCAAATGCTATTTTTTATTAATTTTTTTTATTATTTTCCTAATTTCTAAAAATATAAAAAATGCAAAAAATAAGGAAAATTATTTTTTGTCCAAAAGTAGTTCTCTAGGCTAAACCAAGGTCCCCAAAGTTGAGTTTGCACTTTTCTCACTTTTTTATGTATTTTTTTTTATGAATTTTTGAAAATAAAATGCAGAAAAATACAAAAAATAAGGAAAATTATTTTTTGCTCAAAATTGGTTCCCTAGGCCAAACCAAGGTCCCCAAAGTTAATTTTGCAATTTTATGAATTTTTATGGATTTTCTAAAAATTTTGAAAAATGAAATTGGCCAAAAATCAAGTGTCAACACCAACGAACGGCTGTTAGACGATACGAGTATCTGTCCTAGGTAGCCATTCTCCTTCGGTTAGTTATCTCGAATTGATCAAGCTCGAGTGAGATTTATCTAAAGCGTTTTAATGAAATACATTCATTCTTTTATTAAATCCTGAAAAATGGTCAAAAATGCAGACTGTCACAATAGTGGACATTAACAAACTTAAAAGATTTCATTTATTAGAAATGTTTCTATACATTTCTCAAATAGTCTTAAGATATTTGAATGGATTCATTTCATTGGCTTTATATGCCAACTACTCTTGTAAGGACTGATCCGTTTCACTTGAATCAAGTACTTAAAATGAGTACTTTGAGTAATTATAGGTGTAAACTCAAGCATCACACAACAAGGTCTTTCTCATTCGCTATGGTACTATATATGTCACAACCTCCTTAGTTTTGAAAATTTATGTCCTTATCAGTGTTTGCCCATCCCAAGATCCAATGTCGAGTCCAAACCTTTGCCACCCCCTCCCTAATTCTGAAAGATTGTTAGAAGTTGCACCTTGGTCGAGCCTTTTTGTCTCAGCGATTACTCTATGTGCTCATTGATAGGATATAGACCTAGCTCATCATGAACCACACATCTACCGGAGCTATACTTTGAAGTTTGTGAACTGTAATGGCATGTTTCAATTTTTCACATTAGTTGCACTCGTATCGGGGCAATGTTACTTACTATTAAAAACGTGATGCTGTTTCCTCTCCACATAGGGAAAATAAAATGAGAACTCATGTTGGACCGATCGAGTATGCACATGAGGAAATAAATTTATGACTTAATCTTTGTCTGAATTTGCAAGTTAAAGGTTCCATATTCAAATGCATTCTCCAACTTAATGTATTACAGGAAATCTTTCTATTTTCCTACAATAGAGTTAGAATATAATATTGCAGAGAACAATGTTTTGGTAGGCATAGTTGTTGTACGTTTCAAACCCTCAAAAGGACAAGATATTCAAGTAATCATAACTCCAATCAAAACATAACAAAAGATAAACCGACTCCTGTTGTACCTGGCACACTTTGATTATCTATCATTGAGTAACTGTGGAGCATTATTGTATTCAAGACCTAAATTTACTTTGGATGACAAAATTACTAAGAAAATTTTAAGCTTATTGTATTTGTACCCATTCAGTATTAAAAATTTCAATTTGACTAATTTAAGCCTAAACCTTGGACAATTTCTTAATTTAGTTCATCCAAACAATTTTAATCGAAAATCGTTGATGTAGACAATTTTTACAATTTTTTTATTTGTTTATTTTTTCTTTGTTTTTCCCCTTTCTTTTCTTTGTGGCAAGTCGCCGGCCAACGACCACATGTGATGGCCGGTCAAGGCTGGCCTCGCCGGCTAGTAAGCAAGGTTGCGACCCTCAACAATGGCTGCCGAGGGTCTCTCTATGGCCAAGCCCCCCTATGAACCCTTACAATAAAAAAAAGGAAAGGAGAAAAGTTAATTAAAATAATAATTTATACATCAGTGTCGGCCGACATCCCGTCATCATGTTCTTGCTAAAATTGGCCGGATGGACTACATAGACAAATATCCAAATGATTTTGAATTAAATTGATAAAATTAAGAGGTTTATGACTAGACTGACAAATTTTTCTACTTTGGAAAGATTGAATTTTTCGCTCGATGCATAAAATTAAAATTTAGACGAGATAGGCCGGGAACTCAGCTTCAACGAATTGTAAGACAAAACTCAGATTATACTTATAATATTAGAGTTTAATTTTTTTTTAAAGGACTAACATAATGAGGATTTTTAATTTTTAGGCAACACATAAAGCGACATGTCGAGTATCTTACATAATCCTATTTTTGACGGTTAAAGTCTGCCTCTTTACTTTTGATGCTATGGTTTGTCGGCATAACTCAGAAGTCAGATTCAAAGTCAACATTTGATGCGTGCGTGGGCAAATGGTATCTTCGGTAAGGAATTCAGAGTTGCAATTGGTACGAAGGAATGAAGCGTGTGGTCGCAATAAGGAGTTTTCGGGGATAAGTGTAAAGGATAGTTTATAAGGACAGTAAGAACTAATAGAAAAATGAACAATACCGAGGCGTAAAGATAACACCAGCTAACGATACAGATCTCACAAGTATTTTCATTCATCAAAATCGTCTACCTTACAACTATGATTTCATCTTATTATATAGAGGGACTCGAACATAGAAAATAGCAGAATAATAAAGGACATAGGGACTAGAGGACTTGGGAACCCGAAGGTATTAAACTCCTAGTGACTAGAACAATCATTAATGACAACTAGAAACTAGAGAGGAATAAATACTTGGTTGGTCCGCACAAAAAATCAGCAACTATCTTAGTGAAACAGAACATAATCACCAAGGAAATATCGATAGCTCTATGGCAATCACATATCAACACCTTCAATCCACCATAGCAAGTTATAACCATAATCTTTCTAAGTATGATTGAACAAAGACGTTGCAACATGTGTCGATAGGGCCAAATTAGTACGTGTCGATGGTGTCATATCAGAACTTAGAAATTGTTCTGATGACTTGGATGCACCAGCATCAACATTGAAATGGAATGGACTTTAGTACTAAGAGGAGGGTGAATTGTCTGTTGTATGAATTTTAAAACTTTATCATACAAGACAACGTGTAGAGAATAAAGCAGTGACTAGATGAATTATAGTATGTAGAGCCAATATTTTCTGTTAACAGAAACCTAAAGCAGGTAAGCGATAGAAGAGTTTGCAAAGCAATTTATACTGAGCCTAGTCCACTCTCTTAGTAATTAAAGTATGCATGAAAGCATTTTTATGCCACATATTAGTAAATCAGGAAAGGGTGAAACTTATCATTTTTATGGAAAAAAAAAAAGGTTATGATCTTAAAATTACACTTAAAAAAGGAAGTTCAAAAAATTTAGAAATCAAATGCACGATCATCCTATGTAGCACTTCGAACACAAATGCATAGGATTACTCTTTCCTATAACTTCTACATGAAAAATTGTGCCAAGCCCGGGGGACTAGTACTACCCTTCTCGACCCCCTCGAGGTTTGCCGGTGATTAAACTCACCAAGTTCCAATTTATTAACATACCTAATTGCACCCATCTACCTTCTAAAACTTAAGCTAATAAGTCACACGCGAATTAAAATATATTAATTTCTACTATGTTTATTATCCGCTATGAAATTGTTGCCTAACATTATCATTCATGTACCTCGACAGTTGATGGTGACTGACATCGCTAGCAAGGGATAAGATAAACCCGTCAAGAATCTCTCTCGCTGTAAAAGATCCTGTGCTACTTTCTAGTCTTATTTCTTGAATTTGACTTTTTTATAGGTCCATTTTTTCTGGGCAAAATTAATTTCTAATTGTATTTAATGGATATGTTTCTTTTTGATTTAAATGAACCAGAATCATACTTGTTTAAATATTTTTTACTCCGAGTTCTCTATATTTTTATTCCCATTACATAAATAATTTTATGTAACTTGGCTATTTTATTGTTTATAGTTTGGTCTTCGAAAGTTAAATTACCCCTTTCTTTTACATTTTCATTCATTTGAACCTCTTCCCTTATCTTGTCCGGATCTTCCTTTTCTTCCATAAAAAGGGAAGGAAAATGATCTTCTTCAAGGATCCCTCTTATTCCTACTTAGTTTCTAAAGTTTTTCCATTTCTATCTTTGTTTCTTCCTCACCTTGCTACCGTTCTTCCATTTTTGTGGTTTCTTGAACTTTTTAGTAACAATGAATTAATTAATGTTAATTATATAGATTAACGATGTCAACTTACCTACTTAATGGAGATCCCTCTTCCTCTAAAATTAGGAGGCAACTAGCAAGCTTATCAAAAAAAAAAAAAAAAACCAAACGGACTTAAAAGGAATTCACTCATCGCACAAATCTCTCTCGAATTAGAAGAGATCGCTAGAGGTCGGTGCTTCCGATTTGAGGCTGTCGCCTCTATCAAGGCGAGGGCAAAACCAAGAGAGGCTGAGAAACAATATGTGAGGACAGGGTCGTGCTGGCTGCATTGGCCGGTGGTGGGTCATGCGACTTGGCGGAGCAGCCATAAACGGTGTATGTGTCTACGTTATGTGGTGATAAGGAAGGACGAGGAAATCCCTTTCATATGGAGCGTCACCCAAAATGGGGCAAATTTTTCTTCGCAAACCCAGCCTCGCCCCTTGTACATCTTGTACACTTTTAGCCCAAAAAATTAATTTATTTTATTTTATTTAGGATGTTTTAAACAAAAAATAATGCTAAAAAACCTAAGAACAATCTCGCCTTGCAAATCTCAATTGTATAGGAAATAATAAAACAATTAGAAAAATGTCCAATAGCCATTGAGCAAGGGGTACGGTGTTCTTTTGGGTAAAAAGGTTAATTTCAAGGCAGCACCCCGCAGACCCATTGCTTCACGAAGGCGAAAGAGCCCACCTCGGTGTGGATGGGATATGTGGTGGTGACAGGGCCAGTTTTCATTTTACGGGACAAGGGTGGGGGATGTGATACCCACCCCCGTGCAATTTTGCCGATCGCCGACCGGCCATCATCTGCCTATCGTTGCCTTCAGTTATGAGTCGCCATGGCCAGTTGTTGGTCATCGGTCGTTGACCATTAGAGGAAGAAAGAAATTCGGCGATTTCCTTTTAAAAAATAAGAGCAAAAATACAAAAAAAAATTGTAAGAAACAAGTTTTTATTTTGGAATTAGATTAAATATAGAAGTATTTTTAGCACTATACGTCAGGTATGGATAGCTAAATTTATATTGAATAAAAATAGATCAATATAGATTAGATCATTTTCGTCCCAAGCCGATCTACCCTTTTAACAGAGCTACATATGAGTGCAAACTTTTGTCCGAGAAAGATTCTCCAGCAACCTTTGGTATTAGAGATTAGTGATCTAGGCTCGTAAAATTTGGAGATGGTACACTGTTTTTCGTGTCTTGTTCGTAGCTTTAGTTTTGAATTCGAATTTCGTTTCGGTTTCAACGTCTTACATTCGCGCATATTGATCACATTGTGGTCCAATTGGAACCAGACGATGACGTTCAATTTCTCTGTCCCAATCGCCTGATCCCACATTAGCCTTTTCGAAGTTTCTCCCCAGCAGGAAAGACAACTTCGGACTGCCTAGTACGCGACGTGGCCCAGTCTCTTCCGGTCCTTTGCGTTTGGTTAATATTACGAAAAATCTTAAATTAATACATTTATGATAAATTTAATTCAAATTAATTTTTTACCATAAAAAATCCAAATCAATACATCTGTGATAAATTTTCTCCAAACTGATATATCTCTTACAAATTTACCCTCTATTGGTTTTTGTTAAATTTTACCGTCAAAGTGTTAAGTTAGATTGCACATGACAATTGTCGGGTGTACATATTACTCTTTGTTTGTCATAAGTATATCAATTTAAGATTTTTCATGATATTAACTCAATTTAACGAAAACTAACAGAGAGTAAATTCGTCACAGGTATATAAATTTAGAATTTTTTGTGGTTAAAAAATTAATTTGGGGTAAATTTGTCATGGGTGCATCATTTTGGGGTTTTTGATAGTAAAAAAAAAATAATTTAGGATATGTTTGTCGCAGATATACCAATTTGAAATTTTTGATGGTCAAAAAAATAATTTAGAGTAAATTTATCATAAATATATCAGTTTGGGGCTTTTCATGTTATTAACCCTTTTTCAAAATCTAAACCCGGAGTTTGACCTTCTCTGACACTTCCCATTGACACATGGACACTTCTTTCCTTTTCTTGAAAGAAATGGAAAAGTTAGCCTAGTTAACTAAAGTGGTTTGTGTACTTTCCTCTTTGTTTTGGGTAAAGAAGCTGCCATAAAACTTGCGGGGGTAGCTTGAAAAATTGAAATTGGTTGGTGATCTAACTCTTTTCCTTACAGTGACCAATGTCTATTTAAAACATTTAAATAAGGTTATGTGCGTACTTCTCGAATTGCTCTGGCTACACACGGATGTTTCTTCAATTGCTAATAAGAACTCTAAAGTATCCAATAATCTTTCGACTTTCATTTTCTTTTGGGACACTACTTGCTTGGAGAAATGATTAATCTATCAAAGGTCTGGTGGGATAGGAAACGTAATGATCTTAGCTTTGCACTTGCGAACCCACTCTAATTTGATTGCATCTCTCGTTGTTTCTCAATTATTGTCCACAAATTTGAGTCATAAGTATGAGCACTACCCTAAGAAGTGAGCCAAAATGAAGATAATATCAAGAAGGAGAGTTTTTTTTTCTAATCATTAATATGATTAAAAAAAAAGATGTTTTGCACCATTTTCTAATATGTACAACTATTAGGACTCAAAAAAGACAAACGTAGACAGAAATAGACTCCTACAAGAAAAAGTTGCCAGTTTCAACCCCGAAAATAGAAAAATCAAACAGAGCTGCTCAAACTCTCAATCTCGGTCCCTCGCGTCCCCTTTTGTTCTCTTTAAGGGATTAAACCATCAATAAATGCGTTGTTTAATATCTAGATTTTTCAGCACTCCCTCTCACGCGTAGGTCTAGATTTTGGTCTAAGATTAAGCTTGGAAATATACAATAACAAGGCCAATAAGGAACCTAAAAAGATTTAAGTTCAAGATATCCTATTCTGATAGCATGAGTCATAACTATGACTATTACCTTAGAGTAAAACCAAAATGAAGACATTATCAAGAAAGAGATTTTTACTGTAATCGTTAGTATGACAAAAAAAGATGTTTTGCACCACTTTCTAATATGTACAACTTTTAGGACTCAAAAAAGATAAAAATACAAAAAGTTGCCAACTTCAACCCCCAAAAGGAAAAATTGAGCCAAACTGTTGAAATTCTCGATATCAATCCCTCGCGTACCCTTTCATTCACTTTTGCATTTAGTCAAAATATTTTGTGGGATAACCACAAATTGTTTTAAGAGCATAAACCGTTAGTTAAGGTATTGTTTGATATTTAAATTTTTAATATTAAACTTGGATATATACATATATATAGGCCTAAACTTTGGTCTGATATTCAGCTTGGATATATACATTGACAAGGCAAATAGGGAACCTGAAAGATTTGAGCTCAAGACATTTTGTTCTGGCACCATTAATGATGTTTCTTCATTCATCTTTGATTGCGAGTACACTGTGTCTGGCCTAAGTGCACCACATTTTCGTCATCCCACTGATACCAACCTTCACAAGGGATGAGTATTTACGATGAAAATATTCACATTTTCAGTATCTCTATTTTTCTTTCTTTTACCAATTGAAGCTTTTAGAACACAAGTTTGCTCACCTAAGTTCGACATGGAAATGTGAAATCGTTAGTGGAAAAAAAAAATTATCAGTGTAGATGCGTAGCTTAGGGTTTTGATTGAATACACGGCAGCATATGAAACCCTAGCCCGGCTCTAGTAACATCGGGAGTGAAGTGAACGAGAAACCAAGCTTATTGCACGTGGCAACGACACCTGGTTGACACCTTTCGACGTGAGTTTCAATTATGTATTTCGTGTGGGATCTTCTAATGGAACTCTCTATGATTCATGCAGGAGTCAACGTCAGAACTCTAAATTACTTGGTAAGTATGGCTAACGTAGGCAATGCAACAAACATATATTAGAGCATATACTAGAGCACAGTAGGTGCACATAAATTGACCGGCGTCAGTACACACGCAGCTGATAAAAAACACTTAGGTCGACTTCTCACACAAAGTACACTCGACATGGACGTGAATGAGTCGATCGAGGGATCACCTGTAGTATTAACTTTGGCCCCTCTAGAGAATGAAATTGGTAATTTTCTTTGCGTTCATAATAATCGGACTGTAATTTATCCACCCTCGACCGGAAGAAACTTGTTACGACGTGCTTTGATCCGTAGATTACAAGAAACTTGTATGCTTAGTTGAGTTGGGGTTGTGGTTTTTTGGAGCCCCTGGCCGGTGGTTGGGTGGCATCACTGCCTTCAAGCCGCAAGCCGCTTCTCTCTCTCTGATTTCCAGTTTTCTATTTTTTTTTTCCTATGTTTTTAGCCACGTCGCATGTATACCAAAGGAGCACGCTGATGTGGTGCTAACATGGATAGCCATGTGTGTATTCCATTTTATGTATTTGCGAAAGGGGCTAAGATGAACAAATCAATACATAGTTTAATTATTTACACGCCAAAAAAGGTCTAGGGATTCTATTGCATAAATCAAAAAACTTCAGGGGTTGCCATGTCACTATCTCTTTTAAATGAGTAGGATTTCATTAGCAAATGACAAACACGCTTAATGACCAAATAAAGAAAGTTTACAGTTTTGAAACACTACTTTTCTCTCGTAATATATGATCCAGAGTTGAATTGGTTGCTGTTCATTTCCTAGTTGTATTTCTTCTCTGGAATTGACCCCGAGACACCCCATCCTCCTTAATTAAGAGCCAAAGAATGACTTTCAGTGAAAGATATTTCGTTGCAGGAGAAATTCCGGCAAAACAATATGTATATGGATGATCACTGATCAAGTACATTTAACAGTTGCCGTAAATAATTATTGACAGCAGTCAACTAACCTTTTGTCACTTTCTTTTTTCCTGGATCTTGTTTTGAGGACCAGCTTTGAAAATTTTTGTGAACCTTAAGTCTCTGGTAGAAAGTTCAGGCATACGATTAACAACATCACTTTTGGCCAACCCAACATTAGTCCAAAGTATAAATATTATATCCTCCCAAATTAATTAAGCAAACAATTGAGCATTACCAGACACCAAATGGAGTACTATGTAGCTTACCTTCTGTTGCTATGCCTGCTGTGGTGGAGCATCAGTCTGCTCC
Organism: Psidium guajava; assembly: GCA_016432845.1. Taxonomy (NCBI): domain Eukaryota; kingdom Viridiplantae; phylum Streptophyta; class Magnoliopsida; order Myrtales; family Myrtaceae; genus Psidium; species Psidium guajava. Next base: position 16,501,555 of record CM028230.1, on the reverse strand, counting down.
GGCGACCGTCCAGCCGGAATTCAGGCTGCAGCAGCAACCAGCTGCCGCCGGGCCCACGCCCTCTCCCAATCATTGGGAACATCCTCGAGCTCAGTGACAAGCCCCACCAGGCGCTTGCCGAGCTCTCCAAGCTATATGGCCCTGTTATGATGATAAAGCTAGGGGCAATCACAACCATAGTCATCTCCTCTCCGGAGGCTGCCAAGGAAGCCCTACAAAAGAACGACCAGGTCTTGTGCGGCCGGCAGATTCCTGATACTGTCAAGGCGAGCGGTCACCATGCCGAGTCTGTCGTGTGGCTGCCCGCCTCTGACAAGTGGAAGCAGCTCAGGAAGGTGTGCACCGTCCAGATGTTCTCGGTACACAAGCTGGACGCAGGCCAGCTCCTCCGCCTAAAGAAGGTGGACGAGCTTGTCAGCTTTGTCCACGAGAGCTGCCAGAAAGGCCATTGTGTCGACCTCGGGAAGGCTGCCTTCACGACCGTGCTCAACTTGATCTCGAACACGCTCTTTTCTGTCAACTTGGCACACCATGACGAGGGCTCCTCCCAGGAGTTCAGGGACCTCGTGTGGGGCGTGATGGAGGAGACCGGAAAGCCCAACGTGTCAGATTTCTTCCCAGCTCTCAGGTGGTTCGATCCCCAGGGGGCGCGACGCAGGATCTCAGCTTACTTCAGCAGATTGCTTGCCATCTTCGATGGTCTGATCGAGGAAAGGACCCAAGCGAGGGCTTCGTTGGTTGCCTCTTCACTGAGCAGCGACGTGCTCGATTCTCTGATTAACTTAAAGGAGAGTGGTGAATTGAGTCACCATGAAATTAAGGGCTTGCTTCTGGTCGGTACATTATTTCAAGATATGCCAATTGATCTGAATTATTCATGCTCCTATTCAGTAGTTCCTGTCCTCAAAGTATTTATAATTGTTAGGTATATTTTGAACTAAGAAGATCAAGCTCTGTACTTTTTTACACAATTCTTTTGCCAGGATTTGTTCGTTGCCGGAGTCGACACAAGCACAAGCTCGCTGGAGTGGGCGATGGCAGAGCTGCTACACAATCCAGAGAAGATTGCGCGAGCCCGTGAAGAGCTCGACCAAGTTGTCGGCGGCGAAGGAGGAACGCTGCAAGAGCCTGACATCACAAGGCTTCCCTACTTACAAGCCATAGTCAAGGAGACACTAAGGCTGCACCCGCCAGTCCCATTCCTGATCCCACACAAGGCCGAGATCGACACGGAGATATGCGGGTTCCGGCTGCCCCAGCATGCCCAGGTGCTGGTCAATGTGTGGGCCATGGGGCGGGACCCGGGCATATGGTCCGACCCGGACAGCTTCGTGCCGGAGCGATTCCTGGGCCGCGAGATTGACTTCAAGGGCCGGGATTTTGAGCTCATCCCCTTCGGGAGCGGGCGGAGGATATGCCCTGGGATGCCCTTGGCCTATAGGATGGTGCACTTGATTTTGGCCTCTCTGTTGCGCTCATTTGATTGGAAGCTTGAGCAGGGTGTGAGGCCTGAAGAGATGGACATGACTGAGAAATTTGGGATCACACTACAGAAGGCCGCGCCCCTCCGTGCTATTCCCATGGCGGTGTGACTTTGATTAGTTCTAAAATTTGATTTAATAGGAGGAATTTTACCTACAAGGATTTTCGTGGTCATGTCCTTTCGATGAACTTGATTTCATAAATCATGTATTTGCATATGTGAGTAAATATGGATGAATCATGTAATATGAAATAGTACTATCATGATTATAGTATGTTTTATCTAAACAGTGACCTGTTTCAAAATCGATGGAGCTTTAGTTTACCTTTGATCATCCAATTGAAATTTAAAGTGGTGGATCCCGAATTATTTTTCATCATTCTTCTCTCTCTTTTTTTCCCCCTTTTGGTTCGAAATTTTTACTTGCGATCTTATGATCCTAATTATGAATATCACGTGTTATCTATTCTTTTAAAAGTGGATCTTATCACATATAGTACAAGCATTATGTTTTCTTTTCTATTTTCTAGATTTTACCTCTTTACATATTAGCTTTGTTCAAAAGAGAATTTCCAAGCAACCTAGTTCTTTATCACGTTATCGAGCAACTTTATGTCTTAATTACTAAATAGAATCGCGTAGAATTTTAACATAAATTACTTTTTAACAGATTCGAATATATTTTGACAGAAAAAACAGAGTCAAATATTTATTTACTTTTACTTTTTTGTCCATTTCACTATTAATTTCTTTCTTATTGGTTCTCTTTTACATTATGTAACGGGAATAGTGTAGAAATTTAAGAAAAAAATCCCTCTTCTTAGATCTGCCAAAATAAAATCCCAATTAGATTTCCCAAAGGGACAATTCAGAAGATCAATTTAAATTAATTTGAAATTTTAAGGAAAATAATAATCATTTAAAATAATCACAATTAAGTTTCATTCATTTTGGACTGGCAATAATTAATATCATTCATGGAATGTTTACGAAAAAAAATATGAAGATGTTTGGATGTGCATAACTCATTTAAAGTGTCTCATCGTTAGTAGGCTAGTAGCAAAAGGTTCACCGATTCTTTGCTATTGTACATAAGGTAAATCAGACAGCAATCCACCACAAAGTGAGCCCTAAACGGTAGGGTAACGAAGAGTGGATATGTTACTATGAGAACAATGATGTAAAAGAGTTAGCTTTTATTTTCTAAAGAGATAAGTTTAAAATTTGAAGAAAATTCAACATTGGAAAATTAATAATGTCAAACAGAACTGTGCAAATATGGAAATCATTAAGGATGATTTCGTACATCTAATGAAAAAGAGTGGAAAAAATCATAAACTTATTGTATAGCAGCTAATTTAGTTTTAATTTTTAATTTGTATAGTTTAGTCTTAAACATGTCAATATAAACGTTCTTGTCAATTTTGGCCGAAAATTGCTAACGTGAACAGTAGCCAACCTAGTTGGCATAACCAAGGTCAACCTTTGCTCGTGTGGATAGTTTTGCAATTTTTTTAAAAATTTCCTTTCTTCTTTATTTTCTTTCGCCAAGACCAGAGGAGGTCGTTGGCCATCGCAGAGATTGGCAGAGGTCACTAGCCATAGGTGAGGAAAATTTGCCCTCGTCAAATCTCGCCTAGATCCAACAAGGGCATCACAGACCTCTTTCACTATGGGCGAGGGTGTCATGCCTTTGCCGTGCCTCGCGTCACATCGCTCTCACGCTTGCTCTCACCGTGCTCACACATGTCGCATCATATTATGTCGCTTTGCCTTAGAACGTGGCTCTCGCCTATAGTTTATGATCTTTGTCAGCCATTGCTGAGGCCCCAATGACCAATGAAGAAAATAAGACAAAAAGAAAAAAGAAAAAAATTCAAAAAAATTACAAAATTGTCCATGTTAGTGCTAACTGTATCATGTAGAATGGTCAGTGCTAAATGGATTGCCATGTTAGTGGTGTTATGGTCAAAATTAGTTGGAAGGATTACATTAACAAATTGTCATAAGATTTTGGACTAAATTGATTAAATTGAAATGTTCAAGACTGAATTGGCCGTTGTATAATAAATTTAAAATTTTTTAGATAATTTTCTCAGGTGGATATAGTTTCACCTATTATTTGTAGTAACAGCATTTGTTCTGTTAATACCTGATTATTTGCACAGCAATATCACATGTCCAAATTGGTTTCATTGACCACTATATCAATGGTAAATGAAGCCGCTTATGGAATTCTATTGAAATTCATAAGATTGAGGGAGAGTAGCAGCATATATTATAGTTCAGCAAAACAATTATAACTCAGTTCAAACATCGAGTCAACATGAAGATTCATTAAAATTATGTCCTGAATTTGGGTCCGTCTACAAAATCCATTCCACTAGTGGAACTGGAAGCATGCTGTTTAAAGAAAGTTCGAAATTTGGACCTTTACCAGTGCACTAATGGAAAAAAAAAATCGTTTGGTAGTTGAAGTCGGCCACTTTTTCGCAAGAAATGGCTGCTATTAATACCGACAGCATTTCACTGATTCGCGTATGATTGTAATGTCCATTATCGCTTGATTTATGATGAATTTTGTGCCGCTATTTCTACGGACTTAGATCGCATCCAACGCTTGTTTGTGCAACATTTTGCCTGTGAGCCCTGTCAATGTCAACTATCTCTTGGATAGATTTCCTTTTCCCGCTGATCGTTTATATCCTTGAACGTTTATGTCCTAAAAAACAAGTCCATAAGTGGGAAAAAAATTGAAAGAAAGATGAGCATTCTTAATTCAAAATGTCTCACAACTGGTTGATCGATGCTCAATCTTATTAAGAAAGTACACAATCAACATTAATGATTAAGAAATCCCATAGACCACTATTAAAAAATCTCACAAATAATTATCTAGATATATATTACTTCAAACTCGAGAATGGCTTCGGAAATAGCGTCACAAGAATATAAATATATGGAGTCATATCACATAGATTATTAATTAATTTCATCCATGGGTTACTGTTGGAACGCTGTGGAGCACCACAGTCTCCACTGTGAGGCCTGGGCCAAAACCAAAGAGGACTCCCCACTCTAATCCCTCGCCGGTGGTCGCAAGCCCTTCCTCCGCCGACTTCCTCCGCATCTCATCGAGGATGAACGAGACACACGCGCTCGACATGTTCCCGTACTCTCTGAGCACGTGCCTGACGGCTCGGAGCCTCTCCTCTTTCAACTCTAGCTTGGCCTCAATTTGGTTGAGTATGGCCGGGCCACCCGGATGAGGCACCCAAAAGATGGAGTTCCAGTCACTTATGCCAAGTGAATCGAACGCCTCGTTCAAGCTCTTCTCAATGTTGTTAGCGATCAAATGAGGAACCCTGTCGGATAACCCGAAGGTGAGGCCAACGTCACGCAATTGGCCCTCGATGGCGCCCTCGGAGTTTGGCAAGACGGTCTCCGCAGTCCACACGAGTTGGAATATGGGTCGCTCAGCAGGGATGTCTGGGTCGCACCCTATGATGAGCGCGGCCGCGCCGTCCCCAAAGATGGCCTGGCCCACAAGATTGGCAAGGTTCTCAGCGGACGGGCCTCGGAAGGTGGTGACGGTGATCTCAGAGCAGACGACGAGGACTCGGGCACCAGCGTTGTTCTCGGCGAGGTCCTTCGCAACGCGGAGGACAGTGCCGCCAGCAAAGCAGCCCTGATGGTAGAGCATGACACGCTTGACGGAGGGGCTCAGGCCGAGAAGGCGCATGAGCTGGTAGTCGGCGCCGGGCATGTCAACGCCGGAGGTGGAGCAGAAAACGATGTGCGTGATCTTGGACTTGGGTTGGCCCCACTCCTTGATGGCCTTCAACGCCGCCTCCTCGCCGAGCTTTGGGATGGTGGCGATGATTATGTCCTGGCGCGGGTTGAGGGAAGGGGCGTCATACGAGCAGATATCGGGGTTGTTCTCCATAAGCTCCTCGGTCAGGTGCATGTAGCGCTTGTGGATCATTGACTTGTCACCTGCGACGTTCCGAATATTGATTTTACCTTCCAATAACGATGTTGACATGCATGCATTGGTGTCTTTCTTTGTTCTATTTTTTATTTTTCTTTTTCTTCCCAATAGTAATAACGTATTTGCATGGCTAGCTAACATTTGCTATTTCTTTCAACCATTCTAAAATTGTTATGAATAATTGCAAATTCATGTGATTTTTACCATAAATAAGACACAAAAAGGAAGATTTAGTCTTCTAGGAGAACTAAGGAAAGAATAACCAGAACTGTTGATAGTTAGACTTTCTTAAAGGGTGTATTAAGCGAAACACAACCTATATATTTCATGAGAAAAATTTATATATGAAATTAGTATAAGGATACTCTAAACTCAGATATATATTCTATAGCTAGGGCAATCTAGAGTGAGGCTCACATATGCGGATGAACTTCTGCTTGAGGGCCGTCATGTGCTCGCTCTTGGTCATGCGGAAGTAGTAGTCGGGGTACTCGGCCTGGTACACGCAGTTCGCCGGGTTCGCCGTCCCGATGGCAAGGATAGTCGCCGGCCCCTTAGCCCGCTGGCTCTCGCGGATCTTCTCAACGGCACCCATCGATCTCAAACCTGTGTTTGAAACTCTGGAACTTCAATGTAACCTGTTTTGTATGAGAATATATTGAAGTTCAAAGTGAAGCTGAGGCCAAACTTTGTCTGGCTGTGAATTTTTGCAGCCCGTTGTCTTGCCTTTTATAGAGACGAAGTGGGCAAGCTCGACCTTGGTTTCGAGGCATTGACGTTCCGTGTGTGATTACTGACTAAATTTAGTTTAAAGGCTCGTTGAAAGAAAATCTTACACGGCATTAATCATCTATGTTGCCTTGATGGTCGGTATTGTATTCTTTAATGTTTTTTTTAATTAATCAATTAGGTGAGATCCATTCAAACTTCATTTTCACCATCAGAGCTCGATGCTTAAGCAGGAAAGCTGAGTCGCAAGACCGCCTTCTATTATCAGTCGTGGCCTTACCATTATAGCATGAATTACGTTGGCCCTTCCCATTTAAATTAATTTGTATGTTGATGATTTCCATATTTGGAATCAATTACGTTGCGATTACCCTTTCACTAAATTTAATTATGAACAGGCGTTCGATAAAAAAAAAAAAATACTCCCCCAGCAGCTTCTTGTTTTTTTTAATCGTTGATTTGATGCATATCGAAAGAGTGGATATATAGTTAAGCCTCAATATATGAGGTGGTCTATGGAAATTAATCAATCAAGCGAGACGTGTACAAATTGTTATTTTGTTTTGTTTAATGATTAGCTGATGATAGGATCAATTTTTTATTTTTCCTTTTAATTTTTTTTTCAAAACGACAGAAATGAATTAATTGGTTGTTAGTGGTGTTGCCAAGTATTACCATATTGGCCAGTTTCTCAAGATATTGAGTTTGTTACTACAGCAATAAGCAATTACGGTAACAATCATAATCTAACCCTAATGAAATGTATCCGAATGATAATTTGGATTTGGTTGGTGAGCCCATCATGATATTTAATTGGACCTACCCTTACTAAAAAAATTAGATTTACGAGTTATTAATCAAGAAGGATATATTACTCATTTCACAATATATTAATGGTTCGATGCGAGACTTTTTTTTTTTCTTATAAACACAACTTGTATGTGCATCTCAATAATCTCTCCCTTATGTGTGAGAATTTAGATTTCCTTTTGCATCAATGTGTCTCAAATTAAATATCCACTTTGTTGCCTTGTGAGGACTGCAACAACAACAACGTCCACCTTCAAAACCTTAGTCACCTTCTCCAAACCAAACCATAAAAGCTATCATTGGTATCATCTTGCTGCACCACAACGTCCACCTTTACATTAGGTCTCTTTTCTCGAACTGAACCATGAAGGGAAGAGCTCAAGTGCTAACCTGTCAACATTTCTAGTTAGATCTATCTTCACTCAAAAACTTATTGGTCAGAAGTGTCCAACGGAAGCTTGATTTCACCCGAGCATATCCTTGATAAGGAACCCAAGTCTAAACCCGCAGTGTATTTAGTTGAATCTACCTTCACTAGGGGTGATCAATTCTCTAGTGGGCCACTAGTCAACCTAGAACTGAGAATCGATCCTATGGCTCTCGGTTCAAAAAATTTGGAACAAGGAATTGGACCAATAAGGAATGGTCCGATTCTCGAGAATGAGAAACAGCATGGATATCTATCTTTTGTTTTCCAAGGTTCCGTTTAGTAATCCGGATTTTAATTCTAATAGGATAACAAAATTTCATATCTGATGTTTCGCGATGTCCTCTAGACCGGACATGTCTGGATACGATACAAGTTTAGAAATTCGAGCTAGGGTTGGGATAAAGCCGGATTGGATAAAATTTTTTTGAAATTAACATAACATTTGTCTTCCCACAACGAAGTGATAAAGCGACGAATGGGCTTCATTGGACGTCATACACCTCAACGACAGCTGATTATTGTCACTTCTAACTACCATGCAATCATCATTGTCTCCGATCATCACCAATCATTATTGTTGTCCACCCAACAGTACTCTAATGACTGAGGGTGAAAATGATAAATTATATGTCACATGGCTATCCCCATCAAAGAACTCGAATTCTTTCACGAGTGCACCAAATCCTTCGAGCTTGTCATCCACAACAGAGGCGTGCCCTCCCTCAATACTCACTGCCCTAGTGTCATCCACTGGTAGATCTCCGCTCACCTCATCTCCACCCCTCACTACCCCAAATCGTCAACTTTGATGTCAAGTAGCATCTGTGCTTCACGCATAGCGTTCATCACCCTATCACCCCCTTACTCTGGTTATTGGTGCCCCATCTACCACATCGTTGCTTCCATTGCCTTCCCCAGTCACTTTACGACTCGAGGCTTATCTTCACTGGTGTCTGAATCACCTTTGATATGGTGAAACTAAGCGAGGACTATAATTTGGAGGTGGAGACGACAATGGATCTAGCAAAATTGGTAGTGAAGGAGATGAATCGGATGGAGTTGAAAAGAGCAGGTTCGAGGTGCTGGTGAGAGAGCTCAAGCAGTGAGATCCGGATATCATGAGAGATTGTGCTAGGCAAGTTAGATATTCAAATATTTGAAGTCATATCTTGGATTGCACCAACCATGTGATGTGAAGAGATAATGACATAAACAGTCCCTAAACTTTGACACAGTGTGCGATGTAGTCATTGAATATTTAATTTAACCAATATGATCCTTGAACTTTGACCATATATGTAGTGTGATCCTTGAACTTTTAATTTAACTCCTTAAACTTTTGGAACATATTCAACTTAGTCCCTGCACTAAAAGAAGATATTCAATATAGTCCTTCCATTGACTCGAGTACAAGGACTAGTTGAATATATTCCAAAAATTTAGGGATCATATTGATCAAATTAAAAATTCATGGATCACATTGCACATTGAGTGAATGTTAAATATGTCTTGAATTTATGACATATTATTTGAGTGGGCCGTAGGCCCAACTTAGAGGAATTAGGTTTTTCCTTTTATGTTTTGAGACACAATATATATATTGTGATTAGGGTTTCATTGTATTTGTACTCTCCGTTTGAATATAGTGGAATTTTCGCTGTGCCTCGCCCATGGACGTAGATCAATTTTGATCGAACCACGTATATCTCTGTGTTCCACTTTTTTTCTTCGTTTGATTTCCGCAACAAATTGGTATCATCTCCTCTTCTCTGAAACCCTAACCCTCAGTCGTCAACCCACCGTCAGCCGCCGGCCGCAACCCGTATGGTCGGCCAACTCGCTCGGCCAAGGCCCGCGCGCCCGGCCAAGTTCGTCGACCACGACCCGTGATCTCGGCCAACTCGCTCGGCCAAGTCCCGTGATCCCGGCCAAGTCCGTCGGCCACAACCCGTGATCTTGGCCAACTCTCTCGGCCAAGGCCCGTGCGCCCGGCCAATCCCGTCGACCACGACTCGTGCTCTCGGCCACTTCGCTCGGCCACGGCCTGTGATCTCTGCCACTTCGCTCGGCCACGGCCCATGCGCTCGGCCACTTCTCTCGGCCACCTCCCGGCGACCAAACCAGAACAGCCCCTAACAACCCCCGACGACTCCCGACAACCCCTGATCCCCTCGACGACTTGATACCAAATCAAAGGGCTCTTTTAGATGGCATCTCTAAAGTTTAAGATTTCATCTTTTGATTGAAAGAATAATTTTAGATTATGGAGAATAAAGATGAAAGCTTTATTGAGGCGAGAGGGTACGGTTAGGGCGCTGGACGGAAATTATCCAGACGACATAACCTCGGCAGAAATAGAAGAGATAGACGAGAAGGCTCATAGCGCGATTCAGTTGTCTCTGGATGACAAGGCTCTGCGAGAAGTCGCCGATAAGGAAACAGCTGCGGGTCTCTAGAGCAAACTAGAAAGTCTCTACATGAAGAAATCTTTGACGTCGAGACTTTATTTGAAGCAGCGTCTTTATACCCTAAAGATGCGCGAAGGTACGCCTGTTCAGGAACACTTGATGAGTTTAATAAAATTGTTTTGGATATGAAAAATTTAGATATTAAACTTGATGATGAAGATCAAGCTTTGATTGTGTTATGTTCACTGCCCGCTTCATATGAGAATTTTGTAAACTCGATGCTTTATGGACGTGAATCCATAACTTTGGAGAATGTTAAAACATCTTTGAATTATGCTGAATTGAGAACGAAACTGAATGGGAATACTAGTGAAAATAAAGTAGATGGTGTATTTGTGAGAGGCAGGAACAAGAACATAGATAAAGCTCCTCGAGGGAAATCTGTTGGTCGCTCAAAATCTAGGCCACCTGGCGATAAGACGAACGTAGAGTGCTATTATTGTCACAAAAGAGGACATTACAAGTCAGATTGTCCTGTGCTCAAGAGAAAAGGTAAGCAACATGCTCAAAGACAAGACGTGGTGAATGTTACTAGCGAAGATGAGTCTAAGGCGTCAGATAGTGTTCTTACTGCATCTTCTGCTGTTAGTTTGTCCGATGATGCTTGGATATTGGATTCTGGAGCATCATATCATATGTGCCCAAATAGGGAATGGTTCACTACGTATGAGAAAATAAATGGTGGATCAGTCTTGATGGGTAATGATACTGTATGCAGAGTTATGGGTATTGGTACTATTCGTATTAAATGTCATGACAAAATAGTAAGAACCTTGACTGAAGTAAGGCATATACCGGACTTGAAGAGAAACCTTATCTCGTTGAACAGCTTGGATTCCATTGGGTGTATGTACTCAGGTGGAGGTGGAGTTCTTAAAGTCTCCAAAGGCAATCTGGTTGTGATGAAAGGAAGCAAGGTGAGCCACTTGTATCATCTACAGGGTAGCACTGTTATGGGTCCTTCGATTGGCACATCTAATTCTGTTTCTGATAATGATAAAACAAAACTGTGGCATATGCGTTTGGGCTACATGAGTGAGCGTGGCATGACAGTTTTGAGTAAACGTGGTTTACTTTGTGAAGAGCAGACGACCTCGCTAGATTTCTGTGAGCATTGTGTTCTTGGCAAGTAGTGTAGAGTTAGCTTCAATATTGGCACACATTCAACAAATGGCACACTTGACTACATCCACTCTGATTTATGGGGACCAGCACAAGTTCTATCTAAGGGTGGTGCTCTTTACTTTGTGACGTTCATTGATGATTATTCCAGGAAGGTTTAGGTTTATTTTATGAAGAGGAAAAGTGATGTATTTGAAACCTTCAAGAAGTGGAAAACCCTTGTTGAGAATCAGACTGGAAAGAAGATCAAACGTCTTAGGACTGATAATGGTCTTGAGTTCTGCAGTGGCGATTTTAATGAATTCTGTGCAGATGCTGGTATCGTTTGACACCGTACAGTTAGACATACTCCTCAGCAAAATGGGGTAGCAGAACGTATGAACAGAACCCTTTTGGAGAGAGCAAGATGCATGCTCTCTAATGTTGGCATGGAAAAAGACTTTTAGGCTAAAGCTGTTGACACAGCATGTTATCTGGTTAATCGCTCTCCTTCAACAGCAATAGACTACAAGACTCCCTTTGAGAAGTGGTCAGGTAAGCCTTGCGATTACTCTAATCTAAAGGTTTTTGGATGCCCTGCTTATTATCATGTTAAGGATGGTAAGTTAGAACCTAGAGCAAGAAAATGCATCTTTGTTGGATATGCTGATGGTGTAAAAGGGTATCGCTTGTGGTGTCAGGAATCCAACTCGCATAAGTTCATTATTAATAGGGATGTTACTTTTAATGAAATGCTTATGCTTGATCAAAGAAAGGTTGTTGATGATCATTCAGGAAAGCCTGAGAGCAATATGAATAAGGTGGAGGTTCAAGTGGAGCTTCTAGAGAAAACCTCTCGAGATGATTTAAGCGAGCAAAGTGTTACTGTTGATTCAAGTTCAGATGAGGAAGCTTTAGATGAGGTGGAGCAGCCATATTCTATTGCTACTAGCAGAGAAAGGAGGCAGACTCGATCTCCTCAAAAATATGGATACTCTGATCTGGTGTCTTATGCTCTCACGACAGCAGAAGGTATGGGTATCCATGAACCCTCTACTTATACTGAAGCTGTTACTTGCGTAGATTCAGAAAAATGGGCTACTGCTATGGTTGAGGAACTTGAATCACTTCACAAGAACCAAACTTGGGACTTGGTGCCGTTGCCTAAAGAAAAAAAAGGCCATTGGGTGTAAATGGGTCTTCAAGAAAAAGGAAGGAATTCCAGGTGTTGAATATGCTAGATGCAAGGCACAACTTGTAGCCAAAGGCTACAATCAAAAGGAGGGAATTGATTATACTGAGGTATTCTCTCCTGTGGTTAAGCACACTTCCATCCGTGTGTTATTAGCTTTAGTTGCTAAATTTGACTTTGAGCTTGAGCAACTTGATGTGAATACTGTTTTTTTGCATGGTGACCTTGATGAGACTATTTATATGGCCCAGCCTGAGGGATATTATGTAGAAGGCAAGGAAGACCATGTTTGTAGATTGAAGAAATCTTTGTACGGTTTAAAGCAGTCTCCAAGACAGTGGAATAAGAAATTTGATAGCGTTATGATAGGAAGTGGTTATCATAGGAGCAGCTATAATAGTTGTGTCTACTTCAGGAAGGGTTCAGATGGATCCTTTGTCTATCTCCTCTTATACGTTGATGATATGCTCATTGCTGCAAAGAACATGTCAGATGTGTTGATCTTGAAGAAACGGCTCAGTGAGGAGTTCGAGATGAAAGATCTGGGCCCTGCCAAGAAGATCTTAGGGATGGAAATTCGGAGGGATAGGAAAGCAGGAAAATTATATCTATCGCAGAGGAGCTATGTTGAGAAGGTACTTGAGAAGTTTGGTATGCAGAACGCAAAACCTGTTACTACGCCATTAGCACCTCATTTTAGACTCTCAGCTCTAAATTCACCTCAGTCAGAAGATGAGGAGGCTGCAATGTCTCATGTCCCATACTCCAGTGCAGTTGGCAGCTTGATGTATGCTATGGTATGTACTTGTCTTGACATTGCTCATGTAGTTAGTGTGGTAAGTAGATATATAGCTCACCCTAGAAAGGAGCATTGGCAGGCAGTAAACTGGATACTTAGGTATCTTAGAGGTTCCGCAGATTTGGGCTTGGTGTTTGATAGAAATAGTTCAAGTGGTACCTCAGTTGTGGGATTTGTGGATTCTGACTATGCAGGTGATCTTGATAAAAGAAGATCTTTGACTGGCTATCTTTTCACGCTATCTGGCTCAGCTATTAGTTGGAGGTCATCCTTACATTCGACAATCGCTTTGTCTTCTACAGAGGCAAAGTATATGGCAGCAGCAGAAGCAGTGAAAGAAGCTATCTGGTTAAGGAATCTTGTTCAGGAACTTGGGCTCCAGCAGAAAGACAATTCAGTTGTCTTTTGTGATAATCAGAGTGCTATACGCTTAGTTAAAAATCAAGTATATCATGAAAGGACTAAGCACATTGATGTCAGATATCACTTTATTCGAGAGGCAGTTGCTGAGAGAAATATGATGGTAAAGAAGATTGGCACTGCTGACAATCCTGCTGATATGTTGACCAAGTCAATCCCCGCCAACAAGTTTAAGCATTGCTTGAACTTGATTGGCATGCTTGTTTGAGGTTTGCCTCTTTCTGGGGCTTGGTGGCGAGGTGAATGAAATTCTACCTTTGTTTGAAGATGACATATTCTTTCCTTTGTTACATCCCTTGTTTCACCGAGTTAGCTCACGTAGGCTTAAGGATACCGGAAGAACATGTTCGGCTTCTTGACTTATTAAATTCAAGCCAAGGTGGAGAATCGTTAAATATGTCTTGAATTTATGACATATTATTTGAGTGGGCCGTAGGCCCAACCCAAAGAAATTAGGTTTTTCCTTTTATGTTTTGAAACACAATATATATATTGTGAATAGGGTTTCATTATATTTGCACTCGCCCGTGGACGTAGATCAATTTTGATCGAACCACGTATATCTCTGTGTTCCACTTTTGTTCTTCGTTTGATTTCCGCAACAGTGAAAGTTCAGGAACTACATTACATATTAAGTCAAAGTTCAGGGATCATTTATATTTGGCAATGATTTTCTACAATTTGAAGGATATTTGGAGGATTTCTAAACTCACCTTATCTTATCATATCCCATTTCAATATCTAGACGACCAAATGCAATCTAAATGATATAAACTTATAAAAGGTAGCAAGTCTTTTTCATTACAAATCATCGTGGGACGCCTACAAAGGATGACTAAAAGTGAGAAAAACCAAAAAAAAAAAAAGGCCCAGGTATGAGATTCCATTTCGATCTACGAGGAAGAAGACACAAAAAAAAATTTACTTTTAAAAGGTGACTAAAAGTGAGAGAAACAAAATAAAGCCCAGGTGTGAGATTCCATATCTATCTACAAGGAAGAAGATAAATTTATTTTTTATTTTTTAAATAATATAAAGCCTAAATTGAGATCCCACATCGACTAGTGGGAGCTTCTAATACTCTATGGATTATTACAAGACACTCAGGGCTAAGATCGAGTAATAAATTTGGTATGCCATTTGGAATATATATTCTATCTATAGAAATCGATGCAGTAGACTCTGAATGGCTAGTGTGGTTCATTCAGTAACGAAAAATTGGACCGGTAGTATAGGGTCCAAATTAGATTTGATAAATATCAATGCAATCAATTGTTTCAAGGCTGACCCTAATTAATTAATAAATTGACTCCTATTAAAACGAAATTCATTTGATTGAGATTATCTAATCCAAAATCACCTAGAACTGGCTGATTCGATTATGCTCCTAGGTTGGAACAGACCAGTGCTCACCCCTAACCTTACTCAAAATTTTAAGCTATTAGGTTATGTATCAACTAGTATAAATTAACTACTACACAAGTCAATTCTTCAATATGAGACTTCACTAACATAATTCACACGTGCATTTCAACAATCTCCCATTGACATGTGAGCTTAGTTCTAGGTTTGTTCCATCTTATTTCAAGTATCTTTCCATATTAAGATGTCTCAATTTGAATCTCCACTTTGTTGCCTTACGAGAATTGCAACAACAATGCACACCTTGATCCTTAGTCCCTTTCCTCTGGACCAAATCATGAAGATTGCCATTGAAACCATGTTATTGCACCACAATGTACATGTCTCCTTCGCCAGATCAAACCATGAAAGTTGTCATTGGTCCACCATATTGTCACACCATAGTGCCCACATTCACCCTAGGTCTCTTTTGTCGAATCGAACTAGGAAGGTCACTTTCAGAACCACGTTACTACACCACAACATTGACATTCAATCTAGTTCCTTTGTCACATCGAACCATGAAGGCTACTCGGAAGCCACGTTAGTCACGAGATTCATTTCTAGATATTTTCCCCAAAAATCGATACGCATTGGGAGTATGTCATCATTAACCATCAACTCTTATACTATTAGTTGGGAGCATGTAGAAGAATCCTAAAACCTTCACCTTGGGAGATCGTTAAAAGGGAGTGCAAGTCTAAGCCCATCAAAATATTAAGTTGGACCCATCTTCATTATATCAATTACTTCATGCCACATCAAATTTTTATGTCAGACTTTTTTAGCGCAACTCATCCTTGCATCTCAACCAATATTGTGTCATTATCCCATTCTACATTTAAAAGACATTCCTTCTAGTGCAATAACTTAAATTTATTTTGTGAACAAATCATATTTTTCCTTTCTGATAATCATTTGTCATTTTCATTTTTTGTACGCACAAATGTCTGATATTTTAGGCAGTATTAAATAAGAGACCAGTCTCTAACAGCATTGGACGTGCACATGGTTGACGACAACGTTGATGAGACAACTTCAAATGCTTTTTAAGTCACCATCTTGATCCCACAGGTACTGAACAAATAGTTAGTGATGAAGCAAAATATTTTGTTGAAGATAGTGGACATTAACGAACTCAAACGATTTTATTTATTAGAAATGCTTCTATACATTTTTCAAATAACCATAAGATATTGTAATGACTCCATCCGTTTCACTTGAACCAAGCCATTAAAATGAGTACGTTGAGTAACTATAGGTGTAAACTCAAGTATCAGTCAACAAAGTCTTTCTCATCTGATGTGGGACTACATATGTCACAACCTCCTAATTTTGAAAATTTATGTCATTATCAATGTTTGTCTGTCGCAACATCCGATGTAGTGTCCATACCATTGCTATCCCCTCCATAAGATGCTGTATCTTGTTCGAGCCTTTTTGTCTCAACGATCACTCTATGCGCTCATTGATAGGATATAGGCCTAGCTCATCACGAGCCACACAATCTACCGGATCTATACTTCGAAGTTTGTCAACTGTAATGGCATGTTTCCATTATTAGTTGCGCACGTGTCGGGGCAAATTTGTTTATTATTAAAAACGTGGTGCTGTTTCCTCCCCACACAGGAAAAATAAAATAAGAACTCATGTTGGACCGATAGAGTATGAAGTGAATTAGTGACTTAGTCTATGTCTGACTTCACAAGTCAAAGGTTCCATATTCGAATGTTTTCTCCAACATAATGTACTGCTAGTTATTATTTATTCTTCTACAATAGAGTTGAATATAATATTGCAGAGAACAATGTTTTAGTAGGGATAGTTGTTGTATGTTTCGAGCCCTTAAAAGGACAAGATATCCAAGTAATCATAATTCCAATCAAAACATAACAAAGATAAACCGACTCCTGTTGTACCTGGCACACTTTGATTGATAATCGTTGAGTAACTGCGAAGCATTATTGTATTCAAGGCCTAAATTTACTTTGGATGAGGAAATTATTAAGAAAATCCTAAATTTATTATATTTGTATCAATTCAATCTTAAACCTTTTAATTTGACTAATTTAATCATAAACCTTGGACGATTTCTTAATTTAGTCCATCCAATCTATTTTAGCAGGAAATCTATGATGTAGACAATTTTACAATTTTTTTGCTTGTTTATTTTTTTCTTTGTTTTTCCCTTTTCTAGACTCCATGGCAAGTTGCCAGCCAACAACCACATGCGTTGGTCGGTCAAGGCTGGCCTTGCCTAGGCAAGGCCTAGAACCCTTGCCGACTAGTAAGCATGCAACCCTCGTCACCGGCCAGTGGGGGTCACTTTGTGGCCAAACCTGCCTATCTTAACAATAAAAAAAGGAAAGAAAGAAAAGATAATTAAAAAAACAATTTATACATCACTCTTGATCGGCGTCCATGTCATCATGCTCTCGTTAAAATTGGCCGGACGGACTACATTGACAAATCGTCAAAAGGTCTAGAATTAAATTGATTAAATTCAAATATTTATGACTAAGTTGACAAATTTTTCTACTTTGAAAAGCTTGAATATTTTGCTTGATGTATAAAATTAAAATTTAAACGAGATAGCAATAATTCTTGTTTGGGCCAGGAGCTCAGCTTCAATGAATTGTAAGACAAAACTCAGATTATACATAATATTGGAGTTTAATTTTTTTTAAAGGACTAACATGATGAGGAATTTTTATTTTTAGGCAACACGTAAAGCGACATGTCGAGTATCATACATAATCCTATTTTTGGCAGTTAAAATCTGCCTCGTTACTTTTGATGCTATGATTTGTCGGTATGACTCAGAAGTTAGATTCAAAGTCAACGGTGAAATGGGCTGAACTTTAGTACTAAGAGGAGGGTGAATTTTCTGTCGTATGATTTTAAAGTTTTATCATACAAAACATCGTGCAGAGAATAAAGCAATGACGAGCCAATACTTTATATGAACAGAAATCTGACGAGGGTGAGGGATACAAGAGTTTGCAAAGCAATTCGTAGTGAGCCTAGTCCACTCTTTTAGCATTTAAAGTATGCATGAAAGCATTTTCACACCACATATTAGTAAATCAGGAAAGCGCAAAACTTATCATTTTTACGGAAAAAAAAAGTTGCAATCTTAAAATTACACTTGAAATCAAATGCCCAATCATCCTACATAGCATTTAGGACTTAAATGCACATAATTACTCTTTCTTACAACTTCTACATGAAATATTGTGCCAAGGCCAGGGGACAAGTACCACCCTCCTCAACCTCCTCGAGGTCCGCCAGTGACTACACTCACCAAGTTCCAGTTCATTAACATATCTACACTAATCTGCACTCTAAAATTTAAGCTAATAAGTTACATGTGTCACTATTATGTTAATTATCCGCTATGAGATTGTTGCCTAACATTATCATTCATGTACCTCGACAGTTGATGGGGACTGACAGCTCTAGCTAGGGATAAGAAAAACCCATCAAGAATCTCCCTTGCTATAAACGATCCTGTGCTACTCTCTTAGTCTCTATTTCTTGAATTCAACCTTTTTTATAGGTTCATTTTTTCTCAACAAAATTGATAATGCTCATATTAAATGTGTGTTCTTACTGTATTTAACGGATATGTTTCTATTTGATTAAATTAACCAAGATCATTCTTCTTTGAATATTTCTTACTTCGAGTTCTCTTTATTTTATTCCCATTACATAAATAGTTTTATGAACTTGGCTATGTTTATTGTTTATAGCATGTTCTTTGAATTACCCCTTGCTTTTACATCTTTGTTCATTTGAACCTCTTCCCTTATCTTTTCCGGATCTTTCTTTTCTACCCCCAAAAAAAAGGTAAGGAGAAGGATCTTCCTCAATGAACCCTCTTATTCCTACGTAGTTTCTAATTTTTTTTTTCCTTTTCTATATTTGTTTGTTCCTCACCTTGCTATCTTTTTTCCATTTATGAGGTTTCTTGAATTTTTTAGTAGCATGAATAAATCCATGTCAATTATATAGGTTAACGATGTCGATTTACCTACTTAATGGAGATCCCTCTTCGTTTTAGGATTGACATCTGCTAAATTTAAGAGGCAGCTGGTGAGCTTATCCAGAAAAAACAAACGGACATAAAGTCTAAAGTAATTCACTCATCCCGCAAATCTCTCTCTAATGACAGATCGCCAAAGGCCGGTGCTTCCAATTTGAGGCTGCGGCCTCTACCAAGGCGAGGGCAAAACAAAGAGAGGTTGAGTGATGTAGAGTTAGAGAAACAATATGTGAGGAAAGGGTCGTGCTGGCCGAATTGGCCGGCGGTGGGTCAAGTGACTTGGTGGCGCGGCGATAAACGGGGGATGTGTCTACGTTATGTGGTGACAGGGAACAGCAAGGAAAATCCCTTTCCTATGGAGCGTCACCCAAAATGGGACAAAATTTTCCAGTGCAAACCCAGCCTCGCCCATTGTACCCCTTGTACACTTTTATCCCAAGAAATTAAATTATTTTATTTTATTTAGGATGTCTCAAACAAAATATAATGTTAATAAAACCCCAAGAACAACCTCTCCTTGCAAATCTCACTTGTATAGGAGATGCAAGTTTATAAAGTCCTCTAGTTAAGCAATGTGGGGTAATAGATTTTCATGTATTTCATCTTTATATTGTATCACATTGATTAATTTGCAAAGGTCGGGGTTGTTTGGCTCCATAAAATCAACCCCGTTAAGCAATGCTCCTTTATAAAAATCAAGTCATGATGCAATTCTTTTAATACAGGAGAAAAAAAAAACAGCCTTCTAGCAAGTGGTACGATGTTCTTTTGGAAAAAAGAAACCTAATTCCAAAGTAGCGGCTCGGGGGACCCGTTGTTTCGCAAGGGCAAAATAGCCCATCTGGGCCTAGATGGGATACGTGGTGGTGACAGGGCCAGTTTTCATTTTACAGGATAAAAGCGGGGGAGGTGATACCTGCCCCCGCAAAATTTCACCAATCGCCGGCCGCCATTTGCCTGTCGCTAGCTTCGGTCTTCGATTGCCATTGTTGGTCATCAATCACCTATCGCTGTCGATCGGTGGTTGGTGGAGGAAGAAGAAAACTTGACGATTTCTTTTAGCAAAAGGTAGAAATTTGTAAGAAACAATTTAAAAAAACTGATTAAATACAGAAATGTTTTTAACAATATAAGTATGATATGAGTCACAAAATTTATATTGCAATAAAATGGGCTAGCATAGGTTGGATTATTTTCGACCTAATTCAATCTACTCATGTGACAGATCTTGATATCAGTGCGAATTTTTGTCTGAGAGAAATTCTCAAAAAACCTTTGGTGATAGAGATTAGTGATCTAGGTTGGCAAAATTTGGACATGTTATACAGTTTTTCGTGATCTGTGTTAAGCTGGTCTGTTCATATCTTTAGATTTGAATTGGAATTTCGTTTCGGTTTCAACTTCTTACATTCGCGCATGATGATCACACTGTGGTCCAATTGGAACCAGACGGCAACACTCAATTTCTCTATCCCAATCGCCTGATGCCACGCTAGCCTTTTGGAAGTTTCTCCCCAGCAGGAAAGGCAACTGGGTTTTCCTCGTACTCAAGTCAACTCCGGTCTCCCAAGTACCCGACATGGCTCAGCGCCTTCAGGTCCTTTGTGTTGTCCCAACAACAACGAAAGGAAAATAGTTTCTTCTACGCTTGGTTATTATTCAAAATCAAAAGCGGGAAGTGCTCGTTGGGGTTTGACCTTCACCCACACGTCACCTGGATAATCTGAGACTTCTTTCCTTTTCTTGAAGAAGTGGAAAAGTTAGCTTAGTTAACTAAAATGGTTTGGGTACTTTCCTCTTTGTTTTGGGTGAAGGACATCGCAATAAAAAGTTGAGGGGGTAGCTTGAAAAATCGAAATTGGTTGGTGATCTAACTCTGTTCCTTATAGTGACCAGTGTCTATTTAAAACATTTAAATAAAGTTATGTGCGTACTTGTAGAATTGCTGCGGATGCACACGGATGTTTCTTCAATTGCTAAGTATCCAATAATCTTTTGACTTTCATTTTCTTTTGGGGCACTACTTGCTTGGAGAAATGATTGAACTATCCAAGGTCTGGTGAGATAGCAAACGTAATGATCTTAGCTTTGGACTCGCGAGCCCACTCTAATTTGATCGCATCTCTTATTGTTTCTCCAATATTGTCCACAAATTTGAGTAATAAGTTTGCGTACCACCCTAAAAAAATGAGCCAAAATGAAGACGTTATCAAGGAAGAGAATTTTGTTCTAAACATTACTACGACAAAAAAAAAAAGATGCTTGGCGCCATTTTCTAATATGTACAAATATTAGGACTCAAAAAAGATAAAATTAGAAAGTAATAGACCCCAACAAGAAAATGTTGCCAGCTTCAAACCCCAAAAAAGAAAAATCAAACAAAGCTGTTCAAATTCTCGATCTCGATCCCTCATGTCCCCTTTTGTTCACTTTTACGTTTAGTCCAAAATATGTTGTGGGACAACTACAAACTGATTTAAGAGTTAAACTGTCACTAAATGCGTTGTTTATATCAAGATTTTTCAGCACTCCCTCTCACACATAGGTCTAGACTATGGCCTAAGATTAAGGTTGGAAATATACAATAACAAGGCAAATAAAAAACTTGAAAAGATTTAAGTTCAAGGTTTCCTGTTTTGATTCCATGAGTCATAACTATGTCCATTACCTTAAAGTAAAATGAAAATGAAGACAATATCGAGAAAGAGATTTTTATTGTAATCATTACTATGATAAGAAAAAAGATGTTTTGCACCCTTTTCTATTATGTACAACTTTTAGGACTAAAAAAGGATAAAAATAGCAAGAAATAGACTTCTACGACAAAAAGTTGCCAACTTCAAACCCCAAAAGGAAAAATCAAACCAAGCTATTCAAATTCTAGATATCGATCTCTCGCGTCCCCTTTTATCCCCTTTTGCATTTAGTTAAAATATTTTGTGGGATAACTACAAATTGTTTTAAGAGTATAAATCGTTATTGAATGTGTTGTTTAGTATTTAAATTTTTCAAAACTCCCCCACATACATAGGCTTGAACTTTCATCCAATATTAAACTTGGATATATACAATGACAAGGCAAATAAGGAACCTCAAAAGATTTGAGTTTAAGCCATTTTGTTCT
The DNA here is from genome assembly GCA_016432845.1 of Psidium guajava. Lineage (NCBI taxonomy): Eukaryota > Viridiplantae > Streptophyta > Magnoliopsida > Myrtales > Myrtaceae > Psidium > Psidium guajava. Next base: position 16,479,562 of record CM028230.1, on the reverse strand, counting down.
AATGCCAAAGGTGATGTTTCTTCATAGATCTTTGATTGCAGTACATTATTTCCGGCCTAAGTGTCATCCTACCAATACCAACTTTCGCAAGGGATGAGTTTCGACGATGAAAATATTCACATTTTCAGTATCTCTGTTTTTTTTTTTTAAACCAATTGAAACTTTTAGAACACAAGTATGCTCACCTAAGTTCGACAAGGATATATGAAATCGTTAGTGAAAAAAAAAAAAACGCAAGTGTAGATGCGTAGCTTAGGGTTTTAATTGAACACATGGCAGCATATGAAGCCCTAGTCCGACTCTAGTAACATCGGGAGTGAAGTGAACGAGGAACCAAGCTTATTGCACGTGGCAACGATACCCGGCTGACACGTTTTGACTTGAGTTTCAATTATGTATTTCGTATGTGAACTTCTAACGGAACTCTCCATGATTCATGCAGGAGTCAACGTCAGAACTCTAAATTACTTGGAAAGTATGGCTAACGTAGGCAATGCAACAAGCATACATTAGACCATATACTAGAGCAGAGTAGGTGCACACAAATTGACCGGAGTCAGTGGTGATTGAAAAAAAAAAACACTTAGGTCAACTTCTCACACAAAGTACACTCGACATAGAAGTGAATGAGTCGATTGAGGGATCAATTCTTGTATTAACTTCGGCCACTCTAGAGACTGAAATTGGTTTTTCTTTGCATTCATAATAATCGAACTGTGATTTATCCACCCGAAGAAACGAGTTACGACATGTCTTTGATCCATAGATTACAAGTTACAGACATCAACGGCATCATCAACATAAAGATCAAACTAAAAACCAGTCTTTAATCTCCCCCCAAAACACCCCATTTTCATTTTTTCCCCTCGCCAAGCCACAGCAATGGCTGGCTAGCGAGGGTAGCCCTTCGCTAGATCGGGTGTGAGCGACCTTCACCAAGGGCCAACGAGGGTGGCCTTCACTTGAGGCCAACGGAGGGAAATATAGAAAATATAAATAAAAAAGGAAAGGAAAAAAAAAAGTAAAGAAGGAAAATAGAAGAAAATAAAAAAAATGATAAAATCAAAAATAAAATTTAAAATATGAAAAGAATTTCATGTCAGCAATTGGCAAATGGGCAATAGATTTAAGACTTTTGGACAAGTTTCTCACAATTTGCCAAGTTAACTTTTTAAGTTTCTTACTTTGTAGTGCAGTTCTCTTCATCCTGCCCAAGTACGTCCCAAACGATGCGCTTTGTTACATTTACACGGCAAATTACTATCAAAATGATAGTTTGAGTTCTCAAGATGGCCCATCAACGTTGCCCGGTAAAGTGGAGAGATTACCACAACACGTCAAGGCACATTTCCAAGGAAAGAATCGGAATGATGATAAGCCACCGATTAAGTCTACGAAAAATCTGAATTTCAGGTTTTCAAGGTCAATTGAGTAGACCAAACTTTGGAGACCGATGATTTGGGTGTATGTTTCACAAAAAATAAATAATTTTAAATAAAATTTCTAAAAGAAAAATCGCTTGAATCACTTACAAAGATGAATAAATGAATACTATTTGTATCTTTCATGAAAATGTCTAAATATAAATAATTGTTAAAAGTAATAATATTTTTCATTGATTAATTATTTCAAGCGTTACAATCGATCATGTTTAGAAAAATATTCTTCAAGTTATTTATAGAACCTCGAAACAAATCGACTAGCCATAAACCGGACTTGAGAATTGATGGGAGAGATCGCGGATTCGGCCTCTTCCTTTTTCTCTCTTTTTCTTTTTGGCATTTTCAGCCTCTTCTAGATTGATATAGCTTTACCCATGTGAAAATCAATAGTTGGGCATCTATCTTCTTTTGGCCCTATGGGTCTAGGCCCAGCACTTTTCATCTTCTCCTCTATCTCTACTCTCTTTCTCTAATAGCTTGCTCTCGCTCGTGAAAAATTATTGTATGTAGTTGATACACCAATTGATTTTGATGACACAATGCAAAACAATTCATCATCACTGCCCGCATGTTATGAATCTCTTCCTCTTTAGTACGATGTATGTATGAATCTCATTTTTAATTAGCTAGTTAGATAATTTGTCACGCTGTCTATCCATCGCAAAATAGTATTTCAAAGTTACCTCCTTCTGTGGTGCGATCTCCACATACACGCATGATTGATTTCTATATTTCCATATGTTCAACTCAAGATACATTTGATTAATTAGGGTTCACAATGGTTTTAATATCTTTCTTATCTTCTTCATTTTTATCATTTTTTCTTATCTTTCATTTTTATAAATTCCATTCCAACAAAGTAACGAGAATATTATCCAAAAAAAAAAAAGAGCCAGTACCTACATGAATGTGATAAAGCATGGAAGACTATACCAACAATATATTTATAACTCTAGATGGGACTTTATTAATTAAAAGAAGAAGAAATACTTCTTATCTGATGAAGTGCCCATTTGCATGCTCATGAGCAGTGCTATTTTGAAGTTTATATATCCATGATAAAATCCATCCCGGGCTCATGCAAAGTGGGGAGTAAGTGTCCGAGATGAAAAAAAAAATGAACAGTTCAATGATAAATACCAATTTGTTGAATAGCATCAATAAAAAGAATTATAGTCACATTAAAAAATTGCGTTGTGGAAATCGGTGGATTGGGCGGATTTGGCATTTTTGGTACATAAACGGGAAAAATAATCAGATTAGAAAACAATGTTCCGACCGAGCTGGCATCATTGTTAATTGCATTTTCATTTTGAAGCACCATGTCTCAATAGTCGCTTTTACCTGTACTTTGAAGCTCATCAAAACCTCTGGTGCCTCTATCTCCCTCTATATGGGCAATAGCAATTTCTTTGCTTTTTGTAGAAAAATGTTAAGCGTATATTACTGTTTACAATAAACTTAGCATATTAAATTATTCATTTAAATATTCACTTAGTACTTATTACTTTATTTTTTTTTATCAATATAGATCAATTTGTACATATTTAACATTGCTCTTCGTAAATTAATGCGGCACAGAAATTGGGATGTCAAACAAATTGAGAGCAACGGATCGAAACTTGCAAAATTTCTTATCATCTTATTTATTATCTTTCACATAATTTCCTCCATAATACAATATATAGGTGCTACATCTAATAGTATTAATTTACCTATGTAAAAGGTAACGATGATTTAGAAAGTTAGATTTATGCCATGGAGATTTCAATTTAGATTATCGCACAGCTAAGGCCGATCATCGAGGGGCCACAGTATGTTGAGATGTACAAGTGATTTGTGTTGAAAAATTCTCATAATAAGAATTGATGAAGTGTGGAGCAGATTTATCATTTGGAGCGAACTCACTCCCAATTGAAATTCCAGGCTGTTTGTAAGGAGTCCCTTTCATTACTCTTCAGACGATCATTTCTGCAGGGTCATCGTTTGGGGCAAAAGAGAGCAAAACCTTAATTTCTCTTTTCATTATTTATGTAAATTCCGTTTTTCTATTTTTACGAAATGTAAAGATATTACTTCTTCCTTAACAAAAAAAAAAAAGATATTACTTCTTTCGTACCATAGGCATAATCGATCATATTACAATATCACGAATTATGTGACAGTACAAATCGCAACAAACATTTTCTATAACATAACAAAATGCAAGAAATTTGTGGGTCTTTCCGTTCTTTTTTCTTGCGAATAAGAGAGATGAGCGGTTCTTTTGCAGAACGTGTAAGCCGCAGGAGGAAAAGTTTTTGGTCTGGGAGGAAAGGACGCCTGATGGACGGGTCACAAATATGAACATCATTCACTTTTTATTTTAGTTAGGTTTGCATTTGATTAATGTCCACTTTTTTTTTGTGTCGGACTTTAATGTCCATTTGTAACTTCTTTTTTAAATTTGAAACCAAAAAAAAAAAATCCTTCGTCAAATTTAGGAGAAATTCTTTTGTATAACGGTCTAGAGAGCATGGACACTATCTAATACACGATCGATACATGGTCAAGTGTCAAACATTAGACGCAAGATTAGCGCTCCAAATACGCCAGCAATACATAATCTAGCATCCCAACATGCATGAAAATCCTAATAATGTATCCCTAACAAACAAAGAAGAAGAAACTCACCGCCCATTGATAAAATCCTTATGGTAGATCCAGTAGCACTAGACATAGATTGGCCTCATAACAAAAAATGGTTCATCTTTTTGCTAATCCTATTTCAAATTCTTCATCATCTTGGGCATTTTTCACCTTGGATCGTATACATAAAAAAATACATTTAATATATATGTCTCAACGCGTCAAAATTCTCTATTTTTTTATAAATGAAGTTTCGACATTTCATGTTGCATGTCTTGTGTTAGTATCGATGCTACCTAGGCAGTCACACTTAGTGGCAATATAAATAGAGAAACAAGTCTGGATAGAAATGGAATTTCAAATTCAACAGAGGTTGATTTGAATGCAGCTGCGTGGTGGTTAGTCACATCCGTCATGTAATTACTGCATAAGTTAAACACTTTTTTTTTAAACTGAAGTCGAGCTTTCACGAATCACGCATAAAGAAAAAATAGTAGTGGAGGAATTACCTTGACATAAAGAATGGATATTATCTACTCGATGGCGAATGGAAGTAAGTAGTCACTTCCTATACTAATGGGGATACTTTGAACTAGTTAAGGACTCAACTAGCCTCCATCATATGTGGGAATACTCCAATGTCGCGCACCCCTAGGCAATTATCATATGTGGACAACTGTGTCCTGAAACTAGTCAGATTAAAATATCTAGAATTGAATTGGCATTAAACTCACTTGACCTAAACGAAGGTTTGATTTTTCCTCTGAAACAAATTCATTGTTCACGTTCAGACAGACCTAAGCCCAAATTAGTCTACAATCAAATTTTCTTTTCTTTTCGTACTCTTTTCAGTTTATATTATAATATAGGAGTGATTTCTATTACAGATCAGAAAGTTTGATTTCACGCTCCTATGCTATAATTTAAGCAAACAAGAACTGCAGATTTGTGATGGAATTGAATCATTTGATTTTAGGTGCAAAAGGGTATGTTTATTAGCTTTAGGTGTCTTTGGAAAAAGGAAACTTTGTAAAGCAGATCTATGGACTATTTCTTGTGTTTTTGCCTCAATAAGAAGTCTATACTTTTCTTATTTTATACTGATTTATCCCATTGCTTTCGTACCCACACTTATTCGGCATTTAAATCGATAGCTTTACTTCCAAAAAAAAAAAGTGACAGCTTTACAAATATCTGGATGTTTATCTTCTTATGGACCAATGGGTCTAGGCCCAACACTCTTCATCTTCTCTCTCAGGTATGGGAGGCTACTATATATGTTTACTTAGCGGTAGCCAACCGAAATTAACGTGGAGTTTATCTTCCCCGCCATCACTCCCTAAATTGAAAGAAAATATTTTTCTTCCCTTCAATTTAGGGAATACCTACGAATTCTACATCCCAAAGTTCAGACAAAGTAATTTAAAGACTTTCTCATGTCCAATTCATTTTTCTCTCTCTCATGTGCAAAAATAATTTACATGTCATATACACCACATGGCAAGAACAACACGTATAACCGAGGCCATTAATCTCCCCTCATATATGTACGCACATTGGCCAATTACGTCACATGCCATTGTCTTGTGATGTTTCCATTGTGTGAAATACATTCTCCTCTTGGGCATCTTCCACATGCAAGTGACACAGGCCGAGGTCTTCGTGCCCCAATCGGCCGATCATCCGACCGAGCATATCCCTCAGACTTGCTATGCCTGGGTCCCCTAGGATTTTTCTAGGGTTTTCTACGCTGCTTTTCTAGAATACTCTAGAGAATGGTAATTCTGTAAATATCAGAAGTTTCTAGAATGTTCTGTATTTATGTCGGTGGTTAGGGAGTCGGTAGACTAAATCTGAGCCATCAGGTCTGATAAGAGATCAACAGTTATAAATTGAGGCCCTCTACTATATAAAGAGGCGATGTCCTTCTCATTTGATTAATCCACTGAGAAATAGAAAAGGCCTTCTCCCAAAGTCTCTCTCTAGAACTCTCTCTCTATGCAATCCGGGGTTATAAAAATGCTTAGCTTGGGTGCTCCAATGATCCAAGGACATCAAAGTTACCGCACGAGTCAGCCTTCCGCAATCGGCCCATGACAAGTAGTATCAAAGCAGCCCCGTAGAGATGACCGTTCGTGAGATCGTAGAGCATCAATCTGGTCAAAGATATGGCCAACCCAGTAGTGAATCCTGTAAACATCATTGTTGACACCTGATTTTTAATCATTTTTTCTATTGCTAAAGTAATAAAAAATCCATAAAAATTCATAAAATTGAAAAATCAACTTTGGGGACCTTAGCCAAGCTTAGCGAACTAATTTTGACCAAAAAAAATGATTTTTCATATTTTCAGTATTTTTTAGTATTTTTATTTTCAAAAATTCATGAGAAATAAAGAAAAAATGAGAAAATTACAAAATCAACTTTGGAAGCCTTGGCCAAGCCTAGGCAACCATTTTTGAACAAAAAATAAATTTTCATATTTATATATATTTTAATTTTTTTAAAAAAATACAAAAAATACTTGAAAATTTTGGAAAAATAACATTTGAGGTAAAAAAAATACACAAAGATAGTTAATATTTTTATTTTAAATCTATTTTCATATTGGCCATCGCAAATTCAGAAAAATCCAATTCGAGTCACGTGTTCCTTCACGAGTATAATCTCGAATCGGGCCTAAAAAATTTTAATTTGAGTCAACTTATTTTTAATTTTCACTTTTTATGAGTTGTGACATTGTCTTCTAATATTTTAAATTTTCATCTTGGCTCAATTATACCCAGAATGACTCAATTTTACAAAAGGGCTTTAATTAAATTCTGCATTATTTTCAGCGGCAAGAAATGAGCTTAAATTTAACATGTGGTAAATTTTGGTGTGTCAAAAATTGTGAGGAGATTTGGACTTAAAGAAATATATTTTTTCATGGACTAAATTGTAAATACTTAAAATTCAAGGACTAGAGTGCAAATACCTAACTCTTGAAGGATTATTTTACAAATAACAAAAAGAATAGTTAGTGGATAAATTAGAATAGAGAAGGGAAGATGGAGAAGAGGAGATGAAGAAGAGAAGTTGGAGAAGAATAGATAGAGAAAATAAGATAAGAATAGAGAAGGGAAGATGGAGATGAAGAAGAGTTAGTAGAGAAATTAGAATGGAAGATAAGAATTGATAAGGGAAGATGGAGATGAAGAAGAGTTAGTGGAGAAATTAGAATGGGAGATGAATATGGAGAAGGGAAGATGAAGATAAAGAAGAGTTAGTGGAGAGATTAGAATGTGAGATAGAGATGGAGAATGGAAGATGAAAATGAAGAAGAGTTAGTGGAGAAATTAGAATGGGAGATAGAGTTAGTGGAAAAATTAGAATGGGAGATAGATGAGTAGGTTATAAAAGGAGGAAGAAATGTTTGAGAAAAATTCTTGGGAGAGAAAATTTGAAGTGTTTGGGAGAATTTTTTGGAGAGGAAATTTTGGATGATTGAGAGAGTTTTGGGAGATTGAAGAAAAATTTGAGAAAAAGAAAATACCAAAAGAAAGAGAATTTTGAAGATGATGGGAGTTTAAAGCTAGGGGTTATCATCACAAATTCCTTCACCGATCAATATAAATCAAGAGTTCATCCTCGTCAACGAGCAAGCAAATTCGAGCTAAGTGTTTTTATTTATTCATTTATTTATGATTTTACTCGCAAATTAGCACAAATTGTATACACTTTCTCCATCTCTTTTTTTTCCCCATATTTTATGTCAGGAGAAGGATATCTCTACGTCAACAGCAAAAATCTCGTAGAGATGCAAAAATCGGCCCAGACAAGCTCCTAAGCTGTCCACCGATTTCTCAACTGATCTGTGACTAAAAGTCCCTCTTAATTCAAAAGAAACTCTCTATATTGGGAACATAGAGAGCGAAAATCAATTATAGAAATCCCTCCCAAAAAAATGGGAGATAAGTACTCTTTCCACTCTTCTGGTTTTAGGTGCAGATTAGCACATATTTTGTATACTGACACTTCACTCTATTTTATGTCAGGAAGCCGCAGCTCTATATCAATGGTCAACCCTATGGAAGCACAAAATCGGCTTGGAGGAGTCCTCAAGCGCGCACAAATTTCAAATTGTTGAATCAATTCGTTGTATTTCATTTTAAAGAATTCATACCCCAGAATGGAGAGGACAAAGTCCATCCGCAATTTAAATACCTGCACCATAAATCCCAAAAGGAAGAGCCAAGCCAATGCTTAGCCTCCCATTGGAGGTTTTTACTTACAGTAGTTAAATACCTGCAACTTAAATACTTGTACCTTAAATCCCAAAGGGAAGAGCCAAGCCAATGCTTAGCCTCCCATTGGAGGTTTTTACTTACAGTAGTTAAATACCTGCAACTTAAATACCTGTACCTTAAATCCCAAAGGGAAGAGCCAAGCCAATGCTTAGCCTCCCATTGGAGGTTTTTACTTACAGTAGTTAAATACCTGCAACTTAAATACCTGTACCTTAAATCCCAAAGGGAAGAGCCAAGCCAATGCTTAGCCTCTCATTGGAGGTTTTTACTTACAGTAGTTAAATACCTGCAACTTAAATACCTATACCTTAAATCCCAAAGGGAAGAGCCAAGCCAATGCTTAGCCTCCCATTGGAGGTTTTTACTTACAGTTGTTTAAATACTTGCAACTTAAATACCTGTACCTTAAATCCCAAAGGGAAGAGCCAAGCCAATGCTAGGCCTCCCATTGGAGGTGTTTATTCATTGTCATGTACTTCCTATAATTTAATTTTTAAATCATCAGACCTAAAAGATAAGTAGGTCGTAATACTGCACAGAAGTTGTTAACACACTCCCTCTTTCGGCTTCAGGGAATCTTTAACACTTAAAAAAATATAACAAATAAAAATATATATCATCCATGCATCCTATTTAAAAAGTGAAAATACAAAAGAGAATACCCTACTAGAGCCTTAGGAATAAAACAAGCCTGAGTTGCCGAATTAGGATATCCATGAAATTAAGGTACCGAAAGGGCATTAGTTTTAATTAACTAGTGTAACCAAGTCCCCAAGCTCCTAATCTCTGGTTCGCAGGAATAAATTAGTTCTCCCGCTAATTTATTTAGGTTTCTAATCGACCTACCAAGAACGATTAGTGGCGACTCCAAATTTAAAAATCATTTAAAACAAAAATCCAAAGTTGCGATTCGGTAGGGCTTGGGAGGGTCCGCGTTAGGTAAGTCAAATCTAATTAACCTAATAATCCGTTAACCCCTTTAAAATTTAAATTTTTTTTAGAGGGCCGCGACAGCCTGGCGACTCCACTGGGGACGGGATTTTTAAATTTTCAAATAAAGATACCAATTGGAATACTTGAATTTTTTCGAAATTTTAAAAGTCTTAGTGGACTTAGGCCAATGAAAATTTCATGGATATCTCGCTTCTGGCGATCTTGCTTGGGACTCATTTTATAGGTGTTATATGTTTTTGCAGGATGGGAGTTATAAGGGGCGGAGTGTTTGGCTAACCCCTTTGTTTTGCAGGCTTGGTGTTGGGTTTATTTGTTTAATTTCGCACATTTTTAGAAGCGCTGTTTTGATATCAATTGTTGTGCATGTCTTGCATACTCTGAGGATCACGACACCTGTACACACAAGCGTCTAAACCCAAGTCGCGAAATTCTTCCTAGAAAACCATAGATAGGGATCGAATATGCAAAGCTCTTGCGTCGATTGCGCTCGGGTTGACCATATTTTATCCCGCTCATTATCTGAATTGACAATTCTTTCCATTGTGATTTGATTGCGCGGAGGGTAAGGTTGTCAATTCAGATAGTGGGGGCCTTTTAGGTCCATACCCTGTCTCTCCTTCTTTTATTTTCTAGAGTCCACTCCTCACTTGAGTCATGCGCATGACTATGTGATTGACATTTCTCCAAGGTAAAAGTAAGTTCTCTAATTTTATCTTGTATTTATTTTCGGTCGGTCCATGCTAGGTGTTAGTTAGTTTTTGAGCTCGATATTACGACCATTCTTTTAAAAGAAAATAAAAATTAAATTTGTCCCTCATTTCTTTTAAAAAAAAATTTTGAAAAAATGATGTGAAAAAATCCATTCATGGGAATTTCATTAACCAATAAGGGATTTTTGTCATGTTTTTATTGCTTCAATAAAAATGAAATTTTCCTGAAAAAATTTTCCTCTGAAAATTTATTTCAATAAAAAGAAAAATTCCTTCAAAAAAAAAACTCTAGTAGACATCAAATGATTTTATCACATTTTTCAAATTATAAAAACTTGCAAGAAAATTCTTCTCGAGAAATTCGCTCATGTTTTTCTAAGAAAATTTTCTCTAAATAAAATTAGACTAATTGACCAATAAGAGATTTTTGTCATGTTTTTCTTGCTTCAATAAAAATGAAATTTTCCTGACAAATTTTCCTCTGAAAATTTATTTCGATAAAAAGAAAAATTCCTTCAAAAAAAACTTTGGTAAACATCAAGTGATTTTATCACATTCTTTCAAATTATAAAAACTTGCAACAAAAATTCTTTTCGAGAAATTCGCTCATGTTTTTCTAAGAAAATTTTCTCTAAATAAAATTAGACTAATTGACCAATAAGAGATTTTTGTCATGTTTTTCTTGCTTCAATAAAAATGAAATTTTCCTGACAAATTTTCCTCTGAAAATTTATTTCGATAAAAAGAAAAATTCCTTCAAAAAAAACTTTGGTAAACATCAAGTGATTTTATCACATTCTTTCAAATTATAAAAACTTGCAACAAAAATTCTTTTCGAGAAATTCGCTCATGTTTTTCTAAGAAAATTTTCTCTAAATAAAATTAGACTAATGTCTCGGGGGAATTTTGTTAACCAATAAAGGATTTCTGTCATGTCTTTCCTGCTTCAATAAAAATAAAATTTTCCTGACAAATTTACCTCTGAAAATTTATTTTGATAAAAAGGAAATTCCTTCAAAAATTTTAGTAAACGTCAAGAGATTTTGTCATATTCCTTTAAAAAAATAATAAAAAAAGAGTAATAAATCTGCAAAAAAAATTATGTATCAGAAATTAACCCATTTCTTCCTAAGGAATTTTTTTTTTCTGATTTCTCTATAAAATAGAAAAAATCAAATTGGACTAATATAGGAGTCATGGACCGACATTCCTTGTGTCGCATACTAATTATATCCTTTTCTTTTGCAGGGAGATCCTAGATACCCCAGACGGGTGTAAAAATTAAGTTCAATAATATATCAAGAATCATCTTCAGAAATACCAAAAGACGAAAAACACCGAGGCTTCAACCGTTAATTCTGGGGGGCAAACGAACACTGTCCATCTTTGACAGACAAAGTTATGTCAATCCGTAAACTTGTATGGGCAGTGTATTCTGATATGACGGTGGATTTATACTAATTAAATACGGGGGCATATTTAATGTAATGCAGAGGATTCGCGTCTTTTGAAAGACAATATGGATTATATAATCAGAACCCATGAAACAAATACCTTTACCTGATTAAATCAACCAGAGACCGGTCTTAAAATTTCCTCTTATCCGAAACATGCGGAGGGCTTTAGAGGACCGAGGTTCTATTAATGAACGTGGCCCACAGGAATTTCTCCCGACGCTACAGGCGACCGACACGAGCAAGTGGACGCCGAAAGAAACAAAATATGGATAAAAGTGGGCACACAACAGGTGGCCGGATTTATTACCAGCGCACTGATCGAGTTGTCATAGCGTTATTGTTCGCGATCTCAAGATGGATAGTGGGGGCCACCGCCGAACCCTTCATCAATGTTCTCGATATCATCGTCTGGAGCAATTAAACAAGAACATCAAGAAGAACATTAAGCCTCGACATCTTCGGTACCTCAAATCGTTCTGTTATGCTATGCGGAAGAAACGATAGCAGGAAAATTAAACAAAAAAAACACGTGAAGCTTTTCTTTCATTCCATTCATCAAAGAGTATTACAACAGCTCACTGGGGAGGAAAAGTAAAGCCAAACTGAGCCCTGATAACCATTACGAAGGAGCTCAATTGACTCTCCAAACAGTTGATGCTCCGGGTGCACCAGGCGTTCTCAGGATCAAGCTCCGCGAGCCTAAAGAAGAGGCGATCGCGCTTCTCCTTAGCCTGGGCCATACTGGCCTCGTAATGCTCGACGGCAAACTCCAAGTCCGAAATTGCCGCCCTCTCGAAAGCAATGTCTGCCGTAATGTCATCAAGTCTCTCCTGCAGCCAACCGCATTTGCACCTCATCATAATATTGCCCGGCTCCTGTTCGGCGTATGTTCGGACCAAGGCCAGACGGTCCACCAACTTTCCCCTCTCACGAACTAGCCACGAAAGCTAATCATTGGCAAACTTGAAGGCTTTCTTGTGATTATCAGCCACAAATGTGACTGTTTCCAGACGCTCGTGTCGGTCTCGGTAACGAGCTTTCACGACGGCAGTCACAAGGACTGTCTCATAAGCGCGGTTATAGGCAGCTAGAAAATTGATGAAGAGGGTCGGGAAGTTTCGATACTCCCTCCCCAGTTGGGTACCCTCAACAGAAGCAGCGTCTATGGTCCTGAATAAACCGAGGATTTCAGCCTCAACGGTAGAGTTTTGGGCTATATGAGCGTAACCTCTACCAAGAAGATTGTAGAGTCTCTCCCACCCAGCCAAGACTTCGGCGGAGAAGGTATGGTTAGGAGAATTGGCCATTTTTGAAAGCAGATCACGAAAGAAAGGAGGAGAGAGGCGAGGCAGATGATCGGAATGCGAAGGCGATAATCTGCTTCAATTTAAATACTGATTTCAAAGGGGCAGTCCTTATTGGTCGAGTTTTTTCTATCTACCATTCTCTGTCGGCAACACCCCCGCTGGCTCAAATTCCAGTCAAGCGGCAACCTCAAGCTGAGCAGACCCGCCGTCTCTGCAGAAAAGTTGGACGGGCCGCCACTACTTTGAAAAAGAACGAATAAAAAACGAGCTGAGTGGGAGACAAAGAAATTTTCGACAGAAAAGGAGATACGACTCGTCTTTATTGGAGGACCCGCCAGTAAATCGACGGTGGAGATCTTGACAAGGGCCCTCTACCACGAAAAGAAAAAAGGAAGACAAACTGAGCGAGAAATAAGGATTTCCCCTTTGATCAAAAGCTGAATATCAGATTTTCTCCCTCGGAAAATCTAATAGCACTGCCCGTAAAGAGGGAAGTCGTTGCTATTGCCAGAGATAGAACTTGTCCTCATTTGATAGTGAGAGTTCATTCGCAAGAACTCGCAGGAGAAAGATAGAGAGGAAGGAGTTCTCGTGGGAGAGGAATTCAAAACCTTCACCATCAAAGCATCGGCTTTCAAAGCCTGTTACGAGAAGCCATCGACGATCCCGTGATCCCTCAAGTCCAAGAAGACATCCTGAGGCGGTCTCGAGTCGGCAGTCCTAGATCCAGAAATATGTCGAGCATTAGGGAAACGGGCGCATGTTCAACCCTGGTCGAAGCTAATGAAGTTCCTTACCCTGAGGGTCTACTGGTCATGGCCATTGACGGTAATCCAGTCTCTCTGTCAATCCTTGTTACCGTATTGAGAAAATGCCGGTATAAGGTTTTAGCTCAAGTAAAAGCGACAGAGGCCTTAGAAATATTAAGAAGGAGTAGTGACCAGTTTGATATCATCCTCACCGCCATGGTAGGGATTGACATAGATGTTTTCACTCTCTTGAAATTCATCAATTCTGAATTAAACATGCTAGTCGTCGTAATATCGGCAAGCGATGATCAGCAAGCCATAATGAAGGCTATCTTACACGGGGCCCAAGAAGTCGTAACGAAACCAGTTAGGGTTCAGATGCTTCAAAACATATGGCAGCACGTGGTGAGGAAGCAATTGCACGACCAAGAGAACAATCATCAAGCCTTCAATATTGTTCCAAGCAACTGGAAAAAGAAGATGAGTTGGTCTCCCGAGCTACATCGTATGTTTGTTAATGCAGTTCAGCAGCTAGGAATCGATTCGGCACGGCCGCAACACATACTGGAAATTATGAAGGTAGAGGGACTCACTAAAGGAAATGTTTCGAGTTATCTTCAGAAGTACAGAAAAAGGGTGAGAGAACATAATGCAGCTCAAAATCAAGAAAACCAAGGCGGGACTGATCCAAGCCTGAACGTCAAGTCTCCTCGCCACCATAAGTTCCGCAGGTTAGCATGGGGCGAGCCACTTCCCATCATCAACCAAGCCAGTAGCCGTGCCATCAATCCTCCAGAATCACCCTAATGCTCTTCAAGAGTATAGACCGCAAGGGCAGTGTATTCAGATTCCTTGGTTTGAGCACCAACCTGTGGCTATAATTCATCCCATGATCAGCGCGCCTGCGCAGCCAGAGAATCAGACAAGAAGTTATCCTGAGCACTTCCACTTCTCTAATCCTCAAATGGAAGGAGTTTTTAGCAGCAGGACAGTTGGTGATCCCCACACTTTCTCGAGTAATGATGAAGGCTCCAGCACGAGAAGTCAAATTGCTCATGGCGATGACAGAATGAGAAATCTACCGCCAGCATTTGCCAGCAACAATACCCAATTCGAGTATCAGTTGCTGGAAGGTTCAAGAGATTACCCAGATGATGAGCTTACTGCCCTGGTCAACCAGTTTAGGGTTGACAGACGTCCCAAGCCGCGATCAGGAGCTAGTGAGTAAGGACTCTCAAACATCGGTCATCCACACCCGAACCAACACGAGACTAGCTGATTATCGAAGAGCCACAGGAGAGGCAGAACTGACCTTGAATAAGTGCACCTTTCATTTCATGCTTAATTCCCCTGCGTATGATATTTTCAGCTTTCTAAGTGACTAGATTTAATTCAGGGGCAAGGGGGTAATTTGTTTTTTTATCTCGTCGAATGCGTGAATCCCTTTTTTATGCTAGATTTAGGGCGGATCAATTTGTGGCAACGTCGCTGACTGCCATAATGAGAAATGTTGAATGGCCTCACGTAGGGAAATTTGAAGTGAAAAGCCCAGGCGAGCTCGAAGACGGGTAACTGTGTGTCGTTCCAATTTACCCTCAATCGTTGCAAAATGCTAAATTGGATTTGTTCCATTCTCACCTAGGGGATTGCAAAGTGCCTCAAGAGTGTCGTAAAATGAAATGACCCAATGGAATGCGATAGGACTCATTCGCCTTCAAGGTAACCTTCAAATTAAAGGAGCCCTCCGGTCCACGGACCCGATGGCATGGAAAATGATGATGGTCCAAGGCAACCCGAAAGAAAACAAGGCCCAACTAAGCAAAGCATATATGTGGCAAGCTCAAAGTGAAGGGCAACTCGGGACATACAATTCAATCCAATCCAAATGAAGGAACTTCCTCAATTCAAATTCAATGGAAGTATACACAAGGGTAAAACAGTATCGTTCCAATTTTTCTAGAATATGAAGAACATATACTGCCGTATTCTCTTTCATTTTTGCAGGGGAAGTCTCCACTGGCCAGATTTTCCTGTCTACCATTCCCTATCAGTATCACCTCCGCTACTCGTCTCCAATCTCGAGCCAAGCAAATCCGACGTCTCTACGAAGAAGTTGGACGGGACGCCACTACTTTGAAAAAGAAAGGATAAAAAATAAGCTGAGTGGGAGACAAAGACATTTTCGGCAGAAAAGAGATACGACTCGTCTTTATTGAAGAACTCGCCAGCAAATTGACGGTGGAGACAGCAACAAGGGGCCCCCTTCCACGGAAAGATGGAAGGAGACGAGCTGGGCGAGAGATACGATGAAAAGAAAATCGAGAAAGCCAGAACACTCGAGAGAGGCAATACAGTTGGTAAACCCACGTCTAATTTTAAAGGAGGCATCTTCTTGATAATTCTCATTCGTGCTCGAAAGAGAGACTCTTAAAGCATACGCAATCTCCAAGAAAAATCCAGAGAGTGAAAATACAAGAAGAGATATCAAACTTTGAGAAATCGTTAACCAAATCGAAGATGTCTCATCCCAACACACTTGAAAGTTATCGTTACTTGTTGAATATGGGAGAGGAAGAGTTCGAAGCCATGTTTGGGATCGAGCCTATGGAGTCCAGCCCTTCCACCGACGACGTCCAAGAGCCCGATAAGGACAAGGACAACAACGGTAAAGGTCAAAAGAAGCGTTACCGTCGCCATACTGAGGAGCAAGTACGAAAGCTTGAAGATTTCTTCAGAACGTGCCCTATGCCAGACGGCAAACAGAAAATGGAACTGAGTCAAGAGCTAGGACTTGAACCTTCGCAAATCAAGTTCTGGTTTCAAAATAGACGAACCCGAATGAAGACTCGTCATGAGCACAACGAAGCCGAATTTCTAAGAGTTGAAAATGAAAACCTCCGAGCGGAGAACAAGATATATAAAGAGGCTTTTGACTCCGCCACCTGCCCCAACTGCAATACTCTCCTCACCCTCGATGAAATGCATTATCTGAGGATCGAAAATGCACGTTTAAGAGGTGAGTTAGATCAGTTCATAGCAGGATCAAGTTCTGTTGGAGCAAGGCACGAAAAGACTGAGACTATTGGACCAGCATGGATGCCTTCTGAGGAGGAGGTGAGGTATCATCACCAGGCAAGTGGCATTGGCGACGAACTCGCCGCCATGATCAGGCAGTTTGATGCTGATGAAGCACCAGGGCTTTAATGTGCATACGGATCCTGTATTTCAAAATTAGTGATCGCGGGACCTGCAACACAGCCGACGCGTACCTGATCCGGAACAACGCTAGCTGATCACTCAAGAACCTGCAAAGGGAGGAAGATCAAACCTGGATGAATACGTCTACTTAGTTTCATCGCACGTTCTCGCCTTTTATCGATGTCCAAAATCAATGCACAAGCTAGAAGTAATCATTTCCCTTTCCCCATATTAAATGCTCGGAGCCGTTAACCGCACCAAACTCGAAAAAAAATTAATATCGAGAAGAAATCCGCATAAATCTGAAGGGTAAATCCGTATCGTTTCAAGTTACCCTCGAACTACCCAGGTTTTAAATTTGATCCCTTCTATTTTCAGGAATTTGCAAAAGCGACTCGAGAACACAGTCGTATCCAAAAACAAAATTCCCTGGTCGGGCTAAATTGGGGGCAAATCAACTCATGGATATTACCACAGAATGGACAGCTTCAGATAAGGAAAGTACAAGCAAAAGACGCGAACAATCTCAGAAATGGGTAATTCGGTATCGTTCTAATTTACACATAATCATCTCGAGTCCTGAATTGTTTTATTCTATTCTTAACAGGGATTGCAAATTATCTCGAGAAAATACCGTAACATGGCCCAAGGTGATACAACAGGGCTGCGTTATCTCCAAGGGTTAACCTTTGAAAGGAAAGCCCCATGGACACCTATGGTCCAATGGACCGAATGGTATGGGGGATGACAGTAGGTCCGAAATGTCCCGAGTTCGATCCCCAAGGGTGGGGAATGTTGTAAGTATTATAAATAAATGAAACAACTTTTTGTGCATTTCTTTTTGCAAACAGGAATACTTGACGAGTGATATCAAAGTCAGTATTTTACCATAGTCTTACCATAATGGTGAGGTGCCCAACGAAAGTCAAGGAAAATTCAATCCAGCAAAATTGGTAAAAGACTCGTGCAAGGCATTCAAGACGAAGGGTGAATCAGTATCGTTTCCAATTTATCCCTTTTAATACTGGCTGACATGTCTCCTTTTCTTTTTACATGAAATATTTATACTAACATTTAACATGTTGAAGGAGACAAATCCCAAAAGAAAATTATGATCATCTGACAAGATCTATTTTGGTGAAAAATGGGGCAAATTAATCACAAGTTCTGAAGCAAAAAAAAAAAGCAAATACGTCTTCCTTATCTCGTTCAATTTCAAGAATAATTTCTCTGCTTTTTGCAAGGGCATTCAACCGCTAAACCACGGCAGTCGCTGTTATTAAGCAAACCGAAATGCTCCCTCACCCATATGCTTCATCGCACAGGGGCAAAGTTGAGACGAACCGCCTCTCGACATAAGGAGTAGGCTTACCAATTTGTTCGGTCCGCCCACATACCATGGGCAATTCAAATCCGCCCATATTTGCACATTATATAAACACACATGATGCTAAAAAAATTGTCACATCTGCATTGTGTTTACACAGTTCATGAATTATGCATGACTATTCCGCGTGTTTAATTTACCAACTCCAACTTAGAGCATAAACTACACAGGAGACATCAAATGTGCAGAATGGAGCATGACAGGATGAGGAAAGGCAAACTATTTCCACACAAGTCTAACATTTTAATCAACGGATAAACAGCATTTCCCCAGAGTGAGAGAAAGCCCCTTCGGACTAAAGTCCCCCATTCATATTACATTCGAGGCGTTCATATTATGAGAACCTCCTTAAATAGAATTGGTAATGCAAACTTGACAGAATAGTTTTGCATGATCCACATTTTGATTGATTGCATCATGAGTTATCACACAGACTACTTCTAATCATTGCCAACTTACCTGAACAATTTTGTATGAACCAATGAACGCATTGATGAAGATGCTTGCACATGTTAGCTCTGACATTGCCTGACAGGCAACACATTCTCGGTGTTTGAGTTACCTTCCAAAGTCTTGAAATTCATTCGGCGATTATTGAATGAACAAGCCTGGTTGTCGAGAAGCCACCAAGCATTTCTTTCAAATTCTCAGGTAAGTATATCTTCAACCTGAACCTTTCAAAAGAATGAATTCTGACGGTTGTTGGGGTACTCAAATCCATTGCGGTATATACAAGTATCCACCTTCTTCAATAAAGCATGATTTGTCTCAAGGACAGAAATGTTTGAGACCTTTTGATCTCTGCCTCTTTGGTTTATTCCTAAAGCGACAGGAGAATATAATTTGGGTTTGAGCTTCCGCAGGATTCTTGGTCTCCCCAGATTTCAGAATGGCACTCTTTGAGGTACACCAAGCCCTTCTTACAGGCAAATCAAGTCCTTCTTACAGGCAAACTAAGTCCTTCTTACAGGCAAACCAAGTCCTTCTTACAGGCACAAAGTCCTTCTTACAGGCAAATCAAGTCCTTCTTACAGGCAAATCAAGTCCTTACAGGTAAACTAAGTCCTTCTTACAGGCAAACAAAGTCCTTCTTACAGGCAAATCAAGTCCTGCTTACAGGCAAACAAAGTCCTTCCTACAGGCAAAGCAAGTCCTTCCTACAGGCAAATCAAGTCCTTCTTACAGGCATAAAGTCCTTCTTACATGCAAATCAAGTCCTTTTTACAGGCACAAAGTCCTTCTTACAGGCAAATCAAGTCTTTCTTACAGGCAAACTAAGTCCTTCTTACAGGCAAATCAAGTCCTTCTTACAGGCAAACTAAGTCCTTTTTACAGGCAAACCAAGTCCTTTTTACAGGCAAACCAAGTCCTGCTTACAGGCAAACAAAGTCCTTCCTACAGGCAAATCAAGTCCTTCTTACAGGCAAATCAAGCCCTTCTTACAGGCAAACTAAGTCCTTCTTACAGGCAAACCAAGTCCTTCTTACAGGCACAAAGTCCTTCTTACAGGCAAATCAAGTCCTTCTTACAGGCAAATCAAGTCCTTCTTACAGGTAAACTAAGTTCTTCTTACAGGCAAACAAAGTCCTTCTTACAGGCAAATCAAGTCCTGCTTACAGGCAAACAAAGTCCTTCCTACAGGCAAAGCAAGTCCTTCTTACAGGCAAATCAAGTCCTTCTTACAGGCACAAAGTCCTTCTTACATGCAAATCAAGTCCTTTTTACAGGCACAAAGTCCTTCTTACAGGCAAATCAAGTCCTTCTTACAGGCAAACTAAGTCCTTCTTACAGGCAAATCAAGTCCTTCTTACAGGCAAACTAAGTCCTTCCTACAGGCAAACCAAGTCCTTTTTATAGGCACAAAGTCCTTCTTACAGGCAAATCAAGTCCTTCTTACAGGCAAACTAAGTCCTTCTTACAGGCAAACCAAGTCCTTCTTACAGGCACAAAGTCCTTCTTACAGGCAAATCAAGTCCTTCTTACAGGCACAAAGTCCTTCTTACAGGCAAATCAAGTCCTTCTTACAGGCAAATCAAGTCCTTCTTACAGGTAAACTAAGTCCTTCTTACAGGCAAACCAAGTCTTTATTACAGGCATAAATTCCTTCTTACAAGCAAATCAAGTCCTTCTTACAAGCAAACTAAGTCCTTCTTACAGGCAAACCAAGTCCTTCTTACAGGCACAAAGTCCTTCTTACAGGCAAATCAAGTCCTCCTTACAGGCACAAAGTCCTTCTTACAAGCAAATCAAGTCCTTCTTACAGGCATAAAGTCATTCTTACAGGCAAATCAAGTCCTTCTTATAGGCATAAAGTCTTCTTACAGGCAAACAAAGTCCTTCTTACAGGCAAATCAAGTCCTTCTTACAGGCAAAGCAAGTCCTTCTTACAGGCAAAGCACCAAGTCCTTTTTACAGGCACCAAGTCCTTTCTACAGGCACCAAGTCCTTCTTACAGGTATCTCCATGGGGTGACCTACCATACGGGTCAAATCTCAATCAAAATTTAATCAGTAGAATCCTTTTATTAGGAATCTACCATGGTACGACCCACCATACGGGTCAAATTTTAATTTTTAATCAGTAGAATCATTTTATTAGGAATCTACCATGGGTTGATCCATCATACGGGTTCAGGTTCAACCACCCTAAAGTTTTTTTTTATATAACGAATCCTTAGGTTCTCATTTCATTTTCAGTGGAACATTTATGTCACAACTCTTTTTATTTCCTTATATTGAGTCGATTAGAATTCAGGTGTCATCTCATCTTTGAAATGAACCTCTACCGAGCTTCCTTTCAAAGAGGGGCAGCTGTTGACACCTGATTTTTAATCATTTTTTCTATTGCTAAAGTAATAAAAAATCCATAAAAATTCATAAAATTGAAAAATCAACTTTGGGGACCTTAGCCAAGCTTAGAGAACTAATTTTGACAAAAAAAATGATTTTTCATATTTTCAGTATTTTTTAGTATTTTTATTTTCAAAAATTCATGAGAAATAAAGAAAAAATGAGAAAATTACAAAATCAACTTTGGAAGCCTTGGCCAAGCCTAGGCAACCATTTTTGAACAAAAAATAAATTTTCATATTTATATATATTTTAATTTT
Organism: Psidium guajava; assembly: GCA_016432845.1. NCBI lineage: Eukaryota > Viridiplantae > Streptophyta > Magnoliopsida > Myrtales > Myrtaceae > Psidium > Psidium guajava. Next base: position 16,458,332 of record CM028230.1, on the reverse strand, counting down.
TTTAAAAAAATACAAAAAATACTTGAAAATTTTGGAAAAATAACATTTGAGGTAAAAAAAAAATACACAAAGATAGTTAATATTTTTATTTTAAATCTATTTTCATATTGGCCATCGCAAATTCAGAAAAATCCAATTCGAGTCACGTGTTCCTTCACGAGTATAATCTCGAATCGGGCCTAAAAAATTTTAATTTGAGTCAACTTATTTTTAATTTTCACTTTTTATGAGTTGTGACATTGTCTTCTAATATTTTAAATTTTCATCTTGGCTCAATTATACCCAGAATGACTCAATTTTACAAAAGGGCTTTAATTAAATTCTGCATTATTTTCAGCGGCAAGAAATGAGCTTAAATTTAACATGTGGTAAATTTTGGTGTGTCAAAAATTGTGAGGAGATTTGGACTTAAAGAAATATATTTTTTCATGGACTAAATTGTAAATACTTAAAATTCAAGGACTAGAGTGCAAATACCTAACTCTTGAAGGATTATTTTACAAATAACAAAAAGAAGAGTTAGTGGATAAATTAGAATAGAGAAGGGAAGATGGAGAAGAGGAGATGAAGAAGAGAAGTTGGAGAAGAATAGATGGAGAAAATAAGATAAGAATAGAGAAGGGAAGATGGAGATGAAGAAGAGTTAGTAGAGAAATTAGAATGGAAGATAAGAATACAGAAGGGAAGATGGAGATGAAGAAGAGTTAGTGGAGAAATTAGAATGGGAGATGAATATGGAGAAGGGAAGATGAAGATAAAGAAGAGTTAGTGGAGAGATTAGAATGTGAGATAGAGATGGAGAATGGAAGATGAAAATGAAGAAGAGTTAGTGGAGAAATTAGAATGGGAGATAGAGTTAGTGGAAAAATTAGAATGGGAGATAGATGAGTAGGTTATAAAAGGAGGAAGAAGTGTTTGAGAAAAATTCTTGGGAGAGAAAATTTGAAGTGTTTGGGAGAATTTTTTGGAGAGGAAATTTTGGATGTTTGAGAGAGTTTTGGGAGATTGAAGAAAAATTTGAGAAAAAGAAAATACCAAAAGAAAGAGAATTTTGAAGATGATGGGAGTTTAAAGCTAGGGGTTATCATCACAAATTCCTTCATCGATCAATATAAATCAAGAGTTCATCCTCGTCAACGAGCAAGCAAATTCGAGCTAAGTGTTTTTATTTATTCATTTATTTATGATTTTACTCGCAAATTAGCACAAATTGTATACACTTTCTCAATCTCTTTTTTTTCCCCATATTTTATGTCAGGAGAAGGATATCTCTACGTCAACAGCAAAAATCTCGTAGAGATGCAAAAATCGGCCCAGACAAGCTCCTAAGCTGTCTACCGATTTCTCAACTGATCTGTGACTAAAAGTCCCTCTTAATTCAAAAGAAACTCTCTATATTGGGAACATAGAGAGCGAAAATCAATTATAGAAATCCCTCCCAAAAAAATGGGAGATAAGTACTCTTTCCACTCTTCTGGTTTTAGGTGCAGATTAGCACATATTTTGTATACTGACACTTCACTCTATTTTATGTCAGGAAGCCGCAGCTCTATATCAATGGTCAACCCTATGGAAGCACAAAATCGGCTTGGAGGAGTCCTCAAGCGCGCACAAATTTCAAATTGTTGAATCAATTCGTTGTATTTCATTTTAAAGAATTCATACCCCAGAATGGAGAGGACAAAGTCCATCCGCAATTTAAATACCTGCACCATAAATCCCAAAAGGAAGAGCCAAGCCAATGCTTAGCCTCCCATTGGAGGTTTTTACTTACAGTAGTTAAATACCTGCAACTTAAATACTTGTACCTTAAATCCCAAAGGGAAGAGCCAAGCCAATGCTTAGCCTCCCATTGGAGGTTTTTACTTACAGTAGTTAAATACCTGCAACTTAAATACCTGTACCTTAAATCCCAAAGGGAAGAGCCAAGCCAATGCTTAGCCTCCCATTGGAGGTTTTTACTTACAGTAGTTTAAATACTTGCAACTTAAATACCTGTACCTTAAATCCCAAAGGGAAGAGCCAAGCCAATGCTAGGCCTCCCATTGGAGGTGTTTATTCATTGTCATGTACTTCCTATAATTTAATTTTTGAATCATCAGACCTAAAAGATAAGTAGGTCGTAATACTGCACAGAAGTCGTTAACACACTCCCTCTTTCGGCTTCAGGGAATCTTTAACACTTAAAAAAATATAACAAATAAAAATATATATCATCCATGCATCCTATTTAAAAAGTGAAAATACAAAAGAGAATACCCTACTAGAGCCTTAGGAATAAACCAAGCCTGAGTTGCCGAATTAGGATATCCATGAAATTGAGGTACCGAAAGGGCATTAGTTTTAATTAACTAGTGTAACCAAGTCCCCGAGCTCCTAATCTCTGGTTCGCAGGAATAAATTAGTTCTCCCGCTAATTTATTTAGGTTTCTAATCGACCTACCAAGAACGATTAGTGGCGACTCCAAATTTCAAAATCATTTAAATAAAAACCAAAGTTGCGATTCGGTAGGGCTTGGGAGGGTTCGCGTTAGGTTAGTCAAATCTAATTAACCTAATAATCCGTTAACCCCTAGAAATAATAAAAATATTTTTAGAGGGTCGCGACAATCATGGAAAGAGAAAATCCCCACGACAAAGCCCCGCAAGAAATAGTCCCGGGAGAGACGTGGAAGATCGAGACGACATGAAGAGTCAGGAGAACCGTTGTCCGCGCTCAACGAGAAGTTTTCAAAGATGCAAGCCACAATAATGGAGCTGGTCGATGGACTTGACGACGTTAAGGATCGGATCGCTGAAGCTGATAGAACGATTCATGACGACTTCTCCCTCGTGATGAATGGAGCGATCGGTCCGCTCCAAATGAAAGACGAAGCTCTTGAGGCGTCGATCGAAGCCTTGAAACTGGATGTCCAGGAAAACCAAACATCCCACCAAGCCGAGATTGAAGCGCTGAAGGTGGAGATTTAAGGGCTCAAGACTGAGATGGTCTTGTGCAAAACCAGCATCGCAAACAATGCAACCACTACTCAAAACGCGCTAAGGATCGACATGCCAAGGCCTAAGGATTTCAAAGGAAAGCGATCAGCAATGGAGGTGGACAACTACCTCTGGAGCATAGAGCTGTACTTCTTGGCCATGGGTATCAACGACGATACGGTTAAGGTACGAACTGCTACACTATATCTTGCTGATAACAACATGTTGTGGTGGCGTTCCATGGTCGATGAGGCGAGGAAAGGCTCATCTAACTATATAGAAACTTGGGACGAGTTTGTTCAAGAACTCAGGAATCACTTCTATCACGAGCATGCTCCCCAAGAAGCTCGAAGCAAGCTGCATCGCCTGGAACAGAAAGGCTCAATCCAAGAGTACGTGAAGGTGTTCTTCAACCTCAAACTCCAAATCCCCAATCTTGGTGAGGAGGAGGTTCTCGGAACGTTCATGGACGAACTCAAACCATGGGCACAGCTCGAGCTAAGGCGGTAGGATGTGAAGAGCATCACAAAAGCCATCTCCCTGGCTAAATCGTTGGTCGACTTTAGCAAGGCCGATTTGTCTAAGCACAAGGACAGTGGGTGGAAGTCTGATCGAGGTGAGGAGCACAGGGTTGAACAAGTCGATTCCTACCGTGGTAGAAAAGACTATGGTAAAAAAGAAAGAAACTGGAGGGAAGGTTCGTCCAGACCTTCCTACCAACACCGGGAGAGCCGACCCCAAAGCTACATCAATCAGGAGGACAAGTTTAAGCATCCTTAATCGCAGCCATATACAATCTGCAAAGGCGGCCATTGGACACAGCTTTGTCCAAAGAAAAATCAAGAGAAAACTCTGTACTCCGTCGTTACCAAGGAAGGTAAGGAGGAAGAGCAGAAGAAAGAGGAACCGAAGGAAGTGCGGCTCGGTACGATCCAGAAGATCAACAACATGTGGCCTAGCTCACTGCTAAAACCATCCCCGAGCGCGAAGACTCTATATTTCGTGGATATCAAGGTGTATGGAAAGACTCTCCAGGCCTTAGTGGATACGGGGCGACAGACGTATTCCTCTTGAGTGAGGCAGCGAAGTGGCTGGGACTTCGCATTGATCCATCTGATCATTGGTACAAGGCAGTCAACGCAAACGACTAGAAGTTACCGGCGTTACTCGAGGCATCAAGATTCAAGTCGGCAACTGGACAGACAAGCTCGATTTCGAGATAATCCCGCTCGACGACTATGACTTGATTCTGATGATGGACTTTTTTAATAGGGCTAAAGTTATAATTGACTTGAGAACTAAGTCGATCATCATTACCAACCACAAATGCCCGACGGTGGTGAGCATGCGCACCGAGAAAAAGTAGACAAAAAGCACCTCCATGATTTGATTCATGGATGGCAAGCGAAGAAACTCAATGCTGACCGAGCCCAAGAACAAGTTCCGACCTGTGGTAAAGCCAAAGAAAGAGTGGGAGCTGCCCATAAAAACTCAAAACCATATGCCAACCCAAGTGCTATTTCTGAAGATGGAAGACCTTGGAGCAGCTAAAACAAAGAAAGAGTCACTGAAGACTCATGCTGCAGTCGAGACACCGACCAAAACTCAAGTCCCGAAGCCAAAGCGAGCGAATCCCCTAGACTTGTTATGCCTAGGTCCCCTAGGGTTTTCTATGCTGTTTTTCTAGAATACTTTAGAGAATGGTAATTCTGTAAATATCCGAAGTTTCTGGAATGTTCTGTATTTATGTTGGTGGTTAGAGAGTCGGTAGACTAAATCTGAGTCATCAGATTTGATAAGAGATCAACGGTTGTAAATCGAGACCATCTACTATATAAAGAGGCGCTCTCCTTCTTATTTGATCAATGCACTGAGAAATAAAAAAGGCCTTCTCCTAAAGTCTCTCTCTCTAGAACTCTCTCTCTTTACGCGATCCGGGGTTATAAAAAGGCTTAACTTGGGTGCTCCAACGATCCAAGGACGCTTAAGTCGCCGCACGAGTCGGCCCTTCGCAACTGGCTGTCACGACTCTAAAAATTTTTTATTGGTGAAAAATTCCCAGGTTAACAGATTATCAGGTTAATTAGATTAACTAACCTAACACGGGACCCTCCCAAGCCCTACCGATTCACAATTTTGATTTTTGTTTAAATGATTTTAGAATTTGGAGTCCCTACTAATCATTTTTGGTAGGTTGATTAAAAACCTAAATAAATTAGCGGGAGAATTAAATTACTTCTACGAACTAGAGATTATAAGTTCGGGGGCTTAGTTACACCAATTAATTAAAACTAATATCCTTTCGGTACCTTAATTTCATGGATATCCAAATTTTGGCAACTCAGGCTTGGTTTACTCCTAAGGCTCTAGTGGGGTGTTCTCTTTTTTGTATTTTCACTTTTTAGATGGAATGCATGTAAGTGATATTTTTTTGGTATTTTCAAAGCATTAAACATTCCCTGAAGCCGAAAGAGGGAGTGTGCTAATGATTCATGTGCAGTGTTACGAGACCTACTCATTCTGGGGCTTGATGATGTATAAATTAAACTATAGAAAGTAAATTTAGCAAATAAAGGACCTCCAATAGGGCGGCCCTACCTTAGCTTGGCCTACCCATTCTGGGGTTTGACGGTGCCAAAATTAAATTGCAGAAATTAAATACGGCAAATAAAAGACCTCCAACGAGGGACTTGGCCTTGGCTCGACCTACTCATTCTGAGGTTTGATGGTACAGAAATTAAATGCAATAAATAAAGAATCTCCAACAAAGGACTCGGCTTTGGCTTGGCCTACCCTTCAAGTTTACGCGGATTTTTACTCGCCATTAATTTTTCCCCGAGTTTGGTGCAGTAGAAGGTCCAAGCATTTAATAGGGGGAAGGGAGATTACTACTTCTTGCTTTTTCATTAATTTCGGACATTAATAAAAGCAGAAAATATCCCATGCAAGGAAATGAAGCATGTGCATTCGTTCAGGATTGATCTTTCTTCCTTTGCAGGCTCTCTATTGATCAACTAGCTTCGTTCTGGATCAGGTACACATCGGCCATGTTGAAGGACCCGTGATCACCGACTTCGAGATATAGGCTCCGTTTGCACATTACAGCCCCGGTGCTTCATCAACATCGAACTGGTTGATCATGGCGGTGAGCTCATCGTCAATACTACTTCCTTAGTAGTGATACATCTCTTCTTCCTCAGGAGGCATTAATGCTGACCTCATAGGCTCGGTCTTTTCGTGCCTCCCCCCAACAGAACTTGATTCTGTTATGAACTGATCTAACTCACCTCTTAAATAGGCATTTTCGATCCTCAAATACTGTTTTTCGTCAAGGGTGAGGAGGCTATTGTAGTTGCAGCAGGTGGCGGAGTCAAAAGCTTTTTTATACATCTTGTTCTCTACTTAGAGCTTTTCATTTTCAGCTCATAGAAACTCGACTTCATGGCGCTCATGTCAAGTTTTTACTCGGGTTCGTCTATTTTCAAACCAAAACTTGACTTGCGAAAGTTCCAGTTCTAGCTCTTGGATCAGTTCCATTCTTTGTTTATCGTTCGGCATAGGGCACGTCCTGAAAAAATCCTCAAGCCTTTGTATTTCTTCTCAGTATGGCAACGGTAATGCTTCCTTTGGCCATTGTTGTTATTATCCTTATCTTTATCGAGATCTTGAACGTCGTTGGCGGAAGGGCCAGGCTCCATGCGCTGAATTCCAAACATGGCCTCGAACTTCTCATCTCCCATATTCAGCAAATAACGATAGCTCTTAAGTATGTTGGGTTGAGACATCTTCGATTAGTTAATGGTTCATCAAGGTTTGCTACCTCTTCTTATATTTTCACTCTCTTTAGATTTTTCTAAGCGACCGTATATGCTTTAGGACTTTCTTCTGAGCATGGATGAAGATTATAGAGGGGGATGCCTCTTTTTAAAATCTAGGTATGGGTTTAGAAAATGTATTACTTCTCCCGAGAGTTCTATCTTTCTCAACCCTTTTTTTCGTGTCTTTTGCTTGGTTTATCTTTTCGCATCTTTTCATTGTGGTAGGGCTCCCGTCGTTATCTCTTCCGCCTGTCTCAAGTGTCGGCTTTGCAGGCAAGCTCTTTTCTCTGTCTACAACTGAAGACAAGTCTTCTCTTCTTTTCTGCCACAGATTGCCTCGTCTCCTACCCAGGTCATCTTTTCTTTCTTTCTTTTTTAAAGTGGTGGTGTCCCCTCAAACTTTTTCCCAAAGATTTCGAATTTGTTTGGCTCGAGATTGCCAACTGACGGGGATTCGAACCAACGAAGGTGACACCGAAAGGGGATGGCAGATAGGAAAATCTGGCCAATAGAAACTGCCCCTATGAAATCAATATTTAACGCAAAGCAGATTAGCACTTCCACATCCCACTAGTCTGCATTGGTTTTCTTTTCCAATACTTTCGCATTCTGCTCGTCAACCTTGATTCTCTCCTTAATGATGGTCAATCTTCCTACACACATCTTCCCGGCTGAGATTATGTTTAAATGGGAAAGACTTTATCATCTTCTTGGCTGAGGCTATATTTACATAGCCCATCATCCGAGTATCAAAGCTGAGTTCCTCAGTTTGTCCAGGGAGATAAATGTTTCTTCGGTCGAAGGCACCAACTTGGAAAGGGAATATAGTGCGTTCCCACATGTGTTCATCAACTTTCTGGATGCTTCCGAAACGCTTAGAAAACGGTCACCTTAGCCCGCGTCGTGAAGGCACGCTATCAGGATCAATCTGAATGTTTGGAGTCTACAGAGCACGCAGTTGCTCGGTACAAAAAGGCCGTCAAGTCTACTGATGAACGGGTCTCGCTGTTGGTTCATGAGAGGGAGAAGCTGGTAAAGCACCTAGCTTTGAACCAGACTTACTTTGAGAATGACCCGAGTGATGTCGTGATGAAATTCAGATGTAAGTACTAGAGGAGAGGCTCGATGATCTAACGGCGAATATAACTTTTGAGAGAGACCTGATCGAGAATTTGAAATTCGCCGCTTAACAACATGAGGTTAACGCAACCAGGCACAAGGAGAAATGCACCCGCCTGTTCTTCAAGCTTGCAGATCTCGAATCCCAGATCGCCCAACATAGGTAGAGCATTAACTTCATGGAGAGTCAGTTGAGCTCTTTTGTGATGCTTATTAGAGCTTAATTTGATTTTACTTTTCCTGGCCAGTGAGTTGTTATAATACATTTTGATGAATGGAATTAGAGAAAAGCTTAATATGTTTGCATTTTTATCTTCCTGCCATATCTTCTTTCGCATAGCATGATAGAACGATTTGAGGTACTGAGAACATCAAGGCCTAATATTCTTCTTAATGCTTTTGTTAGCTGGTGTAGACGATGAAATCGAGAACATTGACGAAGGATTCGGCGATGGCTCCCACTGTCCGTCTTGAGATCGCGATCAATCAAGCTATGATAACTCGATCAGTGCGCCAATAAATAATCAGGCCATCTGTTGCGTGCCCCACTTCACTCATGCTTGTCTCTTTCAGCGCCCACTTGTGTGTGTCGATCGCCTGTAGCATCGAGAGAAATGCATGTGGGCCATACATGATAATAAAACATCGGTCCTCCATCAAATGTTCTGACTCATTTAGCCAAGAAGGCGTTACAGGCCTGATCCAGATACATTTATTGTCCCTATCAAAATACATGGCCCATATGTACCCACTAATTGACATGTTTCTGACTCCGAAAATATCGACCTTTTCGCTTGCCCCTAAGGTTAACGATTAATGCGTCGGCGTTTTTCGTCCTTTTGTATTCCTCATGATTATCTCTAGTATATTGTTGATCCCAACTTTTACTTCCGCCTGGGATACCTATGATTCCTTGCAAAAGCAATGGAAATAATGAATACGTGATCCAAGGGAGGTCGGTCCATGGCTCCTATATTAGTCCAATTTTATTTTTTCATTTTGTTGAGAAATCAGATAAAATTTTTTTAGGAGGACATAGGTGAATTTCTCAAAAATAATTTTTTTTTGCAGGTTTTTATAACTTGAAAAATGTGATAAAATCTCTTGACGTTTACCAAATTTTTTGAAAAAAAAATTTCCTCTTTTATCAAAAAGAATTTACAGGGGTAAATTTGTCAGGAAAATCTTGTATTCATTGAAGCATTAAGGAAAGATGTAACAAAATCTTTTATTGGCTAACAAAATTCTCCAAAGGGATTTTTCCACATTTTTTTTTGAAAATGGGATACTAATTTAACTTTGATTTTCTTTTGGGTTTAGGCACTTGTGTGTGCAAGTGTCGTGATCCTCAGAATATGCAAAACATGCACAGCAGTTGGTATCAAAACATGGCTTCTAAAATGTACGAAATTAAATAAATAATTCCAACACCAAACCTGTAAAATAAATGGTTAGTTAAATACTACATCCCTTATAACTCCCATCTACAAAAACATATAACATCTATAAAATGAGTTCCAAGCAATTGTCAAATCAAATGAATTTTCATGAAATTTTTCAGGTCTAAGTCCACTAGGTTCTTAAGTTTTTTCAAAAATTAAGAACAAGTCCTCAGCGGAGTCGCCAAGCTGTCACAATCCTAAAAATTTTCGATCGGTGAAAAATTTTCAGGTTAACGGATTATCAGGTTAATTAGATTAACTAATCTAACGTGGACCCTCCCAAGCCCTACCGAATCACAACTTTGGTTTTTGTTTAAATGATTTTAGAATTTGAAGTCGCCACTAATCATTTTTGGTAGGTTGATTAGAAACCTAAGTAAATTAGCGAAAGAACTAAATAACTTCTATGAACCAGAAATTATGAGTTCGGGAACTTGATTACACTAGTTAATTAAAACTAATACCCTTTCGGTACCTTAATTTCATGAATATCCAAATTTTGGTAACTCATGCTTGGTTTACTCCTAAGGCGCTAGTAAGATGTTCTCTTTTTGTATTTTCACTTTTTAGATGGGATGCATATAAGTGATATTTTTTTGATATTTTCAAAGTATTAAAAATTCCCTGAAGCCGAAAGAAGGGGTGTGCTAATGACTTCTGTGTAGTGTTACGACCTCCAGTAGGTGGCTCGACCTACTCATTCTGGGGTCGATGATACATAAATTAAACTACAGAAAATAAATTTAGCAAATAAAGGACCTCCAACAGGGTGGCCCTGCCTTAGCTTGGCCTACCCATTCTGGGGTTTAACGGTGCCAAAATTAAATTGCAGAAATTAAATACGGCAAATAAAGGACCTCCAACGAGAGACTTGACCTTGGCTCGGCCTACCCATTCTGGGGTTTGATGGTACAGAAATTAAATGCAGTAAATAAAGAACCTCCAACGAGAGACTCGGCTTTGGCTCGGCCTACCCATTCTGGGATTTGATGGTACAGAAATTAAATTACAGAAATTAAATGCGATAAATAAAGGACCTCCAACGAGGGATTCGGCCTTGGTTCAGCTTACCCATTCTGGGGTTTGATGGTACAGAAATTAAATTGCATAAATTAAATGCGTCTCAAATGATTAATGACGACACGAATTTTTTATAAAGGAAAGAATTGTTGTGAATCAATTCTAAGTTGAAGAAAGAATCGAATATTCATTGATTAAATCATTTACTCCATGGTTTGATAAATCTTTTGAAGAACTGATTAATCGGACGAGAGTAAAGATAGAGTCCCATTCTAAATAAAAGACCTCCAACGAGGGACTCGGTCTTGGTTCGGCCTACCCATTCTGGGGTTTAATGGTATAGAAATTAAATGCAGTAAATAAAGGACCTCCAACGAGAGACTCGGCCTACCCATTTTAGGGTTTGATGGTGCAAAAATTAAATTGCAGAAATTAAATGACGTAAATAAAGGACCTCTAACGAGGGACTCGGCATTGGCTCGGCTACCCATTCTGGGGTTTGATGGTACATAAATTAAATTACAGAAATTAAAGGCAGTAAATAAAAGACCTCCAGTATGTGGGTCAGCCTTCCCATTCTGAGGTTTAACGATGCAGAAATTAAATTGTGAAAAGTAAAGTACAAGATATCTTTACACCACCAAGTATGGGGTAGAATCTGCCGCAATTTGGGAATCGGATCTTTTAAGTGAAAAATACAGAAAATTGCAATACGAATACGACATGTGAATATGACACGGCATAATCGAAATTTAAATCAATCCATTGAGGTAATGATATTCTCGAAGATTTTAATGGTTAGGATTATTACCGGATTTGACAGATTTGACTGCCGAATTCGGATCTCGTGTCACCTTATGGATCAAGATTGTGGCTCAAACAACAGGGATGAACTCGTGACTTGTGTTAATCGGTAGAGAAATTGGTGATAGTAACACTTAGATTTAAACTCCCACAATCTTTAAGACTCTCTTTTGGAAAAAAGTTCTCTCTCTTTTTTTTCTCTTATTTTTTTTTCAATCTCCCAAAACCTTTTCAAATATTTCAAATTTTCTCTGCAAAAAAAAAAATCCCCCTTCCTAAGCTCACTTCTTTCTCCTTTTATAACTCACTTATCTATCTCCCATTCTAATTTTTTTCACTAACTCTTCATCTCATCTTCTCTTCTCTATTTCCATCTTATTTTCTTGATCTTCTCTTCTCCATCTTCTCTTCTCTATTCTAATTTCTCCATTAACTCTTCTTTTTGTTATTTACAAAATAATCCCTCAAGTGTTAGGTATTTGCATTCTAGTCCCTGAAATTTTAAGTATTTACTATTCAGTCCCTGGAGAAATATTTCTTTAAATCTAAATCACCTAATAATTTTCGACACACCTCCCCTATGCTTGTCGAAATTCATCGCATGTCTAGTTCAATTGCTTGTCAAATTTAAGCTCATTTCTTGCAGCTGAAAATAATGCAAAAATTCAATTAAAGTCCTTTTGCAAAATTAAGTCATTCTGGATATAATTGAACTAAGACGAAAATTTGAAATATTAGAAAAAAATGTCACGACTCTAGAAATGCAAAAATAAAAAATTACAGATCTAAAATGAATTTTTTTATAATTTTTTCAATTAATCTGAAGACGAGATTAACAAAGTAATTCTCTATTTCAGATTAATTTTTAGAGATTTTCTTTAGCCAAAATGAATAGAAGATTAAAAGAAAAATACTTACTATTTTTTTCATATTTTTGTGGTCTCAAATACTATTATTTATTAATTTTCAAGTATTTTTCTATTTTCTAAAAAATAAAAAATGCGAAAAATATGAAAAATTATTTTTTGTTCAAAGATGGTTCCCTAGGCTTGGCCAAGGCTTCTAAAGTTAATTTTTTAATTTCTCATTTTTTATTGATTTTTTATGAATTTTAGAAAATAAAATGCCGAAAAGTATTGAAAATATGAAAAATCATTTTTTGATCAAAATTGATTTCCTAGGCTTATTCAAGGTCTCCAAAGTTGATTTTTTAATTTTATAAATTTTTATGAATTTTTTTTATTAATTTTAAAAGAGAAAAGATGATTAAAAATCAGGTGTCAACAAAAGTTATCAATACACTTTGCATTAATGTAGTGCAAAAAGGAAAAATTCGCCTTACCCAAAGCAAAAGCCAGAAATACGCATATTTACTTTTTTTTTACATTTTTTATATTTAGTTACAAAAAGAGTTACATAAATAGGAAATTCTTCAATTTGGGACACTTCTATAGTAATTATTCTATAAAGCAGCATCTACATGGATTTATAGAAGAAAGTCCACAGTTGGTTTTGATTTTGAATTTTTTTTTCCAAGGCTTAGTTAAGCTAATATTTCAGAATCTTTAATCATGCTTTTACTAAAGAATCTCCATATATATAGAGCGTGCGTAAGTGGCCAAGGGCTAGAATTCAATCTACCACCGACCAGTAAATAATCTATCTTGGTAAGCTTTTCTTCTTTTAGCAATCAGATGGTCGTGGAGCTAGTTTTCACTAACGATTCGATCAGGCTAAATTTCAAATAGTGGGAAAACAATACATGCAAAAATTTTATGCGCACTGGTGGATAATGAAAAGTAAACGATTTAAAAAAAACTATTTTCCTAAAAATGATCGCTTCTATCACCTACAAAAATGAACGAAAAAATAATCTCATCATAAACGAAAATATTAAAACATAAACTGTTATCAACAATGAATTTTTTTCATTACTTCATTATTTCAATATTTTTTCACGAAACAAATGGAATCTTAGCAAACTTCATTCTATCTATGGAATTATAAGCAGCTAGAAACCACTCCTGGTTGTATATACACCGTTTTTACATAATTTAACAACTATATTTTCTATCTTCTATATTATCAAGTCAAAAGTTAGTTTTATCCCACTTTCATCTTCTTCACAAATTTACCTATACATCGAAATGCGAAATAATTCCAAGAGACAATGAGGTTTGAAGGGTCGATAAATACCATATTCTATAAATTAAGGCAAAACCTCCAAGTATTTGACTTTTTGAATGTTTCACATTGCAAACGTTGCCCTTGCATCGAAATATATAAAAAGTAGAACTATCCACTAGTCTCGCCATATTGAATAACCATTCAATTTACACATGTTTGATAAATATCTCTACTAAAAAAATAGAGAGATAACTGCAAAAGGCTCTTTAAGTTTAGCGTTGTGTGACAAAAATCATCATCAAATTGAAAACCCTTCCATTTGCATCCCCTCCAAATTAAAAAACCCTACACCCATCTCTCAAGCCCCGCCCCCCCCCCCCTTCTCACTCAATCACACACACATAAATACACAGATACGTACAATAAGAAAATTACCAAAGATTCCTTAATCTATTGTAATTGTGCCAATTTAGACCTAAATTTTTTCTTGATAATTGAGTCATAAATCTTTTCATATTTTATTAATTGAGTCCATTTGGTAGATTTTGATCAGAAATTAATGACATGAACATCGACCATTCTACATGGTACTACTGACATCGACATAAAAAAAATTTATTGCATTCTATTTCTTTCATTTTTATTTTTATTTTTATGGTTGGTAGGAGGTTGCCGATGACCACTACTGGCCACTGGGCGAGAGCCTATGAGTCCTCATTGGCTGTTGGCAAGGGTCACAGCCTTTGCTAGCCACTACGTGAGGGGTCGCGGCCCTCACTCACATCCGAGTGAGGATCGCGACCCTTGCCACCCTGGGGCCCAGTGGAAGTCATGCGGCCTCAGTCAAGAGCCTTCTTCCCCGCCTTAACAATAAAGAAAAGTAAAGGAAAAAAATGAAAAAAAATATTAATAAAATTTTCAACAAAAAAAACTATTTCAATATCGACAGTGCCACGTAGGACGACCATCATCTATGTTATCATTTCCAACCATGTAGGACTCAAAGACCAATATGTAGCAATCCAAGCGTACACGTGTCCATATTTGTAAAAGAAAAAAAATACTGAGAATACGGATTGCCAGACTAGTTGAGTGCGCATCATGGTCGACCGCCAAGCTGTCAACCATTGCCGAGTTCCGCGATTAACGAAGGAAGGAGAAAGCATTAGCCAGTTAGGAAGCACCAACACTCTCCGGGGGCTTACATGTCGTGTCGAACACTCTTCAGTCTTCAATACACTTAGACATGCGATGGACACATGGTCAGTGCTTCAAGCATGCCAACGACACGTGAGTCCACCATCTCGACACACCAGTTTAACACACACAAGTTTAATATTAAGTATTTTCAAAGAACTATGTATCAAAATGTAAATCTATCAAAAATATAAATACTTAAACCACATACCTAGTCATTTCAGAATTAATATACCTAGTCAGCCCAAAAAAAACCTAATCTTGAATCCCTAATAGAAGAAGAAAAAGAAGAAACTCACTATTGATATTTTTAAATACATAATAATTTGTCATGCACGTACAAAAATATATATTTCATCTACTAGGTTCCCAACGTGTTGGATTTATCTACTTTTTGGGAAATGATGTGTTGGCGTATCGTATTGTGTCATGTCATATCGTTTTGTGTGTCACGTGTTAGTGTTAGTGCTTCTTAGACAGCGAGTGAAGGAAGGAGGAGTAAGAAGGAGAAAAGAAAAGAGGAAAGAAAAAAGAACAAATAAGAAAAAAAAATGAAAAAGAGAAAAAATAAAAAAAAAATTAGATTTTCGAATTAAAAAAAATGTATAATCAAAAGAAAGTAAAAATAATAATTATAAAAAAGGAAGAAATTTAATTTAAAAAAAGAAAGGAAGAAAAAGTTAGGAAAATGCTTTCCTCTTTTGTTTTTTCATGGATGGAATATGTTTTCCTAGGTTAGATTATTTTTTGCAAACCAAACACCAGAATATCTAGAAAAAGTTTTCCTGGAAATTATTTTTCATGAAACAAACGGATCCAATAACTCATAAAATTTTCCATGTGATATTACTACATCTTGCTAACCCGAGCTAGATGTTGTAAATTCTTTTATCTTGCCAATATGAATTTGCGACATCAGCGTCAAGTTAAAATAGGGCCAATTGTCTAGTCATACCACATCATATTGTACGGATGTTAATTCACCCCAAACATTCTAACTTCGTTAATTGAGCTCTAATCCTTTGCACGCAAATCTAAAGTACTATTTTCAATAAATTTTCACCGAAAATTACTGACATAAGGGTCTGCAAGATAGGACAACTAGCAATAGCTAGAATGCTCGTCAGCGATCATCAATGAAAATTCATCAGAAGAATCTTGCAAAAAAAAATTAAAATTAAATTGACAAAATTAAAAGGTTTATAATTGAAATACCATATGTACAATAAATTAAAGATTGATAGGTAGTTTTTACGGTCAAAGTTAATGTAACATCTCTATCTAGTATTCCTCATCCCAGAATATTTTTTAATTTCTTACGTGCACGTGTCGTTAATCCACCATGGAGAGCAAGTAATACTTGCTACGTAAACAATTTGACCAAGTCTCATTTATCCCTAAACTCACTAGCTGCGCTATTCCCCCATGTTAAGTAGAGACCGAGTCAAAGCCTTTCCATTTGCATCCCCTCCAAATTAAAAAACCCTACACCCATCTCTTCCCCTACCCCCTCTCCCTCTTCCTGTACTCTCCTCCTCGCTCAATCACGCACGCATAAATACACAGACACATACAATTAGAAAATTACCAAAAATTCCTAAATCTATTGCAATTGTATCAATTTAGTCCTAAACTTTTTTTTGATAATTGAATCCTAAAAGTTTTCATATTTTTATGATTGATTCCATTCAATCAATTTTGATCAGAAATTAATTACATGGATGTCGGCCATTCTACATGACACTACTGACATTGATGCGAAATTTTTTTAGTTTTTTTATTATTTTTCATTATTTTTCTTTCTTTTTTTATTTTTATGGTTGGTAGGAGGTTGTTGATGACCTCCGCCGACCATTGGGCGAGAGCCTATGGGTCCTCATTGGCTGTTGGCGAGGGTCACAGCCTTCACTAGGCACTGTGCGAGGGCTTCCGGCCCTTGCTCATAGTTGGGTGAGAATCGCAACTCTTGCCACCTTGGGGCTAGTGGAAGTCGTCGGGTTTTGGCTGGCACCCTTCTTTCGACCATAACAATAAAGAAAAGAAAAGGCAAAAAGAAAGAAAAATTAATAAGATTTCAAAAAAAAAAAACCATTTCGGCGTTAGCGGTGCCACTTAGAATGGCCATTATCCATGTTATCATTTTCAATCAAAATTAGTCAAATGAACTTAATTGATAAAATATGAAAGATTTATGACTTAAATAGCAAAAAAAAAATATTTGTAACTGAATAAGTACAGTTGTAATAAATTTAGGATCTTTTTGTTGATTTTCCCCGTGCACTAGGCATGGCCATGGTTTGGAACTGGCCAATTCTAGTTTGGATTTTGGGGGATTGGAACCGAGTCCTTAATTGGTGATTTCGGTTCCGGTTTCAGTTCTAGTTCTTGAACTGGCAGTTTCAGTTCATAAACCGACTCTTTCCTTAAGTGGTGATTCCAGTTTCGGTGTCGGTTCTAGTTTTCGAACTAGTGGTTCCGATTCATAAATCAACTCTTTCCCTTCTTTTTCAATTTTTTTAATTTCTTTTTTTACCGTTGCCAAGTTCCAACCATTGGAATTGGCAATAGTCTGTGCAAAAAGGGGCAAAACCCGGTTCGAAACCGGTCTGAAACCGCTAGTTCCAATTTGGAACTGCAAGACCTGTTAATGGGCTGGGCCTGGGTTTGACCCGGGCCGGTTTTGAGCCTAATCCGGCTCATGGACATGTCTACACACTACAGAATCTCTCTTTACCGCATGATCACCCCCGCCACCGTCATCTAACGCCACCTCTAGTGATCCTTCACCGTTGAGCGACTCGCTCCAGCTACACACCCGCTATCCTCGCTCTCATGGAGCTTGTGGCTTGCGGCAATGGGACTACAAGCTCGCATGAGCCCAGTAAGCTCCCAAGTAGAGCTCACATCTAAGTCAGGTCACGCCCACCTTGACCCGGATCAGATCTTGGGCAACGATGATCACGAACCTCGAGTTTAAGCGCGGCGACGGTCAAGGATGGTGTGGAGGTGGCGGTCAACTAGTGACAGATAGGAGAGATCATTGCGTGTCAAAATCCTTCTAAAAATTATTCATACTCTTTCATTCATAATTAATTCACGATCATGCGCGCGCCTCAACACAATCGGCAATTTTAATCTCTAGAATTCCACGGGTGTAAAATGTGCAGTTAATGAAATAAAAATGTGATTAAATTGCACCAGCTCCTGTGTATAAGGACTGGTTCTAATTTTACCTTTTTATATAGAATTCCAATGTACATACTTAATTATCATTCAAGATTTTGGACTCTTTCTTGAGGAGGCCCAATGAATAAGCGTTAGATAATGAGCCTATAACATCTAATCAAAATTAAAAAGAAAATCAGCCTATCATTAATCTAAAGTGGGTTTGTCTTCATGCCCAAACTACCCAAACCACAAGTTCTAAATTTCCAATCATGCTTCTCCTCCCCATCCTTTTAATTACCTAAGAAAATATACGATTAGTTGCAAATCCTATCCGAATATTGACGTAAATAATCCTAGAAAAGAGAAAGATTGATGACGTAATGAAGTGTTGAGTATCCCCGCCTGTCACGCTTGACTCGGTCTCCACTTATCATGGGGGGAAATAGTGCAACCGGTGAGTTTAGGGATAAATAGGACTTGGTCAAAATTGTTTACGTAACAAGTATTACTTGCTCTCCACGGTGTATTCCCGACACGTGCACATAAGAGAATAAAAAAAAATTTCTGGGATGTGGAATACTTGAGAGAGATGTTATATTACTTTAACTGAAAAAATTAGTACCCAACCAATCCTTAATTTATTGTATAATATTAATTTAATTATAAACATTTCAATCTTACTAATTCAATCTTAAATCTTTCCTTCTTCCTCTCGTCGGTCACCATGCCTCGGGCAAGGTTCGATCCTAGCCACTAGTGAGTTTTGCGCTCACCTCTGGCCATCCAGAGAGAGAGAGAGAGAGAGAGAGAGAGGTGTAAGGTAGTTGAGATAATTAAGGAGGAAAACGAGGTAATTTTAGTTAAGATCCAGGTGAAGTTAACTGCAGCAGCTTCAAAAGCGGGAACTTTTGTTTAGGGTTTTATTATTGTTTATTATTAATTTATTTCAATAACCGTCGCCCACCATTACTTATTTCGTTTATTAGCATAATCCCCACGTTCCATTCATTAAGCAGCTTGTTGCTCCTTGTCTTTGTTTTCTTTTTCGTTTGATTAATTTTTTTTTCATCTGGATTAATTAGCCGATTCCGCTAAAAGTATGCAGTGTTTTGTGAGAAGAAGTTCGTTTTTCCCTCAATGCAAATGTTAGTCAAAAATAATTTTGTAAAAAATAAGAGAAAAACCAGATTGGTTAAACATGTGTAAAGTTTGATGGAAGAGAAATTTTCATTTGCAATATCATATAGGACATTAACATTTAATTTAGAAATTTCTTTTTGCAATATCGTTTGAGAAACATTTTATATAGACAGTGCTACTGTAAGAGAACTCCCAATACTAAAAAAAAAAAAGATGTAGAAAACGCATTACTTGCCTATTCATGTCAATCAAATATTTGTGTTATGTAAATCATATACAAGAAACATTATGCAAAATTTTATTCAAAGGAAATGAGCTAGAGCTATTAGAGGCAATCCTTGTTCAAGTTTCCCCCATGTGTTTAATTAATTCCACAACTATATAGGGCAATTAAAGCATCAATCATGTTGAAATGATCAATCGTAGCTGAACACATTGATTATTTAGTAAATAATTCGACATAATTCACATTATTTATCTGATTGAACCAGATCACACCAACTAGTGAGTAATCTTCTATTGGCTACATGTTTGAGATAATATTTAATATGTAAAAATTTTCCAAAAACACCAAAGCCATATCACTTATTGGAATAATTCCAGAGATTGGCTCAGAGGGTGAAAAACGGAAGTCCTTGCATTGATGTGGATTGTAAGATTTTAGTGCGTCTCCTTTTTATATAGAATCAGAAATTTGTGAAAAAGAAACTAATACTTGGAGATTTTAAATAAAAAGAAATAAATGAAAATATCAAATATAATTTGTATACACCAGTCTCTACATAACAATTTTAGATAGCCTTAAAGGGGAAAAACGATTAAAATAATCTTTCAGAGAGAGAAACTAATAAAAGAAAAAGTTTATAGCACCCAAAACGAGCAAAGAAAATGATGGCATATTTCAATCCTTTTTTTTTGTCAAATAATGAATTTTAAATTAATCTAAGTTACTGAATTTGCATTTTCGTCTTTCTCAAAGTACATGAATAGGTTCAACCCAAAAAAAATACATGAATAGGAACTTCTCATAAAGTAATTCTATCAAAATGAATTTTACATGGCTTTGGAGAGTGCATTTTGGGTTGATGTCGGCTTTTTTAAATCAATATTTAGTTGAGAGAAAAGATGCGAACATTTTCCCATTCAGATAACTCGACATGGATCAATTAGAACTGTGCAGATTAATACAAAAACTTAAATTAACTTTTTTTTGTTTGAAAACTGTGAGGAAAGAACAGGTACATGCCCTTGGAAGCTAGCTTTTGTTTAGTTTTCTGTTCTTTGCAATGCAATGTATAGTTAAAAGAAATTGAGCAAATTAAAATAGAAAATAGAAAATCAATAATAAATAAAAACCAACTCATCATGGGTCAATTCGAATGAAGAAAAACTGTTTCTTACAATGTGATTTATGACTTCATCTCATAATTATTTGCATTTTTTAAAATTTACTTGCTCCTGCAATCTTTTTTTTTTCAAAGAACGAAACATTAATTATTCCAAGGATCTTAATTTTCAATTTTATCTAATCGCAAAAACTACAAAACAGGATTTATTCTGACATTTTCTCCTTCAAATTTTACAAGACTTTGAAGGGTATGTTTTGGCTATATTTATACTTTATAGTATCATTTCATTCATTGTTGAGTCAAATTTTAACACGCGGACCTTTTTGAATGAGTAAACTGAGTACAAAGTCATTAATGGACCTTGCACTAATGTAGTGCATAAAATTTTCCTTTTCGCCTTGCCCAAAGCAAAAGAAAGAAAGAACATTTTTTATTTAGTTGTAAGAATTTTTCATAGTCAATGCAAAAAAAAAACATATTTTTTATAGTCAGTGCACAAAATGAAAAAGTCTACATGCCTTCTCGGAATGTTAATTTTAGTTCAGTCTTTTTTTCAGTATGATGTTCAATTAAGGGAATATCGAGCAAATTAAGTAGAATGGGAAAAAAAATTCATACAATGTCATTTATGACTTCATCTCAAATTCGTTGGCATGTCCTAAAGTCTGCTTCCCATCCCAATCTATATTTTGTTTTCTAATATTGAAATTTGAACAAATCTAAGGCAATTGAATTTACATTTTCATCTTACCAAAAGAGTTACATAAATAGGAAATTCCCCAATTTGGGACATTTCTATAGGATAAAGAAACACCTACATGAATTGAAAACCATATGTCTAGGGTTTGATATTGATTTTTATTTTATTTTTTTCCGTTCGTGGTTCAGTTTAGCAGATATTTCAGAAAGAAATTTGCAGGATCTAAAATATGATTATTTTAGTCCATATGGCAATTTTTATTAAAAAAAAACTCCACATGGTAATTTTTTATAGATTGAATTTTCAAAAAAAAAATTAACCTAAGTTTTTTAATATTTTAAATTAAATTTAAAAACGACATTAAAAAAATGAAGAACTGCAACTTGTATCTCCTTTTTTAGTCTTTAATTTTTAGCTTATTTTAATTTTTTAATATTGCGTGGATCTTTTTATCAATTTTAGCTATTTTTTTATTGCTAACCGGGATCGTCTAGTGAGCCACATAGATGACATCGGATTTCCGGCAAAGCGCACTGGAGTTGGCACCCAAACAATCATTTTTTCAAAAAAATTGACATGTCAATGATCCAAAAAAAAATATTTGCACCAAAGTAAGCGCTGTACACAAATATTATCACTTATAGTGTCCTTCTTCCTTTAATTTTCTCTCAACAAAACATTGATTTTAAAAAAACCGACATCAATCCAAATTGCACTGTCCAAAGCCATGTAAAAATCTTTTTGACAGAATTACTTTTTGAGAAATTCCTATTCATGTGCTTTGAGTAGGATGAAAATGCAAATTCACTACCCTAGATTAATTAAATTTTATTATTTGACAAAAAAGGATTGAAATATACCATCATTTTCTTTGCTCTTTTCTTTTAGTAGTGTTCTCTCTGAAAAATTCTTTTAACCGTTTTTCCCCTTAAAGCTATCTACAAACTTTTTATGTAGAGATTGGTGTAAAAAAATCATACGTGATATTTTCATTTATTTCATTTATCTAAAATCTTCAAAAACTAATTTCTTTTTCAGAAATTTCTAATTTCATATAAGAGCACACTAAAATCTTGCAAAACACATCAATGCACGCAAGTTGGTTGTTCAACCACTGAGACAACTCTATGGAATTTTACGTAGTATTCCAATAAGTGATATGGTGTTTGTATTTTTGGAAACGTTTTACATATTAAATATTATCTCAAACATGTAGCCAATAGAGGACTACCCACTAGTTGGCGTGATCTCGTCTAACGAGATAAGTAATCTGAATTATGTCGCATTATTTACTAAATAATCGATGTGTTCAGTTTCAATTGATCATTTCAACATGATTGATGCTTTAATTGCCATATATAATTGTGGAATTAACTAAACACATGGTGGAACCTTGAACAAAGGATTGCCTCTAACAGCTCTAGCTCATTTCCTCTTGCTAAAATTTTGCATAATGTTTTTCTAAATATATTATTTATATGACTACAACTATTTGATTGACACGAAATAGGCACGTAATGTTTGTTCTATGTTCTGTTGTTTTTTTCTCTTTTTTGGGCGGAGGGAGTTCTCTTATAATAGCAGTATCTATATAAAATGTGTCTTAAATGATATTGCAAAAAGAAATCCTTAAATGATAATGTCCTAAATGATATTGCAAAAAGAAATTTCTTTTCCATCAAACATTACCCATGGTTGAGCTATCTGTTTTTTTTTCCCTAATTTCTCACAACATTCTTTTAACTAACATTTGCATCTATAAAAAAAAAAAAACCGAACTTCGTCTCGCTATAAACATTGCATGCTTTTAGCGGACACAGCGAACTAATCCAGAGGAAAAACGAATTAATCAAATGAAAAAGGAAAAGGAAACAAAGACAAGAAAGAGGTACAGCCTGCTTAATGAATCGAACGTGGGGAATAGGCCAAGAACGAAATCAATAAATGGCTGTCGACGGTTATTGAAATAAATTAATAAAAAAAAAACTCTTAAAAAAAGCCACCTGATTTTCCTCCTAGATTATCTCAACCGCCTCAAACACCTCTTTCTCTCTCTCTTCCCCTTGATAACTGCCGAACCTTGAACCAGAGAGAAGTTACAGTTTGACAAGTGACGTTAGCGACCACAGTGTTAGGTCTACTTCGATTCAACCAGCAAAAGACAACCTCGTGGATATGGCAAAGACAGAATCTTCTCAGGTATCTCTCTCTTACCTTCTTCTTTGCCTTCGCTTTCAACTTACAAATTGTCTAGTGCAACTGACACTTCAAGCAAGTGATAAACTTCCCCATGTCTTTTCGTGGTCAGGTTCTTTTCAACATGGCTATGAGCTTTTGCTCCAACCTGACCTCTCTCCAGCAGCACCCGTTCAATCCTGTCGCCGGCCCCCCACCGCTGCTCGATTCCTATGAGCTGCTGGGGCTCTGCGAAAACAACTGCTCCGCCTTTTCCGACTCCTGCATTGACCCGTTGCTCGACTACTGCTCCGGCGATTGCTCGTACCCCAACTACCTCGTACCTTACTTCTCCTCTTCGCCCGACAACCTCGTCTCCATCTCGCCCGACATCTTCCCCTTCGATGAGCTCGAGTACTGCCCGTACCCGAAACGTCAGAAGCAAGAGCCCCTCGATTA
This sequence comes from Psidium guajava, assembly GCA_016432845.1. Taxonomy (NCBI): domain Eukaryota; kingdom Viridiplantae; phylum Streptophyta; class Magnoliopsida; order Myrtales; family Myrtaceae; genus Psidium; species Psidium guajava. The sequence goes on along the minus strand of CM028230.1, from coordinate 16,434,835 downwards.
CCCTGGCTTTGCTGCCAATGGGTATGTCACGAGCGAGCTGCCGATGGTGGAGCTTGCGCCCCCCCAGCTCATGCTGCCCGCTCTGCCAGAGCAGCATTTCCAGCAGGATCGATGCGGCTCCTGTGGGGCCGGAGAGATGGGCATTAAGAAGCCTAGCGCTGATGTGGCGACCTTGTCCACGCAGAGCTTAGCAGCACGGCATAGGAGGAGGAAAATAACCGAGAAGACCCTCGAGCTCGGGAAGCTCGTGCCAGGAGGCCGAAAGATGAACACGGCCGAAATGCTGCAAGCGGCATACAAGTACGTGAAATACTTGCAGGCGCAAGTTGGAATTCTTGAGCTCAACCAGTCAATTCAGGTGTTGCATTTTTTGTTGATTGGCTTAGTTTATCCTTCCTAAGCAATTTTATGCCATATTGCTTCTCTTTTTCTTTCCTGAACATGGACAGATAGTGTGCTTTTTGCCCTTGCATATAACCAGAAAGTGCTTCTCATTTTACACATCTTTTTGGTCTGGATTTTCTGAAATCTAGGATCAATGTTAACGAAGATGTTTTTCTACTCTTACAATTCGGCATAATTTGCAATAATTTGCAGAAAAACGAGGAAACCTGGCGTAGCAACCGAGAGCTTCAAGTTCTGCTTGAATCGCCAAAAATTCAAGAGAAGCTGTACGCGGAAGAGAAGTGCTTGGTGACGAACGAGTTGGTCCGAGCCGTCGCCAAAGACCCTGAAGTGACGGCGGACTCAATCAGCAAAGAGATGGTTCAGCTCATGTGTACCCACGACTGGTATATTGACGCATAGAGCTAATCCAGAGAATCACTAGAATGAATTTTAGCTGTCGCTTTCCTTAGTCATTTAGTTAGGGTTCTTGTTCTTTCTTCCTTTCGTTTTTTATCATGTAGCGGTTGTTTTTCTTTTAATCTGTAGCTTTTAGGGCATTTTTCAGTTCAGTTACATTCTTGTAAATTTTCTGTTGTCAAGGAAAGAGCAAGTATTGAGACCGGCTTTAACAAAATTCATTGCTAGGTTCCCCTCCCTTTGTTTCACATAATTCATATTACTAATCTGTTTTTCACATGACAAGTCGAAATACAAGGCAATCTTTGATTTTCCACCTTCTTTTTTTTTGGACCTTACATAATTGGAACGAATGGGCATAGAATCTCAAATTAATTTGAACGCGATAAGATATGCTTATCCTATCAAAAATAAAAACATGCTCCTTGAAAAATTTACTCCTTTGATTTCCCTTTATGAGGATGAGGACAGGGACTAGCGCAAGCACCCTCTTTGGGAATTACCATAAGTCTCCCTCATGAGTAATATTCGATTTGAGTTGTAAATATCATCCACTAGGATTATGAAGATTCAAATGATTCGTAGGAATCTATGATTCTAGTATAAATAGGTTCTCCTCTTTCAAACACGAATCCGTTTAAATTTGACACGAACGCACTTAACAATTATCATGTAAATAGGTCATGACAAAAATCCCAGTAAACTTACTTGGTGAATTCCTTTTTTTTTGTGCCTTTAAAACAAATTATTAAAAAAGAAAAACCACTGAAAATTATTTAAAAAGAAAAGAAACTGAATACTAATTTTAAGACAGATGGTTTTGTCATGAAAATTCGTGAGATTCAATTTATAGTCTTTCTCTTGAAAAACCAAAAAAAAAAACTTGGCATAGATTTCCTGTGACCAATTTAAAAAGTGACGATAGAGAACAGCTTTTTTTTTTTTTTTTGCTCCTAAGATAGAGAACAGTTCATCGTGTCATTAGCGGAACGGTGCCGTTATCCATTAAGAATTCCATCTTAAGTGGGTCTTACCACGCACATTAAAGGCTATAGTTTCTTCAGCAAGTTTTGCGGGGAAATGACTCGCAAGCGATGATGGAGTATGAGAGAGAACTCCAGGAAATTTTTCTTTTCTTGTTTTTTTTTGGGGGGGAGGGGGGGGGTCAAAGCCAGGAGTTGCGTTATGGATGTTCGGCGCAAGGGTAGCTTGAAAATAAGGAAAAAAAGACATTTTTCAATAAATGGTAATGAAGGGGTGCTACTTGACACGCACCGGCAAAACTTAGGATGCAAGTTGTAGGTTTTCAGAAATTAATATGGTGTTTCATGCGTGGATGCAAAATTCAGTTGCCATTTGCAATAATCCAAAAAGAAACATAAAGATAGTCTAAGGTTCCGTTCGTTTTGTGAAAGATGAGGTATTTCTGAAAAATATTTTCATGAAGTCATTTTTTCAGAAAAATGATAATATTTTTTAGTGTTCGGCTGAAACTTGAAAATGATCTAAAAAATATTTCCTTCCATTCGGTATGGAAAATCATATTTGATTTTCCCCCATTAACTCTTTTTAATAATTTTTTATTTTTATTGTTATTTTTTATTTCATAAATTATAATTTTTATTTTTTTTCTCTTTTTTTTCTTGTTTTCTCCTCTTCTTTAGCCAATTGCAACCACATCAACAGTCAACAACCGGTCACAAGTCAGCTCAAGCCAAGCCACAAGTTGGTGAGGTTGAACTTGCCGAACCTCACTCACTTGTGGCTAGTCGCTGACCGTGGCCTTGGTTGGCGACCGGCGATGAAAGAAGAGAAAGGAGAGGAAAAATAAAAAATAAAAAGAAAAGAGAAAAATTAAACAAATAAAAAATAAAAAATTGGATTTTTAAAATAAAAATGAAAAATAATTAAAAAAAGAAAAGAAATGTGAAAGTGTGGAGAATAGAAAGATGAGGAAAAATATTTTCATCTTCTCAAAAAGAAGAAACCTTTTTTTATCTCTTTTGAAGGTGTTCCTTTTCATGAGTAAAAAATATTTTCCCTGACTCGTTTATTTTTCGTAAACCGGACGCAGAAAATTTGAAAAATATTTTTCTAGTTATTTTTTGCAAAACAAATTGAGCCTAAGACCTCCCGTTAGCTTAGGCAATGCAAAGAGTACTCCGATTAAAGTCACAACCAAGGCATGCTGCCCTCGACTCCACGACAGCACGGTTCTTTTCTCCTAACCACATTAGCTGTCACGTCCACACAGTTCAATGACGTGGAGGATGGGCAGTGGTTATAGGAAAAGCCTGATTCTCCCCATGCATACTCTCTTAAAAAAAAATTATATATGGATCTATCACACCCCCTCCCTTTGGATTATTTTATCTTGGCTATAAATCATCTATATCATTTTTATTCTATCCTAAACAGCTACCAAACACGAGATAGGATAAAACATATTACTATAAAAAAAAACACGCTTTTTGCCACGAAATATTAGCCACGAAACATAATTCGTCGCTAATTTGCAACAAAAATAGCAACGAAAAAAACTTTCGAGGGAAATTTGTCGCCAAATTTGTCGCAAAAAAACTAAAGGCTTTTAGCCATGAAAATTTTGCCACGAATACTTTTTTGTAGCTAATTTGCCACGAAAATAGATGCGAACACATTTTCGTCGCTAATTTGAGACCAAAATAGCTGCGAAAAAGTCTTCGTCACTAATTTGAGATGAAAATAGTGACGAAAAAACCATTCGTCGCTAATTTGTAATGAATTTTCCTACGACATATTATATCAAAAGTTTTGTGGATAAAATATAATTTCGTGACGAATTTAGAGAAGATTTATTTTGCGACGAACAGTTTCCGTCACTAATTAGCCACGAATTTCGCGACAACAGGTTAGATTGACAATTTTGTGGATAAAATTTATTTTTGCGATAAATTTAGCAACAAATTATTTTGCGATAAAACCTTTCCGTGACTAATTTGCGACGACACACTACTTTAACAATTTTGTGTACTTTTGTGACGAATTTAGCGACAAATGAGTTCGCGACAAATGAGTTTCGTCGCTAATGGCCACGAAATTTACGACGACATATCGGTTCAACAATTTTGCGTATAAAGTTTAATTTTGCAGTGAAATTAGCAACGATTAAGTTTGCGACGAAAATTTTTCGTGACTAATTATCGACGCAATACTTTAACAATTTTGTGGGTAAATTTACTTTTGTGACAAATTTAGCGACGAATTTTTTGAGAGCTTAGAGTTGGCGATGGATTTAGCGACGAAATGTTGTCGCTAATTGCAACGACTTACGTTATTCCGTGGCTAATTAGCCACGATATAGTTTTGGTCGCTAATTAGCGACGCGACGAAAATTTGATATTCGTCTCTAACTGCCTTCACAACATTGCAACCATTTCGTCGAAAAAGTCCCCCGACTCTATTTTTCTCACAACGTTCATGGCCGAATAGGGGCCTCTCTTTTCATATCCAGTTCGTACTCTTCTTTCCTCACTCTTTTCCTTTCTTCTATCTTCTATGTTCTCTCTTAACTCGCTCTCTCCCCATACTTTTCTTTCCTTCCTCTTTTTCATTTGCTCGCTCTCTCATCTTGTTAATGTGGCAGGGTAACCACAGAATAATTTTTTTTTTTACTTCATTGTTTCCTTCAATCAATTAACATAAGCTTCATCAATCTTAAGTTATTTTACTTTTTTTGTTTAGGTACGTATTTGTCTGAGACATTGTCAATCTCATCAAATTGATAACCTCATACTACAAAGAATTCAACGAAACATTGGGGTAAGTCTTCTTGACTTAGTAAATTTTTTTTTTAATTTTTTCACTTGAAATTTGTTGGGTGCGCATATAGCCGAGGGGAAATCAAACATTTGTCGCTAATTTCGTCACTATTTGTGACGAGGTACAACTTGTCGTGGCTAAACAACCAGGAAAACCTGTTTTTAGTGGCTAATTAGCCACGACAAGAGTTTTTCATGGCTATTTAGCCACGAAACAGGGATTTTCGTTGCTATTTAGCGACGAAAAATGTATCTTCATGGCTATTGAACCACGAATAATTTATTTTTTATTTCAGCATTTCCTTCAATCAATTGACATAAGCTTCATCAATCTTAAGTTATTTTATTTTATTTTTTTAAGGAAAGCATTTGTGTGAGAGATTCATCGAACACTTGGGTAAGTCTGCTTGACTTAGTATTTTTTTTTTATTTTTTCACTTGAAATTTGTTAGGTACGAATATAACTGTGGGGAAATCAAACATTTGTCGCTAAGTTCGTCGCTATTTTCGACGAGATACAACTTGTCATGGCTAAATAGCCACGGAAATCCGTGTTTCGTGGCTAATTAGCCACGAAATGAAAAATGTATCTATCTTCGTGGCTAATGAACCGCGAGTAATTTATTTTTTATTTCAGCATTTCCTTCCACCAATTGACATAAGCTTCATCAATCGTAAGTTCTTTTGTTTTGTTTTTTAAGGAATGCATTTGTGTGAGACATTGTCAATCTCATCAAATTGACGATCTCATACTACAAAGAATTCAACGAAACACTTGGGTAAGTCTACTTGACTTAGTAATTTTTTTTAATTTTTTCACTTGAAATTTGTTAGGTATGCATATGAGGGGAAATCAAATATTTGTCGCTAATTTCGTCGCTATTTGCGATGAGACACAACTTGTCGTGGCTAGATAGCCACGAAAAACTTGTTTTCATGGCTAATGAGCCACAAGAGTTTTTCGTGGCTAATTAGCCACAACAAGAGTTATTCGTGGCTATTTAGCCATGAAACATGGATTTCCGTGGCTATTTAGCCACGAAAAATGTGTCTATCTTCGTGGCCAATGAACCGCGAATAATTTATTTTTTATTTCAGCATTTCCTTCAATCAATTGACATAAGCTTCATCAATCTTAAGTTATTTTGTTTTTTTTTTCCAGGAACGCAGTTGTGTGAGACATGTCAATCTCATCAAATTGACAGCCTCATACTACAAAGAATTCAACGAGACACTTGGGTAAGTCTTCTTGCCTTAGTAATTTTTTTTAAAAAAAATTTCACTTGAAATTTGTTAGACATTTGTTGCTAATTTCGTTGCTATTTGCGACGAGATACAAATTATCGTGGCTAATTAGCGACAAAAAATGAATTTCCGTGGCTAATTTGCGACGAACTTCCATGGCTAATTAACCACGAAAATCCATTTTTTGTCGCTAATTTTCATTTTTTCGAATTGATACCATAATAATTTTTTGAAAATAGTACTGTAATTATGAATTTCATGTGTATTATAAAGTTAGGGAATATCTTTGTAGACTTGGGTTTACGCTGAACTACTATAATTTGACTTGCCATGGTGAATTGTTTGTGGTTTTAATTAAGAATATTAAAAAATAGATATGATATTAATTTTTGATATGTGAAGAGATTTTTTAATTTCCATACAGATACAATGCAAAGAGATAGGGCTTGGATGTATAATAAGAACTTACCTGGACGTCGAAAATTGACCAATGAATTTCGTACTAGGTTGGAACAGTTTTTGAAATTTGCTAATAGTAAATTTGAGTTCATGGATGGAAATAAGTTAAGGTGTCTATGTAAAAAGTGTAGAAATGGTAAATTTTACATGTGTGATAAAGTTAGAGAATATGTTTGTAGATTTGTGTTTACTCCAAACTACTATAATTGGACTTGCCATGGTGAACCATTTATATCTGATGATTGATATCAAAGAAGTGATCAATTTTCAGTTAGCGAAGAATGTAGCTATTATGACCAATTGAACCCATATCAGAGGATGGTGATTAACGCAGCTGGTCAAAATTTTGTTTCGGAACCGAACCTTGCAAGTACTAGCTTTACTCCCACACTTGAACAAGTGGGAACTAGTAATGCATCGTAATTGGAAGATGTAAAAGTAACGGATTTTGATGAGAATATATATAATGAAACTTTTTCATCTAATCAGTTTTGGGAGGTGTTGAAAGCAGTAGATGAACCTTTATGGGCAGGTTGTGACAATCACACTAAGTTATCAGCGACAGCAAGATTGTTAAATAGCAAAAGAGAGCATAATGTGTCTGAGAATTGCTTCAACTCTTTTGTTGAAGTAATGAGAGAAGCAATGCCTCGCGATAACATCATGCCAAGTGATTTTTACGAAATGAAAAAGCTAGTGGATAACTTAGGTCTTCCAATTGTAAGGATTGATATATGTAGCAGAGTTTGTATGTTATACTGGAGAGATGATGAAAATGCAGAATCTTGTAAATTTTGTAGCGAACCGAGGTACAAGATGAAGAAGAGACGGGGTCGTAATTTGAAGCGTAGACCATGTAAGCAACTGTTTTATCTGCCATTAATTCCCAGATTGCAAAGGTTTTATGCATCTCAAGTCACTACAAAACACATGACTTGGCATACAAATCATGAAACAGAAGAAGGTCTAATGTGTCATTCTTCAGATGCAGAGGCATGGAAATATTTTGATAGAGTATATCCTGAATTTGGGATGGAACCTCGAAACATCAGGTTAGGTCTATGTGCTGATGGATTTGCTCCATTTGGGAAATCAGGAAAAAGTTATTCATGTTGGCCAGTTATATTAACTCCATACAATCTTCCATCCGGTATGTGCATGAAAACACCTTATATGTTTTTGACATTGATTGTGCCTGGCCCACAAAATCTAAAAAAGTTGATAGATGTTTATATGCAACCATTGATTGCAGAGTTACAACAATTATGGGATGAAGGTGTTCTTACGTACGATGTTTCTACTGGTCAAACATTTGTAATGAAGGCCGCTCTTCTTTGGACGATAAATGACTTTCCAGCTTATAGAATGTTATCTGGGTGGAGTACAGCTGGGTTGTTAGGATGTCCGATATGTATGGAAAGATCAAAATCATTCAGGTTAAAACATGGTAAGAAGGCCAGCTATTTCGATTGTCACAAACAATTTTTGCCGATAAATCCTACATTCAAAAGGAATAAAAAAGAATTCATGAAGAATAGGATTGAAAGAACATCTCCACCATTGAGGTTAAGCGGTAATCAAATTTGGGAGCAAGTGCGTCACTTCCCAACTGTTGTTGAAAACCTCATGGCACGATTATTGCATACGGAAGGACACATAAGTGAACTAAACGCAGTATATTTTGGGATCTACCATAGTGGAAGACCCATCTTATTCGTCATAATCTTGACGTCATGCATATAGAAAAGAATGTTTTCGATAATGTCTTAAACACTGTGATGGATGTCACCGAAAAAACAAAAGACAACTTGAATGCAAGAAAAGATATGAGAGATATATGTGATCGGCCAACACTAGATGTGGATGCAAGCAGTAGGGGAGCAAAACCAAAAGCAGAGTATACATTATTGTTTGTCAATGATTGAAATCTATGCGGTTTCCTGATGGGTATGCTTCGAACCTTGGGAGATGTGTTGATTTGAATGAATGCAAGTTGACAGGCTTGAAGAGTCATGATTGTCACATATTTATAGAAAGACTAATTCCAATAGCTTTGAAGGAACTTCTACCAAACTTTGTATGGGGCGGCATTACAGAGTTAAGTAATTTCCTGCATGATATTTGCTCGACAGTGTTAACAGTATCACTCATGGAGAAACTGGAGAGAGATATTCCAATCATTCTTTATAACTTAGAAAGGAAATTTCCTCCATCTTTTTTTGATTCGATGGAGCATCTCTTAGTTCAATTGCCTTATGAGGCCAAAGTTGCTAGTCCTGTTCAATTTCGCTGGATGTATCCATTCGAGAGGTAAATTAATTTCTTTAATCAATTTGAAATTAATTAGTTTTGTTACTTGTTATGTTCTGACAAACTTCTTTTTATTGCAATTAGGTTCTTATACCATTTGAAGAAAAAAGTGAAGAATAAGGCATGTGTTGAAGCTTCAATTTATAATACATATATTGTGGAAGAAGTGACAACATTTGCATCATACTATTTTGAGCCGCACGTGCAGAGTAAGAGGCAGAGACCAGGAAGAAATGATGAGGGGCCCATTGATCCCAATTGCAAATCATTCTCCATTTTCAATTATCTTGGTCGATCAAGCGGCACATGTAAGCTTTGTTACTTAACAGGTAAAGAATTGCGGGCAGCCCACACATATATTTTATTGAACTGCACAGAAGTAGAGCCATACTTCGAATAAGTGTACTATCACAAATATATACATTATGTGTCAAACATTTGCTAATATATAAATGACATTTCATAATAGAATTTTTCAAACTTTAATGTGTGGATTACCTTCAAATGAGTTTGATCATTTGTGTGATGAAGAATTTGCAGCATGGTTCAAAACATATGTAAGTTGTGTATGTACGGAAAAGCAAGTTAATAATATTTTATTCATCACTAATTAATAAATATATTATTGACTTTGCATGTGTGACTTTAGGTTCACAACAGTCATGATCAAGTTACAGAGCAATTATTGCTACATCATTTGGCATGGGGTCCACAATCAAGAGTACGAACTTGGCCAGCATATTTCATAAACGGGTATAATTTTCACACTCGAGAGTATGGAATGGGAAAAGCCACAATGAATAGTGGTATGTGTGTTCGATCATCCAATGCAAGTAGTGCGAAAGATGATTTTTATGGGATGTTGGATGAAATCATAGAGATAAAGTACCCTAGGCCATTAATACGGGTTGTGTTATTTAAGTGCATATGGCTCGATCTTGTCAAAGGAATGAAAGTGCATACGAAGTTTAATTTGGTTAAAGTAAATTCCAAGAAAAGGTATATGAAATATGAGCCGTTTATCTTGGCACAACAAGCAATTCAAGTATATTATACATCATATCCTAGTTTGAAACGTGACAAAGCTGATTAGTGGGCTGTATGTAAAACGAAAGCACGAAAAAAAATCGAGGAATACTGGAAGGATACAGCATATCAACAAGAGGAAGTTTGCAATGTGGTTGAAATTGAGAAATACAACATTCCGACTTTACGAGATCCATGTGGCGTAGTAGTAGATGTGGATCCAACAGAAATTCAAGAATCAAATGTAGAAGACATTGAAGAATTCGATTTTGAGATAGACAATGAAGAAGAAGAAGAAGATGATGATGATGATGATGAAGACGAAGACGAAGATCAAGATTTTTGAGAATATTCACTAATTATGTGTAATTTCCCGTTTTAATTGTGTGTATGTTATTATCAAGATTTTTGAGAATATTGTCGCAACCATTCATTGCAAATTAGCAATAGTTAAGTTACTTGAGGGTAAAACTGCAGGAAAAATTTGTTGTTGACTTCGTGGCGAATTTCACTTTGTCGCGAATTACGTTAGTGGCAAATGTCATGGCTAATTAGCCACAATATATTTTCCGTCGCTAAAATTGTCGCGTCGCAATGACGTTCGTGGCAAATGTCATGGCTAATTAGCTACATAAATTATTTTTTGTCGCTAACATTGACATCGCGATAGTTATTATTTATTATTCGTCACCAATAGTGACAAATTTTGAATATCGTAGCAAAATTAGCCATGAATTTAGATATCCGTTGCAAACTTAGCAACGAATTTATGAATTCGTGGAAATCCGTCGCTAATTAGCCCAAACAAAAATTCGCGACGAACTTGGTAATTCATAGCAAAATTAGCCACGAATTTCCAAATTCGTTGCTAATGAGCACAATCATGGTCAAAAAATTAGTGACGAATTATGAAATTCGTTGCTGATTTAGCGACATATTTCCGAATTCATTGCTAATGAGCCTCAAACAGTAAATATTAGCGACGAATTTGTAAATTGGTAGCAAAATTAGCCATAAATTTCAAAATTCGTCGCTACATGCGATTTTCATAATTCGTCGCAATAGTTTGTGGCAACATTCATTGGTAATTAGTGATCGAAATTTTTTTCGCTAAATTCGTCTAAAAAATTGAACGTATTGTAGTTTGTGGCAAATGTCGTGGGTAATTAGTGACGGGAATTGTAGGCCGTCGCTAATATTGTCGTGGCTAAGTTCGTCGCTAAAGAATTGTTATCATCCCTGGATGGTATTTATTGTGCGTCGCCAAATTCGTCGCAAAAATTAACATTTACGCGCCATTTTCAAACTTCGTCGCCAAAGTTGTTGCAAAATTTCCCGCAATTTTAATAATTTGTGGCCAAAATTGTCGCAAAAATTAACTCTAATCAGCGTCTTTCATAATTCCTTGCTAAATTCGTCACAAAAATTAACTTCCTGCGTTTTTCGTAAAGTAATGGTGTCACCGCTAAATTCGTAGGGAAATCAAATATTATGTGTTTTTTTGGGGTTACTAGTTTGTGGCAAATTTCATTGGTAATTAGCGAGGAATTGTTCACCGTTAAATGGGTCGCAAATTTTTTTTTTTCATGGCGAATGTCGTGGATAATTTGCGACGGTGGAGTGTTTCGTCGCTAATGGTCTTCTCAATTATAGAAGTCCACGATGTGGATGACAATTGTTTTCTACTAATTGCCTGCCTTCTCCTCCACCGTTAGAAACAAATGGAACCCTAATTTCTCCTCCAGTGCTTTCCTCACCTCTGGTGCTTCTCGCTTGAGCTCTCGATTCATGCTCTGTCTCGATCTGTCCCTGGTTCACCTCTTTCTTCACATCTTCTCGTGATTCTCCTCCGAACTCTCACTTCACGCTCTATCTCGATCGGTCTCATCGGCTCGACGGGTTGTCTATTGCCGTTGGTGGACGAGCCGTTTGTCTCTGCCTCTAGACACGTCCTTTGTCTCAGGCTTCGAGATCCTTTCGCGCCGAGGTTCCTCTCTCTCTCTCTCTCTCTCTCTCTCTCTCTCTCTTTGCTAGTTGATTTTTCTTTTGCGTTTTGTTTTTCGTTTTGATGGTTTTGCTTCTTGTGGATGCTGGTTCCGAGCGTGATTTTACGATGACATCACTGCTCTCTCTCTCAATTGGATTTTCGCTTCGACTCTTGGATTAGGATGGTTTTGTGTATTCCACATTGTTGAGCCGATTCATCATTACTATTTGCCTTTCCCTTCGAGAGGGTACAGATCCATGAATAAACATCGAGGGGGTGCAGTTTCACAAGGAAGGATAGGCCCTTCCCCTTCCTCGTTTGTGTCCGTTTCGTCTTTACCTGCCCCTTCCCTGAACCCTCTTCAACAACTACACATTGGCCCTTCCTCCGACCGTGAAGAGCATATTAGCGAAGAGATTGGAGAAATGCGAATTGAATCTCCTTCAGTGCGTTCTTCTTCAGTTGCACCTTCCTCGCAACAGTCACAACAGTCAAATGATAAGGGAGGTCCAGAAGATAGCCGATTGTTCACATGCTCATATGGAGATTCGTGAGTACTTAGATTTCATTTTTTTAGTATATGTAATGTTTAGGTTTTCCATCTCATTATCATGTTAGTGTTTGATTTTCCACATCGTTCGAATCTATTTGCGGATTCAAGGATGCTACGCACGTTGTGCGAAAACTTAATAAAATAGTGAATAACTATTGGAATGGGGTATGGATTAGTTACAGCACTGCCCCAAAGGAAATAAAGGATTTATGGTGGAACGAGTTTAAGGTAAGTTTTGCCCTGTTAATTTCCCACAAACTAAGTTCGATTTAAATAAAATCAGCTGTTTTTCTATTCATTACTGCGAAAGTTTAGCTGGGATGAATCGGAAGACAATGAAATTAGAAGAAATTTTAAGAAGAAAGCAAGAGATCATATTCAAAATATAATGAATAAAGCAAAGAAAAGTCAACAGAAGCCTGATTTTATTAATGGGGATGATTGCACTGGAATAAAGAGAATTTGGGAAAGTGAAACAAATAAGTTAAGAAGTGAACAGAACAAGAAGAATCGAGCTTCTAGTCCTACTAAAGGGTCTGCCCTATATGCCGGGGGTTCTATTAACATTAGGGAGCATAGAAAAAGGCTGGTAAGTGTGTTTTAGACATAATCTAAAGTTAATTTCATTCCATTATTCATTTTTGTGTAAATTTTGTAGGCAGCTGAATTGGGAATGGAGTCGACATATACAGCCATATTTCAATGCGCATTTCAAAAAAAAAGATAAGACATGAACCAGTGACCGAGCAAAAACTATTAAAGTATGTAAGGTTCTACTTTTCACTTTATGGAAACCAGAATCAAAACAAAAAATGCTTTTAATATTTATCATAGTTGTAAGTTATTTCATTTTTTGGGTAGTTTGTTAATGTCGAAAAAATATGATGACCTTTTAATGAGCATGGCTAGTGGTGGTGATGGTAGGGTTGCGTCTGACCCAATGGCTGATGATATGGCATTATGGGTAGAGGCATCAGGTGGGATAAAAAGAGGAAAAATATTTGAGATGGGATCGTTGTCAAGGGTATTTATAGCAAAGGGTGCTGTAAGTTTATCCAATGTGGTTGTTTCAAAGAGGGTACGATATGAGGACCAAACGACTCAAGAATTGACCCAAATGAGACATTTAATTGTAGAGAAGGATGAAGAAATGAGAGTGGTCAAACAACAATTGTCACAAAAGGATGAACAAATGAGAGTGGTCCAACAACAAATGTCACAGAAGGATGAAGAAATGAAAGTGGTCAAACAACAAATGTCACGGAAGGATGAAGAAATCAAAGAGGTGAATGAGCGATATAAATTACTGTAGTCTCAAACGCAATTGATCTTGTAACACCTCAACCTAAATCAACATCAGACTGCTCTTGTACCTCCCACTAATCATATAGGTGATGGGCACAATGATGACTAGCAAAATGACGACAACATTGCTGATGATGATGATGATGATTTTGTTAGCCGTTTCATTGGTTGAAGCCATATCGCGCAATGAAGTAAGTTTATATAGTCTTGAATGGCTTTAATGATGATTTTACCTTGCTATTCCGTTAGACTGGCAATCATTTAGTATATGCACACTTTTAGTTTTCCTCCTAGCATCATAGAATGGAAAATCAGTCTTCACTTGTGTTTATTGCAGGCTAAATGTTCTTCATTCTTTTAAAACGTCTAAGTTTACACAAGTGTGAGACCCTGTGATGAAGTATGAAGGTCAGATGCTGATTTTAAGTGCTTGTTGGAATTTTAGCAGTTAATCCTTATCCCTTGATTCTGGATCTCTCTAATGTAACATCTTGTGCTCTCTCTACTGTTTTTCTATATTACATAGATGGGATCTTTCAAGATGATATATTGTGATCTTCTGCTCTGTCTCTGGACATTACACTGAAATTTGTGTCGTTGTTATTGCAGCTCTATGCGGTTAAATTTCTTCTTTTCGTCACCTGTGTGCTGTTCCTTTGTGCGGAGGGATTTCGTCGAGCATGCATGCAAGCTGACATTCAATGGTGCTTGTCCTTGCTCTTTCGTGTATGCGTACTGGTGATAGTTATGTTGTTAGACTTTCTATCATTTTGACATTGCATAAATACTACTTGGCTGCATGCTCGAAGGAGTTATTACTATTGGATTTGTGTTCAAGTTTAACGATTACTTGCTAAGTTGAAGTGTTTCCTTCTTCGAATCCAGATCTGCTAGCTTTGTTGTTCCATCTTTGAAGACAGTTGTATCACCAACGTCATCGGGGTCGGGTGGCTTTTGATTGAAAATAGCCGCATTTCGTGCTTTCCACACACTCCACAAAATCGAGGCCAAATCTAGTGGCTTTTTTCTGTGCCGTTCTATTGTGGGGGTCGGGTGGCTTTTGATTGAAAATAGCCGCATTTCGTGCTTTCCACACACTCCACAAAATCGAGGCCAAATCTAGTGGCTTTTTTCTGTGCTGTTCTATTGTGGGGGTCGGGTGGCTTTTGATTGAGTCACTGAGTTTGCTTCACTCTCAACTGCTCCAGCTCAGGTAATTATTAAGATTCAGCTCAAACTTTCGTCGTTTCTTTAGCTGTTGCAATGTTGGGTTCCGGTGCTCGTGTCGTGCTGCTTTTTTCGGTCAATCGTATCCCAAAATTCCGACCGTACTTGCTACACTTCCTGAGAAAGAAGTCGTCTTGGTATTGGATCCGCTATTCTGTTAGCATAAGATGAATTCGATTCTTTTTGTCTTCTCTATTCTTAATAGAACCCCCACAGGTTGAACAGATTCCTCTTCCCTTGTTGTTCATGCAAACTGTTTTACAAGTAATAGGTGCCTTTCCTACATGGTAAGAGCATTAAGAATTCAATTGCCTTTACTTGCTGTTACAATGCAAACATGTTGCATATATGCTGCTTAGGTTAGGAAAATTAGTTCCATCCCCGCCCAAATGATTGTGCTGTGTAGGTAACCTTTCTTTTATTGTTTATGCTGCTCTTCTTCATGGCAGACCAATGCCGAACTGGTTCTTAGCATTTTCTATGAGGAATGCTTGTGCTTTTCAAATAGGAAACTTTTGTAGCTCCCACAAAAAATGGTTAGGCTATTTGTTGTTTTACAGTGCTCTTGTTACTTGCCAGCACAGCAGAAGTACTGCTCGTTCTATTTCTCGATGTTATGCACCTTTATATGCTATCTGTTGTCTTGATTGACTCTGTTTTACGTGTGAAATGTCTCAGGTGGATTTTGTAATGGAGATTCTTTCTCGCCTTATGAACAAGTAGGTGGTCAAGAGATACATGCAATTATGTGTTGATACTTTTGCCGGTTGCAACTAGTGAAGATTTATTCTTTTAGCTGATTTATGTGCTCTTGCAGATATGGAAATATCCTAAATTGTGGGCAGGCGTTATTATACTGTGATAGGGGAATAACCAGATGACGAGGTCATTGAGAAGATCATTTCTAATGGTAAGTAAGTCCAGGTTTTCCGGTTTGATGATAATGCGAAAGCCTAGATACGTGCTATATATACCCCTGATTCTAACTTACTTTTGCTGCCTATTTGAATGGGAGTGAGGAGGAAATAATGTGATTTTGGTTTGGTGAATCAAGCAGATGGATAAGATTGATAGTCTACAGTAGTCTGGTTGCTCGCTTTGATTAGGCCATTGTTAGCCCATTTTGTTACAGAGTTTTTTTTGCATTCAATCTTCTCAAACTATGGCTATTTGTTTGTAGCATCAAGAGGCAAGGAGTTTCTTGGTAGAGCGGACAATAGCATGGGAGGGGCAAGGTAGTGGAGACAGTGGTGGAGATCCAGGACATGTGCAAACAAGTTAGGTTCACACGGAAAATACTGGCACTTCAGATAAAGAAGTTGTAAATGAGAAGGATTCATCAAATGTTAGCTAACTTTGATTGCTTCTGTGTACGTTTCTGTTTGCTTTTGTGTTAGCCAAATGAGATAGTTCTTCTAACAGAATTTCAATTGATTGTATGATAATTTTATTTTTTGATATACAGGAAATTTTATACTAGCTCTTTCCTGTTTTATTCACAAGATTGGCATCTTTGTGGCTAGCTTAATCTTATGCATGTTTATTGATGCAGATATTTGGTTGATGTGGCAAAACAATCATACATTAATAAAATCTTGTTGCTAAAATTGTCTCTGAACAATATTCGTCACAAAATTCATTGCTAAAGAAATAATAAAAATTCGTTACTAAATTTGTCCCTAAACCATGTTTGTACCAAAATTCATCGCTATAGACATTATCAAGTACGTTGCAAAAGAGAAATGTCATCGCTAAATTATTTTAAAATTCGTTGTTGTTGTCGTTGGTAATTGGTGACGAATATACTCATCGCTAAATAAAAAAAATTCATCGCTAATCAACAACAAATTTTGCCACAAAGTAGTCCTCATGGCAAATTTGCAAAGGATAATCAGCGATAAATTTTGCCATGAATAGCGTTCGTGGCAAATTAGCGATGAATTTCAATGAATAAATTCGTCGCTAATCAACGATGAATTTTTCCACGAATTGTGTTCGTGGAAAATTAGTGACGAATTGTGCAAAACAAATGATTTGCTAATCAGTGACGAATTTGGCCGCGAAAATAGTTTGTGGCTAAATTAGCGACGAATTGTGTGGAAAAATGTGGCAAAATTAGTGACGAATTGTGTGGGAAAACGTGGCAAAATTAGTGACGAATTTCACCATGAAAATAGTTCGTGGGGAATTAGCGACGAATTGTGCGGAAAAAATAATTTGCTGATCAGTGACAAATTTTGTTACATAAAATGTTCGTGGAAAAATTAGAGATGGATGGTGCCACGAAAATAGTTTGTGGCAAAATTAGCAATGAATTTGGCGACGAAAATTATTCATCGGAATTTAGCGATAAAAATGAAATTTTTCGTCACTAAATTTTGCGATGCCGAATTAGCAATGAAAAAATTTTCATCGTAAAATTCGTGGCAAACTAAATTTAGCGACGAATTTTATCAAAATTTTCGTGGCAAATGTCGTGGCTAAAAGGCCTTTTTTTAGTGTATTATATTTCGGCTTTTATCCAAAAATAGAAAAAAGGGGAAATTTGAAAAGTTCCAAAAATAAGAATGTTAGATATTATATATATATGCGCGCTCGCGAGGGCACGATGGGACGAGAATATGGAAAATAATGGCATGTTAATTTATTTTTGCTTTTACTAAGGTTTTTAAGACTACCGACATGTACAATAATAATTTAAACTTCTACCCTAAGAATGCCGTGAATTAAAAAAGAAATGTCGAAAATGAAAACTACGGAAACTAAAACTCCATTTGTTTTGAAGAAAATAAATAATTTAAAAATATTTGTCTAAAAGCTATCATTTGTACCGTGTACAAAAATAACCAAACAAAAAATATTTTTATCATCTATGAATTTATTCAGACATATTTTATTGCCGATAATATTATGAAAAAATTTGTCATTAAATAATTAATCCAATCGATTCAAGTGATTATTTCTAAGAAAATATTTTTCAAATCATCAATTTTTAACGAAATAAACAAAGCCTAACAGGGAGGTATAATAATGTAACCATTGGTATAGTAGTGTGACGCTCATATAATGCTGAACGAGGAGTAAATCATGATATTAACTTGATGGGATTTGGTTGAAACGATTGAAATTACCCCCAACAAGAAAGATTGAACGACGAATCAACTGCAAATCGAAGCTCAACATTTCCCAATTATTTTATTTGTTTCGCAAAATATAAGTGGACAATATTTTCTTATGAATGATCACTTGTATCCTTTGAAAAATAAATGAATGAGAAATAGTTTTACTATTTATGAAAATGTTTCAACCTAAATTGTTGTGAATACTGAAAATATTTTTTATTGACTAATTTTTGCAAGCGAAACCAATAATAATTTTAGAAAAGTGTCATCCAAGTAGTTTATTTTTCGTAAAATAAAAGAGGCCTGTGTAAATATATCTTAAGACATGCATCGATACTAGGGTTAAGTAAAAAGAACTAACTGAACCAGAAATTGCCCAAGCTGGCTGGTTTGGTCCAGTTCCCGAGAGCATTGATCGATCCAATTTCCAGTTCCATAAAAACGAAATCAATAATTATCGGTCCGATTCTCGATTCTAAAGGTGGAACGTCCCACCCTGATCACCTAGACTGGACTGACAATTTTTCCTTTAGCTTTAATCATAATTTTTTAAATCTTTGAAAAATCATTTAAACTCTTAAGTATTTCTATACATTTAAAATGTGAATATGTAGTTTAAGTACACACTGCCGATTCCTTTAGATCGCTCGGGGACCGCACCGGATTGGTCCCTGGTTTCCAAAACTAGGAACCGGTTCCTTCGATCCGGTTCCCGATTCTGAGGTAAGACTTGAACTGGACCGGATCGGGAACCCATCACTCCTAATAGATACCTTACTTCAAATGCACCCGAAGAGGCGGGCCGGGACGTCGGTTGAAACCAATCGTGGGCAGATTGCTAGTTAAGACGTTGAAATATTGGGTTACAAGCACAAAGAGGCTGCTGGTTAGTAGATAAAATAGCGAACAATCCATGAATGTGATGTCTAAAAAATTGATCGAAACATCATGCTTGCCCCGGACTTGGTTACATGCTAATGACACCCTATTTCTAGGGATTTCATAACCCTATGGAGGTAGGATTAGCCCGACAAATTGGCAAGAAAAAAGGCTAATACACTCGAGATACTCAACGGTAGGATATATGTTCCCTTTAGGCTATGTATCAGTCAAGAACTGGGCACGAAAGGCTGACCTCCAGGTCTCCGCCGCTCCCAACTCCTCTGGCCATGTCGAAGAAACAAAACCGTTAGAGGTCGCCGCTAAATTCCGGTACGTTCCGACCACGAACGAGTGGTGTACTTGCCAATTTACGGGCGACTTCCCGTTGCATTCCCCGCTATACCCGACCGAGTAGTTCGACTATTCAATGTTTAGCCCTCGAAACTATACCTCCGATGTTCTTTCACCCTGTCCTTCTTAAGCTGTCGAGATTGATGCATTGACACACTCTCCTCCAAATTTCGAACGAAAACGTCGTCGACAAGCATGTGCTCGTTATTCTCGCGCGACTGCGCAATCTGCCTTGTACTACGCGAGATCTCCTTTTTCATTTCTTTCCCCTCTTTCTCCCATGAATTCTTTTGCACCCTTCCCCCCCTCTTTCTATGTATCTTCTCCGTCAAGACCTTAGAAAAAGTATTTTTTGTCCTCCTCAAAAACCCTATTAGGGGTCCTGCCAATTGTAGCGATCAATTCCATTTTTCCAGGAATCACTCTATTAAATAAGAAAGACTGAATGTGCATTAAACAGTAGGGCTGTCAAAAAAGCCCGCGCCGACCCGGCTCGATCCGGCCCGGCCCGAAAATTTAGGGAATTTTCAGGCCGAATCTTGGTACTGTTTCAAACAGTACCGGCGCTGTGCTGAAACAGTGCCGATACCAAAGCAGAACCCAAACAGAGACCCACCTCTCTCTCTCTCTCTCTCTCTCTCTCTCTCTCTCTCTCTCTCTCTCTCTCTCTCTCTCTCCTTTTCTTGGGGACGTACCCAGGCACGCAAGAGCAGCTCCGGCCCTTGGCCGGGTTGTAGCTGCAGAGGCTGTTGTTGCCGCACACGTCGTGAATGAAGTAGGGGATGCTGAACGCCGCCCACGTCACGGCCCAGCCAGTCGAGCTCGGCTCGCAGTTGTAGACCCGCAAGTTGCCGTCGAAGTCAAGGGTCATCCTTCTCTGCATAGCAGCGACGCCGTAGTCGGAGGTGAAGAACGAGTAGTTGTCGGAGGACTGGAAGCGGCCGAGCGGGTCGAACACAACGATGTGGCTGTTGTTGTAAAGGAATCGGCCGAGCTCATAGTTTGCGAGCCACAGGGAGGGCCAGTACACGCTGGAGATTGACGGGTCGTCGAAGAGGAGGCGGAGGATGTTGTCGTTGTCGAAGTAGAGCTTGTAGAACCCGGTCGAGCAGTTGTACCAGCTCCGAGCAGAGATCAGGAACGTGTTTCTGGTGAGAGGCTGCTGAGGGAGGAGGGTGTTGGTCAGCAAGTCGAAGCTCTGCCACAGGACGCCGCCCCCGTTGTCGACGAGGACGAGGTTCCCGATGTCATTGAGGCGGAGCTCGGCGGCAGAGGAGGAGATGGTTTCCAAAGACCAGACTTTGGCGGCAACGTCGCCGGCGTCGGTGAGGACAAGGTTGCCCGAGTGAAGGAGGTAGAAGGAGGAGCGTCGGCCGTTGAAAGAACCGGCCTGAACATCTTGGACATATCAGGTATCGGGCCGGCCCGGGCCGGGCCGAGCTTGGTGCTATTTTGTTTCGGGCCGGGTTGGGCCTATGTGAGACCCGGCCCAACCCAGCCCATTGACACCCCTATTAAACAGAAAAGATGTTATGTGCAAAATTAGTGTCAAAACTCTCCTATTTAGTAGGGGTGAGCAACACGGATAGACCGAATCAGGAATTGTGATGACCGAAGCAAATTGGCCGGTTAATCGGGTTCCCAAGTGTGTCGATCCAGTTTCGGGTCTCATAAAATTGAAACTGACGATTTTCGGTCCGGTTCCTAGATTTGGATCGCCGGACTGAATCAATTTATTTGTTTCTTATCTATAAATTAATAATCTACTGATTATTTTTATTCTTAAATGTAATAATATAATAATTAATATATTAAAATTAAAGTTTGTGTTGCTTATTCCCTACTAATAATCCATCAATTTCATCGATCTGCTCGAGAAATGGACCAGATCAAATAGTTCGATTTTTGATCTCATAAATTGGGGACCGGTTCATCCGATTCAGTTCTTGATTCCCAAGTGGGATCAAATTGGACCGAGAACAAATCACCTCTACTGTTTAGCATGTAACTTAGCAAATAAGTATGAGAAGACAAAACTATTCTAAGGCTTCACCAAAGCTTGTTTCAACTTGGACATGGCCAAGGTCATAGCTAGGCCATTGCTAGGTCAGGGCATGACCCAGACATAATTTGTTTGGTGCTGAGAGCGGTCTAGTTGGGATAAAATTTTTCTTTAAATTACCAAATACCAGCGGAATTGTAAAATGACCAAAATATCCTCAATATTTAGAAATTGATTAATATGCCCCTCAAGCTTAAAAAATAATAATAATGTCTAAAACTGACCTTACCTCATGACATGCGGCTTAAATGTTGAAACACGAAATACAACACATAATGAGAAATCCTCTTATATTCCTGGGAAATAGATTTCGATTTCTTAGAAATACCCAACATCGACTTTGGGGTGAAAAATTGAAAGTTAATAGCTTCTCTTTAGAAGTATTCCAAAAATTACTTGGTCTATTTAATACTTTGCCCAAAAAAACATAAAATGAAAAGGTTGATTTGAAAAACTATGTAAGATTACTATTTGTAATGCCCGCTCTAATAGTTCTAAATTGTCAATAAATAGATGAAATGGATTTGAAAGTTGACTTGGGCCAAATGAATTGGGACCCAAATTGGAGGAAGTTGCCACGTGCAACTGATCGTATAACAGGCGGTGATCGAGAAATGGAAATTGAGTTGAGTCAATTCAAAAATTTAATTTTCGGCCCAGCCCATTTCGGCTACGAATTGGCAAAATAGAAGCCCAAAGATATTTTCTCTACAGGCCCGCTGAAGGCATAGGCCCGTTCCAGAAATTTTTTCTTTGCAAGTCTGACCAATCCGGCTAAATACTGAATGGGGCCCACGAAATCATGGCCCATGGAATTCACGGGGAGAATTTTACTCCACCCAAGCTCAACTTTACCATACGAACAGTGGCTATATGTTTTAACCCACGAAAACAATTGTGAGAAAAGGAAGCATGCCCATTTTCTTTTCCCCTACTCATTTCATTCAGTGGGAGTTCCTCGGTTGCATCCCCACTAGCACGACTAGATTTTTGCAGCACAACCTCGATCCTTTGACACGCTCAAGAACCAACAGCTCCAGGAGAACCGGCAAGCTCGACTAACGTACAGCGAAACTTGAGGCAAGTTGTTCTTTCTACGTCCTCTACTAACTTTCACAATGCGAGTTAAGGTATAGTGATTCGAGTGATGCATGGGTGTTGGTCGAATTCATAAACGGTGTCAATGCTGTATAGGTCTGAAAGTTTTGCATGCATGTAGTCGATTCAAGTACTTAAGTACGCACGGGTCTTGGATAGACCGAAATGGGGTTGGACTGTTGCGTGCGGATGAGCCAGACCTCTAAAATTGTCGGCTAATCTGAGCGACATGGAGTCGGTGCCGATAGCTTGACCGTAGGTGGTGTCTCGGTAGCAGAGTCACCGTTTAGAACAAAGAAAAAACTGCACAAAGAAGTGGTTTAAGCGTAGATGCAGTGAGTTAATTCTCTTAGTTGTTTGTTAGCTATTCCAAGTGCACAGGGAGCGGCGGAAGTCTGAAAGAAAGAGAGGGAGGAAGGACGTTAGCTGTTGTTGCCGACTGAGCGCTAAGAAATCGATAGTTGATGGAGATGATTGTGTGCATGTGCGTCGAGAGGGGGGAGAAGACGTTGGAGTCAAGTGCGTAGTTGACCGTAAAGTGTTGGTTGCCATAATGATACGGGGTGTGGCCCTAGTCGTGGTGGACTTTGCAACCTTGTAATCCTTCAGCTCTTGGTAGTGGGTTGTAGTTGCAAGCCGTTGAATTTCGTGTGGCGTAGATACATGGGCATGAAGGTGAGAGCTCAAGTTTTTGGGTAGTCGCTGGAAGTGATGGAATCCTGTTGCTAATGCGTGGAGTCGATGGAGGTAACACCGAATCTGCTTGCATGTGGCCAAGTCGATTTAAAGAGGTCCCTCTAGGCATTGATATTAGAGATTTAGTAGCTACTCCCTAAACTAGGCGGAGGAAATGGTTGGCCGAGAAGAAGACGAAGATGAGCCGGCGTGGTTCATGAAGCGGCAGGATTGTATTGCTGCTATTGCTGGTTTTAGATGTGCATAATATTAAATATAGCTGCAAAGTGAGTTAGTGTAATCCAGGTGTGGAGCCACAAAGGAGAAAGTTTTATATATATATATATATATATATATATATAAGTAGAGAGAGAGTCTTGATTGCTGGGAAACTCAAGACACTAATCCTAGAATGGGTGAGAAAATCTTGCACCTCTTATTGCCTTGGGACTTAGTCCATTTGGGAGGAAATGAAATAAAATATTAATAATGCTAAGCTGCGGATAGTGGAAGAGAAATGAAGTAGTGAGAAAGAGGATAGTTGCCAACTGAGTTGCGTACGTTAACTAGAAATGTTTAGTTGAGTTATGATAGTCAGCTAGTATGTGGTTAAAAGGGATTAATATTAAGACCCAAAAGAGTAGAAATTGAGGCGAGCATTTAGCCTATTCGCATCAGACGGATGCCTCTTCACGTTGAAATAATAATAATAATAATAATAATTAAAATAATTTTGACTTGTATTTATTTATAGACATGATATTAAGATAAAATATTGAGCCATATACGTAGGAGGGGCTAGTAATCGTTCCTATTTAAATCATATACCATGTGATAAATGGAATGAAACTTGCAGAAATGGGCTGTGTGCTCAATTGAGATTCTCCATAGAGTTTATGGAAGGCCTTACTGTGTGGCTAGGCCGACCTCTGAAGCGGAACGAGGCAATGGTTGTACCTTACGGTCTAAATGGCAAACCGAGCGACGTTTTCTCATTTGCCCCATTTAACATGCAACCGCTCACGTGCATGATTTTCTATTGTCTTTTTTTTTATATATATTACGATAATAGACTGTGTCGTCAGGCGAGCCGGTAAATGATGATACTATATATTTTATACACTACTACTTGTTTCTCTCGTTGGCTAAATTAGTAGACGACTCAAAAAAGATTAACTTGCTGAGATTATTTTCTCACCCCTTTATTGTTGAAATTTTATAGAAAAGTAATATGGCCAACTTACCGACTCTATCATATGGTGCCCCCTTTCACTTTACCTAGGAAGTGATGCCGCATGTGATACCGGAGCTCCTGCATTTGCGATTTATACGGATCGTTTGCTGCCTTTGGGTCAATGGGGGTCTAGATGTGGGATCGATCCTCCACCGTTTTGTGTCCATATACGGGGTACTGAAAGGAGATCTCGGGCTTGTAGGCCCGCTACCTTTTGACTGCGTGGCACTATAGGAGCCCATGTGGTATTATTAGGATAGCAAGTAGGTTACGAACCGTTACGAGAGTGCAGGTGGTGGTCGGGTCAAGTGGGAGATTTTTTGTTGGAGGCTCAATTTCTTTTATATACATATATCGTGTAGGGCTTCGGGCGACTTTTTGATGCCACCCGACTATACTCCCAGAAGTATGTAAAAAGAATTCAATATTTGTTGGTTGTAAATAAATGAAGTGTCTTGCTTTCATTTGCCTACTTGTTATGTTGTTCAAATTAAATCGTCTAGCCGATAGCATTCGTGGCGAACTTGAGACGTCACGGCTTTGACGCAGGAACGCGGCAGCAGGCCGCGATACTATTTAGCTTACATTTTATGTTTGTGTGTTTAAAAAGTTATTGATCGTTAGAGTAAAATGGAAATCAATTTTTTTTTTGGTCGATAGAAATCAAATTGGAGAGCTGCAAAAATTGTATTAAATCTCAAATTATGTGGGAAAAAAAAAGTGAAAAGTTGAAAAAGGTTTCAGAATGCGGGTCAAATCAAGACCCGAGAAAAGTAGAAACCCGAAAGTGGTCTTCTTCCTCTTAAACCCCTACTCTACTCGGTGCTCACCGTCATTGGCCACTCTCCTTCTGCGTCCGCCATGGGCCAACCCAGTTGTGATGGTGCGAGAAACGAAATGAACATCACCACCGCCTTCTCGGAGAAGAAGAAGGAGGCCGACTGACCATAAAATCCTTCGACATCGGTACCGACATGCCCCTTCTTCTGCCTCACTCTCCCCTCAGGCCAGTCTACATAGCCTCTTTCTTGTCCTCCAACGTTGTTGCTGTCATGGGCTGCAAGCACTTGCTGCTGAGAGCCAGGCCTTTTCCTCTGCCACCCGTCCCTTCTTCTTCTTCTTCTTCTTCTTCTTCTTCTTCCTCGTCTCGGGTTCGCTTCCGTGGTGCCTATGGACTCCACTTCTCTTGCGTCCATTCGAGAACTGGTTCTCGGATGAATCCTTCTTGCCTCAAAGCTAATGGGGTTCCACACAGGGCTCATTCGAGTATTCCCAGACCAGGTACTGTTAATTTTCGGTGGATGCAGTCTTTTGGGTCGAGAATGATGTTCTTCTAGTTTGTTAGTTGGGAAATGTTTTATGGTACAGCTAGGGGGAGATTCTTCGAGTGTTTGAGTGAGTGGCATTCGGTTAGGTGTTTTTGTTCTCGTTGCTGGGGTGAGTTCATCTGGGACACATATATTTAAATTCTGCATTTGATCGTGGCTGAGTTTAGGTGGATTAAGGACAGAGTGTACTTGGATTTGTGTATAATGCTCTCCGATTTTTTTGCTCTCTCAGTTCAATTAGAGGGGCCAGTAGGGAGAGGGATAGAGACTCCATTGAAGGTTTTGAAAATGAGACTGGAAGAACTGGGTATCGATATGCAAACATGTCTCCCGGGCCAGTACCATAGCCTGCTTTGTCCCATGGTAAGTACTTTCAACTTCACAAACTTCTGTTACTTCCCGTCTTTGTCTCCGTACTCCATGTCATTCCACTTAGTGGGTGCTTTCTACTAATTTCTGTATCTTTTTGGACAATTCTCTTTTGTACTAGTGCAAAGGGGGTCGTTCAATGGAAAGAAGCTTATCTATATACATCAGCCCTGATGGGTATGTAGATGATGCTTTGGTTTACGTATATCTGTTTTATTCAGTCAAGCAAACTTAATTGTACGCTTTTCATTCTATAGGAGTTCTGCAGTGTGGACATGTTTCAGGGGAACATGTGGATGGAAAGGCAGTACACGAGTAAGACACGTGCTTGTTTTATAGGTTGTTCCAAGTTGTGTCTAACCAGAGCTTTTAGCCTACTGTACCCCTTGGTTGCAGGCAGCTGCGAAACCTAGGTCTTCATACACAGCCTCTAACCAAACAAGCAAAGCCAAGAGCATCAGGGAAATCACGGAGGAGAGTTTGGAGTTGGAGCCACTCTGCAATGAGGTTGTTATGGTCTTTTGAGTCCCCTATCTCTGAAGTTTCAATTTCAAGTCCACTTGGCCTTCCCTTATTAGCCCTTTGTGCTGACTGATTCTGTGCATAAATGTCGATGCCAGGTGTAGGGAAACATTTCTTCCTTTATTCTGCAGTCTAAACTTCCAAAGTCTTAGGACTGAGAATGGTGGCAGGCTTTCTTTTAGATCTAACAGAAAATGCTTATGATTCCCTCCCAATTCATGCTATTGCAAATTGCACTCCAAAACTGTTGCTTTCTGCGTTATGGAGGTCTATGCCAGAAGGATGTGCTGCCAAAAAATTCTGATAGTTTAGAGTAATAAATTGCTGTATCTAAGATTTTTGGCTTATATAGCAGACAGGTGAAAGCGAGGTTAATTGCCATTTTCTTTACATCCTTTTTTCCCCTCCAATTTGACTAATTGCTTTCATTTTCTTTGCACTTGAGTCTTGTAGTTTCCCTGGTCGAGGTTAATCCATTGAGGGCTTTTGCTCCTTGTGCTCTTCCTTTACAATTCCTCAGCTATTGCATTGGCTGACACATAGAGGCATTTTTTGGTACTAGTTGTTTTTTGAAGAGGAAAGTAATACCGTAATGTTGCTTTATGTGGAAGTACTTGTCTCACCAAAAATTGTGAAAACAATGGGAAATTAGTGGGAGAGTTTTCTCATTTAGCATCTCACTTGTCCCGTGTGGTCTCTTGCAAGCATAACTGTCGCTGTGATGTTTCATTTGAAAGAATGATTTTCATCGTCAGGGTCTTATATCTCTCGGCACCTTTCTTTAAATGACAAATTCAAAGTTATAAACTTGATGCAGGATGCTTTTCACTTCTGATTGGTGCTATTAGGCAATTTCCCATTTTTTTTTGGTCGAATGCAATTTCACATTTAAAGAGTAACTACACTTGTTTAAGTCAAAACTGTCCTTTTGATATCCACTCTCATTTTGGATTACATTGTGGAATATTGCTTCTTAGTTGCCTTACCTTGCATGATTGATTTGATTTATGCTACCTTTTGCAGTTAGTTGCCTACTTTGCAGAACGTTTGATCTCGGCTGAGACATTGAGGAGAAATGCAGTCATGCAGAAAAAATGCGAGAATCAGGTTTTTTTTTTCCTTATTTTGGAAAATGTCAAATTATAAGTCTTCTAGTAAGACGATTACTTAAATCTTTACCGCTTGGGGCTTTGGTCTCTGAAATTCAGATTCTTGTGATGTATGACTCTACTAGTAACACTAATCTTCAGCAGGCTGAACTTAAAAGTGTAGATTTTTCATGAAATGATTCATCGTTATCTAGGCAAGGATAGGAGTAAGCATGAAGCTTTTACTGATGGCATCCAGTGAATAATATGACCAACAACTCTGTTTACAGTTTTGCTTTATGTTGAATTTTGGTAATGGACAACAGTATTCTTTTCTTTCCTTTTCCTCTCCTCGTGATCGTGTTTGATTTATCTTGTTGGCAGATTGTAATTGCATTTACTTATCGGCGCGAAGGAAAGCTTGTCAGTTGCAAGTATCGGGATGTGAAGAAAAAATTTTGGCAGGTTGAGTTTTGTAATTTCATAGATGGTCTGAAGGAAAATTTTATGTTTATGTAATGTCGTCCTTCTAGAACCTTGCTAATATTGTGTATAGAGCTGGGCCAGTTCTATCTACATCATAATATTTTCTACTCCTTGCTTTAGATTCTGTATAGAGAGATTTTTTTCTCTTTTCCTCTTTTTACTGAATATGCATGCAAAAAGATAACTATACAGCACCGATTTATTGCAAAGCTGTGTAGGAAAGGAGCAATAAGCAACAAAAGAGAGCTCATTTACATGATAAAGCATCTACAATGTCTATCAATGCATTTACAATGTGTATCAAAGCATACAGACCTCTATAGCAAAAAATGTAAGATTTTAAAGCTATTTTCACTATTTACAAAATAGAAGACTCTTCTTCTCTGAAGGCTGTTTACGGCTTTTGCCAATCAGCCAAAATACAAAAGTAGAGTAGCTTTTGACCATTATTTCTTGCTGAGTAGAGAGTTTTTGATCCTGTTTGTCCCAAAAAAAAATTTGATCCTGCAGCTTCTCTAAATGCAGATCTTGTTGTAAAAAATTTCATATGAATTAGTCGTCCTGTTCTTTTCATCTTGTGTTTCAGGAAGCTAATACAGAGAAAATCTTTTACGGCCTGGATGATATCAAAGGAAAAAGCGAGATCATCATTGTATGTTCACTTTTCTGTCGGATAAGATTCGTCCTGCATTAAAAACTAGGATAAATTGGCACCAAAAACTTATGTTCTAGGTGGAAGGTGAGATGGACAAGCTTGCAATGGAAGAAGCTGGCTTCCGCAACTGTGTGTCTGTTCCTGATGGTGCACCTCCATCAGCTTCTGATAAAGATTTGCCGCCTGAAGGGCAGGTCTGTGTTTACTTTTGAAGATTTGAGATCTAGAAGGGGCTTACACTTTGCATGATTGTAGAGCTGATTAACTTTGTGTAGAATATTTTAATCAAAATCATTTTCTTTATCTGCCTTGGAGTTCTGTAGGCTCTTAAAAGAAATGAAAAGAGCCTCTCTCCACTATCCAGGGTCTTTTAATTCTCTTTTTCTGCATTAAACTATACTAAAGATGTTGAAAGAATATCTTAATTCCATTTTTATGAAGGAATCACCTTATGGCCAGAAATACTGCTTATAATCTTGAAACTGTTCAAACTACCCTTTGACTGGCTTTTTGAATTGTGATAAAAGATATCAATTTACCCTCTGAAGCTCTGGAGGAAATAAATATAATTTTTTGCCCAATGAATTGTGTTGTTGTACTTGTCGAAACTAATTAAGAAATCTATGAACATGTGGCCAAACTAATTCTTAATGCCAAGAGATAACAATTACTAAAGAATAACGTGATGGGAAGCCAAAGAATTTTTAGCCTGCTGACCTAACATTGTATGAGGTCATTCATGGCTACTTTGGGCAGACTTAGGTTGGGCTCACCAAAATTTTTATGCTTGGCTATTCGATGGGGTTGGACAAGCCTGATTATGGTTGTCGCTTGCACAGTCATGTCATAATACATTGTTATAGTTGTCAATCAAATTCTTTGGCTTGGCCCTCAGACATCAATCAAGTCATTCATCTTGCCACTTGATTGACTGTTTGATGCTTTTGGTTGAGCAGTTTCATACATTTAAATTTGGCTTCATGATTGTCAGTGTTTTTGGTAAATAAATTACTAATCCACACTGAACAGTGCTGGCTTTATGAAAGTTATTTTGGAAATTCATCATGAGGATTTTCTTCCTTTGTTTCTGATGTTATCATAGGACACCTATGAACTCTTTTCTGTGAGGTCTCGCAAAATTGACGAACTTTGTTGTTTGTCTTGGGTACTCCTGTGCTAGGTCTCTGCAAATTAATGAGCTATGTTGTTTGTCCTGATGATGTACATCACTTTCTTTTTGATATTTGGCTAGACGCCTATTACATTTGGAGCTCCTCAAATATATGCATGTGTTGGTCAGATTGGCCTTTTGTTTCAGTTGCTTCTTGTCCCACAGCTACTCTTATGCATGCAAGAAAGGCATATTTTTAGTGTTAAATTATAGAGAACTAAAGCATCTATATGTTAACTTTCGTCTCTTAGGAAATTTATTTCTGCCCCATTTCCCTAATTCTTTTATATGATAAAATCTTCACCGATGCTTTTGGCATTTGTAAAGCTAGGACATTAAGTATCAATACTTGTGGAACTGCAAAGACTACCTTAAAGAGGTTGGTAGTGATGAGCTCGTTCTAGTTTAACCTTTGCCATGGAAAGTTACATTCTTTACTAAATTGAATCACATAAATCTTTTCTTAGGCATCACGTATTATTCTTGCCACTGATGGGGATAAACCTGGTCAAGCGTTGGCTGAAGAGCTTGCACGCCGCCTTGGAAGAGAAAGGTTTTTGCAATGCCCAATTATGCTCTCCTTTTTTGCTGATAAAGTGTTACAGATACTCTTAACCCTTATCTTGCGTATGACAGATGTTGGCGCGTCAAATGGCCCAAGAAGAACGACAGTGAATACTTCAAGGATGCGAATGAGGTATACGTTTATATTCAGCAGGATATGTATGTGTTTTTCTACCAATCAGGGCCAAACCTCCTATGCGTTCTTTATTCAACCAACTCAGGAAGCCACTGCTACATCCATTTTATTGGGGTTATTCAGCAAGATATATATGCAGTCACACACAAAGTTGGCAAACAAAAATATCCGAATCTAATCAGTTGTCACTTATATGAGGAGAAACATTGCAGAGTGGAAAAAGCAAGGGGGCTCCCCAATCCTGTTGCTGATTCATAACTTATCTATTATTTCCACAAAAAGTAGAAGGCAAAAAAGATAATATTTTATGTTTGGAGTCAAACACCAGCTTATTGAGCTAAAACTAGAAGGTAGAATGAAAAGTTGCTGTCTCCAGTTTTTACCTAGTCCCTTTTTCTTTTGCAATATTTTACATGTCAAAAAAGGGCTTCCTTTGAAGTGGGAAGAGGGGTTAAATGTTGTAAAATGGTGATTTTGAAAGTTGTACCTTCCAAATACTACATTTGACAAAGGTCAGGGTGAAAGCCAGAGCCTCAAACCAAAAGCCTCAGCTACCTGCGTAGGCTCGCAATTTTTGTTCCTTCGATGTCTAGTGAAATTCTCAATTCAACACAGGTCACTTCCCTCACATTCGAAATGTAAATTTGCTGGCTGTGAGCGACCTAATTAAGTTGTTAGAGATGAAAAAAAGGATGAAGGGAAGGATCCTGATGGATATTAACCAAATTGGATGTACTCTCTGCTAAATATCGTCAATAATTTGAGATCGGTCTATTTTGCCGCACTCTCCCTAACTTTGGTGGATACATCAATGTCTGGCCTAGTTGGGAGATGTTGCACATCTATTGTTTGACAGAGCACTTCATAGTTTTGACTTTCGTATTTGACATCACATGTGGCATCTTCTAACTAAATTTCTTAGGTCATTTAATTCGATCAGAGTGGACGTCAAGTCAATTGAGCAAATAAAGGACTTGATAGAGTACACAGCATATGTTCACATTAAATGGGCTCTGGTTCCATGACTCAAGACACATGGTCTTTTAGTTGCAATTGCGTAATATTGCATTTGTGTCATCTTGCCCTCAAAACAGAGCATTAAAGATACAGCAAAAAGAATCTTATTGACCTCTTGAACTCTTTTTCTCTATGAGGAATTATTTGCCAGCTGATAGTATTTACTACTTTTGCAGGTGCTCATGTATGTGGGATCAGGTGTCCTACGGGAAGTAATTGATAATGCAGAGTTGTACCCTATACGTGGACTGTTCACATTTAAAGACTTTTTTGATGAAATAAATGCTTATTATCATCGGACTTTAGGTTATGAGTTCGGTGTTTCGACGGGGTGGAAGTCTTTGAATCACTTGTACAATGTAAGTATTAGGATTTGATGTTCTCCACTCTCTTTCCTGTTTTCTTATTTCCTGGCACATTGTGGGTGGTTATGATGGTCAGTTTCACAAACTCTCTGCCTGTGTTAAATGTGTAATCTTCCTGAGCAGTTTGTGGTTAGTATTCACTTAGGTTTGATATCATTAGTGGAATCCTTTTCTGTTTTTGATTCTTATTCAAACAATGGAAGTGTTGTCTGTACCACTGCCCATATGGAAAGAGAAAGAAAGAGAATCCTCTATTTAGGTGCAGAGCTGTGGAGATTAGTCTTTTAAAGTTATTGGTTCTCATGTGTACCTACAGATTTGCTCCGATGCTTTCTGTTGACATCCTTATTAATCTGGATCATTTTGTAAGGTTTGACATGAATTATTATTTGGGTGGCCATCCTTTTTTTTTTTTTTTTTGACCTTGGTGACCATCCTTTGATTGGTTCACATAATGGCTAAACAGCAGATGTCTGCATAGCTGCAAAATAGTGTTTCACTTAGATTGGCGAGAAATATTTTGCAAAGAGGTCCTAGCTCTTGTCTCATCAAGGGCAGCTTCATGTGTACTTTCTCACTTATCCCTCAAAAGTGTCTCCAAAGATGCCAGCCGCGGAAATATTGCTGATGTGATAGAAGTGGATCTTATAAAGCCACAAATGATAGCCATGCGGCATTGCGTTTGGCACATCCAATGTTAACCGTATGGGATAAGGAGAGATTTAGCAAACATACCAGTTGTAGGCGAAAGAAAAAGACTGTAGATAACCAAACAAATAACAACTGATCAGAGTGACCTTGCTGCTGGCCTATCTGACTGAGATGCTGCCAATTTAATTTACTATATCCATCATGAGGTATTCCAGTACGACTAAAATAGATTTTCGTTTATGTTTCACCAGAACCGGTAAATTCGTGCCCTACTAAAATATACTTCTTCTGCTTTAGTGATGAATTCATCACTACCGAAGTTGCGTAGATTTTCTGTAATTGGTCCTGTTACAGCCTATCATTTTGACCTTTGCATCACATTTCCTTTGTTATGGATAACCTTATTTCTTTCTTTCTGCTGATTAAAATATCTCAGCTCCTTTGAGATGGGTTTTAGTAAGAGACACAACTGCACCTCTTATGATCAGTATCTTTTTTCATAATAATTTTAGCTATACATTATTTTCACATTCTGGAGCAATCTCATATAGACTCTTTTGAAAAGTTGGTCATGCCCTTAAAAAGATGTGCAGATGAACTACATTTCAGTTTGGACTGATTCCTCTCCTTTACTATTTTGGTCAGGTTGTACCCGGAGAGTTGACTATTGTAACTGGGGTCCCTAATTCTGGGAAGAGCGAATGGATTGATGCCCTTTTATGCAATATAAATGAGAGTGTTGGCTGGAAATTTGCGCTTTGTTCAATGGAAAACAGGGTAAGATTTTATCACAATCTTACTCAAGGATGTGCACTTGTCAACTGTTCTTTCAACATTACTCTGTCTGGGAAGGCAAATTCATCCAAAATATTCCAGATCCCAAGAATGATTGACTAAGCCAAGCAACATGCCTTACATAGGTATCTGGAGAAAATTTAGTGAAGCTCATTGCTTTGAAGGCTTGCGTGTCCTTAGATATTTGCTTGGTAATCTGTCAAATGTGGCTGAGTATATTTTAAATTTTCTATCATAGGTTAGAGTGCTTCAGGAAGCATCATTGCATTAATCCGTAATATGTTCATGTTTAAAAGATTCATGTTGCACTTATATTGGTTCTTCTTCTGCAAGCTGCCCATTCGATGCAGTACTCTTGATATCTACCAGTTTTACTATTCTGTAGGTTCGTGAGCACGCGAGGAAACTTTTAGAGAAACACATCAAAAAGCCATTTTTTGATTCAAAGTAAGTTTTGAGGAATTCTTCCGGCTATATTTGTCACACTGGGTTCATTTTATGTTCATGGTCTATCATCTGCCTGTAACATGCCTTATCATGGGGGAACTTGCTTTTCATTGTATTTGGACAATGTGGAAATGGTTTGCTTTGTGAGTACATGAAATAAGCTGTGTGAGCCCATTCAGCTTTGCTGTAGCTTTTACTGCACTGGTTGTGTCATAATAGTACATCAGAGACCTAAGCTTACTCCAATCCTATCATATCCTTCCTTAAAACTCGATTTGAGTTCACTCTCTAAGAAACCAATTTACCCACAAGAACATGTATTTTCTCTGTCTCGCCAATCTAGTCATACAGAAAGAAACTAATAAGAGCACTTGCTAACACACCGCAGAGTAGATCTATTTTTGTCACCATATTCTGGCAAAATTGTTATGACATGTTCAGAGTATCACTGGATACAAGGTTGGAATATCGGATGGTATAAAAGTTTCACTGAATGGGTTGTGGATTGTCATCATTAATTAGCAGATGGTGCAAATCCACTGCCAGTCATCGACTAGTGAAATTCAAATGGTGAAATCAACCTTAGACCTACATTGTCCTGTCA
Organism: Psidium guajava; assembly: GCA_016432845.1. Classification (NCBI taxonomy): domain Eukaryota; kingdom Viridiplantae; phylum Streptophyta; class Magnoliopsida; order Myrtales; family Myrtaceae; genus Psidium; species Psidium guajava. Next base: position 16,400,497 of record CM028230.1, on the reverse strand, counting down.
GTGTGTGGGTCTGTTCCTGCATGGGCACCACACAAGAGAGAGATTACTGGCAGAAAAGTGACTAGTGTCACAGGTTGATCGATCTAGCATTCCCTTACCCCGTGCAGCCTTAGGATTGAATTCCCAAGTCAGCTTTTGCCACACGCTCACAAGAATCGTAGAGTGAGAAACTCTAGTGAGAGAAGCTTTGGATTCTATTAACTTGTGAGATGATCCAAGTGAGAGGGGAGGGGACCCCTATATATGCATGGACTTCCTCGATTACAACAGTAGATCAATTCTTGATCTAATGGTAGAGATTGCACCTCCCTATCTAGCAATGAGAGTGCACCTCCCTATCGACCAATCATATTACAAGGAACTCTCTAGAATAGTACAATTACAATATTGGCCCCCTAGGAATATTCTAGAGAACTCTAGAGATGTCCGTTCTTTTTGGATGGTTCATGGCCCTTAGAGCTTGAAAACATCCGGACCGTGACACTAGTCTAGTTGTTATTTCATTGTTTTTGCCACTGTGACTTTGTCTGTAGATCCGGTTGCTATTGCAACTTGTTTACTCTAATAGATTGTTGCCTCAATTTGATATCCTGATTTGGCCTAGTAGACCAAATTGTAGCCCTATTCTTGATGGTGAAGTTGACATCAAGATGGTTAACTAGAAGGATCTGGACCCCAGGGCAAACCTTGTTTGCTTGTTTTTTTATTGTACTTTGTTTTCATTCGTTATTTTTTAATTTTGGCCCTACTCGCTGCAACCTACCCAATCTTATTCATGCCTTTGGAGAAAGATTCATTACACAGGCATTATCCTGGTATATCTAGTTCTACTCAATTAAGTAATATTATTTAATAGATGTAAATGCTGCAGTTGTGGAAGTTGCCAAAGTATCAACTGATTGTTTTTTGAGAAGCAACTCTCAATTGCTTCACCTTTAATCATTTGTGTGCACATAACATTTTGTCAAATGCCCTATTAAAGTCGCTGAAGTTCTTTAAGAGCATAAATTGTTAGAAGGATCTCACAAAATGTTGGTAGCTGAACAAATATGGTTGTTGGTTTGTAGCAGGAATAGTTCCCCCTAGTTGTTCATATTTTCAACAGGCTTGGAAAAAAAAAATGATATTGGTAGCTTGACGATTGACAACATTTCCACATTAAAGTCATTGGCAGTGACAAATAGAAAATTTTAACACCTTTGCGATCAGCCATGGCCATCATGTATGATTGTTAGAACCATAGTATCTGTTGATTTGATGCTAGGGTTTTTCGGATAGCGTCCTGTAGGTTCTGTTTCTGACCCTTTGTTACCTATAGTAGGTTCTCACTTTCTATAAGCTTCGAATCTTAATGGTCATAATTGGTTTTCAAGTTACATGTTGTTTGCAAATAGCATTTCTTGCCCCTCATATTTTGGAGTGTTCAGTTTTGTTGCCTTATTCTGTCTTGTTTGTGTAACTAATTGTCCTTTAGGGAATTGTATGCCTTGATTGTCTCAAAATCTATTTAATAAAGTAATTGGTAACTCTTGGAAATGACAGATATGGAGAACCTGCTGAACGAATGGCTATTGAAGACTTTGAGAGGGGGAAGCGATGGTTGAGTGATACATTTTATCTCATAAGGTAAGAAACTCAAATCCTTTTTTTTTTTTTTTTGGTGGTGAAGTAATGCAAAACAAATCGAGTGTTAGCATATTTTAATTTAAGGGTGATGCGGTGCATTCAAAAAACACTGCTGTGTTATGGGGTGTATATATATGGAGAATGGTGCATTTTAACCATTTCTTTTTCTAAGGAATATTATGTGGATATTGAAATTGTGTCTGTCTTGCTTGGTAAATGAATTTTACCGCAGTTCAGCATTTCCAGATTTCAGTGTTCTCAGTGCTACTTGCAGTCCTTGCTGGCAGGATGCTGTTTTCGACATTTGGTATAGTTTTTCGTCATATGTTAATAGGTTTCAGTTCACCATAGAGAATCTGTAATTTTCAAATGAAAGGGGCAAAAAAGGGACTTAAAGATCCAGCTTGTACCAGGGATATGCCTCTGCTTGAGGTCCTAGATTTTCTTGTCACTGGCTTAACTGCTGCTGAAATCTTCCTTTCACGTTAAGTTGGCATGCATGCACCGGTCATTTCTTTGGTATCAAGGAGGCACCGACTAATACAATGGAAATGCTGCTCCCCATATTTGTTCATTTTACCTTCCACATCCTTGTCATCTTGCAGTATATTTCTATTATGGATGAGAGGTGGACAGAGATAGCATCCTACCATCAATAATCCTTGATTATGGCTTATGGGAACGAAATATTTCTATCAACATTCAACATATTTTCGAAGTGTGAAGCTGTGTGGGCTTACGAATTCTTGGGATTTACTCGTATATGTTCTTGCTCTGAAGTTTCTCGTATCAGTAATTCTCTGCTGCTTGGTATCAAATAGTAGCTTTGAGAGAACTTGCGTTTACAAAAAATCTTATTCCAACATGCTACAAGTCAAATTTCTGGAAAGTTACAAGCCAGATGATTTGCTGTGTCAACTACAAGTCAAATTTCTGGAAAGTTACAAGCCAGATGATATGCTGTGTCAAGAATGTAAATTTTGTGCCCAATAAATTGAATAGAGAATTGATGAGTATGGTTGTCTAAGAAGAGTCAGGAGACATGAATTTTAATTAATGAATTATTAACATGATTTTCAGGCTAATGTGGCTGGACGAGAAAGTCTCTTTGTTACTGTTAATGGATGTCCGTGGTATATCTAATTTTTGTGTATGTAGACATTGTGAAATTAGTCATGATTTGTTGTAATTAAGGAGGTTGTTTAGTTAATGTTACAAGTTATTGATTTGTGACAAGATGAGGTCACTTTCAATCAGAATAGTCTAAGGGGGCGCATAATAACACTTCAGAAGTTACTTCTGGCAGAGAAAACAACTTCTCGCAGGGAAATCTGTTTGGTAAAATCACTTCTGAAATAGAAATCCGTTTAGTAAATTTTTTCACTTCTGGTTAGATTTTCTACTTCTGAAGTGATTTTTTACTTCTGGTTGGATTTTTTGGCCAATTTGAGAAGTAAAAAAAAGTTACTTCTCAGCTTCAAAAATCACTTCTAGTCTTCGTAGCCGCCGCTGGTCGCAGGTCGTCTCCGCCGGTCGGTCGGTCGGTCGCGAGTCGATCGGTTGCCGTCCGCCACCGGTCCGCCGCCGGTCGGTCGCCAATCGCTGTCCGCCGCCGGTCCACCGCCGGTCGGTCGCCGATTGCCGGCAAAGAAAAGCGTTACCATACGCGCTTCGAATGCATTTCTCTATCAGAAATCAACTTTTGATAGAGAAGTTGATTTTTCAACTTCTTGCCAAAAGCAGAAGTTGATTTTTCAACTTCTCAATCAGAAGTTGATTCTGGTAGAGAAGTGTTACCATGCACCCCCTAAAAGACCACTTGCAAATAGTAGTTATATTGTTAACAAATTTGGCTAGGAAATCTTAAGTTGAAATAGATATTGATGTTTCTGGATAGACTTAAAAGTGTTCATGCTGCAGACTTTTTCTGGAAATAGAAAGTAAATAATGCGTTGGCTGTTCTGGCTATTGAACAGGTGTGAGGATGACTCACTTCCAAGTATAAAGTGGGTTCTTGATCTTGCCAAGTCTGCGGTTCTAAGACATGGGGTGCGGGGACTGGTAATTGATCCTTACAACGAGCTTGACCACCAGCGTCCATCTGGCCAGTGCGTCTTATGACTTATGACTTGAAATCTATTTATTGTATGCAACTGTTCTAAATGTCTATATTGAACTGGGGATTCTGCTATTGATGGTCTGTCCCGTATTGCTGGCTGCATTCCTTCTATCTGTTCGTATTCCTCACAAAGGACAGGAACTGAAAAGACAGTGACGCAGTGCTGCCAAAGCAAAACCATTCATCATAAAATCACCAATTTTGAATATTACGTTGTATAAAAGTAGCAATTTTTATGCACATTAACATTTCATTCCGTCCCTGTTCAGTGCTATAATCTTGGGGATACTGTCAAATCTTTTTACCACATACCATTTGAGAGTATTTATGTTATTTTAATAATTAGATGTCATACGTATGAATCCATTGCAGGACTGAAACAGAGTATGTGAGTCAGATGCTGACGTTGATCAGGCGTTTTGCTCAGCATCATTCCTGCCATGTGTGGTTCGTAGCGCATCCTAGACAGGTTGGTCTCTTTAGCCTCAGCATCATTAATTATGTCTCTTTTGTCAATTCTAAATTCACTCTTCAAACAGTTGCACAACTGGGTTGGTGAGCCGCCTAACCTTTACGATATTAGTGGGAGTGCGCATTTTATAAACAAATGCGACAATGGAATAGTCATACATCGAAATCGGGATCCAGATGCCGGACCTGTTGATCAAGTACAGGTAAACATGCTTCCTGCACTAATTGATCGTCGGCATTGGGACATTTATGTGGGCAAGCCTGTCTCAAATTCTTTTTATTCTTGTAGGTTTGTGTACGGAAAGTGAGGAACAAGGTTGCGGGGACCATCGGCGATGCCTTTTTAAATTATAACAGGTCAGTGTAAGCCATTTTCTCTTTCGTGGCTGTCTTGTAGTCTGTTTTCTGGTGGATTATATTTGGAAGCGCTGGTGGTCTAGTGGCCAATGGCGCTCTGGTCATTGCAACTGGTTGAACAGCTTGTTTGATATCGGCGTAATAAATGATTTTGGTGTCTATGCAGACATGTTCAGTATTGCCGGTTGTCAGACGTCGAATACTTTTGCCACATTTATGCTTACATGGGACTCAGGGTTGCCAAGGATTCCTTGGTCCTTGGTTCAAGTCCATGGCTTTACTCTTTTCTTAAACAGACTATACAGGCAATTGTTTTATGACTTGACTTTATTTGCTCTACTCTGATGATCAACATAGGATTTATGCGCTGTTCTTGGTTTAAAATGTCGATCATGCCCGTGCCAGACACTTTCGACTGCTCATCAGTCAAGCCAGCTAGCTAGTGCATACGGGTCGCATTGCCTGTGGTCTAATTGTCAGTCGCATGAGCCAAAATGACCGCAATCTTGTTATAGCTTTTCTTATCCTTTTGTCTTTCCCTTTTTGTCTCTTTCAGGGTAACTGGTGAATTCATTGATATCGACGCCATACCGAAGAAACAATAGGGTCATATTCTTTTGCTCGTGCTTGTACAGTTGATGACTCGACAGCGGTCGAAGGCTTGTATTTTTGTAGTTTCCCTATTCTTCTCTCCTCTGTTCTCCCTGACTTGGTGTTCCTCTAAGCATTTTCTTCTTTTCTTTCTTAAATCTCTGAGAGGTTGAACTTGTAAAAGTGGTGGGCATTGATTCTTGTTGTTTTCTGAATTCGGGCTCTGGCGGACCTCTGGACGAATGACCAGCGCATACAGCCATCATCAACGTGAATCTCTGTCACATGGCTCTCGGTGGTACTATGATTCCTCCACCGTCCTGATGTCCAAGGCCAACAACAGATGACACACGGTCAAGACGAGTTGTACCAATGCTTTCGTGACATACCAACACGAAATATTAATTAGAGGAAAGATTGCCCAAGAACTTGCTGTCTCCAGCTACTTCAATGATTGGCCGATCCAAGGCCTTTTAATCATTTTGCAGAAATTAAATCGAAGAGGCGTCCAATCGAAGGGCGCCACCCTGTTCAATTCAATTGCGCAGTGTATCTACCGCTTGCACCGGAAAAAACTTTCTAAGTAAGGACATGGAATAGCAAGTAGGACAAAGGGGCAGAGACGGGGGTAAATTGGAAGAGAAAATTTTACTTGGGCCAGAGAGAGATTTTTGAGAGTTTTAAGCCCTTTTGCCAGCCAATTTCCATATTTTGTAGATGGGATATCTAATCCAGTGAAGAAATCATCAAGTCTTAACAATATTTACGTCATAACCGTCTTCACTTTCTTTTGGGAAAGCTAAATTGGAGCGCTCTTTTTTAACTTTTTCCCTTTTTCATAAATGCTACCTCGGAATGGTAGAAAGTCTGCAATTTGACCCCTCTTTGCAGAAATGTTAGTTTACTTTAATTTCGGATATCTGTAATTAGCAAGAGGACCAAAGCTTTTAATTAAAGATTAGGAGGCATGTGAAATGATTCCGGCATGGCTTGACTTCTGACTGGACGAATATTTTGGTTTAGCAAATTAGGTTGGCTCATTATCTAGGGCAAGTCGTGTTTGTATTATAATTAAATTGCTCCCGTTGAACCTAGCAAACCGTAAAGCCCGAAAGAATATTCTCAAGGTGAGTCTTCCAATTCAAGCTTGAAGTTCAACTTCATACACCGCCTCTTCGATTACGAAAGCAAATCTGAATGATGCCAAATCAATTTAGGACTTAGACGAAATTTATTACGATAAATGGCGTAGTTTCTTGGTAGGTATAAGCATGGCTAACCATATCTATTAGGGTTAATATCACTTAAAACTCTAAGTTTGTACACTTATGATAAATTTAGCCCAAATTAATTTTTTGACCTTAAAAAATGACAAATTGGTACGCATGTAATTCAATTAGTTTTTGTTAAATTTGATTAATACCACGAAAAACTTCAATCTGATACGCTTGTGACAAACAGAAAGTAAAAAACTCGAACTAATATGCTTATTAATTGTCACGTGTCATCTAACTCAATAATTTGATGGTAAAACTTAACAAACACTATCGAATGGTGAATTTGCCACATGAATATCAATTTAAGATTTTTTTATCGATATGGTAATTTTAAGTTTTTCTTGCTACTAACCCTAATTATTATGACGCAAGTCAGACGTAAAATGATTTCTTAGGCTTTATGTTGAATCATATTTTCCGGGATTTTACATTTTTCTCGTAAAAGTCGAGAGGTACTCCCTGCAGACAGGAGATGACACTGCGACACCTGCTCCTTTTAACTTTAACTTTTGTTTTTTATTTTTTTTTTGTCCCTTCCTTACTGTATAATGATATGCTTAAAATCGTTGGTGGGTCAACTCAAATGCTGTGGACTTATCTAAGCTGTCTGATTTGCCTCCAAGCTGTCAGCTTTAGTTTCTTAATTGGTTTGTTTCATGTGATGTGATGCTTGCAAGTTTGTCGAACGAAGCAGAAAAAGTGATCATCTAAAATTGCGTGCGAGGTAATCATTATTTATCTTTAACGAGATGAAGAATTTACTTTTTTTTTTCCCTCTCTGTCTCTGCCTAGTTTAACAATGAGAATAGTGTTTTGAATGAAGTACAAGATTTTTGACCCGAAAGAGGAAAAAAAAAAAACGATGAAGTGGAAGACAATTACCGATGTTGCCATTCGAAAATTTTCAAATGACAATTTGAAAGACATTGTCTGCATTGTCCAAACAAGACAGGATCATGCCAATATCACCTTTTTTTTTTCCTTTTCAATTTTGAGGAATTGTCGGAACACTTGCGGATTCCAAGAAAGGCACTGATCAAATTTTACCTGCAAGAGTTCCATGATTAAGGTTGACTACATTACATACATGTAGGTATTTTCTTTATGTAAAGATGTCTTTGGCAAAAGAAAAATGTCTTTGGGAGAAATATATTTTCGTTGAATTTTATGTAGTTTTAGCCATTAGGACATAGACCAAGCAAGAGGCGACTAGGCTTGCCAACATGGCAATTATATATCGACAGATGGAATCATGATTTGATTGGCGACGATCTAGGTCATTTACCAGAAAACTCCTTCCTTATTTCATTTCAATAACTACTAATAATTTTTTTGAAAAAAATACTGGACATACGTTAATTTATTCTTGAGGGTGGACTAGTGAGGATCGTACTTTGCAAAAATAAAGAACAAAGTCATAAGAAGAAGAAAATGCATTGCTAAAAATAGATTATTGGTCATCGAAAAATCTCAAATCTAGTCTGTTAATTTTTCCCATCTATGAAAGAAACATGCGAAAAGTCAGTTTCTACTAATTATGGTAGTATCTAATGCAAAAAAATTCACTTTTGCTCTTAAATATTTTCTTAGAAAAATTATCCTTACAACTAATAAATAAACAAAAAAAAGGATAGAGAAAAAAATCGACGGGACACTTCTTTTATGCTGAGGGTGCATAGATCCTATAAGTTTTTTCCTTTTTTTTTTTTGGAGCAATTAGCATTAACTCCTAATATGTAGTAATATGTCATAAGACCTTGCTAATAGCAACTTTCTTTTTTGAAAAAATGATACCAATGATCTTTGATCTTTGACTTAATATGCATTGTGATCCACAAATTCGACCAATATAATTTTTTAACTTTAGCTTAATGTATATTATAATCCCTAAAATTTTAATTTATTCAATGTGGTCTATATTAGTCAAATTAAAAATTTAGAGATTGCATTATAAATTTGATTAAAGTTCAGATATCATTTTGATCAAATTAAAAATTTATGAATCATATTGTACATTAAATTAAAGTATATAGAGTGTTTGTGTCATTATCCTTTTTTTTTCACATTGAAATGAAGTTAGAACCAATTTGGATCGTGGCATTGAAACACGAATTCTTTCGTTGAAGCTGTCAGTATTAGTTAGTCTATATGGGGTTGTTTCATGGGATGTGATGCTTACAAGTTTGGTCCATCCATCCAACCAAGAATATTCAATTTTTTTTTTCAAAAAGTGAAAATTTGTTAAAATATGCCTGTAAATTTGTTTAAGGAAAAGCTGACCATCTGAAATTGCGTGAAAGGTGATGAATATTTGTCTTTAATGAGATAAAGAATTACTGTTATCTTTTTCCTTCTCTCTCTTTCTCTGGCTACTTTTTTCAATGAGAACAGTGTTTTACGTGAATGCAGTACAAAAACAGTTACCCCGGGCTGCCATTCAAAATTGTTCGAGTGGCACAATTTGAGAGACTGGAATTGGCTATTAAATAATAGTAGTGGCAGCACTGTGTATATGATAATTAATTTTTGCCCACATGCATGGAGGTGTTCTTTCACTGTAAAAAGCCTTCAGTAGCGTGTATTCAATTGATCTTCTTTGTCGAGTGGTAAACAATTGGATTATGATGCCACATATTCCCCCATAGGCTATAGGTGAACAAATCCAGGATTTTTCGTTACTAATGAGTAGAGATGTCAAATGGATGGGTTGGATCGGACTTGGATTGTATCGAAAATGATTCAACTCGTATTGACTCATTTAACCCGTTTTGAAACATTTCTATATAATCTAACTATCCATACAAAAAAAAAAGAAAAAAAGAAAAGAAAAAAAACTACTTATACCCAATCTAACTCATATCCAATTTGATCCATATTTTTTAGACAATACATGACATTACTTAAACATTTGTATGCAATACAAATATAGTGAAATTTTTATGTAATTTTATAATATTTATATTATATTTTCTTTTCCTTTTTGCCTTTGAAATCTTGTGGTTGGCCATATTCTACTTCTTTGGATAGTTTTTTTTATATTTATATATATTATTTGTAATTTTCTTTCTTTCTTTTACTTCTAAAAAATCAAAATCAAAATTAAAAAAAAATTACAAGTTAAGTGAATCGTAAATGAGTTGGGTTTTTCTAGTTAAATATTTTGTAAATGAGTTTAGAGATAAATCCATTTACAATCCGCATATAATTAGGCTTAAAGCTCATACTTGTTAATAACTCATTACAACATTTTTTTTTTGGTCTGGCCATTTCTTAGAACTTGACTAACCGATATTTGATTCATTTAATTTAATACAGATCAAAATATGAATTTTCAACCCATACGACACCTTTACTAACGAGCATCTCATATGAAGCCGACCAAATAATTGAGTAAAACATACAACAAAAAATAGACAATAAATGACTAAAAAGGAATGACATTTGATACAACGGATTGTGAACTTCGGGATTGTTTTCTTGAAAAATAAATACGTAGCCACTTTTTTACGCCATGAGCATTTACTGTGGCAGTAAATTTGGTGCTCTCCGTCCCCGCGACGCCGTTGACCGCCAGTAAACAGGGAGTCAATTGCAAAAATTCATTGCTGTGTTAAATTGGAAATTAGTTACCATTTATTGCCACGGTAAATCTTGGTGGGTCCGCGTCCCGAGACGCTGTTGACTGCAGTACAACACGAGTCAATGGAAGAAGGGCAGAAAGGTCATTGCACGTCGAATGCGGGCCCCTCACTGAAATGATTGTTCTCACGCTTTGCTTGCTTCTGCTGGCAAGGTGGGGGAGATAGAGATAGAGAGAGAGAGAGAGGGAGAGGGAGAGAGAGAGAGAATCCCAATGCTCAACGGCTCGTATGAATGTGAGGTGGATCCAGGCATGTGACCGTTGCCGCTAGGGTTTTCCCCCCCTTCTTCCCTTCCTTTGTCTACACCATCCTTGCCTCTGCTTCCTCTATATATCTGTAACTGCCAATCTTCCAGACAAGCAGCCCAACACATACCCACACACAAGAGAGAGAGAGAGAGAGAGGGCGACTGTTCTTCTAGTTCCTCTCTCTTCCATTTGAGCTTTTCAAAGTTTTGGTACCACCCTTTTGATTTCGGGTTTCAAGAATTCATCCGCCATGACTCTTGAGCCTGTAGCAGCCACCCAGATGGCCGATGATGTCGCAGCCCCTCAGGACGAGGCCAAGAAGGTGGTCGAGGAGACCAAGGAGGTGATCGGGCAAGGCGGCGAGGCGAAGGTGCCGGACGAGGCCGGCCCCAAAGCCGTGGAGAAGAGCTCTTCCTACCGGGAGGAGAGCAACTTCCTCTCCGATCTCAAGGAGTTCGAGAGGAAGGCCCTGACCGAGCTCCGGTCCAAGCTCGAGGACGCCATCCTCGGGAACTCTCTCTTCGAGAAGCCCGAGGAGGAGAAGAAGAAGAAGAAGGGCAAGAAGGAGGAGGAGGAGGAGGAAGCGCCCTGCAATGAGAATAATACCGGGAAGGGAAAGTCCGAGGAGGAGGCGGAGGAGGAGGAGGGCTGCGACGGCGAGGAGGCGAAACAGGAGGAGGAGAAGAAAGAAGAGGAAGAGGGTAAATGTGTCGAAGTGGACAGGGAGATCGCTCTCTGGGGAGTCCCGCTCCTTCCGAGCAAAGGTGCGGAGGAGACCGATGTGGTCCTGTTGAAGTTCTTGAGGGCCAGAGAGTTCAAGGTGAATGATGCTTTCGAGATGCTCAAGAAGACCCTCCGGTGGAGGAAGGAGTTCGGTGTCGATTCGGCCCTTGGCGAGGTCTTCGACCCTGAATTGAACTCGGCCGGGTACCTGGACGGGACTGATCGCGAAGGGCATCCCGTGTGCTACAACGTCTACGGGGCGTTCGGGGACGAGGGGCTCTACCAGAAGGCGTTCGGGAGCGAGGAGAACCGCAACCGGTTCTTGAGGTGGAGGTTCCAGCTGATGGAGCAGGGCATCAAGAAGCTCGACCTGAAGCCCGGCGGCGTGTCGTCGCTGCTCCAGATCAACGACCTGAAGAACTCGCCTGGGCCGGGGAAGAAGGAGCTCCGGATCACAACCCAGCGCGCCATCAACCTCTTGCAGGACAATTATCCGGAGTTCGTGGCAAGGAATGTAAGTGTTCTTCCCCCCATCTTCACCGGCTCATATGCCCATGTTCTTTTTATCTGGAATTCGTGTTGAGATGTGTTTCATTTGCACGGCAGATATTCATAAACGTTCCTTTCTGGTACTATGCGCTCAATGCCCTCGTCTCCCCTTTCTTAACCCAACGAACCAAGAGCAAATTCCTCGTCACTCGCCCCGGCATGGCCACCAAAACCTTGCTCAAGTAAGTACTTCTGGAATTTAGTTTTCCGTAAGAAAGCTAAGATCCTAATCCCACAACCTTGAAACGATCGCATGCAAGACCTTTGATTGCCATAAGAAACTGGAATCATATAGTAACCTGTGCTGTGTCTCCAGGTACATCCCGGCTGAGGAGATACCGGTTCAGTACGGCGGATTCAAGAGGGAGAAGGATTTCGAGTTCTCGAGCGAGGATGGTTCCGTGTCTGAGCTCACCATCAAGGCTGGATCGACCGAAACCATCGTGCTACCGATCGAGGAGGTAATCTTTCGCCTCTTGTCCTAATGATTTTACGTGTTCTTGTTGCCGTTTCACATGGCGTGGAGACAATTGAACCAAAGTAAATCAAATCTACAAGAAAAGAGCAACTCCTTATTTCTCTGCTCATCAATGTGTTTGACTGATGTCGTGACAGACCGGAAACACATTGCTTTGGGACCTCACGGTGCTGGGCTGGGAGGTGAACTACAAGGAAGAGTTTGTGCCGAGCGACGAGGGGTCGTACACGGTCATTGTTCAGAAGGGAAAGAAGATGGCGCCGAGCACGGGGCCGATCCGCAACACGTTCCGGAACAACGAGCCCGGGAAGGTTGTGCTCACCATCGAGAACGTCACCACCAAGAAGAAGAGGGTGCTGTACCGGTACAAGAACAAGAAGTGCTCCAGCTTCTGAGGTTTGAAAGAGACTTAGGTGGAGATTTGTCACATGTTTTGGTTTCAATGAGGATTTGTCATGTAGTTAATATATGTTTTTTTGATTTGGAATTTGAGGGGAGTGATTCTTACAGTGAGGTTAGAGAAACAAAATGTAGGTGGTCTCCTAAACTCTTTTTTGTTTCTTTGTTCTTTTACAGTTGCCAGATCCAAGTTTGCAATCATTGATTGGTGTGTGTATAGTGCTATTGAAGTTTCCATTCTTTTGCTTAGACCGAATAAACTGTGACTTATGGATAAATTTCTGCCTTGAACATGAAGATCACATGTTTGACATCTTTGGATAAATTTCTGCCTGTTTGTAATCCTATAAACTCTTTAACTCATTGCATGTAGGCAATATTGATAAAGAGATTGGGGTGGTAATGCTAATATGATAGGGGCATGATTCAATTTCCGCGCTCTATGAAAAGGTGGAGCAAAAGTCGGAAAGAGGAAAATTAGAAATGAGATGGAAAAAAAAAACTTCTAATTCGTTTTTCTCGATCCTTGGTGCTAATTAATTAGACAGATAATTGGCTATCGTGGCATTAGAAACTAAAATCTAATCAAGAGAGAGATGGAGTCAATTGGGCCCATGCCAGCCATCATGTGACACGATCAGAGCAAAGTACATCAGTCCAAGAGGGTTTTCTGAATGAGACGGGCCGTTTTCTATCGAGGAATCTCCTAGGGAATTCTAGAAAAATTCTAAGGGCGGGTAAAATTGTAATTATATATTTTTGTATTTATTTTGGATAAATGGTAATTGGAGAGATCTAATTTTTACCATTAGATCAAGGGGAAATTTATGAATAATATCGTACGAGAAATTGTATATAAGGGGCTCTCATTCCCCTCATTTATATCATCTCATCTCACGGGCAATAGTAATCCAAAGCTTATCTCTCTAACTTACTTTTTCTAGAGTGCGGTGAGCTGAGCGAGTGAGGTTAACTTGGGAAGATTTTCCTAAAGCCGCATGAGTGATTGAGTCTTGATTTGATCGGCTCGTAACACATACATGCACAAAGTTCGATGGTTTGACAACCCATGTCACGAACTTACGTTACATGAATGAAGTTAAGTTTAACGACAGTAGTATGGAAAAACTTATGTTGTAAATGGTAAATTCCGTCAAAAACCTTCGCGAATAGTTGATCATACTTAAAAAGATGCGAAGATTATTTGTGCTAGGTTATTTTCGAGTAGAATCAACTTTGAACCATTCATATGTCTTGTCTTGTTTTTTTAAAAAAAGTTTTTAATGATGTTGAGGGGAGCCATCTAGCATGGTTTGGTAGGTTGCATATAGTAACGCTCTAGAAAAAGTATTTTTATTTTCAAGAATACTTTGAGAATAGAAATGTTTATGGTAAAAAAATGTTTTCAAATTGTTTCGGAAATACTTTTGACAAATAGAAACACTTTTGAAGAAGAAATAAGAAATAAAAAAAACTTGCTTATCTGTTTTCGAAATACTTTTTAGAAATACATTTGGAACATTTTAGAAATAATTGGGAGTACTTTTGTTTTGAACACACTCTTGTCTCTTTTGTTCTTGTAAGTGTAGCTCCTCCCTCCTCTCTTTCTATGTTTTTCAACCCATCACTCTTCTATGTTCCTTGATTGGCTAATGCCGCTACTCCTCCGACGAGTTTCCGTTGTTTCCTCCTCTCTTTCTTCCTATTTTCGGCAATTGATTGGCACTCGACACGGCGGGTGAGCTCACGCAAGTCGAACCCCACCATCTCCCGCCGAGGTTGAAGCTCGTCTAGTGATGGCGGGCATCGGCCTTGTGCTCGGAGGCTTGCCCAAATATGGGTAGGTTCACTTGAGCGGGCTTGCGCGAATGCTGCCATCGCCGACAGATGTTGATGCTCGGTTTGTGCAAATACATTTTTGTTCTTTTTTTTTTTGGAATAAAATTATTAAACGCGTTTCTATTCTCAGAAATTATTGCCGGGAACAAATAAAGAAAAAAGTGTTTCCATTTCAAAAGTTGTTTTGAGAATAGAAACGTTATCATATGTAGTTAATGACCAAACCATTCGGCCTCCTGATCTTGATAGGCCACTAAAGCAAAACCCTAAATATCTATTCCTCCATTTCATCAAACACAATCTCCTCTCTCGTCTTAGGCTAGGCAAATTAGATTTTGCCCCTCGGATGTTGGAATTTGTTTGTAAACTGCACCTTGACTTTTCAATTTTAGTAAGGCCCCCCTTGAAGTTTTGAAATCGATTGCAATTTCCCTCCCGATGTTGACTGCGATCATTTGGAGCTCGTTACCTGTGCTTGTCACGTGACTAATTCGCTCTCTCATGGAGGACAAATCTATTTAACAATAAATGCAGAATTACATCTTACTCCCCAAATTTTGGCACATGTGGCAAGCAGCTCCCTAATTTTTCAATGTCTTCAAGCCTCCTTTATGTTGCTCTTGACCAATACAAAGTATTTAATCAGATGGTTGAAAATTTTTCTTCGGTCGATTGGGCCTATTAACTCCGAATTCTTTTTCCTTGGTCCTTTATGCTGTAATAGAGATGCCAATTCCAATATAGATAATACCCACCTTAGCGCTAACTAGACAATTGGCTAGCGTGGCATCAAAAAATAATAACGCGCGCGTGATAGAGAGAGAGAGAGAGTTGGGCTAATGCTAGTCGCCGTGCAATCTATATAGGGCTGTCAAAATGGATCACAATCACATATTTTAACCCACGTCTTGTGAATGGGTTATATATTGATCGCATCAAATTCGAAATATAGGTCGATACGGATTTTAAAGATAGAAGTCTAAAATAAGTGCGTTGAAAGTGGACAGACCGACTTGCAACCCTTTTTTTCATCGAAAAGAAAAAAAAAACCATTTCATTTCATTAAGTACGATCCCGGTGACTGTTAAAAGAGGCTTTGGCACGTACAAGAGTTTGAATTGGTTTCGGGATAACCCTAGAAGACAGTTAATCAACAAGTACTTCACTTTCTTCTTCTTTTCGTGTGTGAAGTAGCTTCAGAGTTTCAAAGCAAACAAGGGCTTTTCAACCTTCACAGCCAAACTTGCCCTCACCAATTTAGCGAACCCATCCACGGTCCTGCACGAAAAATTGCCGCAAACACCGGGGATGGAGCCTTTCATTGAACCTTCGTTGTAGGATCTGTAGGTGTTCCACTTCAGAGTCCCTTTCGAACTCAGCAGGACCGTGAGATAGAAGCATGTAAAGCTGAGTACGCAATGAAACTTACAGCTCATTCGCTGTATATCTCTTTATTTTGTTTCAGCATAGCATAATGATACGTAGATCCATCAGCTTTTTATGACCATATTTGTGTGGCAATGGAGTTTCGCAAGTCCAGGTTCACACCTCGCGATATTGTTCGACTGCGTGAATGACATGGCCGTCCGATCATATCCGACAGTGCCCGTTAGTGACCTAAGATGGCCATCCTGAACCTACAATGAGCCAATGTTGCCGACCGTGCGCACGTTGTGCACGGTCAGCTACTGTTGACCATGCGCACGTTGTGCACGACACGCACGATCAACAACTGTTGCCGATCTCACATGGAATGTAATTTGCAACAGTTGTTTAAGGGTGGGTGTTCGCACAATATGTAAAATTTTTTGGCGTTAAGCAAGACTATATCGTTAAAGAACCTTGCCACCAGCTTAAATTGAGAGAACTTACTT
This sequence comes from Psidium guajava, assembly GCA_016432845.1. Classification (NCBI taxonomy): domain Eukaryota; kingdom Viridiplantae; phylum Streptophyta; class Magnoliopsida; order Myrtales; family Myrtaceae; genus Psidium; species Psidium guajava. Next base: position 16,384,305 of record CM028230.1, on the reverse strand, counting down.
TACGTAGATAAAGCTATGTTTAGCGGGTGTAATACTTAGAATGAACTCGTAAATGATATAATCTACCAAAAATCCCTATGAGTAGTTAACCACAGTTAAGAGTATTCATAGATTATTTGCACGAAACGTCCATTGGATTATACCTTAAAATCGACCGAACTAGCCGATCTTGCTTTTATGACTTGTTTGAAAAAAAAAAGTGATAAGTTCACTGGAAGTCTTAAAATTTGTCATGAAAGTACAATTGAGTCCAATTTCTTTTTGAAAATGTAATCGAGTCTTAAACTTAATAAATTTGTCCAATCTAATCCTTTCATTAACTTCGTCTAATTTGACTAACAAAAAATGCTGATTTGGCTAAAACATGAACGGTAAGGCCAAACTACGCCATTTGGATCTAAATCTAAGATTTAATTCTAAATATTATCTAAATTAAATTTTAAAAAAACAAACATTAAAAAAGGGGAAGGTGCTAAAAAATGTGAGAGTGCCCGCAAGATTCTCGTTGTTGCCACCCTTGGTGATGGTGGGGGCGAGGGCCAGCTAGAGTCATGTGGGCCTCCAATAGTGACCGATGACCCTAGTCAATTGCTAGTGAGGGCTTGTTAGTCTGGGCTAGGGCTATGGCCCTCGCTTAGATTAGGCTAGGGTCGCCGACCTCCACCTAGATTTGGTTGAGGCTCCATTGGCAAGGTAGCGACCTCGCCCTAGCCACTTGCCTACAATTAAATGGGGTGGTTGGCACTGGTTAGGGCTCGAGAGCTCCATCAACGCTCGCTCCATCATCGCCAGTACTTTCCGACAATGATGTGGGTGATGATGCCCCTTTCGCCTTCCTTTTCCTTTTTATAAAAAATAATAAAATTTTAATCTACTTAAATAATATCTAGATTAAAAAATCATAATTGGATGGAAATGATGTCATTTTGATGTTGTTCTTCGTGTTTTAGCTATGTCAGCATCACGTAGGAGAGAGAACATAATAAAAAACCATCTAATGAAAGAACTTAATTGCAATTTTTAATAGTTTAGAACTTGACTTCATGATAAAATTTAGAACTTTCAGTGTATTTATAAAAGAAAAAAAAATTACGTACTCCGAGAGGAACCACATCAATGTATCCAACCTGGTTTGTCAATGACCAAATTGCTCCACCTTCTGATCTTGCTACGGTATTTGGTCCCAAAAATATTACTATATACAATTAAGTCATTTGAAATGGAGACCACTAAATCCCAGCCAAAAAAGAAACCCTAAAATTGAAAAAATTACCCCAAAAACATTTAGACTTATTGTATTTGTGCCAATTCAGTTTTAATATTTTTAATTGGGCTAATTTAGTCCTAAACCTCTTACCAATTTACTAATGTGGTTCATCCGATCAATTTTAGCTAGAAATTGATGATATTAACACTAACTTGATTTTTTTTAAACAAAAAAGCTTGAGATTTTTGTTATTTTGTATTTTTTTTTTGTTAAGAGCGGCTGGCAACCGGGGAGACCCCCACTAACCACTAGGCAAGGGCTTGTGAAGCCCTCATTGCCCACTTAGGGATAGCTCATGGCCCTGGCTGGGACCCTCACTAGCGAGCCCTCCCCAACAGTTGGCGAGGGCTTCGCAGGCCCTTGTCCTTGATCGGTGATGGTTGCTGGGCTACAGCCCATGGCCAAAGGCCCTGTCAGTCTTTATAATAATAATAAAAAAAGAAAAGTTAATAGAAACAATAAAAGTTCACGTCAACGTTGATTGCGCCACGTAGGTTGACCGACATCATCAATTTCCGATCAAATTTGATTGGATAAACTACATTATTTTAGAATTTTTTTGGTAATTTATATCGTTGCACCAAACACTCTATACTCTAGTATCCAACCTTCGGAGAACTACATTTTTTTTTTCTATCCCTTCACTTTTCAGTTTTATCAATATTTCCCTATAATCTTAAAAACAGTTGCCATGTGACTCTGGATTGATTACAATCATTTTACAATTGAAGCTCTGGGCATGTGCTTTCATGTGAATATTTTGCTCTCATATGGAGCGCTAAGTCTGAACATCAATAGATGACGAATTAAATCTTTCCCAAAGTTTTGGCGAGTAAGCCCCTAATTTCTTTTTCCTGACGAAAACAAAAAACTAGCATTTAATTCTTGAATTATATTTCTTATAAAGTGATGTTAGTTATCAAAGTATATCTTTTCCTTAACTAGCGAAACAATTTATTCAGAGTAAACACGTTGATTCGTTGCTAATAAACAATGTTTATAATATTTTGTCTTGTAATTGTTAGGATTCCGAACAAAATCAAGTCGAAGTAAAATATGAAATAAGAAAGAGAAAGCGAGACACGAGATTTTATTTTGGTTCACTCTTAAACTAGGGCAATGTCTAGCAAAAGGATTCTATTATAATTAGCACCTCGCACCTCTTGTTACATTACTCAATTACAAGCGAAAAAGAGTACATATACCGGTAGCTATTCATGAACCCAAATCTAAATTACTAATTAAAATTTACGGATTTAAATTGTAAAAGCTGTTTGGTGTCTAGGGGCATTACCACCTTCAAACCCCCATTGAGGCGGCTATACTGGTGTCCGCTCAGTGTGGGGCGGGACTCACATACTGTCCTGTCATAGGAAAGTATGAACCATACCCCAACAGTAATGCTTGGAATTTTCTAATGCATTTCTTCATTTGTTTTTGTGTCTTACCCTACATTGCAACCCATAAGCGGCCATTTCTTGAAGATGATGTACAAATTTTGGTTAATTACAAGATAACTTCTAAAGTGCAGAGAAGTTTGAGGGCCATAATGCAAGTGAAATATAATACTTGGTTATTTGACCGATCATTTTAAAAGTACGGCCTAGATTAGATAATTATTAGAAAATTAAATGCCTTTTATGAAAATTTGCCAAAATTAACAGTAAGGCTCTGTTTGTTTTGTAGAAAATGAAGCATATTTGGAAAATATTTTTTAGGAAGTTGTTGTCTAGGAAAATAATGATATTTTTTGGCGTTTGGTTGAAACCTGAAAACAAATTGAAAAATATTTTTCACCGTTTGATAAGGATAATCAATTTCCATAGCATATAATTTTTTTTTATTTTTTTAAATTCTATTTTTTTTAATTTCAAATTTCTTCTCTTTTTCTTTTCTCTTCCCCCCTCGCCCCCTTCCTTCTTCTTCCTTCCTACGCCGCTACTTCTTCCTCCATTGCTGCTATTTCCTTTGTTGCTCCTTTCTTAACTCGGCCAACAACCATGGCGTAGGATGGTAAGCTCGAGGCTCGGCTTGTGTCGGCAAGTCTTGAGAGAGAATGTGGATTGAGGAGAGAGAACGTGAACGAGGAGAAAGAAAGGAAATTTTTACATGCGAAAGAGAAGGCTATATGACAGAAGGAAAATGATTTTCATTTCTCAAAAAAGAAAACCATTTTCCTCAGTTTTAGAAGGGTTTTTCTAATGGGAAAATATTTTCCATTGATCATTTATTTTTCGCCCCCTAAACATAAAAAATTAGGAAAAATATTTTTCAAGAAAGCATTTTTCGTGAAACAAACGGAGCTTAAGATTGTGTTTGGTAGTTTGGATTTGAGTCTAGATAAAACAAGAAAATATTATATCCAATATTTCGTAACGTCTTATGGATGGAATAAACTCGGATATACCTGGATAAAATTACTAAGAAGAAATCCTAGTTAGGGGATGAGATAAATCCGGATTGGATATATATATTTTAAAATAACATAAAAATTTTCTTCCTGTGATGGAGTGTCGTATCTGGTTTCGCCAGCCACCGCATACCTCCACAAGAGTCGATTAGCATTTCTTCCGACCACCATGCACTTGACATTGCCTCTGACCACCGCCAATCGTCATCGCTGTCCAGAGGATGAGAAGGAGAAGTCATACATCACATGTCCATCACCATCGAAGAACTTGAATCTTGTCCTCCACGTCATCATCCACAACAAAGGCAATGTCTGCCCTCACCACTTGTTGCACCGGCGCCGTCCACAGGTGGATTTCTATGTGATGACCCAACACATTACTATTGCTACGTGCTCATAACAATTTATTTGTTTAATATGAATGTGAAAGCGAAATCAAAGAAATTAAGCATGTCTTACGAGAACAACACACGAGTATGCAATGGACACATTACACTCTACTGCTCATGTTAACATCCTTCGTACTAGTGTTAATCAAAAAGACAAACATCACAACTCCCGGGAGAGGTTAAGGGTTGGCATCTCCACTACCGATCCATCGCGTCCTCAAAAGCGCTACCTACACCAACGTGGTATCGTCAGCTACGATTGGCAAACTTGTCCATCTACTTGTCACTACAACCATCATTGTTGAAACCCAACAGATCGATCATCAGCTCACCGTCGTGATTAAGATACCATGCGATGAATTGGTCAGGAATCCATTGCAGGAATCCCACGTCAACCGACATCGTGGAACTATACCTAGTAAATACTAGTGTGGCTCGGGTAAGTCACCTCTTCAACAGTTGCCTCAAAATATATCGGAGCTCCATAGCGTGCTAACGATGGATCATTCATCCTACACGTCTTAAAAATAAAGAGGTGACTCAAAAGATCTCTAAGTCTACGTTAAAAGATCTACTTACTACTCGACTTGGGATTTACGAACAACAATCATCCAAAACAATATTTAAATGTATGAGCAAATGTATAACTTCCTTCGTCACCATAACCACATCGCTTAGTATTGATCATTCGACGCAAGCGAATAGTATGCCATTTCTTAATGCATCAATATCACCTAGTGTTTTATCAACGCAAATACCCCAAGGGCATCCCGATTCATTCGTCGAGGCATCCAACACACAACACAAGGCATCTCGAACTTTCATGGCATCCCAATCACATGGCATGGCATCCCAATTCATGGGGCATCTCCAAACTCCTGAGGCATCCCTATTCGTTCATTGATGTATCTAGCACATAGCACAGGGCATCCGAAACTTCCGTGGCATCATCACCACTATTATGTGGTCGTTGGAATACCTCCATATTATTATACATACTCATCGTGCAAAAATTCAAAATACACATTACAACATTGATTTTTCAAACCATAGTCCAAGCACAAGTATTCTTGTTCATGCATCACTTACCTCTTTTCCAATCCCATATCTCCACAGACTACCATAATGAGTACTATCTTCAGAGAAAATGTCAAAGTTCCGTTTTTTTTTTTGAAAGTCGATCTACAAGTCAACATGTCCAAAAACTACCGATTGTGAATCGGTGACCTCATGGGTTAGCTGATTTCTAATTGGCAACTATATATATATATATATATTGAAAATGGGTAAATTTTATATGAAAAATCATAACTTCCACAGCCTCAAAATTTCACCCCCATATCAATGACAAATTAAGCCAATGTTTTTTTTCCCACTCTTTTCACCCAACCTAGTTCTAATTCACATAGAAAACAAATCAAACATCCAATTTTATCAAGAAACACAACATCCAAACACTAACTTTACTGACAAATCTCGAGTCTCTTTCATACTTAACATAAAATGCAACTAAGCTAGCAAACATTAAGCAATCGAGTTAAGAGCACTAAATAGATAAATTTAGCTTAGCGCTTAGAATCTTCACTTACCTTCAGAAAAACTTGTAAAATCAAAGCCCCTACCACCTTAAGTTTCTTGGAAAGATTAAGCCTTAGGAAAAACGCACTCAAGAGGGTAAATGAGGACTTTCAGCCAAGTGAAAAGGGTAACTATTCCGTTATTACCAAAACTAATATGCCCTGTGTAAATTTGTCGTTGAGTGAGATTACAAGTGTCAAAGTCCATGGCTAAGAATGGGTGACTAATTTCTTTAGGTAATGATGGCTTTGTTTGAGTGTCAAAGAGGAATATGAGTCATCTTGCATGCAAATTAAGAACCAATTGAGGTGTCAACTTGCATGTAAATTTGGGCAGACACATGGCATATACGTGGCTTAATGAGAAGGGCTTATGAAGATGAAGTTGTGGCTTCAAGCTTGTCTACGTACACTTCCACTTTCTTCTTGGTAAACCATTAATTAACTACAATTAAGATAAATAACAAAACTTGTGACTTCTTAAGTCCACTAGAAGTAAGAGTAAATAAAAAATGTCAGGAAAGATATCGCTCTAGTACATTTGGAGCTTAAAAAATCAACGAATGTAGCATTTGAGAAAATGTCGGTTCTCGTCGGTAATATAAAATAACTGTAAATAAATCAATGTTACTCTGTTGCATCTGCGAATCAATCGTCAATTACTAATTTAATCAAATATAGACACTTACGGACACGGAAAGATCATTCACCGCGTTTCCCTTAATTCATAAAATTAAAAAAACTACTACAATTCATCCGAATTAGAAGCTAAATAATGTTTAGCTTTATAATCTAAACATCGTTATTAATTTCAGAATTTCTGGATATCACAACTCTTCCCCTCTTACTAAATTTCATTCTCGAAATTGTAGAATTACCTCGTAATTGAAATAGCTGCGGGTATTTTCGCATCATCTCCTCCTCACTCTTCCATGACGCTTCTTTCAGGTCATGGTATTGCTAGAAGACCTTGACAAAACAGATGGTCTTGTTTTCAAGGACTCGTTCTTTCCGATTTAAAATTTGTACTGGCTTTTTCACATAAGTTACTCTTTTGTCTACTTCAATTGTCTCGAAGTCCACTACATGTGTAGGGTCCGGTTCATATTTCCTTAACATGGACATGTGGAAAACATTATGAACATCGAATAGTCTTGTCGGTAATGCCAATCGATAAGCTAAGCCCCATCCCTTTTGAGAATTTCAAATGGTCCAACAAATCTTGGACTCAATTTACCTTTCTTCCCAAATCATGATACACCCTTCATCGATGATACTTTGAGGCATACATGGTCACCAACGCTCAACTTTAATGGCCTTTGATGCTTATCTACGTAACTCTTTTTTCAACTTTGAGCAGTTTTAAGTCGATCTCGAACTATCTTTACTGCATTTGAAGTAATTTGGACTAATTCTGGTCATGTTAGTTTTCTTTGTCCCATCTCATTCCAACATATGGGAGTTCTACACGCTCTTCCATACAATGCTTTACAGAAAGCCATTCCAATGCTTTACTGAAAGTTGTTATTGTAGGCAAACTCCACCAAATGTAGGTGCTTGTCCCAACTGCCTTTAAAATCAATTACGCATGCTCACAACATATCTCCTTGTGACGGTATGGTCCTTCTTATTGACCATCAGTTTGAGGATGGAAGGTGCTACTATATTGGAGCTTGGTCCTCAATAAAGTACGAAGGGTTCGGCAAAAATTCACGGTGAATCTTAAATCTTGATCTGATGTGATAGTTATAGGCACTATATATAGCCAAACTACTTTTTGTACATATAGTTTTGTGTACTTTTCCAACATATAATCTACTTGACCAGCTAGAGAGTGAGCAGTTTTAGTCAATCAATCTACGGTTACCCAAATGGAATCGTGACCCTTGGGTGTCCTTGGTAATCCTTGACAAAATCCATCGTCATGTGCTTCCATTTGCACTTGGGGTATTTCTAGTGGGTGCAACAATCCAATAGGTTTACGATGTTCCGCCTTTACTAGTTGACACATCAAACATCTCAATACATGCTTGGCAATATCAATTTTCATCACATTCCACCGTAGCATTGAAGAAGGTTCTGATACATCTTCGTGCTTCCTCTTCGATGAGTTTCAAACAAAATTTCATTCCTCAAATCGATGTCATTGTGCACAAAATCTTAGAACTCCATCCTCCAATGCCTGAAAGTATGGTCTTTTCCTTCTAGGGCTCTTCCTCGAATTTTTAAAATTTCACTGTCCATTTACTGCAGTGTTTTGATTATTTGCACTATCTCTGGCTCAATCCTAAGAGTAGCTATCACACTTGAGAGACTACCAATATCAAACCTGAATTCCGAATCTCGAACCATTTTAAGCAACATCCACTCATTGACCATCATGTGAGCCATCATTTGAATAGACTTCTAACTTAGGACATCTACGACTTTGTCCGCTTTCCCCGATGATAAAAATCTCACGGTCGTAATCCTTCAATAATTCCATCTAACGTCTTTGTCTCATATTCAATTCTTTTTGGGAGAACAAATACTTCAAATTCTTATGATCCATATGGATCTCAAATTTATCACCTTACAGATAATGCCTTCACATCTTTAATGCAAAGACAAACGTAGTGAGCTCTAAATCATGAGTTGGATAATTTAACTTATATAGCTTTAACTATCTTGATGCGTAAGCAACTTCCTTCCCATGTTGCATCAAGACGCAGCCAAGTCCCTCATTAGATGTGTCATTATAAATTACAAAACCTCCAGATTCTAACAATATTATCAAGATCGGTGTCGTTGTCAATCTCCTCTTAAGTTCTTGGAAGCTTTGCTCACACTTGCTCAACCACTCAAACTTCACATCCTTTTTTGTTAGTTAAGCCAAGGGAACGGTGAGACGGGAAAATTCTTCTACAAATCTCCGATAATACCTAGCTAGACTTACGAAATTCCGAACTTTAGAAACTATAATTAGTCTTGGCCAATGACTCTATGTTTGCCAAGTCAATGGATATTCCTTCTCCTAAGATCACATGGCCTAGAAATGCCACACGGGCTAACCATAACTCACATTAGATAAACTTGACATACAACTTGTGCTTATGAAGTGCTCGGAGTACAAGCCTTAAATGCTGCTCATGATCCTCCACACCTTTTGAGTATACTTGGATATCATCGATAAGCACAATCACAAATTGGTCCAAAAATGGCTTAAACATCCTATTCATTAAATTCATGAATGCGGCTGGTGCATCAGTCAAATCAAAAGGCATGACTAGGAACTCATAGTGACCGTATTGAATTCGGAATGCCGTTTTAGGAATATCTTCCTTCTTAATTTGTAATTGATGATACCTTGATATTAAATCAATCTTAGAAAATATCGATGCCCCTTGAAACTGATCAACTAAATCATCAATCCTTGGCAATGGGTGCATATTCTTGATTGTTACTTGGTTTAATTGTCTATAATCAATGCAAAGACGTATTGATCCATCTTTCTTCTTGACAAATAACACTGGCACACCCCAAGGTGATGCACTTGGTCGAATAAGACTTTGTCAAGCAACTCCTGCTGTTATACCTTTAACTCCTAATGCCATCGTATAAGGAGCCTTTGAAATAGGTTCCATTCCAGTAGCTAGTTCAACAATGAATTCAATTTCACACTTCGGCGTTAATCTTGGTAGGTCACTTTGGTAACACATCAGGAAATTTTCGAACTGAAGGGATGTCTTCAAGCTCCACTTCTTCCTTTTATCTGATCCGCTACGAATGTTTGGTATCCTTGGCAGCCACTATTAAGAAGACGATGTGTTTCAAGAGTAGAAATGGGTGGCATTGAAGGGTTTGTCCCATTTCCAAAGAATTCGAAACTAGGACGATCAGGTGGGCTAAACTGAATTGTTTTCTGACAACAATCCACATCAGCTCGTTACTTACAGAGCCAATCCATCCCTAAGATAACATCAAAGTCGTCCATCGATAACACGATCAAATCTGCCATTTGATCTTGCCCACTATGGTGACCTCAACCCTTAAAGATCATGGTAGATAAAATTACATTTCTTAGCGGTGTAAAGACAATAGAATATACCACAAGTGGCCCAGGCTTTACTTCAATCAGTTGCCCAAATCGAGCAGATATAAACGAATGTGTAACACCTGTATCAAACAATATGTATGCATTACTGTCGCTCACAAAAATGATACTTGAGATTATTGTCTTGGAAGCCTCATCTTTTTCCTGTGTCACCGCATGAACTCTACCCTGAGCTGGTGGCCTTTGAAAATTTTATTGTTGCGGTGCTGCACGTTGTGGAGGATGCCAGTGTAAATGAGGACTTACGGCCAAGTGAAAAGGCTAACTCACTCAAGAGTATAAATGAGGAATTACGGCTAAGTGAAAAGGGCAAGTCTTCCGTTATTACCAATGGTAATATACCATGTGTAAATTTATTGTTAAGTGAGATTAACAGTGTCAAAGTCTACGGCTAAGAATGGGTGACTAATTTCTTGGGGTAATGATGGCTTGGTTTTGAGGAGTCAGAGGAATATGTGTAATCTTGCATGCAAGTTACGAACCAATTGAGGTTTCCACTTGCGTGTAAACTCGGGAAGACATATGGCTTATACGTGGCTTGATGAAGAGGGCTTATGAAGGTGAAGTGGTGGCTTGAAACTTGTCCATGAACACTTCCACTTTCATAGGCATAAATTAACTACAATTAAGATAAATAATAAAGCTTATGACTTCTTAAATCGACGAGAATTAAGAGTAAATAACAAATGTTAGGAAAATATCGTTCTAGTAAATTTAAAGAAAAAAATCAACGAATGTAACATTCGAGAAAATGTCCATTCCAGTCGATAAAATAAAATAGCTATAAATAAATCAACGTCACTCTATTCCGTCCACGAATCAATTATCAATTGCTAAGTATAAGCTAAAGAATATTTAGCTTTATTATCTAAACATCCTTATTAGTTTCGGAATTTCAGAATGTCACACTCTGTCTACCTCTTCTCCAGCCCTCGCTACCCTAGGTCATTAGCTTCAACATCAAGTGGCAACTAAGCTTTGCATGTAACGTTAACCATCCTTACATAGGCTGCCTCGTCTTCCGGATCATCGCGGCCACTAGCTCCTCCGGTCACTTGGCGATGCCCTCGACGACCCAAGGCTCATCTTCGTCTTTGTCTGAATCACCTCTATATAGTGAAGCTGAGCAAGGACTACAGTTTGGAGGAGGAGATGGCAATTGATTTAGCGTAAATTGAGGGGAAAGAGACGAACTAGAGGGAGTTAAAAGGAACAGGTTTGAGACACTAGTTGGGGAGCTCTAGTCGTGATATTTGAATATTGCAAAGGAGATTGCGTTGGCCAAGTGAGATTTTCAAAATATTTTCATAGATTTTTCAGTCTATCTTGGTTGCACCAAATAGGTGATGCGATTTTCTGAAATTCGGAGGATATTTAGAAGATTTCTAATTATATCTTATCCTATTCAATCTCAATCCAAATTCGGACAATCCAAACATAGTCTGTGGGGGTATTGCAATTGGTTTGAAGACTTTTTTTTGGGGGGGGGGGAATTGCAAATATTAGAAGGTCAGAGGTGAACTTACAACAGGTGTCAAAACACGAGGGACAACAAAAGTGCAATTCAACTTAATTATTGTACGGGTTGCCCTCAACGAAAGGACCTAATTAATCATGTAACATGCACATGACCGGTTCGTTTGCGAAACGGTTGGAGTCAAAGCTAGGATGGGACGTTTACACTTTCATTCATTTTGCTCAAGCATGGCTGCATTATCCTGGTGAAAGATCTCGAGGTAATGCGGAGGAAACAACATGGAATGCACATGGAGAGTGACAAGGGAAGGCATGATACTTTATTTTAGGCTATTTAAATTAAGTTTAGTAAATGAGTTAATATCACGAAAAAACTCAAATTAGTATACCTATGGTAAATTTATCTCAAATATCAAATTAATACACTAGTGACAAATTTAACCATAAAAAAAACCTCAAAACTGATATATTTGCGATAAATTCACTCTTTATTAATTTTTGTTAAATTAAATTATTATTATGAAAAATTTTGAACTATTATATATATGACAAATGGGGGATAAACACCTATTAATTATCACGTGTCATCCAACTCAGCGATTTGATATTTAATAAATGTACCAATTACTGATGGTCAATAAATTTTTTTTGGAGTAAATTTGTTGCAGTAGAGTTTCTAGTGTTGATTACTTCGCCGCCAGATCCAGACTGTTGGGTAGATGCCTTTCTTCTTCCACAGCTAAAGCAATAATAATCTCCTCCCCAAGAAATTCGTCAGCGTTTGATTCAGTAAGCTGGAACTCTGTAATAAATGCGACAGTTGCGCCGCTGTTTAGTTGCTAAGAGCTCTCACAGACATGCTGACCCTGTAGGCAATTCGATTCCTTTGATTTTTCAGATTTCCCAAGTAACATTTCCCTCCATTCGAAAAGCCCCGGATGAGGATGTCGTCTCGCTGGCGTGAGGGTGGATTGATCAAGGAACCAACTCTAGAAAGACCCGCCTGAGGACGCGGTCTCGCCGGCGGCGCTGCGGTGGATCGATCGAGGAACCGACTCGAGACCGACCGATCGGGTTTTGGATTGTTTCCAAATACATCAGGTTCGAAAAAATCTAGAGCGGTCCGACCAGATATGTTCCCGACACCCTTCGACCACAGGAAAGTGATGCCAAGCTTGGAAGAACAGAAGGGTCGGTGCCGCCACCGACACCTTTCATGTTAGCCATCATGACGACGCCATCGTCGGCATCAACCGCTCTCTCTCCTCTGCTTCTGCTTCTCCTCTTCGTCTTCGTCTCGTCGTCACTCTCCTCCTCCGCTTCACTCTACGACACCTTCCTCCAATGCCTCGTCAACCACACGCAGACTCTTCAACAGCAGCAAGAACTCTCCCAAATCCTCCTTTCCCCGACCAACTTCTCGTTCCCGACCCTCCTCCAATCTCGCGTCCGCAACCGCCGCTTCAACACCTCCTCGACCCCGAAACCCCAGCTCATCCTCACTCCCTCCCACCCATCCCAAGTCCAGTCCACCGTCCTCTGCGCCAGGAGAACCGGCACGCAGCTCCGAATCCGGAGCGGCGGGCACGACTTCGAAGGTACCTCCTACGTCTCCCGTGCCCCTTTCTTGATTCTCGACATGTTTAATTTTCGGTCCATTGATGTCGATGTCAAACAAGAGACCGCTTGGGTTGGAACCGGAGCGACGATTGGGGAATTGTCCTATAGGATTTGGGAAAAGAGTGGGCTTTATGGGTTTAATGCCGGGGCTTGCCCGACTGTCGGCGTTGGTGGGCATTTGAGTGGTGGTGGATACGGAAACATGTTGCGGAAATTCGGGTTGGCAAGCGATAACGTGGTCGATGTGCAGATCGTGGATGTTGAGGGTAGAGTTCTTGATAGGAGCTCGATGGGCGAGGATTTGTTTTGGGCTATTAGAGGTGGAGGTGGGGCAAGTTTCGGAGTGATATTGGGTTATAGAGTGAAGCTTGTCCCTGTTCCGAAAGTGGTTACTGTTTTTAGGGTGGGGAGGACGATTGAGGAAAACGCGACTGAGCTTGTGTATCAGTGGCAGAACATCGCCCCGAGGACTGATAATGATTTGTTCATGAGGCTTTTGCTTCAGCCTGTTAGTTCCGAGAGACAAAAAGGATCTAAAACAGTTAATGCCTCTGTTTTGGCTCTGTTTCTTGGAAATGCAGACAGGCTGGTTTCAATGGTTAATGAGGAGTTTCCGCAGTTGGGTTTGAGGAAACAGGATTGTGCAGAGATGAGCTGGATTGAGTCTGTTCTCTGGTGGGGAGACTTCGATAAGGGTATGGCCGTGGATGCTCTGCTCGACCGAATGCCTAAGTCGGTGAGTTTCTTGAAGAGGAAATCGGATTATGTGCAGAACCCGATGTCGAGGGAGGAATTGGAGTTGCTTTGGGATAAGTTGATTGAATTGAGAAAGGTCGGATTCGTGTTCAATCCATATGGAGGAAAAATGTGGGAAATCCCTGCGTCGGACACTCCATTTCCTCATCGAGCTGGGAATATGTTTAAAATACAGTACTCACTCAGTTGGAGTGAAGATGGAATTGAAGCGGAACAGAGTAATCTGGCAAAAATAAGAGAGCTTTACAATTTTATGACTCCGTATGTTTCGAAAAACCCACGAAGGGCTTTTTTGAACTATAGGGACCTTGATATTGGGATAACTGATAATGGTGAAAATAGTTACAAGGAAGGCAGTGTGTATGGGGTGAAGTACTTTGCTGAAAATTTCAATAGATTGGTGAAAGTTAAGACTGCAGTTGATCCGCAGAACTTCTTCAGGAATGAGCAAAGTATTCCTCCTTTTCCACGTAAGGCTTTAGACATGAGTTTACAGTGAGACTAATGAGTTTGTTTGGTTAGTGGTACTTTTGAAAATGCTTGTCCTCAAGAGGTATAATAATTACAATTATTTTGTGATTTATTCCTGTTCTTCTGAGAAAGATTTAATAGTGAACTTAAACTAATAAGTTTGGTTGGATTACTGGCGCCAGTTTAGTGGTAATTGCTTGTCCTCTAGAAGTATATCACTTGCATTTATTCTCTAATATCTCTGTAAGGAGTCGATATTATCTAATGATGGGTAGTTTGCTGTGAGTAGACAGGCTTGTGGATAATTCTATGGTCGTTTCTCTTGCTTGTTCACAAATAAATGATGCAAGTGAAACAAGAGCAAATTTCAGAACCCTTTTTGAATTCTAACTCGTCTGTTTGACCATTCTCTCTTTTCCTTTAACCAGAATTATGCTGAACATGCATAATTTTCAAAATATGCGTCTTTTGCCATCGAATCTCTTTGGGTCTCGACTACTTTATTTCATTATTTGCTAGACCGTTCTACTTTATTCATGAACAAACACACCCATGTGAAGATTTTGCAGTGATTCACTCATTCAATTTTCCTGCAGGATCCTCCTCAGCCATGACTCAGTATTCAGGGTCAACACAGACAACGAGAAAAGTGACGATATTGGTCATCCTCTTCCTCTTTCTGAAGGATCTCATGACCGTCTATTCCTAGAAATGAGGGCCAACGTCTTGTCAAGGGAAGTTAGACTTGCTCAGCTTCCTCTTTGGAAGGAAGGAGGAAAATGATAATGCTCCATCTTGTGCCGTCAGTTGGAATTCATTAGTTGGCTACTGGCACTTGCAAGGAAGAGCTAATCACATCTTCTTTCATGTAATATCTACCTTGTCGCCACTGGACGACACGCATGATTTGCCAAAACACAGGTAATTTTGCAAATGTTTGCCAAATCAAAATGTAGCATACTGCTTTCTGTTCCCTGCCAAAAAAGAAAGTAGCTTATTGCAATTTTAGGTACTGTCTATTGAAAGGACTTGATTGTACTTTTTGGAAAAAGATCTTTGGTACTTAATTAAACCGATTGAAGACTTTAGGATTTGATTGCATTCTGTATAAAAGGTTTAGGACTTCTGATTCACTTTTTCCAGAAGTTATAAAGTGACTGATTGGGTTGAATGTAGGATAAATCTGATGTGCGACTTAGCTGTTCTTATTGATTGCTCATGGTGGGGGAAGGAACTCTAGTAGATTGTTTCCCGGAAGGACAGGGAGGAATTGAAGTCTGTGGTAGACTGTTGCTTAATGGCACTTGTAGATTGCTGCCTGTGGAGGAACTCTGCAAGTTTGATTCACCAGGAGGACAAAGGAGGGTTTGAGGTGTCTGGCCAAATATTGCTCAGCATGGTTTTCGGTTTAGAAAAGAGGGAGAAAGGATTCTGTTGTCGATCATAATTAATCGATTGTTGTGAATTTACCTAAAGAAGATACTAAGAAGTGAAAGGCAAGAAAGATTATTAATCTATTTGGTTAAAGATACAGAATAAACTGATTACATTTTACAAAACTTGGTTATAATGTCAATTGGGGGCAACCAATAGTAATCAAGATATAATTATGAATCAGTTTAAGGATATATGTGCAAACTTATGCGAAGTTCATAGTCCAACCTATTAGAACATACAACACAAAACTTCATTCAGAAATTCAACCTATATCTGTGAGTTGGACGAGCGTCCTCTCATGCCATTTATATATTGTTGGACCATTGAATGAACTGCATCCAGTTGACCTTTCACAGCAGGAATCTCCATATCATGCTTCACTTGTTGAGCGGATAATGTGGCTTGATGGTTTCTCTCAATCTCCTCCAACTTTCTCTCATTGTCCTCTATCTTCTCTATGGTGTGGCACACTTCATCATCGTTTCTGGATTGCCTGTCCCTTAGTGATGTTGAGAGTTGTACAGAAATAACACCAAGCCCATACTGATCCTCTTCGATCAAGTCCCTGTAGACCCTATTTTGCATAGAAGATGAACCCAAAGAGAGAAGATTGAAGTGCTTGTATAAAAGTAGTTGCTTTATTGAATACATATTGTAAGCCCAGAGAAATATTAGGTTTTGAAAGCTAGAAAAATGAAAATACTTGTATCAAAGAGAACAAAAGAAAAAGTTACTTCATCTAGAAACATGGACTGGTTTGCAGAGGATTGATCATGGAGATCAGTACACAAAACTGGATTGATCTACAGTTCAGTCCTGTTTTTGACAGGCTTGAACTGATTTGTAAGATCAGTGCAGTTTAATGACAATTCCGACCAGTACATGTGTGTGTATAAACCAACTGCTTGTCTGGTGTTCCCTTTGATGTATGTACCTACAACATTTGTTGAGCCTTTGGATCTCATATTTTTATTATGGCTTATGCTATGTGCAGAATAAGCGCCTGCTTTAGTATAAGAATGACTTCAATCCATGTCTGCAAATTGTTGATGGACAAAGGTCAGTCTGGAAGAGTGGCAGATTAAGGACTTGCTGTCACTTCTGCATGACTCTCAACATCCCAGATGCACTGACGATCTAGAAATGAAGATGAAGTGCCCCACATCCAAGAGAAGTCGGAGGAGAATGAGAAAAAGTTGGAGGAGAACGAGAGAAACCATCAATTTGGACTGGGATGAGAGGATGCTCATTAAGGTTAAATTTCTAAGTTATATAATAGATAGGTTGAGTTGTTGAACTTCGCACGAGTTTGTGGACGTATTTCCTTAGTTATTTGTTGCCCCATTTCACGTATACTATTGTTTGGTTTATACAGTTTGATTCGGCTAGTCAAATTCCTAGTGACACCGTCTAACTATTAAGAAGAAAAATCAGTGGTGACTGAGAAAATTGTGGAGTGTTGGTGTTTTGTGTCTTATCTGTTGTGTCATTTCAGTTCCATCAACGCTATTGCTTACATTAGATTTCTTTTGGTTGATCATACGTTAATGCTTTGGATCAAATTGTCGGTACATTTGAATGCATTTCGGGATCTTTCCTAGCATTATCGTCACGCATGTGGAACGTTCCCAATACTCTGAAGGTATTAGAGAAGGGAAAACCTACAAACTTGCAGGGACGTCTGGAAAAACGTCGTACCATTATAAACCACGGCATATATGTAATGTTCCATCCCAGGGATGTATCCTTAGGCGAGTCCCTGAGGAAAGCATGGGACGTTGCTGTATCGGTGCTCAGGACGCTTCTCAAAACATCCCTGTACAATGCGGGATGTTTACGGAAGTATCTCGTGAAGGCATGTCTGATGATGAAATTCCTAGGGGCATATGATCTTAATTTCTTGGTTTGCAAATACAATCACGAAGGTGCCACTTTTCTTTTGAGAACATGTAGATTTTTGTATGCCACTAAAACTCGAAAGTTGGACTTTTAACGGTGTATGAGAAAATGCAGAAAAGAAACTCCAAGAAATGAGTTTTGCCAAGTTGGGCTTTGAACAGGTTATGCTGCAAATGATGGGATGAAGGTTGAGATTCAAGAGACTTAGTCAGGAATAAGAAAAATTGGTTTTGTATTGTCATTTTCTTCACAGGGAATTGTGTTATTTTCTTTATGGAAAGCAATTGAACAGCCTGTAAACATTCGGCGGCGGATTCTTGTTCAAATTTTAATAGCGGGCTTCGAATGCACCGTGGTTTTGAAGTGATAACGGCATTGTTATGCTAGCAGTGCTCGGTTAAATTTAGTGAAGAAATTGAATCAAGGGAATAGACGAGACAATAATCAAGCCAACCGTTAAAAATATAGAGGAAATTTTATTGTAATCCACACAATAGATGAACGGATGTTTTTTTTTTATTATATAAAGATAAATCAATGATTAGAACAACAAATCGCCTTGGTAAAATACAACTATTTTATCGCAAAGCAGAATACTAATGAACAATGAAAATGAGAAGAGGCATGGAAATCCTTTTTTATGTGCCGAAATAGTAGAGATCTGTAGTATGTTGGAGCCTAGGTTTCTGCTCAATGACCTTACATTAGAGATAATTAGAATCTTTGATTATGAAGATAAGAAGCTTTTTTGCTTTCAAGATAATGGATTATGCTGGTTTGCATTTGTACTCCCGATCAATTTTACAAGAAAAATTGAGCAAACAAT
The DNA here is from genome assembly GCA_016432845.1 of Psidium guajava. Taxonomy (NCBI): domain Eukaryota; kingdom Viridiplantae; phylum Streptophyta; class Magnoliopsida; order Myrtales; family Myrtaceae; genus Psidium; species Psidium guajava. Next base: position 16,366,084 of record CM028230.1, on the reverse strand, counting down.
CCTGATATGTTGTATGATGAATAATTCAATCTTAAAATTTTCAATTGGCCCAATTTAATTATCAACCTTTTCGCATTTTTTTTAATGTGATCCTTCTGATCAATTTTGACCCGAAATTATTGACGTGATGGTACAATTAATGCCAACCAACTTATGTGGCACAAACAACATACATTTAAATTTGATGAATTTTGTTTTCTTTTTTTCCCCTTTTTTTTTCCTTACCATTATATTATTTTTTCCTTACTTCCCTTATCCAATTGATACTACGTAAGACACCCAGCATCCAGATTGAAAAAAGAGAACTACTTCCTTGCTCTCAAAAATAGACAACTTAGTTACGTAAACGTAACCGGACGGCCTCTGATCCGATTTCACGTAATCTCTTCGTGTCCGAGTGCTTATCAGGAAGGTGATTAGCTCCAAATTGTGGGCAAAGTCCCCCATGATTAGTTCCAAATTGTGGGCAAAGTCCCCCATGAAAAGTCAGAAGACCGGAAGTGGTCCAATTTGACGACGAAACAAGAGCATGCAAAAATTTCCATTGGTCAAGTTTATTGTCCGAAAAGGTCAGAAGGCTTAAAAGTCAGAACAGTTCGAGGTGGGCCTATCCGATTGTGTGTGTGGTAATCTAGAAGGATACGAAAACTGGAAGTGGTGTCCTTTTTGGCTTAGGCAAACGGCTGATCAAGAGAAAGGTTTGAAGCGAAAGGTATGTTGGATTCCAACTACATAAATCTAGATTGACCAGGAAAAATGAGAGCGCACGAAGATTTTTCAGAGTACGAATAAACTACTTGAACATATCAAGCAGCGCCCTTGAATTTCTGCCATGTGACGTCCAGCCTTTGATTAAAATATTGTCAACCCTATCCGTTTGGATCCATGAAGATCGAATCCTGTTTTTTGTACATTACATTTGTCCAACTAGTTCTATTAGGTCGTGGGAAAATTACTCAATCCATTCTAAATTTATCGTGCGAATGTCAATTCAACTCCAGACTTTTTAATTCTGCCATCTAAGTCCCAAATTTTTGCGTGAAATCTCAATATAGCCATTCCGATCAAATTTTATAGGAAATCACGGACGTGGCTGTCATCAACAGGCCATCCTATGCGGCACAATGTCATGTTAGATATTTCTGACGAAAATTGGCCTGAAAGATTACATTGAAATTTTATGCAAAGGCTTAAGACTAAATTAAAAAGTACATGAGTGAATTGATATTTGTACAATATGTTTATTACTTATTGGGTAGTTTCCCCGTTGAAAACGGATCCTATTTTTGTGCATCACATTCGTTCAACTTATCCTGGCAAGTAGATTTTCCATTCTAAGGTCACTCAGGTGAGGTTTTTTTTTTTTTTTCGGTTTGAGACATTGAAGGCGTTTTTACCATTAAAACATAAATGTCACAATGCAAATCCGTACTAAGACAGCTGCATTTTCATTGTGATCTTGCTCCTGAAAGATAATCCCTAATGACCGAAGACTAGCGATCTCTAAGAGCCCTATTTCTTCAGCTTTTCTTCAAGCTGTAAGATGGATTCCCCGTGCAAAATATGGCAAACAATCAGGAAACAGACTTGAAAATTTTCTTTTTCTCCTCGACCTACGAGAGGTCACAAGCTGTCCATAGGAGCCATTGGGATCTGCCCCATGATATGCCCAGTCTCCGAGAGGATAAGGCCAAAATAGCACCTGACAATGCTATAACGATACTCTCCTTTCCTATTCAAACCTCGGAAAAAAATAGAAGTCTTCAAACATTGGATTTGTCATCATTGGGTATGGGCTAAAGTCGATCTATAACTTCGATGAAAACCACATGGGGTAGGCTTATCAGTCAAACAAACAAGGGCATGCGGAAGTGAATTCGGCACATAAGAAGCATTCGATTCTTCATGCGATCTTGTACAACTAATCACGAATTGATTTGTCAAAGAAAAAGATTGATTTGTCCTTCTTAACATGCGGTCAGATTGGATGAGAATGATAACGTGTTTGATTGGACGACAGTGTTTGATCTATTTGTGGAAGAAAAAACTTGATAGAAGAGTTCAACACTCAAACATAAAAGAGTAATGCACTAGTCAAGGATAAACGCTTTTAAGGTTTATCATGAAACTAACTGGGCAAAAAACCAATAGATTTTAAGGTTCATCACCACTGTGAATTGGATAAAGAATTGAAAAATTCGCTCGCTCGAAAGGAATTCCCACATATTACCAACTCACAAATCTGAATCGTACAATAGAGAAACACCTCTTATAAATAGAGTAGCCAGGACAGAAAACTAGCACCTCTTGAGGTTGTTTCCTCTCAACCATAATTTCGTTGCCTTTATATATTAAGCCAACCTCTCTTTATTTTTCATGAGCATATGTAAGCAGAACACTCGGCGTTCAATGGCAGCTAATCTTCCATTAATTTCCATCATCTTCCTTGCATTTTGCTATGGGGCTTCGAGCTTTGATCAAGTCTCCTTTCTCCAATGCTTTTCCCTTCAGTCACTTCAATCCAATTCCACTTCCAAAACCATTGCAACAAGAAACGATCCAGCTTTTATCCCTCTCTTGCAGTCTTCCATTCAAAACCTCAGATTCTTGAACACTTCCTCACCAAAGCCACAATTCATTGTGACCCCAGTCCATCCATTTCAGATTCGAGCAGCCATAGTATGCTCCCGGAAGCACGGTGTGCACGTGCGGGTGCGGAGTGGGGGCCATGACTACGAGGGCCTCTCCTACGTATCCGAAATCCCCTTCATCATAGTCGATCTCAGGAACATGAGGTCGGTCGAGGTGGACGTCGAGAAAGAGAGTGCATGGGTGGAGACTGGAGCAACATTAGGAGAATTGTACTACGCAATTTCTCAAAAGAGCAAGGTTTTGGGGTTCCCAGCTGGTAGTTGTCCCACGGTTGGAGTTGGAGGACATGTTAGCGGGGGCGGCTTTGGCACGATATTCCGAAAGTACGGACTAGCAGCCGACAACGTGATCGATGCCAAAATCGTCGATGTTAACGGAAAGATTTTGGACCGGAAATCAATGGGTGATGATCTTTTTTGGGCTATAAGAGGAGGTGGAGGAGCAAGCTTTGGTGTGATTTTTGCATGGAAAATCATGCTGGTTCCTGTCCCTCCAACCGTTACTGTCTTTGAAGTAGGAAAGTCAATTGAAGAAAATGGAACTATGATCTTGTACCAGTGGCAAAATGTTGCACACAAGCTTCAGGAAGAACTCTTCCTCCATGCTGTGATAGGAGTTGTCACTCCATCTTCAGGTTTGGCGAACAACACAATCAGCATCTCGTTCGATGGTTTGTACCTCGGCAAGATTGAAAAACTCATGCCTTTAATCCAAGACAGCTTTCCCGAGTTGGGTTTGACGCGTGAAAACTGCACGGAGATGAGTTGGATACAATCCGTCCTTTATTTCGCAGGATATTCTAAAGACGAATCTCCCGGAGTCTTGCTCAACCGGACTCAATCGTCCATATCCTTCTTCAAGGCGAAATCCGACTACGTGACGAAGCCCATTTCGGAAACCGCTTTGCAAGGTCTGTGGAATAAGCTCATCGAAGAGGAGTCGTCTTATCTGATTTTAACTCCTTACGGCGGGATAATGAGCCGGATCCCCGAATCGGAGATCCCTTTCCCGCACCGGAGGGGGAACATGTACAAAATTCAGTACATGGTTACTTGGGACAGTGAAGAGGAAAACAATCAGAAAATTAACTGGATGAGAGAGCTGTATGATTATATGGCACCATATGTTTCAAGATTTCCAAGAGCAGCTTACATGAATTATAGGGATCTTGACTTGGGGAGGAACTATAACGTCAATGCTAGTTATGCCCAAGCAAGTGTCTGGGGTTTGAAATATTTCAAGAGCAATTTTAGGAGATTGGTGAAAGTGAAGACGGCGTCCGATCCGACCAACTTTTTCTGGAACGAGCAAAGCTTGCCCGTGGTGTCTCCTAGAAGACTGTAAGCCCGTGTTTTGGGTCGGAACAACATCATCTATCTAATTGAGTGTCCACAAGAAGACGATCATTTGCGGTAGTGCACTTGCATCTTAAAATAAGTGATTATATTGTTGATATATGTCTCCAACACACGAAATTTGAGCCAAATTGGACTCTGATTCATGTGCAACATACCTTGGTGAATTCGGTTTCAACTTTGGTTTATGGCCTATATATAGTTCAAATGATGGTTTTTGTTTCTGGCGGTTTTGTAGCGGCACAAAGGAAGTTCACAAGCAGCTTGAATATTCAGCAAAGGAATTTTAAAAAAAGTCTTTAAAGTATTATACTTGTGCCAATTCAGTCCTCAACCTTTTAATTTGGCCAATCTAGTCCTAAACTTGTTAATAATTTGCTAGTATAATCCATCCGGCCAATTTTGATCGGAAATCAATGATGTTGATGCTGGCCGTTGTTGGCTATTCTATATGACACAACTAGCTTGATGTTGCCATTTTTTGAATTTTTCTTTTCTTTTTTCTTCTTATTTACTTCTTTTCTTCTTCTTCTTTTTCCATTGTAGCTGTCCACAGCCGACGAGGCCATAGCAAGGCTAGCCTTGCTTGTGACTATGATGGCCTTGCCAACCATAGACAAAAGCGGCCTCTCTCGCATCCACAATAGTCTAGGTTAGTCCTCGCCGCCACGGGGGAGGTTACATTGCCATGACCTTGCCCAAATTTGAGCAAGGAGGCCTTGTCCGTGGCCACGATTGCCTTGCCCAGATTTGGGAGAGGCTAGACAAGGGCTTTGCGACCCTTGCTCATTGGTTGGTGAGCTCTAGCTGCCCTCGGCTATAGTGGAAAAAAAAAAGGGGGGGGGAGAAAATAAAAATTAATTAAATTTTTTGAAAACATACAAAATTTTAAAAAATTATTCACGTCAAAGCCGGCTGTGTCATATAGGATGATCAACATCCATGTCATTTTTCGATCAAAATTAGCTGGATGGGCCACATTGACAAATTGTAAAAAGGTATAGGATTAAATTGGTCAAATTAAAAGTTTAGAACTGTATTGAAAAAAATCAATATGTTTAAGAATTTTGTTTATTATATAATTATCCCTATATTCAAAGTCTCTACTTCGCGGATTTTACTTGGTGCTTGTACACTCCATCCAATTGAGATCGCTTGTCTTATTGAAGGCATGAGTGTTTTGACGGCGTGAGGTAATTTTTCATGATTTATTTTATCTAACAATTATGTAAGGCTAAATATTAGGTTACGTTTGATAATTAGGATAAAAGTCGAGATGTGATAATTTTATAAAATCACATTCGTCGGTCAAACCAATGATTCTCTTCTTAAAGTTTAGATGGAGTGTGTTTTGTACCTTCCTAAAAAAAGAAGAAAACCATATATAAGGTGATATAACCCAAATAAAAACGTCCCATCTGGAAGGTGGGATAAATGTGTAGATGATATTTCGTGTCCATGGCATGAAGGCTATTTTTCTCAAATAAAAAAAATTCTTAAGTTAAAAAAATTAAAATAATAACTAAATACAAACTGATATTTGGATTCTAATATAAAAATGAAAAATTAAAATAAAAAAAAGTATAGGGGAATTCTCATTTTTCCTATTTCTAATTTTATCTATATATTTGAATTTCTTTCAATTCTATAATATAAATGCTTTATATACACATACACATATATGTGTTGACACCTGATTTTTAATCATTTTTTCTATTGCTAAAGTAATAAAAAATCCATAAAAATTCATAAAATTGAAAAATCAACTTTGGGGACCTTAGCCAAGCATAGGGAACCAATTTTGATCAAAAAACGATTTTTCATATTTTCAGTATTTTTACGTATTTTTTTATTTATTTATTTTGGAAAATTAATAGAAAATCCATAAAAATTCATAAAATTGAAAAAATCAACTTTGGGAACCTTAGCCAAGCCTAGGGAACGAATTTTGACCAAAAAATAATTTTTCATATTTTATATATATTAATTTTTTTAAAACAAAATACAAAAATATTTGAAAATTTTGGAAAAATAACATTTGAGGCCAAAAAATACACAAAGATAGTTAATATTTTTATTTTAAATCTATTTTTCATATTGGCCATCGCAAATTCAAAAAAATCCAATTAGAGTCACGTGTTCCTTCACGAGTATAATCTCGAATCGGGCCTAAAAAAATTTAATTTGAGTCAACTTATTTTTAACTTTCACTTTTTATGAGTTGTGACATTTTCTTCTAATATTTTAAATTTTCATCTTGGCCCAATTATACCCAGAATGACTTAATTTTGCAAAAGGGCTTTAATTAAATTATGCATTATTTTCAGCGACAAGAAATGAGCTTAAATTTGACATGTGGTAAATTTTGGTGTGTCAAAAATTGTGAGGAGATTTGGACTTAAAGAAATATATTTTTTCAGGGACTGAATTGTAAATACTTAAAATTCAAGGACTAGAGTGCAAATACCTAACTCTTGAAGGATTATTTTACAAATAATAAAAAGAAGAGTTAGTGGATGAATTAGAATAGAGAAGGGAAGATGAAGAAGAGGAGTTGGAGAAGAATGGATGGAGAAAATAAGATAAGAATAGAGAAGGGAAGATGGAGATGAAGAAGAGTTAATAGAGAAATTAGAATGGAAGATAAGAATAGAGAAGGGAAGATGGAGATTAAGAAGAGTTAGTGGAGAAATTAGAATGGGAGATAAATATGGAGAAGGGAAGATGAAGATGAAGAAGAGTTAGTGGAGAGATTAAAATGTGAGATAGAGATGGAGAATGGAAGATGAAAATGAAGAAGAGTTAGTGGAGAAATTAGAATGGGAGATAGAGTTAGTAGAAAAATTAGAATGGGAGATAGATGAGTAGATTATAAAATGAGGAAGAAGTGAGCTTGAGAGGGAAAATTTTTGGGGAGAAAATTTGAAGTGTTTGAGGAATTTTTTTTAGAAAATTTTGGATGTTTGAGAGAGTTTTGGGAGATTGAAGAAAAATTTGAGAGAAAGAAAATACCAAAAGAGAGAGAATTTTGAAGATGATGGGAGTTTAAAGCTAGGGGTTATCATCACAAATTCCTTCATCGATCAATATAAATCAAGAGTTCATCATCGTCAACGAGCAAGCAAATTCGAGCTAAGTGTTTTTATTTATTCATTTATTTATGATTTTACTCGCAAATTAGCACAAATTGTATACACTTTCTCCATCTCCTTTTTTTCCCCATATTTTATGTCAGGAGAAGGATATCTCTATGTCAACAGCAAAAATCTCGTAGAGATGCAAAAATCGGCCCAGACAAGCTCCTAAGTTGTCCACCGATTTCTCAACTGATCTGTGACTAAAAGTCCTTCTTAATTCAAAAGAAACTCTCTATATTGGGAATATAGAGAGCGAAAATCAATTATAGAAATCCCTCCCAAAAAACGGGAGATAAGTACTCTTTCCACTCTTCTGGTTTTAGGTGCAGATTAGCACATATTTTGTATACTGACACTTCACTCTATTTTATGTCAGGAAGCCGCGGCTCTATATCAATGCACAAAATCGGCTTGGAGGAGTCCTCAAGCGCGCACAAATTTCAAATTGTTGAATCAATTCGTTGTATTTCATTTTAAAGAATTCATACCCTAGAATGGAGAGGACAAAGTCCATCCGCAATCTAAATACCTGCACCATAAATCCCAAAGGGAAGAGCCAAGCCAATGCTTAGCCTCCCATTGGAGGTTTTTACTTACAGTAGTTAAATACCTGCACCTTAAATCCCAAAGGGAAGAGCCAAGCCAATGCTTAGCCTCCCATTGGAGGTTTTTACTTATAGTAGTTAAATACCTGCAACTTAAATACCTGCACCTTAAATCCCAAAGGGAAGAGCCAAGCCAATGCTTAGCCTCCCATTGGAGGTTTTTACTTACAGTAGTTAAATACCTGCAACTTAAATACCTGTACCTTAAATCCCAAAGGGAAGAGCCACGCCAATGCTTAGCCTCCCATTGGAGGTTTTTACTTACAGTAATTAAATACCTGCAACTTAAATACATGTACCTTAAATCCCAAAGGGAAGAGTCAAGCCAATGCTTAGCCTCCCATTGGAGGTTTTTACTTACAGTAGTTTAAATACTTGCAACTTAAATACCTGTACCTTAAATCTCAAAGGGAAGAGCCAAGCCAATGCTAGGCCTCCCATTGGAGGTGTTTATTCACTGTCACGTACTTCCTATAATTTAATTTTTGAATCATCAGACCCAAAAGATGAGTAGGTCGTAATACTGCACAGAAGTCGTTAACACACTCCCTTTTTCGGCTTCAGGGAATCTTTAACACTTAAAAAAAAATATAACAAATAAAAATATATACCATCCATGCATCCTATTTAAAAAGTGAAAACACAAAAGAGAATACCCTACTAGAGCCTTAGGAATAAACCAAGCCTGAGTTGCCGAATTAGGATATCCATGAAATTAAGGTACCGAAAGGGCATTAGTTTTAATTAACTAGTGTAACCAAGTCCCCGAGCTCATAATCTCTGGTTCGCAGGAATAAATTAGTTCTCCCGCTAATTTATTTAGGTTTCTAATCGACCTATCAAGAACGATTAGTGGCGACTCCAAATTTCAAAATCATATAAACAAAAATCAAAGTCGCGATTCGGTAGGGCTTGGGAGGGTCCGCGTTAGGTTAGTCAAATCTAATTAACCTAATAATCCGTTAACCCTTTAAAATTTAAAATTTTTTGAGAAGGTCGCGACAGACTGGCGACTTCGCTGGGGACGGGATTTTTAAATTTTTGAAAAAAGATACCAATTGGAATACTTGAATTTTCTCGAAATTTTAAAAGTTTTAGTGGACTTAGGCCAATAAAAATTTCATGGATATCTCGCTTCTGGCGATCTTATTTGGGACTCATTCTATAGGTGTTATATGTTTTTGCAGGATGGGAGTTATAAGGGGCGGAGTGTTTGGCTAACCCCTTTGTTTTGCAAGCTCGGTGTTGGGTTTATTTATTTAATTTCGCACATTTTTAGAAGCGCTGTTTTAATATCAATTGTTATGCATGTCTTGCATACTCTGAGGATCACGACACCTGCACACACAAGCGTCTAAACCCAAGTCGCGAAATTCTTCCTAGAAAATCATAGATGGGGATCGAATATGCAAAGCTCTTGCGTCGATTGCGCTTGGGTTGATCATATTTTATCCCGCTCATTATCGGAATTGACAATTGTTCCCATTGTGATTTGATTGCACGGAGGGTAAGGTTGTCAATTCAGATAGTGGGGGCCTTTTTAGGTCCGTACCCTATCTCTCCTTCTTTTATTTTCTAGAGTCCACTCCTCACTTGAGTCATACGCATGACTATGTGATTTGCATTTCTCCAAGGTAAAAGTAAGTTCTCTAATTTTATCTTGTATATATTTTCGGTCAGTCCATGCTAGGTGTTAGTCAATTTTTGAGCTTGATATTACGACCATTCTTTTTAAAAGAAAATAAAAATTAAATTTGTCCCTCATTTCTTTTTTAAAAAAAATTTTTTGATGTGAAAAAATCCCTTCATGGGAATTTTATTAACCAATAAGGGATTTTTGTCATGTTTTTATTGCTTCAATAAAAATGAAATTTTCTTGAAAAAATTTTCCTCTGAAAATTTATTTCAATAAAAAGAAAAATTCCTTCAAAAAAAACTCTAGTAGACATCAAGTGATTTTATTACATTTTTCAAATTATAAAAACTTGCAAGAAAATTCTTCTCGAGAAATTCGCTCATTTTTTTTAAGAAAATTTTCTCTAAGTAAAATTAGACTAATTGACCAATAAGAGATTTTTGTCATGTTTTTCTTGCTTCAATAAAAATGAAATTTTCCTGACAAATTTTCCTCTGAAAATTTATTTCGATAAAAAGAAAAATTCCTTAAAAAAAACATCAAGTGATTTTATCACATTCTTTCAAATTATAAAAACTTGCAACAAAAATTCTTTTCGAGATATTCGCTCATGTTTTTCTAAGAAAATTTTCTCTAAATAAAATTAGACTAATGTCTCGGGGGAATTTTGTTAACCAATAAAGGATTTCTGTCATGTCTTTCCTGCTTCAATAAAAATAAAATTTTCCTGACAAATTTACCTCTGAAAATTTATTTTGATAAAAAGGAAATTCCTTAAAAAATTTTAGTAAACGTCAAGAGATTTTGTCACATTCCTTAAAAAAAAAAGAGTAATAAATCTGCAAAAAATTCGGTATCAGAAATTAACCCATTTCTTCCTAAGGAATTTTTTTTCTGATTTCTCTATAAAATAGAAAAAATCAAATTGGACTAATATAGGAGTCATGGACCGACATTCCTTGTGTCGCATACTAATTATATCCTTTTCTTTTGCAGGGAGATCCTAGATACCCCAGACGGGTGTAAAAATTAAATTCAATAATATATCAAGAATCATCTTTAGAAATACCAAAAGATGAAAAACACCGAGGCTTCAACCGTTAATTCTGGGGGGCAAACGAACACTGTCCATCTTTGACAGACAAAGTTGTGTCAATCCGTAAACTTGTATGGGCAGCGTATTCTGATATGACGGTGGATTTATACTGATTAAACACGAGGGTATATTTAATGTATTGCAGAGGATCTCGCGTCTTTTGAAAGATAATATGGATTATATAATCAGAACCCATGAATCAAATACCTTTACCTGATTAAATCAACCAGAGACCAGTCTTAAAATTTCCTCTTATCCGAAACACGCGGAGGGCTTCAGAGGACCGAGGTTCTATTAATGAACGTAGTCCACAGGAATTTCTCCCGACGCTACAGGCGACCGACACGAGCAAGTAGACGCCGAAAGAAACAAAATATGGATAAAAGTGGGCACACAACAGGTGGCCGGATTTACTACCAGCGCACTGATCGAGTTGTCATAGCGTTATTGTTCGTGATCTCAAGATGGATAGTGGGGGCCACCGCCGAACCCATCGTCAATGTTCTCGATATCATCGTCTGGAGCAATTAAACAAGAACATCAAGAAGAACATTAAGCCTCGACATCTTCGGTACCTCAAATCGTTCTGTTATGCTATGCGGAAGAAACGATAGCAGGAAAATTAAAAAAAAAAAACAAAACACGTGAAGCTTTTCTTTCATTCCATTCATCAAAGAGTATTACAACAACTCACTGGGGAGGAAAGGTAAAGCCAAACTGGGCCCTGATAACCATTACGAAAGAGCTCAACTGACTCTCCAAACAATTGATGCTCCGGATGCACCGGGCGCTCTCGGGATCAAGCTCCGCGAGCCTAAAGAAGAGGCGATCGCACTTCTCTTTAACCTGGGCCATAGTGGCCTCGTAATGCTCAACGGCAAACTCCAGGTCCGGAATCACTGCCCTCTCGAAAGCAATGTCTGCCGTAATGTCATCAAGTCTCTCCTACAGCTAACCGCATTTGCACCTTATCACAATATTGCCTGGCTCCTGTTCGGCGTAAGTTCGGACCAAGGCCAGACGGTCCACCAACTTTCCCCTCTCACGAACCAGCCACGAAAGCTGATCGTTGGCAAACGTGAGGGCCTTTTTGTGATTATCAGCCACAAACGTAACTGTTGCCAGACGCTCGTGCCGGTCTCGGTAACAGGCTTTCACGACGGCGGTCACAAGGACCGTCTCATAAGCGCGGTTATAGGCAGCTAGAAAATTGATGAAGAGGGTCGAGAAGTTCCGATACTCCTTTCCCAGTTGGGTACCCTTAACAGAAGCAGCGTCCACGGTCCTGAATAAACCGAGGATTTCAGCCTCAACGGTAGAGTTTTTGGCTACATGAGCGTAACCTCTACCAAGAAGATTGTAGAGTCTCTCCCACCCAGCCAGGACTTCGGTGGATATTGTGTGGTTAGGAGAATTGGCCATTTTTGAAAGCAGAATACTAAAGAAAGGGGGAGAGAGGTGAGGCAGATGAGCAGAATGCGAAGATGGTAAGCTGCTTCAATTTAAATACTGATTTCACAGGGGCAGTCCTTATAGGTTTTCCTATCTACCATTCTCTGTCGGCAACACCCCCGGTGGCTCAAATTCCAGCCAAGTGGCAACCTCGAGCCGAACAAACCCGACGTCTCTGTGGAAAAGCTGGACGGGACTCCACCGCTTTGAAAAAAGAAAGAACGAAAAGACGAGCTGAGTGGGGGACAAAGAAATTTTCGGCAGAAAGAGAGATATTACTCGTCTTCATTGGAGGACCCGCCAGTAAATCGACTATGGAAATCTTGATAGGGGCCCTCTACCGTGAAAAGAAAGAAAAAGACAAACTGAGTGATAAACGAGGATTTCCCCTTTGATCAAAAGCTGAATGTCAGATTTTCCCCTCGGTAAATCTAATAGCACTGCCCGTGAAGGGGAAAGTGGTTGCTATTGCCAGAGAGAGAATTTGTCCTCATTTGATAGTGAGGGTTCATCTGCACGAACTCGCAGGAGAAAGATAGAAAGAAAGGAGTTCTCGTGGGAGAGGAATTCAAAACCTTCACCATCAAAGCATTGGCTTTCAAAGCCTGTTATGAGAAGCCATCAACGATCCCGTGATCCCTCAAGTCCGAGAAGACATCCTGAGGTGGTCTCGAATCGGTAGTCCTAGATCCAGAAATATGTCGAGCACTAGGGGAACAGGCGCATGTTCAACCCTGGTCGAAGCTGATGAAGTTCCTTACCCTGAGGGTTTACTGGTCATGGCCATTGATGGTAATCCAGTCTTTCTGTCAATCCTTGTTACCGTATTAAGAAAATGCCGGTATAAGGTTGTAGCTCAAGCAAAGGCGACAGAGGCCTTAGAGATATTAAGGAGGAGTAGTGACCCGTTTGATATCGTCCTCACCGCCATGGTAGGGATTGACATGGATGTTTTCACTCTCTTGGAAGTCATCAATTCTAAATTAAACATGCCAGTCCTTGTAATATCGGCAAGCGATGATCAGCAAGCCATAATGAAGGCTGTCTTAAATGGGGCCCAAGACGTCGTAACAAAACCAGTTAGGGTTCAGATGCTTCAAAACATATAGCAGCACGTGGTAAGGAAGCAATTGCACGACCATGAGAACAAGCATCAAGCCTTCAATTTTGTTCCAAGCAACTGGAGAAAGAAGATGAGTTGGTCTCCCGAGCTGTATCGTATGTTTGTTAATGCAGTTCAGCAGCTAGGAATCGATTCGGCACGGCCGCAACATATACTGGAAATTATGAAGGTAGAGGGACTCACTAAAGCAAATGTTTCGAGTCATCTTCAGAAGTACAGAAAAAAGGTGAGAGAACACAATGCAGCTCAGAATCAAGAAAACCAAGGCGGGACTGATCCAAGCCTGAACGTCGAGTCTCCTCGCCACCATAAGTTCCGCAGGTTAGCATGGGGCGAGCCACTTCCCATCATCAACCAAGCCAGTAGCCGTGCCATCAATCCCCCAGGCGTTAATCAAAGTATCCCCCAGAATCACCCTAATGCTCTTCAAGAGTATAGACCGCAGGGGCAGTGTATTCAGATTCCTTGGTTTGAGCACCAACCGGTGGCTAGAATTCATCCCATGATCAGCGCCCCTACGCAGCCAGAGAATCAGACGAGAAGTTATCCTGAGCACTTCCACTTCTCTAATCCTCGAATGGAAGGAGTTTTTAGTAGCAGGACAGTTGGTGATCCTCACACTTTCTCGAGTAATGATGAAGGCTCCAGCACGAGAAGTCAAATTGCTCATGGCGAGGACAGAATGAGAAACCTACCGCCAGCATTTGCCAACAACAATGCCCGATTCGAGTATCAGTTGCTAGAAGGTTCAAGAGATTACCTAGATGATGAGCTTACTGCCCTGGTCAACCAGTTTAGGGTTGACAGACGTCCCAAGCCGCGATCAGGAGCCAGTGAGTAGGGACTCTCAAACATCAGTCATCCACACCCGAACCAACACGAGACTAGCTGATTATCGAAGAGCCACAGGAAAGGCAGAACTGACCTTGAATAAGTGCACCTTTCATTTCATGCTTAATTACCCTGCGTATGATATTTCCAGCTTTCTAGGTGTCTAGATTTAATTCAGGGGTAAGTGGGTAATTTGTTTTTTATCCCGTCGAATGCGTGAATCCCTTTTTATGCTAGACTCAGGGCGGATCAATTTGTGGCAATGTCGCTGACTGCCATAATGAGAAATGTTGAATGGCCTCACGTAGGGAAATTTCAAGTGAAAAGCCCAGGCGAGCTCGAAGACGGGTAACTGCGTGTCGTTCCAATTTACCCTCAATCGTTGCAAAATGCTAAATTGGATTTGTTCCATTCTCACACAGGGGATTGCAAATTGCTTCAAGAGTGTCGCAAAATGAAATGACCCAATGGAATGCGATATGACTCATTTTCCTTGAAGGTAACCTTCAAATTAAAGGAGCCCCCCGGTCCACGGACCCGATGGCATAGAAAATGATGATGGTCCAAGGCAACCCGAAAGAAAACAAGGCCCAACTAAGCAAAGCACTTATGTGGCAAGCTCAAAGTGAAGGGCAACTCGGGAGATACAATTCAATCCAGCCCAAATGATGGAACTTCCTCAATTCAAATTCAATGGAAGTACACACAAGGGTAAAACAGTATCGTTTCAATTTTTCTAGAATATGAAGAACATATACTGCCGCATTCTCTTTCTTTTTTGCAGGGGAAGTCTCTACTGGCCAGATTTTCCTGTCTACCATTCCCTATCAGTATCACCTCCGCTACTCGTCTCCAATCTCGAGCCAAGCAGATTTGACATCTTTGCAAAGAAAAAAAAGGGGTTTGAGGGGACGCTACCACTTTCAAAAAGAGAGAAGAAAAAAATGAGCTGAGTGGCAGACAAAGAAATTTTCGGCAGAAAAGATGAGACGGCTCGTCTTTATTGAGGGACTCGCTAGCAAAATCGACGGTGGAGATAACGATAGGGGCCCCCTATCACGAAAAGATGGAATGAGACGAGCCGAGCAAGAGACACGATAAGAAAAGAGGATTGAGAAAGGCCGGACCCTCGGGAGAAGCAATACAGTTGCTAAACCCACGTTTAATTTTAAAAGAGACGCCATGCTCGGAAGAGGGTCTTAAGGTATAGGCAATCGCTCAGAAAAATTCAAAGAGAGTGAAAACACCGGAAGCGAGTAGCAAATCTTGAGAAATCATCAGCCAAATCGAAGATGTCTCAACCCAATACTCCCGAGAGCTATCATTGCCTGCTGAATATAGGAGAGGAAGAGTTCGAAGCCATGTTTGGGATCGAGCCTATGGAGTCTGGCCCTTCCGCCGACGACGTCCAAGATCTTAGAAAAGATAAGGACAATAACGGTAAGGGTCAAAAGAAGCGTTACCGTCGCCATGCTAAAGAGCAGGTATAAAGGCTTGAGGATTTCTTCAGAACATGCCCTATGCCAGACGGCAAACAGAAAATGGAACTGAGTCAAGAGTTAGGACTTGAACCTTTGCAAATCAAGTTCTGGTTTCAAAATAGGCGAACTCGAATGAAGGCTCGTCATGAGCACAACGAAGCCGAGTTTCTAAGAGTTGAAAATGAAAACCTCCGAGCGGAAAACAAGATGTATAAAGAGACTTTTGACTCCGCCACCTGCTCCAACTGCAATAGCCTCCTCCTCACCCTCGATGAAATGTATGATCTGAGGATCGAAAATGCACGTTTAAGAGGTGAGTTAGACCAGTTTATAACAGGATCGAGTTCTGTTGGAGCAGGGTACAAAAGGACCAATTATACTGGATCAGCATCAATACCTCCCGAGAAAGAAGGGACAGATCACCACCAAGCGGACATTGACGATGATCTTTTCGCCATAATCAACCAGTTTGATATCGGTAAAGCATCGGGACTGTGATGCACTTGTTCAGCCAGTGACCACCAGACCTTCAATATGGCCGATGCATACCTAATCCGGGATGAAGCCAGCTGATCATGGGAGAGCCTGCAGAGGAAGCAGAACTGATCCTAAATGAGTGAATGTGTTTTATTTCCTTGCGTGATGTGTTTTTCTGCTTTTGTGAATGTGTAAAAGCAAGGAGTAATAATCCGACTTCCTCCTATTAAATGCTCGAATCCGCCACCTCACCAACCTCGCGACGAATTGATGGCGAGTAAAAATCTGCATAAACCTGAAGGGTAACTCCGTATCGTTTCAATTTACCCTCAATTGCTCCAAGTTTTAAAATTAAGCCCCTCCTATTTTCAGGAATTTGCAAAAAGACCCAAAAACGAAATTCCTTGGTTGGACTAAATTGGGGAAAATCAACTCATGGGCATTACCACGGGATGGACAGCTTCGGACAAAGGAAAGTACAAGCGAAAGACACGAACAATCTCAGAAATGGGTAATTCTGTATCGTTCTAATGTGCACATAATTATCTCAAGTCTTGAATTGTCTTATTCCATTCTTAACAGGGATTGCAAATTACCTCAAAAAAAACCGTAACATGGCCCAAGGTGATACAACAGGGCTGCTTTATCCCCAAAGATTAACCTTTGAAAGGATAGCCCCATGGACACCTATAGTCCAATGGACCGAATGGTATGGGGGATGACAGTAGGTTCGAAATATCCCGAGTTCGATCCCCGAGGGCGGGGAATGTTGTATGTAATATAAATAAATGAAACAACTTTTTGTGCATTTATTTTTTTTTAACAAACAGGAATACTTGACGACCTTACCAAAAAACAGGAATACTCGACGAGTAATATCAAATTCAGTATTTTACTATAGTCTTGCCATAATGGTGAGGTGCCTAACAAAAGTCGAGGAAAATTCAATCCAGCAAAATTGGTAAGAGACTCGTGCCAGGCATTCAAGATGATCGGTAAATCAGTATCGTTTCCAATTTATCCCTTTTAATACTGGCTGACATGTCTCCTTTTCTTTTTACAGGAAATATTTATACTAACATTTAACATGTTGAAGGAGACAAATCCAAAAGAAAATTATGATTATCTGACAAGATCTATTCTGATGAAAAATGGGGCAAGTTGATCGCAAGCTCTAAAGCGAAAAAGGGCAAAACTTGAGACAAACCGCTCCTCGACATAAGGAGTGGGCTTCCCAATTTGTTCGATCCACCCACACACCAGAGGCAATTCAAATCCGCTCATGTTTGCATATTATATAAATATACATGATGCTAAAATATTGTCACATCGGCATTATGTTTACACATTTTATGAATTATGTATGACCATTCCGCATGTTTAATTTACCAACTCCAACTTAGAGCAGAAACTGCATAGGAGACATCAAATGTGCAAAATGGGGCATAACAGGATAAGGAAAGGCAAACCATTTCCACACAGGTCTAACATTTTAATCTACAGATAAACAGCCTTTCTCCAAAGTGAGAAAGCCCTTTCGGAATGAACTCCCCCATTCAGATTACATTCGAGGTGTTCATACTATAAGAACCTCCTTAAACAGAAGTGGTAATTGTCGCGACCCTCTAAAAAAATTTTAATTAATTCTAGGGGGTTAACGGATTATTAGGTTAATTAGATTTGACTAACCTAACGCGGACCCTCCCAAGCCCTACCGAATCGCAACTTTGGTTTTTGTTTAAATGATTTTAAAATTTGGAGTCGCCACTAATCGTTCTTGGTAGGTCGATTAGAAACCTAAATAAATTAGCGGGAGAACTAATTTATTCCTGCGAACCAGAGATTAGGAGCTCGGGGACTTGGTTACACTAGTTAATTAAAACTAATGCCCTTTCGGTACCTTAATTTCATGGATATCCTAATTCGGCAACTCAGGCTTGGTTTATTCCTAAGGCTATAGTAGGGTATTCTCTTTTGTGTTTTCACTTTTTAAATAGGATGCATGGATGGCATATATTTTTATTTGTTATACTTTTTTAAGTGTTAAAGATTCCCTGAAACCGAAAGAAGGAGTGTGTTAACGACTTTTGTGCAGTATTACAACCTACTTATCTTTTGGGTCTGATGATTCAAAAATTAAATTATAGGAAGTACATGATAGTGAATAAACACCTCCAATGGGAGGCCTAGCATTGGCTTGGCTCTTCCCTTTGGGATTTAAGGTACATGTATTTAAGTTGCAAGTATTTAAACTACTGTAAGTAAAAACCTCCAATGGGAGGCTAAGCATTGGCTTGGCTCTTCCCTTTGGGATTTAAGGTACATGTATTTAAGTTGCAGGTATTTAACTACTGTAAGTAAAAACCTCCAATGGGAGGCTAAGCATTGGCTTGGCTCTTCCCTTTGGGATTTAAGGTATAGGTATTTAAGTTGCAGGTATTTAACTACTGTAAGTAAAAACCTCCAATGGGAGGCTAAGCATTGGCTTGGCTCTTCCCTTTGGGATTTAAGGTACAGGTATTTAAGTTGCAGGTATTTAACTACTGTAAGTAAAAACCTCCAATGGGAGGCTAAGCATTGGCTTGGCTCTTCCCTTTGGGATTTATAGTGCAGGTATTTAAATTGCGGATGGACTTTGTCCTCTCCATTCTGGGGTATGAATTCTTTAAAATAAAATACAACGAATTGATTCAACAATTTGAAATTTGTGCGCGCTTGAGGACTCCTCCAAGCCGATTTTGTGCTTCCATAGGGTTGACCATTGATATAAAGCTGCGGCTTCCTGACATAAAATAGAGTGAAATGTTAGTATACAAAATATGTGCTAATATGCACCTAAAACCAGAAGAGTAGAAAGAGTACTTATCTCCCATTTTTTTGGGAGGGATTCTTATAATTGATTTTCGCTCTCTATGTTCCTAATATAGAGAGTTTCTTTTGAATTAAGAGGGACTTTTAGTTACAGATCAGTTGAGAAATCAGTGGACAGCTTAGAAGCTTGTCTGGGCCGATTTTTGCATCTCTACGAGATTTTTGCTGTTGACGTAGAGATATCCTTCTCCTGACATAAAATATGGAAGAAAAAGGAGATGGAGAAAGTGTATACAATTTGTGCTAATTTGCAAGTAAAACCATAAACAAATGAATAAATAAAAACACTTAGCTCGAATTTACTTGCTCGTTGACGAGGATGAACTCTTGATTTATATTGATCGATGAAGGAATTTGTGATGATAATCCCTAGCTTTGAACTCCCATCATCTTCAAAATTCTCTCTCTTTTGGTATTTTCTTTCTCTCAAATTTTTCTTCAATCTCCCAAAACTCTCTCAAACATCCAAAATTTTCTCTCCAAAAAAAATCCTCCCAAACACTTCAAATTTTCTCTCTCCAGAATCCTTTCTCAAGCTCACTTATTCCTCCTTTTATAACCTACTCATCTATCTCCCATTCTAATTTCTCCACTAACTCTTCTTCATTTTCATCTTCCATTCTCCATCTCTATCTCACATTCTAATCTCTCCACTAACTCTTCTTCATCTTCATCTTCCCTTCTCCATATTTATCTCCCATTCTAATTTCTCCACTAACTCTTCTTAATCTCCATCTTCCCTTCTCTATTCTTATCTTCCATTCTAATTTCTCTACTAACTCTTCTTCATCTCCATCTTCCCTTCTCTATTCTTATCTTATTTTCTCCATCCATTCTTCTCCAACTTCTCTTCTTCATCTCCTCTTCTTCATCTTCCCTTCTCTATTCTAATTTATCCACTAACTCTTCTTTTTATTATTTGTAAAATAATCCTTCAAGAGTTAGGTATTTGCACTCTAGTCCTTGAATTTTAAGTATTTACAATTCAGTCCCTGAAAAAAATATATTTCTTTAAGTCCAAATCTCCTCACAATTTTTGACACACCAAAATTTACCACATGTCAAATTTAAGCTCATTTCTTGTCGCTGAAAATAATGCATAATTTAATTAAAGCCCTTTTGCAAAATTAAGTCATTCTGGGTATAATTGGGCCAAGATGAAAATTTAAAATATTAGAAGACAATGTCACAACTCATAAAAAGTGAAAGTTAAAAATAAGTTGACTCAAATTAAAATTTTTTTAGGCCCGATTTGAGATTATACTCGTGAAGGAACACGTGACTCGAATTGGATTTTTCTGAATTTGCGATGGCCAATATGAAAATAGATTTAAAATAAAAATATTAACTATCTTTGTGTATTTTTTGGCCTCAAATGTTATTTTTCCAAAATTTTCAAATATTTTTGTATTTTTTTTAAAAAAATTAAAATATATATAATATGAAAAATTATTTTTTGGTCAAAATTCGTTCCCTAGGCTTGGCTACGGTTCCCAAAGTTGATTTTTCAATTTTATGAATTTTTATGGATTTTCTATTAATTTTCGAAAATAAATAAATAAAAAATACGTAAAAATACTGAAAATATGAAAAATCGTTTTTTGGTCAAAATTGGTTCCCTAGGCTTGGCTAAGGTCCCCAAAGTTGATTTTTCAATTTTATGAATTTTTATGGATTTTTTATTACTTTAGCAATAGAAAAAATGATTAAAAATCAGGTGTCAACAGCTGCCCCTCTTTGAAAGGAAGCTCGGTAGAGGTTCATTTCAAAGACGAGATGACACCTGAATTCTTATCGACTCAATACAAGTAAATAAAAAGAGTCGTGACATGATTGTTCCACTGAAAATGAAATGAGAACCTAAGGATTCGTTATATAAAAAAACTTTAGGGTGGTTGAACTTGAACCCGTATGGTGGATCAACCCATGGTAGATTCCTAATAAAAGGATTCTACTGATTAAAAATTGAATTAAAATTTGACCCGTATGGTGGGTCATACCATTTGACCCGTATGGTGGGTCGTACCATGGTAGATTCCTAATAAAAGGATTCTACTGATTAAATTTTGATTGAGATTTGACCCGTATGGTAGGTCACCACATGGAGATACCTGTAAGAAGGACTTGGTGCCAGTAAAAAGGACTTGGTGCTTTTCCTGTAAGAAGAACTTTGTGCCTGTAAGAAGGACTTGCTTTGCCTGTAAGAAGGACTTGATTTGCCTGTAAGAAGGACTTTGTTTGCCTGTAAGAAGGACTTTATGCCTGTAAGAAGGACTTGATTTGCCTGTAAGAAGGACTTTATGCCTGTAAGAAGGACTTTGTGCCTGTAAGAAGGACCTTGTGCCTGTAAGAAGGACTTGATTTGCCTATAAGAAGGACTTTGTGCCTGTAAGAAGGACTTGGTTTGCCTGTAAGAAGGACTTTGTGCCTGTAAGAAGGACTTGGTTTGCCTGTAAGAAGGACTTAGTTTGCCTATAAGAAGGACTTGGTGCCTATAAGAAGGACTTGGTTTGCCTGTAAGAAGGACTTGGTTTGCCTGTAAGAAGGACTTTATGCCTGTAAGAAGGACTTGGTGCCTGTAAAAAGAACTTGGTTTGCCTATAAGAAGGACTTTATGCCTGTAAGAAGGACTTGTTTTGCCTGTAAGAAGGACTTGTTTTGCCTGTAAGAAGGACTTGGTTTGCCTGTAAGAAGGACTTGGTTTGCCTGTAAGAAGGACTTGGTGCCTGTAAGAAGAACTTGGTTTGCCTATAAGATGGACTTTATGCCTGTAAGAAGGACTTGATTTGCCTGTAAGAAGGACTTGTTTTGCCTGTAAGAAGGTCTCTACGGCAAAGCTAAACGGGACGCCACTACTTTGAAAAAGAAAAGATAAAAAATAAGCTGAGTGGGAGACAAAGACATTTTCGGCAGAAAAGAGATACGACTCGTTTTTATTGAAGAACTCGCCAGCAAATTGACGGTGGAGACAACAACAAGGGGCCCTATCACGAAAAGATGGAAGGAGACGAGCCGAGCAAGAGACACGATAAGAAAAGAGGATTGAGAAAGGCCGGACCCTTGGAAGAAGCAATACAGTTGCTAAACCCACGTTTAATTTTAAAAGAGACGCCATGCTCGGAAGAGGGTCTTAAGGCATAGGCAATCGCTCAGAAAAATTCAAAGAGAGTGAAAACACCGGAAGCGAGTAGCAAATCTTGAGAAATCATCAACCAAATCAAAGATGTCTCAACCCAATACTCCCGAGAGCTATCATTGCCTGCTGAATATGGGAGAGGAAGAGTTCGAAGCCATGTTTGGGATCGAGCCTATGGAGCCTGGCTCTTCCGCCGACGACGTCCAAAATCTCAGTAAAGATAAGGACAATAACGGTAAGGGTCAAAAGAAGCGTTACCGTCGCCATACTAAGGAGCGGGTACAAAGGCTTGAGGATTTCTTCAGAACATGCCCTATGCCAGACGGCAAACAGAAAATGGAACTGAGTCAAGAGTTAGGACTTGAACCTTTGCAAATCAAGTTCTGGTTTCAAAATAGGCGAACCCGAATGAAGGCTCGTCATGAGCACAACGAAGCCGAGTTTCTAAGAGTTGAAAATGAAAACCTCCGAGCGGAAAACAAGATGTATAAAGAGACTTTTGACTCCGCCACCTGCCCCAACTGCAATAGCCTCCTCCTCACCCTCGATGAAATGTATGATCTGAGGATCGAAAATGCACGTTTAAGAGGTGAGTTAGACCAGTTTATAACAGGATCGAGTTCTGTTGGAGGAGGGTACAAAAGGACCAATGATACTGGATCAGCATCAATACCTCCCGAGGAAGAAGGGACAGATCACCACCAAGCGGACATTGACGATGATCTTTTCGCCATAATCAACCAGTTTGATATCGGTAAAGCATCGGGACTGTGATGCACTTGTTCAGCCAGTGACCACGAGACCTTCAATATGGCCGATGCATACCTAATTTGGGATGAAGCCAGCTGATCATGGGAGAGCCTGCAGAGGAAGCGGAACTAATCCTGAATGAGTGAATGTGTTTTATTTCCTTGCGTGATGTGTTTTTCTGCTTTTGTGAATGTGTAAAAGCAAGGAGTAATAATCCGACTTCCCCCTATTAAATGCTCGAATCCGCCACCTCACCAACCTCGCGACGAATTGATGGCGAGTGAAAATCTGCATAAACCTGAAGGGTAACTCCGTATTGTTTCAATTTACCCTCAGTTGCTCCAAGTTTTAAAATTAAGCCCCTTCTATTCTCAGGAAATTGCAAATCGACCCGAGAACGCAATCATATCCGAATACAGGTTGGATAAAATTTGGGGGCAAATCAACTCATGGGCATTACCACGGGATAGACAGCTTCGGACAAAGGAAAGTACAAGCGAAAGACGCGAACAATCTCAGAAATGGGTAATTCTGTATCGTTCTAATGTGCACATAATCATCTCAAGTCTTGAATTGTCTTATTCCATTCTTAACAGGGATTGCAAATTACCTCGAGAAATACCGTAACATGGCCCAAGGTGATACAACAGGGCTGCGTTATCCCCAAGGATTAACCCTTGAAAAGAAAGCCCCATGGACACCTACGGTCCAATGGACCGAATGGTATGGGGGATGACAGTAGGTCCGAAATATTCCGAGTTCAATCCCCAAGGGTGGGGAATGTTGTATGTATTATAAATAAATAAAACAACTTTTTGTGCATTTCTTTTTTTACAAACAGGAATACTCGACGAGTAATATCAAAGTCAGTATTTTACCATAGTCTTCCCATAATGGTGAGGCGCCCAACAAAAGTCGAGGAAAATTCAATCCAACAAAACTGGTAAAAGACTCGTGCAAGACATTCAAGATGAAGGGTAAATCAGTATCGTTTTCAATTTATCCCTTTTAATACTGGCTGATATGTCTCTTTTTCTTTTTACAGGAAATATTTACACTAACATTTAACATGTTGAAGGAGACAAATCCAAAAGAAAATTATGATCATCTGACAAGATCTATTCTGGTGAAAAATGGGGCAAATTGATCACAAGCTCTGAAGCGAAAAAGCAAATATGTCTTCCTTATCTCGTTTGATTTCGAGAATAATTTCTCTGCTTTTTACAGGGGCATTCAACCGCTAAACCGTGGCGGTCGCTGTCATTAAACAAACCGAAATGCTCCCTCACCCATATGCTTCATCACGTAGAGACAAAGTTTATGACGAACCACCCCTCGACATAAGGAGTAGGCTTCCCAATTTGTTCGGTCCGCCCACATACCAGGGGCAATTTAAATCCGCCCATATTTGCACATTATATAAACACACGTAATGCTAAAAAATTGTCACATCTGCATTGTGCTTACACAGTTCATGAATTATGTATGACTATTCCGTGTGTTTAACTTACCAACTCCAACTTAGAGCATAAACTGCACAGGAGACATCAAATGTGCAGAATGGGGCATGACAGGATGAGGAAAGGCAAACCATTTCCACGCAAGTCTAACATTTTAATTTACAGATAAACAGCCTTTCCCCAGAGTGAGAGAAGGCCCTTTCGGATTGAAGTCCCCAATTCAGATTACATTCGAGGCATTCATACTATGAGAACCTCCTTAAACAGAATTGGTAATGCAAGCTTGACAGAATAGTTTTGCATGATCCATATTTGGATTGATTGCATTATGAGTTATCAAACAGACTACTTCTAATCATTGCCGACTTGGTTGAATAGTTTTACATGAACCGATCAACTCATTGATGAAAATGCTTGCACATGTTACCTCTGATACTGCCTGACAGGCAACACATTCCCAATGTTCAAACTACCTTCCAAAGTCTTGAAATTCATTCAGCGATTATTGAATGAACAAGCCTGGTTGTCGAGAAGCCACCAAGCATTTCTTCCAAATTCTCAGGTAAGTATATCTTCAACCTGAACCTTTCAAGAGAATGAATTCTGACGGTTGTTGGGGTACTCGAATCCATTGCGGTACATACAGGTATCCACCTTCTTCAATAAAGCATGATTTGTCTCAAGAACAGAAATGTTCGAGACCTTTTGATCTCTGCCTCTTTGGTTTATTCCTAAAGCGACAGGATAATATAATTTGGGTTTGAGCTTCTGCAGGATTCCTGATCTTTCCAGATTCCAGAATGGCACCCTTTGAGGTACACCAAGTCCTTCTTACAGGCAAAATAAGTCCTTCTTACAGGCAAACCAAGTCCTTCTTACAGGCAAATCAAGTCCTTCTTATAGGCACAAAGTCCTTCTTACAGGCAAATCAAGTCCTTCTTACAGGCAAAACAAGTCCTTCTTACAGGCACAAAGTCCTTCTTACAGGCAAATCAAGTCCTTCTTACAGGCAAAACAAGTCCTTCTTACAGGCACAAAGTCCTTCTTACAGGCAAATCAAGTCCTTCTTACAGGCAAAACAAGTCCTTCTTACATGCAAATCAAGTCCTTCTTACAGGCATAAAGTCCTTCTTACAGGCAAACCAAGTCCTTCTTACAGGCAAACCAAGTCCTTCTTATAGGCACCAAGTCCTTCTTATAGGCAAACTAAGTCCTTCTTACAGGCAAACCAAGTCCTTCTTACAGGCACAAAGTCCTTCTTACAGGCAAATCAAGTCCTTCTTACAGGCACAAAGTCCTTCTTACAGGCAAATCAAGTCCTTCTTACAGGCACAAAGTCCTTCTTACAGGCATAAAGTCCTTCTTACAGGCAAATCAAGTCCTTCTTACAGGCATAAAGTCCTTCTTGCAGGCAAACAAAGTCCTTCTTACAGGCAAATCAAGTCCTTCTTACAAGCACAAAGTCCTTCTTACAGGCAAAGTAAGTCCTTCTTACAGGCAAAACAAAGTCCTTCTTACAGGCAAACAAAGTCCTTCTTATAGGCAAATCAAGTCCTTCTTACAGGCAAAGCAAGTCCTTCTTACAGGCACAAAGTTCTTCTTACAGGCAAAGCACCAAGTCCTTTTTACTGGCACCAAGTCCTTTCTACAGGCACCAAGTCCTTCTTACAGGTATCTCCATGTGGTGACCTACCATACGGGTAAAATCTCAATCAAAATTTAATCAGTAGAATCCTTTTATTAGGAATCTACCATGGTACGACCCACCGTACGGGTCAAATGGTATGACCCACCATACGGGTCAAATTTTAATTCAATTTTTAATCAGTAGAATCCTTTTATTAGGAATCTACCATGGGTTGATCCACCATACGGGTTCAAGTTCAACCACCCTAAAGTTTTTTTATATAACGAATCCTTAGGTTCTCATTTCATTTTCAGTGGAACAATCATGTCACGACTCTTTTTATTTCCTTGTATTGAGTCGATAAGAATCCAGGTGTCATCTCATCTTTGAAATGAACCTCTACCGAGCTTCCTTTCAAAGAGGGGCAGCTGTTGACACCTGATTTTTAATCATTTTTTCTATTGCTAAAGTAATAAAAAATCCATAAAAATTCATAAAATTGAAAAATCAACTTTGGGGACCTTAGCCAAGCCTAGGGAACCAATTTTGACCAAAAAACGATTTTTCATATTTTCAGTATTTTTACGTATTTTGTATTTATTTATTTTCGAAAATTAATAGAAAATCCATAAAAATTCATAAAATTGAAAAATCAACTTTGGGAACCTTAGCCAAGCCTAAAGAACGAATTTTGACCAAAAAATAATTTTTCATATTATATATATTTTAATTTTTTTAAAACAAAATACAAAAATATTTGAAAATTGTGGAAAAATAACATTTGAGGCCAAAAAATACACAAAGATAGTTAATATTTTTATTTTAAATCTATTTTCATATTGGCCATCGCAAATTCAGAAAAATCCAATTCGAGTCACGTGTTCCTTCACGAGTATAATCTCGAATCGGGCCTAAAAAAAATTTAATTTGAGTCAACTTATTTTTAACTTTCACTTTTTATGAGTTGTGACATTGTCTTCTAATATTTTAAATTTTCATCTTGGCCCAATTATACCCAGAATGACTTAATTTTGCAAAAGGGCTTTAATTAAATTATGCATTATTTTCAGCGACAAGAAATGAGCTTAAATTTGACATGTGGTAAATTTTGGTGTGTCAAAAATTGTGAGGAGATTTGGACTTAAAGAAATATATTTTTTTTAGGGACTGAATTGTAAATACTTAAAATTCAAGGACTAGAGTGCAAATACCTAACTCTTGAAGGATTATTTTACAAATAATAAAAAGAAGAGTTAGTGGATAAATTAGAATAGAGAAGGGAAGATGAAGAAAAGGAGATGAAGAAGAGAAGTTGGAGAAGAATGGATGGAGAAAATAAGATAAGAATAGAGAAGGGAAGATGGAGATGAAGAAGAGTTAGTAGAGAAATTAGAATGGAAGATAAGAATAGAGAAGGGAAGATGGAGATTAAGAAGAGTTAGTGGAGAAATTAGAATGGGAGATAAATATGGAGAAGGGAAGATGAAGATGAAGATGAAGAAGAGTTAGTGGAGAGATTAGAATGTGAGATAGAGATGGAGAATGGAAGATGAAAATGAAGAAGAGTTAGTGGAGAAATTAGAATGGGAGATAGAGTTAGTGGAAAAATTAGAATGGGAGATAGATGAGTAGGTTATAAAAGGAGGAAGAAGTGAGCTTGAGAAAGGATTCTTGAGAGAGAAAATTTGAAGTGTTTGGGAGAATTTTTTGAAGAGAAAATTTTGGATGTTTGAGAGAGTTTTGGGAGATTGAAGAAAAATTTGAGAGAAAGAAAATACCAAAAAAGAGAGAGAATTTTGAAGATGATGGGAGTTTAAAGCTATGGGTTATCATCACAAATTCCTTCATCGATCAATATAAATCAAGAGTTCATCCTCGTCAACGAGCAAGCAAATTCGAGCTAAGTGTTTTTATTTATTCATTTATTTATGGTTTTACTTGCAAATTAGCACAAATTGTATACACTTTCTCCATCTCCCATTTTTTCCCATATTTTATGTCAGGAGAAAGATATCTCTATGTCAACAGCAAAAATCTCGTAGAGATGCAAGAATCGGCCCAGACAAGCTCCTAAGCTGTCCACCGATTTCTCAACTGATCTGTGACTAAAAGTCCCTCTTAATTCAAAAGAAACTCTCTATATTGGGAACATAGAGAGCGAAAATCAATTATAGAAATCCCTCCCAAACAAATGGGAGATAAGTACTCTTTCCACTCTTCTGGTTTTAGGTGCAGATTAGCACATATTTTGTATACTGACACTTCACTCTATTTTATGTCAGGAAGCCGCAGCTCTATATCAATGGTCAATCCTATGGAAGCACAAAATCGGCTTGGAGGAGTCCTCAAGCGCGCACAAATTTCAAATTGTTGAATCAATTCGTTGTATTTCATTTTAAAAAATTCATACCCCAAAATGGAGAGGACAAAGTCCATCCGCAATTTAAATACCTGCACCATAAATCCCAAAGGGAAGAGCCAAGTCAATGCTTAGCCTCCCATTGGAGGTTTTTACTTATAGTAGTTAAATACCTGCAACTTAAATA
This sequence comes from Psidium guajava, assembly GCA_016432845.1. Taxonomy (NCBI): domain Eukaryota; kingdom Viridiplantae; phylum Streptophyta; class Magnoliopsida; order Myrtales; family Myrtaceae; genus Psidium; species Psidium guajava. Next base: position 16,337,849 of record CM028230.1, on the reverse strand, counting down.
CCTGCACCTTAAATCCCAAAGGGAAGAACCAAGCCAATGCTTAGCCTCCCATTGGAGGTTTTTACTTACAGTTGTTAAATACCTGCACCTTAAATCCCAAAGGGAAGAGACAAGCTAATGCTTAGCCTCCCATTGGAGGTTTTTACTTACAGTAGTTAAATACCTGCAACTTAAATACCTGTACCTTAAATCCCAAAGGGAAGAGCCAAGCCAATGCTTAGCCTCCCATTGGAGGTTTTTACTTACAGTAGTTAAATACCTGCAACTTAAATACATGTACCTTAAATCCCAAAGGGAAGAGCCAAGCCAATGCTTAGCCTCCCATTGGAGGTTTTTACTTACAGTAGTTTAAATACTTGCAACTTAAATACCTGTACCTTAAATCCCAAAGGGAAGAGCCAAGCGAATGCTAGGCCTCCCATTGGAGGTGTTTATTCACTGTCATGTACTTCCTATAATTTAATTTTTGAATCATCAGACCCAAAAGATGAGTAGGTCGTAATACTGCACAGAAGTCGTTAACACACTCCCTCTTTCGGCTTCAGGGAATCTTTAACACTTAAAAAAATATAACAAATAAAAATATATACCATCCATGCATCCTATTTAAAAAGTGAAAACACAAAAGAGAATACCCTACTAGAGCTTTAGGAATAAACCAAGCCTGAGTTGCCGGATTAGGATATCCATGAAATTAAGGTACCGAAAGGGCATTAGTTTTAATTAACTAGTGTAACCAAGTCCCCGAGCTCCTAATCTCTGGTTCGCAGGAATAAATTAGTTCTCCCGCTAATTTATTTAGGTTTCTAATCGACCTACCAAGAACGATTAGTGGCGACTCCAAATTTTAAAATCATTTAAACAAAAACCAAAGTTGCGATTCGGTAGGGCTTGGGAGGGTCCGCATTAGGTTAGTCAAATCTAATTAACCTAATAAACCGTTAACCCCTTTTAAAATTTAAAATATTTTTAGAGGGTCGCGACAGGCATGTTCTGAAGAAATCCTCAAGCCTTTGTACCTGCTCCTTAGTATGGTGACGGTAACGCTTCTTTTGACCCTTACCGTTATTGTCCTTATCTTTACTGAGATTTTGGACGTCGTCGGCGGAAGAGCCAGGCTCCATAGGCTCGATCCCAAACATGGCTTCGAACTCTTCCTCTCCCATATTCAGCAGGCAATGATAGCTCTCGGGAGTATTGGGTTGAGACATCTTTGATTTGGTTGATGATTTCTCAAGATTTGCTACTCGCTTCCGGTGTTTTCACTCTCTTTGAATTTTTCTAAGCGATTGCCTATGCCTTAAGACCCTCTTCCGAGCATGGCGTCTCTTTTAAAATTAAACGTGGGTTTAGCAACTGTATTGCTTCTTCCAAGGGTCCGGCCTTTCTCAATCCTCTTTTCTTATCGTGTCTCTTGTTCGGCTCGTCTCCTTCCATCTTTTCGTGATAGGGCCCCTTGTTGTTGTCTCCACCGTCAATTTGCTGGCGAGTTCTTCAATAAAGACGAGTCGTATCTCTTTTCTGCCGAAAATGTCTTTGTCTCCCACTCAGCTTATTTTTTATCTTTTCTTTTTCAAAGTAGTGGCGTCCCGTTTAGCTTTGCCGTAGAGACGTCGGATTTGCTTGGCTGGAGATTGGAGACGAGTAGCGGAGGTGATACTGATAGGGAATGTTAGACAGGAAAATCTGGCCAGTAGAGACTTCCCCTGCAAAAATGAAAGAGAATGCGGCAGTATATGTTCTTCATATTCTAGAAAAATTGGAACGATATTGTTTTACCCTTGTGTGTACTTCTATTGAATTTGAATTGAGGAAGTTCCTTCATTTGGACTGGATTGAATTGTATGTCCCGAGTTGCCCTTCACTTTGAGCTTGCCACGTAAGTGCTTTGCTTAGTTGGGCCTTATTTTCTTTCGGGTTGCCTTGGACCATCATCATTTTCTATGCCATCGGGTCCGTGGACCGGAGGGCTCCTTTAATTTGAAGGTTACCTTCGAGGCAAATGAGTCCTATCGCGTTCCATTGGGTCATTTCATTTTGCGACACTCTTGAGGCACTTTGCGATTCCCTGGGTGAGAATGGAACAAATCCAATTTAGCATTTTGCAACGATTGAGGGTAAATTGGAACGACACACAATTACCCGTCTTCGAGCTCGCCTGGGCATTTCACTTGAAATTTCCCTACGTGAGGCCATTCAACATTTCTCATTATGGCAGTCAGCGACGTTACCACAAATTGATCCGCCCTAAATCTAGCATAAAAAGGGATTCACGCATTCGACGGGATAAAAAAAAATAAATAAATTGCCCCCTTGTCCCTGAATTAAATCGAGACACCTAGAAAGCTGGAAAATATCATACGCAGGGGAATTAAGCATGAAATAAAATGTGCACTTATTCAAGGTCAGTTCTGCCTCTCCTGTGGCTCTTCGATAATCAGCTAGTCTCGTGTTGGTTCGGGTGTGGATGATCGATGTTTGAGAGTCCCTACTCACTGGCTCCTGATCGCGGCTTGGGACGTCTGTCAACCCTAAACTGGTTGACCAGGGCAGTAAGCTCATCATCTGGGTAATCTCTTGAACCTTCCAGCAACTGATGCTCGAATTGGGCATTGTTGTTGGCAAATGCTGGCGGTAGATTTCTCATTCTGTTCTCGCCATGAGCAATTTGACTTCTCGTGCTGGAGCCTTCATCATTATTCGAGAAAGTGTGGGGATCACCAACTGTCCTGCTGCCAAAAACTCCTTCCATTCGAGGATTAAAGAAGTGGAAGTGCTCAGGATAATTTCTTGTCTGATTCTCTGGCTGCGCAGGCGCGTTGATCATGGGATGAATTCTAGCCACGGGTTGGTGCTCAGACCAAGGAGTCTGAATACACTGCCCCTGCGGTCTATACTCTTGAAGAGCATTAGGGTGATTCTGGGGGATACTTTGATTAACGCCTGGAGGATTGATGGCACGGCTACTGGCTTGGTTGATGATGGGAAGTGGCTCGCCCCATGCTAACCCGCGGAACTTATGGTGGCGAGGAGACTCGACATTCAGGCTTGGATCAGTCCCGCCTTGGTTTTCTTGATTCTGAGCTGCATTGTGTTCTCTCACCCTTTTTCTGTACTTCTGAAGATGACTCGAAACATTTGCTTTAGTGAGTCCCTCTACGTTCATAATTTCCAGTATATGTTGCGGCCGTGCCGAATCGATTCCTACCTGCTGAACTGCATTAACAAACATACGATGCAGCTCGGGAGACCAACTCATCTTCTTTCTCCAGTTGCTTGGAACAAAATTGAAGGCTTGATGCTTGTTCTCATGGTCGTGCAATTGCTTCCTTACCACGTGCTGCCATATGTTTTGAAGCATCTGAACCCTAACTGGTTTCGTTACGACGTCTTGGGCCCCATTTAAGACAGCTTTCATTATGGCTTGCTGATCATCGCTTGCCGATATTACGAGGACTGGCATGTTTAATTTAGAATTGATGACTTCCAAGAGAGTGAAAACATCTATGTCAATCCCTACCATGGCGGTGAGGACGATATTAAACTGGTCACCACTCCTCCTTAATATCTCTAAGGCCTCTGTCGCCTTTGCTTGAGCTACAACCTTATACCGGCACTTTCTTAATACGGTAACAAGGATTGACAGAGAGACTGGATTACCGTCAATGGCCATGACCAGTAGACCCTCAGGGTAAGGAACTTCATCAGCTTCGACCAGGGTTGAACATGCGCCCGTTTCCCTAATGCTCGACATATTTCTGGAACAAGGACTGCCGACTCGAGATCGCCTCAGGATGTCTTCTTGGACTTGAGGGATCACGGGATCGTCGATGGCTTCTCGTAACAGGCTTTGAAAGCCGATGCTTTGATGGTGAAGGTTTTGAATTCCTCTCCCACGAGAACTCCTTCCTCTTTATCTTTCTCCTGCGAGTTCTTGCGAATGAACTCTCACTATCAAATGGGGACAAGTTCTCTCTCTGGCAATAGCAACGACTTCCCTCTTCATGGGCAGCGCTATTAGATTTTCCGAGGGAGAAAATCTGATATTCAGCTTTTGATCAAAGGGGAAATCCTTGTTTCTCGCTCAGTTTGTCTTCTTTTTTCTTTTCGTGGTAGAGGGCCCTTGTCAAGATCTCCACCGTCGATTTACTGGCGGGTCCTCCAATAAAGACGAGTCGTATCTCCTTTTCTGCCGAAAATTTTTTGTCTCCCACTCAGCTCGTTTTTTATTCTTTCTTTTTCAAAGTGGTGGCGGCCCGTCCAACTTTTCTGCAGAGACGTCGGGTCTGCTCAGCTTAAGGTTGCTGCTTGACTAGAATTTGAGCCAGTGGGGGTGTTGTCGACAGAGAATGGTAGATAGAAAAAAACTCGACCAATAAGGACCGCCCCTTTGAAATTAGTATTTAAACTGAAGTAGATTATCGCCTTCGCATTCCGATCATCTGCCTCGCCTCTCTCCTCCTTTCTTTCGTGATCTGCTTTCAAAAATGGCCAATTCTCCTAACCATACTTTCTCCGCTGAAGTCCTGGCTGGGTGGGAGAGACTCTACAATCTTCTTGGTAGACGTTACGCTCATATAGCCCAAAACTCTACCGTTGAAGCTGAAATCCTCGGTTTATTCAGGACCCTAGACGCTGCTTCTGTTGAGGGTACCCAACTGGGAAAGGAGTATCGGAACTTCTCGACCCTCTTCATCAATTTTCTAGCTGCCTATAACCGCGCTTATGAGACGGTCCTTGTGACCGCCGTCGTGAAAGCCCGTTACCGAGACCGGCACGAGCGTCTGGCAACAGTTACGTTTGTGGCTGATAATCACAAAAAGGCCCTTAAGTTTGCCAACGATCAGCTTTCGTGGCTGGTTCGTGAGAGGGGAAAGTTGGTGGACCGTCTGGCCTTGGTCCGAACTTACGCTGAACAGGAGCCAGGCAATATTGTGATGAGGTGCAAATGCGGTTGGCTGCAGGAGAGACTTGATGACATTACCGCAGACATTGCTTTCGAGAGGGCAGCGATTCTGGACCTGGAGTTTGCCGTTGAGCATTACGAGGCCACTATGGCCCAGGTTAAAGAGAAGTGCGATCGCCTCTTCTTTAGGCTCGCGGAACTTGATCCCGAGAGCGCTCGGTGCATCCAGAGCATCAACTGTTTGGAGAGTCAGTTGAGCTCTTTCGTAATGGTTATCAGGGCCCAGTTTGGCTTTACCTTTCCTCCCCAGTGAGTTGTTGTAATACTCTTTGATGAATGGAATGAAAGAAAAGCTTCACGTGTTTTGTTTGTTTTTTTTTTAAATTTTCCTGCTATCATTTCTTCCGCATAGCATAACAGAACGATTTGAGGTACAGAAGATGTCGAGGCTTAATGTTCTTCTTGATGTTCTTGTTTAATTGCTCCAGACGATGATATCGAGAACATTGATGAAGGGTTCGGCGGTGGCCCCCACTATCCATCTTGAGATCACGAACAATAACGCTATGACAACTCGATCAGTGCGCTGGTAATAAATCCAGCCACCTGTTGTATGCCCACTTTTATCCATATTTTGTTTCTTTCGGCGTCCACTTGCTCGTGTCGGTCGCCTGTAGCGTCGGGAGAAATTCCTGTGGGCCACGTTCATTAATAGAACCTCGGTCCTCTAAAAACCCTCCGCGTGTTTCGAATCCGAGGAAATTTTAAGACCGGTCTCTAGTTGATTTAATTTGGTTAAGGTACTTGTTTCATGGGTCCTGATTATATAATCCTTTTTGTCTTTCAAAAGTCGTGGGATCCTCTGCAATACATTAAATATGCCCCAGTGTTTAATCGGTGTAAAACCACTGTCATATCAGAATATACGGCCCGTACGTGTTCATTAACTGACACATGTCTGAGTTCGAAAGGATCGACCTCCTCACTTGCCCCCAGGATTAAGAAATCAGCAATTTCCTGTCTTTTCGTACTTCTAAAAATAATTCGTGGTGTGCATTATTGAACCAAACTTTACCCCCGCCTGGGATACCTGGGATTTCCTGTAAAAGAAAAGGATATAATTAGTATGCGACACAAGGAATGTCGGTCCATGACTCATATATTAGTCCAATTTTATTTTTTCTATTTTATAGAGAAATCAGAAAAAAAAATTTCTTTAGGAAGAAATGGGTTAATTTCTGATACAGAATTTTTTTTTGCATATTTATTACTCTTTTTTTATTATTTTTTTAAAGGAATGTGACAAAATCTCTTGATGTTTACTAAAATCTTTGAAGGAATTTCCTTTTTATCAAAATAAATTTTCAGAGGTAAATTTATCAGGAAAATTTTATTTTTATTGAAGCAGGAAAGACATAACAGAAATCCTTTATTGGTTAACAAAATTCCCCCGAGACATTAGTCTAATTTTATTTAGAGAAAATTTTCTTAGAAAAACATGAGCGAATTTCTCGAAAAGAATTTTTGTTGCAAGTTTTTATAATTTGAAAGAATGTGATAAAATCACTTGATGTTTACCAAAGTTTTTTTTTGAAGGAATTTTTCTTTTTATCGAAATAAATTTTCAGAGGAAAATTTGTTAGGAAAATTTCATTTTTATTGAAGCAAGAAAAACATGACAAAAATCTCTTATTGGTCAATACAACTCCCCCGAGACATTAGTCTAATTTTATTTAGAGAAACTTTTCTTAGAAAAACATGAGCGAATTTCTCGAGAAGAATTTTCTTGCAAGTTTTTATAATTTGAAAAATGTGATAAAATCACTTGATGTCTACTAGACTTTTTTTTATGGAATTTTTCTTTTTATTGAAATAAATTTTCAGAGGAAAATTTTTTTAGGAAAATTTCATTTTTATTGAAGTAATAAAAATATGACAAAAATCTCTTATTGGTTAATAAAATTCCCATGAAGGGATTTTTTCACATCATTTTTTAAAAAAAATAAAAATAAAAAGAAATGAGGGACAAATTTAATTTTTATTTTCTTTTAAAAGAATGGTCGTAATATCAAGCTCAAAAACTAACTAACACCTAGCATGGACCGACCGAAAATAAATACAAGATAAAATTAGAGAACTTACTTTTACCTTGGAGAAATGCAAATCACATAGTCATGTGCATGACTCAAGTGAGGAGTGGACTCTAGAAAATAAAAGAAGGAGAGACAGGGTATGGACCTAAAAGGCCCCCACTATCTGAATTGACAACCTTACCCTCCGCGCAATCAAATCACAATGGGAAGAATTGTCAATTCAGATAATGAGCGGGACAAAATATGGTCAACCCAAGCGTAATCGACGCAAGAGCTTTGCATATTCGATCCCTATCTATGGTTACCTAGGAAAAATTTCGCAACTTGGGTTTAGACGCTTGTGTGTGCAGGTGTTGTGATCCTCAGAATATGCAAGACATGCACAACAATTGATATCAAAACAGCGCTTCTAAAAATGTGTGAAATTAAACATAATCCCAACACCGAGCCTGCAAAACAAATGGGTTAGCCAAACACTCCGCCCCTTATAACTCCCATCCTGCAAAAACATATAACACCTATAGAATGAGTCCCAAGCAAGATCGCCAGAAGCGAGATATCCATGAAATTTTCATTGGCCTAAGTCCACTAAGACTTTTAAAATTTCGAAAAAATTTAAGTATTCCAATTGGTATCTTTTTTCGAAAATTAAAAATCTCTATTCCCCAGTGGAGTCGCCAGTCTATCGCGACCCTCTGAAAATATTTTTATTATTTCTAGGGGGTTAACGGATTATTAGGTTAATTAGATTTGACTAACCTAACGCGGACCCTCCCAAGCCCTATCGAATCGCAACTTTGGTTTTTGTTTAAATGATTTTAAAATTTGGAGTCGCCACTAATCGTTCTTGGTAGGTCGATTAGAAACCTAAATAAATTAGCGGGAGAATTAATTTATTCCTGCGAACCAGAGATTAGGAGCTCGGGGACTTGGTTACACTAGTTAATTAAAACTAATGCCCTTTCGGTACCTTAATTTCATGGATATCCTAATTCGGCAACTCATGCTTGGTTTATTCCTAAGGCTATAGTAGGGTATTCTCTTTTGTGTTTTCACTTTTTAAATAGGATGCATGGATGGCATATATTTTTATTTGTTATACTTTTTTAAGTGTTAAAGATTCCCTGAAGCCGAAAGAAGGAGTGTGTTAACGACTTTTGTGCAGTATTACAACCTACTTATCTTTTGGGTCTGATGATTCAAAAATTAAATTATAGGAAGTACATGATAGTGAATAAACACCTCCAATGGGAGGCCTAGCATTGGCTTGGCTCTTCCCTTTGGGATTTAAGGTACAGGTATTTAAGTTGCAAGTATTTAAACTACTGTAAGTAAAAACCTCCAATGGGAGGCTAAGCATTGGCTTGGCTCTTCCCTTTGGGATTTAAGGTACATGTATTTAAGTTGCAGGTATTTAACTACTGTAAGTAAAAACCTCCAATGGGAGGCTAAGCATTGGCTTGGCTCTTCCCTTTGGGATTTAAGGTACATGTATTTAAGTTGCAAGTATTTAACTACTGTAAGTAAAAACCTCCAATGGGAGGCTAAGCATTGGCTTGGCTCTTCCCTTTGGGATTTAAGGTATAGGTATTTAAGTTGCAGGTATTTAACTACTGTAAGTAAAAACCTCCAATGGGAGGCTAAGCATTGGCTTGGCTCTTCCCTTTGGGATTTAAGGTACAGGTATTTAAGTTGCAGGTATTTAACTACTGTAAGTAAAAACCTCCAATGGGAGGCTAAGTATTGGCTTGGCTCTTCCCTTTGGGATTTATGGTGCAGGTATTTAAATTGCGGATGGACTTTGTCCTCTCCATTCTAGGGTATGAATTCTTTAAAATAAAATACAACGAATTGATTCAACAATTTGAAATTTGTGCGCGCATGAGGACTCCTCCAAGCCGATTTTGTGCTTCCATAGGGTTGACCATTGATATAAAGCTGCGGCTTCCTGACATAAAATAGAGTGAAATGTTAGTATACAAAATATGTGCTAATCTGCACCTAAAACCAGAAGAGTAGAAAGAGTACTTATCTCCCATTTTTTTGGAAGGGATTTTTATAATTGATTTTCGCTCTCTATGTTCCTAATATAGAGAGTTTCTTTTGAATTAAGAGGGACTTTTAGTTACAGATCAGTTGAGAAATCAGTGGACAGCTTAGAAGCTTGTCTGGGCCGATTTTTGCATCTCTACGAGATTTTTGCTGTTGACGTAGAGATATCCTTCTCCTGACATAAAATATGGAAGAAAAAGGAGATGGAGAAAGTGTATACAATTTGTGCTAATTTGCAAGTAAAACCATAAACAAATGAATAAATAAAAACACTTAGCTCGAATTTGCTTGCTCGTTGACGAGGATGAACTCTTGATTTATATTGATCGATGAAGGAATTTGTGATGATAATCCCTAGCTTTGAACTCCCATCATCTTCAAAATTCTCTCTCTTTTGGTATTTTCTTTCTCTCAAATTTTTCTTCAATCTCCCAAAACTCTCTCAAACATCCAAAATTTTCTCTCCAAAAAAAATCCTCCCAAACACTTCAAATTTTCTCTTTCCAGAATCCTTTCTCAAGCTCACTTCTTCTTCCTTTTATAACCTACTCATCTATCTCCCATTCTAATTTGTCCACTAACTCTATCTCTCATTCTAATTTCTCCACTAACTCTTCTTCATTTTCATCTTCCATTCTCCATCTCTATCTCACATTCTAATCTCTCCACTAACTCTTCTTCATCTTCATCTTCCCTTCTCCATATTTATCTCCCATTCTAATTTCTCCACTAACTCTTCTTAATCTCCATCTTCCCTTCTCTATTCTTATCTTCCATTCTAATTTCTCTACTAACTCTTCTTCATCTCCATCTTCCCTTCTCTATTCTTATCTTATTTTCTCCATCCATTCTTCTCCAACTTCTCTTCTTCATCTCCTCTTCTTCATCTTCCCTTCTCTATTCTAATTTATCCATTAACTCTTCTTTTTATTATTTGTAAAATAATCCTTCAAGAGTTAGGTATTTGCACTCTAGTCCTTGAATTTTAAGTATTTACAATTCAGTCCCTGAAAAAAATATATTTCTTTAAGTCCAAATCTCCTCACAATTTTTGACACACCAAAATTTACCACATGTCAAATTTAAGCTCATTTCTTGTCGCTGAAAATAATGCATAATTTAATTAAAGCCCTTTTGCAAAATTAAGTCATTCTGGGTATAATTGGGCCAAGATGAAAATTTAAAATATTAGAAGACAATGTCACAACTCATAAAAAGTGAAAGTTAAAAATAAGTTGACTCAAATTAAAATTTTTTTAGGCCCGATTTGAGATTATACTCGTGAAGGAACACGTGACTCGAATTGGATTTTTCTGAATTTGCGATGGCCAATATGAAAATAGATTTAAAATAAAAATATTAACTATCTTTGTGTATTTTTTGGCCTCAAATGTTATTTTTCCAAAATTTTCAAATATTTTTGTATTTTTTTAAAAAAAATTAAAATATATATATTATGAAAAATTATTTTTTGGTCAAAATTCGTTCCCTAGGCTTGGCTAAGGTTCCCAAAGTTGATTTTTCAATTTTATGAATTTTTATGGATTTTCTATTAATTTTCGAAAATAAATAAATAAAAAATACGTAAAAATACTGAAAATATGAAAAATCATTTTTTGGTCAAAATTGGTTCCCTAGGCTTGGCTAAGGTCCCCAAAGTTGATTTTTCAATTTTATGAATTTTTATGGATTTTTTATTACTTTAGCAATAGAAAAAATGATTAAAAATCAGGTGTCAACAGTAATGCAATACATGATCCATATGTTGATCGATTGCATCATGAGTTATTACACAGACTGCCCTTAACCATGGCAAACTTAGCTGAACAATTTTGTATGAACCAATGAACGCATTAATGAAAATGCTTGCATATGTTAGCTCTGACATTGCCTGACAGGCAACACATTCCCGGTGTTTGAGTTACCTTCCAAAGTCTTGAAATTCATTCGGCGATTATTGAATGAACAAGCCTGGTTATCGAGAAGCCACCAAGCATTTCTTCCAAATTCTCAGGTAAGTATATCTTCAACCTGAACCTTTCAAGAGAATGAATTCTGACGGTTGTTGGGATACTCGAATCCATTGCGGTTTATACAGGTATCCACCTTCTTCACTAAAGCATGATTTGTCTCAAGGACAGAAATGTTCGAGACCTTTTGATCTCTGCCTCTTTGGTTTATTCCTAAAGCGACATGAGAATATAATTTGGGTTTGAGCTTTTGCAGGATTCCTAGTCTCCCCAAATTTCAGAATGGCACCCTTTAAGGTACACCAAGCCCTTCTTACAGGCAAACTAAGTCCTTCTTACAGGCAAACTAAGTCCTTCTTACAGGCACAAAGTCCTTCTTACAGGCAAACCAAGTCCTTTTTACAGGCACAAAGTCCTTCTTACAGGCAAATCAAGTCCTTCTTATAGGCACAAAGTCCTTCTTACAGGCATAAAGTCCTTCTTACAGGCAAATCAAGTCCTTCTTATAGGCAAACTAAGTCCTTCTTACAGGCAAACCAAGTCCTTCTTACAGGCACAAAGTCCTTCTTACAGGCAAATCAAGTCCTTCTTATAGGCACAAAGTCCTTCTTACAGGCAAATCAAGTCCTTCTTACAGGCACAAAGTCCTTCTTACAGGCACAAAGTCCTTCTTACAGGCAAATCAAGTCCTTCTTACAGGCATAAAGTCCTTCTTACAGGCAAACAAAGTCCTTCTTACAGGCAAATCAAGTCCTTCTTACAGGCAAAGCAAGTCTTTCTTACAAGCACAAAGTTCTTCTTACAGGCAAAGTAAGTCCTTCTTACAGGCAAATCAAGTCCTTCTTACAGGCAAATCAAATCCTTCTTACAGGCAAATTAAGTCCTTTTGACAGGCACAAGTCCTTTTTACAGGCACCAAGTCCTTTTTACTGGCACCAAGTCCTTTCTACAGGCACCAAGTCCTTCTTACAGGTATCTCCATGTGGTGACCTACCATACGAGTCAAATCTCAATCAAAATTTAATCAGTAGAATCCTTTTATTAGGAATCTACCATGGTACGACCCACCATACGGGTCAAATGGTATGACCCACCATACGGGTCAAATTTTAATTCAATTTTTAATCAGTAGAATCCTTTTATTAGGAATCTACCATGGGTTGACCTACCATACGGGTTCAAATTCAACCACCCTAAGGTTTTCTTATAACGAATCCTTAGGTTCTCATTTCATTTTCAGTGGAACATCCATGTCACGACTCTTTTTATTTCCTTGTATTGAGTCGATTAGAATTCAGGTGTCATCTCATCTTTGAAATGAACCTCTACCGAGCTTCCTTTCAAAGAGGGGCAGCTGTTGACACATGATTTTTAATCATTTTTTCTATTGCTAAAGTAATAAAAAATCCATAAAAATTCATAAAATTGAAAAATCAACTTTGGGGACCTTAGCCAAGCATAGGGAACCAATTTTGATCAAAAAAACGATTTTTCATATTTTCAGTATTTTTACGTATTTTTTATTTATTTATTTTGGAAAATTAATAGAAAATCCATAAAAATTCATAAAATTGAAAAAATCAACTTTGGGAACCTTAGCCAAGCCTAGGGAACGAATTTTGACTAAAAAATAATTTTTCATATTTTATATATATTAATTTTTTTAAAAAAATACAAAAATATTTGAAAATTTTGGAAAAATAACATTTGAGGCCAAAAAATACACAAAGATAGTTAATATTTTTATTTTAAATCTATTTTTCATATTGGCCATCGCAAATTCAGAAAAATCCAATTAGAGTCACGTGTTCCTTCACGAGTATAATCTCGAATCGGGCCTAAAAAAATTTAATTTGAGTCAACTTATTTTTAACTTTCACTTTTTATGAGTTGTGACATTTTCTTCTAATATTTTAAATTTTCATCTTGGCCCAGTTATACCCAGAATGACTTAATTTTGCAAAAGGGCTTTAATTAAATTATGCATTATTTTCAGCGACAAGAAATGAGCTTAAATTTGACATGTGGTAAATTTTGGTGTGTCAAAAATTGTTAGGAGATTTGGACTTAAAGAAATATATTTTTTCAGGGACTGAATTGTAAATACTTAAAATTCAAGGACTAGAGTGCAAATACCTAACTCTTGAAGGATTATTTTCCAAATAATAAAAAGAAGAGTTAGTGGATGAATTAGAATAGAGAAGGGAAGATGAAGAAGAGGAGATGAAGAAGAGAAGTTGGAGAAGAATGGATGGAGAAAATAAGATAAGAATAGAGAAGGGAAGATGGAGATGAAGAAGAGTTAGTAGAGAAATTAGAATGGAAGATAAGAATAGAGAAGGGAAGATGGAGATTAAGAAGAGTTAGTGGAGAAATTAGAATGGGAGATAAATATGGAGAAGGGAAGATGAAGATGAAGAAGAGTTAGTGGAGAGATTAGAATGTGAGATAGAGATGGAGAATGGAAGATGAAAATGAAGAAGAGTTAGTGGAGAAATTAGAATGGGAGATAGAGTTAGTAGAAAAATTAGAATGAGAGATAGATGAGTAGATTATAAAAGGAGGAAGAAGTGAGCTTGAGAGGGAAAATTTTTGGGGAGAAAATTTGAAGTGTTTGAGGAATTTTTTTTAGAAAATTTTGGATGTTTGAGAGAGTTTTGGGAGATTGAAGAAAAATTTGAGAGAAAGAAAATACCAAAAGAGAGAGAATTTTGAAGATGATGGGAGTTTAAAGCTAGGGGTTATCATCACAAATTCCTTCATCGATCAATATAAATCAAGAGTTCATCATCGTCAACGAGCAAGCAAATTCGAGCTAAGTGTTTTTATTTATTCATTTATTTATGATTTTACTCGCAAATTAGCACAAATTGTATACACTTTCTCCATCTCCTTTTTTCTTCCCCATATTTTATGTCAGGAGAAGGATATCTCTATGTCAACAGCAAAAATCTCGTAGAGATGCAAAAATCGGCCCAGACAAGCTCCTAAGTTGTCCACCGATTTCTCAACTGATCTGTGACTAAAAGTCCTTCTTAATTCAAAAGAAACTCTCTATATTGGGAATATAGAGAGCGAAAATCAATTATAGAAATCCCTCCCAAAAAACGGGAGATAAGTACTCTTTCCACTCTTCTGGTTTTAGGTGCAGATTAGCACATATTTTGTATACTGACACTTCACTCTATTTTATGTCAGGAAGCCGCGGCTCTATATCAATGCACAAAATCGGCTTGGAGGAGTCCTCAAGCGCGCACAAATTTCAAATTGTTGAATCAATTCGTTGTATTTCATTTTAAAGAATTCATACCCTAGAATGGAGAGGACAAAGTCCATCCGCAATCTAAATACCTGCACCATAAATCCCAAAGGGAAGAGCCAAGCCAATGCTTAGCCTCCCATTGGAGGTTTTTACTTATAGTAGTTAAATACCTGCAACTTAAATACCTGCACCTTAAATCCCAAAGGGAAGAGCCAAGCCAATGCTTAGCCTCCCATTGGAGGTTTTTACTTACAGTAGTTAAATACCTGCAACTTAAATACCTGCATCTTAAATCCCAAAGGGAAGAGCCAAGGCAATGCTTAGCCTCCCATTGGAGGTTTTTACTTACAGTAGTTAAATACCTGCAACTTAAATACCTGTACCTTAAATCCCAAAGGGAAGAGCCAAGCCAATGCTTAGCCTCCCATTGGAGGTTTTTACTTACAGTAATTAAATACCTGCAACTTAAATACATGTACCTTAAATCCCAAAGGGAAGAGCCAAGCCAATGCTTAGCCTCCCATTGGAGGTTTTTACTTACAGTAGTTTAAATACTTGCAACTTAAATACCTGTACCTTAAATCCCAAAGGGAAGAGCCAGGCCAATGCTAGGCCTCCCATTGGAGGTGTTTATTCACTGTCACGTACTTCCTATAATTTAATTTTTGAATCATCAGACCCAAAAGATGAGTAGGTCGTAATACTGCACAGAAGTCGTTAACACACTCCCTCTTTCGGCTTCAGGGAATCTTTAACACTTAAAAAAAAATATAACAAATAAAAATATATACCATCCATGCATCCTATTTAAAAAGTGAAAACACAAAAGAGAATACCCTACTAGAGCCTTAGGAATAAACCAAGCCTGAGTTGCCGAATTAGGATATCCATGAAATTAAGGTACCGAAAGGGCATTAGTTTTAATTAACTAGTGTAACCAAGTCCCCGAGCTCATAATCTCTGGTTCACAGGAATAAATTAGTTCTCCCGCTAATTTATTTAGGTTTCTAATCGACCTACCAAGAACGATTAGTGGCGACTCCAAATTTCAAAATCATATAAACAAAAACCAAAGTCGCGATTCGGTAGGGCTTGGGAGGGTCCGCGTTAGGTTAGTCAAATCTAATTAACCTAATAATCCGTTAACCCTTTAAAATTTAAAATTTTTTGAGAAGGTCGCGACAATATGTTCAGTATATATTTGCTACATGTTTTTGGTATAGTAATATAATTTATTATTTAATGATTTTTCATTGAGCAATGATGGAGGGGAAAAAAAGAAATACAAAAAGAGAAGAAAAATAATTAAAACATAAGTAGATAAAAATAAAGTAGAAGAATTCCAATTTTAAATGAAAAAATTCAAAATTGCGACGGATGTTTCTAATTCACTTTGTCTCCTTCTTTTCTGTATTTTTGGTTTATGTTGAAACTTCACAACTTCTCCAAATTTCTTTGTTCATGTTAAAACTCCACACAAATGATGAGAGAGTTGAAGTTCCTTCTCCTATGTAGCTCTTTTTTTTTTTTTGATAACCCCTATGTAGCTCTTTGGTTCATGTCAAAAGTCACAAAAAGTGCAAATGAGTCAAAACTCATCATTTTTTCATAACTTTGTGGTTCATGTTGAAGTTTCATGAAAGTGACGAGATAAAGTCAAAGTACTACAATTTTTGAAATCGCGAAAATGAATGTTGTCTCTCTTTTATGTGTTTACTAACTCTCGTTAATGTTGCTATAGTGTGATTGTTAAACTGGTGGCTTTCGAATGCTATATGAGCTCTTTTTCTATTAAGATGTAAATCGTTTAATGATTATGAATTAATTGATGGAGGTCATTTGTATTTGTGCACATGGGTTTCTTTGGCAATGAATCATGAGATACTCTTACTATTGTTATTTGTTAATTTACATCCACATGCTATTCACACCAAGCAATGGACATGATATAATATGAAAGTACCCAATTTTATTATTGCGATCAGCAGACAGTGGATAGGATAGTAAAATCACAAGATTTATTTTTCTATCCTTTCCAGTCTTATCCTGGCTAAAATTCTATACAATCACACGCAATCAAAGGATTTGGGCATAATCTGGGACTAAGAAACGCTTAATTGAGCAATTGTAACTTTGTGATTCTCTGATTGATTAGTGATTCTTTTGGAAAAATTATTCAATCAAGCCTAAATCTACCATATAGATACTAGTAAGTTCTAAACTTTTCAATTTTGCCAATTTAATTCTAAATTTATGCATGAAATTCCACTATATTCATTCCATCTGATTTTTCTAGGAAATCGTTGACCTGGTAGTATGCTATGTACCACTACATCAACCATTCAACATCAACATCAACATCACCTTTATCCCAAACCAGTTGGGGTCGGCGGTCGATGAAACCAAAGCGAAAAGCTTAAAATATACTAAAATAAAAGTAAAAATATGGTTACCAAAA
The DNA here is from genome assembly GCA_016432845.1 of Psidium guajava. Taxonomy (NCBI): domain Eukaryota; kingdom Viridiplantae; phylum Streptophyta; class Magnoliopsida; order Myrtales; family Myrtaceae; genus Psidium; species Psidium guajava. The sequence continues at coordinate 16,321,108 of CM028230.1, read as the reverse complement.
AATAATAAATAAATAAATAAACAAACAAACAAACGTATAAATAAATAGAAAGCACCAAACAGGGCACTCTGGAACATAGGAAATCCCCCCTTCTACAATGCGGATAGCTTTCCTCCACTCCATCCTAAGGCAAACCATACGCCAATCTATTTCCCACTCTATTAAATCTTGTTTTACTACCTTCCCCCAAGTAAGTTTTGGCCGACCTCGTCCTTTCTTCATATCGTTTTCTCGGTAACACACTTCTGTTCTTATCGGAGCATCTAAGGGTCTACGAATAATATGTCCAAATCATCTCAATCTATGTTCTCTCATCTTCTCTACCACTACATCAACCATTGCTAGTGAAAAATTATTAGAATGACTACATTAGAATTTCGTGCAAAAGTTTATGACTAAATTGGCAGAATTCAATAGCTTAGAACTAAATTAGCATTCATAATATAGGTTTATGATTGATGGAATAATTCTCCCAAACTCTTTACAGCTAGCTCTCGTAGTGGAGTAGGTATGACCATTCATACCAAACCATATAAATCTATCCTGTTTTCTCATCATTTATCATGGTTTCTCTAGCAATTTCATTCTTTTGCATAAGATTTGAATTGCATGATCCATTAGCTCCTACATTATTTCACAATAAGTCGTATTAGAGTTAGAGCTAGCATTTCTTGGTGCTAATTTGGGACTTTTACTTATCAGTCTCTTTATGAAAGTACATGCTTAAATAATCATATATACATGTTAAAGATGATGGTTTGATTTTAATTTGCTAAAGGAACTTCTATGAGAGATCACTTAAACGAGTTTTAACAAACTCATGATGGATTTGAAGAGCATCGATGAGACCCTAGCCGTTGAAAAACATAACATCATGTTGTTGACATGTCTACCACATTCATAGGAGTACTTATGGATCGGCTACTTGTCGCGGCCCTCCCGGGCAGGCACGTTGGGGGAAGACAAGTATAGAGATAATGTCAGATTGAGGACAAACAGTTCTCAATCGGTGGGGTTTCTCCCAAACCTTACCTAGTGTGACATTGGGAAACTGCAATTGAAATAAAGTTTAATTTAAATAGGAGCCGCCACTAGCATAACAAAGGTCAGCTAAAAATCAAGTGAGGAATGACAAGATACATCACTTCCTATGTAATTAGTGATCCAGAGTCAATGACTTGATTAAATTGTCTAACTAATGCACTTTCGATACCCTAACTTGATTAGTTTGTTACCTAAGTGATTCAGGCAACTTTCGACTGTTCTTTATCATAGCTTGATTGATTTGTTACCTAAGTGATTCAGACAACTTTTGGTACCCCAACTTGATTGGTTTGTTACCCTAACTTGTAGGGACAAACATGATTCTAAGGTAGAAGCAAAAACCGGAGAATTGGACCAATTCAGTTCTACATTCTAATGTATGCAGGGCTATTTCAAGTTGCAAAAATTAAGGAACTAATTTCAACAAGTAGGTTCCAAGTTTCAAATTAAAGATCTTGGAACAAGTCTTTTTTTTTTTTTGTTCTATGTCTTCACTTGATCCTAAGTTGTTTTTATGGCATCCGATGATGAGTTTGTAAATTGGAAGCATTAGTTTGAGCTTCTGTTTCCAATGGTACACATGACTAAAGTTTTTACTTTGTTAGTATTTCATATTTTTCATTGAGTTATACTGTGAGTGGATTATAGCAGCAAATATGTTAATTACAGGAGATGATTCACCATAAACGTCTCGTTGCTTTGAGATTTCCGGACACAAAAGAGCCGTGTCTGTGCAAAACGCCAAAACAGGGTCACCCTTTGACCTATGCATGAAATTTTCTTAATTTTTATTCCTAGATCTATATGTAATGATGGAAGGGATGTCTATATACAATGCAGTACTGTGATATATAGTATTTTTGTCTTCTATTAAGGGTTCACTTCTCGGTTTGACTAAAAAGTCCACCGAAAAACTGACCTTTTTACTTACTTATGAAATGGTACGTGCACACTAACGTAATGCCATGCTCTAAATGCGATGGATACGGAACTTGATAGATTGACTCGAGTTGCATTGCGGTAAAAAATCTCGACTCCCAAATGATTTTCTTTATAAATGTATGCTCACCTATCGGCAAAATTCTAGTGCCAAAACTATTACAATGTATCTGACGATTATCTTGGAAGAGGTCAAATCCGTCCATTCTCTACGGTGCGACATAGAAAGTTGCGAGATGACATTCTGATGCATGATATAGTGTTGTGACTATTGATTTAGGGTAGAGATGAGCATTGAGGGTCCAATCGCAAAGGTAATAGTAGGTCCAAGTCACGTTTTAGAAAGTCCAAAGGAAGCATGAAGTGCTTTGAGTGTCACGAAATGACTCATGGGGTGAGTAGTTTGAAGCTAAATAACAAAGGTGGTAGGCAAAATACCACATGTAGTAAGACAGACATTTTCAAGGAGTGCACCAGTTTCTCGAGCTTAAGAAAATCTCCCAAGATATTTTGATATTAACAAAACCATCTCTATTAATTTACGGTTTAATATATTTGAATTTAGATAGCATCGATCCGTATCTCGATACCATTAATACTATCCTAAGTGTAAGGATTCAAAAACCGGCAGGACCTCGAGAATGAACAAGTCAAAGGGAACATGAAATTCGAGAGGACATGGAACAACCAATTGATGAACAGGTTTGTGGAAGCCTTATTCACGTATGCGCTTAGGAGAATAAATGGAATGTGATATTCCTTTGGACATTTTACATATTGATAGCTAACCACATGTCTGAAATTATGGATTTATTCGCTGCGGATAATCTAATCAATTATTCACTAAACTGGAGGACAAGAATTATTTGTTGAGGCTCCATTTTTTTTCACATAAAATGTTTTTCCAAAAATACATTTTTCCCAATTTCCGGTGTGTAGGGGTTAGAAAATGAGTGGCAAACAGAAAATATTTTTCGATCAATACAAAAAACCTTATAAACTGATGAAAATGATTTCTTTTTTTGAGAAATATAAATCATTTTCTCTTTATCTGAGGCTTCTCTCTCGCGTTTAGCTTTTCCTTTCTCTTCCTCATCCCTATTCTCTCTCCTCAGTCCACGTTCTCTCTCCTACATCCCTGTTCTCCATCCCCGCTCTCTCTCCTCGTTCTCTCTCCTCCATCCCCGTTGGCCATGAATTGCGCTCGATCATCAGGAAGGCTTCAGATCTGGACTGAATGGACTATGCTCAAGAAGAAAGCATGGCTTCCGCTTCCTATACTTCATGCTTTCTTCAAACAGCGGATGGCCAAATGCGGAGGCATGGCTTTTAGATCTGGCGAGCTCGGGGTTCGTCGGCTTTAGGCGAGCCCGAGATCACAGGGACCAGCCGAGCCTCAAGCTCTCTTATGGCCGATCATCGGCTGTCGTCACGGTGGCTGATTGTCATTTGCTGGCCATAGCTGTGGCCGGTCTCCAGATCTGACTCGCTTGCCAATTGCTACAATCTTGAAGCTCCTCAAGGTGGCGGCCACACGAAAGCTCTCTTCTCTGCGTGCCAAAGATGAAAATGAAGATGGATGGAAGAGAGAGATGACAATACGATAGCCAGCCAAAGAAGAAAGGTAGAAGACAAAAAAGAAAGAAAATAATTGGAAAAATCAAAATTTTAAAAATAAAAGCGAAAAATTTAAACATAAAAATAAAAAAATTATTAAAATTTGTATACGGTGGAAAATAATTTTCCATACCAAACGCTAAAAATATTTTTCAGTTTATTTTCATATTTCAGTCAAACATAAGAAAATATTGTCATTTTCTCGAAAAATGACTTCCTGAAAAATATTTTTCAGAAACGTCTCATTTTTCACAAAAAAAAAAATGGAGCCTAATATTGTAAGTCTTTTCATGAAAGCAACAAGATTACTACGAGATTTGTTTACGAGGGTAACCAGATTTCTGGTGATCTTTGTGCATTTCACAAAAGCTAAATTCATTATCTCGAAGATCATTCAACAGTTAATTTAAAGATTGCCAACTATAAAAGGATCAACACAAGCTGAAGTGGACTTGTTGAGAGTAACACACTATTTAACGCTGAGCTGCGTTAGGCCTGATTAATTAGAGCAGAAATTTCTAAAAGTCTTGGGCCTAATTCAGTCAAAAATGAAAAATTTCGGCCAACCGATTGCACATTAAGGGCTGGCCGAAAATTACAATATTGCAGGCCTTAATTGGCCTATTCTGCGAGCTACTTCAGCCCATTGAGTCTAATCATAAAAAGGCTGAAGCCCGTGATCTATCTGACCCTTGAATTTTTACACACCCTCTCGGATCCTCCAGCCAAGAGAGAGGGTTTTAGACATGTTAAATTATGGACAACGTTTGGTATAAGGTGGAAGGAAAGATGTCATTCATATATCAAAATAATATTTGAGATTTACATCTTTCAAGTCTAGCAAATCTCAAATAACTGCAAAACAAGGCAAAAGGCAAAAAATATATAACAAAACACGGTCGGTAGCTCGAAGTCCAATCTGATCCCTCAAGAACAAATTTGCAACTGTAAAAATTTGACAGTTGAACACCATATTCATTGCTAAGCACACAGAAAAATCTCTCACTCCATTTTTAATGGCTTACGATGCACTTTTAGGTTCAATGTCTTCATTACTATCATTGTGTAGAGATATTAACATCAATATGTTGAAAAAACACATATCAATTACTCATAGAGAATTTCTAGATTTATATCTAGATCTAGTTTGGAAGAGCAAAATCCATAAAATTTGACCTAAATCTAAATCGGAAGAGAAAAAAATGGCCTATTCTCAGAGAGAGTGTGGACCCATGTCATGCATCCTCCTCAGTGTCTATCGACTGAATGGATGGCCAAATTGATCTCCATGTTCATCTAAGATCAGCTATATAAATTTATTTACACAAATAAAAGAGGAAAGAGGAAGGAGGAAAGAGGAAAGCAAGGAAGGAGAGGGAAAGAGAGAGAGGGAGAGCTCTCTCCCTTAGAAACGGCTCCAGTGGCGGGTTCGTGCATCTATAATCTAAGTGAGGTACTTAGTCAGGTACTTAGTCATCGTCTTCTCAACCTCAATCTGAACCGTTTTAGATTAGTCATAGTGAGACATTTTTTACCTTGCAAATTTGATACGAAAAATATGACATAATTACCTGAAAAATAAGGACGCATGTACAAAATAATTGTCGAAGAGGTACACCTATCCCGCGTTTACATGACTTCTCATTTTGAAAGTGACCTCGAATGAAAATACAGTGGTTACTTTATCTTGTATTGGATCATCTATGACAAGAAACATTCATGATTCCGCCTATATCGCGGAGTTAAATAGTTGAAAGCGTAGATAAAATAGATATTGTGCTGAAAGATCTAATTTACTTATCGTGGACCTTATGCACACCGTAATTCCTGGCTAAAAGAAAACATGCGAAAGAAACACTTGTAAGAAAAAAGAACAATAGCTTTCAATTTTTTTTTTTTAGCCAAAAGACGGCAACAATTGATCCTGAAATTCTTGATTATGCTGCTTCACGCAAACGTTTGACGCCTAAGGTACCATTCCCAGACTTGCCCGTTAAGGGGCGTCTTCTATTTGTCTATTTGATGAGACTTTTACGCTAAGCGGAAGCCACACAAGATGGGAAAACCCTAGTTGCCGATCTTAGAACTGATGGAGAGCATTGTCATCGTGTGGGGAAAATCTTTGTGGTGTTAGAGGATTTTCGATCGAAAGCAATTCTGGGTCATATTGCTTTTGGACCAATCTTTTCAAAACCTCGAGGCCAACGCAAGTCATTATCATAATGCGAGTGATAAAAAAAAATTGGATTAGGGCAAACTTAAGTAAGAGTAAACCACACCTTTTGATTTTGAAAGGGACGCAGCTTTTCATGCAAAGAATGTTGGTGCCATCTTTTAATAGGGAAACATAATGACCCATCGTTGCTTATTGCTTGCTAATGCCTTTACTCTTCTGCCTTTGGCTCTTATGCTGAAATCGGTTCGTCTTTATAGCAATCTTGTCGCAATTAACGGTCCTTTATAGGACCAAGTGAGCTCGGGAGGATGAAAGATTAAGACACCTACAGGCGCAATCCAGTTCAACATCCTCCCTCAGACTTATAAAACTGCATGAGAAAGTAAAATCAAAATAATCTTTGAACCCCAACAAAAGAAAAAGAACAAACAAAGACAGGTACAGATCAGCTAGCCGATCCCACTTTTGTGCAAGTGGCAGGTGTATTTTAGCTCAAGCATGAGTCATGCAAACAGGAGAAATTGTTGGTACTATTTACATTTGAATGCATTTCGGGAGCTTTCTTAGGATTATCGTATTATCAGTTGTCATTCATCCGCATGTGGAACGTCCCAATACTCCGAAAGGTGTTAGAGAAGGGACACCTACAAACTTGCAGGGACGTCTGGAAAAACGTCGTACCTTTATAAACCGCGGCATATATGTAATGTTCTATCCCAGGGATGTAGGCGAGTCCCTGAGGAAAGCTTGTGATGTTGCTGTATCGGTGCTTGGGACGCTTCTCAAAACATCCCTGTACAGTGCGGGATGTTTACGGAAGTATCTCGTGAAGGCAAGTCTGATGATGAAACTCCTAGAGGCATATTATCTTAATTTCTTGGTTTGCAAATAGAATCACGAAAGTATCACGTTTCTTTTGACAACATGTAGAATTTTTTTTTTTTATGCCCAAAGCCACTAAAACTCGAAAATTGGACTTTTAATCGTGTATGAGAAAATGCAGAAAAGAAACAAGCGGAAGAGAGAAAAACTCCAGGAAATGAGTTTGCCAAGTTGGACTTTTAACAGGTTATGCTGCAAATGACGGGATGAAGGTTGAGATTCAAGAGACTCAGTCTGGAAGAACGAAAAATGGTTTTGTATTGTCATTTTCTACAAAGGGAATTGTGTTTTTCTTTTTTCTTTTTTTCATGGAAAGCAATTGAACAGCCTGCAAGCATTCGGTGGCCGGATTCTTCTTCAAATTGTAATAGTGGCTTAGAAAGCACCGTGGTTTTGAAGCGACAACGGTATTGTCATGTTAGCATAGCTTGGTTAAATTTAGTGAAGAAATTAAATCAAGGGAATAGACGAGACAATAATCAAGCCAAAAGTTAAAAATATAGAATAAATTTTATGTTAAATTTATATTTTGAGTTTAAATCTTTTACGGTTATATATTGATTTGTAAAAGAAAATCTTTAATGGATCAAGAGTTGGGCCTAGGTGTGCACCAACAACTTCTTCCGTAGATTTTATATTGGCACTAAAAGATAAAATAAGAGGTGCACTTATTTTTGTATATCTACTACTTGTGAGGCAAGAAGGTCATTGCCAAAGAAAGGGTTTTGTTCTTTGTCTTCTTCCTCCTATGTAGTTAGGCATGGCCACGATTCCGGAACCACTGATTCTGGTTCAAAATTTGAAGGAACTGAAATTGAAACTGCTACTTAAGGTTCTGGTTCCAAGCTGGTTCGGTGGTTCGAAACTACCGGTTTTTTAGTGTAAAAATCAAATTGTGATAAATTTATAATCAAATTATTAAATGATGAATTATAAAATTATAAAATAATGTATTATCAAATAAAAATTATAATCAAATGTAGAGGAAAAAAGGGAGGGGGATGGGCTTTAACTTAATGATTTATCATTAAGTGCCTACATATCTTCTTGAGGATAGAAGAATCAAAACTTATGTAGTTCTCTTACCTTTGATTACCACATACTTACTTCATTCTCAATCGTTGTTACTCGCTCCTATACCGATGACGGTGATACCTTCGTCATCAAAGAATTTGATTTCATCATTGCGATCTATCTCTTCTTGTCTATATTGAATCTTTATCTAATTATCAATATAAGCTTGAAACTCCATCGATTTGAGAGTTAATCTTGAATACCGTTCATCCAAAATATTGCCTCCAACGCTAAATGCTTGTTCTACTGCAACTGTTGAATAAAGGGTTGCTAAAATTTATTTTGCAATTAGGACAAGAATTGGGTATCAGGTGGAATGCCTCTTCCATCAATCCAATATTATGTAATTTATGCTGCCTTGAAATTTATCAAACTTAAAAGAAACAGTTAGATAGCTCTCTATTTCAGAATTACGTTTTATTACTTTTTTTTCTTTTTTTGCCTATGCAACAAAAGTAGGTGTCATCTATTAACTTTATCTGTGTTCCCACTTTGTAAATCACTAAATTGAGAAGATCCACATCCAATATTATCTAGATTGTATGTTCTACAAAATTCATTATATAATTCTATTATTACATTTTTAACTCTTGTTTGTATAGTTCTAATAGTTACGATAGCAATTAAATGTAAACATTCATAATACGTATTCAAATAATTACCTAAACCATTTAATTTACAACGTAGATAAAAAACACAAGTAACTAAATAAATAATAACAATTTCCCCATAATAATGTAGCCATTTTGTTCACATTATTTTAATAATATCACCTAAATTCTCATCATTTTCATTTTTCATAAAAAAATTCCAACATTATTAAAATATTCTATTAAAAATAAATTCATAGTAAGATAATAAACACCAGACAAAGTAAAGTTGCATCATTAAAAAATTTTAAAATATCTAAAAAAAATTTAGGAACTATCTCATTCTTATGGGTATAAATTAATTTTAAATATATTATCTGAAATAAATGCACATAATAAATCTTTAGATGTAAAAAATTCATTAAGTAACTCGTAAATAGAATTTCAACTATTTAAAACATCTCTTGAAAATATTTTTGGTCCTTTTCTATTTGCTCTATAAAATTTTAAACATCCTTTCATTTTTTTGGGATGTTTTCATAAAAATTGAATTTCTATTTTTATCGGGTTGAGAAAATATGAAGAGTTTTTAAACCACTTTGTACACATAATTTAAAACACGACAAGTATATTAAATGTGAAAAAATTATGCACCAAAAGCAGATTTAAAAATCTTTTCTAGTTTAACAATTAAAACAGTATTTGCCGTGACATTATCAAAGCCAATTGAAAATTTTTTATCAAGCAAATAATATTCTTTTAAAATTTGCCTAATTATTTTATAAATATTATTTATCGTATACTTATCATCAAAAGCTCTAAATACAATAACTCTTTTTTGAATATTCAAATCATCATCTATCCAATGACGTGTTATACCCATAGAAGAATTAGCTTGCCATGAATGAAGAAGTGTATTTCTGGGAACATGTTTTGTTTGTGGAGCACGTGTATTTTGTATAAATTAATTAAAATAAAATCTTTCACCAAAACTAAATGATAAATGTTCAATGGAAACAAATTTACCTAATTCTTCATTATAAGTTTTTCTATTATAACAAAATAAAAGAGAAGTGTTAGGATTGGCATATTCGAAAATTTATTATTGGTTGGTGTCAGTGCCCGCTTCCATTGGATGTCTCAACCTAAGATGTCGATTAAATATTCAATATCTTTGTCCACATATATATATTTGTATCTTTTATCATAATATTTACAAACAAATTCATATCTTTTTGGACCTTCTTCAACTTTTTCAACCTTCGTGAAGTGATCTCATATTGCATGTAGCATTTTGCTCCTTTGTTGTTGACATTTCTTCAGTATCAGTAGGAGGATAAAGACTCTATTGTGTATGGACTTGCTTCATATTAGGGAAAATATTGATTTCATCGTCTACATCAACTCTCTAATTTGCATAATCACAAGGATTATGATAGCCAAATTCCTTCATTGTACTTTTGCCTTTGCCACTATATCTACTTCCACTTGCTTTATATATATATATATATATATATATATATACCGTATAATGCAAAAAAAAAATTAGGGTATGAAAAAATAATTTGAAATAATAATTATTAAATGAGCTAATAAATAAAAAAAATAAGAAATTAGAAAACTGAGAACATAATTGAGACTTGAGAATTAAAGAGAATTTCTATGAAAAATAAAAGGTGGAATGAATATTTATAAATTTTTTCATCATAATTTTTTTAAAAAATTATTTAGGCCAACGGTTCTTTTAGACCCGTTGGAACTTGGAACCATCGATTTCAATTCCAATTCCACAAAATGTGGAACCAAAACCGAACCCTTATAGCCACAGGCCGGTTTCAATTCCAAACCCCCGGCTCGATCAATGGGCCGATTTTGAGTTTGATCAAGTTGGTTTCCGACCCAAACTGGTCCATGGCCATGCCTATCTGCAATAGCCGCATGCTGTAAGAGAAAAAAGAAGACTTAGAGGGCCCTGTTCCCTTTTCTTAATAGCCGCACACTGAGGTGAATAGAAGGAGCCGCACAAGTTGAAGAAGCAAACAGCAAGCTCTTGACGTAGCCACACAAAGACGAACACAAAGCAAAGGAGGTGTAAGTTTGTGTTGTCAGCCATACATTGAGCTTTGAACACAGGTGGATTTGTTGCATGAGTTGTTATATCCAATTGAGTTGTTTTATTTGTAAATACTTTAGGTTTGAATATAATCTAGATGGAGAAAGCACGAGCGTATTAAGTAAATGTAACTTCGATTATCTGATTATAGTGGACTGTTCTTACTGGCTCTCGCCGTAGATGGAGGTACTGATATTTAGATCAAACCACGTAATCTCTGAATTCCTTTATCGTTTTTCATTATTTTTCTGGATTTTTCGTATTGACTTAATTTGCAAGATCATGTTATTCTACATTAATATTACAAAATTTTATTGTAATCCACACAATAAATTTTTTTGGCCAAATAATCGACACAATAGATGAACTAATGATTTTTTTTGATAAAGATAAATCAACGATTGGAACGACAATTCACTGTGGTGAAATACAACCATTTTATCACGAAGCAGAATAGTAATGGAAAATAAAAATGAGATACATATCATAGGTTTAAGGTATGACCAAGTGTCCAGGAAAAATAATAAAATATAAATTCCCCGATTATTTTAAGGGGAGCATGGAAATTCTTTTTTATATCCTGAAATAGTAGAGATCTGCAGTATTTTGGAGCCTAAGTTTCTGACATTAGAGATAATCAGAATCTTTAATTATGAAAATAAGAAGCGTTTTTGCTTTCAAGATAATGGATTATGCTGGTTTATATTTGTACTCCGATCTTTCAATTGACTCAATTTAATTATCAACCTTTTGACATTTTTTCAACGTGATCTTTCTAATCAATTTTAGCATGAAATTATTGATGTGATGGTATAATCAATTCTAGCCAGCATATGTGGCACAAACAACATTGATGTGAATGATCTTTTCATTTACATTTAAATTTGATGAATCTTTTTCTTTTCTTACATTTACATATTTTTTTTCTTATTTCCCGTGTCCAATTAGTGTCATAAATCACAGCTGGCGTCCAAGTCACTAAGTTCAAGCCAAAATTCACCAAAAGGATTATATTAGAATATCAACAAAAGAATTTTTTTGGACAAAATTAGCCAAAGGAAAAAGTTAAGTACTTGACTGGCTATCGTATAATGGGCTTAGGATTTTTTTAAAAATAATTTCTAATTTTTTTAGCCATTCAAATTGAAAAAAGAAAGCTACTTTCTTGCTCTCAAAAATAGAAAACTTAGTTACTCAAAAGTAAAGGAACGGCCTCTAAATTGTGGGCAAAGTCCACCATGATAAGTGCTTCGCACCAGAAGATTAAATTCGCATTGCCAAATGCGGTGGTCCAATTTGATGACACAATTAGAAGATGCAAAAATGTCCATTTGTCAAGTTTATTGTCCGGAAAAAGTCGGAAGACTTACAAATCAGAACAGTTCGACGTGGTCCCATCCGATTGTGTGGTAATCTCGAAGGATATGGAAACTGGAAATGGCGTCCTCTTTGGGTTAGACACACGACCAATGACATTGGATTCCAAACACCTAAAAATCCGATTGTGTGGTAATCTCGAAGGATACGGAAACTGGAAGTGGCGACCTCTTTGGGCTAGACACACGACCAATAACATTGGATTCCAAACACCTAAAAATCCGATTGTGTGGTAATCTCGAAGGATACGGAAACTGGAAGTGGCGTCCTCTTTGGGTTAGACACACGACCAATGACATTGGATTCCAAACACCTAAAAATCCGATTGTGTGGTAATCTCGAAGGATACGGAAACTGGAAGTGGCGTCCTCTTTGGGTTAGACACACGACCAATGACATTGGATTCCAAACACCTAAAAATCCGATTGTGTGGTAATCTCGAAGGATACGGGAACTGGAAGTGGCGTCCTCTTTGGGTTAGACACATGACCAATGACATTGGATTCCAAACACCTAAAATTACGTGTTTGGAATCCAATGTCCTTGCTTCAAACCTTTCTTCTTCTTAGTTTTCCAACCACATAAATCTGGATTGACCAGGAAAATCAAGCAGTGACATTGAACTTCTATCACGTGACGTCCAACCTTTGATTAAAATAGTGACAACCCTATCTGGTTGGATCCATGAAGATCGAATCCTATTTCAGTACATTACAATTGTCCGACTAGTTCTATTAGGTTGTGGGAAAAGTACTCAATTGATTCTCAACTTATTGTGCGGATGCCAATTCAGTTTTATAATGTTTCAATTTTATCAATTAAGTCTCAAATTTTTGTGCGAAATTTTAATATAGTCATTACGATAAATTTTTATAGGAAATTATGGAAGTGGCTGTCATCACAGGCTATCCTATGCGGTGCAACACCACGTTAGACATTTTTTTACAAAAACTGACCAGAAAGTTTATATTGAAATTTTATGCAAAAGCTTAAGACTAAATTGAAAAGTTCATGATTAAATTGATATTTATACAATATGTTTATGACCTGTTGGGCAGTTTTCCCCATGAAAACGAATCCTGTTTTTGTGCATCACATTTGTTCAACTAGTTCTAGTAGGTAGGTTTTCCTTTCTGAAGTTACTTAGGCAATTTTTTTTTAATACATTGAAGGTGCAAATCCGTACTAAGAATGCTGCATTTTCATTGTAATTTGGCTCATGGAACACGAGCAGGATGTCAAAGCTAGTCCCTAATGACCGAAGACTAGTCATCTCTAGGGACCCTTTTTCTTCAGCTTTTCTTCAAGCTGTAAGATGGATTCCCCGTGCAAAATATGACAAACTATCAGAAAACAGACTCGAACATTTTCTTTTTCTTCTCACGATCTACAAAAGGTCACAAGCTGTCCATAGGAGCCATTGAGATCTACCCCATAATATATGCTCAGTCTCTGAGAGAATAAGGCCAAAATACGACCTGACAAATCCTATATCAGTATTATATTTTCATATTCAAATCTCGGAAAAATAAGTTCTTCCAACTTTGTATTTGTCGTCATTCGGTATGGGCCAAAGTCGATTTGTAACTTCGACGAAAACCACTTGGGGTAGGCTTATCAGTTAAAAGAACAAGGGCATGCGTCCGCGAATTCGGCACATAAGAAAGATTCAATTCTTCATACAATCTTGTACGACTCACCACGAATTGATTTGTAAAACAAAAAGATTGATTTGTCCTTCTTAACGTGTGGTCAGATTGGGCGAGAATGGTAAACCTGTTTGATTGGACAAGAGCGTTTGATGTGTTTGTGGAAGAAAGAACTTTGGAATAGAAGACTTCACCACCCAAATATAAAAGAGTCAACCACCAATTAAGGATAAGCACACTTTATGGTTTACCATTAAACGAATTGGGCAAAAAATCAATGGATTTTAAGGTTCATCACCACTGTGAATTGGATAAAGAATCGAAAAATTCGCTCACTCGAGAGCAATTCCTATATATTGTCGACTCACAAATCCGAACCGTACGATAGGGAAACACCTCTTATTTATAGTGCAGCTAGGACAGAAAACTAGCACCTCTTGAGGTTGTTTCCTCTCAACCATAATTTCGTTGCCTTCATATGTTAAGCCAACGTCTCTTTATTTTTCAAGAGCATATGTAAGCAGAACACTCGATGCTCAATGGCAGATAATCTTCCATTAATTTCCATCATCTTCCTTGCATTTTGCTATGGGGCTTCAAGCTTTGATCAAGTCCCCTTTATCCAATGCTTTTCCCTTCATTCACTTCAATCCAATTGCACTTCCGAAACCGTTGCAACAAGAAACGATCCAGCTTCTATATCTCTCTTGCAGTCTTCCATTCAAAACCTCAGATTCTTGAACACTTCCTCACCAAAACCACAATTCATTGTGACCCCAGTCCATCCATTTCAGATTCGAGCAGCCATAGTATGCTCCCGGAAGCACGGTCTGCATGTGCGGGTGCGGAGTGGGGGCCATGACTACGAGGGCCTCTCCTACGTATCCGAAATCCCCTTCATAATAATCGATCTCAGGAGCATGAGGTCGGTCGAGGTGGACGTCGAGAAAGAGAGTGCATGGGTGGAGACTGGAGCAACAATAGGAGAATTGTACTACGCAATTTCTCAAAAGAGCGAGGTTTTGGGGTTCCCAGCTGGTACTTGTCCCACTATGGGAGTTGGAGGACATGTTAGCGGGGGCGGCTTTGGCACGATAATCCGAAAGTACGGACTAGCAGCCGACAACGTGATCGATGCCAAAATCGTCGATGTTAACGGAAAGATTTTGGACCGGAAATCAATGGGTGATGATCTTTTTTGGGCTATAAGAGGAGGTGGAGGAGCAAGCTTTGGTGTGATTTTTGCATGGAAAATCATGCTGGTTCCTGTCCCTCCAACCGTTACTGTCTTTGAAGTAGGAAAGTCAATTGAAGAAAATGGAACTATGATCTTGTACCAGTGGCAAAATGTTGCCCACAAGCTTCAGGAAGACCTCTTCCTCCATGCTGTGATAGGAGTTGCCACTCCATCTTCAGGTTCGGCGAACAACACAATCCGCATCTCATTCGATGGTTTGTACCTCGGCAAGATTGAAAAACTCATGCCTTTAATCCAAGACAGCTTTCCCGAGTTGGGTTTGACGCGTGAAAACTGCACGGAGATGAGTTGGATACAATCCGTCCTTTATTTCGCAGGGTATTCTAAGGACGAATCTCCCGGAGTCTTGCTCAACCGGACTCAATCGTCCAAATTCTTCTTCAAGGCGAAATCCGACTACGTGACGAAGCCCATTTCGGAAACCGCTTTGCAAGGTCTGTGGAATAAGCTTATCGAAGAGGAGTCGTCTTATCTGATTTTAACTCCTTACGGCGGGATAATGAGCCGGATCTCCGACTCGGAGATCCCTTTCCCGCACCGGAGTGGGAACATGTACAAAATTCAGTACATGGTTACTTGGGACAGTGAAGAGGAAAACAATCAGAAAATTAACTGGATGAGAGAGCTGTATGATTATATGGCACCTTATGTTTCAAGATTTCCAAGAGCAGCTTACATGAATTATAGGGATCTTGACTTGGGGAGGAACTATAACTTCAATGCTAGCTATGCTGAAGCAAGTGTCTGGGGTTTGAAATATTTCAAGAGCAATTTTAGGAGATTGGTGAAAGTGAAGACGGCGTCCGATCCGACCAACTTTTTCTGGAACGAGCAAAGCTTTCCCGTGGTGTCTCCTAGAAGACTGTAAGCCCGTGTTTTGGGTCGGAACAACATCATCTATCTAATTGAGTGTCCACAAGAAGACGATCATTTGCGGTAGTGCACTTGCATCTTAAAATAAGTGATTATATTGTTGATATTTGTCTCCAACGCACGAAATTTGAGCCAAATTGGACTCTTATTCATGTGCAAGATATCTTGGTGAATTCGGTTTCAACTTTGGTTCATGGCCTATATATAGTTCAACTGGTGGTTTTTGTTTCTGGCGTATTTGTAGCGGCACAAAGGAAGTTCACAAGCCGCTTGAATATTCAGCAAAGGAATTTTAAAAAAAGTCTTTAAAGTATTATACTTGCGTCAATTTAGTCATCAACCTTTTAATTTGGCCAATCTAGTCCTAAACTTGTTAATAATTTGCTAGTATAATCCATCCAGCAAATTTTGGCTGGAAATCAATGACATTGACGCTGACCGTTGTTGGCTATTCTATATGACACAACTAGCATGATGTTGTCATTTTTTGAATTTTTCTTTTCTTTTTTCCTTGTCCATTTTATTTTTTTCTTCTTTTTCTTTTTCCACTAAAGCAGTCCACAGTCGGCGAGGCCATAGCAAGGCTAGCCTTACTTGCGACTGTGATGGCCTTGCTAGTCATAGACAAAAGCGGCCTCTCTCTCTCCCACGATGGTCTAGGTTAGTACTTGCCGCCACGGGGGAGGTTAGCTTGCCATGACCTTGCCCAAATTTGAGCAAGGAGGCCTTGCCCGTGGCCATGATTGCCTTGCCCGGATTTGGGAGAGGCTAGACAAGGGCTTTGCGACCCTTGCTCATTGGTTGGTGAGCTCTAGCTATCCTCAGCTATAATGATAAAAAAGGAAAAAAGAAAATAAAAATTAATTAAATTTTACGAAAACATAAAAAATTATTCACGTCAAAGTCGCCTGTGCCATGTAAGATGATCAACATCCATGTCATTTTTCGACCAAAATTAGCTGGATGGACCACATTAACAAATTGTAGAAAGGTATAGGATTAAATCGGTCAAATTAAAAGTTTAGAACTGTATTGAAACAACATCAATATGTTTAAGAATTTTGTTTATTATATAATTATCCCTATATTCAAAGCCTCTACTTCGTGGATTTTACTCGGTGCTCTGTACAATCCATCCAATTGAGATCACTTGTCTCATTGAAGGCATGAGTGTTTTGACGGCGTGAGGTAATTTTTCATGATTTATTTTATCCAACAATTATGTAAGGCTAAATATTGAGGTTACGTCTAATAATCAGGATAAAAGTCGGATGTGATAATTTTATAATATCACATTTGTCGGTCAAACCAAGGATTCTCTTCTTAAAGTTTTTTTTTTTTTTGGTCAAAGTCATACTTTCATTCAAGGGGGAAGACCCAAAAAATTGGTTTCGGTACAAAGTAAGTCCCATAGAGTTTGGGGTGGCAAAAGAACCCAATTTTGTGGTAATTGCTTATTCCTATGGGATCTAGCCACCCAATCCGCTATCATATTTAACTCTCTAGGACAGTAGATTACCTTGACATTAGGAAAATTAACGAGAAAATTTTTGCATCTAAGAATAGGAGAATGGGCCTCCCAGGATAAGTCTTGTGGGCTTTGAACAGCTTCAACTAAGGCCTCACAATCTGAAATTAGCACCATCTCTCTGTGACTGGGCAAATATCCTTTCTGCTTCTCGTGATGTTCTTCAGAGACAAGAGAGAGAACACAGCTGAGAGCTTCCTCCATTGCTAGGGCTTCAACCGCTAAAGCTGACGCCGCCGTGACTGATTTTGCTCCTCCTTGCAGCAAGCAGGTGATCGAGTCACGGAGGATCCACGCCACCGATCCCTCCAGCTCTCCAGGGACTAAAGCTCCGTCAACGTCCAGAACGAAGGTGCCAGTTTTCAACAGGTTAGAGATTTCTTCGTTCACTCTCCTCTGAATCTGAGTTTTCTTTGCTACAACATGCCATCGTTGAAAATTTTCCAGGAGGATTAGGGCCAGATCAACGACTTCCTTTGGATTAGGTTTTTTGTGTCTGAAGATGAAATCATTTCTCGCACACCAAATTCCCCACATCACCGAGGCAATCACAGCTAGATCAGGTGTGTTGCTTCTTTTCCCCAAATTTTTATTCAGCCATTCCTCAATCCGAGCTAAGCCAATGCTCGAAATTTTCAAATCGATTCTCGGGTTTGCCCAAATCTCTTTAGTCCAAGGACAGAGGAGTAGTAAATGCTCTACTGTTTCAGGATTTTGCTGACACAGGGAACATTTTGGATTTGATAAAATTTTCCTTCAGTACAGGTTGTCTCTTGTTGGGATAGCATTCTGGCATATATTCCAGGTAAAAATTTTAACCTTTGGGGGTGGGGGGGCTTGCATCTTCCATATCTCTGACCATAAGGAGTTCGGGGGAGTATAAGATGTTGATGCTTGGTTTATAGTGCTCTGCTCTGAGGATTCATGTATAAAATGGTAACCTGTTTTCACTGAGTACTGGCCTGATTTTGTGCATGTCCATACAACCTTGTCTGTTTTCTTAAAGTTTAGATGGAGTGTGTTTGGTACCTTCCTAAGAAAGAATAAAACCAGATATAAGGAGATATAACCCAAATTAAAACAACCCATATGGAAGGTGGGATAAATGTGTAGATGATATTTCATATCCATGGCACGAAAGCTATTTTTCTCAAATAAAAAAATTCTTAAGTTAAAAAAATTAAAATAATAACTAAATACAAACTAACATTTGGATTCTAATATAAAAATGAAAAATTAAAATAAAAAAAAGTAAAGGGGAATTCTCATTTTTCCTATTTCTAATTTTATCTATATATTTGAATTTCTTTCAATTCTATAATATATATGCTTTACATATACACAGACATATATGTTCAGTATATATTTGCTACATGTTTTAGGTATAGTAATATAATTTATTATTTAATGATTTTCCATCGACCAATGATGGAGGGAATAAAAAAGAAATACAAAAAGAGAAGAAAAATAATTAAAACATAAGTAGATAAAAATAAAGTAGAAGAATTCCAATTTTAAATGAAAAAATTAAAAATTGAAACGGATGTTTCTAATTCACTTTGTCTCCTTCTTTTCTGTATTTTTGGTTTTTGTTGAAACTTCACAACTTCTCCAAATTTCTTTGTTCATGTTAAAACTCCACACAAATGACGAGAGAGTTGAAGCTCCTTCTCCCATGTGGCTCTTTGGTTCATGTCAAAAGTCACAAAAGTGCAAATGAGTCAAAAGCCATCATTTTTTTTTTGTAACTCTGTGGTTCATGTTGAAGTTTCACGAAAGTGATGAGATAAAGCACTACAATTTTTTGAAATCGCAAAGATGAATGTTGTCCCTCTTTTATGTGTTTGCTAACTCTTGTTAATGTTGCTGTAGTGTCATTGTTAAACTGGTGGCTTTCGAATGCTATATGAGCTCTTTTTCTGTTAAGATGTAAACCGTTTAATAATTATGAATTAATTGATGGAGGTCATTTGCATTCGTGCACATGGGTTTCTTTGGCAATGAATCATGAGATACTCTTACTATTGTTATTTGTTAGTTTACATCAACATGCTATTCACACCAAGCAATGGACATGATATAATATGAAAGTACCCAGTTTTATTATTGCGATCCCCAGACAGTGGATAGGATAGCAAAATCACAAGATTTATTTTTCTATCTTGTCCAGCCTTATCCTAGCTAAAAATCCATATGATCAGACACAACAAACGGATTTGGGAATAATCTAGGACTAAGAAATGCTTAATTGAGCGATTGTAACTTTGTGATTCTCTTATTCTTAGTGATTCTTTTTGAAAAATTATTCAATCAGGCCTAGATCTACCATATAGATACTAGTTCAATCCTAAACTTTTCAATTTTGCCAATTTAATTCTAAATTTATGCACGAAATTCCACTATATTCATTCCATCCGATTTTTGTAGGAAATTGTTGACGTGGTAGTATGCTATGTTAGGCGACCAACTATGATTGGACCACTACATCAACCATTGCTAGTGAAAAATTACTAGAACGACTACATTAAAATTTCCTGCAAAGGTTTATGACTAAATTGGCAGAATTCAATAGCTTAGAACTAAATTGACATCCATAATATAGGTTTACGATTGATGGAATAATTCTCCCAAACTCTTTACAGCTAGCTCTCGCAGTGGTATAGGTACAACCATTCACACCAAACCATATAATTCTATCCTGTTTTCTCATCATTTATCATGGTTTCTCTAGCAATTTCGTTCTTTTGCATAAGATTTGAATTGCATGATCCATTAGCTCCTACATTATTTCACAATAAGTTGTATTAGAGTTAGAGCTATCATTTCTTGGTGCTAATTTGGGACTTTTACTTATTAGTCTCTTTATGAAAGTACATGCTTAAATAATCACATATACATGTTAAAGATGATGGTTTGATTTTGATTTGCTAAAGGAACTTCTATGAGAGATCACTTAAACGAGTTATAACAAACTCATGATGGATTTGAAGAGCATCGATGAGACCCTAACCACCGAAAAACATAACGTCATGTTGTTGACATGTCCACCACATTCATAGGAGTATTTATGGATGGGCTACTTGTCGCGGCCCTCCCGAGCAGGCATGTTGGGGGAAGACAAGTTTAGCGATAATGTCAGATTGAGGACAAATTTGTCCTCAATCGGTGGGGGTTCTCCCAAACCTTATCTATTGTGACATTGGGAAACTACAATTGAAATAAATCTATCCATGAAGTTCAATTTAAGTAGGAGCCGCCACTAGCATAACAAAGGTCAGCTAAAAATCAAGTGAGGAATGATAAGATACATCACTTCCTATGCAATTAGTGATCCAGAGTCGATGACTTGATTAAATTGTCTAACTGATGTACTTTCAATATCCTAACTTGATTGGTTTGTTACCTAAATGATTCAGGTGACTTTCGATTGTTCTTTATCCTAGCTTGATTGATTTGTCACCTAAATGATTCAGGCAACTTTTGCACCCCAACTTGATTGGTTTTTTATCCTAACTTGTAGGGATGAGCATGATTCTAAGGTAGAAGTAAAAACCGGAGAATTGGACCAGTTCAGTTCTACATTCTAATGTATGCAGGGTATATTTCAAGTTGTAAAAATTAAGGAACTAATTTCAACGAGTAGGTTCCAAGTTTCAAATGAAAGAACTTGGAACAAGTCTTTTGTTTTTTTTTTTTTTTTTGTTCTATGTCTTCACTTGATCTTAAGGTATTTTATGGCATCCGATAATGAGTTTGTAAATTGGAAGCATTAGTCTAAGCTTCCGTTTCCAATGGTACATATGACTAAAGTTTTTACTTTGTTAGTATTTCATATTTTTCATCGAGTTATACGATAAGTGGATTATAGCAGCAAATATGTTAATTATAGGTGATGATTTACTATAACCGTCTCGTTGCTTTGAGATTTCTGGACACAAAAGAACCGTGTCTGTGCAAAATCGGAACTTTTTACTGATTTATGAAACGGTAGGTGCTCACCAACGAAATGCCATGCCCTAAATGCAATGAATACGGAATTTGATAAATTGACTCGCGTATTGCGGTTAAAAATTTCGACTCCCAAAGTGATTTTCTTTATAAATGTACACTCACCTATCAGCAAAATTCTAGTGCCAAAACTATTACAATGTATATGACGATTATCTTGGAAGAGGTCAAGTCCGTGCATTCTCTACGGTGCGACTTAGAAAGTTGCGAGATGACATTCTGATGCATGATATAGTGTTTGTGACTTTGATTTAGGGTAGAGATGAGCATTGAGGGTCCAACCGCAAAGGTAATAGTAGGTCCAAGTCACGTTTTAGAAAGTCCAAAGGAAGCATGAAGTGCTTTGAGTGTCACGAAATGACTCATGGGGTGAGTAGTTTGAAGCTAAATAACAAAGGTGGTAGGCAAAATATCACATGTAGTAAGACAGACATTTTCAAGGTGTGCACCAGTTTCTCGAGCTTAAGAAAATCTCCCAAGATATTTTGATATTAACAAAACCATCTCTATTAATTTACGGTTTAATATATGCAAATACTATTTGAATTTAGATAGCATCGATCCGTATCTCGATACCATTAATACTATCCTAAGTGTAAGGATTCAAAAACTGGCAGGACCTCAAGGATGAACAAGTCAAAGGGAACATGAAATTCGAGAGGACATGAAAGAACCAATTGATGAACAGGTTTGTGGAAGCCTTATTCACGTATGCGCTTAGGAGAATAAATGGAATGTGATATTCCTTTGGACATTTTACGTATTGATAGCTAACCACATGCATATCTGAAATTATGGATTTATTCGCTGAGGATAATCTAATCAATTATTCACTAAACTGGAGGACAAGAATTATTTGTTGAGGCTCCGTTTTTTTTTCACATAAAATGTTTTCCCAAAAAAACATTTTCCCCAATTTCCGTTGTTTGGGGTTTAGAAAATGAGTGGTCAACAGAAAATATTTTTCGATCCATAGAAAAAACCTTATGAAACCCATGAAAATGATTTCTTTTTTTTTTAGAAATATAAACCATTTTCTCTTTTATCTCAGGCTTCTCTCTCGCATTTAGCTTTTCCTTTCTCTTCCTCATCCCTATTCTCTCTCCTCAGTCCACGTTCTCTCTCCTACATCCCTGTTCTCCATCCCCGCTCTCTCTCCTCATTCTCTCTCCTCCATCCCCGTTGGCCATGAATTGCGCTCGATCATCAGGAAGGCTTCAGATCTGGACTGAATGGACTATGCTCAAGAAGAAAGCATGGCTTCCGCTTCCTATACTTCATGCTTTCTTCAAACAGCGGATGGCCAAATGCGGAGGCATGGCTTTTAGATCTGGCGAGCTCGGGGCTCATCGGCCTTAGGTGAGCCCGAGATCACAGGGACCAGCCGAGCCTCAAGCTCTCTTATGGCCGATCATCGCCGTCGTCATCGTGGCTGATTGTCATTTGCTGGCCATAGATGTGGCCGGTCTCCAGATCTGACTCGCTTGCCAATTGCTGCAATCTTGAAGCTCCTCAAGGTGGCGGCCACACGAAAGCTCTCTTCTCTGCGTGCCAAAGATGAAAATGAAGATGGATGGAAGAGAGAGATGACAATACGATAGCCAGCCAAAGAAGAAAGGTAGAAGACAAAAAAGAAAGAAAATAATTGGAAAAATCAAAATTTTAAAAATAAAAAGTGAAAAATTTAAACATAAAAATTAAAAAAAATTATTAAAAGTTGTATATGGTGAAAAATAAATTTCCATACCAAAAGTGAAAAATATTTTTCAGTTTATTTTTATGTTTCAGTCAAACATAGAAAAATATTGTCATTTTCTTGAAAAACAACTTCTTGAAAAGTATTTTTCAAAAACGTCTTATTTTTTACAAAAAAAAAGGACCCTAATATCGTAACTTTTTCACGAAAGCAAGAAGATTACTATGAGATTTGTTTATTAGGGTAACCAGATTTTTGGTGATCTTTATGCATTCCACAAAAGCTAAATTCATTATAGTGGAGTAAATTTGTCACAGGTGTACCAGTTTGGGGTTTTTCATGGTAAAAAAAAGTTTGGGGTAAATTTGTCACAGGTATACCAGTTTGGGGTTTTTCGTGATCAAAAAAATAGTTTGGGGTAAATTTGTCACGGGGTACTAGTTTGGGGTTTTTCGTGGTATTAACCCTTAATTTAAAGATTGTCAACTATAAAAGGATCAACACAAGCCAAAGTGGACATGTATCCAGTTAAGAAAATTACTAGAGCAATATACGATACATACTTGTTGAGAGTAACACACTTTTTAACGCTGAGCTGGGTTAGGCCTGATTAATTAGAGCAGACACTTCTAAAAGTCTTGGGCCTAATTCACTCAAAAATGAAAACTTTTGGCCTACCGATTGCACATTAAGGGCTGGCCGAAAATTACAATATTGCCAGGCCTTAATTAGCCTATTCTGCGAGCTAATTCAGCCCATTGAGTCTAATCATAAAAAGGCTGAAGCCCGTGATCTATCTAACCCTTGAATTTTGACACACCCTCTCGGATCCTCTAGCCAAGAGAGAGGGTTTTAAACCATGTTAAATTATGGGCAACGTTTGGTATAAGGTGGAAGGAAAGATGTCATTCATATATCAAAATAATATTTGAGATTTACATCTTTCAAGTCTAGCAAATCTCAAATAACTAAAAAACAAGGCAAAAGGCAAAAAAACATATAACAAAACACAGTCTGTAACTCGAAGCACAATCTGATTCCCTCAAGAGCAAATTTGCAACCGTAAAAAGTTGGCAATTGATCACCATATTCATTGCTAAGCACACAGCAAAATCTCTTACTCCATTTGTAATGGCTTACTATGCACTTTTAGGTTTAATGTCTTCATTACTATCGTTATGTAGAGATACTAATATCAATATGTTGAAAAAACACATATCAAATTCTTGTAGGGAACTTCTAGATTTATATTTAGATCTAGTTCGGAAAAGTAAAATCCATAAAATTTAACCTAAATCTAAATCGGAAGAGAAAAATGGCATAATCTCAGAGAGACTGTGGACCCACGTCATGCATCCTCCTCAGTGTCTATCGATTGAATGGATGGCCAAATTGATCTCCATATTCATCAAAGATAAGCTACATAAATTTATTTACACACATAAAAGAGGAAAGAGGAAAGAGAAAAGTAGGGAAGGAGAGGGGGGAGGGAGAGGGAGAGCGCTCTCCCTTAGAAACGGCTCCAGTGGCGGGTTCGTGCATCCATAATCTAAGTGAGGTACTTAGTCATCGTCTTCTCAACCTCAATCTGAACCGTTTTAGATGAGTCATAGTGAGACATTTTTTTACCTTGCGGATGTTAGCTATCTAATAAACTTGATACGAAAAATATGACATAATTACCTGAAAAATAAGGACGCATGTACAAAATAATTGTCGAAGAGGTACACCTATCCCGCGTTTATGTGACTTCTCATTTTGAAAGTGACCTCGAATGAAAATATAGTGGTTACTTTATCTTGTATCGGATCATCCATGACAAGAAACATTCATGATTCCGCCTATATCGTGGAGTTAAATAGTTGAAAGCGTAGATAAAATAGATATCGTGTTGAAAGATCTAATTTATTTCTCGTGGACCTTACGCACACCGTAATTCCTAGCTAAAAGAAAACATGCGAAAGAAACACTTGTAAGAAAAAAGAACAATAGCTTTCAATTTTTCTTTTTTAGCCAAAAGATAGCAACAATTGATCCTAAAATTCTTGATTATGCTGCTTCACCCAAACGTTTGACGCCTAAGGTACCATTCCCAGACTTGCCTGTTAAGGGGCGTCTTCTATTTGTCTATTTGATGAGACTTTTACGCTAAGCAGAAGCCACACAAGATTGGAAAACCCTAGTTGCCGATCTTAGACGTCGTCCCCGAAACCCTGGTTGACGCATCACTGATGGAGAGCATTGTCATCGTATGGGCAAAATCTTTGTGGTGTTAGAGGATTTTCGATCGAAAGCAATTCTGGGTCAAATTGCTTTTGGACCAATCTTTTCAAAACCTCGAAGCCAACGCAAGTCATTATCATAATGCGAGTGATAAAAAAAAATTGGATTAGGGCAAACTTAAGTAAGAGTAAACCACACCTTTTGATTTTGAAAGGGACGCATCTTTTCATGCAAAGAATGTTGGTGCCATCTTTTAATAGGGAAACATAATGACCCATCGTTGCTTATTGCTTGCTAATGCCTTTACTCTTCTGCCTTTGGCTCTTATGCTGAAATCGGTTCGTCTTTATAGCAATCTTGTCGCAATTAACGGTCCTTTATAGGACCAAGTGAGCTCGGGAGGATGAAAGATTAAGACACCTACAGGCGCAATCCAGTTCAACGTCCTCCCTCAGACTTATAAAACTGCATGAGAAAGTAAAATCAAAATAATCTTTGAACCCCAACAAAAGAAAAAGAACAAACAAAGACAGGCACAGATCAGCTAGCCGATCCCACTTTTGTGCAAGTGGCAGGTGTATTTTAGCTCAAGCATGAGTCATGCAAACAGGAGAAATTGTTGGTACTATTTACATTTGAATGCATTTCGGGAGCTTTCTTAGGATTATCGTATTATCAGTTGTCATTCATCCGCATGTGGAACGTCCCAATACTCCGAAAGGTGTTAGAGAAGGGACACCTACAAACTTGCAGGGACGTCTGGAAAAACGTCGTACCTTTATAAACCGCGGCATATATGTAATGTTCCATCCCAGGGATGTATCCTTAGGCAAGTCCCTGAGGAAAGCTTGGGACGTTGATGTATCGGTGCTCGGGACGCTTCTCAAAACATCCCTGTACAGTGCGGGATGTTTACGGAAGTATCTCGTGAAGGCATGTCTGATGATCAAATTCCTAGAGGGATATGATCTTAATTTCTTGGTTTGCAAGTAGAATCATGAGAGTATCACGTTTCTTTTGAGAACATGTAGATTTTTGTATGCCCAAAGCCACTAAAACTCGAAAGTTGGACTTTTAATGGTGTATGAGAAAATGCAGAAAAGAAACAAGCGGAAGAGAGAAAAACTCCAGGAAATTGAGTTTGCCAAGTTGGACTTTCAATCGGTTATGTTGCAAATGATGGGATGAAGGTTGAGATTCAAGAGACTAGTCAGGAAGAACAAAAAGTGGCTTCGTATTGTCATTTTCTACAAAGGAATTGTGTTATTTTCTTTATGGAAAGCAATTCAGCCTGTTCGGTGGCCGGATTCTTCTTCAAATTGTAGTAGTGGCTTAGAGTACAGCGTCGTTTTGAAGCGACAATAGTATTCTTATGTTAGCATAGTACGGTTAAATTTAGTGAAGAAATTGAATCAAGGGAGTAGACAAAACAATAATCAAGTCAACAGTTAAAAATATAGAAAAAAATTTATGTTAAATTTATGTTTCAAGTTTAAATCGTTTATGGATATATATTGATTTGTGAAAAGAAAATCTTTAATGGATCAAGAGTGGGACTTAGGCATGCACCAACAACTTCTTCTGTGAATTTCATATTGGCACTAAAAGACAAAATAAGGGGTTCACTTATTTTATATATGTATTTACTTGTGAGGGCAAGAAGGTCATTATCCAAGAAAGGGTTTTGTTCTTTGTCTTCTTTCTCCTCTACAGTAGTCTCATGCTAGGAGTGAGCAAACAAATCATGATTTGCCAAAATTGCATCAAACTTTACCCAATCAGTTAATTTTGGATAAAACCAGCAGATATTGGTTTAGTTCCCAATTCTAATTTTCTAGAATTGGCAAGTATCGATTCGGTTTGTGGTTTTGGGTGGAAATTAGGGGTGATCGGTTCTCGATCCAGTCTGGTTCCCCTCAAGAACCGAGAACCAGATAGATGGTCCCGATTCCCAATTTATCAGAATCGGGAACCGGACCGACCATCCCAAGAACCAGATCGGACCGGACCAAACCGGACAGGACTCGACCAAAAAAAATATAATCAAAATAATTCTCTAATTGTTGAAATTAATAACGTTATAGAACTTCAATGTCTATATAAAATGACTTCTCAATAGAAAAAAAATAAGAGACCCAAGAAGTTGAAAGAGATTCACGGATCGAATTAGGAAAAAAATTTTAAAAAAAAAGACCGGTCCGGTCCGGGGGGTCCGGTCCGGTCCTAGAAACCAGGAACCGGG
Organism: Psidium guajava; assembly: GCA_016432845.1. Classification (NCBI taxonomy): domain Eukaryota; kingdom Viridiplantae; phylum Streptophyta; class Magnoliopsida; order Myrtales; family Myrtaceae; genus Psidium; species Psidium guajava. The sequence continues at coordinate 16,293,819 of CM028230.1, read as the reverse complement.
AACCGGACCGCTCGGTCACTAATCCCAATTTTAGGAACCGGGAATCAGATCGAACCTCTATAGAATCGGGAACCGGACCACCGGTCCCGGTCTGGTCCGGGCGATCCCGATTCAGGTGGGCCAAGTTGCTCACCCCTAGTGGAAATCATTCAACTGGCCCAATCGAATTGATTCTTTTATATAATATAAATGTATACTTTTTTAATTAAAGTCATTTTCCTTAAAGACTTAAAGTCCAGACCCATTCATGAAAAAAAAAAGAGTCCAAACCCAACTTATTTTCATGCGTGATATATGTTGTATACTATTGATGTATTTGAAAACATGTGCTAATTATTAATCAATTACTATTACATTTTCCATGATACTTGATTCCATTATTGACAATAATACTACCACTTGCAAAGACATTGTCGTTAAGTTTTTTATGTAATAAGAATACTGTACGCAAACGTGGAGAATGACAGTCCTCAATCGCTAGGGACTGGTTCTATTTTAATTTTTAATTGATATTGGTACTCGGTAAATCCGTAGTTAGGATCGAACTGAAAACCGGACTGAACTGAAGTTTGGTTCTTAAGTGGATTCATTGAATTATCAGGTGGTTCATGGTTCGCATTTTGCAGAACCAGTCTTTAGTGGGCGATTCTCAGTTTTAGGGTGAAAACCACTTATCCTAGAATCGATCACCCCTACCGCATGCTATAAGAAAAAAAAAAAAGACTTAGTGGGGCGTACTCTCCTTTTCTTAATAGCCGCGCAATGAGGTCAAGAGAAGGAACAACACAAGTTGAAGGGGCGCGAATAGTAAGCTCTTGACGTGGCCACACGAAGACGAACGCAAAGTGAAGGAGGAGTCCGTTTATATTGTCAGCCGTACGTTGAGCTTCAGACACAATTGGATTTGTTGCGTGAGTTATTATATCGAATTGATTTATTTTATTTGTAAACATTTTGTGTTTGGGCATAATTTAGGTGCGAGAAACACGAGTATATTGCGCAATTGTAATTTCGATTATAGTGGATTGTTCTTGCTGGCTCTTCTCATAGATTTAAGTATTGATATTCAGATCGAATCACGTAATTTTTGGTATCCTTCATCGTCCTCAATTATTTGGATTTTTCGCATTAATTTAATTTTCAAGTTCCTATTATTCCGTATTAATATTACAACATTTTATTATAATCCACACAATAGATGAACTGATAATTTTTTTATAAAGATAAATCAACGATTAGATTGACAATTCACTGAGGTAAAATACAACTATTTTATTAAGAAGCACAATACTAAGGGACAATAAAAATGAGATACAGATCATAGGTTTAAGGTATGACCAAGTGTCCAGGAAAAATAATACAATTTAAATTCCTCGATTATCTTAAGAGGAGGCATGGAAATTCCTTCTTTTTTTTTTAATCCTGAAATAGTAGAGATCTGTAGTATTTTGAAGCCTAAGTTTCTGTCCAATGACCTTACATTAGATATAATCAGAATCTTCGATTATAAAAATAAGAAGCTTTTTTGCTTTCAAGATAATGGATTATGCTCCTTTATATTTGTACTCCGATCAATTTTACAAGAAAAATTGTGCAAAAAGTCCTAAACACGTTGTGTGCTAATTAATTCAATCATAAACTTTTCATTTGGCCCAATTTAATTATCAACCTTTTGGCATTTTTTCAATGTGGTCCTTCTGAACAATTGTGGCCTAAAATTATTCATGTGATGGTAAAATCAATACAAGCTAGCCTATGTGGCATGAATAACATTAATGTGAATGATCTTTTCATTGATGAATTTTTTTTCCTTTTCTTTTCTTACCTTTATATTTTTTTTTCTTATTTCCCTTGTCCAATTGGTGTCACATAAGACGTTCAACGTCCATGTCACTGATGTTCAGCCAAATTCGCTAGAAGGATTATATTGAAAAATCAACAAAAGATTTTTGAAAACAAATTAGCCAAATTAAAAAGTTAAGGATTTAATTGGTTGCCATATAATGGGTTCAATACTCAATTTTTTTTATAATTATTCCTAATTTTATTTTTAACCATTCAAATTGAAAAAAGAAAACTACTTTCTTGCTCTAAAAAATAGAAAACTTAGTTACGCAAACGTAACCGAGCGGCTTCTAATCCGATTTCAGGTAATCCCTTCATGTCCGAGTGCTTTTCAGGGAATGTGATTAGTTCCAAATTCGTGGCTAAAGTCCACCATGAAAAGTGCTCCGCACCAGAAGATTAAATTCGCATTGCTAAATGCGGTGGTCCAATTTGATGACACAATTAGAGGATGCAAAAATTTCCATTCGTCAAGTTTATTGTCCGGAAAATGTCGGAAGAATTAAAAATCAGAACAGTTCGAGGTGGTCCCTTCCGATCGTGTGGTAATCTCGAAGGATATGAAAACTGAAAGTGGTGTCCTTTGTGGGTTAGGCAAGCGAGCAAAGACGTTGGATTCCAACCACATGTTTTTATGTGGTTGGAATCCAATGTCTTTGCTTCAAACCTTTCTTCTTCTTCCTTTTTTCCAACCACACAAATCTAGATTGACCAGGAAAAATAAGAGCACACAACGATTTTTCAAAGCACGAACAAAAGACTTGAATATATTAAGCACCCTTGAATTCCTACCATGTGACATTTAGCCTTTGATTAAAATAGTGTCGACACTATCTCATTGGACCCTATGTAGCACGGACACCAACACCGACACCGACACACGACACAACACGACACGGCGACATGGCATTTCTCAAAAATAGAAAATTCCGACACTTCGAGGACACGTTGTATTAAATATATTTTTAAATATAAAAATAATAAATAAAGCCAAAACATGTGTCATATACATTAATTTGAACTGAAGAGAGCAAGCTTCTATTTATGTGAAGAGCTTTTTTCTGTCGAAAAGGTCATTTGATTCGTATTATAAAGTCAAAAAGAATATCATATGTGCTTTTAAGTATAACAAATTTCAAAGGGTTTGAAATGGGTTAAAAACCTAGTCAGGTGGAAGAGTATTATGAAATTGCGCTTTAACAACCCAATTCGTAATCTTGTTTTGGGTCCGTGCACAATGGGTTAGCCGTAGCTTTTCACTTTTGAAAACAAGTCTGAGCACTCCTTGATCAACGCTTGTATTTCCCATGAGACTATATCTATGTCTTGGAGCATTTTGACCAAATAAATACTGTCTAACTCAAAATCTATCTCTTTAAGCACTCTGTCTGCAAACCCATGTGAGTTCAAGCACTTCAAAGCATCCAATAGAGTTAGGGTTTCAGCATGAAGGGAAAATCGAACATTCACAGATCTCGCTGCTCCTTCAACCAATAGCCTAAAGGAGTCTCTGCATACCCATGTCACTACGCCATTAGCTTCTCCCTCCATGAACGCTCTATCGAACGTTAATTTTCAGAGCTCCCAAGCGCAATGGAAACCAAGAAGTCTATGAGATCTCCTTATTTTTCCTTTTTTTCTATGGATTTCAAGCTCTATCTAATGAACTTCTCCTTCATTGCACACATTTCCGTGATCACTTCAAAACCGGCAAGGTTCCAAAAGTTTTTCTTTTTTTAAATAGTCGTGTCCGACACGCTAGACACACGAGGGACACGCGTCCGACACGTATTACAGAGTGTCGAAATCCCGACACGCGGTCAACGAGTGTCGGACGGGTGTCGATGAGTATCGGACGAGTGTCGGTGTCGGACACGATACGCACACCTAATAGAAGTGTCGGTGCTACATAGGTTGGACCCGTGAAGATGGAACCCTATTTTAGTTCTATTAGGTGGCAAGAAAATTACTCAATTGATTCTGAACTTATTGTGTGGATGCTAATTTAGTTCCAAAATTTTCAATTTTGCCAATCAAATCCCAAATTTTTGTGTGAAATTTCAAGATAGTCATCCCAATCAAATTTTATAGGAAATTATGGATGTGGCTGTCATCATAGGCCATCCTACGCGGCACAATACCACGACAAACATTTTTGACAAAAATTAACTAGAAATATTATATTGAAATTTTATGTAAAGGCTTAACACTAAATTAAAAAGTTCATGGTTGAATTGATATTTGTACACTTGTTGGGCTCTTTTCCCCATGAAAATGGATCGTGTTTTTGTGCATCACATTTGTTCAACTAGTTCTAGTAGGTAGGTTTTCCATTTTAAAGTTACTTAGGTGATTTTAAAAAAAAAAATACATTGAAGGCGTTTTTACCATTAAAACATAAGTGTTACAGTGCAAATCCGTACTAAGAAAGCTGCATGTTCGTTGTGATTTGGCTCATGAAACACGAGCAAGATGTCAAAGCTAGTCCCTAATGACCGAAGACTAGCCATCTCTAGGAACCCTTTTTCTTCAGCTTTTCTTCAAGCTGTAAGATGGATTCCCCGTGCAAAATATGACAAACTATCAGAAAACAGACTCGAACATTTTCTTTTTCTTCTCTCGATCTACAAGAGGTCACAAGCTGTCCACAGGAGCCATTGAGATCTACCCCATAATATATGCTCGGTCCCCGAGAGAATGAGGCCAAAATACCACCTGACAAATGCTATAACGATATTATATTTTCATATTCAAATCTCGGAAAAATAAGAGTCTTCCAACTTTGGATTTGTCGCCATTCGGTATGGCCCAAAGTCGATTTGTAACTTCGATGAAAGCCACTTGGGGTAGGCTTATCAGTTAAAAGAACAAGGGCATGCGTCCGTGAATTCGGCACATAAGAAAGATTCGATTCTTCATACGACCTTATACAACTAACCACGAATTGATTTGTAAAAGAAAAAGATTGATTTTGTCCTTCTTAACGTGTGGTCAGATTGGACGAGAATAATAAACGTGTTTGATTGGACGAGAGTGTTGGATGTGTTTGTGGAAGAAAGAACCTTGGAATAGAAGAGTTCACCACCCAGACATAAAAGAGTCAACCACCAGTTAAGGATGAGCACCTTTAAGGTTTACCACCAAACGAATTGGGCAAAAAACCAGTGGATTTAAGGTTCATCACCACTGTGAATTGGATAAAGAATCAAAAAATTCGCTCACTCGAGAGCAATTCCTGTATATCGTCGACTCACAAATCCGAATCGTACGATAGAGAAACACCTGTTATTTATAGAGTAGCTGGGACAGAAAACTAGCACCTCTTGAGGTTGTTTCCTCCCAACCATAATTTCGTTGCCTTCATTTGTTAAGCCAACCTCTCTTTATTTTTCATGAGCATATGTAAGCAGAACACTCGGTGCTCAATGGCAGATAATCTTCCATTAATTTCCATCATCTTCCTTGCATTTTGCTATGGGGCTTCAAGCTTTGATCAAGTCCCCTTTCTCCAATGCTTTTACCTTCACTCACTTCAATCCAATTGCACTTCCAAAACCGTTGCAGCAAGAAACGATCCAGCTTTTATCCCTCTCTTGCAGTCTTCCATTCAAAACCTCAGATTCTTGAACACTTCCTCACCAAAACCACAATTCATCGTGACCCCAGTCCATCCATTTCAAATACGAGCAGCCATAGTATGCTCCCGGAAGCACCGTCTGCACGTGCGGGTGCGGAGTGGGGGCCATGACTATGAGGGCCTCTCCTACGTATCCCAAATCCCCTTCATCATAATCGATCTCAGGAACATGAGGTCGGTCGAGGTGGACATCGAGAAAAAGAGTGCATGGGTGGAGACTGGAGCAACATTAGGAGAACTTTACTATGCAATTTCTCAAAAGAGCAAGGTTTTGGGGTTCCCAGCTGGTAGCTGTCCCACTATGGGAGTCGGAGGACATGTTAGCGGGGGCGGGTTTGGCACGATATTCCGAAAGTACGGTCTAGCATCCGACAACGTGATCGATGCCAAAATCGTCGATGTTAATGGAAAGATTCTGGACCGGAAATCAATGGGTGAAGATCTTTTTTGGGCTATTAGAGGAGGTGGAGGAGCAAGCTTTGGTGTGATCTTTGCGTGGAAAATGATGCTGGTTCCTGTCCCTCCAACCGTTACTGTCTTTGAAGTAGGAAAGCCAATTGAAGAAAATGGAACTGTGATCTTGTACCAGTGGCAAAATGTTGCCCACAAGCTTCAGGAAGACCTCTTCCTCCATGCTGTGATAGGAGTTGATGCTCCATCTTCAGGTTTGGCGAACAACACAATCAGCATCTCATTCGAGGGTTTGTACCTCGGCAAGATTGAAAAACTCATGCCTTTAATCCAGGAAAGCTTTCCCGAGTTGGGTTTGACACGTGAAAGCTGCACGGAGATGAGTTGGATACAATCCGTCCTTTATTTCGCAAGATATTCTCAAGACGAATCTCCGGCAGTCTTGCTCAACCGGACTCGATCGTTCAAATCCTTCTCCAAGGCGAAATCCGACTACGTGATGAAGCCCCTTTCGGAAACCGATTTGCAAGGTCTCTGGAATAAGCTCATCGAAGACGAGTCGTCTTACTTGATTTTAACTCCTTACGGTGGGATAATGAGCCAGATCTCCGACTCAGAGACCCCTTTCCCGCACCGGAGAGGGAACATGTACATAATTCAGTACGTGATCACTTGGGACAGTGAAGAGGAAAGCAATCAGAAAATTAACTGGATGAGAGAGCTGTATGAGTATATGGCACCTCATGTTTCAAGATTTCCAAGAGCCGCTTATATGAATTATAGGGACCTTGACTTGGGGAGGAACTATGACGTCAATGCTAGTTATGCTCAAGCAAGTGTCTGGGGTTTGAAATATTTCAAGAGCAATTTTAGGAGATTGGCGAAAGTGAAGACGGCGTCCGATCCGACCAACTTTTTCTGGAACGAGCAAAGCTTTCCCGTGTTGTCTCCAAGAAGACGATAAGCCCGTGTTTTTTTTTTTTTGTCGGAACAGCATCTATCTATCTAATGAGTACAAGAAGACGGTAAGGCCGCGTTCTGGGGCCATATTGGACTCTTATTGGCAAAATATGTCGACAGGTCCAATAATTACCGGTCGTGCACTTATATTTTTAATATAAGTGATTATATTGCTGATGTATATCTCCAACATACAAAAATCCGACCCAAATTGGACTCTTATTCATGTGCAAGGTATCTCGTGAATTCGGTTTGAACTTTGGTTCATGGCATATACAGTCCAAGTGGTCGTTTTTGTTTTCAGTTGTTTTGTAGCAGCACAAAAGAAGCTCACAAACCGTTTGAATAATCGGCAAAGAAATACAAAAAAAGAAGGTATTTAATATATTGCACTTGCGCCAATTCAATCCTCAACCTTTTAATTTGGCCAATATAATCCTAAAATTTTTAATAATTTGCTAATATGGTCCATCCAGTAAATTTTGGCCAAAAATTGATGATATTGATGCCGACCCTCCTCTATGTCATAGCCAGCTTGATGTTGTCATTTTTCAAAATTTTCTTTTCTTTTTTTTTTCTTTTTCATATTCCTTTTCTTCTCGTTCGCTTCTTTTCTTCTTTTTCCACTACGGCTGTCCACAGCCAGCTAGGCTAGCCTTGCCTACGACTATGATGGCCTTGCTAGCCGCGGACAAAGGCGGCCTCTCCTTTGGCCACGATGGTCTAGGTGAGGCCCTGTCACCACAAGGGAGGTTAGCCTTGCAATGACCTTGCCCAAATTTGAGCAAGGAGGCCTTGCTCATGGCCGCGAGCACCTTCCTCAGATTTGGGAGAGGCTAGGTGAGGGCTTTGTGGCCCTTGCTCATTGGTCAGCGAGCTCTAACTACCCTTGCCGGCTATAATGAAAAAAAGGGAAAAAAAAAGAAAAGGAAAATAAAAATTAATAGAATTTAGGAAAACATCAAAAAAAAAATTTAAAAAAATTATTAACGTCAAGGCTACCTGTACCTTGTAGGATAGTCGACGCGCACATCATTTTTTTTTATACCAAAATTAGTTGGATGGACTACATTAGCAATTGTAAAAAGGTATAGGATTAAATAGATCAAATTGAATATATATATATATATATATATAAAGTCTCATCTTCTTGGATTTTACTTGGTGCTTTGTACAATCCATCCAATTAAGATCGCTTGTCTTATTGAAGGCATGAGTTTTTTGAAGGCATGAGGTAATTTTTCATGATTTATTTTATCCAACAATTATCTAAGGCTAAAAATTAAGGTTACGTTGAATAATCAGGATAAAGTTCGAGATATGATAATTTTATAATATCACGTTCGTTGCCCAGGAGTGTTACCTGCCTAAGATAGAATAAAATCACATATAAAGAGATATAACCCAAATAAAAATATCCCATATGGAAGGTGGGATAAATATGTAGATGATTTTTCATATTCATAACATAAAAGATATTTTTCTCGAATAAAAAATGCTTAAATTAAGAACATTAAAATAATAACTAAATACAAACTAACATTTGGATTCTAATATAAAAATGAAAATTAAAAATAACAAAAAAATAAAGGAAAAATCTCATTCTTCCTATTTCTAATTTTATTTATATATTTGAATTTCTTTCAATTTTAGAATATATATATATATATATATATATATATGCTTTATTTATACATGCATATAAGTCTATATTTCTCACATGTTTTAGGTATTGTAATATAATTTATTATTTAATAATTTTTCATAAAGCAATGATGGAGGGAATAATAAAGAAATAAAAAAGAGAAGATAAATAATTAAAACATGAGTAGATAAAAATGAAGTAGAAGAATTTCCATTTTAAATGAGCAAATTCAAACTCGAAATGGATCTTTCTAATTCACTCTATCTCCTTCCTTTCCATATTTTTGGTTCATGTTGAAGCATCAGAGCTTCTCCAAATTTCTTTTTTCATGTTAAGATTCCACGTAAATGATGAGAGAGTTGAAGTTCCTTCTCCTTCGTAACTCTCTAGTTCATGTCAAAACTTACAAAAGTGCAAACAAGTCAAAACTCTTTTTTTTTTAACTTTATGGTTCCTGTCGAAGTTTCATGAAATTGACGAGAGAGTCAAAGCACTACATTTTTTGAAATATCTCTCTCTCTCTCTCCCACACACACGAATTTGCTAACTCTCATCAATGTTGCTATGGTGTCACTGTTAAAACTGTGGCTTTGGAATGCTATAATGAGCTCTTTTTCTATGTAAGATGTAAATTGTTCAATAATTATGAATTAATTGGTAGAGGTCATTTGCGTTTGTGCACATGGGTTTCTTTGGCAATGAATCTTGAGATATTCTTACTATCGTTATTTGTTCATTTACATCGATATGCTATTCATACCAAATATGGATATGACATGATATGAAAGTATTCAGTTTTGTTATTGCGATCAGTAGATAGTGGATAGGATAGCAAAATTTATAGATTTATTTTTCTATCCTATCCAGCCTTATTCTGGTTAAAAATCCATACGATCAAACACAATCTAAGGATTTGGGCATAATCTAGGACTAGGAAACACTTAATTGAGCCATTGTAACTTTGTGATTCTCTGATTGATTAGTGGATTCATTTAGAAAAGCTGTTCAATCAGGCCTAAATTTATTATATGGATGTCAATTTTTTTTTGGCAAAGCACTATATGGATGTCAATTCAGTTCTAAAATTTTCAATTTTATCAATTTAATCCTAAATCTATATATGAAATTCCACTGTAATTTTCCATCCAATTTTCGTTGGAAATCGTTGACGTAGCAGTGTGCTATGTAAGGCAACCAACTATGATTGGACTGCCATGTTAGCTATTTCTAGCAAAATATTATTAGAATGACTACATTAGAATTTCATGCAAAGGTTTATGAATAAATTGGTAGAATTCAATAGTTTAGGATTGAAATGACATCTATAAAATAGGTTTATGACCAATGGACTAATTCTCCCAGACTCTTTGCAGCTAGCTCTTCTAGTGGAGTAGGCACGACCACTCACACCGAACCATATAAATCTATAATGTTTTCTCATCATTCATTGTTGGATTCTCTAGCAATTTCGTTCTTTTGCATAAGATTTGTGGTGTTAATTTGGGGCTTTTACTTATATGACCCTTTATGAAGCTACAAACTTAAATAATCACATATACATGTTAAAGATGATTGTTTGATTTTGATTTGCTAAAGGAGCTTCCATTAGAGATCACTTAAATGAGTTTTAACAAACTCATGATGAATTTGAAGAGCATCGATGAGACCCTAACCAACAAAAAGCATAACATCATGTTGTTGACATCTCTACCACATTCATCGGAGTACTTACGAATGGGTTACTTGTTGCGACCCTCCCAAGTAGGCACTTTGGGGAAAGACAAGTTTAGAGATAATGTCGAGTTGAGAACAAATGGTCCCCAATTGGTAGGGGTTCTCCAAACCTTACCTAGCACGACATTGGGAAACTACAATTATAATATATCTATCCATGAAGTTCAATTTAAGCAAGAGCGGCCACTAGCCTAACAAACGTCGGCTAGAAATCAAGTGAGGAATGATAGGACACGTCACTTCCTATGCAATTAATGATCAACAGTCGGTGACTTGATTACACTAATTGTCTAAGTAATGCACTAACATTACCCTAAATTAATTGGTTTGTTACCTAAATGATTTAGACGAAGTTCGGTCGTAGGTTCTAGTGTATGCATGGTATGTTTCAAGTAGCAAAAATTGAGGAACTAATTTCGACAAGTAGATTCCAAGTTCCAAATGAAAGAACCTTGAATAAGTCTTTTTCTTTTTGTTTTATGTTTTCGCACGATCCTAGGGTATTCTATGGCATGTGATGATGAGTATATAATTTGGAAGAATTAGTATAAGTTTCCATTCCCAGTACCGAAAATTACTTTGTTATTTTTTTCATATTTTTCATTAAGTTATGCATTGAGTGGATTGTAGCAACAAATGTGGTCATTATAGGTGATCATTCACTATAATTGTCCAGTTAAGAATACAAATGGAACCTTGAAACTGACCTTAGAACCTGGAGGTTCCAGGCTTTAGGATATGCCAAGTAAGTTCTATATTCCAAAAATTAGAGAACCAGCTATGAATGGATAGCTTTTAGGTTCCATGTGAAACTTGGATCGATCCTGAAATCGCTCACCTTTAAGTAAATGATGTCCATGGATAAGTGCGCAATTAAGAAAAAGTAGACAATTGCAATCAATGCAATAAATAAAAAAGTAGACTCCGTAAAGCACCAAGGATTGAATATTAAGCACCAAGACAGCAACCCCATGAGGTAAGCTCAGTAATTTCTTGTCCAAAAGGTCAATCTACCTAAACCTAGCTATATCAACGGTGACCATTAAAGCCCCACTCGGATTTACCGACCTATTTCTAGCCATTTTCTGAGGTTTTTTTTTTTTAAGAATTTAATATTTTATTTTTTAATTCCAAAAATGGGGACTTGAGCTGGGCCCATGGCCCGAGTCCGAAAGTGGGCTACTGTGGACTCACGGGGCTGGGCCAGAGACACAAAGACTGCCCATATTAGGATGTTTCAATTACAAAAACGAATTGGCTCTACTCATAGTATTAAGCCCAAACCTAGTTACACCAAGGAGAGCCCAAAACTAAACCAGCAACCAAAAAACTTGGCTTATCCTTTCCCCTCTCTCTCCTTGTGCCCATGTGAATGTCTTCTCCCCGCAACATGAACTCCAAAAACACCATTAAAGCTCAACGTACGACCCCAAGTTATGGACACGGTTCACTGCATTCATCATCGGACGGACCTCTACCGTCAACTGCCTCCGGTTATCAACCACCACCGTCAGCCATCGCCTCTCAGGACTTCTTCTAATAGATAATGAAACAGATTTTTCAAGCCAAATCATCTAGGAAAGACTTAGATTTTTCAGTTATTTACCCAAGTAGAGTTAACACAACTCAACATTGTGTTCCACTCAAAGCAGGGGAGAGAATGGGAGAAGCGTTGCTTGGTCAATAAGCTGGCGATAGACAATTGAATCAGTGAATGAGACTTCTGCTATCATTGAGGATCAAATCACAAATGCCGAACAAGCTTCAAGCAAACGTCTCGTTGCTTTAAGATTTCCGGACACAAAACACAGCCGTGTCTGTGCAAAACGCCAAAACTGGGTCAACCTTTGACCTATGCATGAAAATTTCTGAATTTAAACTCGTAGATCTATACGTAATGATGGAAGGGATGTCTATATACAATGCAGTACCGAGATATATAATATTTTTTGTCTTCTATTAAGGGTTCACTTCTCGGTTTGACTAAAAAGTCCACCGAAAAACTGACCTTTTTACTTACTTATGAAATGGTCCGTGCACACTAACGAAATGCCATGCTCTAAATGCGATGAATACGGAATTTGATGGATTGACTCGAGTTGCGTTGCGGTAAAAAATCTCGACTCCCAAAGTGATTTTCTTTATAAATGTATGCTCACCTATAGGCAAAATTCTAGTGTCAAAACTATTACAAGATATACAACGATTATCTTGAAAGAGGTAAAGGTCTATTTATTCTCTAAGGTGTGGCATAAAGAGTTTGCGAGATGACATTCTGGTGCACGAAAATAGTGTTGCGACTAGTGTTTTAGGGTAAAGATGAGCATTGAGGGTCCAAAATAGCAAAGGTAAAAGTAGGTCAAAGTCACGCTTTAGAAAGTTTAGGGATGTATGAAGTGCTTTGAGCGTGTCACGAGAGGGCTCATGGGCGAGATAGTTCAAAGCTAAATAACAAAGGTGGTAGGCAAAATGCCACATGTAGTACGACGGACATTGTTGAGGAGTGTACTAATTTCTCAAGCTTAAGAAAATCTCCAAAGATATTTTGATATTAACAAAACCATCTCTACTAATTCTAGTTTAATAGATGCAAATACTATTTAAATTCAAGTAGCATCGATCTGTAACCTGATACCATCCTAAGTATTAAGTGTAAGGACTCAACAACTTGAAGGACCTCGAGGATGAACATGTCAAAGAGAACATGAAATTTGTGGGGACATGGACGAATCAATTGATGAACATGTCTGTAGAAGCCTTATTCACATATATGCTTAAGAGAATAAATGGAGTGTGATGTTCCTTTTGACACTTATTACGTATTTGATGGCTAACCATATGTATGAAATTATGGATTTATTCAGTGACGATAATCTAATCAATTATTCATTATACTGGAGGACAAGAATTATTTGCTAATATCCTAACTCTTTTCACGAAAGGAACAAGATTACTATGAGATTTGTTTATATGGGCGATCAGATTTATGGTGATCTTATTGCATTCTACAAAGGCTAAATCATTATCTCTAAGATCATTCAACGGTAACTTAAAGATTGACAACTATAACGGGATCAACACAAGCCATAGTGGACATATACCCAATTAAGGAAATTGCTAGAGCAATATACATTTTGTATACATAGTTGTTTTCTTTTTTTTTTTTTTGGTCGAATGTATACATACTTGTTGAGAGTAACACACTTTTTTAAGCTGAACTGGGTTAGGCCCGATTAATTAGAACTGAAATTTCCAAAAGTGTTAGGCCTAATTCAGTAAAAAATGACAAAACTTTTAACGCATTGCACATTTAGGGCTGGCCGAAAATTACAACTTTCCAGGCCTTAATTGGCCTATTATGAGAGAAATCTCAGGCCATTGAGTCCAACCAGAAAAAGGTTGAAGCCCGTTACTATCTAACTCTTGAATTTTTACACACCCTCTCAAATCCTCTAGCGAAGATAGCGGGTTTTAAACCAGTTTAATTATGAGCAACATTTGGTACAAAATTGAAAGAAAGATGCCATTCATATATGAGAGTTACGTCTTCTAAGTCTAGCAAATCCCAAATAACTGCAAAACAAAACAAAAGATAAAAAAAAATACATAAAAAAGCACAATCTGTAGTTAGAAGTACACTATAATCCCTCAAAAACAAATTTGCTACTGTAAAACTTCAGTGGCTAATTACCATATTCATAGATGAGGACACAACAAAACCCCCCACTCTATTTGTAACAGCTCGTGGTTTACTTCTAGGTTCAACGTCCTCGTCACTATCGTTGTGCAGAGACACCAACATCCTTATGTTGAAAGAACACATATTAAATACCTATAGGAAACTCTCATATTTATATCTAAATCTACTTCAGGAGAGTAAAATCCATAAATCCTTACCTAAATCTAAATCAAGAGAGAAAAACGGCATAATCTTGGAGAGGGGGTGTGGAGCAATGTCACGTATCCTCTGTAGTGTCTATCGACTAGACAGATGGCCAAATTGATTGTGATGTTTTCTCAAGATCGGCTACAGAAATTTATTTACACACAACAGAGGGAAGAGGAAAATTGGAAAGGAGAGGGGGGAAAGAGAGTTCTCCCTTAGAAACGACTTTAGCGGCGGGTTCGTGCGAATATAATATAAGTGAGGTACTTAGTCATCGTCTTCACCACCTCAATCTGAACCGTTTTAGATTAGTCCTAGTTAGACATTTTTTACCTTGCAGATGTTAACTATCTAATAAACTTAATACAAAAAAATATGACATAATTATCTGAAAAATAAGGACGCATGTACAAAATAATTGTCAAAGGGGTACACCAATATCGCGTTTACCTGACTTCTCATTTTGAAAGTGACCTCGAATGAAAATATAGTGGTTACTTTATCTTGTATCGGATCATCTATGATGAGAAACATTCATAATTCCGCCTACATCATGGAGTTAAACGGTTGAAAGAGTAGATAAAATAGATATAGTGCTGAAAGATCTAATTCACTTCTCGTGGACCTTACGCACACCGTAATTCCTAGCTAAAAGAAGATATACGAGACAAACACTTCTAAGGAAAAAAAGAAACACAGCTTTCAATTTTTGGTTTTTCAGCCAAAAGACAAACAGTTGATCCTAAAATTCTCGATTAAGCTGCTTCTCCCAAATGTTTGAAGCCTAAGGTACCATTCCAAGACTTGCCCGTTAAGGGGAGTCTTGTGTTTGTGTATTTGATGAGACTTTCACGCTAAGCAGAAGGGACCCAAGATTGGAAAACCCTAGTTGCTGATTTTAGACGTCGTCCCTTGAAACCCTAGTCGACGCATCACTGATGTAGAGAGCATCGTCATCATATGGGCAGATTTTTGTGTTGTTAGAAGCTTTTCGATCGAAAGCAATTCTGGGTCAAATGGCTTTTGGACCATTCTTTTCAAAACATGGAAGCAAAAGCGAGTCATTACCCGTAACGTGAGTCATTAATAATTGGATTAGGGCAAACTTAAGTATTGGCAAACCTCACCTTTTGATTTTGAAAGGGACACTTCTTTTCATGCAAAGCATGTTTGTGCATCTTTCAGTAGGGAAGATAATGACCCATTATTGCTTATTGCTTGCTAATGCCTTTACTCTTCTGCCTTTTGCTCTTATGCTGAAATTGGTTCGTCTTTATAGCAATCTTGTCGCAATTAACGGTCCTTTATGCTTACCATGAAGCTCATGAGCTCGTAGAGATGATCAAAGTGAAAAGCTGAACAACGCATCTTGACCGGAAATTATTCCGTTGACCTGGTGGAACTTATCTCGACCCTTGTAGGTTTTACAGTTTTCAGCTATCCAAATTCAATTAATCATATCTTCTACGGAAAAAATAGCAAAAAGTTCCAACTATTGCAATTATTCTAATTCAGTAGTAAATTATTTTTTTTATCAATTGAGTCCTAAACCTTTTCTATTTATGTCAATTTTAGTTGAAAATCACTAACTATACATGACCGGTATTGACGTGGACAATTTTTTAATTTTTACATATTTTATCACCTTTTTATTTTTCTTTTCCTTTTCCTCCCTTCACTCATTGTGGCCGACGAGGGTTGTTGGAGCTCGCTGGCTGCTAGGCGAGGGTAGCCTCACCAAGGCCTCACTTGTGGCAAGAGAGGCCCAGGCCTTGCCTAGATCTAGGCGAGGTGGCTACGTGTGCCCCACATAGACCATCTCGAGGTACAACCACGATGGCTCGCCCATATTTGGGCTAGGCTGGCGAGGGCTTTGTGGCCATTAATTAGTGGCCAGCGAGCTTCGATGACCTCATTGGTCACGGTGGGTGATGGAAGGAAAGAAATAAGGAAAACGAAGAAAGGAAAGGAAAAGCAAAGCAAAGAAAAGAAAATAAGAAATAAGAAATATTAAATATTGATAAAATATTAAAAACAATTTCAAAAAAATTATCCACGTCAGTGCCGGTCATGTCATATTAATGATTTTTGGTTAAAATTGACCAGATAGACTAAATTGGCCAAAATCCAAAAGGTTTAGAACTCAATTTGTAAAAAAAAAAGTTTAAAATCTAATTGACATAATTACTATAAATTTAGGATTTTTTTTATGATTTCCCTATCTATTGCCAACATAATAATTTGGACATTCCAAGGGAAAAATAAATGCAGTGAAAAATTAAAAAATTTCACATGATTGCTTGTCCCCTGACAAAAGAGGACTCATAATTCCATTAGTAATGATGATTAAATTGATGCATCTAGTCCACGTAATAATATTTTTAAATTAGGTTATCCTATTTATATGGATCGTGCCTTTGTTCTGGTCGTGGTACCATAAAAGAAAAACCTCTGTTTCGAGAACCCGTTAAGTGCGCACGAATGATACCTTAGCGTGACGTTTGCATTAACTCATCCGCACGTTACGCTCGTAAGCACGCCACACAAAATTGTTTTGAGATCCTCGTACGCATATAAAGCCGCTAGTGATGCTCCATCTGCTGTGCACATTTCACCGAACAACTGACTCTCCCGGGAAAAATGTCCTCTTCCATTCATTCCCCACTGACGTTGATCCTGTTGCTTTTCATATCACCTTCGTGCCTAAGCTCGGTTTCAGGCTCCATTCAAGACGATTTCGTCCGGTGCCTCAACCTCAACTCCGAGCTCGCCGTGCCGCTCTCCGCGTTCTACAACCAGAAGAGCTCCAATTTCAGCGCGGTGCTTCAATCGTCCGCGCAGAATCTCCGTTACCTCGTGCCTTCCGTGCCGAAACCCGAGTTCATCTTCACCCCGCTGATCGACGGCCATGTCCAGGCTTCCGTCATCTGCTCGAAGGAGCTCAGGATCCACCTGAGGGTTCGGAGTGGGGGGCACGACTATGAGGGCCTGTCCTACGTGTCCGAGATCGAGACCCCGTTTATCATTGTGGACTTGAGCCGGCTCCGCTCCGTGAGGGTTGATTTGGCGGATAACACCGCATGGGCCCAGGCGGGTGCCACGATAGGGGAAGTTTACTACCGAATTGCCGAGAAGAGCCGAGTCCACGGCTTCCCTGCAGGTCTGTGCACAAGCCTTGGTGTCGGGGGGCACATCACTGGCGGGGCATATGGTTCTATGATGAGAAAGTATGGCCTCGGCGTGGATAATGTGCTGGATGCTCGGATCGTCGATGTTAACGGCCGAATCCTGGATCGGGCGGGGATGGGCGAGGATCTATTCTGGGCCATTAGAGGAGGGGGAGGAGCGAGCTTCGGGATAATCCTCGAGTGGAAGATAAAGTTGGTACCGGTCCCCTCGACGGTGACCGTCTTCACAATAGCTAGGACTTTGGAACAAGGTGGGACGAAGCTCCTGCACCGTTGGCAGCAAGTGGTGGACAAGCTCGACGAGGACCTATTCATCAGGGTGATCATCCAAGCGGCGAGCGCCGGCGGAGGCAAAGCCGAGCGTACTGTGATCACGTTGTACAACGCCCTCTTCCTAGGGACTTCTGACAGACTCCTCACGGTGATGAAAGAGAGCTTCCCGGAATTGGGACTTACGAGAAGCGATTGCACCGAAATGAGCTGGATCAAATCAGTCCTGTACATCGCTGGGTACCCAAGCGGGACACCGCCTGAGGTCCTGCTCCAGGGGAAGTCCACGTTCAAGAACTTCTTCAAGGCGAAGTCGGACTTCGTCCATGACCCGATCCCGGAGACCGCCCTGGAGGGGCTGTGGAAGAGGCTGGTGCAAGAGGACAACCCGCTGATGATATGGACGCCGTACGGCGGGATGATGAGCAAGATGTCGGAGTCCTCGGCACCGTTCCCGCACCGCAAGGGCACAATCTTCATGATCCAGTACCTTAGTCTCTGGGACGACGCCGGCGAGGATGCCGCCACACACATGGATTGGATCCGGAGGCTCTACAACTACATGGCCCCTTATGTTTCCATGTTTCCTAGAGAGAGCTATGTGAACTATAGGGACCTTGACTTGGGCATGAACAAGAATGGGACGAGCTTCATACAGGCCAGCGTCTGGGGTGCCAAGTACTTCAAGGACAACTTTGACAGGTTGGTCCAAGTGAAGACCAAGGTCGACCCAGACAACTTCTTCAGGCACGAACAGAGCATCCCGCCATTGCCACCTTCTCTGAGGGGGAAATGGACGACAGACTGAGAAGAGAGAAAGTGGGGTTGGCCGGCATCGTGTGTGGGTTTGATTGGTTTTGGCGTCACTGTGGTATGACGGGTGTAAAAGGCTTGTGGGTCGGCATGTGATGGAGTGGTGATTGGATAAATCATCTCTTGATGGACGTAATTGTACTAGAAATGTGTAAAATTTGTCTTGACATGTAGAAGACGATGCCCTAGTGGATTGGAGAAGGGATTAGAATCTTTTAATGTAAATCACAATTCACATCCTCTAGTAGCGGCCTAATTATATTTCACGTTCCAAGTCTTGGAAAATGAGATTTCATAAGTTACAGCCTAGGTTTTTCTACGATCGAATGTTGTCCATCATCTATTTTCCACCGTGACATCAAAATATGCAAAAACCTAAACTCATTATGATAAAGTCTTTCTTCTAAGTAGAAAGAGCTGTTAAATATGTCTTGAATTTATGACATATTATTTGAGTGACTCGTAGGCCCAACCCAGGAATTAGGTTTTTCTTTTATATTTTGAGACACAATATATATATATATATATATATATTGTGATTAGGGTTTCATTGTAAGTGCACTCTCCTTTTGAATATAGTGGAATTTTCGTTATACCTCGCCCGTGGACGTAGATCAATTTTGATCGAACCACGTAAATCTCTGTGTTCCGCTTTTGTTCTTCGTTTGATTTCCGCAGCAAATTGGTATAAGAGCCTCTTCTCTGAAACCCTAACCCTCAGTCATCAACCCACTGTCAGTCGCCAGCCACGACCCGTGTGGTCAACCAACTTGCTCGGCCAAGGCCTGTGCGCCCGGCCAAGTCCGTCGGCCACGACCTGTGATCTTGGCCACTTCCGTCGACCACGACCCGTGCTCTCGGCCACTTCCGTCGGCCTCGACCCTTGATCTCGGCCACGACCCGTGCTCTTGGCCACTTCCGTCGGCCACAGCTCGTGCACTCGGCCACTTCTCTTGGCCAACTCCCGGCAACCAAACCAGAACAGCCCTCGACAACTCCCGATCCCCCCGATGACCCGATACCAAATCAAATGGCTCTTTTAGATGGCATCTCTGAAATTTCAGATTTCATCTTTTGATTGACAGAATAATTTTGGATTATGGAAAATAAAGATGAAAGCTTTATTAAGGCGAGAGGGTACGGTTAGGGCGCTGGACGGAAAGTATCCAAACGACATGATCTCGACAGAAATAGAAGAGATGGACGAGAAGGCGCATAGCGCGATTCAGTTGTTTCTGGATGACAAGGTTCTGCGAGAAGTCGCCAATGAGGAAACAGCTGCGGGTCTCTGGAGCAAACTAGAAAGTCTCTACATGAAAAAATCTTTAACGTCGAGACTTTATTTGAAGCAACGTCTTTATACCCTAAAGATCCGCGAAGGTACGCCTGTTTAGGAACACTTGAATGAGTTTAATAAAATTGTTCTGGATATGAAAAATTTAGATATTAAACTTGATGATGAAGATCAAACTTTGATTGTGTAATGTTCACTACCTGCTTCATATGAGAATTTTGTGAATTCGATGCTTTATGGACGTAAATCCATAACTTTAGAGGATGTTAAAGCATCTTTGAATTCTGCTAAATTGAGAACGAAACTGAATGGGAATACTAGTGAAAATAAAGCAGATGGTTTATTTGTGAGAGGTAGGAACAAGAACAGGGATAAAGCTCCTCGAGGGAAATCTGTTAGTTGCTCAAAATCTAAGCCACCTGGCAATAAGACGAATGTGAAGTGCTATTATTGTCAGAAAAGAGGACATTACAAGTTAGATTGTCCTGTGCTCAAGAGAAAAGGTAAGCAACATGCTCAAAGACAAGATGTGGTGAATGTTGCTAGCGAAGATGAGTTTAAGGCGTCAGATAGTGTTCTTACTACATGCTCTGCTGTTAGTTTGTCCGATGATGTTTGGATATTGGATTATGAAGCATCATATCATATGTGCCCAAATAGGGAATGGTTCACCACGTATGAGAAAATAAATGATGGATTAGTCTTGATGGGCAATGATACTGTATGCAGAGTTATGGGTATTGGTACTGTTTGGATTAAATGTCATGACAAAGTAGTAAGAACCTTGACTGAAGTAAGGCATATACTTGACTTGAAGAGAAACCTTATCTCATTGAGCAGTTTGGATTCCATTGGGTGTATGTACTCAGGTGGAGGTAGAGTTCTCAAAGTCTTCAAAGGCAATCTGGTTATGATGAAAGGAAGCAAGGTGAACCACTTGTATCATCTACATGGTAGCACTGTTATGGGTTTTTCGATTGGCACATCTAATTCTGTTTCTGATAATGATAAAACAAAAGTGTGGCATATGCGTTTGGGCCACATGAGTGAGCGTGGCATGATAGTTTTGAGTAAACGTGGTTTACTTTGTGGAGAGCAGACGACCTCGCTAGATTTCTATGAGCATGTGTTCTTGGCAAGCAGTGCAGAGTCAGCTTCAATACTGGCACACATTCAACAAAGGGCATACTTGACTACATCCACTCTGATTTATGGGGACTAGCTCAGGTTCCATCTAAGGGTGGTGCTCTTTACTTTGTGACGTTCATTGATGATTATTCCAGGAAGGTTTGGGTTTATTTTCTGAAGAGAAAAAGTGATGTATTTGAAACCTTCAAGAAGTGGAAAACCCTTGTTGAGAATCAGACTGGAAAGAAGATCAAACGTCTTAGGACTGATAATGGTCTTGAGTTCTGTAGTGGCGATTTTAATGAATTCTGTGTAGATGCCGGTATCGTTCGACACCGTACAGTTAAACACGCTCCTCAGAAGAATGGGGTGGCAGAACGTATGAACAGAACCCTTTTGGAGAGAGCAAGATGCATGCTCTTTAATGCTGGCATGGAAAAAGACTTTTGGGCTGAAGCTGTTAACACAGCCTATTATCTGGTTAATCGCTCTCCTTCAACAGCAATAGACTGCAAGACTCCCTTTAAGAAGTAGTCAGGTAAGCCTTGCGATTACTCTAATCTAAAGGTTTTTGGATGCCATGCTTATTATCATGTTAAGGATGGTAAGTTAGAACCTAGAGCAAGAAAATGCATCTTTGTTGGATATGCTGATGGTGTAAAAGGGTATCGTTTGTGGTGTCAAGAATCCAACTCGCATAAGTTCATTATTGGTAGGGATGTTACTTTTAATGAAATGTTTATGCTTGATCAAAGAAATGTTGTTGATAATCATGCAGGAAAGCTTGAGAGCAATATGAATAAGGTGGAGGTTCAGGTGGAGCTTCTAGAGAAAACCTCTCGATATGATTTAAGTGAGCAAGGTGTTACTGTTGATTCAAGTTTATATGAGGAAGCTATAGATGAGGTAGAGCAGCCATATTCTATTGCTACTGACAGAAAAAGGAGGCAGACTCGACCTCCTCAAAAATATGGATACTCTGATCTGGTGGCTCATGCTCTCACGACAACAGAAGGTATGGGTATTTATGAACCCTCTACTTATACCGAAGCCGTTACTTGCGTAGAATCAGAAAAATGGGCTACTCCTATGGTT